>OX453309.1:5633758-6948758 GCA_949710035.1 Crambus lathoniellus
ATTTGACGCATAGCCTTGACTCGAAACTGAATACGTTAGCGATATATTTAGACATGACCAAAGCATTTGACTTCGTATCTCATAAGCTACTTTTAAATAAATTAGAAAAATACGGCATAAGGGGTAATGCTCTGGCCTGGTTAGAAAGCTACTTAAAAGATCGCACTCAATGTGTAGAAGTCACTAAAATGCAAGGTAAAGCTAGGAAATCTTATACGTCTGAATATCGGAAAAATAAATGTGGTGTACCACAGGGAAGTGTTTTGGGGCCACTTCTCTTCCTTCTTTACATCAATGACTTGCCAAATGTTATTGATCAGCCATGTATTTTATTTGCCGATGACACTACCCTAATTATTAAAGCTAAAGATGATGATATTGAATATAAAGCTAATACTGAATTTAAGAAAGTAGTACAGTGGTTGGAAACTAATAATCTTAAAATTAATATTAAAAAAACAAAATTCATACATTTTAAAATAATAAATAGTAAAAAGGATAAAATTGACATACATTTAAATAATAATAAAATCGAAGAAGTAGATGTTACAAATTTTTTAGGAATTACTATAGACAATCTCTGCAACTGGAAAGCTCATATTGACTCAGTTGTAACAAAACTTGACAGGTTTATATATGCTTTGAATAGGATCAGACAGATAGCATCGCAACAATCAGCTCTCGTAGCTTACCACGGTTATGTATCATCTATATTACGCTACGGTATCATACTTTGGGGTAATTCGGTGGATGCAATTCGAGTTTTTAAAATCCAGAAAAAATGTATTCGTTCCATCTGTGGTGCAGGTTATTTGGATTCTTGTAAGCCTCTTTTCAAATTAATGAATATATTACCACTTCCATGTTTATATGTTTTTGAAATGGGAATGTTTGTTAAAAGGCATTTCGATTTATTTAAACAAAACAAAGATATTGATACTTATAGAGGTAGAAAAGGTGAGGATTTATGTATTCCACAACAAAGGCTTAGAGTGTTTTCAGGGAATGCCTATTGTATGGCCATTCGGGTATACAATAAAATACCCAATGAAATTAAAAGACTGACCTTAACTAAATTCAGGACACAGTTGTTTAAATTTTTAATTAACAAATTATATTATTCCGTCAATGACTTCTTAGATGATAAAATAGTGTTAAATAAATTATGACTGATATTTTGAAATAAGTATAATGATTGTAAATTGTAATTGACATTTTTAAATTTTTATTAGATAAAGATAACTGATTGAATAATTTATAATAATGTACTTAATCTCTTTTCAATTTCCCAATTTTAAATTAAAAGTAATAATTATTTAACAGATTAAATTGCAGTTTTGACAATAATTGTTAATAATATTTTTTTGTAAACTTTTGCACGTTGTCAATAACAACAAAATATGCTGGTGATTTGTATGTAACAACTAATGTAACCATATTTTTGCAAATAAATATATTGATTGATTGATTGATTGATTCGAGTAATCGGTGGACATACACAAAAAAAAAAAACATACATACAGACGAATAGAGAACCTCCTCCTTTTTGATTTAGAAGTCGGTTAAAAAAACATAGTCTTCAAGATACTATTAAAAAAAACATTGAAATGAAGCTGTTTTCAACTTGAAATACGCTACTGCTTCTAAAGTACAAGTGATATTTTCACGTTTCTTTCAGGAAAAGATTGCCAAGTTGTTTAACTTAAAACTGAGCATTTTTCGTTTTAAAATAATACATAGTTTTGACAAAACGTGTGTTTAAGCTGTTTTGGTGCGAGTAGCGGGCGGGAAAATTAGGCCACTTTTCTATGCCCAAGGTCGTTGGCGATACCACGGGCCTTAACCAGGTTAATCCCAGCGTTACGCTCGCAAATAGATTCCCCTCCGCGCGTGCCGTTTTTAAAAACATCTTAATTAAGCTAATTAAGCGGTATTTTGCGAACTGTTCCCAAGCCCTGGCGATGTTGGAGAACGTCGATAGGTATCTTACTATTATTATAAATCCGAAAGTTTGGATGTTTGCTAATTAATCACGGCTAAACGGATCTGAATGAAATTTGACACAGTCTAGAATAGCATGTATGATACTTTTTACACCGGGAATATTTAGGCTATAAATAATACGGTAAATTGCTCGAGCATTTATGTTCTCTGTCTGAACTGACCCTTACAGTACAATCAACAGTAAAACAACAGAAAATATGATTTTTTCGACCGCTTCGCGATATCATCACATGGAATATAAACATGTCAAAAATGTATTTCAACGTTGTCCTACCATGATATACGTTTTCCTTATTTACGCGTTTTTATGGGCTCCCATTGTTTATGTATTTGACCTATGTCAGAGTTTTGGAAAGGAAAAATATTTCATAGTTGGACGCGTGCCATAATTTCATCAGCTAGGTTCAGATTCTGTCGGCGGAAACGTTTTATATTTTGGTTTAATCTATTTGTTTCATGTTGCATTACCGAACTAGATATCGATGTCATTTTATGAAAGTAAAAAAAATTAAGATGATTTAGGTAATTAAGAAATATAAGGCGGTATAAATTGATATCGAGTTCAGTAGTTTTAGCGTGAAAGAGCATACACACATACCTACATAAATCTGTACAAACTTTCGAATTTATAATGATAGTAGGATATATTTTCATGAGCCGTGTAGTGCCGGCTCAGAAAAATAATACCACTAAGTACCCCCTCTCTTCCTGTGGGTGTCGTAAGAGGCGACAGAAAATTGCCATCAGGAGATGGACAGCAGCTTGTCCTTGTAACAACAGGCCATACTGCGATTGCCAACCCGCCTTTTCTGGTATAAGCCAAAAGGTGAGGGCAAATGCAGTCTTTTCATATACCGGTAACGGCATGTTGGACTCAGTCAGACACAGGCTTGTCTCTCGCCGCGCCCAGCCCTCCCGCCAAGCCTAATAGGCTTTGCGTCAGGGTTGGGCGGTTCTAGCCCCTGTCCCGCCCTCTGACGAGCTCGAAAGCTCGAGAGACCGCCAACCCGCCTGCCAAGCGTGGTGATTATGGCAAACCCCCACCAAAATCACTTTACACCAAAAAATCGGGCTGCATACTTATATCACTTACTTGAGAACTTAAAATAACATACATATGGTTCGAAATCAAATACAAATATTTTTGTCGTGATATAGAATTAAACGATAAAACGCGCAGTCCTCAAAAAGAATTTGGTAAACGGTCCGAAAGATGATGATGATTATGACAGCGTGACTATCGCCCGAATTCTCGAAAGCTAATCATCTTTGGGAGCGTCTCAAACATCATGGCATCTCTTTCATACGTTTGACATTTAAAGTGACAGGGCGATGTTTGAGACGCTCCCAAAGATAAGTAGCGTACGAGTATTCGGGCATATGTAACGCTAGATGGCACCACAATATGACTCAACGTTCTACCCAGGCGACAATAGATACATTTTAAGATTTTTATTCAATTTAAATAGGAACTATACCTACTAGAGCCAGCTATAGTATTAAGGCCAGCCTCCCTACAAGTATAGCGTGTTAAATAAAAAAAACTAGTTTTACAGAAAACTATTTTTAATGTCATGAATACCGATCTGAAACTTGCCTGCCTTTATGCCTGCATTATCTGTGTGATTTTGTATGATATAAATAAGTGATTTTACACAAAGATTTGTGCTATTCCAACGACAAAACCATCAACATACTCTCGATAAAATCAAACTAACGCCATTTTCCAAGTTGTAACGTGATAAATTTTCAATGAACTCGTTTTAACGTTAACATTTTCAATGTCCTGCCCGTCTGAAGCATGCCTTTCGCAGGCGTCGTGAAAGAGACTTTATCCCCATTAGCGATACGTCGCTTCTCGTCGTGCTTCGTTGTGCTGACGTGTTTTAAGTGCTATAGCAAATGCAGGATTTTAGCTGTCTTGGCTAAGAGAAAATTGTTAATCAAGAATATAGTTATTTCTCTTTGAAATAATATCCGATTAGTAATGTGTTTAAAAGTAAGATACAATTTTGCTTTTGACTCATATATTCTTAATATTTGTTATTATTTTAATTACTTTTTCGTTGATTCTTAGGCCCGTATTCTAGAACGACAGATCTCTTCTCAAGTATAGTTAGCAAAGGATGAATGGTTTCATTGCATGTATTTGCATCCCTTTCTAACTGTACTTAAGGTGTCGTTCTAGAATATGTGCGCCAAGCTTTTCTGTTCCGGTGATTATCTTTGGAACTAAAACAGTTTTCATACGACAGTCCATTTTGACAGCTAATTTCGTATTGCAAGTGGCTCTTCTGTCACGGCTGTCACCGGAACAGAAAAGCTTGTGGCACTGTACGGGCCTGTATCACGTGCTTCCTGTCACCATGCATTTCTTTCTAAGGTGTAACCTGCACAGCCATCGCACCATCCATAAAAACAACATAGATCGCGCAAATCGCGCTAAAAAAGCTCGATTTAAAATCACTGTGCGGAGTATACAACACAACAAGTTGTTACAAGTCCAAGTTTTTTCCCGAAAAAAAGACAACTGCGTTCGCCGATTGTTTTCTCGAGTCAACTAGCTGAACGACCGACAGACGTATAAAAAGTGAAAAGGGTATATATTGCCTGAGACGGAGCGATATAAACGGCGCATTGACAGCCATACGTGACCCGAGTGTGTGAGGGAAAATTTATTAGATTTACGTTACCTCAACGAAAGATGCTTCATTATTTATTGTTACGGAAAACGATATAAAGGTGAGTAAAGACTAGTCAAGCTAGAGAATTTTCTTTACAACGTTTTTGTTACAACCTGATTTTAAAAAGAGCGTTTTGGTGCTACTCTAAACTACACCACAACTAGCTCCAATGGGACTCAAACACACGAGCTAGTTGTAGATTTTTTATAATAATTCATTTTCAAAAAAATTGCACTGTGAAGTAAAAAATAACAAAGGAAATGATATGTAAGATTATGGAAGAGATCGCGCAGTGTGCAGCTTCGTCTTGAACATTCATCATCATCATCATTTAAGCCGTACGACGCCCACTACTGGGCATAGGCGTCCCCCAAGGATCTCTACAACGATCGGCATCCAGCGGCTTCCCGCGACCTTGACCAGATCGTCGATCCACCTTGTAGGGGGCCTGCCCACGGAACGTCGTCCGGTTGAACATTAGTAATGTTTTATCCTACGAGCGCGGGTGAGCCACGCTTGTATGTGTTACATGCACACCATAGTGTAATACAGGAAATAGAGACCAATCTTTGGTCCCTTTATTGGAAGTGTACAGCTAGCGCTATCTATTGTCTGGTTCAAACAGCTTTTGGTGTATAAACGCACACATAAACATAATTATATAGTGCCTGATTATAACAACTTTCGATTTTTTTGGCTTAGCAGTTCCAATTTGAATGTATGTATAAAGATTGTGCCCTTAGTTTTAACATACGCACGCAGGCGCTCGTGTCTATACGCATTACAACTACAAAAATGGCACACCCACTCTCATGTGATAAAACATTTTTGTTCAATACGTTTGATTAGGAAATATTTCACAGTTTTTTTTTTAAATCGTCTGCCTCCTTTAATTTCGTCTGCATTTACTTAAGTTAAAAACCTAACAATAGCTTTGTCCTTGCGTGGTTTCTGAGACCCTATCCACCATATTTCAATAGACAGACCCATCAGTAGCGGCGAAATTAAAACGACAAAGACGATGCCATAAATCTAAAGGGCGAAATGTCACACAAAATTAATCATTATCAATGTTATTTTATCTTCATCAGTTAGTGCCAGATAAGATTTATACTGAATAAATTATTACGGTTAACGTTGAAATGAGTTGATTTAGCAAATGAACTAGCAATCTAAGTTTATTTTGTTTGATTAATCCGTCGGATAATAGTTTTCGACTGGGTTTGTTAGTTTAGTAGGTATACCTCTTCATCGATTTTAGCAACAGCTGACATTAGCAGTTTCTCATTTACTTAGATGTTATTCCCTTAGATAAAATCAACATTGAGTTAATTAACATTTCATAAATCTAAATCTAAATAATATCGAAATATATCTTTGTATCATATATCCTTGTTATTGCTTTTGTACATAATCTCTGTGAAATAGAAACTTTTACAAATTGCAACCCGATTTGTTGTTCATAGTTTTTTGATTTCAAGTTATTATTAATTTCGTTTCACTTTGCTCTGTCGCTTTGGAAAACTAACGCCCGAATTCTCGAACGCTAATCATCTTTGGGAGCGTCTCAAACATCATGGCATCTCTTTCATACGTTTGACATTTAAAGTGACAGGGCGATGTGTGAGACGCTCCCAAAGATAAGTAGCGTACGAGTATTCGGGCATTAGTTACTTAGTTGTTCAATCTCAATTTCAAAATTTACCCGCCCCTGTGGTCTAGCGGTAGACAATACCGTTCAATTCTCAGTGGGGGCTCATATTGTATTTAGTTTGGTTGGTGGTAGGACTTGTTCTTAGTCTGCCTGGCTAGCTACCACCATATTATCAAAGTCTGACGATATAACAACGGTGTTTTCAGCATTGTTGTGTTTCGGCAGTTAGAGATATGGCTAGTTCCTCAGTGGTTGAGGATTCCGGGAGTAGTGTCCTTTCACTTTCTGACTTATCTTCACTTAACACTAGAGCGCACGCGCCCCCTTCAGTTACAAGAGACTCCCGCGCGGGCTACATATGTAGCCCTTTTCCATGCCATATAACAGGCGAATGCAATGACTTAGAATAAATAAAAGGACTTAAATCAAATATTTAGCTTTTACCTTCACTATTACAAAAGGTTATACAACAAAAATATTCCTTTTAATAAAAAAAAACATTATAAATTTCTTAAAAATAAGTCATTTTTAACTTGAGATCAGTGCATTGCTATAAGTCTGAAATCACAATATTTGGAACTGTTTTTATTTATTATTTGTAAAATTGATGGTTGAAACGAACATTTATCATTGTTACATTCGGCAATCAGCAAATATTATTGAATGGTGGTATTATATATACATTTATTTAGGGCTACATACGTAGCCGTGTCACTTTGAGGTACAGCTGCATATGCTGCTGTGACATATGTAGCCCACGCGTGTGTTCTAGTGTTAACATCAGGTGCGATAAAGGCTAAGTGCTACCCCGTTGTGATAAAAAAAGAACACGATTTATATCAAGTCTTCAGTTCCTTCCTACCCCAGTATTAGGATCAAGTATCCTTCTCTCCGTACAACGTACATTCACGTATAAAATATTAACGTACCAACCGCAATCGTGCGGAGTCCAGGTTAAAATTAAGGCTCTGCCGGATTTTCATTTATTAAAAGAGTAATTTTACCCTAATTGGACCCAGTACAACTACCGTTCTAAGCACCCTGCATGTAGTTACGTTTTCATGTTTAATTTTCTAAGGAAAGATTTAGGAGTTGCGCCACTAGATTTATGAGTGCTTTGTAATTGCTTGCTTCTAGGCTTGAGAATTGTAACTGGTTTTAAAGTAACTGGTTTCAGGAACTTTAAGTTAGTGGCAAACTGAAACTACTAAACAACTTGCGGTTGGCTGACTTCGCTTGTGTGATTATCACTGCTAGTAATTTTTAATAACATAGCCAAATATTTGCCCTAGTAAAGGGAGAGATGTTGGTAGTATACGTAATTTGGTGATATTTTCTAAAATACTTTGTTTCTGTTAGCAGCCTGTTGTTACAGTGCACATACAAATCTTAAATTATCTAATGATTTCGATTTCCAAAAGCATAATCACATGATTTACTAGCTTTTAACTCTGGTCAATTAACTGAGAATCAAATCAAATTACCAAGTATTTACATTATTACATGAATTATAATTTTTTAAAAGTGATATTTCATAATATTTCGATCGATCGCTACTTCCGCAATGGTTCGTACCAGTGTCAATGATCAAAAACATTTTATATACTTATAGAACTTTGCCGTGCTTCGGAAGGCAGAAGGCAAGTTAGGCCGTGTTAGTGAGTTGTGTTAAATATTCCCTTGAATTATGAATATTTAAATTATTTGTATTTCAAGACTCAGCTAATGGCAATAGAAGCACGCAAGAGCTCGAGATCAAAAGTATTTGGCCACCCATTCGGTGACCGACCATTGTGAAAGTTGCTTAACCTCAATGATCGCAGGCAGAGCGTAGTAACAACAAACAATGCCAATACCTACACAGGGTGTTAGGGGCACCGTTGCAAAAACTTTAACCATGGCTTCAGGCCATCATGCTGAACAACGCACAGCAAGATTTTTTGTCGGAAACTTCGATCATATAAACCCTAGATACACAATTCCATTCTAAATGCGCTTGAAAAAGTGATTCCAACAGCGCAGTCATTAGTACTTATAGTTATAGATATTTCGATTCCGAATACTGCCGTCACCACATTTGATATTCGACCCTAAGCAACAGTGATTGGATTTAAATTCGGTCGGCATGGTAGTACTTACGATCTTATTACATGGAAAGCTCAGATGGTCGGCCGACGCTAGAACAGCGAATCGTATTTCGTCATGTCTGCATCTCTGTCTTACTAACGCAAATAGAAGAAACGGTTGCGCGGCAAGGAATATTGCAATATTTTAGTATATTTTAGTGTATTTCAGTACACGTTTGACTTTAAATTAATTGTGCTATTATACTTACATTCAATACTGACTGAAAATATGATATTCTCTTTTTTCCTTTTTTCGAATTGTTTTTGCGCATCTTCTCAGCACATTTAGGCATCGTTTCGACGGGCGGTCAAATGACTACTGAGAGCGATCTAATGCTCCCTTTCGAATGGAGCATTCATTGGCGGCTTCACTTTCTGTGCGTTTACGCTGTATCTAGGGTTTATATGATCGAAGGTCGGAAATGAAAAAAATATTTTGACTCTCCATACAAAATGTCTCGATAAGTTGCTAAATTTGTATGAAAAGTCCTTTTTTTCATTTCCGACAAAAAAAACTTGCTGTACGTTGTTCAGCATGATGGTCTAAAGCCATGGTTAAAGTTTTTGCAAGGGTGCCCCTAACACCCTGTATTATGTAGCAACATAGACATATTTACTCACAAGCAAACTTATTACACAACAACACCCCAAGAGGAAGCTCGCCTAATTGTTCATAGCGCATTAAGATTACGGTGTCGGGTCCACAAAGATTAACAAACAATTAAGATAATACAAGCGGAGCGCGTAAAGTGTTTCTAAACAAATGATACCTTTTTGAGCGCTCTTACGTGACACTTCGTTATCCGATAACGTAAATACCTGTATATTATTTAAGTGCGTAAAATGAAATGGGGTTTAAATGTCTAATGTAACAAAATTCAATTTATTTATTTAAGGCGGTTATAAAACTACAAAAAATGGCCGTTTTGACATATTTGCTATTACTACGAATGACTATGAGGGAATATAGCGATACCTTTTAAAACTACTAGACTATGGGTATAAAATCCATGAAAAGTTTTATAAAAATCCTTTTCTATTAGCAACTTATTAATAAAAACTTCTGTGGGCGCCACTTTTGGTCAGGAAAAGTAACATTCCGAAGAACCCGTGGCGCAGTACTTAGCGCACTTGGCCTGCGATCGTTGAGGTTAAGCAACTTTCACAATGGTTAGTCAAGGGGTGGTGACCAAAAACATCTCATCTCGAGGTAGGTACACCGTGCTTCGGAAGGCACGTTAAGCCGTTGCTCCAGGCTGCATTTGCAGTCGTTAATACCCACCAATACTAGACCCGCGTGGTAGATTATGGCCCATTCTCCTTATCCATCCATAGGGAAGGCTGTGCCCCAGCAGTGTGGACATTCAAGAGCTGATGATGAATCAAGTTACATTGACTCTGTACTTTCGTAACAAATCGTGCTTAGCTCACTTTGTGTTTGTACATACACACCTACAGCCAGCAGTGGCGGTACTCCTTATAATGCAAAGAAATCATCAACTATGTAGGCACTAACATCGATTTTAAATGATATTTTTACACAAAGTAATCTTTGAACCAAAGCTTTTTAAATCATTGTACTGTAGGGTTCACGTACTTATGTGAATAAATTCAAAGAAACGGAATTGATTAGCGATAAATCTTTTACTGCGGCTCCAAGGCCGAGATAAACTAGTTACTACAGCACGCAAGCGCGGATTCGTTTTGGACTGAAACAAATTACTCGCGTAATGACAATGCATTCGATATTTTGAATACTATAAAAATCATAAATCGTCCATAAACAACGCAAGGAGGTATTATATCCTCACAATATAATACCACAGTACTTACCTACGTACTTCTAAAATGTTAAAGTTTTTAATATTTTGATGTTTCCAAATAAAAAAAAACCAATAAGATTTCCAAAAGATACTAAACTTTCTTAACTAACAAAAGAGAATCCACATAGTAATTTTGAAAGAATATGTTTATATTTTATGTTGCTGCTATATGCGTTGATTTTGATTTATGAAACTTTCCGATAGAAATGGGCGTCTGTGCAAAAAAGCTGAATTCTGAATTTATTTTTTCACAGTTACGTGATTTATGTGTGAAAATATCTTGATAAATGTGGTATAGACGTATGTCTTGCGGTTCATATTGTATTGTCTGGCGTTTTGTGAAATATATACGCTCACATTCGTTTTAGAAGATCCTACTGACATCTGTTTAAATACAGTTTTATCGTAAATTAAACTTGACGACCTCCGTGGCCGAGTGGTGTACGCGCCGGTTACAAGGTCCCGCTATCTCTAGAGGTCCCGGGTTCAATTCCCGGTCGGGTAAATGTTGAAAACGAACTTTTCAATATTTTTTCGGGTCTGGGTGTATGTGATTACAACCTGTCGTTGTTTCTAATTTCCATAATACAAGTGCTTAAGATACTATACTATAGAGGGCATAGTTTTGGAGCTGGAGAGTGACATAGGCTACTTTTTATCCCGGAAAAATATCACCTTCCCGTGGGACAACGTCGTGTAGTCCACGCGGGTGAAGCAGCTATGGGCGGAAGGCTAGTATTAGTAAAGGAAAAATAGTTGTTACTATAATTCAGAATAAAATTTGATTTAGAGGATAAAAGTGAATTCTTTGTTTTTTTTTATTTAAAGAAATTAGGAAAGCAAATGCACCATGCGACCGTAAATGACTATCGGTGTTTATGGAGAACATGAAGTGTTACTTAGCTTTTGTGTAGAATTGCTTTGTAGACATAGCAATGCATAAAAATTTAAAGCATCGATGTAACTTTAAGAGAACTTACCTAATGTTACTTATATGAATTCTATTGCACCCGGCATGCGTTGTAATGACACCTAAAGTATAAATCATTAAAATATAGAATTTTTATCTCCTTTATTTATTAATCACGAACCATCAAGGGCTTCTCCAAAACAAACTAACTAGTTTCATCACAAACCGGTCAATGGTTCCGGAACGCATAGAAGACCAACAAAAACATACAATAACACAAAAGATCGTCAATAACTTTAACAAAAAAAATAGTCAAAATCTGATAGTGTTTGCATTGAATGATGTATGAATATTAGAGGCTCAATACAATACCCGATAAAGCACAATTTTATCCGCTCAATAAGAAGGCTCCGGATTTACTCTGGTTCGGCATCTTTTCGGCTGAATAAATAAAACCTCATGAACTTATTTCGTTTCGTACCCAATTTTTATATCCACAGGGTCATAAATACAAAGACGATTGTAACAAAACAAACAAAATCGAACTGGAATAGGAACAATCAGAGAAATGAAATAATGTATTTTGACACGAAGTACTTTTACGATATGGATTTTTGACTAAATTACTTCAGTTTATTTTATTGATAAAATAAACTCTTTACATTCGAATTATACATTTTTACTGATAGTTGTGCAGCGTTGCGTCGCTCGCTACTATCCTATTTCATATGATTTTTATTCTATATTTTCACGGTATCATTTTTATAACCTCCTTTTATTAATTCGAAACTATTTGTCAATTTTTTATTCGTCTGTCCTGAAAAATAATATTTGGAATGCATGGCGTTTCCATGACATTGTTTTGTATTTCTGTTTGTTGATATCAAAATTTGCTTTTGTACGCTATCAATTTTTATTATATTATTAAATTAGTTACTTTTGGTTAAATTATATAAAACCTGTAACATACAGGTAAGCTTGATAAATTTGTGTGTAAATATTTGTAAGTATTCGAATTTTATAAAATGTTATTTTGTATAATTCTCTCTTTAGGTTTTTTATCTTTACTTTGGAATCTTAATAAACATTGTGACTGTGGACTGCCTGCCTTTTTAATTGGCTGCCCCGCCACAGTTGGTGGTTATTTGAGGTGACATAGTTGCTAGTAGGTACGAATCTCGGCTGAACAATAAAAAAAAGTTAAGGTATTATGTTTGTGGCGTCCGAAAGAGGTTGCATCCTTGCAGCTTTTGGCGTCACAATTCAAAAAGACAAAAAAAAGTCTCCCCTTGTCTGTCCCGAGGCCTTTTTGTGGCGTTTTGCAAAATATCGCATAACAATCAATTCTACTAGAAAGTGATTAGGAATTTTCTTTTGCAATTTTTACGTGCTGATTACTATTTAGCCGTAGCGATGTGTGTAAATATACTAGTGTAAATACATACAGTGTAAAAGGCGCATGTTTCATTCCTGCGCCTGCGTAGTCCGGTAACGTTTCAGTCCGGCAACGTTCTAAAACAGTGAAACATAGGTACAAGGAGAATGCTTCAAACCATATTACTAAACTGAACTGATTAAAAATTCTATAATTTATTAAAAAAAAATTGCGAATCCTCGCGGTTTTACCCGCATGGTACCCTTTCCCGTGGAAATATCGGGATAAAATATAGCCTATGTCACTCGAGAAGACTATAGCTTTCTAACGGTGAAAGAATTTTCGAAATCGGTCCAGTACTTTAAGGTTATTCGTTACATACAAAAATACAAATCTTTCCTCTTTATAATATTACTAGCTTTCCGCCCGCGGCTTCGCCCGCGTGGACTACACGACGTTATCCCGCGGGAATGTGATATTTTTCCGGGATAAAAAGTAGCCTATGTTCCTCTCCAGGCTACTTAGTACCTGTGTGCCAAATTTCAGCCAAATCCGGTCAGCTGTTTTGGCGTGATTGAGTAACAAACATCCAAACATCTTAACTTTCACATTTATAATATTAATAAGTAGTTAAGTTATTATATATTATATAGTATATAACGGGTGTCCCAAAAGTAGGTATAGGATGATTTGTCTCAATAAAACGCGTATAGATTGGCATTTCTTCGTAGTTTTATTTAATTTTAAAGAAGAGACTTGTACAATTTTATCTGAATAGAATATCTGCTAAATGGCCGCCACGGACATTTTTGCTGTGTGCAAGTTTTTCATGCCACTTTCACACATTTCGCTGCTAATTTCACACATTTCTCTACTTATTTCACCAATAACTCGGCGAATATTTTGTCTATATTGTCTATGTTTTTGTGGATCGTTGTAGTAGACTTTATCTTTGACGTAGCTCCAAAGAAAGATATCTAGTGGCATCAGATGGCAAGATCTCGGTGACCATTTGACATCACCTCTTCTTGAAATTACGAGATTTTTCGAACATTCGACGAGTGTTTGTAATTGCTCGTGAATTTTCGTTAAAATTTGTTTAACTTCTATGCGCTGTTTTATTGTGAAACGCTCCACGATTAATCTTACATGTGTCAAGATGACGTATGTCAAATTTTAACCCGCCATCTTGAATATTTCGGAAATAGCGCGAAATTCAAATCCTATACGTACTTTTGAGATACCCGTTAGTATAAGTATAGATAACTAGAACAACCCAGTTCGAATAATCTAACCCACAACCGCGACCTTGTAAAACTGATAACCCTCCCTCAACCCTTTACAACCACAAAGTTCTTGAACACATTAGCATAAACGTACCTTCAACGTTTAATACAATTACTCAAGCTTCCCTTCTGTTATCCTAACACACAGATATTCGCATCTTAGCCAACTTTTGAAATTATACACAAGAAACAGTATACACGTTTGCGCTAAATACTTTCGACTTTTAAGCGCGAAATGAAACAATTCTGAGTGAACAGACTTGTTTGAACTTTGGCATGACGAAATATGTGGCGTTCTTAATTGTTTCAATGGGGAACTCGCGAAATGGAGGCGCCTTTCCAGGAATGTTTACAGGTGCGGTTCGCGAAGTTAGTAAAAACAAATTACTGTCTTTGGAGCAAGTATGTATGTGACATACAGATTTAGAATTAAATTAGGTTACATTTGTAGGGCATAAAGATAAGATTTATAGGTGGGTAGGTATGTAGGTATATAGCTAGCATAAGTACGTCAATATAGCGAAGTCAAAATAGCTTTTAAAAATTTTTAGCTTCTAAATACTCACTCACTCTTTAACCTACCTATTACTTAAGTCGCTTTATCTGATACGAAATACTTATTGTTTGTTTATACCTATCTCATGCCCGAATACTCGTACGCTACTTATCTTTGGGAGCGTCTCACACATCGCCCTGTCACTTTAAACGTCAAACATATGAAAGAGATGCCATGATGTTTGAGACGCTCCCAAAGATGATTAGCGTTCGAGAATTCGGGCATAAGTCACTTAAATATTATTTTAAAGTATTTTTTCTAGTGCCATTCTAGTTTTGTTACTTTCTTATCGTAATAAACTAATACACAAATAGAAGTGTAAAAAACAATACACCAACGTTATTTCATCAAGATTCCCAAAATAATAAATACCTTTTCGGTCGTCAAGTTTATAAGGACTATAATCTATCCGGTTCTACAATTTCCAAACGACATCAATCTAATCAAAGGTAAGACCCATTATTCCTCGTTTGCATTTACGGTTCATAATGTTTCGGAAGGTATACAATTCAATGTAACAAAGGTAACCCGCAAACGGCTCCTAAGGGATCCGGATTTTATTACTAAGGAGGTCTGATATCCCTGTAATTAACTGGAATTCTAATTGGAACTCCGCCGTAACCTGTCGAATTTCTTCATAAATTTCACTAGTTTAAAGTACGTCTGGCTGAGTATCAAATTTTGGAAGAGCTCTTGGAGTAATTAGTACCTTGATAATTGTGGATTTTCATTTCTTCGTCCAATTCACTTGGCAATTTAATATTCTGCTTTGTTACGTTAAACCTGGCATTGTGACTTGTTATTTTTGTGTAATTGTACTTGACTGCCGGTGGAATTACTTTTACAGAGAATAGTAATTTAGTGCTAGAAATATTATGGTCATATCACTATTACGAATAGTATTGCAAATTTTTTGCAATACTAATAGTCTCAGATCCGGATTAGATAAAGTGTTCCACATCATGGTACCCCGACTCCAATGAGAACTTGTTTTTTTTTAATTTTAGTTACATTTAGGCAGTAGCGTTTTTAATTATTAATTTTTACACTCATCACGTCTAGTAATTTTGATATTGAATTATGACACATTTTGTCATTTATTAAGATAAACAAGTTTAAACTTGTAATGTCTTGTAATAACTTGTCTAAACCCATAGTAAATTTCTAGAAGTTGTCAAAGTCAAAGTCAATAAATTTTTATTCATATAGATTAAATAAAATTAATGCTTATGAATCGTCCAACATTTTTTTACCTACCACCTGTTATGGACATCTTTTAACTGACAAGAAAAACAGGCGAAAAAACTCATCAGCTTTAACAGAAGCAACGCATTTACAAAATAATTATGTCGTTGCTAGACAAAATGGTACAATAATAAAATTTATACAAAAAGCCAATGCTGAAGGAAAGTTTTCACATACTTAAGTATAGGAATATTTTCCTTTTATACATTGTTAGTGTTACTTACTATAATTATGACAACCATGCGTTAAGGAAACTTGACATAGAATAAATATTATACTTCAAAACTTTTTGTTTATAAATACATACTACATGTACATATAAAACACCTTTAAGTATATAACACATAGGTATCTTTTCTATTCCATAAGTCGAACAGAAGTTTCATAAATAGTCAATATACGTCAGTCCCCTATTAAATACAATTTTGAACCGGAGCCAAATCTATCGCTTCCCTGTAACAAGGAATGAAATGTGGACATTAATGAAACAGAGTGGAAATGATAAGTGCAAGAATTATTTCGGTGCTAGTAATAGGAAAAATTGGGACCGTGCAGTTTGGCACCTAGCCCAGAGGACACAAGGAAGAACGAGTCATAGATTTTCATAATTTTTACTAGCTGACCCGGCGAACGTTGTCTTCTAGATACATGGGTCGAAAGACGACAAAAATTTTTTGGATTTCCCCATACTAAATCGATCGCGTGATCAGTCTGATTTGTATGGAGAGTAAAAAATTTTACGTCATATTTCGACCCATGTTAAAATATATAATTATTTTTTCGGGGTGAGCTACCCTTATCACTAAGGGGTATTAAAAATAGTACACGACCTATTCTTAGACCTACCGAATATTCATAAAAATCGGTCATGCCGTTTCGGAGGAGTTTGGTCAAACACTGTGACACGAGAATTATATAGGTATATTAGACTAGCAACCCGCCTCGACTTCGCACGGGTGCAATATACAGGGTGTTAGGGGCACCTTAGCAAAAACTTTAACCCAGGCTTCAGGCCATCATGCTGAACAACGCACAGCAAGATTTTTTGTCCCAAAATACAAAATGTCTTGATTAATTGCTAAATTTGTATGAAAAGTCGATTTTTTTTTTCATTTCCGTCAAAATTTCTTGCTGTACGTTGTACAGCATGATGGTCTGTAGCCATGGTTAAAGTTTTTGCAACGGTGTCCCTAACACCCTGTCATTATTATATTAGTATTAGTCATATTAAACAATCCTCTTGGATCACACTGCATATCTGGATCTGGATCCGTTGCATAGTTTAAAAGATTATTATCGAACAGACGGCGGAAAGCGCTTTGTTATATACTATGTAAAGAAGAAGCAACTTTCGGAAATTATTTTAACTTTTTTGCATAAACAAGGGTTTTTTAAATCCACAAACGGGGTAGCACATAGCCTTTATCACACCTGATGTTAAGGCTGTGACGATAAGGCTGAAGAGGTGGAAGTGCACTACTCCTGGAATTCTCAATCACTGAGGAACTGGCTATCTTATCTCAAACTGCCGGAACACAACAATGCTGAAAATATCGTTGTTATTGCGTCACGACTACAAAATTGTACCCACACTGGGAATTGAACCCGGTACCTTTTGTTCTGATACTGGTGGTGCGTACCACAAGACCACGGAGGCGGTTAGAGTTAGTCAAAAATCTAGTTCTGAGACTGGTTAAAATGGACACGCCTCACAAATATCTAGTGTCCACAGAACACAGAAACTAGTGTCCCATCGAAGCTAGTTGTGGGAAGGGTCGATTTTTGTCTACTAATTCATTTTCTATAACTTTTGATATGATCAGTTGCGTTGAGTGTCAATAAAATATTATCTGCTGCTCCGTCGTACTTCGGAATGTACACTCGAGCATGTGCTCAAGTTAAACAGTTGAACTGTGATAGCAGCTTTTATTACGTACGGCATAAAGGCTGTCTCAAGGTCAACATGTATAGTCTGATATGCCGCCGTGTGTACATTTGGACAATCTGCACTTGGTGCCCGTAATTGGCTACCTACTATCTATGAGGAATGCCAGTTTGTAATGTAATGTGTTAAAGAATCTCATAAAACTGACGAAGAATGATGAAGACATAATCATAGACAAATTTGTCATAATACCTTATCATTATTTATTAGACTAAAAAAACATATTAAAGTTAAAAAATAGACAAAAGCCGCTACGTGGAATAAATAAAGCCATAGAATATGTCCAGTCATACCGATGCATTTTTACTTTACATTTCATAGTTTTGTATTTTTGAATATTTTATATCCCTGACATATTTGGCAACCGTACACCATGACGTATTGCGTATTGGACTAAATACAAACTGCCCAGCGAGGAATAAAAGTTTTTACTATTTGTATGGAACCGGAAATATGAATTCAATTTTTATATGAAAAGTTGTCTGGAATACGAAACCTATGATGTCAGTGACGTTATTTCTTTTTTATATTAATGTCAGTTTCTGCTTGTTTTTTGATCTCCATTTTATCGTTAGGTCAATATACAGTAAAAAACTGCCAACGAAAAAACAAAAAAACAGAACCTTTATAGCAGTATGAGTTGAAATTTGGTACTCGTATGCTTTTCTGTTACCCAAACCACAGTATTAAAAGCACCAACGTATAATGTAAACAACTGAAGTTTGAATAATCCAAACCTACTGAGGCTAGAATATTACAGAAACACCTACAAGATCTATGGCAAAATTGCTATGGATTGTGCACATACGTATACTTAGTACTATTAAAGTAGGCTACACATTTTTTATAAATATATCTTTCGATTCCTAACACTTTCAAAATTTGTAAATAAAAAAATGTTATGATCAAGGTTATGTAGCTCTGAGCTCAAGACTTCGTTTAACCATTTTAGTTAGACATTATAATAACCTCCTTTTTTCAAGTCGGTAATTAATAAAACTTATCTTGTTCCAGATTATGAAGCCCCGTGCAGGGCGAGGCCTCGTCCAGGCGATATGTGGAGGGCGGGCGTGATCCTCCTCACGCAGATAGTGGTGTGCCAATTTGCTACCGGTAAGTGTCTTCTTCTTCGTCGGTACACTCTTGACAGAGCGATCGTGGTCGCCATTTCAGGTATTTGTTGTATGTGTTGTGGCCCGCTTCACAATTTACCGCCATTCCTCTATGGCGGCCGTTCTTCTAGTACACACAAGGAGATCTTTATTGACAGCTGTTCTGATTGGTCTGTCTATCGCATCGGTAACCTTCCGCGTGGTTGAGTGCCCTCTACTTTGCCCTACACCACCAGACGATTGATCGATGTACTATCGCATCATAATACGTGCCCAAAGAACTTAACGAAATTACTCGCTGCTTGATGCTACATTTTAAGCTTGTATGGTTTATTAACGAAACAATAGCAAATAGTGACACTGCAGTTTTTTCATTTTGCACCTTACGTTATTAGTAATACACGAGATAATTCAGTGTCACTAGCAAATCCTTTGCTCTGCGCTAGAATGTAACCTCGCTGGCGACTATCTTGCAGGAATTTCTGCTCAAGCTAAAATTTATGCTGTCTAGTTTGATAATAATTAATATTTAGCTTAAACTGTTGTCTTCCTTTGGTAGCAATCTAAATTTAGTGACTGGCTGAGGAATGTTTATATGCATTGCAATAATGTTGATAAAATGTTCGAAACAGACTCGTTGACTCGTTGAAACAGACAGAAAGCGTCGCGTTAATTAAGCGTACTGTTTATAAAGACGTAAATTATTAACAGATTCATAATCGCACTACCTTTATAATTCTCCTACCTCTACCATGAAAAACTAGAGCAGCGCCTCTTTCGGTCGTATGGGGAATTAAAATCTTACATTTTTAACAACAGCACTTTGACATCTTTTGAAGGAAAGTTTAGCTTAGTACTCGATTAGGTACCATAACGATGGTTTTATGCTCGATGATGCTAGGGTTACTGTTTTAGGCTAAATAGTAAAAGTATCAATAGACCATGATTTTAACTTAGTGTTATGCATTCATAATGCAGTTAGAGGAAAAAATGTAACAGAAAATACCCACTAGAATTTTTGTTTTCATTTTTATAGTAGCAATAAAATAATGCAACTGCAAGCAGTCTCTTCTTGTGTAGATACTATAACCATACTAGATAATACTAAATTACTTTTTCACGCTTAAACCAATTTACCAGTTTTATGAAGCATAGATAAAAGGAAGGATAAACTAGGAAAAGGACTTTATTTATTATTTTATTTGCTACTTTTTGGTTGGTGTGTATTTTAAAGAAACTTCCTTTGGATGTCTATTTCTTAGTTATTGAAAATTATTTACTGCTATGATTACCGGGTTTTTTATTTTATTTTTAAACTTAAGATTAATTTGTGATGGAAAGTGACTTTACATATTATATTATGTTAAAGTCACTTTTCAATTTGACGTCTCTGTATGAAATATGACAGGGAGAAAAAAATAGCCCTTAGCGAGTTTCTTGCCGGTTCTTCTCGTTACAAGGCCTCCCGCCGTAGGATTTGCGAACCGATAGCGTAGCTTCATTGACGTTCACAAGTGCTATATCAGCCTAAAATAAATAAATGATTTTGAATTTGAATTTGAATTTAGCGGCTGCTCGCGGTTTCACCCGCGTGGTTCTCATTCCCGTGGGAGTATCGGGTTAAAAAGTATCCTATGTGTTATTCCAGCCTATAATCTATCCCTGTTGCAAATTTCATCTAGATATCTTTGATATCTTTTTAATTGTCTGTTGTCTTTCTGTTTGTCGCTGGTCATTGTGTTAGTTATTAAAATCACTGAATAGATTTTGATGAAATTTGGCATAATAGAGAGTCAGGACGAGTTCATAGGTTTGGAGGCATGGATATTTCATCTAAAATGTAATAATTCATAACCGCTTAGGTGCACTGTCGATTAAACATTATTGTAGTTCTAATCTGTTTGCACTCCATTCGGATGTAGGTCGGGGCTCTTAGCGCGGATCTCGTAAATACCGACCGAAGACCGTATTGGCACACTATCTGCGTCTAAAGGAGCATACACAGTCATAAAATCAAATTGTATATTACCTACTGTACTGTACCTACTTCCATAGGAGGCTATTAATACTTTGAATGCGAAAGAAATTTTATCTGTATGGTATCTTTTTAATTCTTTTTGTGTTTGCTGGTCGTCGTTATTTCTGGCTACCTTTTTATGCCAAAATCGCTGAATCGATAAAAATAGAGAGTCAGGACAAGTTCATAACATTTGAAGGATTTTTTTATAGTGAGTGGAATGCATTTACGCATACCCCGTCCGCGTGCGGTGTGCGGACGGTGGTTATGTGGGACTCACCAGGCCACTTCCTGATCCTCCATCCAGTGTCAGATACTCGATGGGGGATCAGGGAGGGGGAATACCCACTAAACCCCTCACTTCTTGCTCTCTCCGCCGTCAACTAGGTCTTAATGTGGAGGGCCCGAGGTGGCAAGCTCCTCCTACGATGGATATTTCCTCTAAAATGTACCTAATTATGCATATCCCGTTCGCTATAGTGCACTATCGATTAAACATTATTGTAGCTCTAATCTCTTTGCACTCCATTCGGGGCTCTTAGCGTGGATCTCGTAAATACCGACCGAAGGTAGTGGCCCACTATCTGCTTCTAAAGGAGCATATACTGGCATAAATTCAAATGTCGTATTACCTTAAGAGGGGGTATAAAGGTAAATTGCCAGTCTTAGATTTGATTTTTACAATACAAAAAGTTTACAGATATTACAACATACTTGAGAGGGACTGGACTAAGTGAAAACATAAAATAAAAACATTTTGTCGATAAAAAAATCACAAATTTCTAGGTTACAATCAACTTTAAGAAAGCGATTCAAACAAAACTGGTGCGTTCCTGAATAGGTTCCTAAAATGAATTGCTTTATTTCGTACCATGACCTTCTAAAAACTGAATCGCAAATGAATTGCTGAATGCACAGCCTTGTGCTGAATGTCAATGAAAGAACGATTTGCGTCCTTACTTCTACTACCCGTCTCTTTGACTCGATTCTGTCATGCCCGGAGAGTGAGAGGGACGGGTATAACCTGCAGGTGTCATGTTAGCTCAGCCGAGTTATAAGTCAAATAAGAGTTCATGACAGCTTAGCGGCTGTGAAATGTCGCTGACTCGCTTGTCATTGACGCAATATGAGTTGATGCTAGGCACCCTGGTCTAATTTTCAGCTATAATTAATTTCTTTTAATTTTGACGCATATTACTGAGTCAATATTTTAATACATGATATCAAGGTATATTATATAGCGACCCTATTAACGATTTGCAACAATAATGATTATTTTACACGTTATTCAAATGAAAAGAAATTAGGCGTTTACTACGTTTTTATTCCGCGCAGAATGCTATTGTCTGTCGCACCTATGACGCGAGGTGACAGGCATGCCTCTTGTTTCATCCAGCGCGCGGGTGAAATCTGATTGTTTTCTAGGTTTATGCGCGCTATTAACTGTAGTTTATGTTGTAGTATATTAAATTTATTCAAATAAATAAAAATGAATGTTGCTAAGCGCAAAACTCAAGAACTGCTGGACCAATTCGACAATCTTTTGTTTCATTGGTTCCATAAGTCCAACGAAAGTAAAAATGGCGTAGAAAATAGTAAAAACCACACCAAATGGAGCGAGCAACGGTGATTTTTGGTATGGGGATACCTTCGGAACTGAAGAGTGACAAAAAATACTTTTATCCCGGAAAAGTATTAGGTTCCCGGGGGAAAACGTCGTGTAGTCCACGCGGGCAAAGCCGCGGACGGAAGGCTAGTTAATAATATATTTATTTATTTATTTATTATAAAACCAACTGCTTAACCGAATACATTAAAAAGCTTAAATAAAAACATATAAAGCAAATAATGCGAAAGAAATTTTGCCTATATGGTATCTCTGTGATTTTTTTCTGTTTGTTGGTTGTCATTGTTTCTGATCCGGCTGTCGATACCTAACTATGCCTTTTTACGCCAAAATCGTAAGTAGAGAGTTATGACGAGCATTTGGAAGCATGGATATTTCCTCTAAAATGTACCTAATTATCCAAATCGCATACGCTTCAGTGTACTGTTGATTAAACATATAGTAGTTCTTGAGATTTTATATTATTTTTATGCATTCACAATGCAATTTTGTAAGTATAGGAAAAATGTGATAGTAAAAAACCACGAGCCCCATAAGTAGCTTTCAGGCGGGATTCGAACCCGCGCCTCCGGGAATCCGGCCCGATTTTTAGCACGGATCTCGTAAATACCGACCGAACGAACTGGTGCACTATCTGTGTCTACAGGAGCATACACGGACATAAAATCAAATGGTGTATCACAACTTAATTAGGTACAAACATGAAAGATAAAGTTATTTAAATAATAAAAACACTCAACACACAGACACAGATAAAATTAAACAAGAATAGGTACATACACGCTAGTGTGGGTGGTTATTCGTTACTTCGACCAACTTGGGTGTATTGCGTATACTGTTTCAAAAATAAGCAAGTGGGTTTCAGGTTGTCATTTTTGCTTATACAATACAACGTGTTAATGAAATAGACGCAAAATCTCAGACATCCCAACTTTATTTTTGATAACAGATTTATTTCATCTCTGAATATTAAGCGGAGATTTATCCTTTTTTTTGACAAATTGTGTTTTCTCTAGCTTGATGGTACTTATATCATAAAAGATTCACTTTTTTGGATCATTTTCATTGGTCTATGGGGTCCGTATGTGGGGTGCGGGAGATTTCCGAAAGGGGCTGTCCATTAATCACGTGATGTTTTTTAGCAACTTTTTAGACCCCCCCTCCCCCTGGTGATACGTGGTGAGGTTTTGTACTATCCCTCCCCCCACCTAAGGTCACGTGTAACTTTTTTGTACATACTATAGGTGGCGGATGACGGGAAAATTGAAACGACATTGCGAATCTACAACTGATAAGAAGCCTCGTATTCCTCGTAAAAAATTGTATAAACAATAGTGTCGATAGTATCGATAATATTGCTTTTCAATATCAATAAACTATCGATACTATCGATAGTTTTGGACAATCGATTGTTACCTTTATTCCAATAGTATCGATACTATCGATATTATAGATAGATTTCGGAACTTTCAGGAACAATACTATCGATAGTATTAATACTTTTTGACATATTAAATAGCAATACTATCGATACTATCGACAGTATTGCTGCTTACCGATAGTATTGTACTAACTAAGAGATCAATACTATCGATAGCATCGATACTATCGATAGGCCTATCGATAGTTTGGCATTTTTCGATTAATACTATCGATAGTTAAACTATCAATAGTTCGGCAACACTAAGTTTTACCTCTTTTCATACTACCGTTCATACCGCAAGCGACGTCGCTCGCCATTCTCTCTCGTAGTATGGAAAGAGGTGAAACGATACATTCCCTGGCTTGTTAGCCCGCTCGCCCGCTGGCAGTGTGGCTTGCCCTTACTCGCTTGGAATAACACACAACAAGTCTATCAGCTACTATAACTTTTCGGTCCTCAAACAATTGACGACATGTTCCTCCGGAAACCCTTTGTGCGTAATTACAGAAGTTAGTTGTTAATAAGGTTCCAATTGATTGTTAACACTTACAATACTTACACGCCAACGACTTGGCAGTGCCAAGTACGACTTGAGCTTTTATTGTATTTAACACAAAGACGAATGTGCTAAATAAAGAGAGGAATGAATGTTATAATTTAGGCTAGTTACATACAATTACTAGCCACAGCCCGCGGCTTGACAGACGTTATTCCGTGGGTCCGAAGCCGCGCGGTGAAAATGTGATATTTTTCCGGGATAAGAAGTAACCTATGTCGCTCTTCGTCTCCCAAACTATCCCCATACCAAAATTCACGTCCACCCGTTGCTCCATTTTGACATGAAAGACGGACAAACAAGCAAACAAACACGCCAACTAGGTATTCTTTTCGTTACTACCCTAGTAATATCTTCACACTGATGAAATTAACGCTGGCTATACAGCGAGTAAGAAGTATTGGATAAATTCGACGTTGCTCGTAACGACTCCGTAGCTTAGTGGTTAGAGCAGTCGCCCGGATAGCGAAAGGTCGTGAGTTCGAGTCCCATCGGAGCTGGTTGTGAGAAGAGTCGATTCTTGCTAAATACCTCATTAATGCTAATTGAATAGTAAAATATATCGTACGGCTTCAAAAGCTATCAAAGTACTGCTGTCAAATATGCATTGAATCTCAGTTCCTCATACGACCGAAAGAGACGCTGCTTTTCATAAAAAAATAATACGATCTCGATAGCGGTTACCATAACGACAGTTAGGCTTAGTTTTAAAACTAGAATATCGTTTTAAACGTCTGTAAAAGGAGCACGGACTGAAAATAAGAGGATGGGGTCGTTCTGTTTATGACACGAAAGAGCTCGCGTTCAATAGTACCTTTATATTATCACGAATACTGTCGTTATGGTAAGTAATCGTAATAGTAAACAATACCATCCGTCAAAAGCTGTCAAAGTGCTACTGTCAAATATCTATTGATTTTTTGTTCCTCATAAGACCGAAAGAGGCGCTGCTCACGTTTTAAAACAATATAATAAGTACGATCACGATAAAGGTTACCGTAATGACAGATTTTCATGCTAGGGCTACGAATAGCAATTGTTTGTAAGTTTCGTAATGTTAGAGCTTAGAGGAGCCAGTTTTAGAACTACAATATCGTTTTAAACGTCGCAAAAAGGAGCATAGGCCAAAAATAAGAGGATATAGTCGTTTTGATGACACGGACGAGCTGGCGGTCAATAGTACCCTTAGCACGAACACTGTCGTAATCATGAAGCTCGACTTAATACTGAGGTAACTGGAGAGTGCAGTACTAACACTTTTTTGTCCCCAAAAATTACACAGTGGCTGTCTTCCGTCTCACCTACACTTTAAAAAAATACGTATGGTCATATGAGACAACTGACAGCCACTACATACATAAATGTCAAATTTGCTGGGTACACTTTTTTATTCAGGGTGAGGACTCCAGTTACCTTAGTATTAAGTCGAGCTTCATGGTCGTAATGGTAATCTTAACTCTGAGTACTGAATCCTATGGAGATGGCAAAATGATCTATATGAACTATCGGTTATACAAATATGAGCTAAATCGACATTGTACTCATAAACCTGTAGCCATCTCGTTCTATCTTACCTCCAATACTTCATGTAAAAAGAGACAGCAATATATTTATTCGACCTATTTTTTGGCAACATTGAAACGTGACGTCATCGTAATGCATGATTGAAGCCGGTCGCCATTTAGGTTTCTCGGTATGTGAGCTGTCAACGCGAGTTGTATTTGCAGTGTTTTGTGATAAAAGTCTTAATTTGAGACTTTCATGTGAATAAAAGGTATTAATAAGTGAGAGAAAGCAACAAGGAACATGTCTAATTGCAGTGTGGTAGTTTGTGGCATCAAAAAAAGTGAAAATCGTCCAAACATTACATTACACCGGTACGTACTATTTCTTTTGCAAAAACACCAAAACAATACAATAAATGCCTTGTGTTTTGGTTTTCCTGTAAATAGTTTACTTAGAATTCATACCAAATGTAGCTTACAACTTATTTTGGTGAGTTTTGTTGGTGTATTTCAAGAAAATATAAATCTGTTTGTTTTGCGCTAGAGTTGCCCTTATAGCATTTTTCTTATCGAATTATCGATGTTTTCAAATTTCAAGTGTAAATTGAGTGTATCAGTTTTAAACTGTTTTTATTGTTTTAGGTTGCCTAAAAATAACAAAAAAAGAAAAATATGGGTGGAACAATGCGAAAGGAAAATTTAAAGATTCGTACGAAAACTATTTTTATGTGCTCTTTTCATTTTGAAGAACAGTTTCAAACGTCAACGACAGTTTAAGTTTTGAAAAAGACGTTAATTAGGCCACTGGCAAAAATCGAAATGATAGTGCGACAACGTTTTCTGTTTCGGTTGCCAAAAACTGGATACTTATATATAACGTGTTTTTTTAATGTCATTTTGCTTTAAAGTTGTTGTCGAACTTACATTCATTCTAGCACATTAAAAGTAAGTATATTTTTTTACCACTAGATGTCGCTTCGCTATATTCTAAATATATAAAAAATATGCTTGCTAGTAAAGATCTCGATTCAAACTGGTTATTATTTTATTACTTAATAATGCTTGTTTTTTTTTGAGACATTTCTTTTTTTCTATGGTAGGTAGGTACCTAGTAGGCATTCTCGTTTGTGATTTATATTGTAATGTGTGTTATGTAAAAAAAACCAATCCTTCTTGTATAAACATTATAGGTTTTTACAATATGGAGCTTTTTGTTTTATTTCATTACCTTTTTTTACTTAAACTGGTTCTCGCGACCTTTGATCTGGAATTCTATGGAGGTCTCGCATGTGTATAGACGCGTGACTCGGAAAACATAAAAAATTTGATCATAAAATTGCAGTTTCTAAGTAAAGGCGAGTAGAGCCGACAAGTGGGGCGCCCTCAATCAAATTTATTGCTCGCTAAGTATTAATGTATCTACAATCGTACAGATTGAAGCTAAGGTCGTGTAGTTTTTTTACAAACTATAACCTCATCATCATTCATCATTTCAGCCGTACGACGCCCACTGCTGGGCATAGGCCCTCTATAACCTCAGTAAAATATAGTAGGTTGGTCTTTTATCTACTACTACTGCAACATGAACTATATTTTACTAAGGTTAGTTTGTAGATAAACTACAGGACCTTATTTTTAATCTGTATCTGCGTTTGAATTTTTGATACATTATGTACTTAACAAGCAATAAATTTAATAATAAATTTAATAACATGCGGATCCTCGCGGTTTTACCCGCATGGTACTCGTTCCCATGGGAATATCACGATAAAATATAGCTTATGTCACTCGGAAAGAACGTAGCTTTCTAATGGTCAAAGAAATTTCTAAATTAGTCTAGTAGTTTTGGAACCTATTAAATTCAAACAACAACCAATCAAATCTTTCCTGTTTACGATATTACTATAGATGAGGAAGCACTTGGCGGCTCTTCTCGCCTTGAAGCTCCCAGTACAGGATGGCTACTCATGTTCGTCGACCATGATGGGCCATCATGTACAGGGGCAATCACACGCAAACTCCCACACCGGGGGCTTTTGTAATTTTAAATAAATAAATAAATCACTACATAGTATAAAACAAAGTCGCTTTCTCTGTCCCTATGTCCCTTTGTATGCTTAAATCTTTGAAACTACGCAACGGATTTTGATGCGATTTTTTTTAATAGATAGAGTGATTCAAGTTTTTATCCCGATATTCCCACGGGAACGGGAACCACGCGGGTGAAACCGCGGGCGGCCGCTAGTAAATAAATAAATAAAAGTTGGCCGACCATGTTGGCCATCGTGTACAGGGCCGGTTTGCGTTGCTCGCAGACGGCAATCACACGCAAACTGCCTCTGTACACGATGGCCCATCATGTCGGGCCAATGATTGTGTGCGTACATGCACAAACACATACACATTGTGTCATTGTCATAAAGAACTTAATTATGTGCAAATGTAGGTATAATTTAAGCACATTATTAAGTTTTATTTAACAAAAACTAGGTATATAATTATACACTATAATTCCGTTTTAAATTATCGAGGTGATTACGAAACTGCTTTTATAAAATAAGGGTAATATAGTTAGGTAGTCACAAAAATACTTGATCTATAACTTCATCAATAAATATATCGATGTACAAATAGGGCAGCACTACGGAAAGGCGCCATTTTGGTTTCTCGGTATGTGTGCTTGTGTGTGTGTGTATGCTTCAATTTTTCGTAGGTATGCCATCTCCATAGGATTCAGTACTCAGAGAATCTTAATAGTAAACTTTACCATCCGTCAAAAGCTGTCAAAGTGCTGCTGTCAAAAATATCTATTGAGTTTTTGTTCCCCATGCGACTGAAAGAATCGCTGCTCTGGTTTTCATATGAAATAATACGATAAAAATTAGGATATCTATAGTTTTTCGTGCTAGGTTGCATCTTCTTTCTACTTATTTAGGTATTAAGTTACTTATAAGGTTTCAAGGGCTATCTTTTTAAGGACTCTGTATGAAGTGTATTTTGTTCAGACCTACAAACATAGTAAATCATTTATACGTATCAATTTCTAAGTCTATTACTAATGTAACTTTTCGGACTTTAACCTCTCAAGTGACGGCGGCCATCTTGGCGTGAAAGTAAGTGAAAGCAGGAAAAGGGACTTTTTCCCCGCTTTTTGAATTAAATTTGTAATAATTAAAAATAAAAGCCTTTATTACGAGTATTATATTTTATTAAAAATTTATAACACACAAAACACAACAAAATTTCGCGGCAAATAACGCTTCCACTTTTCGTTTTAAAAAACCAATTGAGATCATTCACGTTGACAAGGCGTAGGACCACCCACAAAGAAATGGCGCTCTTTTCATTTATTTGTGCATTGTGACACATTTTGTGGTGTTATAATCGCGTCTTTGTACATTATGGCAAAGTATAAAAGAGATAGGAAATAATTTTATGAGCAAAATTCAACTCTAAACTATAAGACGACTAACAATAAATTCCTCTTTCAGGAATCCTTTGTTAGTTGTCAATAAGGTTTAAATTGATTCCGAACACTTACACGTTAACGACTTCCCAGTGCCAAGTAGGACTCTTAAATGCATTTTTCACAAAGGCGTCCGACACTACTAAATGAAGAGAGGAAGTAGTCATTCTTTTATTTCTACAATTCCCTTATTGTTCACAGTTCTTTTCCTATTAGTCACAAGTCTTGATTGGATGATAAGTTCAGTGGTGCTTTGAATGAAAACGATTTAGTTATGAAAGGTATTTTATCTACACTCATGTTATAATTTTCGAATTATGAACTCATGCCTGAACGTATACTGATACACTTTATGTCATAGTCACCTGTAAAAATAAAGCTGCTGTATCCGGGTGTTTCATAATGACCATTATGCAACACCCGGATACAGCTGTCACTCATTATAAAACACTTATATTTCTTAAATTTACAGTCTCCATGGCAACCGTAGGATTTACCGGCCCTGACTTCCAACTTTTTCAAGCTCTTCTTTAGCCGGCAACAATCAGAAACGTTTTTAAAATTAGAATTTTGAATTTAGAAGGAATAGACCGGCGTATAGACTCCTATGAGTGGGGTTTGGCACCAATTAACATTTTATAATTAATATTGATTTGCTTTATTTTTGAAATATATAATAAATGTAATGAGTGTAGATAAAGTAGTGTATGAGACCGCACATAACTCGGTATTAAAACACTCGTGGAATACTATTAAAAAACTCGCCATGGCTCGTTTTTTAAACTCCCACTCGTGTTTTAATACCCCTCCTTATGCGACAGTCACATAAACTACTATTATAATTACAGAGAGTTGTCAAGTGTTGAAATCAGAACCCCAAGCACGGAAAACTTTCTTTATCGTAATAGTTATCGTGATCGTATAATTTTTTATAAAAACTAAGCGCCCCTTTATGTCGTCTATGGAACAAATTATGCAATACTTATTTGTCAGCAGCACTTTGACAGCTTTTGATGGATGGTAGAACGCGCCTTCAAACTTGGCGCGTGTCAATATCTGGAACTAAAATTATAATAAGGGATTAACCCGTGGAGCTCTTGTTGATCTAACGGTAGAACACAAATTTTTCGTAGTTTCGTTCAAAAGGAATCGATTTATATGTATTGGGCTTAACCCCCTCGATGAATGGATTTGTCATAGCCACTGTCACGTATGACCAATCCATTCATCGAGGGGGTTAGCCCAATACTTATAAATCAATTCCTTTTGAACGAAAATACGAAAAACTGGTGGTCTACCGTTAGATCAACCAGCGCTCCACGGGTTAAGGGAATCATCCTTACTTACTCAGAGTGTGTTCAAAGGTTCGAACCTCACACTACAAAGTTGAAGGTAAAGGTACAAATATTAATACAATGAACTTTAGACAAAAGCTTTTGTCCAGTGTGCCTTGCCAGTAATGACATAATATGGGAGTGAGACGTGGTCCTTTACGTGGCCTTATAAGAAGGCTCAAGGTCACCCAGCGAGCAGGGAGAAAGTGAAGTGCGTTATGATGAGATCCGCAAGAGAACTTAAACAACCGACATCGCTCAAAGGATTGCTCAGTTGAAGTGGCAGTGAGTGGGACACATAGCGCAGAGAACCGATGGCCGTTGGGCGGAAAGGTTCTCGAATGGCGACCACGCACCGGACGGCGTTCCGTGGGCAGGCCCCCTACAAGGTGAACCGACACAGACTAGTTGTCTATGTGGACCGACGATCTGGTCAAGGTAGCGGGAAGTCGCTGGATGCGGGCAGCGCAGGACCGATCCTTGTGGAGATCCTTGGGAGAAGCCTGTGCTCCGCAAGTGGCACCGTTCGGCTGACATGGCGATGATGACTATTTTTGATATTGATTTATTGAAACCATATGGTTTTGGTTTTAGACGTAAATTAATACGTATTTCATTAGGTATTCTTCCATCTATCCCTTATAAGGTGGTGTCAGGTGACTGTCTCTGAATGGAATACAAACGGGCAATTTATCCTTTAGAACATTGTATTGAATCTTCACGTTGACGGGACTTTCCCAGGGGGATACTCATCGCTCAATAAACACGTGGTTTCTTGCTATTCACGGCTTACCGTCCCCAAGGAAATGTATATCCTCATTCTCAGTGTGCCTTAAACGTTATTGGTGAACGGAGGCTTACCATGTTCTTAATTAAAAAGTAGCAGCAATTCAAATGCTCTATACAAGGCGAATTCATCATTTATTTTAACTTTAACGTTAACTGTAATATTAAATTAAACTGCCTCCCACAAACTTTAAACAAAAACTCACTGCCTGAAAACACCAAAATAATTATACTATTTACCACACTATTGTATTATACTTTTAAAAGGGAAAGGATCCTCCGACCAAGAGAGCAATTTTATTTTTTTATTTTTTAGAGTATTTTTTATGTCGGGCTTGGTTAAAACTTGTAATTTCATTTTACACGCGGACGAAGTAGCGGGTGGACACTAGTGAGCCATAATGAAACACTTCGGATTGCCTCTACTGTGCAAACTAGTCTCAAAACAGTCAACATTCCGCATTAAAGCAATTCTGTATTCATTGCGTCGTTAGTGAGATAAACACACCACTCGACGGCCAATGGGCACTGCAATGCAATTGAAGCGTAAATATTCATCTGCCAATGGAGTTGCAAAATATCAAGTCCAGTGACCTTTATGAAAATGAGGAAGGTTTGCTCGCAACCGTAATTAACTAGGTGCCTACCATCAACTTTAAGACAGTGATTCAAAAATAGCGCGATGCAGAATAGGTTCCTAAAATAAAATGCTTTCTTTCGTACAATGACCTTCTAAAAACTGGATCGCAAATGAATTGCTGAATGTGAATGACCGAACGATTTGTGTCCTTTTTCGTCTACCTGTCTCTTTCACTCGATTCTGTCATGCCCGGAGAGTGAGAGGGACGGGTATAACCTGCAGGTGTCATGTTAAATCGACCGGGTTATACGTCAAATAAGAGTTCCTGACAGCTTAGCGGCTGTGAAATGTCATTGAATGATCACTGAATCGCTGTCATTGATGATTAAGCTGTCGTGGTACGAATAAGGGAAGCAGATCTGTTTAGGTCCTAAACCAAACCGCAATAAGAGTTGATGGTAAGCACCCAGGAGTCTTTAATTTTGTTTGGTCATTGCTTATTGATTTTTAAGGACAAATGAAGCAAAATAACAGAATCACTAATAATATACAACCGCCTCTGTGGTCTAGTGGTTCATACCACCGATTTCAGACCAAGAGGTCCGGGGTTTCGATTCCTTCGTGGTAGGACTTGTTCTTAGTCCGCCTGGCCAGCTACCACCATCGTATCTAAGTCTGACGCCATAACAGTGATGTTTTCAGCATTATTGTGTTCCGGCAGTTAGAGATAAGATAGTTCCTCAGTAGTCGGGGATTCCGGGAGTAGTGCGCTTCCACCTTCAGCCTTATCACCACTTGACATCAGGTGTGATGAAGGATAAGTGCTAACCCGTTGTGAATAAAAAAAAACTAATACTATAGGTACTGTATATTTTTTCGCTGGTCTCACTGATTTTGGTTAAGCTCCTGGAGTAAGAGTTGATGTTGATAGAGTGACATTTTGGAATTTGGAGGAATCGGCGGGTTATCAAAAGCAAAATAAATTTATTTACAGTAACATAAATTAACGCTTTTGGCAAACAATTAAAAAATAACCACACCTTTATTTACTTTTCTTTCTAATATTCGAATCTAATCCTACTTCCTACTATAATATTATAAATGTGAAAGGTTGGATGTTTGGATGTTTGGATGTTTGTTACTCAATCACGCCAAAACAGCTGAACGGATTTGGCTGAAAGTTGGGACACAGATACTTAGTAACCTGGAGAGGAACATATGCTACTTTTTGTCCTGGGAAAATATTACATTCCCGCGGGATAACGTAGTGAAGTCCACGCGGGCGAAGCCGCGGGCGGAAAAGTAGTATTTGATATTCCAATCACATAGTAACGGCTGAATGGATGCAGATGAAATTTTTGTGTGGTCAACTTTTTAACTCAGGAAAACATCATAGTAGTTCACGCGGGTAAAGCCGCGGACGGAAAGCTAGTATGAAATCATCAACATCAGCTATTTTTTGTCCCCACTCTTAGGGCACTGGCCTTCCTTATATGGATAAGGAGAAAAGGCCATGACCCACCACGTGGACCCAGTGCTGATTAGTGGGTATTAACGACTGCAAGAGTAGCCGGGACCAACGGCTTAACGTGCCCTTCGTAGCACGGAAGAGCTCGAGATGAAAAATATTTGGTCACCCATCCCGCCAATTGCGTAAGTTGCTTAGCCTCAACCACTGCGTCATGGGCTCCTCGAATCCTCGTGTTTGGAATAATCTAATCTTAATATTTTGTTTCAGAAAACCCCACACCAGCAACAACTGCAGAAGACCAAACAGTTACAACATTCTACGCTCTCAGCACGGGGATCGCGCCGGCGCCAGTCCTACTCCGCCTCGGGAACTCCACCATAGATAGCACAAAGTCCTTCAAAGTCCCCCAGCCTTCACAAGAACCATCACAAGGGACATTGACCATCCAACCGAACGTACGACGACCAGATATGGTGCCCCATGTGGTTTCAGTCAAGAATACCTACTTTGACCACGATAGAAAGTATGGCCCTACCTTTGAAGATACCCCTGACGGGAATATTACGAAGATTACTGTGCAATTGGGTGAAGACGCACATTTAAACTGTAGGATCAGTCTTTTACTGGATAAAACGGTGAGTAACAGCTTTTAAATTTACACTTATCTTATATTGATCAAATTTATTACAACTTAGCTTTTGGAAAACACTGAAGTTCATTGTGAGTGCAAATAATTGCCATGACATGCCTTACTCGACTTACAAATAGGTGCTACGTCTATAAAAAGTGTAGCATTTAATTATAGAAAAGAAACCTAAATGTAAGTAGTCAAGTGTTTTTGACGTAATACACGTAAAGCAGTACCATTAAAATAAAGTGCTCCTTTCTCTCAATGAATAACTTATACTTCAACATAGCCTAAAATAAAATCTGACGTTAGTCCACTATAAGGGTAGTAATTACGTCAATAAAATCCATTCCATACACCACTTATCACAAATTAAAATCGAATAATAAATCAACACACACGTGGAAACGATGACACATGTTGGCTTAATAATGATTGAGTGTTAACACAAAAATAACTGCCATGGAACGCTGCGTCATTCGGTTGAGCGACAAATCGGTAGAGGTCGTTAGTTTTCTTGAGCACAGCCCATAATCTTTCTGTACCATTTGTCAAATGGTACAGGATATTGATAACGTTATAGGACGTGATTAATTGCAACCGGACTCTTTTTATTCCAAGCCGTGGAGAGTTTGAAATAGACTTTTATGATGGTGGTGGGTGTATTTTGATGGCGATTTTGGGTAAAATACCCTATTCATTAAAAAAAACTTTTAGTATGATAAATACGTTGATACTTTTTATTTGTAAACATATACTTAACATAATTACATAGAACACACCTAGAGCCAGACAAAAAGACAATAATAATGTTCATCTACACAAAAATAACATATTTACGGCGAGGGCGCTATTTTGAATCCAGAGCGCAGTGAAGGATTCTAGAGTAGAATCCCGAGCGCAGCGAAGGAATCTAAAGTAGAATACTGAACGCAGCGAGGGATCCAATATACGTCGCCCGAGGTGAAAATAATTTTGCGGCCGAGTAATACACTCTACTTTTCATTTCGAATATAAGGAAAGTAATTACACTCTGCTTTTCATCTCCCTCTATAAGAAAAGCAATAAAGACAACTAAAACTAGCTAGAAAAATAAAACAAAGGTGGCGGGGGGCTTCGCCTTCTCTGTGTTTTCTATAATGGGTATATAAAAAATTGAAGTTCTGAAATAAAAAAAAAAAATTTTTAAACAAAAATAAAATTTTTTTACTGTCTATCGGATGCCTCTTAATCGGTATCTCCGGAGTACCATAGGGGGTTGAAAATTTTGTCAGATTTTAGCTACGACGCACCGTTTTTGAGATAAGTATTGTGGATTTATAAATAAAAATAAAAAAAAAATTGCAAGTCCCGTCCCTATACAAAATCAGTTGAAAACTTTTTCATTGCCGATGTGGTAACTCTATGGTTGACTGTAACCGAATTCAGTTCTATTTAAAAAAAAATATTTTCCACCCTAGGGTGAAACGGATAGTTTTGGACCCGCTGCTCAGTTTAAATATACATCACATTCCGAATCTGAGAGATGAAAATATTTGTCTTGTCCGGGAATCGAACCCGAGACTTCTGGCGCAGAGGGCAGGTATCCGTACTATGTCAAATCAGTCGTCGAATATATTTGTCCTACTAATCCAGTTTTGCACGAATAAATTTGTGGACGAGTTAAAAAAAAGTGAGTTTAGGATTGGTAAAACTTTAACAGCATCTAAAGAAACGTATTTATTGAGATCTTTATATACAAAACTACTACAACCTACACATAAAAACTATTATTGAAACCCCTGTTACAAGCTTTTTATTAACTTGCCATGTTAGTTAGTTAGTTAGTATGTTAGTGAGGGACAAATCTTACATGCTTAATTTGACCCGCTTCCCAATGTCCGATAGAGCTGAAATTTTTTTATACAGGTTTGGTTCAGATGACAATACAATATTAAAGTACAGCTAGCAAAAAAGCTTGTCATAAAAATTAAATGTTTACTAAAAACTTATTACTAGCTCTTTACAAGCTTTTTATCAACTTGCCATGTTAGTTAGTTACCTCTATTCCACTCTAATACATTGGTACAATCCATCACAACTGAACACCGGTGGTGATGTTTGGTGGTCAGCTGGTCCGGAGGGCAATTAGTGGGGTACAAATCTTGCAAGCTTAATTTGACCCACTTCCCAGTGTCCGATGGAGCTGAAATTTTGTATACCGGTTTGGTTTAGTTGACAATACAATATTTAAGTACAGTCAGCAAAAAAGCTTGTCATGAAAATGAAACTTATAACAACATAAGTTACTTTAGCTACAAACAAAAATATGCCAAGAATTTTGGAAGCCGATGATGATAAGTATTTTTGAACTCTCTTATATAATCCATTATCTCTGCAAGACCATCACTTAAGATGTTTCGATGCCTAATAAACTTTGAGAACGGCCCAGCTGTCTTCAAAACTGAAAGTCATTGAGTTGAGACGCCAAAGTTCTACTTTAACTGCTTACACCTCAATTATGAAAGCAATCAAGATAAGAGTGGCTTAAAATTTGCTAATAGCATTGAAAGCTTCTATTGTTTCGTACAGTTACCTCGTTCGTGGCAAAAATTGCCTTAGGGACATGTCATAATTGATTTACCCTTGACAGACCGGGGTCCTTTTTTTATGGCCCGTTTTTTACGTAAACAAAACACTTGAGACTGCCGCTATCGCTATTCTGAACATCTGGTTATACTTAGGCCGTCTTTGGTTACATTTATCGTAAGCTGAGTAGCAAACGAGATAAACTAACAATGTCTGACAGTTTTACGATGTGTTTTGTTTTTATAATGGTCGTTCGAAGTCGACCGTTGAGTAAACAAAGAGCAATAGTGCGGTCCATGCGATATAAATTTTTTTCACATAGTTATCGATAAAATAACATATAAGAAGTATATATATTTAGAATCTACATGAAAAAACCTATCTGATAAGAATATAATATACGGAAAAACAAGTTTTTTTTTTTTTTGAAATTTTCAAAAAATTAATTTCTTCCGGTTTCCAAAAAAATCAAAATTCAAAATTTTTTTGTTTTTTTTTCTTCAGGATCACATATTGTAGTGTATTTTTACGGTACGACGAGTTTATCTCTCTTTTGAACATCGAAAACCGCATTCAAAAAATCAAAAAATTGCAGAAGTTACAAAAAAAAATAATGGGGGTAGTTGTAAGAGCATCATATGATGCTAGCGGTCAGTCAAGAGTTTAGCGACTTTAATTGGAAATTACTAACGTCTTTTTGTAGTGTATTGTAGTTTCTTATATTTTTCAGCATGTTTTTACTAAGTACAATTCTAAATTTAAATGATTTACATTTTTATTGATTGAATTTATCTATCGACATTTTAACGCTCTTACATTTGGCTATTTTTTTTAAGAAGTTTAATAAAGATAGGCCCAATCTTACCATGCAGATCCATCGCGAATTTGTGTAAAATTTGTAAAAAGTGAAATATAAAATATGTAAATTTTGTTATACCCTAAAATACTTCATTCAAACTTTGACATGCAATAGGTACGTGTTTCCTTAATTAACTAAATTGAAGTATGAACACTTATTTATAAAACACTAATTTACACTAACAATAAGAGCACTAAACAACTACTAATTAACTAAGTAATAAAACTAATTTACCTACACTAATGTTATTAAAAGTTAAATTATTTTGAGGTAAACTCTGGAACTACTGATCTAGTTTTTTGTTTTTTCACTAGTAGAGCTTCATTATTCCTGAGAGACAAAGGGTATAAGAACATAAAATGTTATATCTCGATATTCCCGCGGAAACGGGTATATGGCAAGTAGAACTGCGGGGATTAGCTTATAATTAATAAAAATAAATGATCTGATCCTAAAATCATGAATACCTAAGTGCGTTTTAGTCAACCAAAAATTAGTTAAAGCTCAGAAAACCGCTGTTACAGATAAAACCCTACCAATTACTTTGTTAACTGTAATTACTCTAAGTGTAAGCGAAAGAGAGATAAAAGGGTTAAGGCAAATTGAGGAAGAATTACCCTTTATTGCCACAATTAAAAAAAGATTTTTTCTGACCGAATCTGGTTTTATTTTTAAAATAGCAGACGCCCGCGGTTTCACCCGCGTGGTTCTCGTTCCCGTAGAAATATCAAGATAAAAAGTAGCCTAACTTATTCCTTATTGCATCAGCTACCTGCCAGTGAAAGTCCCGTCAAAATCGGTCCAGCCGTTTCAAAGAGTAGCCGGAACAAACAGACAGACAGACAAAAATTGTAAAAAATGTTATTTTGGTATATGTACCGTATATATAATCATATGCATGTAGTAAAAAGCGGTTATTTAATAAAAATTATAATAAGCGGTTAATATTACAAACAGACACTCCAATTTTATTTATTTGTAGGTATATTGATTTAAAATTATTCCTGACGGTCCTAAATTATGCAAATAACAGACAATTCAAGTTTTAATAAAGTGCTCATGACTTATAAATGAAAATGTTCGTTCTGTATAAACGATGCGATCACAAACAAAACAGCTGGAATGGTTCTCAATACACAGTAGGAAATAAAAAAATTGAAACTAAAACACGTACATTCACATACTTATACTCTTAGCAAAAACCTTTAACACCAAAACAGTTTTTATACAGTTGCGGAACTTTGATCCACGAACGAAGCGTTCACTGGGACGATAATCAACCCGCAGGAACTAAATTCTCTCTGTAGCAGAAACTTTCTGGATTTCGTGCAATCTCAACTAGGACAGATAGTAAGCCTGCTCTTAGTCGTGGGCCACACTGGAGCGACCGTGGGGCGCGGAGGCGACCTGCGGATCCGCAGGACGCGCGAACACGTACTATTCCCTCCACCCCGGTCGCGGCGTCCGCCGGACGCGCCAGTGTAGCCCCTCCCGTCCGTCTCAATATATTCGTTTTTCCCGCTCAACGCGGACGCAAGACGCGCCGCTCTAGTGTGGCCCACGACTTAAGCTCATTTACACTCTCGCGTGAGGTACAAGACGAAGTGCGAGGTGAGACACGAGACAGAGTGTGAGCACTGTTTGATCTTGCCTTGTGCCTCGTCTCGTATTTTGCAGCGTTCAGGTCGGTAGCGAAGCTGCAAGGCGAGGTACGATGTGCGAGGGCGAAAGTCTTCTTATCGAGTCGTTGATTCGTAATTAAATTTAATAGTTTAATGTGATTCGCCCAGTACGCAGCTAGGCCAATCGCCGCATCAGATGCCGCCATTAGTTCGTCCAAATTGCACGCATGTGGGGCCAGGGGGCAAAAAAGCAAGTGCTGCATAGTTTGCTCAGCGGTTCCGCACTCACACGGAACCTGGGACTTGTTGGCTTAACCCTATTTGAATTTGTTACGCCCACAGCGGCCCATTTGGGTCCGAAGTCTATTTAAAGACTTTCATGTGGTCCAGGGAAGGTCATGACCAGCGGAAAGCTCTTCTGCGGGTTGAGCAAATCCAGGCCTCCTAGACAAGTGGCTTTCTATTATCGATACCGCCCGGTAGAATAGAAAGAAAGTGTATGGGATTGGCCACAGCCGTCTTTATCGTCTTCTACAAGCCATGCTATGATACGGAACGGCAACATTGCTGTGAACCGGTTTACTCCTCTGAGTACTAAATCCTATGTAGGTGGCATACCTACGAAAAAGTGAGGTGTAACTAAGTCACAATGTAAGAAAATCTTGGAATTCAATTTTAAACTACTTCTAATTGTCGTATTAATCGGTCCGTCAAAATCGGTCCAGCCGTTTCAGACATTAACCGGAACAAACAGACAAACAGACAAAAATTGTAAAACATGTCATTTTGGTATATGTACCGTATATTTAATCATATGCACGTAGTAAAAAGCGGTGAAGGTCTCATTTTTTTTCAACCCGATTTTAGGACAAACTAGTTTTTCCTAGGGCAAACTAGTTCATCGCGTTGACATTTCAGAGAGCGACTTTGCCCCGGAAGACCTGTTGATGTAGAACATGACACAAAAAAAATAACCACCATTTTAACCAATCACGTGTTCTACAGGACTTCCGAGGCAAACTCGCTCTCTGAAATGTCAACGCGATGAACTAGTTTGGCCTAGGAAAAACTAGTTTGTCCTGAAATCGGGTTTAGCCGGTAAAGTATATACAGTATTATACAAAACTTTTAGCCCAAACAAAGTTCCAAAGTCAAAAATTGTGTTCCAAACATTTCCCTCTATATCTCTTCGTTGACTAGGCTAAACTTGATATAATATAATAAAAAAGCGCGAACTGTTCATTTAAATAAAACACTTTCTCGGATTTTGCACGCATTTATTTAACAACTTGGTTAAATTTGCTTGTTACAAAATAAAAAGAAAAATCTATTATTTTTGCACATTTTGAATAATTTTTTTATCTGGATGTGGCAAGTCGGAATACTCTTTGGTCATGTCAAGAAACGTTGCTGTTTAATTTTCTTGTTTGCTTTGTGGGTGTTTTAATACAATATTAGTATAATTAGTGCATATAAATACGTGATCATTGTTGGAAATTACTTATGAAACCTTGGATCTCGAAAGATTTGGATTCCCGAAGGAGGAACACTGCGTCAGCGATGGAATTCGTGCGATACCTCGAGCCGACTGGGACTTACAACATCAGTAGGAGTGTTTAATAAACATTTTCGTGACTGTGATATAGTTAAAATAAAACAACCCTTAGTTATCGCGTTTTAATTGATTTTAAGGCGCTATAATCAGGAATTCATCTCATCTCATGCATACAAGAAATTAGGAGCAGTGGTGCGACATTGACATTTATGACGTTGCCAATCCGAGCAGCATGGCCTGTAGGAGCGCAAGCAGCCGAGAAATAATAGCGGGCCATGGGGCCATGGCATAAGTGTTTGAAATGTCACGTGACCGCTAATGACAATCCCATCCATTTTCTTTCTATTCGACTGGCGATATCGATAGTAGAAAGCCACTTGTCTAAACGTAGACAGATGTTAACTATTTCGAAACTTACAGACGACTAGCATCCGTCGCTAATCGCTGAGACCAGCGGCAGATTACCGCGAGTTTTAAAACAATGTTATAGTAGTAATGTAAGCGAAGTGGCACTGTAGTGTGTATCTCCGTCCTATAATCAACATTATTCCAATATTGCGATGACAGCTGATAGTAGACCCCCCCTGGCATTTTGTATTGTGGGTCGTGTTGGATGTCTGGTTGCGTAGTGTAAGTGTCATTAATAATGTGACCCATGTAATGTTAGCATTTCTATTAAATAGTCTATTAGTCTTTAATTGCAAAACTTCCATTGTCGATTCTGCCGCTAATAATAACATTTGCTTTGTTAACTAGGCACAGGCAGCCATATTAGGCATCGAAGAATCGAAGCATTTTTGCCAATTTGTACCTATTATAATGAAAATAGAAAGTAGACAACGTTTATAAATCTTGTAGATAGCAAGCTAAGCTGATTAAAGGAAGCGTAACAATTAGGCATCGAACTATAGTCCAGACAAATGCTAATACGGCGAAGACATCAATAATTTACTGAATGTATCGGCAAATATGGTAATAGCAGTAAAAGCTTCCACTGTCGAGACTGTCGTTAATAATGCCATTTGTCTCACTAATTACAGAAAGCGTAACGATAAGGCTTCGAAGAATCGAAGCGTTTGAGCCGTTTTCTTAATAAAAGCCGTCTTGCTAAATTATTAAATTGAGCAATCTGATTATAGACACTTCAAACACTAAACATTTGATAAAATGATTAAAATAGGAAATCCTGAGTAAATAATTTGATAGGAAACTTGTCATGCAATGTTCTCAACCCACATGTACTGTACATGACTGTGGGGATGAGAACATAGCGTGATGAGGCAACTAGTTTTTTAAGAACGACCGTGACAAGTTTCCTATCAAATTATGCCGAATCAAGTGATTCATGACCCGTCATTAAGGTATTTTCTAATGGATTTTAAAATACAATAAGATCGATAATCAAACTTTTTGACATTGACACTGACCTTTTGACACTTTCAAACAAATCATGAGCAAAATGGGTCACGACTCATCTGGTTCGACTGTCACATTTGAAATAACCAGACCAACCAAAATAAATATTTATGTATTCATCATAAGAAACACTGTGGCTCTCCCAGGTTTTACCCGCGTAGTTCCCGTTCCGTGGGAGTATCGGGATAAAATATAGTCTATGTTACTCAGGAATAATGTAGCTTTCTACCAGCGAAAGAATTTTAAAATCGGTTCAGTTGTTTTTGAGTTTATCTATTACAAACATACAAACAAACAAACAAAATAACAAATCTTTCCACTTTATACTGTTTTGTATAAAACTCTTTCAGTACTGACTGACAGACAATGCACAGCCGGAAACTACTGGGCGCAAGAAGCTAAAATTTGGCATGTATGTTCCTGAGGAGTGAAGGTACTCCACTAAAGAAATTTTGGAAATTCCCCCTCTAAGAGGATAAATATCTAATTCTCACGGGATGACATCGTCTAGCTCACGCGGACGACGTTGCGAGCGGAAAGCTAGTACAAGTATATATTGGTATCCTGTGAGAATCGTACATACGTTGACATTGATAGTCAACAACAAAGTTGTCTTATTTTATTGAATCAGGTGTCACGGCTGAACTCCCCAACCATTGTGAAAAAATTTTTGCTTTCTTCCGCAACAAACACAAAACTTGCACCTTTACCGATTAGACTACTCTACACGCGTTTAGCCCTAACCCAGGGAATCTTCAGGAGATGTTAGAAAGTGCGAAATCCAGCACTGAATGCTTCGGTGATTGGTTGATTTGGTGCTGCATATATTTATTTTTCACAACAAAGTTGTCATCGTGTTAAATGATCTAATTACGTATCTGTCGTGATCAAACAATCGTACTAATAGTACAATTTCCGTCCGCGATGTTTACCAAACCTGCACAAAGGCTTAACAACAGCTCTCAAACGTAATTCAAGGCTATTAATTTATGAGAAACAAGCGGGTAGGTGTCTGCGTCTATTTTAGAAAAAACGAGTTGAAATTCATATAATACTAGAAATGCTTTACAATACTTATACAACTTGTAAATTTTCTATTTTTTTAGTGAAATTAAATATTCGTAATTAATTACTCCTCTTCTTCTCTCAATAAGTGTAACTCCTAAGAAAATCTTTGTACTAATTTAGTTTTTATGCCGTCCCAAACTTCCAGTGGATTTAATAATTCAAAGGGATAGGTAATTAGGGTAGAAGAAACTTTTCTTCCTTAATTTATTCACTATTCACGATATAATCAATGAGGAGGTAATCAAAGAGGTATACTTTAGTAAGATGATTAATAATTCTTTGGACCAGTTGTAAAATTTCAATATATTGTCGAAGTGCTTAATCACGCTCATGAGCAAGATGTAATGCTGCGCGCGGAAACACTATGCTACTCACGCTTTTGCAGTTGAATATTGCCATCTCGCTCACTCGCGCTGGCATTTTTTTTTATCCACAACGGGGTAGCACTTACCACTCATCACACCATGTCAAGTTATGATAAGGCTAAAGGTGGAAGCGCACTACTCTCGGAATCCTCAATCACTGAGAAACTGGCTATCTTATCTGTAATTGCTGGAACACAACAATGCTAAAAACATCGTTGCTATGGCGAAATTGAATACGAAATATTGTACCTATTTAAGTTTAAACTACAAAAAACAAATATTCCTGGCACCAATTCACAAAAACTTCGTGAATTTAGAAATTTTTTGAACCAGGCGAAGTTAGGAGTTTCTACTAGGTATCCAAAACAATTTTGTAAATCCAAAAAAATAAAGAATTATTACCTACTATATAAAAAGTAGCACTTAGTTACTAATGATGATGATGAGAATGCTTTTGACCACTTTCGGTTTAGTTACTACATACTAGATATGTATAATATGTCACCGGAAAATAATAAAAACCGTAAATTTATAAATTTATTAAAAAAAATAACCACGAAATTTAAGGCAATCGCTTCGCTGCGCTTCGCGATCGCCTAAAATTTCTAACCTATCACATGTTCTACAGGACTTCCGTAAATTGATAAATTTCCTAGGAAAATTATAAATTTGCGGTTCTTGTTATTTTCCGGTGACATATACATATAACTTCCTTCCTAACTCCTACAATACCTCAGTCAAATGCGTTCTCAGTCTTGGTAGATAAGTAGTTTTTCTTGAATAATTAACTTATCTAAATCTTTTATAACTTAACTGAAGGAACTTCTACAATCTGCAGTAAAATAAGAGTTTCTCGGATAACTTGGAAGGCTAAATTTACCGTAAAACATACTTACTTAAGTAGAACTTGCTGGGATAATGAAGAAAATCAGTTCTGAAACCTTGAGTTGAATTTGTCGAGCTGAGATGAACATTCTTAAGCTTTGGCTAATTCTACGCCATGCCACAGCGACGCGGGACGACGCTTGTTCCCCGCTGTGCAAACGCATGCTTTCCGCATTGCCGACATGTAGCTTCTACTAGTAATAGCTAGTAATTAATAGTTATAATAGAGTATACTTTTTAAAACAAAAGATACCTATTGGCAAGTGAAAGAGAAAGTCCAAAAAAGAAAAAAGTAGGACTATATTTTTAAAATAAATATTCTTCATAGATAAAAGTTTTTATCAGAAACGTAATCATGATTAAATTTTGATATATGAGATTTGCATTAAGTTTAAAGAAAAAAATCTTTCCGTGTTCTGTGGTTTCAAGCTTTAATTAGGTTATTTCAAATAAAAAATCCCTGTCTGTCTTTTAAAGCTTTAAGTGTGTTTGCGTATATGTGTGTGCGAGAGGAGGAGAGCGTGTGTGTGGTCATTAAATGCTAAAAAATACGTTTTCCCATTATCATTCAGGTCATATTAATAAAACTCAAACTATAAAGGTAATAATATTGGATAGCATTGTATAATTTCTTTAGTTATTTTATTTGTCCATAGGTATCATGGGTCCGCCGAAAAGGCAGAGACGAGATGCCAGAGCTGCTCACTTTTGGAGCAGTCACCTACGCAGCTGATAACCGCGTGTCGGTGGCCAAGAGGTACCCTGGCAACTGGAGGCTTCTCATCAGGGAGGTGAAGCCAGAAGACGAGGGGGTTTATGAATGTCAGATATCCACACACCCACCGAGGGTTAGCAGGACTTATCTACATGTCAACAGTGAGTTAATACTTATTTGGAACTTGAAATATACGAAAAATTGTTTAGGAAAACCCCACCAGCCCTGCATTCAAATTTTCAGACGAGATTCTTCTTGCAGGTCTGGTGATTATTTTCTATTTCAATTTTTACTGTCCTTAGTAGGTGCTTTGAATGTGGCTGAGGTGAGAACGCTGAGGTGGATGTGTGGAGTTACGCGAATGGACAAAATTAAAAATGAATATGTGAGAGAAAGTAAATGAAAATGGCACCAGTGACAGTAACGTTAAAAGGAAACCGTTTGGCTTGGTGAACATATTATGAGAAGGGATAATAGGCAATATAACTAGAATAGTGATGTACATGAATGAGGGTAAATGGACAGGGAGAGGAAGACCACTTAAAAGATGTATAGACTTTGAGCGTAATGATAAGGAAAGAGTGAATGATGAGATGACGGGTATCAGAGTGGAGTGGAGGTAAAGGACTTACTCCCCAGACCCCAAATAGAATAAGGATAAAGAGAGGAAGATGAAGATTTACTTACAGTATGAAGTCTGAATTTAATGCATTGTAAATTCATACAATTTATTAAGAAATCATAATTTAAAAATATCTTTGTACAGATTCAGTGCATCCGAAAATACGTACTATGAGGTGCTTTTTTAAATTATATAAGTAACCTGCATAATAACGTAAATTTACAAAAACCATTACCTCGTGAACGTGAAATCATATTATTCTGTAATGTATAGTATATGCGTATTTATCTGTACCCTTACCATAAAAAAATATCGTTATGGTAATTGAATATTAAGCTAATACCGTCCTTCAAAAGCTATGAATATGCTGCTGTCAATTAAGTATTGAATTTCAGTTCCTTATACGACCGAAAGAGGCGCTGCTCTAGTTTTCATACAAAATAATATGATCACGATAACGGTTAAAACGACAATTTTTCATGCTAGGGGTAATGGATATCGTGAATGCGTGACATTCTTCATCACTAATCTATACTGTTGCCTCCAGCCCCCCAAGTATGGGTGGTGGACGAAGCTGGTGCTCCACTGCTAGAGAAGTACTACGAAGCAGAGTCGACCCTCGCGCTGGTCTGCAGAGCACGCCACGTGGATACGCCGACGATGCTGACGTGGCTGCACGAGGGAAGGGCACTAAATGCTGACACTACTAGAGGTGGCATCAGGTAATTGAAGTAATTACTTACTATAAATACTATTGCCTCCAGCTCCCCAAGTATGGGAGTTGGACAAAGTCGGTGCTCCACTTCTAGAGAAGTACTACGAAGCAGAGTCGACCCTCGCGCTGGTCTGCAGAGCGCGCCACGTGGACACGCCGGCGATGCTGACGTGGCTGCACGAGGGAAGGGCACTGAATGCTGTCACTACTAGAGGCGGCATCAGGTAATAGAAGTCATTACTATACTATTGCCTCCAGCTCCCCAAGTATGGGTGGTGGATGAAGCTGGTGCTCCACTTCTAGAGAAGTACTACGAAGCGGAATCGATCCTCGCGCTGGTTTGCAGAGCGCGCCACGTGGACACGCCGGCGATGCTGACGTGGCTGCACGAAAGAAGGGCACTGAATGCTGGACGGACTACTGGAGACGGCATCAGATAAAACGTAGAACTCATTAAGTACTATAACTTCAACACTTGCTGGGCCGTCTAATCTCATTTATGGGTAAGCTTTCCTAGACATAGCTTTGCGCACGGAAACTATTAGAGCTATATCTCATTAGGACGCCGTGGCAGCGACGTCGCCAATCAAAACATGTTAAATTTTATTACAACCCTACCTCAAACGGCATCGGCTTGGCTTCTCACGGACGTCAAGCGAAAAAAAAGCACGGAAGAGCTGCTAGCATCGTTCCTATGGCATTCGAATAAGTAAAACTATTGTGAACTGAGTGTAAAGACAATTATTTTCATTCTGCTCAGCTAAATTGGCTGGAATGCTTCAGTTGCGCTGACATGTTAAAAGAGGACAAGCATGTAATGCTGACACGAATAAAGATGGCAGCAGGTAATAGAAGGACCTACAATAAAAAGGCAATCCTTGAGGTAATCAGCAATGCTTCATGGGTTCATAGGCATATTGTGCCGAATGTCTCTTTGAGAGATAAAAGATAAGCTACGTGTTTTATTGGGTTTTAACACTTGGGTAGTAACAGTTCTGTATATAGGGTATCAAATCAAGTAATAGACTTGATTTACAATCTGGCATTTTAGTTGTTTTATACACCATAGATACAAGTAAGTCACCTTGGATAAAAGCCGGAGAGACACTAGAGTAATATCAATCACTATTATTAAACAGGGCGTACTAAGTCACCCTGTTTATTACTTTATTCAAAACTATATCTATCTGTTTACTATTGAATTTCTCTGGAGTTCGTTCTTTTGTCACAATCCAGATTCCTGTTTAGGACGACGCTTTAGCAAGCAGAACAGTGCTTTATTGAAATGTTGTCTAAAAGGAATATCCTTCAAAGCCCATTTATGAACATCCAATATTATTTTCAATGTTCGAAGCAATTTTGAAAGGATTATACAGGATTAAACGGAGGATTTCCTTATTTTGAACTCGACCTTCAACTGCAACATTTCACGATTACCATACTCTTTGCCGTAAGAAAGCGGATTGCTTATAAATAAAAAACGAAAGCGCCACTTCGGGGCGCTCACACAAGCACTTATTTAAGAAAGTTTTAAAAGCCAGCGAGACACTTTTGAAAATTTAAATAGCTCACAAAGTGAACCGCTACCTTTAACGGACCCGGCCCGAATTTTACGGTACAGTATGAGTCTACTTTAATTAATGTCCTTAATCGGATTTCGGGAGAGTATTTTTGTTGCTCTATTAACTTTAGAAGCTTTTTGCCTGTTTCCAAGCAGATTACTATTGAAAATTCGTGTATTACAACATTTTTTTAATAATTTAAGCAGTATGTATGTATAATATATTTGCATCAATTTCTAAAAGTAATTCGGGTTTTGAGTTTACCTCACTTTAGTGAAAACGTAAATTCTTTCTCAAATCCACACATAACTTTAAGTTTCAAATCTTCGATCAACAATAACACTTAGGTCTTAGGTCTAGATACATATTTGGAGTGACAAACACGGCTGAGAAAATATGCGCCTACTGAGCCACTTGAGCGTATATTTATAAGTAGTTCCTGTCATTTATGACATAAGATCGTTCATAATTAACCTTTTTTCTCAGCTATAAAAAGTTTTGATTTGGTTCGTGAGCTTCATCTGGTATTATTTTGTTGATTGAAGTTTCAAATACTGAATTAATAATTGCTATTGTAGATTTTCCAATTTGAATACTAGGTACTATGTAGGTAGGTATACTTTCTGTGGAGGCAAGAAGGTAATAAGGGTATCAGAGTTTCGAAGGGTTAATAATGTTCGACATGTTAATCTTCCTCATTATCAGTTAGTTAACTTTCAAGTAACATGAAAGTTAAGCTAGGTTTACAGACTGAGGCTTTAAAAATATTTTTATTAATCGCCTACTTACGCTCTTACGAATAAAAACTAGCTTTACGCTCTCGGCTTTGCCCGCGTATCTAGACTATATTTTCCCGTGGCAATGAGATTGGCTATTCGCTTTTCTAGACCATAATATACCTCTGTGCCTAATTTCAAGCAGCTCCTTTCAACCATTTCGCCATTGAGTAACGTATATCCCAACTTTTGAATTTATAAGTAACTAACTTTCCGTCCGTGACTTCGCCCGCGTGGACTACGACGTTATCCCGCGGGAATGTCATAATTTTCCGGCATTAAAAGTATACTATGATCCCCTCCAGGCAATAAAGTATCTGTGTCTCAAATTTCAGCCAAATCCGTTCAACCGATTTGGCGTGATTGAGCAACAAACATCCAAACATCTAAAGTTTCACATTTATAATTTTAGTAGAATACTAGCCTTCGGCTCGTGGCTTTGCCCGCGTGGAGTTTACGATGTTATCCCGCGGGAATGTGATATTTTTCCGGGACAAAAAAGTTGCATATTTCACTCTTTAGCTCCCCATACCAAAAATCACGTCAATTCGTTGCTCCGTTTTGACGTGAAATACGGACAAACAAACACACAAACCCACAATCACCTTTTATATTTATAGTATTGGTATGGATTTAAAATAAGATCAAACATTACCATAATGTTAAAATTTTATCTAATGTATTTATTAAAATTTTAACTTTTTTGCATTCACAATGCAATTTTTATCTATATATATAAAATTGAGGGGACATAACTCACTCATCACGAAATCTCGAAAACTACTAGACCAACGAAGATGTAATTTGGCAGAAAGGTAGATTATGCCTAGGAGACGTCCGCTAAGAACGGATTTTAGGAAACTCCCCCCCTAAAGGGGTAAAATGGGGGGGTTAAGGTTATATGGAACTTCCCCATTTATGGATTTAGAAGCATGAAAATTGGTACGTTGGATATTGGTTACGACCGAAAATGATCTGAGTAAGCAAAGTAAAAATAACTCCCCCTTAATAGGGTAAAATGGGGAGATAAAGTTTATATGGAACTTCTTCATTTCTGAACTTGGAAGTATGAAAATTGGTATGTTGGATACTGATCACGATTGAAAATGATCTGCGTATGTGAAGTTATAAAAAACCCTTAAAAGGGTAGAAAGGGGGATTAAGGCTTATATGAAAACTTCCTCATTTCTGGACTTAGGAGTACGGAAATTGGTATGAAGGATACTAGGTCATGATTAAAAATGATCTGCGTAGGCAAAATAATAAAAAAACTCTAATAGGGTAGAAAGGGGGGGGGGGGGTTATGTTTATATAGGGTGGGGGGTACCTATTAAAGATACGGAGTTTGGATGTTTATGGCTCAATCACAACTACTTAAACGGCTAAATCGATCGGGATAATTGAACTCTGGCCGGGAAAATTTCATACGGTTTTTTTAACTCGGGAAAAAGTTTTTTTGTTCACTTTATTCAATGAAGCATGGGTCCCATGACAGCTCATTTTCGTGCAAAGCAAACAATTCTTTATGCATTGGAATAAAACTCAAGAAAATCAGTTTTACACATACAAGTATTGACTTGATTTTTTGCATTTTGGTAGTTCAAGAATAGGAGAATGCCCGAATATTATTCATACGATAGTAGCTCCTGTTTGTCTAGGTATCGTTCGTTACCTACTTATGCCTAAACCACGGGTAGCGTGCTCGACCTGCGATCGATGAGGTTATGTTACTTTTGCAATGGTCTATCATGGGATTGCTGTTAAAAAATATATCGTGCTTCGGAAGACACCATAAGCCGATGTTTCTGGCTGCATTTGGATTGGTTAGTACACTATAACTTAATGGGCTCGTGTGGAAGGTCATGGCCTATTCTCTTTATCCATCTATATGAAGGCCTATGCCCCAGCAGCGAGGACATTGATGATGGTACTGATGAGACCTTAGAGAATGCCTATCTACCTACTTTTTGACAGAAAATTTTGCGATGTAGTATGTACTCGCGGACGTAGTCGCGGCCGGCCATTCATATTCTTATTTCTACTATCCCTACTATTATTATATATGCGTAATTGTATACGCTTACGTCAAAACGGCTGAACCAGTTTTGATGAAATTCGGAATAAAGATAGTTTGAGTTGAGACAGTGCTTCCGGGTGCTCCTACTAATTACTCCTACTGATAGGAGCACCGGGACACCCATGTCCTGATGCTAGAAAGGACATACCTAGGCAAATTGTAACCGCGGGAATAAGGCTCATTTCCATGGTAAAATAAGTTTTAGCTCGGGCAAAGCTGTAGAATATAATTGGTATTTAAGGCGATAGTTAGAGTTCATGGGAAGAATGATGTTTAGAATAGAGACAGTTTAAGGCCCTGGAAAGGACATATTTTACTTTTTACCGCGGGAAATCTCATTTTATGGAAAAGTCAATGTAAGCGCGGGCTAATTTGGGGGCAAAAATTGGAATTTAAGTAAATAATTTGAGACCCTGGCAAGAATTATAATATCATATTCCCACGGGAAAATCAATACGTAGGTAATATTTGATTGTCCGTCTTTCACGTCCAAACGGAGTAACGGATCAATGTGATTTTTGGTACGGGGGTAGATTGGGAGCTGGAGAATGACATAGTTTATCCCGGAAAATATTACATTCCATCAGGATAATGTCGTGTAGTACACGCGGGCGAAGCCGCGGGCGGAAAGCTAGTTACTTATAGAAAAATTTTAAATGAAGTATTTTAGAAAATGTGAGGCCAGTAATATCTCTACATTGATGAAATTAAAGCTGGCTATACAGCGCGTAAGAAGTATTTTACAAATTTGACGCGTCTCGTAACGACTCCGTAGCTCAGAGGTTAGAGCAGTCGCCCGGATAGCGAAAGGTCGTGGGTTCGCGTCCCTTAGGAGCTGGTTGTGACACGGGTCGTTTTTTTCAATGTATTTATTAAGATTTGATATTAAGGCACCGGATTTCTTTCGTGTCCTTAACAATATGAAAGTCAAAGAAAACAAGAAGGAACGAAATGTGTGCTCAGGATATTAACCCATTGGCAGTCCAATGTGGTTTACTAACATACCAACCAAAACAGTAGTGAATTATTCATGAACCCTTTTCTCTCAGATATCGCAGGGTTGGATCGTATTCCATCTATCCTTTGGCCATATTGATACCTAAATTGGTTTTTATTGCACAATAAACCCTCTTTGCGGTCAGTTTTATTTATTTCATTTGTTAACTTTGTTCGTAAATCAATGTTATGCCTGTAAATAAATACTATACTTATTTTATCTTGATTTTCTGTATTTGATTATTTGATTAGCATAACTCGTTTAGTGGTAATTAATATTGGTTTTGAGCAGTGTACTTGGATGACACATCGAAGCAATTTAAGTAAAGGAAGCTTCTGTCATAGAGTCAAGTAGTTTTTATTAGAGACTAGCCTTCCGCCCGCAGCTTCGCCCGCTTGGACTACAGAGTTCATGCTTTTCCGAGATGAAAATTAGCCTAGGTCCTTTCCCAAGGTCAACTCTATCTCCGTACCAAGTTTCATCAAAATCGGTTAAGTAGTTTAGGCTTTAAATCGTAGCAGACAGACAGAGTTTCTTTCTCATTTGTAATGTTAGTAGGGATTGCTTTTAGTATTTTGCTTTATTTCTGACTATAATAGACAATAATAGATTCAAATATTTAAAGAAAAAGCTGTAACCCGCTTTATACTTTAAATGCCTCTAACAGCTATCGCCTGAAAACTATGTATGCCTTAGTTATAAATATCTATTGATTTTTTTCCTTATACGACCAAAAGAAGCGCTGTTCTGGGTACTATTATATATTTTGTGGCTCTGGTTTTCATACAGAATAATTCGATCACAATAACGATTACGATAGCAATAGTTTTTCATGCGTAGGGCTGCTTTTGAACTATACCCCTGGGTACAGTTCAAAGGCGGCCTACGCGTTATGTGACGAAGCAAATTACCATAAGCAAAAAGATGCTATCAAAATCTCAGGTACAATCAACAGTAAATCCAGCTTCAGAATTATTTTGTCAAAGGCTTTTTTTATCATATGATTAGCGGTTCCTCGCGGTTTTACCCACGTGGTGCCCGTTCTCGTGGCAATATAGGGATAAAATATAGCCTATGTCACTCAGGAAGAATGTAGCTTACTAAATGATCAAAGAATTTTCGAAATCGGTCCAGTAGTTTCGAAGCCTATTCGATGCAAACAAACAAACAATCAAATCTTTCTTCTTTATAATATTAGTATAGATTAGCTATACAAATACTACAGTTTTTACGGTCGCAATATGCGTTCGATTACGTAATCTTACTATAATACTATTACTCTAACTTGGATCCAGACCACATGGCGTCTCCCAATGGGCAAACGACTTGGCAAACGGTGTCGCTCGTATATGAAGCTAAGTGACGCCGGCCAAAAGTACAACGACGATGGATTGTAATTACGCTTTTCTGATGAAATTTTAAGCAAAAAAACTGAGAAGTAAAAGTAATTTGTAATAATAAATTAAGCTGAAAAACTTTTAAGCTTGAACTTTTTGAGTCAGATTTTAATTAGACCAAGGAAGGATATAAGCTTTCTCTTGTCGTGACAAAATCTTATGCGGGTATTGAACCTTAGAGCTGGCGTATACATAGGTACAACTTTTAGTTGAACAACTATTTTGTTGTGTATCATATGTTTATAGGAATACATTGAAGCGCACATATTGTCAACTTGATAGTTGATTTGTATCGATCGAAGCTTTGTTGAAGTAATCAAGCAAAAAAGATGACATAGCCACCTGCAGAAATGTACATTTGACATTGATACTGCAAAAAAGTAAAAAGTTTGTTAGTTTTGTACTAAAATGTTCATAACGTGTGACCAACGCTCCCGCTTCGCAGAACTCAGAGCTTTAAAACGGAGTCGTCAAAATGTATAAACAAAGATAGAGAGGTAAATGAATTATTGTAATTTCAAAGTAATGATGATTTATTTGAACGAAATATATTTTTCGTTTTCCTATCCGTATTAACATAATTACTTTACATTGAAAGCTCAGAATCTACATAATTCACAAAGGTTTTTTTATGATTATGATATCACCAACCTAATCAGGATTCAGTGTTGATTAACTTTAGAATTTTATTTGTAAATTAGATTTTTGATGTTTCCTTATGAATAAATATTACCTATGTATTAACTTAACAAAAAAGTAAAAAGTTTGTTAGTTTTGTACTAAAATGTTCATAACGTGTGACCAACGCTCCCGCTTCGCAGAACTCAGAGCTTTAAAACGGAGTCGTCAAAATATATAAACAAAGATAGAGAGGTAAATGAATTATTGTAATTTCAAAGTAATGATGATTTATTTGAACGAAATATATTTTTCGTTTTCCTATCCGTATTAACATAATTACTTTACATTGAAAGCTCAGAATCTACATAATTCACAAAGGTTTTTTTATGATTATGATATCACCAACCTAATCAGGATTCAGTGTTGATTAACTTTAGAATTTTATTTGTAAATTAGATTTTTGATGTTTCCTTATGAATAAATATTACCTATGTATTAACTTAACATTTTGTAATAAAGCTTTCTACGAATATTCCTTCGAAACCGCCTTTTAACTGCCTCTGTGCTCTAGTTGTACATACTAGAATCAGACGTAGAGTGAGTGGTACTGAAAGTGGAAGCTACTGAAGAACTGGCTTAACATCTTAGGCCACATCCTGTTAACAAACAAGATAGTGGTCAAATGCCTGCCCAGTTTTATAAAAAAAAAACTTCCGCAACGAAACGTGTCGTTGTTATGGCGTCAGACTAAGACAACATGGTGGTAGCTAGCCAGGCGGTCTAAGAACAAGTCCTACCACCAACCAATCCGAATACAATATGTACCCCCACTGGGAATCGCACCAGTGTGATACCACTGTTAAGATATTAGAGACGATTATTAAATATGCGTTTCAACGCTAGGAACTACTAACAAATTATATTTATATTATATTTTTATATTTATTTATTCAAAATACTTACAGGCTAACAGAATATTCCAAAACGCCAGTTAGCATAATTTAATAATAATACATAAAAAAGATTAAGTTTAAATTTACCATTATTACAATTAGGTACACTAACAATATAATAAAAAAAAATAATAAAAAAAACAATGTCAAATAATAATCATGCAATCCAAAATTTAAAATTATGTCCAAAGAAAAAAAGAATAAAAATTAGAAGCAATTATGTCAAATTAAATAATTAACTGTTAAACAAAGAGCTTACTAATAAGTCAAATTAGGATTTATAATGTCAACAGCTAAAATTTAGGTTAAATACTGATAAAGTACAAATACCTATATAGGTACCAAAAACACAGCCATCTCTATCGTCTTCTAGATAGAGAAGGCTGTGACCAAAAATCATTCATCCCAGAATATTCGCCGCCGCCAGTACCTGACATGCTAGCCGTAAAAAATAACTTTTTAGTAATCCCAGCTGCGGGTTTAGAGTTTCCGTGATATTTCACCCGAGTCTGAAACTTATCCGGATGGTGGCTAACGTCTGGGTCTGACGTTAACGTAACCCCACATCAAGTTCGCGTTATCTCTAAATTTAAGCAACGTAACGTCCTGTGATATGTAAAACGCTCCGAATCACAGCCTGCGGGCGAAATTAATGTGCTAAGATAATAATACATGGGCTATTTTTTCCCCGTTTTTTTTTTAATGTAAACTTCTATAGCGGCGTTGTGCACTTTTTGTGATGGCAAAAAAATGTTAAACTCGATTCCGCCCCCTGATTCACGAACTGTCGGAAACGCTACCGACAGCGGAATGTATGCCCTGTCTCTGTCACTCATTATAGCATAGACAAAGACAAAGCACAGAATTCGAATCCGAATCCGTTTCCGACGGTTCGTGAATCAGGTCAGGGGGCAGGACACGTGACCGTCAGATCGAAAATTCGTAAGACGGACACGGGAGATCGAAAAACTGTTACTATTTCGCCACCGTTTCCAAAGTTGTAATAGCTCCGATTAGAAAACGGGCGGCATTGAAGCCAGAAGACCTCGGTTCAAATCCAGTCCGTATTATTTTATTTTTTTTGTCAAATTCCTTTTTTTTTGTGAAAAAGTCTAGGGAGCCCTTTTCACTTCAGTCTGCCGGCACTTCCGGAGTTGAGTTGTTTTTTTTTTATGGAATCCATACTTATATTATAAAAAGGAAAGATTTGATTGTTTGTTAGTTTTGTAAACTAGCCTATCAGCCTATAATAAAAAACCATTTTAATTCAAAATATGAAAATATGATGACAACATAATTTCAACGTAACACAAAATAACAAAATAATCAGCCTATATTAAAAAAGCACTTTAGTTCAAATAAATTAATAACGAGTTCTTAAACTTTTCACCTATCTAAAGGACTTTTCAAAAACATAAACTTTCAAATTTTTTTGTGAGAATTAGAATAATAATATGTAAATTAATATACTTATTATAAGCGCAAGCCACACTGCCAGCTAGCAATCGAGCTAACTAGCCGAACGATGCGTCGTTTCACCTCTTTTCATACTGCGGGAGACGGAGAGAGAGAGAGAGGTGAGCGACTTCGCTTGCGGAGCGAACCGAAGTGTGACAAGAGGTGAAACGTCGTTATTTGGTAGGAAAATATTGACGATTCATAAGTACATATTTATTATGTCTACATGAATAAAGAATATTTTTATCTTATCTTTTTATCTTTTATCTAATCTTATCGTCACATCGCCATTCGTTAGCTCGCTTGCCAGCTGACTCTGTAGCCTGCATTTTAAGATAGTTTCAAACAATATAAATTTCACATTGTTCTACAGGATTTTGGGAAAACGGCTTACACGCCTACACGCGTCATTTAGGATTTCGATTCAGTTTTTAACTATATTTTTTCTTCTCTGAACAGTGTCAAGACAGAACAAGTGTCAGGCGGAGCTGACAGTCTACTCAGGCTGGCCAGGGTTAACAGCAGCGATGCTGGCAACTACACGTGCGCCGTGCGAGGGGCTCGGGCGCACACGGTCTCCGTGCATGTTCTAAACGGTAAATAGCATCATCATCAGCCTATCAACGTCTACTGCTGAAAATAGGGCTCGACAAGTGCATGCCATCGAACACGATCCGCATCTTCTATCAGCCAGCACTTGTATAGTCCTCTATCATTCTATCTGACCTTAGTCATACCATGTAAAGGTCATTTTTCAATTTGACGACTCTGAATGAAATAAAACAGGGAGAAAAAAACAACCCTTGGAGTTTCTTGCCAGTTCTTCTCCAAGGCCTCCCGCTGTAGGGTTTGCGAACCGATGGCGTAGCTTCTATGACGTTCACAAGTATTGTAAATAACAATCTAAATTGAATAAACAAATTTGAATCTTGAATCTTGAATCTATCATCTCACCATCTATTTCGATGACGGCGACCACGACTATTATTATTTAAATTAATAGGTAACTCGCCTAGGAATCCTGCCTAAGGTGAACTCTTATGTGACTGGCAAGACCAAATTTCGTTTTGAATAGGTATCCTGCCTCAGAGGTTGCAATAAAGTTGGCCTTGTGGGTTGTAACTATAATTATAGGAGCGCTTAGGTCGTTCCTTGCGAATGTGGCGCTTCATGTCAAGCATGTCGAGACGGCTGTCAGCAACTATAGGTTAGGGGAAAGTCGGGTAGCCGGGTAGCCCCAGACGGCAGGTAACCGCGGATATTTCAATTTCTAACGGCTCCAATATACCTGAACTCGTTGGCCTAGCACGCTCACCCAACCGTGCATAGGGCTAGCTTGCGTAGGATTGCCGTTATACATACACGCAGCCATTAGAAGTTTCAATGTCCGCGGTATGCCGCCATTCTGGTCTTTCCCCTATAGCTTTAAAAAAATTATCAGGGCCATTTTTGCTGTATGTAAAGGCACAGTACATATATAATAATAATGACAGCAAATTGGGAAATATAGACACCAAATTGGGTTATATGTAAGTTAACAAAGCAACATAACGTCAAAGAGCATTAACAGCTAATATCTGTACTTACAGTGCAACAAAGGTCTTTAAGGCTGAATTACACGAGGCAATGTATTGCATACAATTTGCAATACATTGCTATGTGAGTTCAAAGCAATATAGCAATGTTCAAACTCACATAGCGATGAACAACAAATTGTATGCAATAAAACTAGAACTAGACCTCGGAACTAGAGAGCGCGCCAGATATGTCTAAACGCGGTCAAAATCGAATAGTAATATTTTCCATAACCAATGAACATACTTTAACTAGCGACAAAAACACCCCAGTCGCGCGCAGAGATATCTGGCACTGACTCTAACCCTCCTTGGGCTAGTCAGTTAATCAGTCAACTAGCACTCCCTGTCAATGTCACCCACGTGCCAAATGATCATTGTCGTACTGTGAGTTAGTTTGGCTTCTTTTAAAGTTTTACCATCTAATTACTGAATGCGCCGGTCTTCAATGTATGTAGTGATGACCAATAAAACACCCGAACTGATGCTGATGATATAATTATAATGATATAACTGGTTATTACAATATTTGGATCGATAAAAATAGATTAAGTACGTGTCGTTCGGTAGTTTAGAGCGCACTGAATCGGTGCACCGAGACAGCTGTTAAGTCCCAGCGTGTGTTGCCGTCGTGCTCGCATCAGGCGTTTTCTAGGCCTGAACATACTCCCCCCCCTCGAAGTCCTTTGGATTTTGAGGAGATGTGTCTGGCAGCAGGCAGAGGTTGTGTGTAGCTCGACGGATGATGCCCTTCGAAGTGGCGACGTCCACCACCCTCGATACGCCGTCGGAACCCGGGTAAAGTTTGTGAACCCGAGCCATTCGCCATTTGAGAGGAGGCGTGTAGTTGTCCTTGATGACGACCAGGTCTCCTTCCTTTAGTCCCCTTTGGTTGACTCGCCATTTGAGTTTCTGCTGAAGCTCACTCAGGTACTCATTTCTCCAGCGGTCCCAAAAGTGTTGTCGCATCTGCTCGATGACTTGATACCGGTTGAGTCTGCTCGGCTTCTCGTCTAGTAGGCCCGCTGAAGGTAAAGATGTTAGCGGCCTGCCGATCAGGAAGTGTGCTGGAGTCAAGGGACAAAGGTCGTTTGGATCGGAGGAAAGAGGAGTTAGGGGTCTGGAATTAAGGATGGCTTCGACTTGTGTGAAAAGGGTCGATAGCTCCTCAAAAGTTAAATGTTTGTCACCTAAAATTCTGGTTAAATGGTACTTCGCACTCTTAACCCCGGCTTCCCAAATTCCTCCGAAATGCGGTGAATATGCAGGAGAAAATTTAAAATGTATGCCTTCATCGGCAGCAAAACCAGTAATGCTTTCGCTGTTACACCTTAGAAACGTTGTGATTTCGTTATTCGCGCCGACAAAATTTGTGCCATTGTCACAATACAACTCCAATGGCTTTCCCCTTCGGGATATAAAACGTCTTAAGCACAACATGAAGATATCTGTCGAGAGATCACTTGCCACTTCGAGATGCAAGGCCTTTGTAGCGAGACACACAAATAAACAAAGGTAGCACTTTGTAATTTTACAGCCGCGACCCTTTCGATCAGTAATGTAAAATGGCCCGGCGAAGTCGACACCGCTGATGTGGAATGGAAAGCTTTGAGTAACCCTACTGGCGGGTAAGTTTCCCATAATGGGATTAAAACCTTGAGCCTTAATTATTCTGCACAATCTGCAATTATTTGTGGTGCTTCTGGCTAATATTCTGCCTTTAATTGGCCAGTAACTTTCTCTTATTGTGCTAAGTAACAATTGTGGTCCGCTGTGTAAAAGTTTTTTATGATTATAAATGAATAATAATTTTGTAAATGTATGATTTGAGTCTAATAAAATTGGATGTTTCTTTTCACAGGTTTCGTTTGAATTTTGAATACGACCACCTACACATAGAATGCCATCATGATTCAAGAAAGGAGATAAGGACAGCAAATGTGATTTCACAGGTAAGTTTTGTTTATTATTTAATAATTTTAGTTCGTTTGCGAAGCATTCACTCTGATGTTGTTTTATTAAAATGTACAAAGATTTATTTAATTCATTAATTGTCAAAGGACCAGTAAGTTTATTATGTTTGTCTTTCAAATTGTGAATGAATCGCAAAACGTATGCTAAAGATCGTTGCAACGTTGTAAACTTTGAAAATCTTTCAAAATTTACAACACCGAGCGAAGTTGGTAGTGTATGTATAGTTGTAGATTGTAGTGTAGTCGTTTGTTTTTTAGTTTTAGTCTCAGGTAATTCAGGCATAACGATTGGATCCACTGGGTGTGGCCAATAACTTGGATTTTCTCTAAGGAACGTTGGACCTTCCCACCATAGCTTGGCGGATTGAATTGATTTTGGATTGACACCTCGAGAGGCTAGATCTGCTGGATTGTTGTCACCAGGCACATGTCGCCAGATACCTGACGCAGTCAATTCTTGTATTTCGCTGACGCGATTGGCAACAAATGGTTTCAAATCACAAGACTGAGACGCTAGCCAGCTCAAAACTATTGTTGAGTCGGTCCAATGTACGAGTGCATCAATTTTACACCGTAATGATTTTATCACTTTGTTGCTTAACCGTGCTGCAAGCAAAGCCCCACATAATTCTAGCCGCGGTATGGTCGTCGCCTTTAGCGGAGCTACCTTAGTTTTGGCACAAATTAACCTGATAAGAACATTACCTGAATTATCCCTCGACAAAATGTAAATAGCAGCAGCATAAGCTACTTGAGATGCGTCTGAAAATGAATGTATTTGAATTGATTCTGGATTGTTAATTATGACGCACCTAGGAATCTCAATGTTTGATATTAAATTTAAATTAGATGCAAAGTTAAGCCATGCCCTTTCTAAGTCACTGCTAACTGAGTCATCCCAATCTAGCTTTGATTGCCAGAGTTTTTGTAATATTATTTTGGGTAAAATAGTGCATGGACTAAGTAGACCCAAGGGATCGAACAATTTCGCTGAATTTGACAGAATTGTCCTCTTAGTAATTGCTGGTTCTATGTTTATGTTTATTGGAAATTGCAATATATCCATTGACGGATCCCACTTCAAACCCAAAACACTCGATTCTGAAATTGTATCTAAATTCTTAGGCAAAACAGTGTTGGATTTATTTACAAAGATAGATGGCTCGTTTGATCGCCATTTCCTTAAAGGTAAGCAAGCTGAATCGAGTTTTTCTGTAACTGAAGTAATTAGTACTTCCAAATCGTGTTTGGTATCAGCGCCTGAAAGAAAATCATCGACATAAAAATTTTCCCTTATTGCTCGAGATAACTCAAAATTATCACCACACTCCATCGAAAGTTGCAAAAGACATCTAGTACTTAAATATGGTGCTGAAGAGGTACCATAAGAAATTGTTTTTAATTGAAATATTTTAATAGGCTGTGATGGCTCGTCACGCCACAAAATGAGTTGTAAATTACGCTGATTAGGATCGACCAGTATTTGGCGATACATTTTTTCCACATCTGCGGAAGCAACATATCTGCATTGTCTATATCTAAGTAGGATTGAAAATAAATCGTCTTGAACTACCGGGCCAATATGCTGTATATCATTAAATGATACTCCAGTAGAAGTTTTAGACGAAGCATCGAATACTACCCGAAGTTTTGTTGTTTCACTGTGTTCTCGTATGACTGCATGATGTGGAAGGTAACAGCCAAAATCTGGTTTCGCAATTTTACACATATGTCCCAGACGTTCATATTCATGAATGAATTCTAAGTATTGTTGCTTTAGCTGTGGTTTATATTTTAACTTTCTTTCAAGCTGCTGTAACCGTTTTTCTGCAATTTCATAGGAATCACCCAAAGTTTCAATAGAATTTTTTAAAGGTATTTGAACACAAAATCTACCATTCGATTCTCTACGAGTTGTTTCGTTAAATAATGTTTCACAATAATCGTTAGTATTGTGTAAATTGTGTTCATTGGATGTGGGTATTTCTTCAAGTTCCCAAAACCTTGAAAGTTGGACCTTAATGTCCTGTGAAAAGTTACATTGAATGTTTGTCCGATTATTGTTATAAAATGTATTTGGAATAGAGCCTGCTACTATCCAACCTAAATATGTGTCTTGTAATATTGGCCTTTTAGGTCCCAGGTTTATCCTAGATGCCCTAATTAGGTCCCAAAATATGTCAGCTCCTAGTAAAAGGTCGATTTCCGAAGGTTTGTAAAACTTTGGATCGGCTAATTGGATATTATCAGGAATGTCTAAATCTTGTATACGCACTGCAACATGCGGCAAACGATGAGTAATTTGTGGTAAAATAAAACATTTAATTTGTGTGTTATAAGAATTGTGTAATGAATGTAAACGTATAGTGCAATGTTCTGTGATATTTAACACTGTGTTGCCAATACCAGAAACACTATGATGATAATCTTTTCTTTTACAGGAACCAATCTCCCGCTGAGCCCTATCACTGACAAAAGACGACTGGCTGCCACAGTCCAGTAAAGCCCTCAAAATGACTACCTTGTCATGGCACATCACCTTGACCAATGCCGTGGAAAGAAGGGCTTGATTGGCGGTGACGGCTGACATGGAAACACTGGTTGAGGGTCCGGAAACAACGACGACGTCAGCTGCAGGATCGGGTAAGTTATTTGAATTTGAATTTGTATTATTATGTATTATATTGTCTAATGGATTCTTTTGAATAGCATGTAATGAGCTTTGTCTATGTAGTAATGTATTATGTCTTTTATTACAGATTTTACACCCACTTAATCTGCATTGATATTGTTGATGGCCACTGCGCAAACAATTATTGCATAATTTCATAATGGATGTTTTAGTTATACGCTCCGCAATTGGTAACGATTTAAATTTGGTACACTCAAATATTTTATGATTTTGTTTACAATATGGGCATTTTCTTTCAGGGAACGATTCGATGGATGAAGCAATAAATGAATTCGTGTGTGGCAAACTATGACGTTTTTCATTTTTAAAAGATTTCCCGGCATTAATTGTTTCCAAAAGTGTAGCCCGCTTACGAAGAAACGAATAAAAATCCTCCAGAGAGGGTGAATCATCACTGCTCCTGTATTCCTCCCATTTACGCGCGGTCACACTGTCCAGCTTCCCCGAGGCCATATAAATTACCAATGAATCCCAGTTATGTGTTGGTTCGCCTAAGGAATTCAAAGCGCTTAAGTTTTTGGATAAAGTGTCGATTAAGCCACGAATACCGTGTTCACTTTCTTTATTTAATTGTTGAATCGAAAATAAACATTTAATGTGCTCATTCACTAAAAGGCGCTTGTTATTGTATCTATCACATAATAGATTCCATGCCACTATATAATTATCGGAAGACACAGTAATTGAATTAATAGCGGAACTAGCCGCTCCCTCCAAGTATGACTTTAAATAATGAAATTTACTAATGTCTTCGATACTTTCATTATTGTGTATAAGTGATAAATAAGTATCCCTAAAAGAAAGCCACTGGTTTGCATCGCCACTAAAAGGAGGTATTTTCAAAGGAGGCAGTTTAACTTGTACAGGGTTCCCTTTGACCGAATTATTGGACAAATGTTCTATTTTAATCTTACTTTCGAAATGTTCTAATAAGGATTGCGACTTTGCTATTAATGTGTAAAATAAATTCTCAGTGATTTCCCGTTCTTCAAGTTGTTTTGTGGTATCGTCATCCAATAATTCGATTCGGGACTGTATTTCATCGAAAGTGCATGAAAGATCGCGTATTTTATCACTCCTTAAGCGAAGTTCATTCAATTGTAACGAATTTGTCTCCTTAATATCCATTAAAGGAGTCAAATATTTATCAAATATTGTTAACCTGCCTCTAATGTTTCCTCTTTGCTTGATTAACTCTTTTAATTCAGCCATCTTGGCGGCGGAAATAACGAATATGAAGTTTGTTTACAACGCTAATGAATAAAATAATAAAAGATGTACGTTACAGTTACGTCGCTGCACAGCTGTTTAACAAACTGGTTTTGCTCCGTCCAGCCGGCCGCCGCCGCGCCGATCACTGATTATGACTCACGGGTTCTTATCACTCGCTTGGAATAAAATAACTATTTCTGCGCGTTTGATTGACCTGGAAATGTTTAATTTAACAACTGAATTAATATGTACTGTGAACTGATCGCACGGCTTGAAACTACGGCTCGCACTTGAAACTAAATTGAATTGCCAAAGAAAAAAATCTAAATTAACCTACTTGATGAAAAATGGTATGTTTAAATGAAATTTAATGTTTGAAATAGTTATTTGAATGGATTGCAAAGTAGCATTTAACGTTTTTATCAAGAAAAATGTGAACATAAATGTAAAAATTTAAATTTGAAAAAGTTAATATTTTTAATGCGGGTTGGTTGATTAAAATTATCAACCGTTTTCACACAAATCGAAGTAGAAAGGATGGAACTCCCTTTTCCACTCGATATGATTGACGATGGAACGAGTCTTTTCGCGTCCTGATCACGTCGGGGTCACCATAAAATGAATGCGCCGGTCTTCAATGTATGTAGTGATGACCAATAAAACACCCGAACTGATGCTGATGATATAATTATAATGATATAACTGGTTATTACAATATTTGGATCGATAAAAATAGATTAAGTACGTGTCGTTCGGTAGTTTAGAGCGCACTGAATCGGTGCACCGAGACAGCTGTTAAGTCCCAGCGTGTGTTGCCGTCGTGCTCGCATCAGGCGTTTTCTAGGCCTGAACAATTACCAAATTTATTGTTATCTTGTTTTTATTTCATTAATTAATAAAGCCATTTATTTCCTTCAGAACATTCTTAATTAATTAATTAACATCTTGTTAATAATAATTTCATAGATAAATAGTCAAACAAACGATCATTAAAATCAGCCTGTCCCAATTATTTTAAAACAGACACGTTCAAATTGAATCAAGACAGGAAATACAATACTGAACAGACACGCAATTATTCGGATCATCGAATCCGTTTTCGTTTAGCAAAATCTGTGAGGATGAAAAAAAATACGATTGCGAATTTGTAAAAGCAAAAATCAAACACGTCTTCAAATAAGGATTTCTTTTTTCTCAATTTTTTTGTAAGTATTTGTTTTTCAATTTCTTTTAAATTAGTGCATGGAGATCCCTGGGTTTCAGCCCAAATACCAAGCTTTTCATTCTCCTGAAGGTAATCGTATAGTAACTATATCATCCGTCAAAATGCTACCCTAGCTTTGAATTTAAGATTAAGCGAGCGAAGCAGTGCTGCTCTAGTTTTCATAAAAAGACATTAATATGTTTTTGATTACCATAACAAGATCTTTTCGTACTTGGGGTACTTCTGGTGCCAAATTAACACTATTAATTAAACTAACACAGTGTCGGTACCTGACTCATTGCTGCACAACATCTGCCAAGGTATGCGTCATGTCCATACAGTCTTAAAATTGTAATTATTTAATATAATTTAATTATGATAACTAACATAGGTTAAATATTATTGTTGTTACTTACAAATAATGAGTCAAATGTTACCTGAAATAATGAATTTTAAATGAATTGAAAATTGAACTAATGAGTGAATTTTCGATGAAATTATGTAATATCTGAAAAGTTAACATTTTCTGTCAATCGAACATTACAAAATTACGAACAAAAGCTAGTCAGTATGAAAATATTGATTACTCTAACAATAACGATGTTCGTTATTACCGAATTTTCTTTAATTAATTAGACTACTCTTTTGTATGAGCTCCAGTTTTCGATAATTCGGAAGCTTCTTTTGTTACACAAAAGAAATTCTTTCCTCAGTCTTAATTCGATGGATTTAAGGAAAAGAAATTCGAGTTACAAATGACTTTATCATAAAGAAAAGCTAGCCAACTTTTTAACCCACAGCTAAGAAAGTTTTTGGATAGGTGCCTAAAAAGATAACGTATCGGGTGTTATTCGTTTCAGTTTCCCATATATTTTTTTTAACTTTTATGTTATTCTATTATACAATAGATGGGTTAGAGTAAACTTTTTCTTTTGATAAAAGCTTAAATCCAAAACTGTATCTTAAAAACATTTTATTTGATTTCAGCTGCTCTGGTATTTGCAACGACATTCAAATTATTATGTTTTCAGATTATTATGTTTTAAATATCTATAGTTATACCATACTAAAACCGTAACTATAATAATTGTTATAGAAACACGTATTAATAATTTGACTTTAATCAGATAGAAATAACGAGAAAGTTATCACAATTATATAGATAATGAAATATTATAAAACAATTACCCATCTCCCAAGTAGTACCGCCGGGAACGAAAACCTTTAAATTTTCGAGCAAATGCTCTGACCGCTAACGACTCCGTAGCGCTTCTGTCAGAGCATTGGCCCGGCCAGTGAAAGGTGGTTTTACCTCTTTTGATACTGCGACAGAGGGGTTTTCTACGCCATATCGAATGCCAGTTGATCGGTGACAGTTAACCGAATACCCGAAATATCGATTTGCCAGAGAAGCAAGCGTCGTCGCTTGCAAAGTGAACCATAGTATGAAATAAGGTGAAACGTCAAATCGTTCGACTCGATATTACACGGTTCTGTTTCGGTTCAATATTGCTTTCAATTCCATTAAAAGCATTAAAAGTTATGATCTACTGTTGACTTTCAATGCAATACTTTTAAATGAAATTGCTGTCAATTTGGTTGAATCGTGTCATATCGGTCTTAGAATTAAAATTAAAATTCGCTCGCCAGCTGGCAGTGTGGCTTGCGCTTAATATGTGAAATTGTTTAAAATATAATCATCATTCGTTTGTTTCAGAGAGCTTGGCCGAACTTCACGCCGGTGCAAATACGATACAATTATCATCAACAACTACAATTATAACGTTATTAACTATTTTAACAGCTATTACGGAAAAACCGGTATTCCCTACTGTGATTATTTACGCAGCTCTAATACATATTTTAAAAGCCGAAAACATTTTAATCAATCCTTTTATTGTACTGTTACCTACGTGATATAAGAGTTTAGATAATGTAAATAATAACTTTGGTTATAAAATAATAAATAATAAATAGTTACTGTGAAATAAAATTTCATTGTATAATTCGTTGTTTTATTTTTAAGTTAACATCACGTAACTTTGTCATTAGATGTTGTTTCCCTGACAATACAATAATATTGTAAAATATAATTTCTGTCTGTATGTTCCATAATGGCATGTAAAATTTGCCTATTATTTTAGTTTTTCATAATAATCTGTATAGGTAGGTATCTACATAATGTAGAAGGCAACGGTAATTGACTGATTATCAGGGCACAGCTCAAACTACTGAAAGATCGAGCTGAAATTTGGCACGCAGATCGTTATTACGACGATTAAATTCACTCATGAAATATTTTGTAAAATTCAAAGTGAGTGCAAGTTAAAATCGAATGTATTTTGTTAACATAACTATAGTCACATTATCAAACTCGTGCTACGGAAAATAATATAAAATTACCATAACGTAGCTGTTTATTAACTCTATGCTGAATAAAAAAATTAAATTGTTAAATATTGAAAATCAAGTAAGTATTAGACAAAATCGTCCCGTCTCACAATGAAAAAAATGCAAAAAAGCAAAAATAAGTTTAAAAAGATAATTATGCCGAACTGGATTTGCATATAACAGAATTTCAACATTGATATATGCCTCAATTGTTCACGTTTAAAGTATTAACGACTACAAGTTTCACATTGTAAGTCGTTCATTAAAATTCCAAGCATGGATCAGCAAACGTCAATAATGTACTATTTGACATTTCAAAGGACGTGCGTCCTTTATACAGAGGGTAATTTTGGCTGTAAGATTTGCGTCACTAACTTTATTTGCATATTCGTGTACAACAACTTTAAGTGCGGGCGCACATTGGGCTACTAGTCGCGGCCACCAAACGCAACCACAAGCTGCGGACGAGTATTTCATACAATAAGTATAGCATCGGCGCAAACCGAGCGATCGAGTGGCCGTGTTCAAGCCACAAACCATTGTAAATCCAAATAAGTACGTTGACTTCATACATCCATACTAATATTATAAATGTGAAAGTGTGTTTGTTTGTTTGTTTGTCCGTCTTTCATGTCGAAACGGAGCAACGGATCGACTCGATTTTTGGTATGGGGTTAGTTTGGGAGCTGGAGAATAACATAGGCTACTTTTTATTCCGGAAAATTATAAAATTAAAATGATTATTTTGTATACAAAATCGATAAACTATCGTACCTACTATACAAAACTGTCATTTCTTCCATAGCCGCTTCCAAAGAGGTATGTCAAAGAGTATTGTAATCACTGACGTTTTAGCCGCTTTGGATTACCTACTTTTTAATAAGTGATATTTTTGGCAGGCAGTGTATAAAACTTCTTCGCGATTATATATTTTCATCCGTCTATCTATCTATCCACCATAATTATTATGGCAAAACAACGTTTGCCAGGTCAGCTAGTACTATATATATCATGTATCATACTACCTAGACGTCTACGTCGTCGGCCTACTGTATGGAAAAATTGGTTATACTGTGGTAGTGGCTCAGTGGCTGCGACAGGTGGCCGCTACTAAGCCACCAGTGGTCGCGATTAGTGGCCGCGATAGTGGCTCAATGTGCGGGGGCTCTAACGCCCGAATTCTCGAACGCAAATCATCTTTGGGAGCGTCTCAAACATCATGGCATCTCTTTCATACGTTTGACATTTAAAGTGACAGGGCGATGTTTGAGACGCTCCCAAATATAAGTAGCGTACGAGTATTCGGGCATAAGTCAATAATAAGTATTAGTTTTAAATATTGACGTACAGTCACGAGCAATAATAGTTATGTAACCAACCTAGGACTATTTCATATTACAACTAGCTTTCACCCGCGACTTCATCCGCGTGGACATTCGAGAAAATACTTAGGGGACCAATAACCAGGATAAAAAGTATTCTATGTTTTAATTTCATAAAAATCCGATCAGCCGCTTTTACGTGATCAGGCGGGTCCTCCCTGACCAAGCGAGCAGCCTCGCGCGAGGCAGAACGTTTGCCACGTGTGCGAACGCGGACGAAATCGCGGGCGGAAGCTAGTAAATAATAAGTGTCTGTTTCACAATCAAAACGTTAGTTCTGAGTAGCTTAGGTACCAAGAACTTGTTAGGTACCAAGAACTTGTTAGGTACCAAGAACTTTTAGGGTACTTAAGATGATTAAGGTTTTCTATACCCTATTTACCCCCTGGGTTTGATTTTCGGAAAACTACGAAATAGGTTGCCTATTTGTTTTAAGAAGTAAGCCTACAAAGTTTTAAGTTGAAATGTCTATATGACCCCCTGATTTTTCATTCAAAATTCGACCCCTATTTCAACCTTTTAGGGGTTGAATCATGTTCAGCGTGTTAAACATCAAAATAAATGTCATTTTTGCAATCGTCATCCCAAAAAACCTCAATAACGACGCCATATCGATTTTTAGGTTTATTTATCCCATTTAACCTCTAAGGGGTTGATTTTCGAAAAAATACGAAATATGTGTTTGCTTATTCGTTTTACTTTCCGACCATAAGCCTAAATAATAAATTAAATGAAGGACTTTCCAGATATAACATTTCATCCCCCTTTTCACCCCCTTGGGGGTGGAGTTGTCAAAAACGCTGACATAGGTAAATATTAACTTTCAATTGCCAGCCTAAATGCAAAATTTGAAGATTCTAACTTCAAAACTGACGGACTTTCATACACATATTCATCCCCTATTTTACCCCCTTAGGGGTAGAATTTCCAAAAATCCTTTCTTAGTGGATGCCTACACTGTATATCGTATCTATGTGCAAAATTTAAAGTCCCTAGGTGCAGCGGTTTGGGCTGTGCGTTGATATCTTAGTCAGTCAGTCAGCCAGGACTTTGAATTTTATATAATAACTAGTTTCCGCCCGCGACTTCGTCCGCGTGGACATTCGAGAAAATACTTAGAGGACCAATAACCAGGATAAAAAGTATTCTATGTTTTAATTTCATCCAAAATCCGATCAGCCGTTTTTACGTGATTAGGCGGATCCTTCCTCACCAAGCGAGCAGCCTCGCGCGAGGCAGAACGTTTGCCACGTGTGGCGGGCCTCGCACGAGGCTGCTCACTTGGTGAGGGAGGACCCGCCTAATTACGTAAAAACGGCTGATCGGATTTTGATGAAATTAAAACATAGAATACTTTTTATCCTGGTTATTGGTCCCCTAAGTATTTTCTCGAATGTCCACGCGGACGAAGTCGCGGGCGGAAGCTAGTAAATAATAAGTGTCTGTTTCACAATCAAAAAGTTAGTTCTGAGTAGCTTAGGTACCAAGAAATTTTAGGGTACTTAAGATGATTTAGGTTTCTATACTTAGTACTTACCCTATTTACCCTCTGGGTTTGATTTTCGGAAATCTACTAAATGGGTTGCCTATTTATTTTAAAAAGTAAGCCTACAAAGTTTCAAGTTGAAATGTCTATTTTACCCCCTAATTTTTCATTCAAAACTTTACCCCTATTTCAACCTTTTAGGGGTTGAATCATGCTAAGCGTGTTAAACATCAAAATAAATGCCATTTTTGCAATCGTCATCCCATAAAACCTCAATAACGACATCCATATCGATTTTTAGGTTTATTTATCCCATTTAACCTCTAAGGGGTTGATTTTCAAAAAAATACGAAATATGTGTTTGCTTATTTGTTTTACTTTCCGACTATAAGCCTAAATAATAAATTTAATGAAGGACTTTCCAGATACAACATTTCATCCCCCTTTTCACCTCTTAAATATTAATTTTCAATTGCCAGCCTAAATACAAGATTTTAAAATCCTTACTTTAAAACTGACGGACTTTCATACAAACATTTATTCCCTATTTCACCCCCTTAGGGGTGGAATTACCAAAAATCCTTTCTTAGTGGATGCCTACACTGTATAACGTATCTATGTGCAAAATTTGAAGTCTCTAGGTTCAGCGGTTTGGGCTGTGCGTTGATATCTCAGTCAGTCAGTCAGACAGGACTTTGAATTTTATATATATAGATATAGATTTTGAATGACTTTTGTGTCACATAATTTATAGCTTTGTTTTGAGATGTTTTAATGTGACAAATTTCTTTGTTGTTTAAGTCACCGAAAATAATAAAAACCGTAAATTTATAAATTTATAAAAACCGTAAATTTATAAATATCTTAAAAAATAACCACGAAATTTAAGGCAATCACTTCGCTGCGCTTTGCGATCGCCTTAAATTTCAAACCTATCACGTGTTCTACAGAACTTCCGTAAATTTTTTTTTTTTTCAAGGAAATTTAATAAATTTTTTAAAGGAATTTTAATAAATGTTTATGGTAGAAAATATCTATCAAATTCAACAGTTGTCCTGAAGTAGAATGTTTAGTGTATGAACTAAGAGACCTTTCACCGTATAATTTTTTTGAATAATTCTTTACAAACTGCAGGATTTGTTTCAAAAACGAATTCACAGCTTTTACTAAACGTTTCAGAAACTAAAACCATAAAAAAACAGCGAGTTGCACTCCGGGAGTGCCGGCAGAAGTGAAAACTTCAATAAGTATTAACGTTATGCATTTTTGATATTCTTAAATTTTTTAACCCGTTGATTTTTAGAAAATATACTAAGGCTGCATTCGACCAAACCTTTATTCCGAGAATATTCGCTAACTGTCGGATACTAATGTCAAACTATAGTTTGATATTAGAATCAGAAAAATTTAAATAACTTAAGCTGCATTCGAGCAAACTTTTATTCCGAGAATATCGCTAACTGTCGGATACTAATGTCAAACTATAGAGTATAATAATATGTCAAACCACTGAGCTACGTGGTTAGAGCAGTCGCCCGGATAGCGAAAGGTCGTGGGTTCGAGTCCCATCGGAGCTGGTTGTGAGACGGGTTGATTTTTCTAAATACTTTATTTTTCATTTCTCAAATATACTTTCACAAAAAAAAGGAATTTGGCCAAAAAAAACTAATACGAACTGGATTTGAACCGAGGGTCTTCTGATCTGTCGCCGCGCGCCGCCTGTTTTCTAACCGAGGTGCCAGAGCCATCACAACATTGGGAAAGATGGCAAAATGTGCCTTCGTATTCTAATGACATTGTAACAGTTTTTCGATCAGACGTCTTCTGGTCACGTGATCCTGACGCGAGTTTACAAGTTTTTACCCACAGAAGATGCAAAGAAAAAAATCTTTCCGTGTTCTGTGTTTTTACCCATCACAAAAAGTGCACAACGCCGCTAAAGAAGATTTCACTTCAAATTATGTGGGCTCTCCGTCAACACATACATGTAATTTTAACTGTAAAATTTGCGTCACCAACTTTATAGTCCGACTCTATAGTTTATTGTGAAAAACAAAATATATGTAGCTTACTTCCGCAAAAAACACAATATGCAAGATGCACCGCCCGCCCGCCCGCAAAAAATTGCACATGCACACCACGAAAACACCAGTGCACAATACCTGCATCTAGCAAGACAGCAATACACCTTGCACCGTCACCGATTAGACTACTCTACACGTGTTTCGCCCCAACCCGATTTGATTGAGTTCGTGCACGAACTATCTCCTGAGGATGCCCCGGGTTGGGGCGAAACACGTGTAGAGTAGTCTAATCGGTGACGGTGCAAGGTGTATTGCTGTCTTGCTAGATGCAGGTATTGTGCACTGGTGTTTTCGTGGTGTGCATGTGCAATTTTTTGCGGGCGGGCGGGCGGTGCATCTTGCATATTGTGTTTTTTGCGGAAGTAAGCTACATATATTTCGTTTTTCACAATGGTTAGGGACTTCCGCCAAGTGACGCCTGATTCAATCAAATTCTATAGTTTATAGTCCGACCGCTTAGCTCGCGTATCGCCCCTTTCGGTTTTCGAGATATTCGTGGACAAATATACATACATACACTTACGATATTTAGCACACGTGCTCGGAAGCTTAAATATAACGCTATACTCAATCATCATCATCATCATCAGCCATTTAATGTCCCCACTTGTGGGGCACTGGCCTTCCTTATGGATGAATAAGGAGAATGAGCCATGACCCACCACGCGGGCTCAGTGCGGATTGGTGGGTTTTAACGACTGCAGGTGCAGCCGGGACCAACGGCTTAACGTGCCTTCCGAAGCACGGAGGAGCTCGAGATTAAAAGTTTTTGGTCACCCATCCCGTGACCGACCATTGCGAACGTTGCTTAACCTCAACGATCGCAGGCCGAGCGCGCTATCCACTGCGCCACGGGCTCCTCAAAAAAAAAAAAAAACTCAATAGTATTATCCAAATCCGACAATATCACATACATACAGGTGAACTTCTTACCTCGCAGGCGATACGCGAGTTAGTCGGCCTTTAGCATACTCGTAATACTTACAACAGCTTTAGGCTAATGATATGAGTTTTAAATATTGCCGTGTTCCATTGGTATCGTGTTCCTCTTAACAGTGATTTAGTTCAGCAGATCATGTGCTTCATGGTTTGTTTGCATCGCTCCACAGGCGCACGCATCGTAGGTGGCAAAGCCCAACTTTTTGCAGTTCACGCCACATCTGCCTACTCCAGTTCGAATTCTGATTAAAAAAGACATCCAGGTTTTTCAAGGTAGGTTTCCATTTCCTTGTGGCGCACTATGGAAGCAGATAAGCCTGGTAACGCAGACGTTTAGGCTAATCTATTACTCTTATATACCTGCTTTGTTAGTCAGTAAGTAGTTGGTTTGCTTCTCCTTCCTTTTCTTTTGTTTATGTGCATGTTATGTTTGTGATGCAAATAAATGATTGTATCTATCTATCTATCTATCTAATCCTCCCAACACACTGGTAGATACAAGGCTATTAGGATCAACAATAACACTGTTGATCGAAGTATATAAAATCATAATTTGTGTGAACTAGAAACAAACCAAATTGATATGCTTCTAAGAAGATAGTTATAACGGGTGTCCCAAAATTAGGTATAGGATGATATGTCTCAATAAAACGCGAATGGATTGGAATTCCTTCGTAGTTTAATTTTATTTTAAAGAAGAGACTTGTACAATTTTATCTGAATAGAATATCTGCTAAATGGCCGCCACGGGCATTTTTGCCGTGTGCAAGTTTTTCATGACATTTTCACATCATCATTCATATTTCTAATAGTATTATCCAAATCCGACAATATCACATACATACAGGTGAACTTCTTACCTCGCAGGCGATACGCGAGTTAGTCGGCCTTTAGCTTACTCGTATACTTACAACAGCTTTAGGCTAATGGTATGAGTTTTAAATATTGCCGTGTTCCATTGGTATCGTGTTCCGCAGTGATTTAGTTCAGCAGATCATGGGCTTCATGGTTTGTTTGCATCGCTCCACAGGCGCACGCATCGTAGGTGGCAAAGCCCAAATTTTTGCAATTCACGCCACATCTGCCTACTCCAGTTCGAATTCTGTTTAAAAAAGACATCTAGGTTTTTCAAGGTAGGTTTCCATTTCCTTGTGGCGCACTATGGAAGCAGATAAGCCTGGTAACGCAGACGTTTAGGCTAATCTATTACTCTTATATACCTGCTTTGTTAGTCAGTAAGTAGTTGGTTTGCTTCTCCTTCCTTTTCTTTTGTTTATGTGCATGTTATGTTTGTGATGCAAATAAATGATTTTATCTACCTATTTATCTATCTAATCCTCCCAACACACTGGTAGATACAAGGCTATTAGGATCAACAATAACACTGTTGATCGAAGTATATAAAATCAAAATTTGTGTGAACTAGAAACAAACCAAATTGTCATGCTTCTAAGAAGATAGTTATAACGGGTGTCCCAAAATTAGGTATAGGATGATATGTCTCAATAAAACGCGAATGGATTGGAATTCCTTCGTAGTTTAATTTTATTTTAAAGAAGAGACTTGTACAATTTTATCTGAATAGAATATCTGCTAAATGGCCGCCACGGGCATTTTTGCCGTGTGCAAGTTTTTCATGACATTTTCACATCATCATTCATATTTCTAATAGTATTATTTAAATCCGACAATATCACATACATACAGGTGAACTTCTTACCTCGCAGGCGATACGCGAGTTAGTCGGCCTTTAGCTTACTCGTATTACTTACAACAGCTTTAGGCTAATGATATGAGTTTTAAATATTGCCGTGTTCCATTGGTATCGTGTTCCGCAGTGATTTAGTTCAGCAGATCATGGGCTTCATGGTTTGTTTGCATCGCTCCACAGGCGCACGCATCGTAGGTGGCAAAGCCCAAATTTTTGCAATTCACGCCACATCTGCCTACTCCAGTTCGAATTCTGTTTAAAAAAGACATCTAGGTTTTTCAAGGTAGGTTTCCATTTCCTTGTGGCGCACTATGGAAGCAGATAAGCCTGGTAACGCAGACGTTTAGGCTAATCTATTACTCTTATATACCTGCTTTGTTAGTCAGTAAGTAGTTGGTTTGCTTCTCCTTCCTTTTCTTTTGTTTATGTGCATGTTATGTTTGTGATGCAAATAAATGATTTTATCTACCTATCTATCTATCTAATCCTCCCAACACACTGGTAGATACAAGGCTATTAGGATCAACAATAACACTGTTGATCGAAGTATATAAAATCAAAATTTGTGTGAACTAGAAACAAACCAAATTGTCATGCTTCTAAGAAGATAGTTATAACGGGTGTCCCAAAATTAGGTATAGGATGATATGTCTCAATAAAACGCGAATGGATTGGAATTCCTTCGTAGTTTAATTTTATTTTAAAGAAGAGACTTGTACAATTTTATCTGAATAGAATATCTGCTAAATGGCCGCCACGGGCATTTTTGCCGTGTGCAAGTTTTTCATGACATTTTCACATCATCATTCATATTTCTAATAGTATTATCCAAATCCGACAATATCACATACATACAGGTGAACTTCTTACCTCGCAGGCGATACGCGAGTTAGTCGGCCTTTAGCTTACTCGTATTACTTACAACAGCTTTAGGCTAATGGTATGAGTTTTAAATATTGCCGTTTTCCATTGGTATCGTGTTCCGCAGTGATTTAGTTCAGCAGATCATGTGCTTCATGGTTTGTTTGCATCGCTCCACAGGCGCACGCATCGTAGGTGGCAAAGCCCAAATTTTTGCAATTCACGCCACATCTGCCTACTCCAGTTCGAATTCTGTTTAAAAAAGACATCCAGGTTTTTCAAGGTAGGTTTCCATTTCCTTGTGGCGCACTATGGAAGCAGATAAGCCCGGTAAGATACAAGGCTATTAGGATCAACAATAACACTGTTGATCGAAGTATATAAAATCATAATTTGCGTGAACTAGAAACAATCCAAATTGTCATGCTTCTAAGAAGATAGTTATATTTTTCATAAAACCAATTTATCACTCACAAAGACGTACGTTTTTTTTCATGATTTGACAGCGAATAGAATCCGAAGCCTTATGTCTGAATACCAAATTATAAGTCCCAGGCACTTATAATTTGGTATTCAGACCATCAAACAACATAGATATTTATTTGTAGTCTCAGTTTGCCGTATGGATTGAGCTTTGAATATTATTTATGTGTGCTACAGAAAATATTCTTTGAAGTCATAGGAATAGAGCGATTTGTAACGTTTTAGTTTAAATATAATTTTACCAGAGTATTACATTTTGTGTTATTGCATTTTTTTATTCCCTTACGCACAAAAACCGAATCACAAGTGGACCGACGAAGTCACAGGTAGCCGTTAGTTTTTTTAACATTGGTATAGTAACTCTTGGTAAGTTTCCTACCCTGGTCATACCGGTAATACACCGCCGACGCCGCTGCCGCGACTCTTTATTAGCTGCGATGAATGAATGAATGAATGATAAATGAATGATAAAGTTTATTTGCAACAATTTTGAGTAAAGGATAAGATGTTCTTAAATAACATAGTTCGTCAAAATTTACTTAATCTTAGCATGCAAATATTTTCATATTAAATCAGTTATTTCTAACAATATTCTATTTTTAAATTAACTACTTAAGACCTAAAATTATAAAATGTCTAATTTTATTGAATAAAGAAGAATCCCAAATTATTTAATTTTATTTAAGTATTCTTGGACCGAGTAAAAGCAGTTTTCAACAAGATAATCATGCAATTTCTTTTTAAATCTTTATTATAAATATACCTATCATGCTTAGCGGTCTGCCTTTGCCGATTGTAGGGCACGCGTAGCCTTCCGGCTACACTCCCCTGTTTATTTTCGTTTTATTAAAGTGCGCTACAGTAAACAACTACCGTTATAAGTGGATAAGGAGTCCGGGAGTATCACGCTTCTACCTTCAGCCTTTTTTAAGCATCAGCCGCCCTACTCTAATTCAACAACGAAACTTCGTTAGCCCCGCCGCTTTCACTCGATTCTGTCATGCCCGGAGAGTGATAGGGACGGGTATAATGAAGTTTCGTTTTTCGTTGAATTAAGAGTTGGGCGGCAGGTGTGATGAAGACTGAGTAAGGCTAAGTACACCCGTTGTGAACAAAATAAATAAGATTTTGACCTGCCTATGCGCCACGGCTCTTCATGTTGTAAATTTTTTCAGGCTCTGCCTTTTATCACTTATCCCATACGCTACTCATAAGCGAGTAGCCTCGCAGGCTTCTTAGCTATTTGCTCAGTTTGAAAGCGGCGTATTCAATTCAACGTAATCTGTGCGAGTTAGCTAAACTAACGACTTTGTAAGAACAGGGTGCCTACCATCAACTTTAAGACAGCGATTCAAAAATAGCGCGATGCAGAATAGGTTCCTAAAATGAATTGCTTTCTTTCGTACCATGACCTTCTAAAAACTGGATCGCTAATGAATTGCTAAATGTGAATGACCGAACGATTTGTGTCCTTATTTCTTCTACCCGTCTCTTTCACTCGATTCTGTCATGCCAGGAGAGTGAAAGGGACGGGTATAACCTGCAGGTGACATGTTAGCTTGGCCAAGTTATACGTCAAATAAGAGTTGATGACAGCTCAGCGGCTCTGTCATTGATATTAAGCTGTCGTGGTACGAATAAGCGAAGCAGATCAGTTTAGGTTCCTAAACAAAACCGCAATAAGAGTTGATGGTAGGCACCCTGATTCCACTAACTTAGTTTGAAGATTATGTTAATATTTACTCGTATTGTACCAAGTCGAGGACAGAATAATCACTTATGGACATGAAGAAGCTTAATCTGATGAGATATTTTTGGGGGTTTACACTGGAATAGAAATATAAAATTAGACTGTTGTGTTTGTAGCATAATAATTATAATAGGTAAATAGTTCTTTTATTTTCCTTGCCTTCTTGTTAGAGGCACGTCATCTGCTAGGTGAAAGTTCTTGTACTTAGTAGGAGGTTAAAAACAAGTACGACGGATCCACATTTCAGGTAATAATTATATAAGTAAGTATGAACAGTATGGATTAGTATTTAAAAGAAATATTATTAGGTAATGCTAAAAATCATACATAGGTACTACCCCCATACTAACTAATATTCCCCATACTATAAGTGTTCATGTATCAACGTGAATAGTTTTGGAGCTGGAAAGTTACTAGGGTACTCTTTATCCCGCAAAATATCATATTCCCGCGGTATAACGCCGCGTCGTGTAGTGCACGCGGGCGAAAAGCTAGTACCTACACTATTTAATTTGGCATAATAATACTACGATCATTTTTAAAAGACTTCAAAAATTTAAAAATAGGAGGTTATCATATTCGTCGCGTTTTTATATATGTAGGTATCTACACCGATTACTCGGCGATGGCTGAACCGATTGAAATGATTCAAACGTTATAACAAGTAAACAAACTTCAAAGTAGTTACTACCTACCTACAGTGCCACAAGCTTTCCTGTTCCGGTGACAGCCGTGACAGAGGAGCCACTTGCAATACCAAATTAGCTGTCAAAATGGACTGTCGTATGAAAACTGTTTTAGTTCCAAAGATAATCACCGGAACAGAAAAGCTTGCTGCACTATACTTACGTTATTTGATGTGAATACAGTATTATGATTTCTTACTTTTTTTATGTAATTTTTTTGAAAGCGGTTTATTGTATTCCTATTTCTACTATGTTCACTTATTTTTATTAAATAAACATTGTTTTTTTTATTTTTATTTTTAGTTTTTTGCATTCACAATGCAATTTTTATTACAGAAAAATGGAAAATGAAGTATTTAGAAAAAATTGACCGTCGATTTTTTCTAAATACTTCATTTTCCATTTTTCTGTAAACATTGTTTTCCGAAATCAAAGCTGAGACAAAATCAAAACCCCTATTAGTAGTTAACATAGACAACAATTAAAAGGCTTTATTCAGCTCAACAGCAGTTCTTTGAGCAGTAATTTCGTCACAGAATATTAAAATGCTATTACCAAGTAACCCAAAGTATCCACATCTGCCTCCCCAACTTTTGTCCCGAAGGAACGACAGCTGTTTTGTTCAATTACTTATAACATTATCTTCAACTTTTCCGAATTTTTCTTTATCTTAATTATTGTGATCGAAAGCTTGAAATAAGGTTTTCTTTGTTTAATATTTAATGTTTTTCGAGATACTTCTTCGATAGGGAAGGAGACAAGGATATCTTTGAAATATAAGGAATCAACAGCGAATTTAATGTGTGACAAGATGACGATTTCCAGATTGTATTCAATAATGTTTCTCTATGGTTATAATCTAAACTAATATCATAAATGTGAATATGTGTTCGTTTGTGTGTTTGCCCAACTTTCATGTCAAAAAGGGGCAACGGAACGATGTGATCTTTGATACAGGGATAGATTAGGAGCTGGAGAGTAGCACAAGCTACTTCTGATCCCGGAAAAATGTCAAATACCCGCGGGATAACGACGTGTAGTCCACGCGGGCGAAGCCGCAGGCGGAACATTATAAAGCTCTCAGCCGCAGCTCGATTTGCAGAAAGCATCCCGAATACAGAGCATTTATACTCGTAGAAGGTACTTGAAATATCGTAAAATATACATAAATGATAATATAGATAGCTATCGATCTTATTTTTACTATGCTCATCCCTACCTAAGTACTGCACTACTTGTAATACTCGTAAATAAATAAATCTCAAAAACTACTGAACAGCTATAGAATTGCGTAAAGTCAATCGTATTAATTTGACAGTTCATATTGTATCTTAATAAATGTCATTCCATACAAATTGCAGCCGATTGAATACGATATGAACTGTCAAATTAATACGATTACCTTACGCAATTGCCCCCCGATTTTGCAATCACACGAATTTATCTAAGCCTATGTAAAATCATTAAGAAACTGTGTAATGAAAAACTTGATAACAAAACGGACAAATATATACATAAATACTTTTTGTTTGTAAATACATACTAAAATATACATAGAAAACACTCAGACTATAAAGACCAATAGATATATTCATGCATACAAATATTTGTCTTGTTCGGGGATCGAACCCAAGACCTCTGGCGCAGAAGGCAGGTTTCCGTACTCCTGCGCCATATCGGCCGTTGGACCAATGAAAATCTACGTTATACCCATACGTTTTTTTCTCCCGATATTCCACCGGAAAAAGATACTACGCGGGTAAAAACGCGGGAAGCAGCCAGTTTTTAAATATGGACTTTTACATCGTACAAAGTCCAGATTAATGTATTAGCCAATGAGGACGTCTGTTAAGGCTCGCTTACACGCGTAACTAAAATTGAACAATTCCAGTCAATCTCCGTCAAATATGACGTCACCACCACATCAAGCAATGAGGGACTTTCTGACAGATGATTAAAAAAGAAAAAAGTTAGTTCCAAATTATAAAAAAATAAAACCGCCTTCTAAAAAACCACATCAAAAAAGTAAGAAATAATTCCTCACCAAATAAATAACCTAAGTACTTTGAAGTCGGGCGGGTTTTAACAAAAACAACAAAAAATTGTACTTACATGTTTCACGCCCGACTTCAAAGTACTTACGTTATTTATTTGGTGAGGAATTATTTCTTACTTTTTTGATGTGGTTTTTTAGAAGGCGGTTTTATTTTTTTATAAAAATAATTTTTATTTCACTCTTTTTAGTGCATCGTGCAGGCAATTTGCGTGTTTTCTGGTAAATAGGTATGTGATCAAACTCAAAACCTCCTTTTTCGAAGTCGGTTAAAATACCTTGAGGTATCCCCTTTTTAGCAAATTAAGAATCATCTAAATCGGTTTATAAACAAAGGAGTTATGCCTAAAGATAAGTATTAAATTCACATAAAGTGGAAACGAAAACGACAGTATTTTCAAGATTTCCTAAAAACTACTGAACCGATTTCAAAATTTCAAAAAATGGGACCAACTTGGAAACCAACCTGATGTAATAACGTTTGAACTATTTCAATCGGTTCAGCCGTCTTCGAGTAACCGGTGGACATACACAAAAAAAAAAAAAAAAAAACACATACAGACGAACAGAGAACCTCCTCCTTTTTGATTTAGAAGTCGGTTAAAAACTCAACAGATGGCGTTCATCAGACATGGGTCTGCTTTTTTTATTTGCTAGCAAGGAGTCTACGTTAAGACCATGAAGCTCGACTTAATACTGAGGTAACTGGAGAGTGCAGTACGAACAATTTTTTGAATACCACAAATAACACAGTGGCTGTCTTCCGTCTCACCTACACTTTAAAAAAATACGTATGGTCATATGAGACAGCTGACAGCCACTACATACATAAATGTCAAATTTGCTGGCGACACTTTTTTATTCAGGGTGAGAGCTCCAGTTACCTCAGAGTATTAAGTCAAACTTCATGGTTAAGACGGTCAATTTAAAAAAAACACTTGCAGAAGGAAAACAGACATTTGCAGGACTGAAAAGGCTTATCTACAACTCGCGGTATGGTCGGTATGGTATTGCAACGCAAAACAAGTGGAATAGAATTATTTGACATTTCTTTTCTTCCGTCAACGTCAACTTTTTTTTGGCCTTGCACCACAGTTTATATATAATGAAGTAGCATATATATTTACTGTGCTTGCACCTTCTTGCACAACTTTGAAATACAAGTGTAGGTCAGATCAGATGAGATACATGTCTGGTCAGCGCCATCTATCGAGCTAATAAATAAACTTTTTTTTAATTTGCTTGCAGAAAATCTCTCATTAAGGGCGATTGACAAATGTCAAAATGTAGCAACCTGTTACTGAGATACGGCCACACAATACCGCGAAAATGGAGCAATATAGCTCCACTTAATTGCTCCAAATTGATCCATTACAGTTGCCAGGCAATTATTGCCAAAATAAAATGCCCGTGTACGCGCGCCATTAAGCAAGCCTGTGTTAAAGCCGAAAAGCAATAAAATCGAGCAATAAACTCGATTAGAACAACACTACATAACCTTTTTAAAGAAGTTATAAAACGGCATTCGGAGTTTCGGCGGCGATAGAACAAATTGAAACGGTCACGATAATCTCGTTTAGGGCCTGATCTAATTATTGCGCACAAAGAGAGGCCTTTAATGAAACAATTAATCTGTTTATAACTTTAACTGGGTGAGCGTAGAGTCCAAATTCTTTTATTATTAAATTGCCGATCTGATGAAGTTAATGGAATACTGTTTTTGATATTGGAAAGGTCTTTGCTATTCAGAATTTGGAGGTTGTTTATAACTTTTTTGGGATTACATGATGATTAAATTAACAAATCATTATTAAGATTTTAAATTATTTTTATGCATTCACAATGCAATTCTGTAAATATAGGAAAAATGTGATAGTAAAAAACCACGAGCCCTATAAGTAGCTTTCTGGCAGCAAAATTCGACGAGTCGTGTAAGCCTTTCGGTAGCTTAGTTGGTCAGAGCATCGGGCCGGATACCCGGAGGCGCGGGTTCGAATCCCGCCTGAAAGCTACTTATAGGGCTCGTGGTTTTTTACTATCACATTTTTCCTATATTTACAGAATTGCATTGTAAATGCATAAAAATAATTTAAATTCTTAATTTAATGGCTGTTTCATCTTAATCGATTGTTAAACATTTGTAAAAATGTTTCTTTCGGATGCGAGGGTTTCCTCGCATTGATGAAGCAACGCTGGCCTACAGCGTAACAAGTGATAGCAAAATTCGACGAGTCGTGTAAGCCTTTCGGTAGCTTAGTTGGTCAGAGCATCGGGCCGGATACCCGGAGGCGCGGGTTCGAATCCCGCCTGAAAGCTACTTATAGGGCTCGTGGTTTTTTACTATCACATTTTTCCTAAATCATTATTACACAGAGGATATGAATGTGATTGATAAAAAAATATGCATGTCAGTGCTGGCTTAAAGAATCACCACACCCTCTCGTTATAAAATAAGCACAGCGACAACAAAATATTATGCTTATCTCTACCTACTGAAGAAAATTGTGTAAATTAAAGCAAAACCTAAATTTTGAGAAATTTTTCAAGAAGTAACCTGCAAGAAAAATAGTTTAACTCTTACCTAATAGACGCAAGCAAGCGTCTATCAGCGAAGCGGTAGCGACCGCCGCGTGACTGACGCGGGACCAACTTTTCCGCGTCGCTCCCGCTTCGCATTCGCGTGGTGGCGTTTGTCGGTTCAGAGCATTGTTTAATGATAATACAAGATATAACAAACAGAAGACCTATACATAAAAAAGCAGTAACAACACAGCAAGGTACAAAAAGAGATGGCCTTATTGCTTAGCAGCAATCTCTTCCAGGCAACCTTGGGTGAAAGAATAAATAAAGATAAGGGAGAATAGGGGAGTGGGTGCAATTTGAAAGGACAAGTGTGTTTATATAAGTTTAATAGAAAAGTATAACAGTAAAGAACCGTTAACAGTAAGTAACCGTTCTACCACCGAGAATCTAGGCGCACAGCAGGCTATTATCCTTACTTGGTTAACATCCCGCGGATGCGTTCCAAGTGCTTTTCTTCTTCCTTTTTGATGTGCACCGCCAAGGAATGGAGTACCCTGCCTGCGTCTGTTTTCCCGAATGACTACAACCCTGTTATTTTTAAAGCTAGAGTGAATAGGCTGCTACTGGGTAAGCTCGCCCCATCTTAGGCTTTTTCTCAACCCTACGGTTCAGTATGAAGCCAAGAGCCCATACAATATAAAAAAAAATAAAAATAAAAAGAGGACAGACTGAAAACATTATAAAATAATATAAGTAGAGTCAAAGGAAAGGTAATAACATCGAACTGTCTCGCTAAAGGACCTTAAAGTTTGGGCCTTCCTGATGCTCTCGGGTAAGGAGTTCCATTAACGGACAGCGTAAAATAAAGTTTGAAATTTATTGATAAACACTATCTCTAACAGCCCAATTCGCTGACGGGAGAGATGTGTTCTAAAATATCAAATAAATCTTGCTCCTATTCATAATGGATTGCATACCAGATCGGTACGTGACTTCGCATACGTTCGCTTGAAATCGCCGTCCGTATTTATTGAGACACATTCATTATAAACCGGTTCTGATTAACTCTGTATGTCCAATGTTGTCCAAGGGTACTATAGCTATTTTGACTGAATGAGGTGGGTGGTCTTATTCAAGCGAAATTATTGAAATTTAACCTATATTTCAAAACAATGTTTAAAACTCTACAGATTACAGTAATCGTATATGAGGCTAGTTTTTCATCCTATAGCAAGCTATATTAACTATTATAGCACTCTAGCTTGTTATATTGTAGGTACACGTCGTGCTTCGTGCTTGAAGAATCTAAGCTAGTTCAGTTTACAAGAAGGCTAGCTTACCCACTATACTGGTCTGAGAAGGCCCTATCCTCGTCCATTTCCGGCATGAGTGTGAGTCCTACCTGCGCCCCGATTGCGGTAATCTTATGACGCATTAGTCAAGTGTACGTGAAGTTGACGTTCACGTGACGTGCAATACCGTTTTTTTAACGCGCGGCGTTGACAGTGCGACAACGTTTTCTGTTCCGGCGATAATCTATGGAACTAATACTCCTATATGTCCGTCTTTCGCGTCAAAACGGAGCAATGGATCGACGTGTTTTTAGTATGTAGAGGGTGGTTTTTTAAAAATATTAATACTGTTTAAGCATTTGACCGCCATCTTGCTTAACAGACAAGAAGCAGCCTAGGGTGTAGCATGCTTTTCCAGTAGGTGCCCATTCACTCTTGCCTTGAAGAGGCCAAGGTTATAACGATCGGGGAACACATGCGCAGGCAGCTCATTCCAATCTTTAGCAGCTCGCATCAAGAAAGAACTAGCAAAGCGCTTCGTACGGACGGGTGGAATGTCTACTATGACAGACGCAGGTTAGCTTACTAACCTGCGTCTGGTACCCCGATGGTAGAAAGAGGCAGGAGGAACAAGATCATGGAGTTCCTGTGAGCATTCTCCAAAGTGTATACTGTAGAACACAGATAAGCTAGCAACTCTACGGCGGTGATGGAAACTTGTTAGTTTATCTTTATCTAAAGTTATGTCTCCAATGAGCTTCTTTGCACGATTTTCAATCGAGTGAGCACTCTTCAAAGTGTATACTATAGAACACAGATAAGCTAGCAACTCTACGGCGGTGATGGAAATTTGTTAGTTTATCTTTATCTAAAGTTATGTCTCCAATGAGCTTCTTTGCATGATTTTCAATCGAGTGAGCACTCTCCAAAGTGTATACTGTAGAACACAGATAAGCTAGCAACTCTACGGTGGTGATGGTAACTTGTTAGTTTATCTTTTTCTAAAGTTGTGTCTCCAATGAGCTTCTTTGCACGATTTTCAATCGAGTCTAAAACTGCTAGCTGGTACTTCGCGGAACCATCCCAAAGGTGACAGCAGTACTCCATGCACGGACGAAATTATGCTTTGTATAGCAGAAGCAATGTTCTGCGGAGAAGTAACGTCTAGCCTTTGAGAAGATGCCCAAAGCTTAGGAGCTAGAGAGTGACATAAGCTAATTTTTATCCCGGAAAAATATGTCTTTCCCTCGGGATAACGTCGTGTAATACACGCGGGCGAAACCGCGGGCGGATGTGATATTTTTTTTAAATGTGTTAATGTGCGTCATGTTGCTTGCTATCATCATAGCGCTGTACTAACATATATTAAATAAATAATTGAAAAAAAAACAACAAAAAATCTAATTAGCCTAAAAGATTAAAAATGCTGCCGAAAGTCACTAACAGCTCACGCAGTCGCGGGCACAGCTATCCTACCTTAAGAAAGTTCTGTGTCCCAGCATTGGGGACATTAAATGGCTGATGATGATGATTAGAGTATAAACATCCAAGTTATAACTGACAAATGCTACTAGCGATCGTAAGTAATAAATATTCCGAGAAATTTCGTGACGCGACCCACGCATGTACACAAAAGCTCTCTTACAAAAGCCTATGAGTGAAGTTTACTTTGTCGAATTCCTTTCACATGCACGCTTTGTGGGAGCATACGGGGTCATACTCGTATACTAACCGTTTCTGTCACCGCAATAGCAGGCAGCAAATTTATAAATAAATAAAAATTTGGGATGGATATGTACTTTCTGGCAGAACATAGGGTTAGGAGCGATTGACAGGTAAGAAAAAAACTAGTGATTTGCACCGACCGGTATAATAAATAAATAATTATGTAGGCTTCATGCTATTCATTGGTGTAAAAATTATTCAAAAATACAAAGTTGGATGCAATTTTCAGAAAAAAACATCTCTGGCCCGAAAAAATTTTGCCACCCTACTATTATTATATTTCAACATAGGTACTTAACCCTACTATCCTACTAATATTATAAATGTGAAAGTTTAGATGTTTGGATGTTTGGATGTTTGTTACTCAATCACGCGAAAACGGCTGAACGGATTTGGCTGAAATTTGGAACATAGATACTTTGTAGCCTGGAGAGAAACATAGGCTACTTTTTATCCCGGAAAAATATCACATTCCCGCGGGATAACGTTGCGTAGTCCACGCGGGCGAAGCCGCGGGCGGAAAGCTAGTTTGATATAAAACACGTTTCATCCATTAACAGATGGGTGAAGATTAGTTAAAGTAAAATTAAAAAAATTAAAGTTAGGTAGGAATTCCTTTTCATATTAGATTAGACCATCATATCCTTCCAGATCGTACCGAGGGAGAGAGAGAAAAATACGTCATGATCTAACTCGCGCTCTGTCTTTTAAAATGAATATGGCATTTTGTAGTTTTTAACCGACTTCAAAAAAAGGCGGAGGTTCTCAGTTGGGTTGAATTTTTTTTTTCTTTTTTAATGTTTGTTACCTCATGTAACGTGGGGAGTAAGGGGAGATCGGAAAGGGGAGTAAGGGGAGATCGGAAATAACACCATTATCCGGCCTAAAGGTCAACCTCACCTGCACGCGTCGGTAGTTCGTCATGAATAGCTGGCGGCGGCGTCCACTAGGCGCCGTGGTGCTCCCTGCTTGACAACTGACGAGGCTCTGGCGACCGAGCAATGGCGGTATAACCATATTACCGGTCGGGAAACCGACCGAAGAGGCAGCAACGGCCTGGGAGCTTAAATAACTTCCAAAATGTCGGGGCAGAAGGCAACGGGAAACCACTGCTTCTATTTTCCCAAGAAAGTCAGCATGGAAGGTCTAAGAACAGAGAATAGTATGTCTGGCGATCCGGCTGACGCCCGGCGCCATCTTCCCGGGAGAGGTGGTGTGAAATATGCTACCGGCCATGCGCCCGTGACTCGTCAGGCGCCGCATGGAAATTCAGTTACTGATGAACATAACACCAGCAAGTCGATGCGTCATGCTCATCGCATCGGAACGTGGAATGTGCGCGGCCTCAACCAACCTGGCAAGCTGCGAATCGTGGAAGACGAAATGCATAGGAAGAATGTTCACCTGCTTGGGCTAAGCGAAACACACTGGAAAGGTCAGGGTCACCTTACATCTGACCTCGGAAGTACAGTATATTTTTCGGGCCCAAAAGACGAAAGCTGCAGAGGAGTGGCTTTCATCGTGCCGCGAACACTGAACGAGTGCGTTGTGGGATATAACCCTGTCAGCGATCGTATCATAACGCTCAAACTCAATACCTTACCGTGCAAGCTCAACATCGTGCAGGTATATGCCCCCACAGCACAATCTACTGAGGAAGAAGTGGAAGGCTTTTACGATACGCTGACTGCGGCACTTAGAGAAATTCCAAAGCGAGAAATTACCATCATCTTGGGAGATTTTAATGCAAAAGTTGGAGATACCACAGACGATGACCATCTTCGTCGTGTTGCGGGTAAATACGGAATCGGAGAACGTAATGATAGGGGTGAGCGTTTGTTACAGTTTTGTTGTGAAGACAATTTCACTCTCACCAACACTTGTTTCAAACATCATATCCGTAGATTATACACCTGGATTTCACCTGGTGACAGATGTAGAAATCAAATAGACTACATTCTTATAGGAACACGTTGGAGAAGCTCAGTGACAAACGCCACAACTTTCCCCGGTGCTGACTGCGGATCCGACCACCAACTTCTTGTAGCAACAGTTCGCGTGCGACTAAAGAGGATACAAAAGTCTAAAGTTGTGAATATGGATCGAACCAACATCAGTGGCTTCAGAGAAGGTTTTCAACGGAGAATTGAAGGCTTTCCTAACGATGTGACAAACAGCGACAGTAAGTGGGAGTACTTGAAAAGGCAGATAGAGGAAACAGCTAGGGACAACAAACTTGCGAAACCCGCCATGAAAGATTTCATCACACCTGAGACGGCTCTAATCATCCTTGAGAGACGTGAACTAAAGGAGAACGGTTTATGCTCAACTGAAAAAAAAGAGCGGTATGCAGAACTGAGCCGGCAAGTGCAACTGCGCTGTCGAAAAGATTACGAAAACCACATCAACGAAATCTGTGTCGAACTCGAACAGCACTCAGTGAGAAATGAATCCAGATATCTTTTTCAGAAAGTAAAAGAACTGACTGGTACCCGTAAACCGAGAACCTGTGTTCCATTGAAGACAAAGACGGACGTCTACTTACAGATGTGGATAAAGTGTTAGAGCGCTGGAAGAACTACTGCGCGGAGTTATATGACACGAGAGAGCCTACTCACGCTAATGTTACATGGTCGACTGAAGAGCCTGATATTCTACCATCCGAAATTGAGCACGCCATCAAAGCTCTTAAGTGCAAAAAATCACCGGGTAAGGATGCTATAACAGCCGAACTACTAAAAAACCTAGGTCAACAAGGCACAAAGGCTATAACCGAGATCTGTAATACCATCTGGAGTACTGGAAGATGGCCAAAAGACTGGACAGAATCGGTGTTTATACCTTTACATAAGAAAGGCTCTTCAAAAAGCTGTGGGAATTACAGGACCATAGCGTTGATATCTCATGCGAGTAAAATCCTCCTCCATATACTGAATCGACGTCTTAACCACTTTTTAAGCCGACAGATACCCGAGGAGCAGGCAGGTTTCGTTAAGGGCAAGGGAACACGGGAACAAATTCTTAACATCCGCCAAATCATCGAAAAGAGCAGGGAGTTCAACAGCCCCGTGGTTCTATGCTTTATCGATTACACAAAAGCCTTTGACTGCGTGCAATGGGACAAACTGTGGCATATTCTACTCGAAATGGGAGCTCCTGAACACCTCGTTGCCATAATCCAAAGCCTGTACTCGGAAAATCGTTCCTTCGTTAGGATAGGTACTGATTGCTCAAATATGTTTACAACTAAACAAGGAGTGAGACAGGGCTGCATCTTATCCCCTGCACTGTTTAACATATATGGAGAGCACATCATTCGGAGGACCATTGAAGATTGGGAGAAGGGTTTCCCTATAGGCGGAAAGAGACTGTCAAATCTTCGATATGCTGACGACACGGTACTTCTGGCAACATCTATGGAAGATATGTGTGAGCTATTCCATAGACTCGAGGTGGAGAGTGGCAACGTTGGTCTCGCAGTAAACAGAGCGAAAACCAAAGTGATGATAGTGGATCGAGCCGGAACGTTATCAAATGTCACCTGCAACATTCCTGGCATTAGCACCGTCAACCACTACATTTATCTGGGCTCCCAAATCTGCAACGACGGCAGCTGTGTACCCGAGATAAAAAGGCGCATCGGGATGGCAAAGGATGCTATGACCCGTTTGAACAACATCTGGAAGAAAAGAGGAATTGGTATAAAAACAAAGATGCGATTGATAAGAGCCTTGGTATTCCCAATCTTTCTGTATGGGGTTGAAACGTGGACAATTCTGGCCCGAGAAAGGCAAAGGATTGATGCATTCGAGATGTGGTGCTGGAGGCGAATGCTAAGAATACCTTGGACAGCGAAGCGCACTAATGCATCAATCCTAACCCAGCTCCAAATTAAAACTCGCCTATCAACCATATGCCAGCAACGCATTCTTTCGTATTTCGGTCACACGGTACGCAGAGGTGACGACAGCCTAGAAAAACTAATTGTGGTCGGGAGCACCGAAGGCAAAAGATCGCGCGGTCGCTCACCTACAAGATGGACCGACCAAGCAAAAGACTCGTCATCTTCAAAACTACACACGGTCGTAAGAGACGCGCTGGACCGTGACCGGTGGAGGCAAATCATCCGCTCCAGATGCAACCCTGATGCTGACCACGATCCTCAGACATGAGGGACCGACCCCAGAGAGAGAGAGTTACCTCATAACTTTGTCAATTATAAACCGATTTTAGAAATTCTTTTTTGGTTTAAAAGCATATAGTTACAAATTGGTCCCATTGTTATACGGTCAGGATCTGATGATGGCATCCTGGAGAAATCAAGGGAACTCTTCAAATATTATAGGCACACCTATAGCGATTTTGGTATTTTCTTAAGTAACTCGTGCATTTGCTTTCGGTAAGCACCATTTGGTGAAGAGTAACTGATGATGAAGACCACATATGGCCATCGAAAACATTAATTAAATACTAAATATGTTACGGGCGCAATACGATTGCTTTAAGGTTCATAAGTAATTTTCAAGTATTTGCGACTGGTAGTCATCATCTCACGATGATGAGCTGGTGATGGAAGGTACAACTCCTCAATAGTTAGGAGTTGGAGGATAATTCTTTAAATATCGTTGATACGTAAATATTTGTAGTTGTTACCTTTCAGGTTATTTAGTTAAGCTGATGATGGAAGGTAAAACTCTTTAACGCTTAGGAGTTAAAGTATGTTTTTAAGTACCACAAGCGCAAATAGAACTTTAGGTTGTATTCTTTCAAGTAATTTAGGTTAGCTGATGGTGGAAGGAAACTGCATAACAGTTAAGAGTTGGAGGGTGGTGCTTGTCTGAGTGTTCTAATTTAGATATGTGCTATAGTCGTTGCACATTGAGCTACCCTTGCTCATTATCCGGTTTCTTATAGTAGATTTCTTACACTAAAAAAGGAAAAATAAACAAAATTTTTCAAAAAATTAAAGCGCCTTCAAAACAAAACTGCAAACAAAAACTCATTTCCCAAAAACACGTAAAAGTGAAAAATAAATTGAATCATTCAATTCAAAGTACGAAAGTGCGGGACTTTTTCTAATTAATCTTGAACTTACTGATCTGATTGAAGTCGGTGTCAAGCCGAAAGTAACAAGAACGAATACTTAAAATTCAATTTCAAAATTCATTTTCATTTCATTTCATTTCATGTCAAAATAGTGAAACAATAATAAAAATATCTCATGCGCAGAGCGGTGTAAATTGTAACCTATCAAATACATATTAATATTAATATCTATTTGGCTTGACACCGACTTCAATCAGATCAGTAAGTTCAAGATTAATTAGAAAAAGTCCCGCACTTTCGTACTTTGAATTGAATGATTCAATTTATTTTTCACTTTTACGTGTTTTTGGGAAATGAGTTTTTGTTATAATTATTCTGTGACTAGCTTTCACTTTTTTCGCGTTTCCCAACCAAATTGTTATCCGTATGTTAATAGAGAAGAACGTTTGGCGTGCCGCACGCGAATTCTCAGCTCTATTGAAGTGGTGCGACGTCGTACTCGCATCGCTTCCGACATATGCGGGCTATATCTTGTCATAAATCCGCTGTGTCATGATGAGTTAACTCTAGTTCGAGTAACATATCGTTTCGTATCTCCCTAATCCAAGTGATTCATGGTATTCAAACTAGCATGCTCGATAATCCTGTTATTGAGTGAGTTAGTACTTACATTATGTTTATGAATAGCTGTTGTCCGCTACTTCAGAGTTATTGTTTTTTTATGCAAGTTATGTATCCATTTTCCAGAAGCAGGCATGCGCTAATTTCTTATCAATCGGTTATTCTTGCCTAAAATAAATTTAATACTTAGAGTATGAGAAAAAATACTTGTTAGTTAGTTGAGAAGAGTTGCTTCTATTTAAACACAATAAGTGTGAAAACACACTATAGCCAAAAATACACGATCGAAATTTGGCGTGATTATGCCTGCAATGATATTAGAACTATAATGAGAATACATTAGGCCGAAATAACGTTGAGTTATATACAGCCGCGGAACGTAAAATAAGCCACGCAACTTCGCCCGCTTTTCGACATAGTGTGATTAGACAATAATACTCCTGGGCTATATTAAGCATCCTTATGTTACATGAAACGCCGAATAAAACATAAATGCTCAATGTTTTTAAATAAATACTAACATACGGGTAATACTTTTAGAAAGTAAAAAAAGAACTAAAATGAAACTTTTTTGTTATCATCTTTTTTGTCTACAACTTAATCCTGAAGTAGGCATTTCTCAAAGCTGTGCATTCTCAAGAAATCGTGAGTAATAGTTCGGTCAGCAAGTTTTAGCCTAGACTTTTGCGTGAGAACCATATTTCTCAGACAATAAGAAATTTCGTCGAGCTTGTTCCTCCCACCGGAAAATGAAACGGCGAAGTTCCATTTTTCGTCTGAAATGGAAAATGGAATCACACGTCTGGTGGCAGATTGAAGCCTGGCGTAAATTCATTGTTCTTCAAGCGAATTTGAACATTAAACCTTTGATTTGTGAATGGATTCTCATTTGACGTTGGCGATTGCAACACGCAAAATTTATTCTCATTTGTGATAGAAAAGTACTGATTCAGTATTAGTTTTTCCAATCAAGACATTTTACAATAATGCAAAACGTTTTTTGAAAATGCATTTTTGTAAAAATAGTATCATCTTTTATTCACCTCAAATAGTGAAGGTACGAGATTTGATTACCAATTACAAATCAAAGAGTCTACCACTTCGATTAACAATAACACCTAGTTCTGTTGATCGAAGGTCTACCATCAACTGTCATCCCAATATTAAAATTACTAAAACATGCAAGATGCACCGCCAATCAGGCATAGAAATAAAGTGCTGGATAACAATTCCTGAGGATGCCACGGGTTGGGGCGAAACACGTGTAGAATAAGTTATAAAAAAAATTATTTTTTGAATTCACAATGCAATTTTTCAATAATAAAAATTGCATTGTGAATTCAAAAAAGTAAAAATTTAAATAACTTGCATAGCAAAAATTTTATCTTTAGCGATTGTCAAATGTCTGGAAAGGAATTTTTTTCGTGTGTGAGGGTAGTAATATCTTCATATTGATGAAATTAACGCTTTCTATACAGAGCGCGTAACAAGTATTGGATAAATTCGACGCTTCTCGTAACGACTCTGTAGCTCAGTGATTAGAGCAGTCACCCGGTTAGCGATAAGTGGTGTGTTCGAGTCCCATCGGAGCTGGTTGTGAGACGTGTCTCTACACGTACTATACTCTTATAGTCTAATCGGTGAGGGTGCAGTGTGTGTCACTGTCTTGCTATCTGCAGCTGCAGGTATTGTGCACTGATAGTTTGTGGTGTGCTACATAAATTTTATCATAATGGGTAAGGACTTCCGACAAGTGAAACCTGATTCAATCAAACGCTTACCTTACCGTCAGTTTTTCGTATTTAGGCTACAGGTATGAATAAAGCACTTAAACCCTACTATGTGCTTCTCAACTTTTCTATGATTGCCATTAAGCATTGTTTTTCACAATAGTCAAAAAAGAAGATAACTCTGTACATCTCAGAAGATGACTAGTGTGCAATACTTATAAAATACTAAGAAACTTACTCACTTTATTTTAGGTTGTAGGTACAACTTTTTACTAGTTTCACGAATAAGCGATTGATGCTCACCTACTTTCACATGAAACATTAATTCCTTTTCGAGCACCGTAATCCAATGACGTGTTTGCAGTGTTAGTATAGCCAAAATGAGTAGCAGTTTAGTCTAAGCAGTGGTGTCAAATGACTGGAAAAACAGATGCGCTCTGTTCCACTCCAAATTAGAACAGGATTATTTTACGTGGTGGAATTCTTTCGTGTTCGTGTCATATGGAGGAAAAGTACTCTAAACAATAGACATAGCAAATTTAACTAAAAGTAACTAAGTATTCCTTTATTTTTGTAATGAAACAAAATTGCATTCCATGTCGAATCGAGTCAATGTTGTACTTTTCTATAAAAAAGCTGGTTCTTCATATGAAAAAATGCAGTTTTGTTTCTTTAAAAAAAATAAGGGATTGGTTCCTTTAACTGAAATTGGCTATCTCCATTGTTTCGAGTAATTTTCCTCCATGGTTACTACCTATGGTTGGGCACACAATATTGTCTTGTACCTACGTAAACTAACACTAGGGGTGTAATTGTCTAACTCAAGATTAATCGCAATCGCATTCAGTTTGAAAGATATTGCATGGCCATTGCTGCTTTTGTTAAGTAAAATTTTGTCAACTTTCTTTAACAATAAGATTGCGATTGATGTTGAGTTAGACAATTACCCCCCTAGTCTGTAGTGATGCCTAGTAAATTGAATTTCGCAAATATTTACTCAAGTTACTGATGCTGCACCTATACTGTGGCCCAACTCTGCACCTGTTTGCAACCGGATAAAAACCAAATTGGTTTAGAAATTCAATCGCTCGCGCGGATGCAATACGTCAACAACTCGGACGAGCAAGTTTAACGATAGTTTTGTGGTGTATCCTTAATTGATAAATATATGAATAAACTTTATATGAATTGTTTTAGTGTTTGGGAAAAAAGCAATGTAGTGGGTGCTTGAATTTTTGTCCATGTGAGCTAATGACAGCTCAAGCAAATCTCAACACATTGATGTTTTCAGTCTTTTACTTTTTATATCCACTTCCGCCCTAATTATCATACGATCAATGTAGAAAAGAAACCAATCACTTTTTTAATTAAAACTAGTAGTCGCCTGTGGTGTCAACGCGAGTTTCCTTTTCCCGTTGGAGTATTGGGCCAAAATGCATCTAATAACCAGAGTCCTGCTCAGGGTCACGGTCTATCTGTATGTAATATTCCATTCAAATCAGTTCGGAAATGCAGCTGTTTTAAAAAACTTTCGCTTAGCAACACATTTGGCGATTAATTTATATTTATAGATGAATGACATCATAATTCAAACTTAAATGTTTTTTATTTAATTTATATTTAAGACGGAAATCTTTACCAATGTCAAAAGCCCTTCAGTACCTATTTCATTAGTTCGGCACATAAATAAAGTCCCTTATGGATTCAATAAGGTACTTAACATTCACCAAATGTAGAAACTTCCCTTAATAAATCCCAATAATAAATGTACATTTGTTGCACAATAACTGCGTATTCGAGAAAAAATATTGCAAACTTTTGGGTTGTTAGGAACTTTTCTCTTTCATTACAAGAAATGAAATAAATGTTGGGGAAGTGTTGAGTTGCGAAGAATTATTTCGGAATCGCAAAATCTAGTGATTGATTATAGGAAAAATCCCGCCCGGAAATGTATTTGCAGGGTTGTTATTTTTTAGGGTTCCGTACCCAAAGGGTAAAAATGGGACTCCATTACTAAGACTCTACTATGTCTGTCTGTCTGTCACCTAGGTGTATCTCATGAACCGTGATAGCTGGACAGTTGAAATTTTTACAGATGATGTACCTACTTCTGTTGCCGCTACAACAACAAATAGAAAACTAAAAACAGAATAAAATAAATATTTAGGTAAGGCTCCCATACAACAAACGTGATTTTTGTACGGAACCCTTCGTGCGCAAGTCCTACTCGCACTTGGCCGGTTGTATTTTAAATTAACCATTTTGCAGAGAAAACGGACACTTGCTTTATTATTGATGTATTATTTATGATAGATATATTATTATATTATTATAAAGTACCCTTTGTTCTGCTGAATGCTGCCACTACAAAACTCCTGGAGCTGGTATACAGGAACTTCTGGACGGCATTGAGAATAAGATGCAGACTTTTAGCCTAAATGATTTTTGTGTTATTTTTATAGGAGATATGGACTTTAGAGCTACTCACGATTATCACCATATTGTAGCATGCATCAGATCCAAGCTCCTCAAGCTACAGCATACAAATGTTATTATTTGTGTACCAACTTATAAATGTGCTAAATACGTAGATTTATATAATATGCGAATTGAAATATTTAATAATCTGCTATATTCTGATAATCTATATATATAAAAATGAATCCCTATTTCCCTTGGTCACGACATCACGCGTGAACGACTGGACCGATTTGGCTGATTTTGGTCTTGAAATGTTCGTGGAAGTCCAAGGAAGGTTCTTACGGTGAGAAAATAGGGGAAGAGGGGGTAAGTGGGGGTAGAGTAGAAGTAGGGTAGGGTAAAGGTAGGGTAGGGTATAGGTAGGGTAGGGTAGGGGTAGGGGTAGGGTAGGGGTAGGGGTAGGGTAGGGTAGGGTAGGGTAGAGGTAGGGTAGGGTAGGGTAGGGGTAGGGGTAGAGTAGAGGTAGGGGTAGGGTAGGGGTAGAGTACGGGTAGGGTAGAGTACGGGTAGGGTAGGGTGGAGTAGGGGGTAGGGCCACGGGAACGAAGTCGCGCTGGGTCAGCTAGTGTTATATATAAATATGCTTACCTTTTGGACTCTAATAGAAACTTGGATTATACATCTAAAATGTTTAGTAGAAAACAAGGACTTTTAAATAACTATGGCTGTAAAATTGTTTTCTCCGATTTATATAAATTAATATTAGATATTTTGGCTTCATACAGTTTGAGCGAGTCGTTTGATGTAACTTGCCAGACAAATCAGGAGGTTGATGGGAATAATCTTTTTCGTGAGCTCATCACAATCGAATAGTTTAAAAATATTTCATCAAAATATGGGGGGTTTTACTTCAAAGCGCGATATTTTAGAGGTAAATATTTCAGAATTGAATGAAGTAGGAAAAAAACCTGATATAATTTGTTTGTCTGAAACATTTGTTCGGCTAGGTAGTGAATGCTGTTTAAAATTGACGGGTTATGACTTAGCAACAGCTTATTGTAGGAAAAATGGTAAGAATAGGGGTGGGGTGTGTATATTATTGAAAAAAGGTATACGTTTTCAGGAGCTGCACTATATTAAAATATTTGCGCAAGACTATACCTTTGAGTGCTGTGGCATAAAATTGTTAGATTATAATATTTTAATTATATGTCTATATCGTACCCCTGACTCAAATGTGACGTCATTCCTCTCTCAGCTAGATGAGTTGCTGCACAAGTACATGAGAAATAGTAAATCACAGATCGTGCTGGCTGGTGATTTAAATATAAATACATTAGAAGTGTCAAGTAGTACTAATTATCTGGTAGATATAGTAAATAATTACAATTTAATATTTCATGTCAAAGAACCAACCAGAAAAAATAATTGTATTGACCACATCATCAGCAATTTTGATAAAGCTTATAGTGAACTACACCAGTTATATTTATCAGATCATAATACAGCACAAATGTTGTACGTTCCAATCAAAAAGGAAATACTTTTGCCGCGTAGTTATTATGTTAGTATTAGGGATTACAGTGAAAGAAATTGTCAGTTGTTTAAGAAACATTTACAAAGTTTATCCTTTGAAGAAATACTTAACGAGACTGATTTGAATTCAGCTATGTCTTTATTTCATAGCAATTTGACAACATTATACGAACTATGCTTCCCAGTTAGAAAAATTGAACGATCGAGTAGTTATAAAAAACCCAAATGGATTACAAAGGGTATAACTCAAAGTTGTAAAACCAAGAGGCGATTGAGATATCAATATTACTCTTCAATATCACCCAGTAAAAAAGAAAAATACAGATTGTATTCTAAAATGTTGCGTAAATGTTTGAAAATTTCACAAAAAATACACAATGATAAACTAATTGTTAATTCGAAAAATAATTGTAAAATGGCATGGAAAATTATTAAAAATTAAACAGACTGTATAGGAAATAATGAATTTATAAATGAAATTAAAATTGACGATAGAAAAATTAATGACCCACTGAAAATTGCAAATGAATTTAATAACTATTTGACAGAATCGACAAAAAATGAAAAAAACTTGCTCAATAATACTAACAAAAAATTTATTGCAAATAGTATTTTCGTAGAGCCACTTACTACCACTGAAATAAGTGCAATCATTAAATCACTAAAAAATACAAATGCCTCAGGATATGATGAAATCTGCACTAAAGTGCTTAAATATTGTGTTGACGAACTTGCAGGACATATTACACACTTGGTTAATCTTTCGTTGGAGACAGGTATTTTTCCGGAACTTCTAAAAATGTCAATTGTTAAACCACTTTTTAAAAAAGGCTTGAGAAATGCAATGGAAAATTACCGACCTATAACTTTAGTACCAATACTGTCAAAAAATTTTGAATTGGCTATGAAGAGAAGGCTGATAAACTTCATTACTAAATTCAATATATTGAGATCAGAGCAATTTGGATTCCAGAGTAAAAAATCAACTACTTTGGCAATTTTTAATCTGGTACAAGATATAGTCGAAAACATTAACGCAAAAACACCGACGGCTGTAGTATTTTTTGACATGAAACGCGCTTTTGATTTTGTTTCCCATGAGCTGCTTCTCCGCAAGCTACATAATCTGGGAATTAGAGGTCCAGCCCTAGACTGGCTAAATTCCTACTTGAGTAACAGGAGACAAGCAGTAGAAATAAATTATTTGGATAAAGATTCACTAGTCTCATCTTGTAAATCAGATTTCGTTGTTAATGCATGCGGTGTACCTCAGGGAAGTGTACTAGGTCCTTTATTATTTCTGCTATATATTAACGATCTCCCTGAGGTAACCAATCATAGGTGCGCATTATTTGCGGATGACGTATCGGTGATAATACCGTATAAAAATAGTCGTGAATATTATGAAAATGACGTAAATAAAACTATTGACAATGTAATAAATTGGCTTAAATTTAACAACTTGACTGTAAATCTACAAAAAACTAATTATATACAATTTGGGACAAATAGACAAACTAACAGAAACAGCATATAGATCTTATCAGAAATAAATTAAATCGCTATGTGTTTGTGTTAAATAGGCTAAGAGAGACTTGTGCAATTTCAACAACTCTCGCAGCATATCATGGATATGTTTCGTCTCTACTGAGATATGCGATTTTAATTTGGGGGAACTCAACAGACAAAGATAAGCTGTTCAGAACGCAAAAGAAATGTGTAAGGGCAATATATGGCCTATCACCCCGTGAGTCTTGCAAACCGCTTTTTAAATTTCTGGGGATACTGCCCCTTCCATGCCTATACATATTTGAAGTGGCAAATTTTGTAAAGAACAATTTAGAGCTTTTTAAAACCCGACACGATTTTAATGATAGAAGTGTACGTAACCGTAATAGGTTAATATATAATAGTATGCCAAGATTAGAGTTTTACCGAAAACAGTGTAATTGTACGTGTATAAAAAATTGTAATGCTATACCAAATGCTATAAAGGAGTTACCCAGTAAATTATTCAAATCAAAATTATTGGCATGGCTTAAGGACAAAAATTTTTACAAAGTGGGTGACATGTTTATGAAATGATTAATTTAATGAATTTACTGTATAATCATTTTCTATTAAGTTTGACATGTTTATGAAACTATTAATTTGATGATTTTGTTGTATAAGTGATTTATTTTATTAATTTTGACATGTTTATGGAATGAATTTAATTTAATGATTTTTTCATTTTATTTTCTAATGATTTTCGTAATGTTAAAATAGTATTGTACCTATACGTTTGATTAACACCTACTTTAAATTCTTTTACATTGCATGCCTCCAATGGTAAAATATGCGGATATTTTCATATGTTTGAGATCTTGTTGTACCATATTTTTGCAATAAATGATTGATTGATTGATTGATTGATTGATTGATAAAGATAATTTTATCAACCGACGCTAAAACCTACTTTTTCCAAAGCGGCCTGTACACGTTGGCCAACCATTGGCCAATACGTCGTACATTGACACTTTTGAAAGAACTTTTTAAACTTGTTCGTTCAAAAGTGTCAATGTACGATGTATTGGCCAATGATTAGGCTAACGTGTACAGGCCGCTCTAGACCACATTTGTCCGATGTTTCATAAAACAAACTTTCAATGTTATCCGCTGTGGGGAAATGTTTGATCTTATTTGAGGGTTTTATTCAAATGACGAGTCACGTTTGAAAGACTTCGATTTTTTTTAAATGGAGACTGGCATACCTAGTAGCAAGTATGACATATTTTGGTTCACACTTATGAAACATGCCCCAGTCAACCGAGAAAATAATTTACAAAAGACAAATACTACCGACAAAATGTCGTAACGATATATCTTCTGAAATATTTCAGTTCGAAGATGTAAAATATTACATACTTGCAACTTAGGTATGGTTCGATGCTTTTTTGCGTCTTTTGGGAATTATGTATATTGTAAAATTGTAGCAGTGCGATAAACGCATTCAATAATCGACGTCGGTTTATCATTTTCTAGCACCCGTGCGTGAATTAGCGTCAGTTCTAGCATCTATCATTTTAGCATATTTTATTATTTAGCATCAGCATAGCAGTATGTGTAGGAATAAATCCCTACAGAGTTTATTTGAAATATTGGTGAATATTTCAAACCCACGCGGACGAAGTCACGGGTGATGGAGCGCTAGCTCTCTAATATTAAGCTCTTATTTGGAGTCAAATAAAAGAGTAGGTACCGATTCATTAGCGATAATGTTAAATTATTATTTTGATTATATTTTAAAGCGTGTCCTATTATAATATTAATACTTTACACATGCTATAACAGGCCTTAGACTACCTACAACGTAAACAAAACTCTCTAATGTAATGCTAATAATAGGGGTCTATTATCACACCCGGTAAGGGTTGCCAAATATCACTTTGGAATAACTAAACCCTTAACTAAACTATGTACTTAATAATATAATTTAATATGTAAGTTCCTATAATCCCTAAGTCAGTCTTGCTAAAATTCAGAAACAGCGTGATAATTTTACAATAATTTTTTTCGTTCGTATTTTATTTTGTTAATATAAAAAATATTGGCGAAAATCCTGAAGAAAAGCTATAACTAATTTTAATTTTGAATGAAAAATCGTTTTGACGTGCTATTAAACAGGTTGCCACTTAAGGTTGACTTCCGAGCATCGCGGCCGATCGCAGCCGCGCGCGATCGATCGCGTGCGACTGACGCGCGCGGCTGATGCGACAATAGTCAGTGTATGAAAATGTATGGCGCCGCTTCCGAGGTATGCGACAGACGCGTGCGGCCGACGACAGACGTCGGCCGCACGCGGCCGTAACTATAATGAAAACTTCTTTGTATTGTATAGATACTCACTTATCAAGACTAAAATCCATATTGTTTCTGACTTCACGCTTAAAAAAAGAAATTTCAGTCTCTTAAATCTCGGTGGGGTCGAAAACGTTTCATACCGCCACAATGTCTGGTTTAGTATGAGGTCTAAAACGCCGCGTACCGCACCAATACAAAGAATAGCTAATTCAGTGCCGCAGTGAGTGTGTTACAGAAAGGGCATTTGCGCACTACACTGAATTTTACCGTCCGGCGGTCCGTTTTTTTACGGACCGGCTGCGTGGCATGAAAAACACGGATGATTGGCTTGTGCAGTTGTCCGTCTTTTTACTCGCCGGGGCAGCGCAGTGATTACCCCCGGGGCGGGGGCCCCGCCCGCTCATGAATATCACGTTTTCAGTTCAATATCACAGTTTCAATGTTTCAAAGCCGAAACTACACGAAATAAATAAATTCTTACTATGTATTATAAATAATTTACGATTAAAATACAACCATCCGTTTTTTTCCGGACGGTAAAATTCAGTGTATCTCGGAACGGAAAAAAACGGACCGGAATGGGGAAAAGTAAAATGTCGGACGGTAAAATTCCGTGTAGTGCACAAGCGCACATATACATTCTATGGCCTGCCATATCGGACCGTAAAAAATCAGACTGCCGGACGGTAACATTCAGTGTAGTGCACAAACGCCCAAAAGGAGAGTTTATAAAAATCATCTCAATCCAGCGTTGACACATGAATTTTCTAACAGTGACAGACAACCATAAATTAGAGATTAAAATAAGGAAGATGACAGAAAAGTGAGTATCTATACAATACAAAGAAGTTTTCATTATAGTTACAGCCGCGTGCGGCCGACGTCTGTCGTCGGCCGCACGCGTCTGTCGCATACCTCGGAAGCGGCGCCATACATATTCATACACTGACTATTGTCGCATCAGCCGCACGCGTCAGTCGCACGCGATCGATCGCGCGCGGCTGCGATCGGCCGCGATGCTCGGAAGTCTACCTTTATTTGTGCAGACAGTGAACAAAACTTCTTTGGTGAATTTAGTTTCTTTAGTTTCGCCTAACGATTATTTGCTTTTTCTCAAACCGTCTGAGATATAGCCAGTACTATTGACCTCAATGAATGGAGGTTGTTTTTTATGGGATTGACTATAAATAATCAAAAGATTCAAGATAAAAAATAATATTCCGTTTTATAGTTTTATAGCGAGATTAACGAACACGACACATTAAATCGATTAGACGACCTCCGTGGCCGAGTATGCCGGTTTCAAGGTGCCGCTATCTCTAGAGGTCCCGGATTCGATCCCCGGTCGGGTAAATATTGAAAGCGAAATTTTCAATATATCCTCGGGTCTGGGTATATGTGGTTACCCGTCCTTGTTTCCAGTTTCCATAACTCTAGTGCTCAAGCTAATATAATTTGGTATTGGAATAATGTATGTAATGGTGTCCAATATTTATGATATTTATTTATAAATCACTTGAAATATTTTTATTTATAAAAATTTATCAAACCCGTATGAGTAGGACAGATATAACCATGGCTCTGAGACTACGCGCCGGGCATGTTCCGTTGAATGCATTTGCATACCTCATGGGCAAAGTCATCTCACCTATGTGCTCAGTTTGTAATATTGTGGAAGATGTTCACCACCTCTTGGCGGAGTGTGCCAGGGGTGAAGAGCTGAGAGCTCAATTATTTTCTCGCGATTTTAATGTGGGTAAATATAATAGTATTCTCGCCTCACCTTTATCCCTTTATCTGATGAGGCGAGGATGCTATACAATTTGGTAAATAGAATTAATGTATGTAGAAGCTAATTTTTTTTTTTTTTTTGTTAATGTCAATAATATGTAGTGTTTATTGGTTAATTTATAGTTCATGATTATTATTATATGACTATGTATTTACGGGGGTGACATAGTCAGTATGTGACTAAACCCTCTTTTCAAACAAGAATAAAAAAAAAAAAAAGAAATATTTTTATTACCTGCCTAAAAAATGAGGGTGTTAGATCGATAAATAGATGAAGGTGATTTGAAATTCACCGGGTTTACTAGTACTTAGTACCTACATAAAATATGCAAGCAGCTTACGGAAGTGTTTTTTTTTGTTAGTTTTTCGCAAAATTTTAAAAAAACTTTTGGTCTTATTTTTTATTTTTTATTAAATATGTTTGTTATTTTAATCTGTTAAATAGAGTTACTTGAACTTTTTTTGTAACTTTTTCATTGACCAATTATTTTATTGACCAATTATTTTATTGATGATTTAAACCAGGGCACGGAAACCTGCTTAAACTCGCGAACGGTTCGCAAAAAAACTCCATACATTATCAAAAACACATTTTCATTTCAGTTTCACTCCTTCAAAACCGAAAGTTAACCTCTGGTGTCTAGTGGTCTAGTGATTCACACCACCGATTTCAGACCAAGAGGTCCCGGGTTCGATTCCCAGTGGGGGTACATATTGTATTCGGTTTGGTTGGTGGTAGGACTTGTTCTTAGTCCGCCTGGCTAGCTACCACCATATTATCTAAGTCTGACGCCATAACAATGATGTTTTCAGCATTATTGTGTTCCGGCAGTTAGAGATAAGATAGCCAGTTCCTTAGTGACTGAGGATTGCGGGAGTAGTACGCTTCCAACTTCAGCACTTAAGCAAGTGTGACGAAAACTAAGTACTACTCCGCTGTGGATAAAAAAATGGTACCAGTGCACGAGTCAGACACAGCCCTAAGGTACCCAACTCAAAGAGATTAGTGCCTATTATTAACTGTAGGTACGGTGCTGAAGAGCAAGGTATCTCAGTCGGTCCGTAAGCTCATTACGCATCTAATATTCAGTGCAAGCTTACACTATTCAGTCAACGATATTGTTACGATATCAATTGTTTTGTGGGGCTTTGCCAAAGGTAGTCTATGAAGGGAGGTACCTAATTGTTTCTACATGGGTAGTTTTGCGGCACTAAGTATTTAAACATCTCATCATGTCAGCCGAACGACGCCCACTGCTGGGCATAGGCCTCCCCCAAGGATCTCCACAACGATCGGTCCTGCGCTGCCCGCATCCAGCGGCTTCCCGCGATCTTTACCAGATCGTCGGTCCACCTTGTAGGGGGCCTGCCCACGGAACGTCGTCCGGTACGGTACGGTACGTACTTAAATATTATATTTAAGTATCTATACTTAATATTATAAAGATGTATTGATTTTTTGGTTTGTATGTTTGTAATTAAGATAAGCAGATTTACTATTTGTCTATATCATTAAATGTGGTCGTCCAAATCAAAAGGGACCTTATTGCGGCCGGCACATGCGTTTTTATTGTCGTTCTTTTGTATTCGAACAACAGCAATAAAGGCGTAAGTGCCGAGCGCCACAAGGTCCCTTTTCATTTGGACGACCACAAATAATAAATGTTGCACACCATCACATAGGTACATTGCCCCAATTCCAAGCTAAGTACCTATTGGCAATTGGAGACAACGAAGGGTATTACCACATACACCCAATTTATATTAAAAAGAAATCATTTTTTTGCCACTTCTATAAATGTTTGTGTCTACTGCCTATTCATTCAATACGCGCGCGACCCGTCACGTGCTCTCTTACGTCTTATTAGAGCAGTTACGGAGACCTGTGAGCACGAATATATTGGAAGTTTCTTAAAAAATCATTTTTAATAGAATTAATTAAATAAATAATAATAAAAAATAAATAACTTCTTACATTCACACCAATTATCTAAGCCCATGTTAATTTCATTAAGAAACTGTATCATGGAAAACTTGATAACGGATAAATATATACTTAAATACTTTTTGTTTGTAAATACATACTTAATATACATAGTTAACACCCAGACCAAGACAATTAGACATGTTCATGCACACAAATATTTGTCTTGTTCGGGAATCGAACCCGAGACCACTGGCGCAGAAGGTGGGTAGCCTCCCCTGCGCCAAATCGGTCGTCGACTTACTACTTTATTAAAATAAATAAGTAAGGGTGTATGGGCTTTTCGGTTATTGCAATAATACGTTGTATATAACATAAAATAAATCCATACTAATATTATAAATGTGAAAGTGTGTTTGTTTGTTTGTTTGTTTGTTTGTTTGTCGGTCTTTCACGTCAAAACGGAGCAACGGATCGACGAGATTTGCGGTAAGGAGATAATTTGAGACCTGGAGAGTAACATACATACTAATATTATAAATGTGAAAGTGTGTTTGTTTGTTTGTTTGTTTGTTTGTCCGTCTTTCACGTCAAAACGGAGCAACGGATCGACGAGATTTGCGGTAAGGAGATAATTTGAGACCTGGAGAGTAACATAGGCTACTTTTTATCCAGGAAAATTATAAAATAATAATGGTAATTTTGTATAGAAAACCGTTTAGCTGTCATACTTCACACAACTCTCATTTCTTAGCAGCTTCCAAAGAGAAGGTATGTCAAAGAGTATGTAATCACTGACATTTTTGCCACTTAGGATTTCTTTTTTTTTTAATAAGTGACATTGTTTCAGGCAGTTGATACGAAGTTCGTGACCAATAAAATTTATACGGCAAAACAACGTTTGCCGGGTCAGCTAGTAACATATAAATAGTCATCATGCGTATTCTATGTATGACCCCTACCATAACATTACACATTCAATTTGCACCCAAACCTCTGAAGCATCATACATAAAATTTTCAATTTTTACGCACTGCTACTTCCAATCGATTGATGAATACCAATGCACAGAATAGATACGACAGTATTCAATCTTCATAGAAAACGAACGTATTTTACGAACCATTCCCAAGCCCTGAGGGCCTACTCTGAAACGTAAAACCCGAAACTTCGTTATACCCGTCTCTCTCACTCACCAGTTGTGACAGAATCGAGTGAAAGGGACGGGGATAACCGAAGTTTCGGATTTGCGTTTCAGAGTACGACTCCTGGTTACGACCCTTTAAGTAAAGATACTGGTAGTAAGTTATTTTAATTTTTAGATTTTTGCATTCACAATGCAATTTTTAATTATAGAAAAATGCAAAATGGAGTATTCAGAAAAAATCGAAAAATCGTCCCGGAAAGCGAAAGGTCGTGGGTTCGAGTCCCATCGGAGCTAGTTGTGAGACGGGTCGATTTTTTCTAAATACTTTATTTTCCATTTTTCTATACTGGTAGTATTTATTCTGTGCCGAGGTGTAGCGTCAATTACGGTTTAATCCATCATTTATTCCATGCCCCGAAATAGGACTGTGGTGGAAATGTATTCGGTGAATAGGTGAACCGGAACGGATTTGGGTAACTTGATTCAATCAATAAATACGTCACCAGATTTAATTCATGATGAGTCGTTAGAAGATTTAAAAAGTGTAAAGATGAAAAAAGCAGACGCTTTCGAAGCAACTTTATTTTTCGATACGTTTAGGTATTTTTGCTGTAGTTATATGTTTACTTAATAATGAAAATTTCACTGATTTATGTACAATTTTAAATTTTTATCTGTATATCTGTGTCTGAAATATTGTATGTTTCCCAAAGAAAAAAAAAGAAAAATAAAGAAAAACACTTATCACAGACTAGAATACAGACAAAACAAAATAATAAATAAAAAATAATGAACGCAGTGTCGTGTGATGCCAGAAATGCCCCCAAATCAGTATTTGCAGCAGGTTTGGAACTAATGAAACAAAACTACCCACTCAATGGTTATGCACGCTTAAATATGCTTACGGGGCAATGGTTCCTCAGCACAGCTCCGCTCCGCTTCGCTTGCTCGGCTTTAAATTAAGTTTTACTCAAAAACTAGAAGGATTTAATAAAAACTAATTATGTATTTATAATGCTAGTTAAATTTGCAATAAGATTGTATGATTTGTAGATGGATTTTTATTACGATTTAATTAGAAACAGCGAGTTGAAGTTGCAGAAAAGGAAATGTTTTACCGATTTCTTTTTAAAACATACAATAAATACTAATAAATAAACAATTATTACAGACCAATTTGTGTTTAAATAATAGTTGACAATGTTGTTATTAGATAAAAGTAAAAAAAAGATAACTCTCTTTTAGAAAAATATTGTTTAATTAAAGATATAAAAATGTAAGTAAAGAATCACCCTTACGGGCTACAAAAGTATGGATCGATTTCGTATCGACTTCTTTTTTGTTAGTAGATAAATTTTAAATATATACTTTTTATGGGTATTGAGGGCATAATCTATCACAAATTGACATCAACTAACTTTTTGTACCATGTTCAATGAAATAAATGATTATCTTATCTTATCTCATTCAATTTTTTTTTAATAAGCTTGCCACACCCATGCAGTAATCGCCGGACCGGCTAAAATTAGAGAAAATCAACATCCTGTACTTTTATGACAACAATCGATAGGGTAACTCTTATGGATCAAATCTCTCATAGAAAATGATAAATTAAACGTAATAAACAATAAAAATATCATGGATTCGATGTTGAGTCAAGTTGATGTACTTATACATACTTAATAGTATGAATAAAAAAATGTGTATGCAGTTTTGTTTATTGGCAAAAGAAGCAACGTTTAGTCGAGTAATTTCCCTCCAAGTATCATGAAATACTACCATCCTGTATAATATTTTCCAACTAGCGGCCGCCCGCGGTTTCACCCGCGTACTTCTCGTTCCCGTGGGAATATCGGGATAAAAAGTTACTCTTTATTACATCAGCTACCTGTCAGTGAAAGTCCCGTCAAAATCGGTCCAGCCGTTTCAGAGATTAGCCAGAACAAACAGACAGACAGACCGACAGACAGACAGACAGACCGACAAAATTTTTAAAAAATGTTATTTTGGATTATGTACCGTATATATAATCATATGCATCTAGTGAAAAGCGGTTATTTTAATATTACAAACAGACACTCCAATTTGATTTATTTGTATGTATAGATGAGTACAGTAGTATCTACGTAAAAAATTAACTTATTACTCATGCATTTTACTCTCGTAGAGCCTGGCATATTCACAATGACACCGTACCTAGAAATTTGTATGATGCATCGTACACGCCTAATATCATACTATCTTTTTTTCCACAGCTATGCTGGCGTTACATCCAGCTATACACCACAAAATTTTAATTAGGACATACATTTTAGGAGATGGAAGTATCCATGAATACTAACATTTTTTAATATGGGGCCTACCACGAAATCGTGAATAAAAAATCTGCTAAAAGTATGAAGTTCCATAGAAACGTATAATCCTGACTCGGCCAAAACGTATGGAACAGTTGATTTTTTTTTCACGATATCCTCGTTGGCTCCATAGTAAAAACTGTTTGTATTTAGGGACTCATTCAACCCCTGAAATATTTGTACACGCTAATAAAATTTTTGTAGTGTACCTATAACTCCAAATATGTAACTTGTATTGCGATTCGCACACTGCGCTACCAGTAGTTAACCGATTCAATACAAATGACTCATCTCCGCAACTGGCGTAGTTTAAGAGTAGTCCGAAAGTTTGGTAATGTATGTCAGCCGGCCTAGCATAAGCGGCTTATAACGCGCGATATGATATGGTATGGCATGCCGTCTTGATTACACCTTAGTGGGGTAAGCAAGACAACTTGCCGTACCATATCATATCGCGCGTTATAAGCCGCTCATGCTAGGCCGGCTGGGCTTACATGTCACTTTTTGACAGATATTGTTAGAAAGGGACTTCCACTTGTATTACAAGCTACAAGCTTTTGAGAAACGGGCCCCAGATCCTTCGATCAAGAACCAACTAGGTGTTATTCTTGATCGAAGACTAGATGACTCAGAAAGTTTTGCGAAAAAAGTTTTTATCTATGAGGCACTGGCCACTTGAGTTAATTTGATTAATTTGGTTACTTAAAAACTTGGCCGGACGGTTAAATAGTGAAAATGAGCTTTTTCATATTTCCTCAGGTTACCTGTAGTTGTTTCCAATTTCCATAACACTAGTGCTCAAGGTACTAAGTTAGGTATTGGAACAGTGCACCAGTATGTGATGGTGTCTAATATTTATAAATTTATTCAAAAAAATAATTATTTTACTGTCTACTCACACGAACCACCACACCACATCGCAGCGACAAAAGGTGGTTACGTGTGAATAGTGTCGATGCAGCTTTTTGCGTTGTGGTTGCGTTTGTGGTTGTGCGACAAAATGTCGTTGTCGCTAGTAGTTGTGATGTCGTTACGTCGTATGCGAATTGGCCGGCCACTAGTTCGCAGCGGTCGTCGCTGGTGGTTGCGTTGTGGTCGGTATCACCCACGCGGTCGATAATGACTGCAAAATGTGGATTGAATGCGCCCCGCCCACGTGTTGTGTGGTTGAGCCTAAAAGATTTCAATCTGGAAAGATAATCACATACTCGAGCCACCTGCCAACGCAAATGATACTTTAAACGTAACACATTACCTAATGAAAAACGACGTGAAAGGCAATTTAGAAAGGGGTATTGTAACTCATTACTTGCTCCAACGAAATACTAAATCACGTCACTTCTCCTACCGATATTATTCCAGAACGCGTATTTATCACTGCTATTTACATCCAGTCACAGGTGTTCCGCGCGGGTGATATATGGGCCCGATAGAATCGGCTGTTATGCTCCTCTGATATGCTCCATTGGATAATTTTATTGCTCTCTTATTATGATAAACTTGTGTAGTTCCCGTTTTCTTTTGTTGTTTGATCTACTTTTGTGAGTATTTGGAAAGGAATAGCGACCATTTCGGAAAAGAAAATAAAATAGTAGTTATACAACGTGTTAATGAATAAGGGTAAAACCTCTTAGGTGGTGAATGTGCTCATGACTGTGAACTACTTTTACTATGGGGCCAACTCTGCAACTCAACAAAAAAAAACAGCTGTTTCATACAAATTATCAATACCTAGTCGACCAGAATGTATGGAACAGCTGTTTTTTTTGTTGAGTTGCAAAGTTGATCCCATAGTAAAAGTTGTTCATATTCATATAAGTATAATTACCACCTAAGAGGTTTTGCGTTTATTCAATAACACGTTGTATACCTACACACCTTAAAAAATCATCATCTCAGCCATTTTATGTCCACACTGTTGGGGCTTGGGCCATCCTCGTGAATGGATAAGGAAAATGGACCATGACCCACCATGCTAGCCTAATGCGGATTGCCGAGCAGTTGTCCCACCGCCCGGCGAGGGAGCGACTAACTATCAAGTATTTTCTCGCTCAAGAAACGTACAATAGATATACCTAAAATACATTACGTGTAAACAAAAGAAAGTCATATATTAATAATTGATCGCTGACTGTTCAAGTGTTCACACTGCCGCCAGCGAGGACTCGCTCCACTAGTTTCGTCTCTGAGTGACAAGAGCTATCAAAGTTAATACTCGCTCAGCGATACTCTCTCAGCGATGCTCGCTTGGCAGTCAGTACTCACGAGTACTGGCGCGAGTAATCGTCCGTCGCACTCGCAAACTCGCTAATAGCCCAGCGATAAAACTATCAGAACTACACACTCTCCTCCCGCTGCTCACTAACTCGTTTCTAGTTCTAGCTCTACTCTCTTCTCGTTCATCGCCGGCGGAGGGATAAATGCCTTAACGACTGCGAAGACACGGAGGAGCTCGAGGTAATAAGATTTTGAATTTAAATGTTGCTAAACCATCGCTTGCAGGTCGAGTGCGCTAACCACTGCACCGGTGGCTCCTTTGACAACAGTTACTCCTATGACGTCATCATCAGTAATCGTCTCACCACTGATGGGACTCAGGCCTTCTGACCTTCTTCTTACAGAGGGTCGTTATTACAGGCTTTTTTATTACTTGCAGTGTATGTATGTATGCTTGGCCGTTCGTCAAAGCTTGCAAGCTAAATTTGACCCACTTCCCAGTGTCCGTTTGAGCTGAAACTTAGCATACTGGGTGCTTACCATCAACTCTTATTGCGGTTTTGTTTAGGACCTAAACTAATCTGAGGGCCTACTCTGAAACGCAAAACCCGAAACTTCGTTATACTCGTCCCTCTCGCACGCCAGTCATGACAGAATCGAGTGAAAGGGGCGGGGCTAGCCGAAGTTTCGGATTTGCGTTTCAGAGTACGGTCCCTGCTTCGCTTATTCGTACCACGACAGCTTAACATCAATGACAGCGATTCAGTGATCGATCAATGACATTTCACAGCCGCTAAGCTGTCAGGAATTCTTATTTGACTTATAACCCGGTCGATTTAAGATGACACCTGCAGGTTATACCCGTCCCTCTCACTCTCCGGGCATGACAGAATCGAGTGAAAGAGACGGGTAGAAGAAATAAGGACACAAATCGTTCGGTCATTCACATTTAGCAATTCATTTGCGATCCAGTTTTTAGAAGGTCAGAGTACGAAAGAAAGCAATTCATTTTAGGAACCTATTCTGCATCGCGCTATTTTTGAATCGCTGTCTTAAAGTTGATGGTAGGCACCCAGGTTTGGTTTGGATGACAATACAATATTAAAGTACAGTCAACTAAAAAGCTTGTCATAAAAACGAAGTTTTTACAAAAAACTTATTAGTAGACTGCAAATGTTGCCTTGACCAACGATATAACGTGCTTTCCGAAATACATATGAGCTTGAGTTCAGTTGTAGCCACCCATCCCGGGACCGACCATTGCTTTAGTTGCTTAACCACCACGATCGCAGGCTGAACTGAAATTTGCAGTAAATCTCTTAACAGCGGTGTTACAACATTTTTGAGCCAGCATTATACTAATAAATTTCATCAGATTACTTAACCCTAATAGATTGTGACTTTATGCAAATGTATGCATAAATGCATAACATCATGCTACTGGGCGTAACACGCATAGTTTATTATTCATATTTTATACCTTCTTATTTGCTGTTCCATGCAAATACTTGTTCTTGGAACAGACAGAAATGCTTCAACTTTGTTATTAGTGCCGATTTCGTTGCTAATGAGGTTGAATACGAAGAATACTGACTTTTAAGCAGTTTTCAGTTTTAAAAGTAAAATGAGAAAGACATTTTCAGATAGAAACAGAATAGAATTTATTATTAAAGCGGTTTGTCTTATATTTTTTATGACTTATACATTATAATCATACTAGCTTTCCGCCCGCGGCTTCGCCCGCGTGGACTACACGACCTTATCCCGCGGAAATGTGATATTTTTCCGGGTTAAAAAAAAGTCCGTCCCAAATTTCAGCCAAATTCATTGGCGTGATTGAGCAACAAACATCCGAAAAATCCTTTCTTAAAAGTTTATGTATGCACGAGTTGTTTTTTTTTAGTGTCACCAATCTGGTTAAAGGTGAACGCACATTTATCCGTGGGAACGCAATGAATGAAATTCCGTATGAGAACCATGGTTGAACTAAACATGTTGAGGATTTGGACGATTCGGTTCCAGCAGGTATGCAAGGTTTTATAGGATTTCGTATAAATAATTCAAATTTTATTTTTTTTGCTTTTGTTTTGTTTGGTTTTTTGTGTGTAAACTTTGTTGAGTGTTGCTGAAATAAATAATTTTGCACGTCTCGGAGAGGGAGTGTTTTACAATATTATTCTGTGGTTTTACTCTCAACATGTCAGCGACAAGCATTATTCAGGACTTAAACTGTCTCTATTACATTCATGATGCACTAATACAATAATGTTAGTACAGAAATATGAAGAACAGCCCTGTTATAGTAAACACATTTTAATATTCTTTATTTTTTTCCAAAATTCGTTTCGTTCGGCTTGTTCGACGCGTTCGGCTCGGTTAAGTGTGTATTCACCTTAAATAAATCAAATAGGTGCCTATTCTAATCTTTTCATTTATCTTTTTGCTACGATTCTACGATTTAAGGTGACAAATCACTTAGCTTTAACCTTTGAACTATTAAATCCCTGTCAATTCAAAAGTCAATGGCTATTAGATTTGTAAATAACGCAGACTAAGCTGCGAAGGTATTCTGTCTCAGACATTTGAAGGACTGGCGTAATTATTTTGTAAGTAATTGTTGACCCGTTCGTTGTTAGATTATTGGACGACTGCTATTGAGAGGTACTAACTACTTCGAATTAGGACGAATGGTAGCGATCTTTGCGTCAATCACGTCCAAGTTTCTTGTCCGGAATATTTATTGCTGCCATTTCGAAGGATCTTTGGGATCAGTTTTGTCTGAGGTGTCTGGTTAAAATTTGTGTTTTATAATATTTTTTTTGATTCATAACGGGGTAGCACTTAGCCTTCATCACACCTGATGATAAGTGGTGATAAGGCTGAAGGTGGAAGCGCACTACTCCCGGAATCCTCAATGACTGAGGAACTGGCTATCTTATCTTTAACTGCCGGAACACAATAATGCTGAAAGCATCATTGTTATGGCGTCAGACTTAGATAAGATGGTGGTTGCTAGCCAGGTGGACTAAGAACAAGTCCTACCACCAACCAAACCGAATACAATATGTACCCCCACTGGGAATCGAACCCGGGACCTCTGGGTCTGAAATCCGTGGTATGAACCACTAGACCACAGAGGCGGTTGAAAATTTTACCAAAGCTTATCTCAGTGTAGCCCGTGGCGCAGTGGATTGCGTGCTCGGCCTGCGATCGTTGAGGATGGTCGTTCACGGGATGGGTGATCAAAAACTTTTCATCTTGAGCTCCTCTGTGCTTCGGAATGCACGTTAAGTCCCAGCTGCACCCACCAATCCACACTGGCCCTGCGTGGTGGGACATGGCCCATTCTTTTTTACCATCCATAAGGAAGGCCAGTGACCCAGCAGTGGGGAAGTAATGTCTGATGATGATGATGATGATGACACGTGGACGAAATCGCGAGTATCTACTAGAACGGTAAATGTGGCAAATAGGTATCAGTTAATTTTTGGGTGTATGTACATAATTATGTCACTGTATATAAACTATCACCATTTAAGATCCATCCATCTTTTACAAAACACGACTGGTACTTAACATTGTATTTCACGACATTATCTATTATAGGTTTCGATTTGGATGTTACGTTTATGGTTACTTCGTTATAATTGGATCGGTAGATGATAGAGATGGAAGATACATACAGATCTGACAAAAAAAATTGATATGACCCGGTGGTCAAACTTAAGACAAATGAACTTTTCTAACACCTCCTGACACAGGTTTCTTAGTATGCTTACTAGGTTGGCTCCAATCACTTTATTGCTATGAAAACTTGATGGACTGAAATAAAGATTTTTGTATTTTTTTTGCATAACAATTCGCAGCCATTTCGGTATTTTATACCTAAATCTATTACTTATATGGCGCCTTGTATTGCTAATTTACTACAGTCCCACTTGAAGTCCAGTCAATGAACAGGAACACCCATCGAACATTCTCAGTATCTAACTGACCTACACTAATCACTTAAATAGAAACTGAGGTGCCTATTAGGTAACTGAGTGTGGCTGCGGCGCCTCTCAATACTGCACAATCTAACTCAAGTCGAGGCTCTGTGTCCATCGTCTTTGAGTTGGTAAACGGAATTATTAAGTGGAACTAACCAATGGAACGAGCAGCGCTCTAGAACTGAAGTTGGGAGTCTATGAGACGGTAAATTTAATGGTTATTGAGACGGTTAGATTAGACATTTTAACCGCCTCTGTGGTCTAGTGGTTCACACCACCGATTTCAGACCAAAGGGTCCCAAGTTCGATTCCCAATGGGGATACATATTGTTTTCAGTTTGGTTGGTAATAGGACTTGTTCTTAGTCCGCCTGGTTAGCTACCACCATTTTATCTAGGTCTGACGCCATAACAATGATGTTTTCAGCATTATTGTGTTCCGACAGTTAGAGTTAAGATAGCCAGTTCCTCAGTGATTGAAGATTCCGGGAGAAGTGCGCTTCCATCTTCAGCCTATCATCACTTAACATTAGGTGTGATGATATGCCAATAAAGAATGGAGACATACAAGACCTTAATAAATTTGTTTACAAGCTATTATTTCTACACTATTAACGTTAAATTAAAAACAAAAAAAATCAAAGCGTTATGTTATTCAGAAGAATTAAAACATCACTTCAAGACGAACAGGGTGCCTTCCATCAACTCTTATTGCGGTTTTGTTTAGGACCTAAACTGATCTGCTTCGCTTATTCATACCACGACAGCTTAATATCAATGACAGCGATTTAGTGATCACTCAATGACATTTCACAGCCGCTAAGCTGTCACATACTTTTATTTGACTTATAACTCGGCCAAGCTAACATGACACCTGCAGGTTATACCCGTCCCTCTCACTCTCCGGGCATGACAGAATCGAGTGAAAGAGATGGGTAGAAGAAATAAGGACACAAATCGTTCGGTCATTCACATTTAGCAATTCATTTGCGATCCAGTTTTTAGAAGGTCATAGTACGAAAGAAAGCAATTCATTTTAGGAACCTATTCTGCATCGCGCTATTTTTGAATCGCTGTCTTAAAGTTGATGGTATGCACCCAGTTCAAAATCAAAATTATAAAAAATATTTACCGCGTTAATCCGCGGAATTCCCTCGAGATTTATAGCGGCAATTAGTTCGCGAATCAATCTACTTCAAATTCATTCGCAGGGCCGGATCAACTGAGCGGCTTTAGCTCAAAATGAAGTTTAACTACTAACCCTATTCTAAACTTTAAGGTCCACTTGCAGCATATTTGCCAAATCTCGATTTAACCAAAACTAGATTTAACTCATACAAAAATTGTCAAATTGTTAAATCCAGATTTAAAAGTTAGACATTCCTGTATGGGCTAAATCTAGTTTAATAAATCCGAGATTTGGTGCAATTGGACCTAAATCTGAGGAAACAATGTCACCACCATGATTTGTTTTCCAAATTTGTACCTCCAGTCACGAACCTTTTATGCCCGAATACTCGTACGCTACTTATCTTTGGGAGCGTCTCAAACATCACCCTGTCACTTTAAATGTCAAACGTATGAAAGAGATGCCATGATGTTTGAGACGCTCCCAAAGATGATTTGCGTTCGAGAATTCTGGCGTGAGAGGCCTTACTAAATATAATGACGATCCGTATTGGTGCAGGGGTGCGGATACCGGCATATTTATTCATGTGCTTCTGCGCCGAAGCTCCCAGGCTCAATTCCCGAACAAGACAAATATTTGTGTGCATGAACATATCTATTGGCCTTGGTCTGAGTGTTTTCTATGTATATTATGTATGTATTTACAAACAAAAAACGAGTGTGCTTTAAACCACACCACACGACTGAAGTAAAACTTATAAATTTATGAGACTGATATTTAGTACACTTTACTCTCTTTAAAGTTTATACTCTTCCATCAACTTCCGTTGTACCGCTCTCGTCACTTCCGTAACATTCACCAGCTTACTCCCCAAGTCAAGCGTGCGTAAAGAAGTTTTACTTCAAAAACTGTTTTAGGTGTAAATTTATCCGTTAACAGTTTATTAATGAAATTTACTATGGGTTAGATATTTGGTGTGATTGTATTTTTTTTTAATATATACATACTCTGTACTAATACTAATAATAATACTTGTACTAATATTTATAAAGAGGAAAGATTTTATTGTTTGTTTGTTTTGTTTGTTTGATTATTTGACCATTAGTGACATAGGCTATATTTTATTCCGATATTCCAACGGGAACGAGTACCACACGGGTAAAACCGCGAGGATCCGCTAGTAAATAGATGACAGCTTAGTATCCCAGTTCACACAAAATGTAATAATGATGATAAAATAAAAAAAAACTCAATATTAAGTCGGAAACTGTTAAAACTTAAATATTCTTAATTTCAGGACTCAATTGGACCTAGTAAGAAGACAAGACCTGCCAGTTATTTAATAACCAAAAACAGAAACAAATTACGCTACCGTAACCAAGTGTTCGAAGAATTTTTTTATGAGCATATTGAATAGATCTCATTGACTCAAGGTTAGGCTGTGATGTTACATAAAATCAAAAGAGGGTTTTTTTATGAAGAACATTCTAGGCCCTTGAGGTCTACGACAGAAAGTGACGTAATAACCATATGATGAAACGATAAAATGCTCCAGAGCGAGCTCATAGTGGCATTATCAAAACGGGAACCCAAAAATTCCTGAGATTTATTACGATAAAGAAAAACTTATTTCGTTTGAAGATGAGGTTGTGTGTGTTAGTATTACTACTTTGTAGTACCTCCTACATAATGGGCCGTTTCTGACTGCCACGTGGACGTTCTAACGTACAGTCACCATCAGATATATCGAAGCGGGCAAGGTACAGTCAGCGTCAAATTGATATGAGCGTCTAGAGAAGTCAGTAGAGTAGTAAATTATCTAAAAACATAAAAGTTATTTGATATACGCATTTCGAATCATTATTGTTGTAAGTACACAAGGTGTTCAAAATTATATTAGCAAACAAAGCTCTTAAATTTTACTGTGCATGATGGTGTTGTACATAATATGACTGCTTATATAAATATGAAACAATAAGTAGTAAGATATTTTGAACACTTTGTGTGCTTTCAACAATATGAGGATTCGAACTGCGTATATCAGATCATTTGCTTGTTTTGCAGATCACTTTTATTACTTTATACAATCAAATACAATCAAAACAACCAAATCCGTATAACAATAAACTAACAAGTTTTAACGTCCATACATCCAAACTCACACACATTCGCATTAAGACTAACTAGCGGCCGACCGCGGTTTCACCCGCATGATTCCCGTTCTTGTGGGAATATCGGGATAGAAAGCATCTTAAGTGTTATTCCGGCCTATAATCTATCTCTGTTGTAAATTTCATCTAGATCCGTTCAGTAGTTTTTGCGTGAAAGATTAACAAACCTCTATACTCACAAACTTTCGTATTTACAATATTAAGTTTAGTTACATCACTCCTTCATATAAAAACACCCTCTAAATCTTACAAATAAATTTCACATTAGCCCAAAACAAATCCGACCCTGGCCTCGGAGCTATTAAATCCTAATATACAATATGCCATGAATTCGTAATGACCGCAAAACCTCAATGAAAAAAACCCTCACTAAATTCCGCACACGAAACAAAAATGGTTGCAATAACCTGCAAAACATCATTCCGTCTCTCACTCACGTAGGAAGAGAGAAAGGAATGACAAATGATATTCCACATTATGACGGGAATTTTTATCTTTAACAGATAAAACGGTGTATTCCCACCGGGAAGACGTGATATATTTCCTTAAAATAGGAGAAAAAAGGTATTGTATTGAAATATAATGTTGTGAAATGGTACGTGAGGTTCTATTGGTTTGTAAAGACAAAAGAAATTGAGAAAAATGGCCAAAGGCGTACAAGCGAAGGAGAATACAGAAACACTGGAAATTACCTCGTGATTTTTGCATTCACACAAAGTTTTGTCAAAGTACAAGATGAAATGAAACCATTACCTTATACTCTAATGAGGAACATTGTTACGAAAAAATATTCAGCTTTACCTACACGAATATTATGAATATGTAAAGTATGGTATGTAAGGTACGTTTGTATGTAGGAATAAGTAAGCCCCAGAGCTACACAACCGATTTTGAAAATTATTTCACCATTATACTTCTACATTTTTCTGAGTAATGTATAGGCTATTTAGTCATATACAGGATACATTTTTAATCAATGCTCAAATTTTGAAGGTTGACTCAGAATCAACAACTTTCTCCTAGAAACATAGGTCAGTAGGTAAGTTTTTTTGACTCTTCATATAAATCAGACTGATCAAGTGATCGATTTAGTATGGGAAGTCGAAATTTTTTGTCTTAATTTTGACCCATGTTTTTAAAAGAAAGTTGTTCACTTACCAATTTTGAGTCGATATTAAAAATTTATGCACTGTTTAGAAATTTATCCTGTCTTATTTTGTAATAAAAGTTTACTAAATAAGCATTTTACATGTTTATTTAGTAAACTTAGTAAACTAATGTTGGTATTGTCTGCTCCCATAAAAGGTTTTCCTGTCTAATGAAAGTCAGGATTCTTTTAAATACATCTTTCAATTAAGTATCTTGTACCCATGTCATAGAAGACCACTCCAAACATTTCCTTCTTGAGACCGCTTAAGAATCTGTAAAGCCAAAAAATCACATATAATTACCATTTCCCTCTTGGAGCAAAAAATATATCGAGTCAGACAAAAAATATCCCTTTATCTCTCAGCCGCTAAGGTTTTTGCTAACCGACTTTCAGGTTTCGCAGGATGTGGGAGTTCAATCCGAGTGATTGATGACTGTGCAGTAAGAGACATAGTGCATGTAAAGTAGGAGGTTAACTAATAAATCTTTATACAAAGTCATTTGTAAGACACCAACATCTTCGCAGGAGTTTTTTGAAATTTTTATTTATTTATTGAATATAATAAAAAAAAACTTAAGCTACATTAATAACATAAATAAAACCTCATTGGCTTCTAATATAATTATGTGATAAATAATAATACGTATGAGTAGCATGACCAACAACGTTTGCTCTGCGACTTTCAGAAAATGACAAAAAATATTTTACTTTCCATACAATTAAATGTCCGAACAGTAGATCAAGTTTTCTATGAAAAGTCGTTTTTTTTTCGTATTTTTCGTAAACAAAGTTGTTGTTTATGATGTTAGTAGGTAATCAACTTCTGCGACGATGTTGGTGTTTTACAAAATAACCTTTGTTTATAAAGGGCAACCGTTACTGACTAATATTGTTTAAAAATAAGTTTTATAGAGTGAACAAGGTTACCCCAATTGAACGTAAGCAAATCCGTGGGCAAACATTGCATATAATAAAAAAGTAACTCTAGGAGCTGTATTACGTCTATCAAAACCAACGAAAACTTATACAATATTACCCAGAAACAGTACAAAACCAATTCTTCGTTATACAGGGTGCATTTTTAACCACTCTCCAAATTTTTTCCAGGCTTTATGTATCATTAATAGATCACATTTATGGAAAAAAATTGGTAGGTAAAATTTGCACATTAAAATGATAACGATTAAATAATTACCACGATCGCATAGTCACAATGAATGAAACAGCCGGTAAGGCGCGGGTGCAGGGGCACGGGGGGAACCGCGCCCGCGCCGCCCCGCCACCCCCCCAAACCGCCCGCCGGCCGCCGCGCCTCCCCGGGTGCCCCCGGCAACCGGCAGCAACATGTATGTTCCGGGTCTCGTGAATCACTGTAAATCAACACTTACTTACATCATAATAAAGTAAGTTAAGTTTGTTCATCCTCACAGTAAAAGATTAGTGTCATAAATACCCAAACCTTACACAAATTAAAAAAGTTTTTGTACTTAATTTGACCCGGTACTACAGAGACACCATAAATACTAGAATCCTACAACGCTAACGTAAAGGTCTCCACAGAGGAATCAATTACAAGTTGAAAAATTCAATAGAAAGAATGTAAAGTTTCACTTCTAATTTAACTTACACTGTGGAAACATCTTCAGAACATTGGATAAGGCAGGAAATTTTATTATTCAGGTACACTGAGTAGTGGGAAAGAGTCTGTTATAGTTTCAAGCTGTGAAATATTGTTGGTGGCTCGCCTTTAAATAAATAACACATCTTCTCAGTAAACAGTGTTTATAAAGCAGAATAAGATAAATTTACGCGCGGTCAACCTCTGAAGGATAGAATAAGAAACGAAGCTATCCGAAAGAGAACCAAAGTCACCGACATAGCTCGAAGAATAAGCAAGCTGAAGTGGTAGTCAGTGGGCTGGTCACATCGCTCGAAGAAGAAAGCCGTTGTGGCAAACGAGTTATGGACCTCGATTTTTTATTTACTCGAAAGACAATGTGATGCCGCATGCGACATAAGTCACACACGTCTCCCAAGTCGCATTACGTAAATTGTCCGTATTTTTTAATCATTGAGCTCTATTTTTGATTCACTCGGGTCGAGCCGAGCACTCGATCTCGCATGTCGCATGCGGAAACACATTTGTCGAGCAAATCAAAAATAGAGCTCCTGGAGTAGAGACTTAGGCAAACGTAGCGTATGGCACTCTGCTACCAAGTAGAGCGACGACCTGCGCAAGATGGCAGGTGGGGGCTGAAGACCGGGCATAGTGGCGTGAATTAGGAGAGTCCTGTGTCCAGCAGTGGACGAATACTGTCTGATAATGATGATGACGTGCCGTCGACCTAACGGCCTGGCCACGAACATGCGCGGCGGCGGCGGCGACGAGCGAATTGCGCATCAGTTGGTGCGTCTCATTGACTTTTTTATTTTATTTGTTTATTTGGGATAAAAAACAGCATTCACAATATGTCTTAAAACTATGATAGTACATATTAAGTATAACTTATTTACAGTGAAGCCCACACAATTATCCTCGAGTTAATTATTTTGTGTTACTCATCAACCTACAATGAAAAAAACATCTAAATAGTGCTGCTCTAAACTAATAAGAACAGTTTATATTTATACATGAACCAAAACAAAAAAAAAACAACAATGAAAAGAATACAATCCTTGCAATGAAAACTAAATTAAGTCATTTAGAAAAATACAACTAATCTGATGAATTTGCCACAACTTCCATAGCTAGTTTTTTGAATTTAGCCTCAGAATATTCGAATATATCGAGGGTTTGCAAAACGTTGTTAAATGACTTATTTGATTAGACGTCTGTCGCAAGCGCGCAATTCGCTCGTCGACGCCGCCGCCGCCGCCCCGCCGCCCGCGCATGTCCGTGGCCAGGTCGTAAAGCTGAACAGAGGGCCTAGAAAAGATGCTATGTAAAACCTGCTGAGCCTAAAACCGTAAAAACATTTGTTTGTTCCATGTCTGGGTATTATAATCTTGCCAAACCATTTTGTCGCGCCTTTGATTGAAATAGATTTTCCATTATCTAAAAAGTTAATTAATTCTACTTTACTTCAAAGCAAGCTTTGATATATTTAATCAAGAGCCATTAATTGGCCTAGTTTAATCATAATAGTCCTTAGCTCAATTAATCAATATCTAGATGTAAGCCATGACAGACTTACGTAGCACTAGTATGGGAAAGTGTCCAATATAACCTGATTGATAGTATATCGATTTAGGAAAACTACACAGTGCAATGGCATTGTCAGTAAATTATATCAAAACGTTACATTGGTAAGTATTGATAGTCCATACTTCAGATAGTACTTTATGGGAACATATTGTTCTGATAAACAATATACAAATGCTTAGATCTACAAATAATACAATCTAGCAATATACAAATAATATCTAAGATCTATTCTTCTAACAAACCGACGTTTACAATAAATATTCATAATAATTCTTCTTGTATTCTACATAATATTACGTCCTTAGAAAAAGCGCACATAGGTGATATTTTTGATGGAAATAGAATGCGCGCTGCATGCCGCGTCTACACGTATTTCTCAGTCTACGAGAGTGCCGCGGCCGGAGTCTTACCGCTCCCAGCACACCCTCGCTTGTGTAAGCAACGGCCATCGACGATATTTTTTTTACTTATGCTATATCCTTAATTTGAGTAAGCCTACTGATTCTTTTCTGATGTAGCGTGGTTCAAGGTCAGATAGTGAACAAACTTTGCAAACAAGCAGGGAAGTCTGTGAAGGATATATTACTGGCGTAAACGCTATTAAATTTAACATGATTTAATTAAGGTTTATCAATTACGAAAGCCAATAAGTAGCGCAATACACTATATTATATTGTATAATGAGATTCATGAGAAAAAAAAATCGTTTAACTTATCGCAAATTAAATTAATAAAATATTTACAAGCATTATAAAACATCGCCTTTCTCAATAATCGAGTTGGAAAAATATAAGTATCAAAACTAGAAATATGGCAAAAATATTTTATTTTATTTTTATTTCTTAGGATAGCTAACAGCTTTAACATAAAATTAACAATAAACATAAACTATTGACTAGGTACCACATTTAGTAGGTAGCTAGTATTTATGATTCAAGTTATGATTTAAATGCTTCAACATGCCTACCGAAATATTTTTGAATTTTAATATCCAGGTTTGTATTTCCGAGCATTCTGTCTGAGTTGAAAAACATTTTTATTAAAGCTTATGATTGAAATTTTCGTCGCCAGTTTTCCTAAGGCTCTCGAAATGTTGAGAATCTATTCGGCGGGTCTCTTCAATTCTATTTGTGATGTTGGGTGGGCTATCCAATTTTAGGGACCTGTTTATTCGATTCGCCAAAACAATGGAGTGAAAAATAATTTTCGGAGCATTCGTAGCTAGGAAATTTCGTCAGGAATTACAGAAACAATGTTAGAACGTCATTGCGAAAATGTTTAGCTTTCCGCAGATTACTTGTGATTTGTTTATTGGTTTAAAAATTATACGTACGGGGTACGAGATACCTCCTAGTGCGGTACTGTAACATGGTGCCGACTACGAATACATTCGCAGATTTTGTTGGGCCTCTTAAGCAAAAACTTATTCTTTGACACTACAGGTACGGTTGGTTTTTAAAAATTGGTATTAGAAAAGAAAATCCATACTCATATTATAAATGTAAAAGTGTGTTTGTTTGTTTGTTTGTCCAACATTTACGTCAAAACGGAGCAACGGATCGACGTGATTATTGGTATGGGGATAGTTTGTGAGCTGTAGAGTGACATAGGCTACACAGACCTGCATCTTCCGCTGTTCCCAAGAAGATTGCAAATTAAGTCCCCCTTTTATCGCTTCAATAGTCACCATAGTGAGCGTACAGCCTGGCGTTTAGGCGCACAGGAAGAAGTGGGGAAGCAGCACGAAGACGCTTTAAGTGTAAAATGACAGGGAGCAGATATATGCTCGAGGTGCAGTACTAGTAAGTATTTCTGTTTATGTATTGCTCGTAGATACACAGGTTGCACAAGCGTGTTTTTTTTTTAAAAGAAACCGTTCTCTTGAATCGCTCTGATAACTGGTGAAAATAGAATTCCGTTGTGAAGTTTCAAAGATTAGCATACGGAGACGGCGAGAAGTGACTTTGTTTTTATATTGTGTAGGAATTAGCTTTATCAAACTGTAGTTGTTAGTGTTGCGAGCGAGCCAAGCAAGTGACGTTTTGTCTGTTTTCATACTGCGAGAGAGAGAAAGAGAGAGGTGGGCGAAGTCGCCGCTCGCTCGCCAGCTGGGAGTGTGGCTTGCGCTTCACTCTCGCTTAGCTTCTCGTAGAAAGGTATCTTAAACGCTATTGACTAAATGAACAAGTAGCGTCAGGTTAAACTTCGGGTTTCCGTTGTCGGTGCATCTGTAATTACGTTCTCCAATTACAGTCAAAGGCAAGTGCATGGATGCTCTTAGTTAAATATTCAAATGGCTTCCGTGTGAAATTATTTTAAGGCGCTGCTGCTTGTTTTGGCTTTTCGTCAACTTGTAAACTTTGACTTAAATTTTTTTGTATTATGTTTTTAAATGTTATCTATACATATATATATATAATAAAACTGTAACTGATCGCTGTCTGTACATGGAAATTTTTTTTAAAAAACCATAATGGGCGTTCTTTATATACGCAAGAGAACCCAAAACAATGTTTTTTTACTTTGTCTGTTTGTCTGTATGTTTGTGCACGATAATCTCAGAAACGGCTTAACCGATTTGAATGCAGTTTTCAGAAATATGTTGTAATGGCCTTCACTTAACATTTAGTGTTTATTTTATTGAAATCGGTTAACAAGTAAAGAAGTTATATCAATTTATGTCAATCATGCAATAAAAATGCTGCCAAAAGACACTGTTCCACGCGGACGAAGTCGCGGGCACAGCTAGTGAAGAATATAGTTACAATTAGAGACTGTTAATAAACTATTTCTTTGGTGAGATTTCGGCAACAGCATTAGCCGTTTGAATTTGAGCGAACTACAACCTACCACGCAAATCAAATGTAGGTACTGACTGCATCAACAGCCACTACTCGCTTAAAGAGCCATCTAAAGCACACATCTCGGAAATATTATTATGAACGCCATCCCATGATCGACCATACCAAAAGTCACTTATCCACAGTGATCGCCGAACGCAGCCTAACAATTACCAACCGAAGTACTTCCGAGATTTGTCCCTTTCATATTGCGGCATGTCGAAAAGTAAAGTTAATTGGACAGCATCTGCTACACCGCTAATTGGCCTCTGCGGTATGTTCTGCTCTAAGAACACGACTCTTAATTGACTTACAAGTATATTAACTTCCAACTTCTTTTGTGCACTCAAAAGGGTTCGTTGTTAGACGCTCAATTGTTTAAAATAAGTGAAGTTACTGTTCAAGATTTGTTGATTATTAGTGAAAATAAAATTACCTACCTATGCAGAAATTCTGGCAGAGAATTGTAGATTGATTGTTATTATTAAATACTTAATGGCATTAACTGCCTTATGCCCGAATACTCGTACGCTACTTATCTTTGGGAGTGTCTCACACATCGCCCTGTCACTTTAAATGTCAAACGTATGAAAGAGATGCCATGATGTTTGAGACGCTCCCAAAGATGATTTGCGTTCGAGAATTTGGGGGTTAGAAAAGTATAAGATAATATTCCATCAACATTTGGAACAAAGACCATAATATTGTCCAAGTATCGCAATCGCTTTAAGCATAACAATCCGTATACAAAGAAACCCGAAACATAGGGCTACAAGTTTCTAGCTATACTTTGAAAGATTCTGTTATAAAGAAGGATAATCGTTACTTCGATTCAGTCATGCTCATGCTGCTTTAATAAAACGTCCGCTTTCCTATTAAAGCATGAGACTTTTGAGAGAATTTTGTTATTGCTCATTAAAAAAAAGTCTAATGCTGTTCTTCTTGAGCTTTATAGAATTTTTTCTTAGCACGAATGTCGCTGTTAAAGGACCAATAAAATTGTATAAAGTAACATCAATCAAAAATCATCGATGATGTTCTCTAAACATCAGATACGATGAAGGCTAAGTGCTACTTCGTTGTGGATAAAAAAATGGTATGTTTTCAATACATATAATTGATGAAGTTTAATCAGTTATCAATAATTGAAACAAAATATTTATGTAGAAATACCAAATCGTCGAAATGAATTCATTTATGTTCTTTATTTTCAGCACGCTCTTATGTTGTATGTATTAAGCGTAGGTGTAGCAGTAGAAGTGTTAAACTTGATGCGTTGTCGTTGGTACATCAGTAAAGTTCAATTGAAGTACATATTCACCTTTGTCTCCGAGAATGTTTGTTCAAAATATATCAACAGTTCGTATGACATCGTTGCGTCATTGTTTCTCTCAATTCGCTTTTCGTACCTATTCTATTGTTTCGTTATTACTCTCACGTTATTCAAGTATTGGTTTTATTCTATGGAGATCGAAAGATGCAGGATTGTCTTTTGTTTTGGATAAAAACAAGGACACGTCAGCCACTATGGTCGCTATGGTGTACGAGATAAACTGACTGACGTGATTGACTGAAGCTTAGTTATTAATTTGCTTATTAAACACCGAAACAAAAACATCGTAAGTAGAAAAAACTATAGGTACAACAAAACACGTAATCTAAACCTTAATGATGAGACACATAATAATATACATTTTCAACACACTTGCTCATAAAGTGAGCCTTATTACATCGATCTTAGGGCCATAAACCGAACTATAACCCACGCGTGCATAATAATATTACAGTACTAGTTGCGTAATAGAATTATCCCTACAAAGTTAAGTAAGTACCTAACTGCAAATTATATGCGAGTAAACAGAGACTTTTCAATTTAACCGGGTAATACAGTATCCCTACAAAGTTAAGTTAGTACCTAACTGCAAGTTATATGCGAGTCAACAGAGCATTTTCAATTTCAGCGGGTAATAGATACAGTTCTTTTTTTGTAACAACAAAGAGGTTTTATACGGCTGGAAATCCATTTACGTTTTTGAATAAATAAATGTGTCCCTAATTAAGACAAAAAACATAATTAAGTATATTATTATCAAATTATTTATAATTCACAATAATTTGTTATAAAACATTTGCATTTTATCACTATTATTATTTTGAAGTAGGCTGTATGGCTGTATGTAATCAATCACCTCACATTTGGCGCGTGCAAAAAAAAAACTTGCGCGCTTTTTCCCTTAGTTAATATTAGATTAATACAATATGTATGTAATAAATGTTTGTTTTTCCTCGCAAGTGTGTTGAAAAAGTGCGTATGAAACTCGTGAGCAACTTACTCACTAGACACTCGGCTGATTTACGCCCTCGCCTGCGGCTCGGGCTGCAACCCACAGCCTCGTGTATAATGAGCAACCTAAGCTCACTTGTATCATAATATACTATTATTTTATATTAAAATAAGTTAAGGCGATACTCGGAAAAAATGTGCTGAAGCGAGATAGCAATGAGAAAACGACGCGCGCGGGAGCGAGACCGATTTTGCAGATTAGGCAAAAAAAAACACAAAATCACTTCGTATTAAAAAACTACAGCGATTTAAAAAAAATGCTTCTATACGATCCTCAATATTATTGGTGTCCACTAATTAAACCAATTTCCAATAGTGTAAGTAACCCCATTTAAGAATAATCTTCACTTTTCGTATTTTTTAGAGGTCTTTTCGAAAATAAAAAGTGTCGAGGCAAAATCATAAAATCGTGTTTTTGAAACTATACGATTCTAGATAAAGGTATGAAGAAATATATATCTTATTACCAGATTTTTAACAACTGTAACCGTCCTATAGTTTTAAATCAAAAAGTCCCTATTTTTCCGAGTAGCGCCTTAATAAACAGTGCACGTTTAAATCTGTAAATAGTAAATGCAACTGTAAGTAAGTCTGATCCTTTAGATCCTGAGTATACCCACTGACACTAACTGAGAGGCCGTGGTCACGGGAATTGCAGTATTCCGTTTTCTTTTTTCATGGTAAGGTTCCAATTCTACAATAAATCCATCTGCGTCAGTTTTTATCGTGGTCTCACCAGTTTTGTGCCAATTAGCACCTTTCGTTATAAACTTTCCCAGTGGTTCGTTGCTTTTTGCCTCAGTTAGCTATTTGCGACGCTTTGCCTCGGGATTTTTAAACAATAACATTCCATCTAACTTTCCTTCCTTGTATTTTCCTAGTATTTATTAAAGAATGAGAGAAGTTTCTTAAGAAAAATGTTAGAGATTCTTTGTCAGTTTTAATGAATGTTTGAGTTGGCTGTGTAAGTATACCTTGTTCTGTGATAATTTTGAAATAAGCTGCAGGTAGATTAAAATGTCTCTCTACAAGCGATTGCGCGAAACTCCAGGGTGCTTACCATCAACTCTTATTGCGGTTTTGTTTAGGACCTAAACTAAATTGCTTCGCTTATTCGTACCACGACAGCTTAATATCAATGACAGCGATTCAGTGATCGATCAATGACATTTCACAGTCGCTAAGCTGTCAGGAACTCTTATTTGACTTATAACCCGGTCGATTTAACATGTCACCTGCAGGTTATACCCGTCCCTCTCACTCTCCGGGCATGACAGAATCGAGTGAAAGAGACGGGTAGAAGAAAAAGGACACAAATCGTTCGGTCATTAACATTTAGCAATTCATTTGCGATCCAGTTTTTAGAAGGTCAGAGTACGAAAGAAAGCAATTCATTTTAGGAACCAATTCTGCATCGCGCTATTTTTGAATCGCTGTCTTAAAGTTGATGGTAGGCACCCAGATCTATTAATATTGGTAAGTGTTTTTGTTCATTGACTTATTACGTAAGATCTGCCAGGTAATCATTTCTATCTCAGTATTTCAAACCATTTAATATTTATGTGATTGTTTGGAGATGGGACATTCTTCATGGGATGAAAGTACCCATTGGTATTTGGTATTTGGTATTGACACTTTTCCGCATTTAGACTCATATTTGGTCCGTTATGCGTGAACATTGCTAGTCGAGCCATCCTAGCTCCTTCCAGAAGCGCAGAAGCCTCCTGGGGCGTTCACAGGCTTCTAGGAGCGACCTCACCTCTGTGAGGATTTCTGTTCGTTGTGCGGCCAAACCTACGCACTCCAGGATCACGTGGGCGGCTGTTTCCTCAGCGTTCAGGCAACCTCTACATAGATGAATGTCTGTCGCATCACTTCACTACATAGTATAAAACAAAGTCGCTTTCTCTGTCCCTATGTCACTTTGTATGCTTAAATCTTTGAAACTACGCAACGGATTTTGATGCGTTTTTTTTAATGGATAGAGTGATTCAAGAGGAAGGTTTATATGTACTTTTTATCCCGATATTCCCACGGGAACGGGAACCACGCGGGTGAAACCGCGGGTGGCCGCTAGTTCATAATAAATAGTAAAGTACCCATCAATACAAACAACTTTTACCATCTTTCAACAAACAACCTGTATATATATCTATAAATCTATATTAAAATGTATATTAATTCTTTTCATTAAATATGTATTTTATTTTATTTTATTTTATTTTATATAACTTTATTGCACAAAATACATTTGTAAAGTACAATAGGCGGACTTAACGCTTAAAGCATTCTCTGCTAGTCAACCTTTAGGAAAAAGAAATCAGCGAATGCGGTACAAACAAAGAAAAAAAAACTAATGAAATAAAATAATAATTTGTCTAAAAATAGGTAACATTACATACACATAAATATAATAATACACAACATACCTACATACATATAAATATTTTGAATATATACATATACTTATATAAACATATATAAATAATAACAATGGACACAGATAGTGATGATAAACCATAATGATATTCCACGTCAAACACGAGATCCTTCAAGAAGGAAAGCATGAGCATTCCTCTTAAACGAGAGCTTGGATTGAGATCTCCTTACGGTCTCTGGGAGACTATTCCAAAGGCGGATGGCTTGCATTGTAAAAGAATCGGCCATATAGCCAGAATTGTAGAGAGGAGTAGATAGTGCTAAGGAATCGAGAATCGCAGATGTATGTAAACTTGGAATTCTGGTATTCTGGTGAAAGAGGGTTATTTAATATGGAGTAGAGAGTATTTTAATACTTACAAATAAATTTTCAAATGTGGTTCCTAAATTGCCTTTCGGCCGCCTATGTAACTGTATTTGCGCTGTTGTTACTTATGCAATTAAATGGTTTTCTCTTTGATATCTACTTCTTTGCAGCGCCACTCACTATATTTTAAAAGAAAATAATATAAACAACTGATACGAAAGCCACTAATAAACTTGCTATGCTTTCCATTATATTACACACACAGGTTCATTACTTTTTATTTTTACACACATGTAAGCAGGTTTTATTTAGAACAACCCCCACATTTTACGATTTTAATATACGTAAAAATGTAAAACCTGAATCTTAAAGCCGTTCGTAACACAAAAATCCCCCAAATCCATGCCACGTTACAACAAGCCAATACATGGTACAGATCCCACCTAAATTAGATATGCAAGCATAAATTACAGAGGACCCGAATCTCGTATCAGAACTGAATAAGCATACATCCCCAGTAATGTACGGCAAACAAAGAAATCTCCAGCTATGAGAATACATAAACTCCAGGCACCGCAGCAATGGATATTTGCTTAACAAAATGTGTTACCAATATGCAGTACTGGTAGGGTTGTACACTGAAACTCTTAGTCTAGAAAATAGTTTCAAAATTCTATTTTATAGAGTCGGAAGGCAAAATCAAAAAATTTAAAAAAATTGAAATGCAAAAAAAGGGCAAAGATTTTGAAGTGCTAATATTTTTTTTTTATTTTTTTATCCACAACGGGGTATTTCTTAGCCTTCATCACACCTGATGATAAGTAGTGATAAGGCTGAAGGTGGAAGCGCACTACTCCCGGAATCCTCAATCACTGAGGAACTGGCAATCTTATCTCTAACTGCCGGAACACAATAATGCTGAAAACATCATTGTTATGGCGTCAGACTTAGATAAGATGGTGGTAGCTAGCCAGGCGGACTAAGAACAAGTCCTGCCACCAACCAAACCGAATACAAAATGTACCCCCACTGGGAATCGAACCCGGGACCTCTTGGTCTGAAATCGGTGGTGTGAACCACTAGACCACAGAGGCGGTTAAAATATATTTTTTCTTGATAATCTTCACCTTATAAGTAAGTATTGTATTTTGGCAACAATATAAAATTGAAGTTTAGCTACAATACAACTGATACCGCTGTTAAGCTCAAATTCACGTTTCGTAATTAAAATCTAAAATCATTCCCCCTTATTAATAAACGTGGAATAAAGTTGACTCTCTGACTCTGACTTATTTTTAGCGAGTAAAAGTGACAGCATCAGTTTAAAGCTAGGTGTAACTTTGCTCCACGTTTATTAATATGGGGATTGGGTTTTGGATATCAATTACGTTGATAATACTGTTGTGTATTATATCAAGTAAACTGTCGAACCCTTACCGAATTACTGTATCCGACTTTTTTTTTTTATTAACGACGATGGGGTAACGTGTATTATATCAAGCAAACTGTACAACCTTTACCGAATTACTGTATCCGACTTATCTTTTTTATATACGACAATGGGGTAACGTTTAGCCTTCATCTCACCCGATGAAAAGTGATAACCAGAATGAGCGCGCTACTCTCGGAATCCTCAAACACTGAGAAACAACTTAAATGGTTTCTTGTGACAACCCTGTAGTGTCGCGACGCGGCCGCGGCTTGACGGCACCCATAAAATGGGATATTCGGATACGTTCGTTATACCAGGCGATATACCTCAAATATCTAAGCGTATCTCTTCTGCTCTTTGCGGTGTTCAGCTAAGGAGTTATTCCGTATCTTTATTACTTCATGTTAATTTGTAGTGTTTCATTATTTATTGATGGTTTGTAATAATATTAGCGATTTAGTTTGGAAATGTTATTGTTCATTTTTAAATACGAGTGTGTTATTTCACATTAGTATGAAGCAATTACGATACGGTACGCACTTAGATGCGCACGGAACACAAAAAGACACAAAATTACCTAGCGTCACCGCTAGTATTTTTTGTGTGTTTTTGTGTTTGAATGTCTCATTTACAGGTAAACTTTAACAAAGTTTCACCCACGGAGTACCCCTTCTTGTAGGTAAAACAGAATAAATTGTAGCCTATGATAGTCGGGAATAATTTAGCTTTCTACTGGTGAAAAAAATTTCAAAACCGGTATTTGTAGTTTTAGTATATGTACTACAAACAAAAAATCAAACAAAAAAATAATCTTTTGTCTTTAATATGATGATGAAGATGTTAAAGTATGAAGTTAACAATTTAACTCTTCATTAATTTCACTCTTTATTGATTTCATAAAACATCAAATTCAATTCAGTGATAAAAAGCAAAAAGTTGATTAGTATTGCGATTTTGTTGACACAAACAAAATAAAAATTACCAGATCCTTTTTCTGTAGCCATATTCTAGTACAGGGCTATTCCCAATATGTTAATACGGACATCGTCTGGTCGGAACGGAACATAAAACATAAGATTACGTTCCGCTATTACTTGTATTCCGTACAACGTTGAGCGGAATAGACAATGAGGCATCGACTCGGTAATTTCACTTGTATTGCGTAGTACCTACATCTCTAGAAACGGCGTTCTTGTTTTAATATCACATACAACTTCAATATATATTTTTTTTCTAATACTTAATTTTAACCCTTGATAACTAAACAATCGTCCGCATGACGAAGCACCTTCCCACAAAAGTTGAGTTCAAATACCTGGTCGGTACACACGCAGCGACTTTTCGCTGCCGTGTGGACCACGGACCGACCAATTCCCGCCGCCCGCCGCGCGCCGCCGCGCCGCTTTTTCTACCTTCCTATTTAGTGTAAATAATGCGAAGCGTGACCTAACCGCGGTCAACTGTTCAATCAGTAGTGACATATGGCTATCTCGTCACCTAGGGTCTTAGGGCAAACTCCAAGATTTTTAAACATCGTTGCATGAAATGCTAAATTGCCATTTGGGGTTCTCATAATGTTGTTAGTAACTGTTGTGCATGTTAATAAAATTTTTAAATATTTCCAACCTCAATGTATTGAATTGGGTCAAAGGGCAAAATCTACATGTTCTTTTTTACAAATACTTCCAAATTACCTTATCTTTCGATACCTTTACCTTTACGTCATAACGTGAGCGTGAGCTGAGTGAACGTGAGCGTTCTAAGTTTAATGGTATATTTTCTATACACTAACTTTACTGCACACAAAGGAATACACAAAGAAATAATAAAACAGAAGAGTACAAATTTATGAATGTCCTACTATCCTACTCCTACTATATTAATATTATAAATGTGAAAGTTTAGATGTTTGGATGTTTGAATGTTTGTTGCTTAATCACGCCAAAACGGGTAAACGGATTTGGCTGAAAATGAACACAGATACTTTGTAGCCTGGAGAGGAACATAGGCTACTTTTTATTCCCGAAAATATCACATTCCCGTGGGATAACGTCGTGTAGTCCACGCAAGCGAAGCCGCGGGAGGAAAGCTAGTGCATAATAAATTACACGTTCTTACATTGATATGTGAAATGATGGACGTGAAATGGATATAGTGAAAATACACCACAAAATTTTAATTAGGACAATGATTTTAGCGGATGACCGTGTCCATCAATACGATAATTTTTTACTATGGGGCTAACCACGGGATCGTTAGAGATCAATAAAACTAACATTGTGAGAAAAAATCTTTACGTGTTAACGATATTTTAAAAATTACCCTCCAACTCCTAACCATTGAGGAGTTGTACCTTCCGTCACCAGTTCATCAGCATGAGATCATGTTTAGCAGATGCAAATACTTGAAAAATATATAAAACACGTACAATAGCTATAAAATTTGAGTTTTCCTCGATTTCCCCTTTTTTAATAGTGAGGGCAAATACAGTCTTTTCGTATACCGCTAACGGCATGTTGGACTCAGTCAGACAAGGCCTGTCTCTCGCCGCGCCTAGCCCTCCCGCCAAGCCTAATAGGCTTCGCGTCAGGGCTGGGTGGTTCTAACCCCTGCCCCGCCCCCTGACGAGCTCGAAAGCTCGACAGGAGGCGGGGCAGGAGAGAGCCTCCTCTCAATCTCCCCATAAGGTTACCCACTCCGGGTGGGCTGACCAGATGGGGCGGTCGAGAGCAGGCACCACTACCAACTAAACCCCTCACTACTTGCTCTCCGCCGTCAGCTTTATCCTCGATTTCCCCTGGATTCCACCATCAGCTCCTAACTTGGTTACAATGAAACCACCTCAGGAGTATAGCCTTTCGAATAAAAAAAGAATTGCCGAAATTTAGTAAATTAGTAAATAGTTCCCGAAGATATTGAAGCGTAAAGCAAGAACTACCAGACAGACAATGTGTTTTTTCAGGATTCTGAAGAAACTTCTGAACCGTAACTACTGTAAATTTTTGATGGGACCAAATTGAAACTTCGGTCTATCAGAAAAGAATTATCAGAATCGGTTCACAATTGGCGGGGATATCGTGGAACATACATAAAAAACATTCATACGACTTGAGAACCTCCTCTTTTTTTGAAGTCGGTTAAAAAACGAAAATTTCATAAATAAAGAACTATTATAACATCCCCAGACCAACTACTTTTTTTTTTTGTAACAACATTTTGTTGTGTACAGTGATTTCCAATAATGATGCAAGTTTGTAACTCGAGTCAACAAACTTTCCAAAACTTTTGGAGTAACTCCGGTTTTTTATCTCCAGTTGTATCGTCAACTTATCTTCGTTTGTATTGTAAACTTGAACATCCTTAACGAGTAGCGTTTCGTTATGTACTCTTTGTTTAGTGATGAACTTCGGCTCGCAGAGTTGAAGCGACGCTACGCGTCATGTTTTTTACCTAAAGCATATTCACCTGTATAGTATTATATGGGAGAGCGTCGAAAGGCGCGTTCGCGCGTCATTATACTAGCATTCACCTTTTTATTGATATAAGTTCTCTCTTAAGTACTGCTCCTATTTAAACATGTCTAAATTTGTAATTTCTGATGTTTCTATTTGATATGTATAACTAATTGTTTGTCAAATTGTTAATGTATGTAATGTATTGCTATTAGTGTACCTAACTATATACTAGCCTTAAAATGTTTAAATTATTGATAAATGATATTATGCCGTGCTACTCTGAGACGCGAAACTTCAGGAAATCGATTAAAATACTAAAAACTCGAAGTCTAAAACATGTACTTAAAGGTTTGAATGAACTGGGTGCCTACCATCAACTCTTATTGCGGTTTTGTTTAGTACCTAAACTGATCTGCTTCGCTTATTCGTACCACGACAGCTTAATATCAATGACAGCGATTCAGTGATCATTCAATGACATTTCACAGCCGCTAAGCTGTCAAGAACGCTTATTTGACTTATAACTCGGCCAAGCTAACATGACACTTGCAGGTTATACCCGTCCCTCTCACTCTCCAGGCATGACAGAATCGTGTGAAAGAGACGGGTAGAAGAAATAAGGACACAAATCGTTCGGTCATTCACATTTAGCAATTCATTTGCGATCCAGTTTTTAGAAGGAACGAAAGAAAGCAATTCATTTTAGGTACCAATTCTGCATCGCGCTATTTTTGAATCGCTGTCTGAAAGTAATCTAAAAATTAATATCAAACCAAATTATTCTCAGTTTTTTAATGCCTGATAAATAATATGATGCCTGATAAATTATTATACAAGTAAAAAATTAAACAAACGCAATATGAAAATACCATCGCGTCATCAAAAAAACTGAATAATCAATGTGAATCAACAATATTGTTTTTACTGTGAGTGCGGTTAAAGCTGAAATGTCCTAATTGAACCGAACGTTCAATAACAACCACAAAAGACAATCTGAATAATATATCAAAACGAAACCAAAACTATCGTTTTAACTGCGAAGATATGGACGTTGCTGCCTGTTCCAAAGTTGGTAAGTTTTTACGTTGTTTCGATAGTTTAACATGGCATGGGTACTCCCAAGGGATGACGACATGACTCTAACTATATCTGATCCATTTCAACTGTAAAGAATGGTGCACACATTGGTTCTTAATTATGTTCATATATTTTTATTTTCAAACTTAACCCTTAACCGGAATCGCTATTTTGATCAACGTAACTGGAATCGTGGGTCATTTTGAACCCAGAAATTAAAAGCTATATATTTTATAAATTATTTGAGATAACAACTCAAATGAGTCAGTATAATAATAAAACAGGTCTAATGAAGGATATAAATAAATATTTGTTGATGAAGTAATTAAAAACAACATCTTTTTCAAAATAACACTTAGGCCCTATATTTGATAGAGATTTCTGAATATCTCCTTTTGACATTACATAATTCTATAAAAAAAGACATCAAATTTAAAAAAATACTTTTCATTGAGTTTGACATATTATCTTTCCCTTTACAAAAACACACATTTTGTAAGAAATGTTTGTAACATAACAAAAATGACATCCTATCTAAAAACAAAAAAAAAATCGTCAATCAGTCTTTGAAAATATCTATGTATGACACGTAGGGAAAACACTTTTTTATGAGCATGATGTTTGCAGATGTATTTAGAACATTTGACACACGTTTGTGACTGTTTATTATACTTTTTTGGGCAACATAAATAGCATCTTCCCCTTTTTCGTGTTCCAGTTTTAGAGGAAGATGCATTTTTTAATAGCAAGTTATGTTTTCATCATTAGATGGTTGGAAATCGATCAAACATTCTGGTTCGGAATCAACTTGGTCTAATAATAATTCGCTTATATCATTATCGTTTTAAATTCGTGCAATTATTCTATCATAATGCCTGAAACAATGCAAAATATAAAAGTATACGATCAGAGAAATAGTGACGTAACTGGAATCGTGAGTCCAATTGGACCCAGCGAAAGCACTTACCACCGCTTCCAGCAAACTTCAAGAGCCGATCGTCTGGCCCCCGCTGCACCTCGCCACTTAATGAGATTACATGAAAGCGCAAACGTCTTACTTCATGCGTTTAAAAATTAAACTGATTTTTCATCGCCTCTGGGTCCAAATGGACCCACGATTCCGGTTAAGGGTTAACCGCAAGTAGTTACCTTTAGAGGAAAGAAGTGAAACGGAAGTCTGAGCTAGTTGTGAGACGGGTCGACTTTTTCTAATACCTCATTACAAAATTTTCAATAATAAAAATTGCATTGTGATTGTTGAAAAAAAATAAAAAATATTTGAAGAATTCAATCTTTTTTGTTCCTTAATTATTACGAATTTTTATTCCATTTATTTGTGAAATAATAAATTCACAGTACAAAAAAATCCAGCTCATAATTTATTTACTCAATTTAAAGGGACGTCATTTCCCTTTTGCAAGTTCTAATGTGTGATTATGATTACTGATTCATTAAACATTTTTCAGTTTGTATGTAAAGAAAATACCTATTTTTATAAAAAACAAATGTTAGTGTTAAGTATTACTAAATGACATGATATCTTAAGCAATAATAAATCAAAATTTAATTTAGTAACTTAGTAGGAACAACGATAAAAAAATGGACACTCCTACTATATCTCAAGTAAAAGCATACCAAAATATCTCTGTACAACAAGATTTAAGGCTTCTATTACCATGAACCGTAAATAACTTCAAAACACAGATAAACCGAATCCCTCAGGACTCGGCAGGTGGTAGCGCCAACCGCTCACCTCGCACAGCCTACTTGGCTCCCGTCCAGGTTTTACTATCATTGACTTAGAAGCACTAAGGCAGAGTACATACTAGTATTCTCACTGCCTACTAAAGATCTAAAAGAGAGTTATGACAACACGTCTGGCTGTCGGTACACCGCCGCACGTCGCAGTGTCAAGTTAACGCAACTGATGGGTAGCAAGCAGTATTCCGTGCCTAGATCCGTGCCGCTAGAGTGTCTACTCTGAAAAGCAAAACCTGAAACTTTTTACTTTTTATCCCGGAAAAATATCACATTCCCGCGGGATAACGTCGTGTAGTCCACGCCGGAAAGCTACTGATGTTATAAATTCAGGACTGACCAACCATTGAATTTGGCACCCATTTATATCTCACTTATTTTGTTGTTGAAGTCAACAACTAAGACATGTATCATAATATTGAACATGGCTCTCATTTAACACCTATGTTTTTAATAGGATGCTTAATTCAGTTTATTTGACTAAAGATTATTTCATAAGCTATTGCGTTATTACGCATAATACGAGTACCTACATTTACTTACAAGTCTGCCCTATATATTATCACCAAAATATAATTGTGTAAATTCGCCCTTAAAATCAGCCGATTGCTCTGAAGCACAAAATAAAGAGTTTACAGAAGGACCGCTCCCACCATTTTTGAAAATCTATACCTATCCTTGTCTGACTCACTAGGGTTGCTTCTGTATTGATTCTGAATTTAAAAAGGAGTAAGTAGTAAAAGTTAACAATCATACATAAATAAATTCGTTTATACATACATCGTAACAAGTTTACATGCCTTAGATGCTGCTTAGATGGTAAACAGAGCATCTAATATCCATTTAAAGTCCCGACGCCACACACGACGAAGACAAGATCCTATTGTACCTATACCGTACCTATTATGTTGTAATGTATTCCATTCCTATATGTTATAATGTACTCTATGAACAAGATATAAATATGGTGTGATAGTTATCCCACTAAAAACATAAACGTGAAAAAGGCACTAAGTAAGTTCGACGAAAACATAAAGGTAAAAAAGGTGCCAAGTTCAGCGAAAAATAGTTGAAATCTAAATGGGTTACAAGTTCCATAAATTTTTTCGTTCAAGCACTTCAAATAATTAATATTTTCTTAAATGTTGAATTTATAACTTGTCATCTTCAAAAATTGAAAAACCTTTATAACGCAAGAACTGTATCAAGCAATAGTGGTAACTATTTTGAAAACAAGAAAGTGTATTTAAATACCTATGTTGTGTTTTTATCGTATATCTATACATATAATAAAACAGAAACGGAAAAAAAGTCTGTACATGAAAGATATAAAAAAAATAATTACTGCTATGTGATGTGGACAGGATATAGACCCCAAAACGATATTTATTAAAATTTTTGTCTGTTTGTCTGTTTGTCTGTTTGTCTGTTTGTATGTTCGCTTTTCACGCAAAAACTACTGGACGGATTTTTACCAAATTTTGTGAAGTAATAGCTTATAACCCGGGTCAACATATAGGGTACTTTATATTTAATAAAAACCCCTAATTCCTACGGGAAAATACAAAGACTGATTCTTACTAAAATAGATGGCGCCACATGATTATGAAAATACGTTATATTTAATCGCTGTCTCAATTAATAATGAATCATGTTATTTTTTTTTACCTGCTTCAAAACATAATATAAATTGAAACCCATCCAGGCACATATAAAATCATAAAAATAATTTCATGTTATTTACGTCATTATATCTACTAAGCAATAGATGGCGCAGGTAGTCAGTAAGATATACCTCTCACAAAAGTACATTCGAATGATTATTTTAATTAGGGTGAAAGCCCTCTCTGTTGCCACTTTAAGATGTTTTTCACTTCTTTCGCATCATAACTACTAAGCAATAGATGGCGCAGGAAGTCAGTAAGATTACGATATACCTTTCACAAAAGTACATTCGAATGATTATATTAAGTAGGATGAAAGCCCCCGCTGTTGCCACTTTAAGATGTTTTTCACTTCTTTCGCCTATGGTCTTAAGTAGGTATCTATAAAATACAAAATTTATATCTAAAATTGTCAAGAATGTATCTTATACTTTTTTTACATTTTTAAATTCTTACAATACAAAAAAACTACTTAAAAAAATTTACAGACTCCAAAAAGTATTTGTCAACTGAAAAGGAAAAATATAATATCTATAATTTAGGTACCTTTTTGAGGTCGGTAATTAGGTCAGTCAGTTTATTTTTTTAATTACTTCTTATTTCTTAAGTTTTAGTGTACAATAACAATAAGTTTTAGTGAATTGTACTATAACATACCCACGGAAACTACTTAACTGATTTTGATGAATCTTAGACTGTTGCTAAAGTTAGAATACACCTAATTTAAATCAAATAGAACCATCTCGATATGCCTTAAGATTTCGAGAAATTCGTGGACAAACATAGTAAAAAACATATAACTAAGTATTCATATACTTACGAAATTTAGTTTTATTTTAGTAAATTAAAAACCTATTTCTTAAACTTAAAATGTGCGAAGGGTGCCGATTGATGTGTTTTTGTTAATCAAATTTTAAAAGATACATCGAGAAATCAATACTTAACTAACTTAGATAAAATAAAAGAAACATCTAATTCGATGTAAACTGAATTATTACTATTGTTATTATGACTTAAAAGTCATAGATAAAAAGTATACTATCAAGCAAAAGTTATTAACGAAATGTTTTAAGCTAAGTAAGCACTCGGGGCAGTGGCCAAAACTGAAGTTTTCACCCTATTGATGTAATATTTCTATTTCGCATTTCCACTCGACGCTAGATGTCGCTACAGTAAGTATAGTGGTGCCACAAATATATCTGACCCGGTGACAGTGGTCGTGGAGGAGCCACTAGCAATACAAAATTAACTGTCAAAATGGACTGCCGGCAGTCAACAGTATATTTAGTACCAAAAACTAACCACTGTGTGAAATAAGTTTGTCGCAATGTAGACAAAATGTCACCAATGTAATTTTGAAAAATTTGCTCATAAACGCTAAGTGGCCAGTACCTACGTAGATACCGACACCTACCTACCATTTTTTATGTCATTTAACCGGCTCTGGCTACTTAGGCCTTCAGCCGTAGGTACCATCCAATAAAATAAAGGAATATTAAAAATAGTTTTCTATCTAACTTATTTATTCATTTATTTACTAGGAAAGCTTACATAAATGATGTTAAATTAAATAATTAAATGGTAGGTATATCATTACATTTTATACCTGTTACTTAAAGAAAGTTAATTACAAGCTCTCACAAATAGGAAATGTCTCCATATCAAAATACTAGCCTTCCGCCCGCGACTCGCAAGCTCGGACTAAACGACGACGTTATCCCGCGGGAATGTGATATTTTTCAGGGATAAAAAGTAGTCTAAGGCAGCCATTACACAGTCCATCCAGATCGCGATCACTGATCGTGATCTTGATCGCGATCGAGATTTACTATGTAGATATTTTGCGATCAAGATCGCAAACCGTCAATCACCTTCGTACACAGTCAATCTGGATCGCGATCATTGATTTTGATCGCGGATCGCGATCCAGATTGACTGTCTAATGGCTGCCTAAGTATGTCACTTTTCAGCTGCCAAACTATTCCCATTCCAAAAGTCACGTCGATCCTTTGCATCAATTTTGACGTGAAAGACGGATAAACAAACAAACCCTCTTTCACATTTATAATATTAGTATGGATACACACAATCTCTTTTTCATTTTATAGTAAAAATATGATTGGCCTGATATTATGCATTACTAAGTAAGAACATAAATTTTAGCTTGATACCCCCCACGCATATTTGAGAAAAAGTTTCTTGATAGGTAGACGGACAGATCTATGAATGAGGGCTCAACTACTTATGTTCATGCAGCATTTGATAACAACATACCATGTTCATACCCTAGCCTGCATATTCGATATTCTTTAGACCCTTTTAGTAGAGAATAGGATTTCAAGAAGAGCGTTATGAAATCTGGGCAACAAACACACATAAACTAAACTAACACAAAAGTCACTACACCGCGCGTAGTAGGTAAGTAAAAAAATATAAGTAGTTTAATAGTCAAAGTCAAATTTATTTATTCAATTTAGATTGGTTTTTACAATACTTGTGAACGTCATAGAAGCTACGCTATCGAGATGTAAACAGGTTCATATTTGTTTCTGGCGCAGCTGTTCTTCATAGTCTTTTCTTGCACTCAAGAATATAGTTTTTCAGCTTTCTTTTTCTGGGAGAATTTGCAGAAACGTGAGTTGCTATTTGTGAATTTGAGTCACATTTAACTTTTTCATATTGTGTACAAGATTCATTAGTCTCCACAGTTGCTTGCGATTCTTCATTTAATTTTTTTTTGACAGGTAGCAAAAGTTTGGGAACCGAACTGTCCTGAAAAAGGCACTAATGCCTTTTTCAGGACAGTTCGGTTCGATGTCTTGATTATAGAATTGGTTTCGAAATGGGCCTCACAAACTCGAAGATATGTTGACCATTTGTTGCGTACATCTTCTCGATCAATTAAACTTATCCATAAGGTTCGTCTGAAAAAAAAATCATTTGATTTTTAAAATGAACTAGTTAGTTTTGCAACGAAAATAGCCTATGGCACTCCTACGATTAAGATGTTAAAATAAATAGGTATACGCATAATCGTGCGTGGTTCGTTTTCTCCTGAACTTGGCTGGCACACTGCCGTGCGTCAAAAAAAACATTACTGCAAGTAAAATGTTATTTGGGGTAAGTATAATGACTGGCGTTCTCTCCCAAACTTGGCAGGCACACTGCCGTGCGCCTAGATAAAGAAAACTTTACTGCAAGTGAAATGTTATTTGGGATTTATTGATTGGCGTCCTTTCCTGAACTTGGCTGGCACACTGCCGTGCGCTTAGATGAAAAAAAATACTGCAAGTAAAATGTTATTTGGGGTTTAATAACTGAAGTCTCTAAAATGTAAGTAGGATTTCATAACACTGCTAAAATAAAAGAAAATGCAACGACAACTTTTACTTGAAAATTCGTCAACATGACTTGTGGCTGTGTTCGCTGAACCGCCAAGAAGTTTTGAGAATACTATAACATCTAAATAAGGACAATAGAACCCAATTACTGGCGTTTTACCACAACCAGCTAACTATAAGATGAATGTGTATGGTTCATAGTCGTTATCAAAGCGGCTAGTCCCAAAAGTACCTAGGTATACTCACCTACCAACAAGAGAAAACAGTTTGACATAACTTACCTTTCAATATCGTTTGGAAATTTAAAGAACGTGTATGCACAGTTTTTAGTCGTATTTAGACAACCAAATACACTGCAACTGTAATAATATTGGTTAATTAATGGTAAAATAGGTATATAAGTGTCACAGTGACACGTAGCGGCGCGGACGTGAAGTGATCAATTAAATGCTCTTTGGAACTTGCGATCACTGACCTCTTTGCGATACTCGCGACTGAGTACTGTCCCAAACTGTCCCATTTTGCCTGTATATGTGACGTCTATGTGTGCGTGACGAAAATGGCACTTTGTTCTAAGCGGACTCTCTGCTAGGGCGACCGCCCGCCCGCGTAGTTACTTTGTGTCTGAAGCCAGTAATGAACGTGGCATAGTAGACACTGTATTTCAGTAGACCAAATTATGTTATTTTAAATATATACATATTATGTATTCCATGTCTATTATTGTTGGTGTATTTTTAACAAACTGGACTAAAATGCCTATTCAAAAGGTACCCATACAATATATTACCTAAAAATCTGTTATCGAATTCTACAAGTATTTATAAGTACATGAGTATAAAATAAGTAAATTGTAGGGAAATGGGTGTTCTGACTACCCTTGACGACCGATTTGGCGCAGGGGTAGGCTACCTGCCTTCTGCGCCAGAGGTATCGGGTTCGATTCCCGAACAAGACAAATATTTGTGTGCATGAACATGTCTATTTGTCTTGGTCTGGGTGTTTTCTATGTATATTAAGTATGTATTTACAAACAAAAAGTATTTAAGTATATATTTATCCGTTATCAAGTTTTCCATGATACAGTTTCTTAATGAAATTAACATGGGCATAGATAATTGGTGTGAATGTAAGAAGTTTTATTTATTTATTTATTTATTTATGCCTTTTTTTGCTCCCGGTGTTGTCAATGTTGCTCCTACTAACACCTTACTTAGCTTTGCGACTGAACAAGGCAGCATTGGCTTAAGGCAGTACAATTATTACCGTTGACTCTATTACGACAATCGAGCTATCAAGCTTGTTGGTGGCAAACTCGATAACAAATAATTACATACTCGTACATTTAAACACGTAGAATAATAATAATTATTGGTCGCTACGACCGGAAATTTAAGTATGGAAGTTAAAACTGGCATATTTTTCAAGCCGCCGAGACACTCCGAGCTGTATGTCAAGTAATATGCCAAGCAATATGCCAAGCAGTGTATCATCGTGTGTAATAGGTTACCTCAGTCAGTGTATAACATTGCAGAATTGGCTTCAAGCCAGTATCACCACTGACTCGATTACGGCAACCGAGCAAACTGGCGGCCGGCAAACTCGATAACGGCACTCCACGACGAATCCCTTTGGAGAATCGGATTCTAATTGCAATGACTCATAAATAATCAGACAAAATCACATCTATAGTACGCGCCGGATAAGTCTGCGTACGTCGAAATCGAATACTAATCATCTTCGTCATCGGTTCAATAGTTTAAACACTTGGAATTTTAGAGAAGAATTTGCCCTTCCCAGAATCTGGCGACAACAATTGTGTTATCAGTCGTCAAGGTCAGCTCTTCCCTGCTGCATTCAATGAGCGACAGAGGGCATACTAATAAGTGCGCCATAGTTTGCAACGGGGCTCTATAGTTGCAGTGCGTCTGCGTGTTGTCGATGAAGCCCCATTTTGCCATACTGTACTTGGGGGTGCATGAAAGTAGCCTCCCCGCGACGCACCCTGGCAGCAGTTAGACCCGGTAACGCGGGGTCTAGGGCCTTTTTTTTTTGTTTATAGTAAGGGCAAATACAGTCTTTTCGTATACCGTTGGACTCAGTCAGACAAGGCCTGTCTCTCGCCGCGCCCAGCCCTCCCGCCAAGCCTAATAGGCTTCGCGTCAGGGCTGGGTGGTTCTAACCCCTGCCCCGCCCCCTGACGAGCTCGAAAGCTCAACAGGAGGCGAGGCAGGAGGAGAGAGCCTCCTCTCAATCTCCCCATAAGGTTACCCACTCCGGATGGGCTGACCAGATGGGGTGGTTGAGAGCAGGCACCACTACCAACTAAACCCCTCACTACTTGCTCTCCGCCATCAGTTTTAAGCACACCGACTGTGGGGGGGGCCGTGGTGATATGCACCCCCTGCGCGGGGTCTAGGGCCTAGGCTGACTAATCCTTTTCAATACAATGGTTCAAATACTATCAAATACCTAGGTACAAATCGTTTACCATATCCATAAAACAAAAAAGCTGTAACTAGTGCCAAAACGCTCCAGTTGCGCGTAGACTTGTCTGGCACAGATACTACCGCCGGTTTCCGAAACGCCAATTAAAATTAAATTACCTAATTCCCAATTAATCTCCAATTAATCTCAAATTAATTGTAGTTTGGGTTTCTGAAAGAAAAATGTGACAGACTGTCAACAGTCTGTTAACAGTCTGTCAGTGCCCATACAAATCTAAACCTAATTGTGTGATAATTTTCGTTTCAGAAACCCAAGTTGCTTTTAATTGGGAATTAACCCAAGTCTCTTTAAGTCGAGAGTGAATAGGCTTCTTCTAGGCAGGCATGTAACATCCTAGACTGCATCCTGTTAGCCAAACAAGATGGCGGTCAAATGCTTGCCTGGTTTCTAATAAATAAATAAAATAAAAAAAATTGGGAATTAATTGTGACAGTCTGTTAGCTAATTTTAATTTTGATTGGCGTTTCAGAAACCGGCGGCAGAAAATGTGAATGTTTAGATGTTTGTATGTTTAGATGTTTGGATGTTTATTACTCAATCACGCCATAACAGCTGTACGGATTTGGCAGAAATTTGGGTCACAGAAACTTTGTAGCCTGAGGGCCTACTCTGAAACGCAAAACCCGAAACTTCGTTATACCGTCCATCGCACGCTCGAGTCATGACAGAATCGAGTGAAAGGGACGGGGCTTACTGAAGTTTCGGATGTGCGTTTTATAGTACGGTCCCTGGAGAGGCTACTTTTTATCCCGGAAAAATATCATATTCCCGCGGGATATTGTCGTATAGTCCACGCGGGTGAAGCCGCGGGTGGAAAGCTAGTTGGCTCATAAGTGCAGAGTGATTGGCTGATCAGAACTAATGTAGTTATCACAAATATTACTCTCAGACAAACAAGCCTAAATGTGCATCTTTTAAAAATTTATGCGGACGAAGTCGCGGGCGGAGTGGTAGTCAAATCTTATTTATCGCCCGTGAACTACACGACGCGACGTTCTCCCGCAGGAACCTGATATTTTCCGACAAAAAAAGTTTTTCCAGCTCACAAACTATCCCCATACCAAAACTCACGTCGATCCGTTGCTCCGTTTTGAAGTGAAAGACGGACAAACAAACGGACAAATACACTTTCTCATTTAGGTATAATATTAGTATGGATATTGACATACTGCAAAAAGACGGTCGTTTCAAAGGCCTCGTTCTCGTTGACCCTTTTTATCAATTCCCCGTTTGTGTACCTTGGTTTTAGTTTAACAGCATAAGTTTCCCGGTCCTTTACCCATTGAACAAATTGTGTTTGTTTTGGGGAACGATACTAAGAATTCTTTTTTTATTATAAGGAAACGGAACGTGTAGGAGGGGAATACTGATACATATTTTATATTTTCTTGCACGTAATAAAAAAAATCGTGGTTGGTATTAATTGATATTAAAAGTATAGATACTAAAATTGTTATTGTAAAGATTGATAAGATTGTAAAGGAAAAAAGCAGAGTCAGATAAATGTCCTACTTGTAATAAAGTCGAAGATGTACAACATTTGCTGATGGATTGTATAAGGAACAAGGATAAGAGAGAGGCATTTATAAAATTCTATAATCTAAATTTGCTAGATGTAGGGATGACCCAAAGTATTCTATCGGATCCTAAGTCGGAGATAGCAAAAGGTTTATGTAGTTTATTTAATAATCTTAGATAAGTAAGTTTTTATGTTTCCTTTTTTTAGTAAGTAAGTAATATACTAAGTTTGTGTTAAATGTTTAGGGTACGATGGGGTTGGCATATCCATAGTGATAAAACCCTTTAAAAATAAAAGAATAAAAAAAAAAAAAAGATTGTAAAGATATTTAAATTGGTATTAAAAGTTGGAAATATGTAGTTTAAATTTGTTGAGTGTAGAATATTTCGGTAGTTTTGCTGGACAATAAATTCTTAATGCTAAATGAAAAGGAAACACGATGCATTATTTTTAATACACCAGTGTTATAAATTTGTAATTAAACCCGTTAATTGTGCTAGTAAGGTACTACCAAGCCTCTTACGACTTCATTCATTCTATTTTACATCATCATAAAAGTGCCTTTAGTAAACCAACCAGCCAGTATAAAACGAGTCTGAATTAAACATTACCTTCACTTTAATCTGTTCATCTCTGTTGAAAGCAGAGACCTTAGTTAACAGCCCGAAATAAAACTACCCTTTTACTTGACGCTACAAAATTACACAGGCAGATTTTGTTTAACAAAAGTGGAGTAAGGGAAACTTGACGTCAAAGGTTTTTTTCGTTATCTGATCCTGCAGATTTGCAGGCTTTCCTACCTCCAGCCGTGTTATAGTTATAACCAGCTGTGTCACGCGGTTCGAGCCATATGATTCTACTACTCAGTTGATAATTCTTATATTTTATCACCATGAAAAGTCTCATTTAAGAAGGCTCAAATTCACCCAGCGAGCAATGGAGAGAGCGATCCTTGGTATTTCCCTGCTCGATCGAATCAGAAATTATGAGATGCGCAGAAGAACTAAAACAACCGACATCGCTCGAAGGATTGCATCATTGAAGTGGCAGTGTGCGGGACACATAGCGCGGAGAACCAATGGCCGCTGGGGCGGAAAGGTTCTCGAATGGCGACCGCGTATCGGACGACGTTCCGTGGGCAGGCCCCCTACAAGGTGGACCGACGATCTGGTCAAGGTCGCGGAAGCCGCTGGATGCGGGCAGCGCAGGACCGATCGTTGTGGAGATCATTGGGGGAGGCCTATGCCCAGCAGTGAGCGTCGTACGGCTGAAATGATGAAGTAATTCTAACGTGAACATCCATCCAAAATAAATACAATTAATTTAGGATTAATAAAATTAAGTCTAGTAAGCTCCTACTCTATCAACAGTTTTATCATGTGGTTTTATCTGTAGTTAAAGAAACTACGATTGCCTGTCTTCTTTCTATCTAAGTTTCTATCTTATAAATCAAGGCCTAATATTGGAGCCACTAATGCACTTGTCTCATTGCCAGCGAGCAAGCGATTAACTATCAACTATTTTCCCGCTCAAGAAACGAACAAAAGATATAGATCCTGTGTCAATAAAAGAGACACATATATTAATAGTTGATCGCTGGCTGTTCACACTTCTTCTTCGTCGTGTCAATGGCAAGCCCAAAATCAAATGACGATGGCCCAAAACTGTCCACTATCACGGCGTTATCTGCAGCGAACATGAGGTTTTTTCGCGTGCAGGTGCCGGGCATGCAGAGTCTGTGGGCCATGGTCTGTAGAGTGAAACCACACCTGCACGCGAGATCTGTGTTACTGGTGAAGCCCCACCTGGTCCGATTGTCTTTACTTCAACCAACTTGGGTACGGAGTCTATTTAAAGATATCCATACTGATCTGGGAAGTTCAAGGCCAGGAGGGAGCTTTTTCTGGATGGGCACATATGGGTATGGAAGGGTGGCAATGTTTTGCCACAGTTTAACTTTGGCCATATATCTATTCTGTGCTTTGGCTAAAGAGGCCTCCGTGGTACACAGCTAACTACAGGTGATTTGTGCCGTAGTAAAAGCTTGACGCACTTGTAAAGACTATTGCGACTATTTAGCCTTTGAGGCACTGGTACGTAGCCATGTTCACACTGCCTGGCTCAAACTCCCACTACTAGTTTGTCGCAGCGCAAGAACTATCAAAGACAAAACTAGCTCAGCGATACTCGCCAGCGATGCTCGCAGGCGGTCAGAACAGAATTCACGCCGAGAGACCAACCAGAGTGGTCATTTCTCTTCAGTGCGGATCTGAAAGCGAGTGGCGCAAGTAGTCGCCCGTCGCAGTCACCCACTCGCTTATAAGCCCAGCGACAAAACTATCGTTACTCACACTCACTTCCCGCTGCCTGCCAACTCGCTTTTAGTTCTACTCGCTGCACATTCATCGTCGGCGGTGTGAGAGCTGCCTAAGAGCTATATCATACCCTTTACAAATTTAAATAAAGTTTAAGCCATTCTTGGAAACGAGGTAACTACCATCTAGTGAGCACCTAATCCCCAGTCTCTTGGCTTGTAGGTAGGCAACTCGCAAAAATGTCGTGTCTCCGCCATTTATCAAGCCGTAAGCCGTACACAGGTGTAGACTTTTATTGAGATAAATGTTCCTGGGACGAGGTGGATCCCGATACCGGTGCGCAACCTACTTGACTTTAATTTTATGTCCAAGTTCAAGTTAATTGGACGACAAGAAGTGGTTGGAACATATTCTAGCTGACTTGGGTCAGTTAACACTTGAAAATAGGTTTTATTCAACGCAACGCTAATAGGAAAGAAAAATAATAATAACAAATTTTAATAATAAAAATATTTTCTTACAATGACACCAGACCAACATAAATAGACATTTTCATGCACACAAATATTTGTCTTGTTCGGGAATTGAATCCGAGACCTCTGGTACAGAAGGTAGATAGCTCCCCACGGGGCCAAATCGTTCGTCGAAAGAAAGAAAGAAAGAAATTGACACTTTGTTCCGTTTGTCACAAAAGAAGTTATGTCGATGTTAAAACAAGATTAAAAATAAAATAAAATAATTTATTATTCTTTAACAAGAAGATAATTACACATACCTACTCGTGCACGTTATATCTCAACCCTATTAAATTGACCTGTGGTTAACGATGTTGGTTCCACGATAAGTAAGTAGTTATCAGTGATTTTTCTTTAAATAATTTGTATTGTGTAAATTGTGTTACTGTTTGTTTGACCCAAATAAACTAAAAAAATAAAAAAAACGCTCGATAGAGTTTAGATTAGTTAAATTGGTGCCACCCTTGTAAGACAAATGAGCCATACGATTATAACATCTGATTATTGTTATTACGAGGCATTAGCCGCGAAACTAATTACTACACCACGATGGCAATGAAAAAGGTTTGTTGGCGACTCAGAAAGAAGAGAAATCGTCAATAGACATCAACATCGTCAGCTGCAAAACAATCCAATGCCGAACATAGGGGTCCTGTCAGGTTTTTTTACAACCACCTCTGTGGTCTAGTGGTACACACCACCGGTATCAGACCAAGAAATCTCGGGTTCGATTTCTAGTAGAGAATGAATGAATGATTATTTATTCACGGATAACAGAGTAATACATAGGATTTGTTTAAATTTATAAAGTCCGTCTGTCTTGCTAACATTGGGCATGTGAAATTTTATGTACAGAGTTGTGAATATTGATATTAAAATTTATACTAAACAATAAGAGGTACATAATATATTATATTCAGTTTGGTTGGTGGTAGGACTTGTTCCAAGTCCGCTTGACGCTAGCCAGACTTAGATAAGATGGTGGTAGCTAAACACCATCTTTTCTAAGTCTGACGCCATAACAACGATGTTTTCACCATTGTCGTGTTCCGGCAGTTAGAGATAAAATAGCCAGTTCCTCATTGATCGAGGATTCCGAGAGTAGTGCGCTTCCACCTTCAGCCTTATCACCACTCACCATCAGGTGTGATGAAGGCTAAGTGCTACCCCATTGGGATAAAAATAGAACGACTGTTTTTTTTTATTTAGTGGCTGTCTCAAATGTAATAAATGTTTGTAATCTTAGTTGTCTCTCAGATAAAACTTTTGAGTGTATTACCACCAACACTCGGAGTATTAGTAAGAACCACTACTTACCTGTCCATTCCGTATGTCCAAAACAGATTTAGTTATAAGAAGACAATGTAGCTATATTGAGTTAAATCAAAGAGCCTGCGGTCCGAATAAAGTCACACGTGTAAGGTTTTTGTAGGAAACTTTCGGGTTTGTTTTTGTTAGGTCCGATTTATGGCACGGTTCATGCCACCGTCAGTGCTCGGAATGCGTAATGCCACACCGGACTGGTAGGTCACCTCATGGCGCTATTTATCACGGTAAATATCCCTCTGATGCTGTACTGCGACATTTATCATACAGTGTTTTCTTTCGCATTTTGTGTTGTACTTTATTTATTATTGTTATTTTTATGCTGGTAATTTTATCACTGCTTATATTTTATTTATATATGGAAAAGGTAAGTGGTGGTTTACTTAATCCTAATAATATTATAAATGTGAAAGTTTAGATGTTTGGATGTTTATACTCAATCATGCCAAAACGGCTAAACAGACTTGGCTGAAATTGGGGACACAGATACTTTGTAGCCTGGAGAGGAATATAGGCTTTTTATTCCGGAAAAATATCACATTCCCTCGTAATAAGTTCGTTAAGTCCACGCGGGCGGAATGCTAGTTTAGTGATATTTCTTAAAACAGAATATCACTCAGGCGCCTATGCAAGCACATTCATGAGACAGCGCTAGTTAGTTGTTACGAGTGTAGGAGGACAAATATACTACGCGCTCCGCTAAACCGTTCCTTGGCTTCCGAAATGACTTATTTTACCCTATTTCGTCATATCATCAGAGAAAAGGAAAGTTTTTCATCTGAGCTAGGTGTCTGTTTCAGAAACCGCGGCCCTACTGTTGTTGGAACTTTTTATTTATACGGCTGAGAAAAAATATTCATGTTTCCATACAGTTTTTCAGTGATAGGTACCTACATTTGTACTTTTTGCTGGTCCTGCATTTTCTGTACACTAATCGTGTTACGTAGTAGCGATGTGAGTGCGTCGCTTCAAGCGGCATACCTTGAGATCATACAAGACTGTAGTACGTTAGTACTATTATATATTCTGTGACTGTAGCTTCAAATTCCGATCAAGTTCAATTAAATGTAAAATCTCCTTCTATAAAAATGTCTTTTACTAAAACCTGAACAAGTTTATGGCTAACCATAGACTGTGAAACAGGTATCAAGCTAGCTAACCAATACTTTTGAAGCTACTCAGTGAGCTCATCATACGCCGAGTGGTTTATTGAAGAATCATTAATCAAAACCATAGCACAAATTAATAAAAAAAAATATATTTCAAGTTACAAAGACTCAAAATTAACAGAACTTTTAAAACAATTTTATTACATTCATTCTCAAAAATGAAATATCAACAGCAAAAGTATACAAAGGATGGCAAAACCTTTTGACGGCACCGTTTCAGTCAATATTGAATTGAACTTCAAAGAAACAACTTCAGTTCCAAAAGCTGAATTTAAATATTCAAATGGACTTTAGCTATTCGATAACTATCAAATATGCAAGCTCTAACTAAAGGATCTTCAGTGTTACAAACTCTGTCAATGGCAGGAGTAGTTGAAAGTTTTACCATAATGAATTTACCTACTATTACACGGTAGAGTCTGAATCAAATCCATTGCGAGACGATTAATTCAGAACAACCTAAATTAGCATTTACAACTCGAATCGGTTGCAGGAGACAAAGGTAGGTTCGGTGATTTTGTTTTCGGTGGTGGTGTGATGTTACCGAAATTGAGGATTCAATGGGTTGTTATCGTGTTTTAATATGGTAATGCAGGGTTGATGTTGGTGTTCTCTGAGAAAAACAAATAGATTTTGGTACTGAATAAAAACCCTGATGATTGAGACCCAGTGATTTGGATATCGAGAGGGAGCGTAGGGCATTGTCGGTAAGGGGTAATATGTTGGCACATAGGTTTGCTCGATGTACAGCCGAAGTCAAAATTACGCTTTTTAAAGCATATTGTCAGGCATTTTACACGAGTAGCCTGTGGGCCAACTTTACCCAAAAATCCTACAATGCCCTACGCGTTCAATACAACAACATCTTCAGGGCTCTGTTCCGGCTCCCACGCTATTGTAGTGCGTCGGGTATGTTTGCCGATGCCAGCGTGGATGACTTTTACGCATTAATGCGAAAAAAGGTTGCCTCGCTGGTGAACAGGGTTCGGCGGAACAGAGTCCTGAGGATGGTGGGTGATCGCCTCGATTCAGCTCTGATTGGCAGGTTCACCGAGCTACATGTGGTTCGGCGAGACTGCCCATTGGAGGTGTAAATTTACTTTTGTGTTGCCAAATTACTAACATAGTCTATAAGTTATATTGTTACTAACAGTCTATGGATCTCTGGTCTGAAAATAAATGATTTTTATTTTTATTTTTATTATTTTATTTATAAACCCGAATTCAAAATCGAGCTGTAGGTATAGTACGTGATTTGGTATAGGATCTATACCAAATCACGTACTATACCTATACTATAGGTAAATATCTACCGTCATCTGTTAATTAATTTAAATAAAGAAACCATGTGCGCTATATCAAATAAATCTAGATATAGTTAGTCCAATGAATAGATGATTTTTATCTTAGAAGTGGTCCGGCAGTTCTGAATTTTAGATATGTTATTTAGGATGGTTATCTGAGTATTTAAAATGCAAAATGCACAATTCCTCGGCCTCCTAGAACAGACAGTTACGGAGATTATGCACTTAAAAAACAGGAGAATATCTAATTTTTAGGAAAATCAAAGTCCTGTGGTGCCCGAAAAGTGCAGTCCTGGAAACAAAGTTTAAAACACTTATAATAGGCAATTTAAGTCTCTACAACGTTGTAAGAACCTTTACTGGCTAAAATGCACCTACACGATGATATAAGCGAAAATTTTTAGCTTATTTCAAGACTTTTTGAACTACTGTAACTTTTTAATTTTTCACAATGTCGCGATATTATAAAATGTAATTATTCACTAGTTCTACATTCTACACTTTACAACATTGTGAAAAATCTTTTTAGGCTCAAATGCACCTAAGCGAAGATATAGGCGAAAATGTGAAGAAATTGCAGATTTTTTTTTCAATATGGCGGCGGGGGCGGACGGCGAGGAATTGTGCATTTTGCATTTTAAATACTCAATGACTATCCTATCCTAGACAACATATCAAAAATAACTTCATAAGAATTAAATAACCCCTCACCTGATGGCCGCCGCTCGCGCAGCATGCCGTAACGATAGCCACTTGAAATGTGACACCGCTAATTTCAAGTGGTTACACTTTAATATGGTAATATGTGTAGTGTGGTATGGTTTTTGTGGCTTTTAAGCGTTTATAAACACCATAGATGTTGTATAATATCGTTGGATTGCTGGAAGTGTCATCTACAATTTAATAGTACTTTCATCAAAAACTATCTTAATTGTGCGATGCAATTTATTTATTTATTTACAGGTGCAATAAAACTTAATTTCCACAGTACCTATTAAAAAAATAAGAAAGAAGAAAGAAAGAAAGAAAACCCATTTATTTGGGACATCACAAAAATACATAAAAATAAAACAAAAAACAAAAAAAAGCATAGTATGTCCCAAAACGGTCCCGACTCAGCATAATGCTTGGCTTGTGACCAGCGCTTATGATTGATCTTCCTTCGGAACCGTCTTGGTGAGGCAGGGAGCTAGAATCAACCTGTCTCACAACTAGCTCCGATGGGTCTCGAACCCACGCTTGTCGATGTCCGGGTGAATGCTCTAACCACTGGACTCCGTACCTCAGTGGTCAGAGCAATTACCCGGACAGTGAAAGGTCGCAGGTTCGAGTCTATCGGACTACATTTTTAATATTTTACAAAAATACCTGTATTGTTTTTAATTTCATAACTCACATTCGTATCATTTATTTTAACGATAGCAGGAAGTGTGGGGTTTCACGTCATAGGAAGGTTATTGTTATCACTCCAATATTTCAATTTAGAACAGATATTGCACAGAATTTACCAACATAAATCATTCAATGTAATTTCAATTGAAAATCGGGAAACACAAACCACTCTGTCATATTTGCGTTCGTGTTCCAATTTGAATTTCATATTTGATTAGAATTGGAAAGGAAGTCGCGAGAGGCTCGTGTTTATATGCGAGGCCGGTGGCAAATGCTTACTGATCGTAAAACTGAAGGGCAGCACGAGAGATTGCTCTTCAAGCCCCATCCGAGATCTAACCGCTTGGAAACAGCGACCTTGATTTGGGTCTAAGGAATCCGACATGCTGTGAGTCTAGATTTCTTTTCTTTTAAAACTTATGTTGGTTATATTTTTCCTTTTTAATTTGCATTTGAGAATCTGAATCTGAAAAATGAGTATCTATGATGTACCATGCTTATTATTTCCCATTCTGCTATGGGATTTCGTAAAGTCAATCGTATTAATTTGACAGTTCATATTATATCATTATAAATGTCATTCCATACAAATTGCAGCCGATGGAAAACAATAATATGAACTGTCAAATTAATACGATTACCTTACGCAATCGCACTCCAGACCTTTGGATGAATCAAAGTATGATAAACCTGGAAAAACAGAAGTTCAGAATTTTTTAGCGTTTGGTGGAAAAATAGATAATATTATTAATAGATTGGTGTTTCAAAGTGTGACTTATAAACATAAATAAAATAATACCTTTAAATAATTATGTTGTATATTTTTTTTATTTCATAAACAATTTATCAAACTTGACAGTAACCATCACGAACATTTCGCGCCATAAATTAACCAGAACCACTAAATTCAGTCACTAAAGACAGTGGCATACCGACAGACTCTGAACGCAAATCCCCAAAACCCAAGGAAACAGTAAAATAAGATTTAAAATATAATTATTATTATAAACGAAATTAAAATTTTAAAAGATTTTAACTTTAAGTTTATTTTTCTTAGGGGGGAGATGTTACACCCCTGAAATGTGCAACAGTGCTGACAACCAGCGTCAGCATATCTCTCGGCAGCTATGCTCGAGGCGAGGCGTGATAGTCAGTCAGCTTCACCCAAGCTTCGTTTGTGACGGTTCCCCTTACCATTTTTTTTTTAAACTCTAAACTAACCATAAACCATGAGACCCGTTCTTGCTGCGCGATAAGTACCACTTAACGTAGTAAGTATTCAAAGGTTACTAAACATCATCATCGGCCATTTTAATGTCTCCACTGCTGGGGCACTGTCCTTCCTAATGGATGGGAAAAGATTATGGGCCTTGACCACGCGAGCTCAAATGTGGATTAGTGGGTATTAACAACTGCAAACCAGGACCAACGGCTTAACATGTCTTTTGAAGCACGGAGGAGCTTAAGATAATAAATGGTTGGAAACTGTCCCTTACATAATAATAATAATAGATTCTGAGCCGATTTCGGCTACAGCGACTGCTGGGTAGGCTCAGCCAGTGTCGTCTACTTGCTCCGCTAATACTTACTCTATTCACTAAGCAAGTTTGGGAAAACGACAATAAACTCGTACTTCGACTCATGCTCCCTGAGCTTTTTGATGGCAGATTAAAACCCTAAAGTTATGGAATATCAAAAGGAACACCATGTATATTAAGATAATCTCTTAATTTTCAGTCATAATTTAAAATTGTAATTTCCAAATTGTTAAAAACAAAACCAATGTTTCTTCTAAAAAAACTTTTCAACTAAAATACGTCTTGCTCTTCCATTCCTATGAAAACGAAAGCTCTTTTTAAGCTGTTGAAATTCGTATGAATGAAACTAAATTGAGGCAGCTCCTACATTTAACTGCAAGTAACCTGCATGGCTTATTCCGAGCGCAACAAAGACCGCAGCTTGAACAGCTAAGTAAGTTATTTTGAAACGTCTATGCTAATATTTTCTTCACATAAGAAAAGCTACTAAGCAACAAATGAAAAGTAAGTAATAGCCAAATACTTCTTTCGTGTAAGGTATTGAGTTTAAGGCAAGGATTAAAAAAAATTGCTCACGAATTTTTCGGAGAAAGAAATCAAGAGCTAGTTTTGGCATAAACTTATAAATTCAAAAGTAAGTGTCTTTTTGACCTTTTTAAGTACCACTAAAGTTAAGAATAGTAATGAGTTTTGAATATAATTTATATAAATATTTATTTAAAGAGTTTTGAATTGTTGGTTAACTCTTAACAATAAGATTCAAAAGGTTTAATTACCTACAATAAATTCGCTGAATTATAATCATTTGTCCACCAATATATCATATCTTTTAGTTCAGCGTCATTGCATATACAAGCACTATTTAGATCGCCAATAACTCGCTGGGCTAAACCGCCGAAGTAAGAATATGAAGCGCAAGCCACCCTACCAGCTTGTGAATAACAAGTGATATGACGTTTCACCTCTTTTCATACTTCGATTCACACCGCAAGCGACGTTAAAATGAGACAAGCATTTCTGTTCCGGTGATAATCTTTGGCACTAAAACGGTTTTCATACAACAGTCCATTTTGACAGCTTATTTCGTATTGCAAGTGGCTCCTCTGCCACGGCTGTCACCGGAACAAACAGGAGTGTGGGAATAGTAGTATAGACTCGCTTTTCTCCCTCTCACTCGCATAAATTTAATAATTCCGAACCGCAAAAACGATCGCTTACCAAATCCCGGAATCCACAAATCCAGTGTCGGTTAGCCAACATGTGTTCCGTAAATAGACGTAACAAATCGCTGTATATTAACAAGATGTATCTCCCCACATTAACATTAGCCGACACTAAACGTTAATCAATATCCTATTCACGTACAAATGCTGTAACGTGATATGGAGCAAATTGCTATCATACTCATCTCTTCTGCGGGGAATATGGTTTAAATAATTTGATTAAGGGTTAAACTATATTGAATTTTTACGTATCTCTATATCTTTCTGTCGTGCAAAAACCACCATTGCTAAGAATCTAGAATGATTAGCAAGATTATTAGGTACGTATTTTAAAGATGTAACTTTTTTGAGTTGTACCGAAGTAAAACATTTCACAATTTTCAAAATAACAAAACATACATAAATGAAAACATTTACATAAAGTATAATTATGAAGTGTTTATTTACAAACAAAAAAATGATAGTATGTATGTATTTATCCGTTAACTAGTTTAAAACAGGTTTATAATGAAACTTACTGCCTTGATAATAATTGTGTTTCGTACAAGTCCGTTTAGGCAATCTATGTTTATAATATAACATAATTTGAAAAGGGCGGCACGGATTTGTAACTTTAAAGCAATACATCTAAATTTTCTGTAACAAAATAATATCCTTGCATTTATTAATTGAGGTTTACTTGAATATTTTTGCATAATTCATACTTTCTCGTGTTAATCTTCCAACTATTGAATGTTTATGTCTACACATAAACGCAAAATGAATAGGGCATCACTCACGCTATCAGCCGGAGACAGCGGAAGAAGTTGTCACGACACTCGGAAACTATGGCTAATTTACATGGGCCCAGTGACTGGCCACAGGGAAATAAGTTACCGTGGCAAACGTGGGAATCCCTAAACAGACTGCGAACTTAGGTCGGGCGCTGTAAGTACAATATGGCAAGATGGGGATTCGTCGACAACATGCATACGCACTGCAACTGTGGAGCCCCATCTCAAACTATGGCGCACTTATTAGAATACCCTCTGTCGCCCACCGTAACATGCAACTGGGAGCAGACTATACTGGTAAGAGATAGTCTGGTACAGATACTGGGAAGAGCAGATATAAATAATTTTACTATTGACCCGATGAAGAAGTGACTGGTGCCGAAATCAATGACAGTCCAGCGCTGGCTTCATGTAAACATTTTGACATGCCAATCCAGCTCTGGCGTTAGCGAATTGTGAATGCAAAAAAGTAAAAATTTAAATAACAACGAATTATTTACTAGATTCGAATTAAGGCGCCTAAATCTAGTAAGTAGTAAGTAATCTACTAGTAATCTACAGTACTTACTGGCTTCATGTACACCGGTCGTTACGTCCAAAAAGGGAAAGTTCCTCATGAAATGTTTATCGATTATCGTTTACAGGTTCTCATCACTATTAAGGTGCTTTTAGCATTACTCATAAGTTACATATTGGATACAAGTATCATATTTTTCTTTGAAAATACGTGTTACTGCTTTAACTGCACTGTGGTTATAACTTTTATCTTTTTTATCGCGTAACTATCGCCTCACTACTACGTTCTTTTATCAATTAACTTATAAGTTTCGTATGTATATGTCAGTTTTTTATGATAACACTGTTTCAAATGTTTAAGCTGCGTTACTGCTTTAGCTTATAATGTACTTAAGTCCCAATATGTATTTACGAGGCTATTGAATGTTTATGTCTGCCCACATTAGCGCAAACTAATAGGGCATCACTCACGCTATCAGCCGGAGACAGCGATAGTTGTTCCTGTCACGACACTCGGAAATTACGCCTGAGCAAGTTTCTCGTGAATTGTTTATCGATTATCGTTTAGCGGTGGCGCCTCCCTATTAGAGACTCGACAAGATGTACATAGATATTGTATCAAATGTGATGCTGAGTAAGCTTTAAAAGCGTAATATTATTATCTTACTAATATTACAAATGCTAAAGTTTGGATGCTCAGATGTTTGTTACCTTAATTACGGCAAAACGCCGATCTACATGAAAAATATGACTTAAGTAAATATTTTTACTCCAAATATTAAATTAATAATTTATTGCTGCAAATTACCTTTATACTAGATACTGCTACAGATTTTAAAATAACTTCACACAGATAAGTTAAAGCTAGGTAAAAACCTCAGAACCGCTACCTTTTCATCATTTATAATAGACTCAATGTTTTATATCTAACATGCCCAATTCAAAGTTCCCCAAGTGTCGAATGAACATCTTCAGAAAAGAAACGGTGCCTCACCCTTTCTACTCGAAGTAAGAAGATATTTCAATGTAATCGTCGCTCCGAGAACCTCAGCACTAAGCTTAATGGATTATCGCCGCACACATGATTTCCTCGACCATTCATGGGAATCAAATAAGTTTTTTCTTCGATTTACCTTTTCAGATAGTCTTAACTCACTGAACTAAAAGGGTCTTAGAGATAAACTGTCGAGCCTTTTCGAGGTATTGATTGCACGTTCGTGCTTTCACTGAGGTTGATGTAATAATGTACACATTGAACGTAAAAATAAGGTGAGACTTCTGTACTGTGTACGGTACAGTAAAACGATCCTTTTAGCACAAAAAAACGATCGTTATCGTAATCGTATTATTTTGTATGAAAACCAGCGCAGCGTCTCTTTTGGTCGTTTATTAAACAAAAGTTAAACATATATTTGACAGCAGCACTTTGACAGCTTATGACTGTTATCTATACTTAATATTATAAAGAGGAAAGATTTGTATTTTTGTATGTAACGAATAAACTCAAAAAGTACTGGACCGATTTAGAAAATTCTTTCACCGTTAGAAAGCTACAGTCTTCCCGAGTGACATAGGCTATATTTTATCCCGATATTCCCACGGGAGCGGGTGAAACCGCGGGCGGCCGCTAGTAGTTTAATATTACGATTTAAGTACCTTAATGACTGCCTTCGTACTAGGGCTACAGTAAGTTGCAAACTTACTTAACTTATTACCAATAAATTCCGCCTTATCACCACTTAATATCAGGTGTGATGGAAGGCTAGGTCCTAACTCGTTGTAAAAAAAAAATATTAAGGCGTAAACCATTCGTTAATAACCTCAATTAGCAACTAAGAGATTAACAAAAATTTTCATACTCAATGTTCTACAAAAAAAAATTATTGATGATTTTAAACCTGAATTATGACTTTAACTTTTGAAATAGGTAAAAACCATGTAAGTAAGTAAAACAATTTCAATACATACACTTTTAAAACAGTAAAAAAACTTAACGGATCTATAAACTTTAACAACAGTACTTAATTCCTTATATTAAATTTATTCCACAAATTAACAAAATTACATAAGCACGTGACTTGGAGTACAAATAAGCTGGGGGCTGATTCTGTTAACGTTAAGTCATAATCGTGTCTCAATCGTGTCTCAATTGCAGTTCAGTTGTAGTGCTATTTTACACACTAGTTACGAGAAATGTGTACTATTTTCACAATACTACTGATGGTCACACCACATACTACATTCACATCATATCATACTGTCATAAATCTTGTAACTAGTTTGTAAAAAAAGCACAACAATTGAACTACAATTGAAACACGATTGAGACACGATTATGACTTAGCGTTAGCAGAATCGGCCCCTGCACTCGGCAACAGACAAAATTTAATAACCACAGCCCAAGGAACACCAGTTCAAAAGATACTTCAGGTCCCAGAGGATAGAGTGAGAGTTTCTTAAAATTTTATCATATGACAATATATCTGTGAAGTTAAGCCATTTTGTATAGATATCGAACTTAGTTGGTACGTGACTTAGATAAGTTCGTTTTCTGTTATTAGAGAGTTTACCTAAACTGGAAAGATCTTGTAAATTTTGTTCATAATTCTTTAGAAACTGAAAGTTTGTTCATAACTTCCAATCATAAAAGAAGCTTAAATTTCTAAAATTAAGTACCTTACGCCCGAATTCTCAAACGCAAATCATCTTTGGGAGCGTCTCAAACATCATGGCATCTCTTTCATACGATAAGTAGCATACGAGTATTCGGGCATTAGTGCCTTAATGCCATCTGAGATTTTTTCAACTATGACAGATGATACTTAACATTTCTAAATGAAATTATAAGATACAGCTTCTATACGAATGCAAAGTTTTCTCTGTTTTCTATAACATTTTAAAGCGGTATCTATGTCGTGGTCTGATCATTGAATTGACCAATTCAAGAAATGGTCAATCGTTACTGATCATATTGTAAAAAAATCCATTATACGCAATTTCCTTGTTTTTCATCAAGCTTTGTTATTCGTATTATAGACGATCTTATGTATTTCTAAACTTGTAAGTTTAGCTGCAAACTTATAACTTTAGAAATACATAAGAGGTTGGACGCAATCTTTGGAGCCACATTACCCCTGAGTAACATAGGCTATATTTTATCCCGATATTCCCAAAACTTTGGGAAGCAGCAAGTTTAGAGAGTTTAATCCAATTAAAATTGTCCCATGCAGTTAAAAATGCGTTTAAATTAGGTTTATACATTGTTTAACCAAAAAGATCAGGCGTCTGCCGATCTGTCTTGTTCCCGCCATCCCTAGGGTACGTGATGTATCACGGTTCCTTAAACGGTTTTGAGTTGGGAGGATAAAGCAACAACTTGAGGAACTAGGTTATTTATTAGCCTTAAAACTTGTCGGCTAATTGAGGGAAATAAAGCAACTTTTTAGTGTTGGTGTGTTTTGATTTGACTGACCTATGCCCCTGATTCACAACTATTCGAAAAGGAATCGGATTTAACTTAATTATTATGAAAAGAGAGTGAGTACCTTCGTGCCTCCTAAAGGTAGGAGCAGGGGAGGAGGGGGTTGAAACAGTAGTGTACCTATTTTGTTGAAATTACACAACTTTTACGGATTTAAACACGTTATGTATTATTTAGAAATATCCTGTCGGCTCGGGTCATGAATACGGAGATGAAAAATCTTAATGAAAGAAAACCCAATTTAAAAAAATATTTAAACCATATTTAGGGGAAAGGTGTCCAAAATGATCCCCCTAAGGGAAATCGGTTACTGTATCCAAAATATTATAGTAAGAGCAAACATTGAAAAGGTTTTGGGTAAGTCATTTAAGTGTTGTTATTCTGGCATGCCATTATTGCAGTTTGATGTTATATCTTTAGATTTATTAGAGATTTTCTAAACCTCTACTAAAGGATCATTTTGTACACCTGGGTGGCTAAAACGATCCCATACTATCTTGTTTGGCTAACCCATACATTTTTGGTTTAATATATTTTATGTGCTCAACGAGTTCTCTCTCATGCTTAGGTGTAAACACCGTTTGCTTACTGCCCAAAGTCTTAACTGCAACAACTGCGTTTTTGTTTTTAGCACCATTACAGGTACAGAAAACTGTCTTGTCGTACAGAAAACTCACTCCCAGTTTTGTCGGTAGGTTTTTCTTTGATAATGTACGTGGCATGATCTGTAAAATGTACAAGTAGATAGGAATACAAAAAAAAACATGACTAATTTCAAATTGTTTTTCAAGTATGGTAAAGTTATTCCTGGGATCGTTTTATACCCACTAAAGGGGATCGATTTACCCCGAATGTTAAATTTACAAAAGTTGTCGAAGTATGACCTCAAAACATTATCTTGGTGAGATCAAAACGAGTTTCAAATGTTACTGAATATCAATAAAAAAACAATAAAAAAACTACCAGGAAAACTTTCATTCACATAGCCACAAAAGAATTTTAACAATTTAACTTTGATTGCAGGCTTATCTTAGATCGAAGACAGATATTTAAAATTTTTTGCAATAAATCGACGCACTGTACTCACACCGCCATGACACTTTATTGGGCTACTGAGTGGAGTACAGGGAAGACGTTAGCCAACAAATCGCAAAGATGGCACTAGTATTTTCGTTGAAACTGTAGGGAATCATTTTACCTCGAGGGATCATTTAGTACACCTTTCCCCTAATTGTGTTAATAAACGGTGCACGTTATTATTAGCAAAATTGTTTAGTTTAAATCATAAAGTTAATATACCTATCGGAATAGAGAAACAAAGGGCTGAGCGAGCGGGATGTTACTAGCAACAACGCTGTGAGATAAAAGGAGATGCGTGATGCGACGTAACAGAACCGTTTTTGGCTACTGTTTGACAGTTCGTCAGCACTTATCAGCACGCTGAGAATTTAGGTACTGTTATTTTTTCGGATTTTACGTGCAATCTTAGATATTTTTAGCCAAAAGTGGTATAGAAACATGGTGACTTGCTCAGTTATTGATTGTTGTACAACACAATGAAATAATCCCGCAAAATGTTCATTTCTCAAGTAAATTATTCTAAACCGACACCTCCCTTCCTAAGGTTTATTTTTGCTAATGCGCTTCGAATTTAAAGCACGACGTGTGTTAATGCTCTTCAATAAACATTTATTTATGTAACAATAAATGTTTATTTGAATTTATTGTAACAAGCAAATATTGATTACACATAATGCAGAATTTACGAATATTTTGTGTAAAGAAATAATTTTCGTTTTACACTAGGGCTGTATCAAGTTATCGATATTTATTGTCCACTGTCTATCACGCGGTAAACGAATATGTATTAGGTACTGTTATTAAAGTACCTATATTACGTTTAGATATGAATAACCTGGGAATGTAATCCCATTTAAGATACTTAACTGATCCATAGGTATAAGTTTTTGACTGTTAGAATAGGTACCTATACTATCATTAGTAATATAAGTATCTTTCAGATTTCATACTACCTTGGATACCAGAAACACATGGACTAAATTGATTATATGCAGTAAGCATTTTGATGAAAAATATTTCCAAACGCGAGAAGTGAAACGTACTATCACTGTGGAAGCACCAAGAAATTGTTCAAAGGATTGTGCGAAGCATGGCCGTGTCGCTAGTGTATAATAAATGATTTAAAATCTCTTCGGAGTTTTTCTTAAATTAATATGCATACTTCACCGCAGAATCGTAGTTTTAGCCATGCAAAATACCTTCCTAGCTAGCTATCGTTATACTCACTAAACAGGGAACTGAAAGCGGCTATTTGTTTTATAAAATTGATTTAAAGTTCCAAAAAACGTATTAAGTTCATATCCATAAAGTTTCGCGGTAGCCCTCCAGGGATCGAACCCGAGACCTCTAGAGATAGCGGCACCTTGAAACCGGCGCGTACACCGCTAGCGCGGCCACGGAGGTCTTCTAATAATAATATATTAATATATACGTAGTAATATTATTAATAATAGTCCTTAGTTAATTTTATAAAGAATGTTCCTTAGTTATATCGATAGAGGTTACAATCGTTACCCACTCAAGGTGGGTTGACCAGATGGGGCGATCGATAGCAGGCACCACTACCAACTAAACCCCTCAGTACTGACTCTCCGCCGTCAGTTTTAGGCACACCGACTGTTGTAGGGTCGTGGTGAGAAGCACCCCCTGAAGCACGGAGGAGTTAAAGATAATAAATGTTTGGTCATCCATTGCAAAATTTGCCTAACCTCAACGATCTCAGGTCGAGTGCTCTAACCACTGCGCTGCGAGCTCCTCAGCTTTCAATATAATCAAAAACAATAATCTATATTAATAGAAATCCTTGTAGAGGTATACTACTTTGAACTGAGAGAAAACTAACGCAAAACCAATATTATCAAGGCATGAGATTGAAATCGTGAAATCGTTTCTGAAATGTAAATATTATCAGAATGAAACTTTAAGCGGATCACTCGAGTAACATTAATTATGTTGAGTTAAACTGGAAAGCAAACAGTAATAATTGCGATGATGATATTTCCTAAATTGAGCGCGGGCCACACGGGCAGTCGAAGTAAGGCGAGCTGCCAGGGAGAGGCGCGTAAACTGACAAAAGAAGCTAGCATCATACATCGGTTCAAACCGTAAACTATATTAGTGACTAGTGGTTCTCCGCAGTTTCATCCGTAGGGCACCCGTTCCTGTGGGGATATCGGGATCAAATACAGGGTGTTAGGGGCACCGTTGCAATAACTTTAAGCATGGTTTCAGGCCATCATGCTAAACAACGTACAGCAAGAATTTTTTGTCAGAAATGAAAAAAAATATTCGACTTTTCATAGAAATTTAGCAACTAATCGGGACATTTTGTATGGAGAGTCGAAATATTTTTATCATTTCCGACAAAAAATTCTTGCTGTGCGTTGTTTAGCATGACGGCCTGAAGCCATGGTTAAAGTTTTTGCTACGGTGCCCCTAATAACACCCTGTATAGTATATGTACTTAACTCAGCAAAAATTTTGCTTTCTAATAGTGAAATATTTTTTTAAATCGGCTTAGTAGTTTTTGAGTTTATTCGTTACAAACAAAAAAAAACAAAATAAGAATCTTTTTTCTTTATAATATTTGTATGGATGTAGCTTATCCCTCTTAGTTCGTGGTGGGAACCAATGTACGTATGCAAGGGCGGATTTACACTTTTGCCGCCTGTAGGTTACGTGTATAAATTTGTGCTTTGTGAATTGATCGATTGATTGAAAATAACAAAATTCACGAAATTAGCCGGACGTCCCCCTCCCCCCAATCTGCCGATGCTTGCCCGGCTCGTTAGCTCGCTCGCCAGATGACGGTGTGGCTGGCGTTTAAATGAAGACGAGTAGCGTAATATTATTTAAGGTGGAATCCACATTCGTATTTGTACGTTATAATGTAGGTGATGTAATAAAACAGGCTGAAAAGTACTAGGCGTTTTTCTTCCCTCTAATGTCAAAGTCTAGCCTTAGCACGTAAACTGTCGTCATGGTAATCATAATGGGTATGTATCATAATAACTACGGTCAAAAGACCTACTGTTCAATATGTTGTATTCATATTATTGCTCGTGACTGTACTGCTGATAGGTGCGAGGAGCGAAGCGACGAGCATGTTAGGTTTACATGAACATACCGCGCGAGCCGAGCGAGCGAAGCGAGCGTGCCGCGGCAGCGGCCGGCGAAGCGCCAGAAGCGACTTTAGACATATTCCCATTTCCTATTAAACTGAAGCCTACTTCAGGCTAGGGGGGGTGTATGAAATCAGTTCTGGCGCTTCGCCAGCCGCTGACGCGGCACGCTCGTTTCGCTCGCTCGGCTTGCGCGGCGTTTTGGTCACTGTTCTAACCTAACCTGAAACGTCTGTTACATTTTGTTGGGTGGCGGGGGGCTTCGCCCCCCGAGCCCCCTTCTGTTTTTCCCAAAATATATAATTAAAATATATATATATATGTCCATCGAATGCCTCCTAGGTATCTCCGGGGTACCATAGGGGATCGAAAATTTTGTTAGATTTCAGCTATGCTATGACGCACCGTTTCCGAGATGTTTTCATTTTTATAAAATTCATTCTTGAAAATTTTACGTCCCCGCTCCATACTCAAACAGTCAAAAATTTTATGTTTGCGACACCCTAACCAAAAAAACAATCCAACGTGCCCAAAACCATTTAATAAACTTTCCAATTAATAAGCTTGTTGTAGGCGAGTCGTTCATAGTCGAAACAACCAGTAGATGAAATGAACATTAGGACAATCGTCCGTTAGTTGAATCAACTGTAGTTCAATCAACCGTAGGTGAATGTATGAACAGTAGTTGAGTCGTTCAATAGTCATTATGAAAATATGTGAATCGATCGTAGTTATTTCGACCATAGTCGTAATGACCGTAGTTATTATGATACATACCCATCATAATATATACTATACTATCCGTCAAAAGCTGCCTACAGACAAATACTTCCTACTAATATTTATAAATCTGAAAGTTTGTATGTATGGATGTTTGTAAGTCTTTCACGCAAAGACTACTTCATAGATGTGTTTGAAATTTAGCACACAAATACAGATAACCTGGATTAATACATAGAATACTTTTTATCCCGATATTCCCACGGGAAAGGGAACCACGCGGGTCAAACCGCGAGCGGCCGCTAGTATTGAATATAAGCTTCATTTACGACCGAAATAAGTAAATAACGGTTTAAAAATCACTGATAGTTATTCATAAATTGAGTATTTCCAAACTACTTTGTATTAATACAAAGTAGTTTATACTTTGTATAAAAAAGTTGTTTTATTTCAATGAACAATTCGCGTAGAAATTGAAGACACTTATGGTTTTTACCAAACTAAAAAAACAATAATATTTAGGATTATAAAAAGTGGGGTGTGTGACCGCTTAAGTCCCCATTGGAGGTGCGACTTACCTGCGTGACTTCAACGTAGAGGCTCTTTGCTTGAGACCTCTTGAGACCTCTCCGCCATGCCTGTCATAAGACTGTCTGGAGGCCGCCACAAGAGTGTCTTGTTGAATATCATGGGGCTACTTAGTTTGCAAAATTACGAAGCTATTGATGATTTTCTTTCCTTTTATTTTTTATTTCCATTATTAAGGTTACTGTTCGCTTTGCAAAAAATATTTATTTTAACAAATAGTTACTGTAATAAAAACGATCACTTTGACCGGTAAAGTTGTCCATTGTTCTAAGTACAACTTGGAGGTGCGACTCACGTGCCTTCAACATAGAGACCTCTCCGTCATGCTCATGCCTGCCATAAGACTGTCTGGAGGCCACTACAAGAATGCCTTGTGTAGCATATCATTAGGTTACAGTCATAGTCTACAAAATGATGTAGTTTCGTTTTTCTTGATGTTCATTCAGTTCATTCATTCAGTATGTTATCGGTACGTTAAGTGGGTACGGAACCCTTCATGGGCGAGTCTGACTCGCACTTGGCCGATTTTTAATACTTAAAATAAAGAAATTAGTTATGACCCTTTCGGAACATGCTATCCGTTTCCCTAAGAAGTCACCGTCGCAAAGTTGCGTGTCTATCGGTTTTTTATAGAATACACTTTGGGGAGTGTGCGAGAGAACTGTACGACCTTGTTCCCCCAGCGCCTTCCACTATCGGGTAATCAGACGCAGGCTAGCTTATCACCCTTACGTTGTTGACACTCCACCTGTCCGCACTAAACGCTTTGCAGATTCGTTTCTTATGTGAACCGCTAAGGTCCGGTTGCTCGAAGCTTGGTTAGGGTTAAATTATGGTTGAAGTAAAATTAACCGGCGGTCAAATTTTAAAAGCGTTGTTGAAGAAGCGGTTACTTTAACGAGCAGACAAATTACACATTTAACGGTGGTCAAAAGAACCGACAGGGTGGGGGTGGTTTAAATTTTGACATTAGTAAGTAAGGGAATGTTAATGACATAGTACATACAACACTTTTAACCCAACTAATTGACAACGGTTAAATTTTAACTTTAACTTTACTGTAATGTACGAGCAACCGGACCTAAGAAATGGAATGCGTTGCCTGCCTATGTGTTCCCCGATAATTACAACCTTGGTATCATCAAGGCCAGAGTAAACAGGCATCTCCTGGACAAGCATGCAACATCTTAGTTGCATGTTTTGTTAATGTTATGTTATTGAAAAATGGAAAATGAAGTATATAGAAAAAATCGACTCGTCTCACAATCAGCTTCGATGGGCTTCGATGGGATCGAACCATTGAGCTACGGAGTCGTTGGTTAGAGCAGTCGCCCGGAAAGCGAAAGGTCGTGGGTTCGAGTCCCATCGGAGCTGATTGTGAGACGGGTAAATTTTTTCTAAATACTTCATTTTCCATTTTTTCAGTAATAAAAATTGCATTGTGAATGCAAAAATCTAAAATTTTAAATAACATGTTCTGTTATGTTCTTAATTTTTCATCCCGTTAATAAACAAGATGGTGGTCAAAGGCCTGCCCAGTTTTATGTTTATAAAACATGCGAGACGTTATTTTTATCAGTCTAGTGATCAAGTTGTGCCAACAAACAGTTAAATTGGATTTAACATTTCAATATAATTCAATCACAAAATTTAACGGTCGGCTGCGTGAGCGAGGGCCATCGCTTAAGCGTGTTCAGACTAAAACAATTACAATTTTATCGAGTTAACAAATCCTTAATCGATTTAAAACTGAGATCGCCAACTTTATTGTCACTCAAATATTGTCTATGTTCATTTGTTCAAGTTTCCTTAAGATAATTCGATTTATTATCGTTCATGCCTTAGCTTTTTGAGAGCCTTTAAATATTCACGTAAACTTTTAGCCAGCAAAATATTTTGATTAAGAGTTACACAATTGAGTTTTAAATTGTCTGAGTGGAAATTAAGCAGTAAGTTTGAGAGGAATAAGACGTATTTTGTGATTTAATTTATTTAAGGCGAACAAAATAAAATGTCTTCCTTGAAATAGGTCAAGGTAGAGGGGGCTTCACGTGGTCACAGTATGTCTTTCTGTCCCTGTAGGACAAATAATATTTTACTGCTTAGCTAATGCACATTTTTATCAGTTTCCGCTATTTGATCACAATTAGATACTTACATACTTATCGAAGACTACTAACTAATACTTAACTCTCGTTAGGTTATTCGTGATAAAAAACTTTGTATGCTTTAAACGACCGAAAGCGATTTCGACCAGTACCCTTAGCACAGGGTAAAAAAAATACTAATAATCCTTAGTATGAGTTTGTCAACATGTCTTTGTAATCGAAAACTATCGCTCTATCTCTTTCATGTCCTTTGACTGCTTTACCGACATGAGCAGGTCATCCGATAGTTTTCGTAAAGGTTACCGAAAAACTGTTGTTATGGTAACCGTTGTCGTGATCGTATTATTTTGTATGAAAACGAGAGCAGCGCCTCTTTAGATAAACCTAGCATAAGGTGGAAATGTTGTGATACTAACAAACGCACGTTCTTCCATTATTGTGAAACTAACCTACATTTCACAAATAAATAATTCTGATTCTGATCGTATCAGGAACTGAAATTCAATGCATATTTTACAGCAGCACCTTTGAATGACGGTATAGTTTACTCATCGATTACCATTACGGTAGTTTTTCAAGCTAGGGATACTGCTTTTTGATTTTTAAACAAAATAATGCTTTTTTACTACCACAAATTTTTCTTTTACTTATAGAATAGCATTATGAATGCATAAAAATATTTTAAAATCTTAACATCTATGAGAAAGAGAATTTTTCGTGCTGTCAAGTAGTTAACCTTATATTACCTATAGCACATTTTTACCCCATTGTGCATGCATCATGCATGAATGTCGGGGAACCATATCGATTATCAAAATGAAATTTTATATTATATTACGGCTAAATTTACCCCCTTTTAGCTGAATCTCAAGGTTCACATATGAACCCTGTACTCGCGTGGGAAACATTGCCTTATTTTTAGTAGAAATATGGTTTGGATTCTAATGGCACAATAAATCCAGGGCTTCAGAGGTTAATTAATCCTACTATCCTTCCTACTAATAATAGGTCTTTACATATGAAATTGCCGTTTTTTTCATTTGTACATATAACTTAACTACTTTTATAATATTAGAAATATATAATTTCTTTAATATTGCGTTACATTAAGACCGTATCGAGCAACTTTTGATAATTTAATAACCACGATATTTGATTATTTACATAGAAAAAACTTATTCCGAAAGTTACGACTATTTTTGTTTCCAGAATTTCGTACTTTATTAGTTGTAACTTAGTGAAAAAAAAAGTTTTTCTCTTAACGAATGTGTCATTTAGTAGTTAAAATGTCCATAAATACGTGTGTAAAATTTTGTAAATTTACATAATATAAGTCGTTAAATAATAACAAAAACGTTAGTATGGAAAAAAAAATAATTACAGAAATCTCCATACAAAACGGCAATTTCATAGGTAAAGACCTATTATTATAAATGTGAAAGTTTAGTTAGAGTTTGTTGCACAATCACGCCAAAATGGCTAAACGGATTTCGCTGAAATTTGGGACACAGATATTTTGTAGCCTGGAGAGAAACTTAGCTACTTTATCCCAGCGAAATATCACATTCCCGCGAAATAGCGTCGTGTATTCCACGCGGGCAAAGCCGCAGGCGGAAAGCTAGTAATAAATAAATTGATTAAATAGTCGATCAAGTCCTTTATCTTTTGATTATTATTTCTGATTTAACAGGGTTTTCAAAGGTAGAATACACAAATTAATGTAGGTACCAGATTCATTTTTGAACTATAAATATTATTTAACTAAGAAATATAGTTCTGGGTGCCTACCATTGATGGTAGGCACCCTGGCAATACTAGTTCACCGCGTGTAAACTCAACATTACGATACGACCAACATTATCGCCAATGTGGCAATATACACATAATTAGTTTAATAACCTCGATCCCGTGGAATGCATAATTATTATGTTCCACTGGATCCAAAACAGTTTATATTAGTACCTGATAAAATTAATTCCAGTTTCAGATGACCAGCCGGCCTAGCATGAGCGGCTTATAACGCGCGATATGATATGGTACGGCAAGTTGTCTTGCTTACCCCACTAAGGTGTAAGCAAGACGGCATGCCGTACCATATCATATCGCGCGTTATAAGCCGGTCATGCTAGGCCGGCTGACCAGTGCAGTGACGTAAACGATACTATAAGCACGAAACGAACTTATCAAGATCATGATCGTATTCAACATATTATTATATTTTATGGAGTGTAAAGGTAATATATTTAACAGGAGCAAATTGTGAAATGACTTGATTTTTTCTATTACTTACTTCATTTTCAATAATGAAAATTGCAAAAAGTAAAAATAATTAGAGATATATATAGCCAGTATTTCGATAGTATAAGGATTCTGGGAGTAGTGCGCTTCTATCTTATCATCACTTAACAACAGGTGTGATGAAAGGTAGTGCTATCCCGTTGTGAATGAAAAAAAAGTATTTGGTCATCCATTCCATGTCTGACTATTCAAATAAGTTCTCATCCGCAATCGTTGGCTACTACAGCAATTTTCTCTAATCCGCTACTATCCTTGCTTGCTACTAATTAACAGACTTCAAAAATTTAAAAGGAGGAGGTTATCTATTCGTCGCGTTTTTTTTTTATATGTATGTAGGTACTACCGATTACTCGAAGATGGCTGAACCGATTGAAATGATTGAAACGTTATAGCATCAGGTTTTTTCCCAAGTTGGTTCCATTTTTTGAAATTTTGAAATCGGTTCAGTAGTTTTCAGGAAATCTTGAAAATACTGTCGTTTTCGTTACCACTTAAGGTGTATCGATGAGCTCAGTGGCGCCGCCAATGGAAAATAAATCAATTGCATTTTATTAAAGGCTTGGATTAAAAGTTTCGGTTATTTCGCGCAAATAGAAGAGCAAAATGCAATTTTTAATTGTTTTTTCAGTGCCTCAAATATGAGCACCAAGTTATGGATCTCGATATTGCCAAATGTGGCCACTTTTGGCACTATTGAGATTCACGACTTATTGCGTAAGTTTGAGTTCTCAAAAGTATATTTATAAAACGCATTCCACTCTTTCACTTTCGCGAAATAACCGAAACTTTTAATCCAAGCCTTTAATAAAATGCAATTGATTTATTTCCATTGGCGGCGCCACTGAGCTCATCGATACACCTTAATTTATTACGTATCTTTAGGCATAACTCTTTTGTTTACAAACCGATTTAGATGATTCTTGTTTTGTTGGAAAGGGGTATCCCCTTCAAAGTACTTACGTTATTTGGTGAGAGATTATTTCTTACTTTTTATCCGACTTCAAAAATTGATTTGATGTCATTTTTTTGAAGGTGGTTTTATTTTTTTATAATTATAAATGTGAAAGTGTAGATGTTTAGATGTTTGGATGTTTAGATGTTTGTTGCTCTATCCTTCCTACTAATACTATAAATGTGAAAGTTTAGTTAGATGTTTGTATGTTTGTTGCTCAATCACGTCAAAAGGGCTAAACGGATTTGGCTGAAATTTGGGACACAGATACTTTGTAGCCTAGAAAAGAACATAGAACACTTTCTATCCCGGAAAATATCAAATTCCCGCGGGATAACGTCGTGTAGTCCACGTGTAGAAAGTTAGTTTTCTCTAATGTTACATATCGTTTTCCAATTACTTCGCCAAGAACAACACCGCGTCTAAATTAAAAATACCCAACGGCCCTCCGGAACGAGCGTAAGCAAACATTTTCCAAATTGATTTGTTTGCGTTTACTTTACAATTTGAATAACGGCTGCTGTCGGCTTATTTGTGTTATTTAAATACGACCGAATGGCGGTTTCAAATTAAGAGAATAATGCGGAGTGTATGTTACGAGTTCTGCGTTAAAATTACGTTTTAACCGACTCTGTGGTCTAGTGGTAACACACTACGAGTATCAAACCCTAAGGTCCCAGGTTCGTTTGCCAGTTGGGGGTACATATTGTATTCGGTGGTAGGAGTTGCCGTTTGTTGCCAATCTTACTACAGTAGTAATGCCGTTAACTTTACTACTCCAGTATGACGTTATTAGAAGGAAAAAAATAAAAAGCCCGGGTTACAATGTGCCGTAAGTAACCCGGGCTTTTTAAGTCTGCTATTTGTCTTACCCTGCTATTTGTCTCTCGCTTACACAATAAACTGTATGAGCGAGAGGGCCTCCATTTCCAATCCCTTTCTTTAACTGACCGAGTTATACAGCCAAGCAGCCAACCGCGACTCCAGCAGATTGTGGCTGCAGATTGTACAGTCAGCATCAAAAGTAACTGAACAAAAACAAGGTGGCAAAAGTAATAGTCACGTGTAAGTGTCTAAACATACTCATCATTTAACATTTCAGAATAATATGATTTTTTTTGTGTTCATATTAGATGGTTAAGGCAATAATGCAAAAGTATATTACCTTACATTTTCCAAAAGAATCGTAAACAATATGATTTCAAAATTAACGGAAAGTGCAAAAACTCACAAGAGAATGAACGTATTTGACGCCTTGCAGATATTATCATGTGTGGCTAGACAGAAATCCATACTTAGATTTTAGGGGGGCTATCACGAAAATCAAACGTCGAAAATACGGCTTGATCTGACGTTCATGTCGCCATCTCTGACGCTCAAATACGTATGAAGAAAGACGGCGATATGACATCTTTTGAAGACAGCTTATTCGAAGTTCTATTTTCATGGTAGCCCTCCTCATAAAGGTATATATTTTGGAACTTATGCGTGGTCAACTATGTCACCGCAAGAAAATGAAATTGAAAAAAAAAAAATCTTTTAATTTTAGAACAATTATTTATTTGGATACATTCCAAAGATTTTTCACAAATGTATTTCAGTTACTTATGAAACAGTAACATGTCAGATATATATGAAATGACACACAATCAAATAATTATAACTTTCTGAAATTATCTATTTTTGAAATTTAAGTTTTAGTTTATTTAGAAGTTAGTGACGGTCATGTACTTTTGACTCAAAAGCTATGTCAGACCACTCTGGTCATTTCAACCGTAACAATAATTTGAAAATTTCATATGCTAAGCTACTTTTGATGCTGACTGTACTACGCGTTAACTTCATCATTGCCGCTACTTCGCGGCCCTCTTCGTCATACCGCACCCCCTGCGTCGCCCGTTTTAATTACTGCGGTATGTAGAGATGAAAATGACCAAAGTGACTGAATTTGACTGACTGTCAATTACGGTCAAATTGGTCAAAAACGGTCATTTACTGTCAAAAAGGGTCATATATGGTCAATATGATCTTAGGTGTCTTTTAATATTTATTTTGAATTAACATGTACAAAAAGCGTTAGCTAGTTTTAGGCGCCTCACCCCGCACCCCGCGGGGCTCCTTTGTCGGTTGACAAAATGGCAAAGACGCAGCGCCCGCGCCACGCTGCGTCACGCGCAGTTGATACTTGTCACGACTTGCACCACCGCAGTATGAGAATAAAGAGTAAATTGAATTTTCTTTACCTAATAAATACTTAAATATTCCTACTACTTTTTTGAAAATATGACATAAACATCAGAGAAACTTTCTCCTCCACGAACACAGAATAACAATTTTGTTTTTTATTAATTATACTGAAATTGTGTCACGATGTTGGCGGAATGGCAGTCATGTAAGTAAATAGTTGTGACTAGGTTTATTAAGTCACTTCAGATAGAATTAATCAATATGTTTAAGTCAATTTCATTGAATTTGACAGTAAATGACCGGTCAAATATGGTCAAATACGGTTTTTGACTATCGTGACTGGTCAGATTCAGTCATTTTACATCTCGAGGTATGACGAAGCGGGCCGCGAGGTAGCGGCAATGATGAAGTGAACGCGTAATATGTCAAATTGCACCGTCTGTAGACCGCATAAGTGATACTGTTTGGGACTTTTGAAATGATCCACAAACCGGAATTCTAGGTTCTTAGCTCGTTTCTATGGGCAGTTAGAACGCTTTTACAAAATAATGTACAGGAAAACTAGGACCAAATGCAGTCTATTTCACAATTCCCACTTCTCATTACAAATATGTTGAAACTAAACCGAACTTCAAGTTGCAATGTAAACAGTCAATAGTCAACATTGAGAACGAAACGCGCATAATGTTAACTACAACGTATAAGGGCGCGTTCAAACAACGCGTTTTCCGCGCGCGCGCTTTCCCACTGGGCTCTCTGCTTGTTACTGAATAGTAGTCCGCGTCCGTGGTTGACGCATCCTCTCTTTCTATCGGGACGACAAAAAATTATTTTTATTAAAAAATAATTTTTATTTCACTCTTTTTAGTGCATTATGCAGGGAATTTTCGTATATCCTTATAAATAGGTATGATATATTACACCTACACATAAACCGCATCAATCGGTTAATAAAGTGGTAACAAAAACGACGGTATTTTCAAGATTTCCTGAAAACTACTGAACTGATTTCAAAATTTCGAAAAATGGGACCAACTTGGGAAAAAACCTGATGTTATAACGTTTGAATCATTTCAACCGGTTCAGCCGTCTTCGAGTAATCGGTGTACATACATATAAACAAAAAAAAATAAACGCGACGAATAGATAACCTCCTCCTTATCAATTTTTGAAGTCGGTTAAAAACGTCCCACCACGTCCCGCGCTGTGGCGCGCCGAGAACATAAGGCGCGCTCCTCCACCACGGGGGCCTGGGTGGGCGATAAAATTCCAGGCTGGTAAATCCTACGGTTGCCATGGAGACTGTAAAATTAAGAAACAAGTGATGAGTGTAGATAAAACATTTCAGAATCTTTCATGTGTAGACTGAGTGCTGGCTGCGCAGTTACAGTGCCACAAACTTTGCTGTGCCGGTGGCCAAAATGTGAAACTAGCGTGTTTTTTTTTAATGTCTTTCTGCTGTCAAGTTGATGTCCAACCATAGCGCTGATGGCGGCTGAAGTTCTTAGAAGTCAAGGCCGGTTAAATTGCTACAAAAAAAAGAAAAAACATACGTAGCGCCGCTGTCACCGGAACAGAAAAGGTTGTGGCACTGTACTGTTGTGTTTGTGGAAATGACGACCCATACGTGGAATACGAGATAAGTAATGTGGAATAATATAAAAAATGGTCTTATTAAATAGGTGATTGTTGTGATTGTAAAAAAAATATTTACTTATTGTTTTTTTTCTATATTTCAAAATATTAAGGCATCTCCACCATACAGTACTGTATACAGTACTGCTAGCAAGAAAAACTATTTTTATCGTAATCGTCACTGTGAATCACAGTGACGATTACGATCACAGTCTGTGATCGTATTATTTTGTATGGAAAAAAACCAGAGCAGCGCCTCTTTCGGTTGTATAAGGAACATAATATTTAAATTATATTTTACAACAGTACTTTGAGTGCTTTTGACGGATGGTATAGTTTACTATTACGATTACAATAACGATAACTTTCGCGCTAGGGCTACTGGTATTATTTTCTTACTCTATCACCAACCGAGTAAACGTTAAGTATAGAATACACAATATATACCTGTATAAAAAGGAAAGTTCTTTCAATATGCCGTCTCCAACTATACCATTGGCCTAACAAAAGGTACGCAAACACAAGCCCATCCCAGTACAGACCGATTATCCTTAAATGGCACCAGAAAACTCGCAGCTTTGTAAGGCCTTTTCTCAATAGGTTCCTGTCACCTGCCTGAGAGAAAGCAAGATGGATGACGTCCGCGACCAAGATAACCGTATTAATGTGCTCGCACCTTTATGTAGTTACCCGAAACTAAGCCTTATACTGAAAGTGATAGAAGCGAGACAAGATTTCGATTAAAACGAGTATAATCAGTCATGTTGTTTGATAGAATTAGTGATTACTATTATGGATTTAATACTTATGTAGGTAAATGAACGTGCTTTCGTTTTATTGTAGGTAATAATGAAGTTAATAAAAAGGCCGTAATAATAGGAAGAGCTTATTTTAAAAGGATTAGGAAAGAGTAGAAACAAAAAATATTGTTTAACCGCGGTTTCACTTGCATGTCACCTGTTCCTGTAAAAAAATTGGGATAAAGTATAGCCAATGTCACCTAGGATGAATGTAGCTTTCTAATGTTGAAAGAATTTTTAAAATATGTGTAGTATTCAGATTTTAAATTATTTTTATGCATTCACAATTCTGTAAGTTCAGGAAAAATGTGATACTAAAAAACCTCGAGCCCTATTAAGCCGCCTGAAAGCTACTTATAGGGCTCGTGGTTTTTACTAAGTATCATATTTTGCCTCTATCTGTCTAGTAGTTATTTCGGTCAGTCAACCTAAAATGGGCTGACGAAGTAGCCAAAGGTCTACAGGAGATTCTGTTGCCCAGCTGTGACGACTGATACTGGAACGCTATGCAGGGAGCATTCGCGTCTTTTGTTGTCGGAGACCAAGATTAACTTCGGGAAAATAGTAGCTTTTGATAAAAATCGGGTTTAAATATAGCACAAGTCATCCAGGATGAATGGAGCTTTATAATGTAGAAAGAATTTTTAAAATCTGTCTAGTTAGTAGTTTTTTCGGTCAGTCCAGTCGGTCAATCTAGGTACGGCTGGGCTGACGAAGTAACCAAAGATCTACAGATGCTGCAGCCCGGCTGGGACGACTGATGATTGATGATGATTGATGTAAATAAATAAAAATTGAATTGAATAGATACTGGGACGCCATGCAGGGAGCAGTCGCGCTTTTGTTGTCGAAGGCCAAGATCCACTTCGGGACACTGTAGGATAGTGTATTTTTTTATTTTATCCATTACAAACTTACAAACAAAAAATCTAATCTTTCTTCTTAATAATATTACTTTAGAGGTATAAACGAAAGTAAGATTAGATCAAACGTTGTTATTTGAAAGAAGGGAGAACCTTATGATAATCGAAAAATAAATGCAATCTATATATTTAAAATTCAAAGTCCTGACTGACTGACTGAGATATCAACGCACAGCCCAAACCGCTGAACCTAGAGACTTCAAATTTTGCACATAGATACGTTATACAGTACACTGTATAACGTATCCACTAAGAAAGGATTTTTGGAAATTCCACCCCTAAGGGGGTGAAATAGAGGATGAAAGTTTGTATGAAAGTCCGTCAGTTTTGAAGTTAGGATCTTTAAACAATGTATTTAGGCTGGCAATTGAAAATTAATATTTACCTGTGTCAGCGTTTTTGACAATTCCACTCCCGAAGGGGTGAAGAGGGGGATGAAATGTTGTATCTGGAAAGTCCTTCATTAAATTTATTATTTAGGCTTATGGTCGGAAAGTAAAACAAATAAGCAAACACATATTTCGTATATTTTCGAAAATCAACCCATTAGAGGTTAAATGGGATAAATATACCTAAAAATCGATATGGATGTCGTTATTGAGGTTTTATGAGATGACGATTGCAAAAATGGCATTTATTTTGATGTTTAACACGCTGAACATGATTCAACCCCTAAAAGGTTGAAATAGGGGTGAAGTTTTGAATGAAAAATCAGGGGGTAAAATAGACATTCGAACTTGAAACTTTGTAGGCTTACTTCTTAAAACAAATAGGCAACCCATTTCGTAGTTTTCCGAAAATCAAACCCAGGGGGTAAATAGGGTATAGAAACCTAAATCATCTTAAGTACCCTAAAAGTTCGTGGTACCTTAGCTACTCAGAACTAACTTCTTGGTTGTAAAACAGACACTTATTATTTACTAGCTTCCGCCCGCGACTTCGTCCGCGTGGACATTCGAGGACATTCGAGGACATTCGTGGCCCGCCGCACGTGGCAAACGTTCTGCCTCGCGCGAGGCTGCTCGCTTGGTGAGGGAGGACCTGCCTAATCACGTAAAAACGGCTGATCGGATTTTTATGAAATTAAAGCATAGAATACTTTTTATCCTGGTTATTTGTCCCCTAAGTATTGTCTCGAATGTCCACGCGGACGAAGTCGCGGACGGAATCTAGTCGTAAAATAAATGGGTTGTTCACATTCTTGAAAAATCGAATAAGATCATTAAAATGTCGTAGGCAATACTTTTGACGTTACCGAAATATTAACATCGGATAATCTCATTGCAAATCACGGACTTAACCCACAAAGCTGGTTAACATCGGGACACCTACCACAAATTTCAGAACGTGGTTAGAAAAACAGCGATCAAGGAGATTGTCAAATTGACGTGATTTACTAAAGTATTTTTCAGAAATTCAGTTTTTGCAAATATGTGTAAAGTTTCAAATAAGAGAAATTTATGAAAGCAACAGCGGCAAGCTCGCTGCACATTTGCCCCGCTTTCCACTCGCTCGTAACTCGCTAGTGTGATATAAAACCCTTAGGAAGCGTGCAATATAATTTGCAGATAATACAATCGTTTAACGATGTTAACGAGGGTTGTATGAAAACAACAGTTAATTTAAACACGGTAAAAATCCCGCTTTACATAATTATATTATTTACAGTGTTAATAACCATAAAAGTTTCAAATGTTTTTAAAATATATTTTTGACAAAATTTGTGTATCCGTCTAATGGCCAATTTGCTGATCCGTAGTTAATTGAACTAATGAATAAAAAAGTAACTAATGGTCTAATATCTCGAAAATTCGTATTTCAAATAATAGTTAGCCGTCTTGTGAAGTACAGTTACTGTGTACTATACGAAATATTATTCTGTACTATACGGGACGAAATTGGTCCTCCAAATCGGATAGTATGAGCCGGCTAAGTTAAGATGTTGTTAAATGCGGTTGTACAAAATCCGCTCTAATGACTATTATCGTAACCGCGTTCTATCCGAGCTTTAAGCCTGGATTACCTGCTCCGCCCGGTGGGATGTCACCGAACAAATCGCTCAAACATGTCTCCGAGCGAGCCAGATGAGTAATACCTCATTTAAAATAAAAATTAGATTTGAGTTTAAAGGAGAATTTCAAATGAAATGAGTCTGAGTTTAAAAGAGAATAAAGGAAAAATGTGATTGTAAAAAGCCACGAGCCCTTAAGTAGCTTTCAGGCTACTTATATAACATAGGTACTTAGAGGGCTCGTGGTTTTTTACTTTCACATTTTTCCTATACTTACAAAATTGCATAGTGAATGCATAAAAATAATTTTAAATATCAAGTAAAAGAGAATTTAAAATGCTACATTATGTAAGTATGTAGTGCCAGAGATCAGTAAGTACCTACCCCAAGGAAGAAAAATTTTCGTGATCGTATTAAATAAGAAATCCAGAGCAGAGCGCCACCTTCAGTCGTTTAAGGAACTTAATTCAATAAGCAGCACTTTGTCAACTTTTTATTTTATTTATTCGGAAAATAAACAATATAATTTGTACTTAACTGAACTTAACTAAATTTGAATTAATTTATCAGCAGAGTTTCCACTATTACAAATTACATATAAGTAAATAAATACAAAGGGGAAAAATACAAAAGTTTAAGCATTTGACTAAACTACTCTAACTAATAAAAAAACTTTAGAACAACACAAAAATAACAATAGAGCGAGCTTCCGTTCTTTGGGTACATTTCAAAACTTTTATTAAGAAGCTGTTTCCTAGAATATAATATTATTTATATGCTCATCACGACACGTGATTCGTAATAGGAATATAAATATATTTTTTTCTTTGGCAAAACACTGCACTTCCTTGCCCCAGTTCCGAGCTCATATATCTTGTTATTATGTGACATAATCTATGGGTTTATGGCAGACATTCCGCTCCCTCCTTGTCTATACTTCATTCCACTATTCTTCTTTAATACATGCATAATCATTTGTACTATGCCATACTACTAAATTTATAGTACTGGCTATATGGAGTATATTACACAAAGTTTTGTAAGAGACGGTTTTTTCTTCTTACTCAACTTTTTTACTTAAGTATAGTGTTTTCGAATAAACACCCTGTATAAGAAAGTTATTTAAGCTTTAAATTACAATAAAATAAAAACACAAATCGCTTAAAAGTTAGATCGGGTAAATACAGGGTGTTTTTCTATAAGTGCAATACCTTTTAGGTGGTGATTGTGCTCATGAATATGAACAACTTTTACTATGGGGCCAACTCTGCAAGACAACAAAAAAAAATCAGCTGTTTCATACAATTTGTTAATAACTACCTGACCAGAATGTATGGAACAGCTGTTTTTTTTGTGAAGTTGCAGAGTTGGCCCCATAGTAAAAGTTGTTCATATTCATGAGTACAATCACCACCTAAGAGGTATTGCACTTATAGAAAAACATCCTGTATAGTATAAGAAACAAAAAAAATCAATAGATATTTGACAGCAGCAGTATGACCTCTTTTTTAGGGTTCCGTACCCAAAGGGTAAAAACGGGACCCTATTACTGAGACTTCGCTGTCCGTCTGTCTGTCTGTATGTCACCAGGCTGTATCTCATGAACCTTGATAGCTAGAGAGTTGAATTTTTCACAGTTGATGTATTTCTGTTGCCGCTACAACAACAAATATAAAAACAGAATAAAATAAATATTTAAGGGGGGCTCTCATACCACAAACGTGATTTTTTTGCCGTTTTTTGCTCAATATTAATAATGGCAGCAGGTAGACGCTTCAAATGTTCACAGAATATGTAGTTGTATATTAAATTTAAAAATAAATAAATAAATTTAAATAAAATAAGTATTTAACAAAACTGTTATTAGACCAATCCTGATGTATGGGTGTGAAACTTGGACACTAACGATGAAGGAGGAGAATAAATTCTTAGTGGCGGAACGAAAGATATTTCGAAAGATTCTGGGACCAACCAAAGGAGATGATGGAAACTGGAGAGCAAGGTTCAACTTAGAAATAGAAGAGCTAGTGTCCGAGCTGAACGTTATATGAGAAATAAAATCGTCCTGACTTCGCTGGCTAGGACATGTTGAAAGAATGGGAGAGGATCGAGCTGCCAAAAGAGCGTATCTGAGGCAACCAACTGGGCGTCGCCCGGTGGGCCGTCCGAGATATCGCTGGAACGATGAAGCTGCCAAAGACCTAAGCCAAATCAACGTAACTGAGTGGTCGGAACTGGCGTAAGACCGAACAAAATGGCGTGCTTTAACATCGGAGGCCAAGATCCACTTCGGGTTGCTGAGCCAGCGAAGTAAGTAAGTAAGTATTTAAGGGGGGCTCCCATACAACAAACGTGACTTTTTGCCGTTTTTTTCTCGATCTTAAATATAGTGTCTAATGTTGTATAGATTAATATTGTACTGGCACACAACAGCTCTAAGCCGCGAGAAATGGAAGGAAGGTGGAGAGGCCTTTGCCTGCAGTGGGAGTACCCAGGCTGATTATGTTATGTTATGTTATGTTATAAATAGTGTCTAATGTTGTAGTATAGATAATGGTACAATCGGACAAAGGGTTCCTGTCCGACTCGCACTTGGCCGATTTTATTATTATTGGTTTGTCAACAAATGTTACAATTGATACATAAGTAAAATAGAGCTATAAACTTATTACCTAATTGAACAATATATTACAAAATGGAAAATGAAGTATTTAGAAAAAAATCGACCCGACTCACAAGCAGCTCCGATGGGACGATGGTTGTGAGACGGGTCGATTTATTCTAAATACTTCATTTTCCATTTTTCAATAATAAAAATTGCATTGTGAATGCAAAAAAGTAAAAATTTAAATAACAATATATTACAGACAAACACCACAATGTCATACATTTAAATAATAATTTCAGTAAATACTACCACTTATCACTAAAATACTACTAATGTACATAATTATATTAAATTGCGGGTCTTTGTGCGGTCTATAAACAGCCTCCGATTTCTGACGTAGGAATAATATATTATCTAAACTAGAACTGTCCTGGTTGAAGATTCTCAGTGACGAGACAATGGAGACTTTTGAGGGATGGTGACTATAATTAACTTGTACCACAAATAATATTTTGACGACTGATTTGGTGCAGGGGTAGGAGGCCTTCTACGCTAGAGGTCTCGGGTTCGACTCCCGAACAAGACAAATATATATGTTTGTGCATGAACATGTCTATTTTTCTTGGTTGGGTGTTTTCTATGTATATTAAGTATGTATTTACAAACAAAAAGTATTTAAGTACCTATATATTTATCCGTTATGAAGTTTTCCATGACACATTTTCTCAATTAAATTTACATGGGCTTAGATAATTGGTGTGTTTGTAAAAAGTTATTTAAATAAAACTATACATCGTACTATTACGATTGCCATAAAAACAGTTGCCGTGCTAAGCCTACTGAGTTTCTTAAAAACAAACTCGTGCAAAGTATTGAGCTATACATATAATGCACGAGGCTTAGTACCTATGTATGTATGTCTCCATTCTCATTTGCCGACAGCACTCATCAAGACATACGGACGTGAAACTAATTATCGAGCATGAGATGCTCATTTATTTAAAGCATGTCGCACATTACGATTGAATCCAACGTTTGCGACAGTAGAGGTTGCGACATAGAGTTATGCAAATACATAAATATTGGGCTGGTGTAATTTTAATTACACATAATTGGATGCGAAAATTTGTGAGGATGTTTGTCACTCTTTCACACAAAAAATACTAAACGGATCTGGATGGAATTTGCATCAGAGATAGATTATAGGCTGGAATAACACAAAGTATACTTTTTAACCCGATATACCCACGGGAACGGGAACCACGCCGGTGAAGCCACGGGCGGCCGCTAGTGATAAAATAAAATTACCAGTCCTAGGAAGATTAAGCTATACGTTAAGTAGCTTTCTCGATTGTTTTGTATTTGGTGTATTCTCAAAGAAAATTAGGTACTTTCGACAGATTACTACAACCAAAGCTTACTACATTTCACTTAGCCAACATGCAAAATGCTCTAAAGTTTCCTAGAAACGCTATACGGAAAATCGATTTAAATAATTCTAGTGGCAGAAGTGAGCGAGAGGCCTGCGGGTGTTTGCGCACGTCGTTGATTCGAGCGTAAAACTTATGCAAACTCGCCGCGGGGGGACTTTTAACGAAATATCAGACACGCTTGTGAGTACAACTCGTGTGCATTTCAAAGGGGCTTAGATGGTATGTTCATGAAAAACCTGGCTTGGATGACAAGATGCTTTCAGTCTAGTCCATACTAATATAATTATTATATATGTGAAATTGTGTTTGTTTGTTTAGTTGTTTGTTTGTCCGTTTTTCACGTCAAAACAGAGGAACGGATCGAGACGTGATTTTTGGTATGGCGATAGTTTAAGGGCTGGATAGTGAGATAGGCTACTTTTCATAAATGAATAAATATGATATTCCCGCGGCATAACGTCGTGTAGTCCACGCCGGCGAAGCCACGGGCGGAAAGCTAGTCTTCAATATTTATTTGGTTGTAAGCGGCATAGGTATTACCAAGGATTATTTAAAACCTAAAGCCAGATTACAAAAACCTAGCTAAACTCGCACGTGAAGTTTCGTGAAACGCTACGGAAAGTCGATTTAAATAATGCTAGTGGCAGAAGTGAGCGAGAGGCCTGCGGGCGTAGCGTGTTTGCGCACGTCGTTGATTCGAGCGTAAAACTTATGCTAACTCGCCGCGGAGGGGGCACTTTTAACGAAATACCAGACACGCTTGTGAGTACAACTCGTGTGCATTTCAAAAGAGATGACATGGTTAAAATTTAGCATAGTTTAGGGTTTGACTGGCCCAATTGAGTTCTAGTATTCGATGACAAAAATCGGACCATCGAAGCTTGGTAGTGACGCTGCCCCTTTTTGGAGTTTTATATACTTACAAGGGCAAAAAAAAATATCTGAGCAGTGTGCATTGTGTTCGGTAGCGTGCCTGGGAAACGAAACCCCAATTTTTTTCTAATGTCCGGAAGCGTTAGGAAAATATTAATTATTAAAAATTTGTACACGCATCACACACGGAAAGAAAACATCAATTTGAATACGTTGATATAACAAACTTAATACTGTATTAATTAAATTATTATTATTATTGTACGCTTTGGAAGTCACGGTTCAAAAGTGACCCGGGGGGTAATTGTCTAACTCAACATCAATCGCAATCGCTTTCAGTTTGACATCCATCACTTGTTGTTCAAGAAAGTTGACAAAGTTTTAGTTGACAAAAACAGCAATGGTCGTGCAATATCTTTCAAACTGAATGCGATTGCGATTGATGTTGAGTTAGACAATAGCCCCCCCGGTCCTTTAGGGCTTGCGTGGGGATATGGATCCAACACGTTATTATAATTATTAACCGATTTATTGAACAGAGAACTTTAAAGAATAAAAATACACGTAATACACGTGATTACCTACTCCTCACTTCTTTCTTATCCAATTCAAATACCCTGAAAAATAAGACAAAAATAAAACTCTGAAAACACGATTGTGTTTTGTTATAATTTGTTCTTAACATTTTTCTTGCAGCAAACGGCAAAGTTACTTAAGAGAAACCGTTTGTCTTATAAACTGCAATGCCGTGTTAGTTGCTAACAAGAAGAAAGTTGCGAGGGGCTTACTGCGTAACCGAATCAATTAAAAACTTCTGACGTCTAGACAAAAAACCTTCGGATATCAGCTTTATAGTTTTGAAGTTTTATCGTCATTTTTCATTTCATTTTTCAATGAAAAATTAATCATCAGCATCAGGCAATAGAAGTCCCTATTGCTGGGGCACTGGCCTTCCTTATAGATGGATAAGGAGAATGGGCCATGACCCAGCACGCGGGCCTAATGCGGATTGGTGGATATTAAGGCTGGCATTCCCCAAAATAAGGTATTTTAAATTATGGATTACTCGCAAATCACAAGTACTTGAAATTTGGAAAAAATATATGTTATTTTACAGTTATTTATCTAGTGCTTCCGGCCGTTTTTTTTCGATTGATCATATTTTACTGTCAAATAAAATCCCAAAAATCCGTCTAATCCTAATCCCAAATATCGTATTACTTGCAGTTTATTTGGTTTTAGTTAATTAAAAATATACGAAAATAATTGTCTTTGAATAGCCGAGGGATTCCGGCCGTCAAAAGTAAAAAAAAAAATTATTTAATTTTTAATTGAATTTTAGTGATTTTCGATTCGCGGGGCGCTCGCGAGTTCACAGTTCACTGCCGGCTGCCGCTGCGTCCGCGTGAAGTGTATCGCGCGCGGCCGAGCAAGCGTTTTCGTGCCTATTTCGGTCGGGAATCATAACGCAGCCGGAATCAATGGTTTAACGTACCTTCAAAAGCACGGAGGAGCTTGAGATAATTAATTTTTGTTCAGCCATGTCTTCGAGCTAAGTGGTTAAAGTTGACACTAGTATTAATTAAATCAAATCAACTTCAACACTTAAATACTTAGCGTACAAACTAAATACGCTCAATTTCAAAGATTTTTCACTAGAATAATTTCGGCAAACGCCACCGCGCCCGCCGTAGCGTTGATGAGACATTCCACTGAGGTCCTCAAAATACCCAACTAAATTAGAAGTTTGTTAAGCGAGCCGCAGCAAAGAAAGGGTTCCTAAACAAATACTTTACGCATTTTCTCTTTGAAATCACTGTTTATGCTTAGGACTATCAACATGGGATTGTTCATTAAGACAGAGTATGTTGGCATTTTAAATAAGATAGTTAACTATTATTTTAGTGTGGGTATTTTGAGTGTCATAGAGAAGTTGGTATTTGTTAAGTTAATGAGGTCATGCACAGGTTATGTTACTCGATGAAATGCTGGCGTCTAGCTAACACAACGGACAGAAAAGTTGAAACTTTTAAATTGGTACAACACTTTGAAATTTTGGTTGAGAAATCTTGTATCCAAATTTTAACATTACTAAATATAAGATGGTGTAAAACAAACTGCAAATAGAGCAGGAGGTGTTCAGGTCAAGTGAATAGAACATAACAAAAAATAGAAAAAATATCCCAATTTTTTTGTATTATTTAATTTTACAAAAAATTCTAATATTATTTTCGATATCAATTCAATATGTACAATACCAAACGTTTTAATAAAATTATTTCATTTTACGATGAAAACAAGTAATTTCAGAGCGCACGCGGGCTGGGCGCCGCGATCGTCAACCCCGGCGGTCCAACAGCTGATCGGCCAGCCGCTATAGCGATACTCCTACCGCGCTATTGTATGCGCCCAATAGCTTCCGGATTATCGTTTACCTGTCTCGTGGTTAAATAAGTAAATTTGTTTTTACGTTTGGTATTATGTTAAATATTGAATTGATATCCATAGATAATATTAGAATTTTTTGTAAAATTAATTAAAAAAAGGGGTTTTTTTTTGTTATTTTATTTACGTTCTAAACACTTAACCTGATCACCCACTGCTCGTTTTGCAGTTTGTTTCAAACCATCTTATATAATAAATTGTAAGATCCAAATTGGCAATTACGAATTAAAGTTTTATGTCTACACCCAACGCAATTTCTTATGATTAAGTGACAAGCAATAGTAAATAAATAAATGATAAATAACTTTTTACAATCACACCAATTATCTAAGCCCATGTAAATTTCATAGAGAAACTGTGTCATGGAAAACTTGATAACGGATAAATACTTTTTTACCACACTTTTATTAGCTTCACTTGTAACTAAGTCACATTGTAAGAAAATCTTGGAACTCAATTTTAACCTACTTTTCACTGTCCCATTGATTTGAAACTTTGCAAGTCTATATGAATCCGATGACAATACAATAATTTGCTACCATCGAGCTGATCTGATGATGGAGTCAAGAGGTGGGCAATAGAACTCATCAATGGCTGCTAGGAAACCCCTCGACTTTAGGCTCATTTCTTTTGTTTTGATGAGACCTATTCGCTACACTTGATGGTGAGGATCTGATGATGGAGCCGGGAGGAAGCCAGTGGCACTTCTTAATGACCACTAGGAAACCCCTCGAGTATGGGCTCCGTTGTTTCGTTCTGATTAGACTTATTCGCTACACTTGGTGGTTATGGACTGATGATGGATGAGCAGGGAGGAAGCCAGTGGCACTCCTTAATAACCAATAGGAAACACGTCGAGTTTGGGCTCATTTGTTTCATTTTGATAAGACCTATTCGTTACACTTGGTGGTGAGGGTCTGATGCTGGAGCTGGGAGGAAGCCAGTGAAATTCCTTAATGACCACAAGAAAACCCCTCGAGTTTGGGCTCATTTGTTGTGTTCTGATGAGACCTATTCGCTATACTTGGTGGCGAGTGTCTGATGATGGAGCAGGGAGGAAGTAAGGTTTCGGCTCGCGCATTCGGTAACTTATAGACTGCACTTGAATTTGTAAAATTAAAAACATACAATCACGCCTTTGAGTTATAATGTTTACGTGGTGGGCAGACACATGAATGGACTGTGAAATCCATTACAATCCATCCATGGCTTGCCATTTATTAAACAAAAAAGTAAAAAATAAATATGTAGTTTAAAAAACAAAAACAACACACTTTTATAGGAACAGACTAAAAAGTACAAAATAACCGTCTATTCAGTAACTGAAATTTAAAAGCGTGGTGCGCCCTTTGCAAAGCATGCATTTCAAGTACTTAATATTGACAACGCGCACCACGCTATTTAATTTCAGTTACTGAATAGACGGTTATTTTGTACTTTTTAGTCTGTTCCTATAAAAGTGTGTTGTTTTAGTTTTTTAAACTACATATTTTTGATTGTAAATACCCGAGACCTCTGGCGCAGAAGGCAGGTATCCTACCCCTGCGCCAAATCGGTCGTCAAATAGATTCATTGCTTATAAAATGAAGTGCGGATGAACGAATACTAAGCTTGATCCCCTCAACATATCACTACGGAGCTGTCTAAGAAAGGTCTTAAGAAAACGTAAAAGTATTCCAAAACAAATTGCCCGAAAGTATTACGAAAACAAATTACTTTAAAAGAATTTAATTTGGTATATTAACACGAGTTACAAGGGCAAAAAAGCCAGATTCTAATCAAATAACGTTGTAGATTTAACGTGCTTACGGCAGAGGGAAGCTTATATAAAACGCAATCTAAGTCAAATACAATTTTTCAGGGCTGTTTTTTTAAGGTTACCTTTTCAACGTGTTTTATCGGCGGCTCTGAAACGTATTTATTTCGTCCCTCCATCATAAAAAGGCCTTCTAAATATGATGAAATTGTTCAATTTTCGTGTGTCCCTAAAATTAATGACGTATTTCGCGTACTGTTCCGCTTTGTAGCTTTTCCTTTTGAATGAACGGAAGCTTTAGGAATGTTCAATTACAGCTTCTTCTTTAAAAAAAATATAAATAAGTATTGGTTCATTAACGTTTCTAATACAATAGTGTACGAACTTACACATTTACTTACAGATACTGGCACCCAGATCGCGTAACTATTTAAGTCCACAGTTGGCTGCTCATACTTTGGTTGGGTCGGAGCGGTGCGGTATAAATGGGCTATGACCTTTACCCTCGCAGTACCCGTTCCCATAGGAATATCGGGATAAATATAGTCTAGGATGTGGTTTTTCAATGGTGAAAGAATTTTTCAAATCTAGATTTTAAATTATTTTTATGCATTAACAATGCAATTCTGTAAATATAGGACAGTAAAAAACCAGAGCAATTAATTAATTAATTTGAATGGAATTGCTATGAATCTGTTTGACATTTTGACATTTTTATTATTTCATTTAATGATTTTTATTTGTTTTTTGGGTCGTGGTTTTTTACTATCACATTTTTCCTATATTTTTTAATTATTTATTTTGAGTTTACCCATTACAAACAATAGTACATTACAGCCGAGGACAGGTAAGTAAGAAATTACATTGTCGAGGATGGTTTGAAGCACGAGCCGCAGACGAGGGCTTTAATCATTCGAGGCAAGGTAATTTGCTTACCGTACAAGGCTTGTATAGTGCTTTTCTCAAGAAATGCGAGGAAATAAAAAAAAACTGTTTAACTAAATAATATTTATTCAAATTGATATCACACATGTTCGGGCAATTATTAAATGTAAATGTTATTGTTTTCCCGGGCACACTTATGTATAAATCGCCCATAATAATATTATTTTAATGATGTATCATTAAAATACGCCAACAACACAGATTCCGAAAACGTATGCGCCTTTTTTCACTTCTCCAAATCAGATCGTAGGTTTTCATATATCTTTCTTTTGATTTTGCTGGCAGTAAGTTTTCTATTATTCATTTTGCTTCTGCTCTCAAATTTGGTGGAGTAGGTACATACAATGTCTGTATATGTTTCATTGGCAGAACTCATTTTGATAATTTATTACACAATATAAATAAACTGTATTGATATCAAATCTGAAATCAACCGCTGAAAATCATTCCCGCCGTTTTTTAATATTGGTTTGTGAGGCCAAGTGGAACGGTCACACAGCCTATTGATACTTACTGCTTGCTACTAAAATGCGCAACTTCAATACCCGCTTCTGGGCGGTAGATGGCGCTGTATATATTTCCCATACAAAATTACTCGTAAAGGATATTTTGGCTATGATAAATCTCATTTTGTTTTTTCGATTGATGTTCGTGCTAAGGGTACATAGCGCTTACAATACGAAGTGATATACTCTGTGCGCACCGTTTTTTAAAAAAAGTTAACCTAAATTATGATATAATAATTACCTACATAATAATAATAATGTGGCTGTATGGTGCAAATGTCCCTTTGCTTTTTCTGTTTTTATACACAGGAATAACGAAAGAAAAAATAAAGAAAAAAGTTGGTAATAATATCTTTGGGTAGTACCTTTTCCGAGGTAAACATTCTAAATTTGAAAATCACTGCAGTAATGAATTTCAGTACTTACTTACTGCACTAAAATCAGTGCAGTAAGTAAGTACTGAAATTCATTACTGCAGTAATTTTCAAATTTAGAATGTTTACCTCGGAAAAGTGCCACGTACTGCATTCTTTTCTCAAATATAATATTAACATTTCAGAGCATAAGTGTGAAAATAAACAAACAAACAAAAAATCAAATCTCTCCTATATCAAATAAAAGAAACAAGTAGCAGATACAGGAACCAGAATACCAAGGCTTGAGGGAGCATTCCGATGTTGGGAACTGCGACAGGGGATCGACTGCTTAAGGACACAGCACATTACATCAACTCGGAAAGGGATCGACACCGTATCGCCTTTCGCCTCGCCGTCAACCAGGCGTCAACCTAACGCAAGCACGTAACCAAACCGGATCAGCGTCGGTACGTCGGCTCGGCTACGGCTAGGCGACGCCGCGCTTACGGCTAGGCGACGCCGGTGGTTCCATAAAATAAAAAAGAATGAGAGAATAAATGATAAAAAAATAAATTAAAAAAATAAAAAAAGACAAAAAAATTACAAAAAATGAGAAAAATAAAAAAAAAAAGTGATGTTCATTTTCATTTTCAGACCACTCTGCGTAGTGCCGTAAGCTCGGGGACGACTAGCGGTAAGCGCGGGGATAGCAAGTTGAGCGACCCGCAAAGCGGTTCGTGAGCTGGTCCCGAGGCGAGGCGATTACGTTATGATTCCGATTAGTGTGCTTTGCAGTAGGGGGTTTCATACAAAGAATACTAAACCGCTCGAGTTGATACGGTGTCGATCCCTTTCCGAGTTGATGTATGTGCTGTGACCTTTGGTATGAAAACGGTGTCGCTTGTGTTGTTTAGAGCTTCTTAATTCATACTAAACAGTCGGTTGCGGTTCAAGATACAAGATTCAAAACCATTTATTCACTTTAGGCTGATACAGCACTTGTGAACGTCAAAAAAGCAAAGAACCGGCAAGAAACTTGCCAAGGGCTTTCTTTTTCTTCCTGTCTTATTTCACTCAGAGTCGTCAAATTAAAAAGTGACTTGAACGTAATATGTATAAGTAAGGTCACTTTCCATCACATCTTAAATAATAATAACAAAATAAGGATCCCGGTACATAATCATAGCAGTAAATAATTTTCAATAATTTGCTTTCCGTAGTCGTGGCTCGCGGTCGTCGCTCGCGGTCGCTAACATCGGAATGACAGGTCTCTAAACCTAATTGCCGACGCTCGCGCGGTTCCATACTAAAGTGGGGCCATGGCCCATGGTTGCGTATTGGCGCTAGTTAGTAGTATAATGGCACGGAGCATACTATATTTAGTGGCTACGCGCGACGGGTCCCCGCGCGGGCGTCCGCGTAACGCAGTTTAGGCCCTTAGGCGCGAGCTTTGCAGTATACCCTTGCAATCGAGGCGGTAGCGATTCTGTTCTTGCGGGTCGATCGCCGTAATTCTATGCAGCGCTTCTTGACAAAGTTTGCGTCATGACGTTTGACTTCGTATTGCCGTAATGACATAACGACGCACACGTCACGCAAACCTTATTGTAAACGCCGCGCGTATCAAAAACGGTATTGCACTTCGCGTGAACGTCAACTGCACGTAACGCGTCATAAGATTACCGCGATCCAGGACCCCCGCGCGGCCGCGGGTGGAGAGCCGCATGACAGCAAAAAGGAACGTATAAAACATTTTGCACTGTAATTACACATTTCTAAAAGAATGCACAATAACCCCTTGAAATTGAATTATTTTTTTCCATGTAAAAAAACATTCAAAACCTAAATATTCAAAATGGGACCTTATCTGACTTCAACTCAACCATTAAACAAAACGCGTCATTTCAAGGCTTTCATCAGCGAAAATAAATTTTAGCCAAAACAATATCTTTGATAAATGCCCTAATGACGCATATTACTTCAAAAGCCCTGGCCGAGATATAATTCTGGGCATACATTAGTTAAATGATGACGCATCATCTTTTGTAAGATATGGCACATTCGCTTACGAGATATTATGGCAGAATGTCACCGCGTAAGTGGCACTTTGAGCCAGGACAATTGAAACGTCAAAAAGGGTTTTTTGTTAGAAAAAATGTAAAGTTAGAACATTATTTTTTATAATATTTGAGTGTTTTGTTTGAAGCACTTCAGTAAACGAGTAAATGCGAGTCAAACGACCGATTTGGCGCGGGGGTATACCTGCATTCTATGTCGTAAGTCCCGGGTTCGATTCCCAGACAAGACTATTTTGTGGAAATGAACATGTCTATTTGTCTTGGTCTGGGTGTTTGCTGCATATATTAAAAAGTATTTATCAATTAAGTATTAAGTTTTCCATAACACCGATTCATAATGAAAACTACTGTGGACTTAAAACTGGAATGATGGTGAGAACTTATTATGCTGGGGCTTCACCTGTGTGACGCCTAACGTCTTAACGCGCTACTGATAACAAATTAGCGTGCTAAGTCTCGGCTACCGCTGCGTATTATTTCAAATAGCGCGCTAATTAATGGCATTAGGTGTTATTGTTGATCAAATATGTCATACAGATAACAAATAAAATGTAATGTAAAAAACTAATAAATTAATAGGTATTATTTCCATTCTTCCTGTAATAGCTCCTTAGAAAATTCTCCCGCTCCACATCATATTGGTAAGCGGAAATATTATCCTTTTTATTTAATACTAGCTGTGCCCGCGACTTCGTCCGCGTGGAATAGTGACTGTCAGCAGCATTTTAATTTTTTAGGCTTATTATTTTGCAAATAAAACATAATTATACATTATTTACATACCTATATTAAAATAGCGAACCGGACGATGTTCCGTGGGCAGGCCCCCTACAAGGTGGACCGACGATCTGGTCAAGGTCGCGGGAAGCCGCTGGATGCGTGTAGCGCAGGACCGATCGTTGTGGAGATCCTTGGGGAGGCCTATGCCCAGCAGTGGGCGTAGTAAGGCTGAAATAATGATTAAAATAAGCTATTTATAGTATTTTACTGCAAGTACCTTATTTAAGTAAGTAAATACATTAAGCTTCTTTGCCGACGTCATCACACTTTTTTTTTATACTTACCCTTTTTTACCCCCTTTAGGGTAAAATTTTACAAACTTGGATATTGTATTTATTTATATCTAATCAAAAGCCTAAAAAATAAGTTTCAAGCTTCTAGCTTTAAAAAAGACTTAATATCAATAAAACTTTCATCCCCTATTTTAACCCCTTACAGCCTTTATTGCATTGAAAAGTAGCCTATGTCTATTCTCAGGCTATATCTGTACCAAATTACATTCAAATCGGTTTAGCAGTTTAGGCGTGATTACGTAACACACAGACATACAGAGTTACTTTCGCATTTATAATATTAATAATAATAAGTAAGGATGTTTTTTTATCATTTAACTAAGTACCACAGCTTACTTTTTTATTTTATAAAAAATACATGCCTCCTACAGGTTATACCCGTCCCTCTCACTCTCCGGGCATGGCCTGCCCTTTATACCTTTATTTTTTTACCTTTTGCCCTTTATACCATTTAATAAATAATCATCATCATTTTCAACGACGCCAACTACTGGGCATAGGCCTATTTAATAAATAATAATAATAAATAATGGACACCATCATATGAATTGAAGGGTACAGGAGCAAAACAAGAAATGTCACAAACAGGTTTTTTGTTTTTTATTTTTTTTTTATTTTTGTCTTGCATAATTATTTTTTATTAATTTACTGATAGGAACCTAAGCTTACTTTACAAAGATCGGCTGTAAATACAAATAAACTTTTGACAAATGTTCATAAATATACTTACATTAAAATGTAAATTACACAAAAATCTGTTTTGTGACATTCCTTGTTTTGCCCCTGTACCCTTCAATTGTTCCAATATCAACTATACTAGTATTATGGAAGTTGGAAACAACAAGTGGGTATTACACACATAGGTACTCCCAGACCCGAGGAAATATTGAAAAGTTCGTTTTCAATATTTACCCGACCAGGAATCGAACCCACTAGAGATAGCAGCACCTTGAAAGCCGATGCGTACACCAACCGGCCATGGAGGTCGTCAAAACTCGACAACGATTTTAAGGAAATAAAGGCGATACTCGGAAAAAATGTGCTGAAGCGAGATAGCAATGAGAAAACGACGCGCGCGGGAGCGAGACTGATTTTGCAGATTAGGCAAAAAAAACACAAAATCACTTCGTATTAAAAAACTACAGCGATTTTAAAAAAATGCTTCTATACGATCCTCAATATTATTGGTGTCCTTTAATTAAACCAATTTCCAATAGTGTAAGTAACCCCATTTAAGAATAATCTTCACTTTTCGTATTTTTTAGAGGTCTTTTCGAAAATAAAAAGTGTCGAGGCAAAATCATAAAATCGTGTTTTTGAAACTATACGATTCTAGATAAAGATATGAAGAAATATATATCTTATTACCAGATTTGTAACAACTGTAACAGTCCTATAGTTTTAAATCAAAAAGTCCATATTTTTCCGAGTAGCGCCTTAAGCATGAATTAGAAACACGCGTTTTATAAGAGTTGATGGTATAATTTTTGTGCATTTCTAATTTTCTAGGGTGCTTTTCATGTCGAATTAAAAGCAGAGAGTCTCTGTTTAATTTAATACTTGACGAGGCAAATGTAAAATTACCTCAGTCCATTAAACCTCCTTCTTTAATATTCACAGAGGAACTTGTATAATTATGAGCGAGTGAGATTCATAATATTACTTCGGTTATACTTACGCAGTGAAAGGGTTGCGCAAAAATCTTACCTTGAAAATAGGAAATACGAATGATTGTACAGGACATAAACTTATAATGCTTTTACCAAGACAATTTTATAAAATAACCAATGTTCACAATACAATCAAGCGACGTTCCAACTAGTAGTTTCAATTCAAAAGAGAATTAGAGCATTTACATGTTAGGGTTACAGAACTAGCTTATGTTTTATTATTTACCCAAAAGAACTTATACCGGTATCTTGCTTGATTTGTTTCAAAATTCCCACTTGCGCCAAGTTGGATTAACACTTTTAACTCGCAGTTAGATGGCATTTTGGAGAAATATCTTGCACCACCAAGAGTTAGGGGATAGCCTCTAGTTAAGTTTTTCAAATTTTTTACCCACCTATGTCGGAGAGTTAGGCCCAATTTCACCACTGGTATTAAAACGCGATTAACGCTAAACGTGTTTGAAACAAAGTTCTGTCTCTGTCATCTGTTTGAATGTGATAGAGAAAGAACTAAGTTTTAAACACGTTTAGCGTTAATCGCATTTAAATATTAGTGGTGAAATTGGGCCTTAAACTAACTCTGGGCTAAAATTTCAAATGTCAAAACAGCCACACACGTCAACAATGATAACCATGAAGTTTGACTTAATACTCTGAGGTAACTCAGTATTAAGTCGAGCTTCATGATGATAACAGTACTATAAATATAATGCGACTAAAAACTCTAACGACTTCAAATCTGACATAAAGGAATAAAACTTATTCAATGTACTGTGGAGCGAGAGAGAGCAATACACTTATGTCATTCAGCATTTGTCCTAAAATATTTGGCCGGATGTAAAAAGAACGAATGAACATGGCGTCTAACTCGGGTAAATTGGCTCTGGGTTAACCCTTTATAGAGCATAGCAAAATTAGTATAGCGGCTGTAACCACATCACATGTCGATTTTATTGAAACTGTTGCTTATTATGCTAGCTCACTCGATGGATAGCCCTTATGTATTTTTTGATTAGTCCCTGAACGGGCGTAATGCACAAACGTAACCACAGAGCTGAAGTGTGCGAATTTCATTCGCAATGGCGCCTAATGTATTTTTTTATAATTATTATCACTCAAAAAATCTGCCCGTTAAAGATTTAAATTCTACTGGTGCAAATAGAACTGTGAGTTAAAAATTCAAAACAATACCATTGAGTTAGTAAACCCCGAGTTAAGAGTATAGTCTATTTATTTAACTCTTAAGCAAATGTTACTAAACAGACAGAGCAGAAATACAACTGACCAAATTGAATTATCATCTCGCTCCAATTTTGCTAAGCGGTCTTGAAGATAATTAGAAAAAACAACTTTCCCGAAAGAAAAACACTGGGGTATATCAATTTCATTTCGTTAATACTTACCGAGGAATCAATCAAACCACAGTACACAAAGATACAGTAGTTTAGTTTAGGTCAAATAAGATTTTTGAAGTGAAAACTTCTTTAGCGGCATTGTGCACTTTTTGTGATGTCATTAAAATTCGAAGGCAAATTTCGCCACAATTTCCAAAGATGTAAAAGCTCAGTTAGGAAACGGGCGGCATTGAAACCAGAAGACAAATTGTTTTTGACAATTTATTTTTTTGTAAAGATGTCTAGGGAGCCCTTTTCACTTCTGCCGGCACTCCCGGAGTGCAACCCGTGTTTTTTTTTCAAATTCACAACGGGCTAGCTCTTTGCCATCATCATACATGAAGTTCAGTGGTGATTAGGCTGAAGGTGGAAGCGCACTACTCCCGGAATCCACAATCACTGAGACTGGTTATCTACAATAATGCCGAAAACATCATTGTTATGGCGTCAGACTTCGGTGAGATGGTGATAGCTAGCCAGGCGGACTTAAGAACAAGTCTTACCACCAACTAGATTATAGTAATGTATTAATTTCAATTATACATTCACAGACATTGTTACAAAGATAATAACACAATACTCATTAATCAGGGGCATAATTTGATTTATAATAAAAATCTACACATCATAAGATCAATATAGTCTAGACTACAGTAGTACAGACTAGACTACAGTTACAAAAACATAAAATTAGAAAGTGTAGATGAATTTTCGTTGCTAGGGATAGTCATCGATAAACACATAAATTGGAAAGCCCACATACTTAAAATTAAGAAAAAGCTATCTAGCTTTTCTTATGCACTCCGCGAAATAAAAAAACAACGGATGTAGAAACAGCAATAATCACGTACCTACTATGCCTATGCCCATGCTTGGCTGAGCTACGGCGTGGTGCTGTGGGGCAACAGCACTGACGTGGCATCACTGTTTACTGCCCAAAAAAAGTTGATCCGCATCATAGCTAACATCGAGCAGACAGAAAGTTGTAGACCGTTTTTTCGTAAATATGAGATCATGCCTCTTACATGTTTATATATTTTTGAAATATGTAAATTTGTTCGAAAATACAGTATATTCTATAAAAAGCGACAAGATTTAACTACTAATCATTCGACACGACATAAAAATAAATTAATAGTCCCAAATTCCCGTTTGAAGCTGACATCATCAAGTACATTTCATTCATCTGTTAAAATATATAATAAATTACCTAATTCGCTAATTAATGACGATAATAATTTGACATTCATCAACAATTTAAAACAATTCCTAATAAATAAATGTTACTATGACCTAAATGAATATTTTAATGATAAATTAATACAATAATAATAGTAAATTAATAAAGATAATGACATATATATTTATATATATTCAAATTTAATTGGACTTATTTCATAATTATTTAATATACATCTGTCTTTAAAAGGCGCTTCCTCTCCTTTTCCACCAAATTGCGTGCCTGACAGGGTCCATGGTGATCTTTAGATTTGCTTTTACCACCTTATGTATGTACACTATGGTTTGCAATAAATTATTGAGTATTGAGTATTATTGAGTATTGAGTATTGAGTAGTCACAAACATATTAAAACTTTTTACAATTCAAATGATGGACTAGACAGCTGCCAGCCTGTCTGTTCGGTTTTTGCGCTAAACAAAAGACGATCGTTATGTTCCTTTTCTCAACCCCTAGCATGGAAAACTATCAATAAGGTAATCGAATAGTAAACTATACCGTCCTTCAAAAGCTGTCAAAGTGCTGCTGTCATAATATATATTGAATTTCAGTTCCTTATACGACCGAAAGAGGCGCTGCTCTGGTTTTCATACAAAATAATACGATAACGCTAACGGTTACCATAATGACAGTTTTTCGTGCTAGAGCTACTGGATATTTTTTTACTATGTCGATAAGTCTCCAATGTTCGACCCAGTTTTTAGTGAATCCGTCTTCATTATTAATTTCCCTTTCAGGCGTGTCTCCTTTCTTTTCTAATTTATAATATCTTGAAAAAGGGCGAAGGTAATGTAATGAGAGAATGATTGTTCCTCTGCGACAGGAAGTCGTTAAAATAAAAATAAAACCGCCTTAAAAAAATCCACATAAAAGTAAGTAATATTATAACAAGCCAATATTATACCGTAAGTAGGTACTTACTTTGAAGTTTTTGTTTTGTTAAAATTTTTTTGGTTTTTTTGTTTTTGTTTAGACCCGCCCGACTTCAAAGTACCTACTTACGTTATTAGAGGTAGGTATTATTTCTTACTCTTAGGTGGATTTTTTTTGACAGCGGTTTTATTTTTTATAAAAAACTAGCTTTCCGCCCGCAGCTTCGCCCGCGTGTACTACACGACATTATCCTGATGGAATGTAATATTTTCCGGGATAAACTATGTCATTATCCAGCTCCCAATCTACCCCCGTACCAAAAATCACATTGATCCGTTACTCCGTTTGGACGTGAAAGACGGACAAACAAATAATACTTACTTATTGATTTTCCCGTGGGAATATGATATTATAATCCTTGCCAGGGTTTCAAATTATTTACTTAAATACCAATTTCTGCCCCCAAATTAGCCCGCGCTTACAGTGACTTTTCCATACAATGAGATTTCCCGCGGTAAAAAGTAAAATATGTCCATTCCAGGGCCTTAAACTGTCTCTATTCTAAACATCATTCTACCCTTGAACTCAAACTATCGCCGTAAATACCAATTATATTCTACAGCTTTGTCCGAGCTAAAACTTATTTTACCATGGAAATGAGCCTCATTCCCGCGGTTACAATTTGCCTATGTATGTCCTTCCTAGCATCAGGACATGGGTGTCCCGGTGCTCCTATCAGTAGGAGTAATTAGTAGGAGCACCCGGAAGCACTGTCTCAACTCAAACTATCTCCATTCCAAATTTCATCAAAACTGGTTCAGCCGTTATGACGTGAGCATATACAATTTCGCATTTATAATAATAGTAGGGATAGTAGAAATAGGAATATGAATGGCCGGCGGCCGCGACTACGTCCGCGAGTACTACATCGCAAAATTTTGTGTCAAAAAGTAAGTAGATTGGCATTCTCTAAGGTCTCATCAGTACCATCAATCTATTTTAATGTCCTCGCTGCTGGGGCATAGGCCTTCATATAGATGCAATGGATAAGGAGAATGGGCCATGACCTTCCACACGGGCCCATTGAAGTTATGGTGTACTAACCAATCCAAATGCAGCCAGAAACATCGGCTTATCGTGTCTTCCGAAGCACGATATATTTTTTAACAGCAATACCATGATAGACCATTGCAAAAGTAACATAACCTCATCGATCGCAGGCCGAGCACGCTACCCGGGGTTTAGGCATAAGAAGGTAACGAACGATACCTAGACAAACAGGAGCTACTATCGTATGAATAATATTCGGACATTCTCCTACTCTTGAACTACCAAAATGCAAAAAATCAAGTCAATACTTTTTAAAAAATGTGTAAAACTGATTTTCTTGAGTTTTATTCCAATGCATAAAGAATTGTTTGCTTTGCACGAAAATGAGCTGTCATGGGACCCATGCATCATTGGATAAAGTAAACAAAAAAATCTTTACTTTTTCCCGCGTTAAAAAAACCGTATGAAGTTTTCCCGGCTAGAGTTCATTTATCCCGATCGATTTAGCCGTTTAAGTAGTTGTGATTGAGCTATAAACATCCAAACTCCGTATCTTTAATATAAACATTTTAACCCCCCCCCCCCTATATAAACATTAACCCCCCTCTTTCTACCCTATTAGGTGTTTTTTATTTTGCCTACGCAGATCATTTTTAATGATGACCTAGTATCCTTCATATCAATTTCCATACTCCTAAGTCCAGAAATGAGGAAGTTTTCATATAAGCCTTATTTCCCCTTTTCTACCCTATTAAGGGTTTTTTATAACTTCGCATACGCAGATCATTTTCAATCGTGACCAGTATCCAACATACGAATTTTCATACTTCTAAGTTTAGAAATGAGGAAGTTCCATATCAGCTTAATCCGCCCGTTTTACCCCATTATCGGGGAGTTTTTTTAACTTCGCTTACGCAGATCATTTTAAATCGTGATCAGTATTCAACATACCAATTTTCATACTTCTAAGTTCAGAAATGAAGAAGTTCCATATAAACTTTATCTCCCCATTTTACCCTATTAAGGAGGAGTTTTTTTTACTTTGCTTACTCAGATCATTTTCAGTCGTAACCAGTATCCAACGTACTAATTTTCATGCCTCTGAATCCATAAATGAGGAAGTTCCATATAACCTTAACCCCCCCATTTTACCCCTTTAGGGGGGGAGTTTCCTAAAATCCGTTCTTAGCGGACGTCTCCTAGGCATAATCTACCTTCCTACCAAATTACATCTTCGTTGGTCCAGTAGTTTTCGAGATTTCGTGATGAGTGAGTTATGTCCCCTCAATTTTATATATATAGATAATGTTTAATTTCACTCTTTTCAGTGCATCATGCAGACTATTTTCGTGTATCCTGGTAAATAGGTATGAATATTGCACCTACACATAAACCGCATCAATTAAAAAAGTTATAAGTAAGTAGTTGAACATGCGTCTTTAATTCATATAAAGTTGTAACGAAAACGACAGTATTTTCAAGATTTCCTGAAAACTACTGAACCAATTTCAAAATTTCGATTAATGGGACCAACTTGGGAAAAAACCTGGATTTTATATTATTTTTATGCATTCACAATGCAATTTTGTAAGTATAGGAAAAATGTGTGATAGTAAAAAACCACGAGCCCTATAAGTAGCTTTCAGGCGAGATCACATTTTTCCTATAAAAACCTGGATGTTATAACGTTTGAATCATTACAATCGGTTTAGTCGTCTTCGAGTAATCGGTGTACATACATATAAAAAAACGCCACGAATAGATAACCTCCTCCTTTTCAATTTTTGAAGTCGGCTTAAAATAGGTTACGTTTTATTTCTAAGAAGATGGGTGAAACTGAAGCTTAGCTCTAATTAGCCTCAGTGAGCGGCTGACAGTCCGCTGACTGACGTAACCCTGGCCGCGCACAGGGCACCGACGAAAACCACAAAACGCCGCACCGACCTTTTTCCTGTACTTAGTTTTCATACATGGGCACACGGTGACGCCGGTGGTGGTCGCCACATTCTACAAATCGTCGCCACTTGCTCCTTGTGGCCGCCAACGGCTATTAATGCCGACACAAAATACTGCAACCAAATGGGTTAGAAAAAGTAACGGCCACCAACCGCAAGTGTCTAATATCGGCCACAAGGTGTGGCCGAACAAACCAATTACCAAAACAAACTACCTATATATTTATGTTACCGAAAATTTGTAACAGCCGCAAAGTGTACTTATTTCCTATTAATTCAAAAGTGGATGAAAGAAGTTATGCGTTCCCCCCGATTCGCAAGCGGGTGAGGCCGCGGGCAGAAGCTGTACATAATATAAAATTATATTTACGTCAGTTGGCGAAAATAAATTTTGTACGTTAATATTTTAATTTACTTCGTAAGTATATTCATGAAACTAAATAAATGATCAAAATATTAAATTCATATTCAAACTAAGGAGAGTTCTAAATAATGCTTTGAAATACATCAAAGTGAAATTTTAATGGCACTTTCTGAATATCAAAAACTACTTTAATGATAAATTATTACAATAATAGTAAAACTTCTTAGTTCTCTTAAAGATAATAAAGCTAAAAAGATATTAGGTTATTTTTCAATTATAAATAATAATTAAGCTTAATTCCAACAGTTGCCGTGTTGTAAAGATCATACAAATATCATGATGATGATGAACGTCATCTTCATAAGTATTTAATTGTCAAATATTCCTAAACACATGCATAAAATGCATATAAGTATAATGCGTATGAGCATACCTTACTCGGCACGCTGTTAGCTAGTTTTCCTCGCGTTCGCTACGACTATTGTAGACACGCGCCACGCCGCACCGCAGCACGCATACGACGCCCACTGCTGGGCATAGGCCTCCCCCAAGGATCTCCACAACGATCGGTCTTGCGTTGCAAGCATCCAGCGGCTTCCCGCAACCTTGACCAGATCGTCGGTCCACCTTGTAGGGGGCCTGCCCACGGAACGTCGTCCGGTTCGCGGTTCTCCGCGCTATGTGTCCCGCCCACTGCCACTTCAACTGAACAATCCTTCGAGCGATGTCGGTCGTTTTACTTCTCCTGCGGATCTCATCATTTCTGATTCGATCGAGCAGGGAAATACCAAGCATCGCTCTCTCCATTCCTCGCTGGGTGACCTTGAGCCTTCGAGACCCATAGTAAAAGACCACGTCGGCAATTTAGGTATACCGAAACTAGCATGCTCTATAGTGTAGGCAATGAAGCTAGTGGACCCCCGCAGTAATTCCTCAGTCAGAAAAAACTTAACAGCATGATAAAGTATCAATAAATTAAAAGTATTGTATAAATTTTCAAAAAATAATAATAATAAAAGTTTAGGTATTTTTTAATGAAAGTCTTATTTCATTAATATCGGTTTTAGGAAAAATGCTCCGTCTTAACTTTCTTCACCGGACATATTCATGTAACGTATAAAAACAAAATATCATCATCATCAAAAAACCATTTTTTTTTGTTAATATCTGCGTTACTATCTGTCCAAGTAACAAAATTTAAAGTGTTAATTATAGAAATTTTAATTCTCTACAACATTGTCATCAATTTTTCCTGGCTCTAATGCATCTAAACGAAGATATAAGCGAAAATCTGAAAATAAAGCCGAAAAGCCTGAATTTTTTTTCAATATATACGTGGGGGCGGAGGGCGAGGAATTGGGTATTTGACAGAATTTTTTTTATTGACTTAAAATGTTCATTTAGCTAGTAGCAACACAACAGAGGTATTTATTTTCAAATATCTTGCATATTTTCAGCGATATAGAGCATCAAACTTACTAATTAGACAAGGACAGCGCTATAGAAACGTGACGTCACATTTCTATAGCGCCATACTCTCGCCATAGAAAATTTCGTTTTAGAAAGAGATAGCCAGAGTCACAATTAAGTAGCTCATAATTCACTTGTTATAATACATATTGAATTTCTTTTTTCATATTTGTTATTCAATAATGTTATAATTTCGCATGTCATAATTTAATATCTACATTTCAACAACAGTCAAACACCCAATTGTGCATTTTGCATTTTTAATACTCACTAACCATCCTAGGTAACATATCAAAAATTCAGAACTACCGGACCACTTGTAAGAAAACCCCCCTTAATTAGTCTCTATTTACTGGGTTAAGGCTTACACGACTCGTCGAATTTTGCTATCACTTGTATCGCTGTAGGCCAGCGTTGCTTCATCAATGTGAGGAAACCCTCGCATCCAAAAGAAACACTCTCACTATATTGTTGCGGCTCAGAATTTGGCCACGTTTACTGCACTATCCGTGCTTCACGTGTGCAGGTTTCAGGGCATGCGGGGCACGATATAAGATGGGACATCGTTTGAGTGTCACCGCAAATACAACCCATATTAGAACCATCCGAGAGTCGCCATCGGAACATGTTGTCTTTGCTCCGGCAGACTTGAGTCCGAAGCCTATATAAAGACAAATTAATATTGAACATTCCCATAAGAAATTAAAATTTAATTATTGAAAATGGAGTAGGTATTGGAAAATATCGACCCGGCTCACAACTAGCTCCGATGGGACTTTTCTAATACTTCATTTTCAATAATAGAAATAGATTAATTTCTCTCGACACAAATAGGGTCCTTAATCTAAATACTTAGTGCTAGTTAGGTACAACACCATATTTGTGCGAGACTGGTGCCCGAAATAGGTTTCTGTAATAGAAACCTGGGTTACAAGATCGCCAGTCCCACCCAAGAGCAGTAGGTAAGTACGTACTAGTCGATTTGAAGACATGGACGTATTGAGCAGAGTAGAACAATAAAATAAAAATAAAAGATATAAACTAGTAAACCATAAATGAAATGCTAGCATAAAGAGCTATATAATGTATATGAGTGTTTATGGTGACTATGTGTGCGTGAGTGTGTGTAGGAATGTGTTTGTGTGTGTTAACGTGTATATATGTAACGATCTGCGGAAAATAGAAGCGGAGAGACATCGTGTCCGGCAAGCGCGTAGAAAGGAGAAACTAATATGGAATATTATATTACAGGGCAGAGTAAGTTTTCAGTAGCGTCATAGTCGGTAGTAGTCAGGTATTTCGAGACAGCGAGTTTACGGGATGATTTAAGGAGAGGATAAATATAGAGAAGATGATTGATCCTGTTGTATAGGAATGGGCCTTGGAACTGGAAGAATTTTTGTGCAAAAGGGGTGTGCTGTGCAGGAACAGTGCAGACTTTATTATTTCTTCTTTTGTCCTCCAGTTTGGGATCGTATGGTAGCTGAGAGTGTGTTTAGAGTATGGTCCTTAGGATGTATGCTTGTCTTACCGAGTGGATGTTCCAGACCCTATATAGTTCAGTCGTGAGGAAAAGATAAGGGAGGCCAGCGGCTATTTTTAATAGAACACGCTGGGCTCTTTCCACTGCAAGAAGGTGAATTTTAGCGGCACCACACCAAGTAGTGATGCAGTATTTTAAATTCCAACAATTGTGAATGCAAATAGCTAAAATTTAAAAAAATATTTAATAAATATTAAGAGTACGTACACTTAACGCATTTCACCCAAAATAGAAGGCAGAAGTATTTTTTTTACAAATGTTTTATAACAAGCGCATACGCTTGTAACTACACTTTTTAATCATAAGAATAGATGTTGATAAACATTGAACGCTGCCGTACTCTCACTATCACAAACGTAACATTTTGTGTTACCTGTTTAGTTTGCGTTTCTTTTTTGAATGTTTATCTTTAAACCATGCTATATTCCTTGGAACTCATAAAAGCTTCCGAAGGTATAATTTAAAAATATCGTCGAGTAACCGCTGCCATAGCGATAGTGCAAGGTGCACCAATAATGTCTTCTGCACGCGAATTTTAAACCTTTTTTTGCCATTAGACTGTTATGAAATGGCCTCCATTTCGTGAGATAAGAGAAGGCTGAACTTTTCAGCAAGAATTTGATGGGTTTTTTTGGTGCACAACGTAATGACATTTAGGTACTTAGACTGAATATTTTTTGTATACTTAATTGAAAATTAAACGTAAATATTTCTATATTACTGAATTCAAGTTAACTCGCATCCGTAACACAAGTTGTAATTGTGACTTAACTCCATTCATCATCATCATCAGCCGTAACTTAGGTAACTTAGAAAAAAACAAATAAAATAAAAAGATTAAAGAAACCTTAACTGAATACTACTTAATAGTATTATTGTTTTAAATAAATAAATAATGAAAAAAATCAACTAAAAAGGTATATAGAATTTCTTCCAGCACGCGTAGCATGACAAACCCGAGAAGAGTTTTGTCTACCTCGAAAGTCTATAATTGACAGCCGAACAATAGATTTGTCTACGATGAAATGTCATTTTTGACGTTTCGAAATAGCCAAAACCTTTCTCGAGTTCGTCATGCTACCCGTGCAGCTGACGCGGGAGAAAAGAACAGATACCTAATCAGACAGTGTGTTACTACGATAAATACAAAAAGTAGGTAAGTAAGCATTAGTTGGCCATACCACACAATTTTACAATAAAACTAAAATTAAAAATTATTTTAATAAAAAAAAACCGCCTTCAAAAAATTTACATAAAAAAATAAGTAGTTTTTGTTGTATTTCTTAAAACCCGCCCGACTTCAAAGTACTTACGTTATATGGTGAGGGATTATTTCTTACCTTTTTGATGTAATTTTTTGAAGGCGGTTTTAGTTTTTTAAAGAAATGATTTTTGTTTCACTCTTTTTAGTGCATCATGCAGGCAATTTACGTGTATTCTGGTAAATAGGTATGTGATCAAACTGAGAACCTGCTTTTTTGGAGTTGGTTAAATACCTTAAGGTATCCCCTTTCCAACAAAATAAGAATCATCTAAATCGGTTTATAAACAAAGGAGTTAAGCTAGAAACACATTTCTCTGGCGCAGTGTGTTGACGCGTCGTACGACGCGTATCGGTTTCATACATTTAGTATGGTTAGAAACACATTTATGCATTGTGGCGCGACTCTTCCTGTCTCTGTCGTGTCCGTACTAAGTGCATGACTTTCTGGCCTCGCGCCACACCACAGAAGTGTGTTTCTGACTTCATGCTTAAAGATACGTAATAAATTCACAGTGGTAACGAAATCGACAGTATTTTTAAGATTTCCTGAAAACTACTAAACCGATTTGAAAATTTCAAAAAATGGGACCAACTTGGAAAAACGTTGTTGTAACGTTTGAATCATTTCAATCGGTTCAGCCGTCTTCGAGTAATCGGTGTACATACATATAAAAAAAAATAAACGCGACGAATAGATAACCTCCTCCTTTTCAATTTTTTAAGTCGAATAAAAAAGGCAAAAAATACATAAAAAACAAACTTATTTACAATATTAACAAAAACATTAAATCTACTAAAATATTAAATACATGTACTTAAAATAAATATAATACTAGGTACATACAAATACTATAACACAACTAAATCGTAATTGTATATTTATTTTAAATTTCCATACAGTATTGAGTGCGCTATACAAGCAAATGTTTCCAACTCATTTTAAAATCCATTTCCTTCGCATAAGCGTCCGTCTGCAGGCCATACGCCCAGTTAATGTGCGACAATAAACCCAAATGAGGTTCGTCTAAGGAAAAAATGCTGCTGAACACATTAAGGCAACTACAGAGACATTCACTAAACAACCGCTTTGCTTACTGCTCTTTTTATGATCGTTATAACTTGAAATAATGTTAATTAAAACATTCTCTTGTACACTCGACAGCACATCAAGTTAAACATTTGAACTGCGATAACAGCTTTTATTACGTAGGGCATAAAGGCGGTCTCAAGGTCAACATGTATAGTCTGATGTGCTGCCGTGTGTACTTTAAATACAGTTTCTGTGGTTTAGTGGTAGGTACTCACCACCGGTATCGGACCCAGAGTCCTGAGTTCGATTCCCAGTGGGACATATTGCATTCGGTTTGGTTGGTGATAGGACTTGTTCTAAGTGCACCTGGCTAGCTGCCATCATCTTATCTTACTCTGACGCCACAACAACGTTTTGTTGTGTTTCTATTTACAGTGATAATGACCGTGAAAGTTTGAAAAGTTATTGCACTTAAGTTCTAATAGTATGTTATAACATCCATTTTTAGCTAGGCTAGTGGCCTCCCGAACCCACGCGCCTTGTATCAACGCGCGGCTGCTACCGGTTCAGCGGTGCCACAAGAAGCTGTTCGTGACTAGTGGACTGCCTCGCGCCTCTTTCGGTCGTTTCGAACAACACTAGTATTTTTAAGTCTGTTGATAAAACTGTAAATTATTTAACACTAAAGGATCTCCCTACGTCGCGACCGGTCGCGGCCGTTCACTATCATCTCATCAGATTTTTCAATAACTGAAGCAATTATTGCTTTAAAGTTAGTTCTACTTCACTATACGATGTACTACCACCATGTATCCCTAAACTCACCAACTTTAAAAGTATCCTTAGCTATGCAAAATCTCTGTTTTGTGTGACTATATTACTAAAAATAATATACGATTATAGGGTGCTTCTTCGAGTAAGGCATTCTTTGGTGACTTTCTTGGCAATTTTCAAATCCAATATTTTTTCTAATTTGACATCAGACTCTTAAAATATACGTTAAAGTAATATTTTTTATAGAAGAGGCACCTCGGAGAGCGATATATTTACAGAGATAACCAAGGTTAAAAAAGTGGAGAAAACGCAAATCACAAAATACCCCCACGAAAATGAAAATTGTACTTTAACTTTCTCAAATGAGTTACTAAATGTTACTTAATATTGAAAAACGTTATTGTGTTATCATAAGGTAAAAAATAGGTAGATTACCAAGGCAGAAATCGTTTTTATCAGAATCAGTCCAAAAAACCTACCTATTCAATGTGACCTGTGTGATTATACCTAAATCTATTGAATATAACATTTTAAGTTTGATAATATACATAAACTAATACAAAATTCAAAGTTATTTCATTTGCATGGTCAAAAACGAATGTGCGTAGGTCAAAACTACCACGTAAACCACGCAAATCACGACCACGTAAATCAAAATAAATCCTTTATGCTAAAAATATACAAAAACCTTCTAAGCAAATAAACTGTGTTTTGAATATAAGTTACGTTACCTTATATTTGTTCACTACAATATTTTATTAAATAAATAAATCCACAGAAACTGGAGAAAATTGAACCACGCAAATCAAAGTTTTGAGAACCCAAACCCACGCAACGAGGTTCTTACTTCTATTTTTCGAAAAGTCGACGCACTGTCACACAAACTCTCTGCCTGACCGCCGGAGCGCGACTAGTTGTAACTTGAATTAGAGTGACGCAACATAGGGCCGCGAATTTAGAGATGTATTAGTGAATTTATAATGATCCACGCAAATCACCAAATACCAGTAGACAGTTACATTTTTTTTTAAGAAATGTAGTTCTCTTAGAACTATAGTCTAATTTTTTATAGCATTGGAAACTTCTTAGGACTTAGTGTTATTTTTTTGGTAAGCATGTAGCGTTTAGTTTAAAATATATAACTTACGAAGTGACCAGATCGGGGCTTGGGACACTCCACGAAAATCAAAGAATGGGGGTATTTTATTTTTTAATGATATTAATTTATAACAATAATTGAATAAAAAACAGTTACCCAGTTAATAGAGGTTTTAAGGTTTGCGCAAAAAAAGAAATGGCTTGCTGACTTATCAATTTCCATTATTTATAAGCGATGCCGCTTGAAAAACGTGTCCCAAATAATGACCCTATAACTTATTTATTTATCACTTACTAACACATATTATATTATTATATAAGTATTGTGCGCGTCTTTATTTCAGATAGGCCCACAGCGCGTGCGCCTCAAAATTTTAAAATTTACGACGTCTGTACCCATCCACGTTGTATTCTTACGAGACGCCTTGAAGAAGCTGAGTCTGCCGGAAAAAAACTGAGCTTAACTGGACATTGGCGCAATTCAAATGGGAATCGCCATCGCATAAAAAGAAGAAGAATTGGGCCTTAGAGTTCAAACAATAGAGAAACTAATATTACTAAAATATATTTTACTTCTTTTTATTCTTTACACATAATGTAAGGACACACCGTAGTGCAACGAGCGTTGTGTAGTAACCCGTCGCATACACGGCAATATTTGTTAAATAATGCAGGCGACTTGGTACTACCTGCAGTCAAGAGTGACTCCTCGGATAATCGTTTATGTTATGCTACGACAACTACGGCGTAGTCTCGTAGTCGCACAGAAATAGTTTCAAGAATGGTGACAGTTATTTTAAAATGACAAACATTATTATATTTAGAAAGAGCGTCGATTTTTTACAAGCTTTGTATTAACTTGCCATGTTAGTTACTATTAGTTAGTTAGTATGCTAGTGAGTTAGTGGGGGACAAATCTTGCAAGCTTAATTTGACACACTGCCCAGTGTCTGATGGAGCTGAAATTTTGTATACGGGTTTGGTTCAGATGACAATACAATATTAAAGTACAGTCAGCAAAAAAGCTTGTCAAAAAATTGAAATTTTTACTGAAAACTTATTTATGTAAAGCTTGAATATGAACACTCTGGCTCTAGTACGTGTACGAACTATTGCTTTTCGACTCGGGATAAATATGATGTCGTAGCTTGCAAAGGATCGATAATGTTTGAATTTTTCGGTCCCTGGCAAGTCCTTGCTTCATTTGCAGTCGTTAATACAGACTAATCTACATTATGTATATTGAATATTATTATGCAAATGTCGCAGCCAATTTGTAAAATTTGCTGTTTACATACGGCACGGCGTCGTCTGTTTAAAAACGCTCGCGGTTAGAATGTAAAATGCCGTATAAATGTATACCTATTGCCTTGTCAATATAACGGGTGTTGTTTTAGAGACGGAGAACTTTGCGCTAGTGCAACTAGTGCGCTTCCACCTTCAGCATTATAACCACTTAACATCAGGTGTGATGAAGGCTAAAGAGCTTATTACACTTGGCTAAATTCAGCATCTAATTAAGCATACATTGCTTGTTTTGATTGCATCACTTGCTTCAAATGAGCTCAAAAAAAGCAATGTATGCTTAATTAGATGCTGAATTTAGCCAAGTGTAATAAGCCCTTAAGTGCTACCCCGTGGTAAATAAAAAAAAAAACATCTTATAGTATAGTCCAAGATCCCAAGGCCGCCAGACCTAACTTATTTTCGGAGAACTAAAAGGTGAAGGATAAGGTAGTGGTGATACGTCTTTTGAGTGTAAGCATACCTGCTAGATTGGACAGATGGATAATTACCAGTACATGGTGCTCAAGGTAGAAAAAACAACGCTTACCTTGCTTTACTAAATTCTCAGCCTTGATTTTATACATGATACTCTTCCTTAGTATTTTTATTATATACTATTTGAACTTTTTCGATACTTTTTGTAAGCAGCCAGATCAGTCGGAGGGGACCAGACATCCATAAAGCTTCGCTGTTTGATTCAGTATAAGATACAAGTAGGTACAGTATTTACAGTGTGAAACTTATAATTAAATAATAATATGAAAACATTATTACTGGTACTTTAAAGAGTACTTAAGTACTCGTTTTAATGAATGAAAGTTTACTAGATAATTCAACCGAGTGTGTACGTACCGCATCACATATCGGGACAGCCGATATAAAACAATGTTAAAAAAGAGGCAAATAAAATATGGATTACACATTTCATTTCCTCCACTGCATTTATTAGTTTATCATCGAAATGTTAAAAAGCAAACATAATCGTAACAATTCATTTGGCCTAGTAAACACCAGCACCGTATCCGACTGGTACACACAGATCTAAAGATTAATAAACTACCTACTTAATGTTCCCGTAGGAATATCGGGATAAAAAGTAACCTATGTGTTATTTCCAGCCTATAATCAACTTCTCTTGCAGACTCCATCCAGATCCGTTCAGTAGTTTTTGCGTGAAAGACTAACAATGCATGTTTTAAGCAATGGCATCGCCAAAGAAGGCAGGGGGAGTCTAGAGACTAGATTTTTTTTCAAACACTTCGTATTCCAATGTATCAACGAAATAAGGCTGGCGGCGGCGTCGCTTTTTACGCAATGACATTGTCTATAATATACAAGAAATTGGGCAATGTATGCTTTTGCCTCCTGCAAAGAAAGTATGAATTTACTCTTACTTCTTCTTCTTACAAATAATAGGCTACTTGACAAATCAAATTAAGTATGAAATTAGATACATCGAATGAATATTTCCTTTAGTACTTGGCTTAGAAAACGTAATATAGCGATATCATGAAATAAAAGTACAAGATGGATAAGTAAAATAAATTTGAAAAATACATATTCTTATTTTTAATTTGAACTGATGAAAACACTATCGACCATGATGTGACGTCATAGGATTTGTTTACAAATAAACTTCAATGTACTCGCCCAAAGCCATCTTCTATCTCACTCGTTGCACGTAGGAGCGCAAGCAGCCGAGAAATAATAGCGGGCCATGACTCGCCACATAACTCTGCACGTGTCAAGATCTGGAACTAAAATTATAACATGGTAATAAGAATAATTTGTCCTACCGACCACTACGATCAGCGCCCTCTAACAAATGTCAAGTTATGTGGCGCGGACTCCACGAGACTCCACAGCCATAGTTGTCATCCACAGATCGACAATCTTTTCTGTTCCGGTGACAGCGGCGCTATGGTTGGACAGCAGCTTGATAGCAAAATGACATTATAAATAAAACACGTTAGTTCCAGTTTTGGCCACCGGAACAGAAAACGTTGTGGAGTAACTGTCAAGTGTTTGTTTACATATAGGTGACGTCAGAGCACCGATGATCTATCGACCAACATGGCGGACAGCGTTTTAGCCGGTTTTTCAAAAGCGATTTTTAAAATAAAGTTTTGTAGGTTTTTATGTTTTAAAATAATATTGTATATTTTTTTTTTGGTGTAATAGAACAATTATTAATCGTTTAGGACATAAATTAAAAAAGGGTCAAGTAGCCTATTGTAACTGTGGCAAGTTGTCTCAACACTAAAGTCGTGTGTAGAGTATACGATACGTACGTTTAATCCCAGAGTGTTGGCAAGGCGAGATTTGGCTACTTTACCGGAATTTAGTCAGTCTAAATCTGCCGCTCGCAGACTGTAGAATCTGCTAAACTCCTACAAGTTTCACTTCATCAGCTTTTACTTACCTTCCAGATTTTTAGCTCGCATGCTAATAGGCGAGATTTGCTGACTCGCCTCTTTAAATACAGCTTTTATGAAGCCAAAAACTGCATTTTCTTTACTTTATACATAATGCTTATAATGCTTATGCCTAAAAGATAAAAGAAAAGTTTTGTTATACAAATCAATTTTCAAACCAAATCCTTCAACCGACTCTTTGTTGTGATCTTTGTTTATTTATTTATTGTTAAGGTCAACCAACAGCATACATATAACAACAACAATAAAAACAATACTTAATAGGTCATAATCTTACATATATGCCGATTACAGTTTCAAAATAGCGTATTGGTTCTGAAATTTGGCACAGAGGTAGGTTATAGGCCAGAATAGCACAAAGGCTACTTGTTATGCTAATAATCCTATAGAAACAGGAACTACGCGGGCGAAACCGCTGGACGCAGCTAGTTGTAATACGAGTAAAGGTATTAAACATTACCTTGTATTTTTTTAGCTACAAAAGACTTTATTTCAATTTAATTAACCAAAAAAGAGATATCTTGATTCCAGCATGCCGTTCGCTTGTTTAGGATTCAGGAGAGAAATGTATAATTGTCGATTTCAGTATTGTTTTACTACCAGCCACACGCGACTTTGGGCTGGTGTCTTTTTTCAGGTCCTGGGTGCTTACCATCAACTCTTAATGCGGTTTTGTTTAGGACCTAAACTGATCTGCTTCGCTTATTCGTACCACGACAGCTTATTGTAATATCAATGACAGCGATTCAGTGATCGTTCAATGACATTTCACAGCCGCTAAGCTGTCAGGAACTCTTATTTGACTTATAACCCGGGCGGTTTAACATGTCACCTGCAGGTTATACCCATCCCTCTCACTCTCCAGGCATGACAGAATCGAGTGAAAGAGACGGGTAGAAGAAATAAGGACACAAATTGTTCGGTCATTCACATTTAGCAATTCATTTGCGATCCAGTTTTTAGAAGGTATTCTGCATCGCGCTATTTTTGAATCGCTGTCTTAAAGTTGATGGTAGGCACCCTGGTCCTGGTGTAAACTTTCATCTCGTTTTTAGATTTACTATCCTATTCAGAGCAACGCGAGAGTTACGTGCGAATCATAAAACATTTTACTGTATTTCTGTGCTCTATTAACCGCCTCTGTGGTCTAGTGGTTCACACCACCGATTTTAGACCCAGAGATCCTGGGTTCAGTTCCCAGTTTGTGCACAATATACCTGCAGCTGCAGATAGCAAGACAGTGACACACCTTGCACCTTCACTGATTAGACTACTCTAAACGTATTTCGCCCCAACCCATAGGGCATGCCATGCTTTTCAAACAAGGAGAAGGTAGAGAAACTAAATATTTGATTTCCCATCCTGCAACATATCGTAGCAAAAGTTATTTAATTACAAATGCGCCATCACGGCCGCGCCACCAAGCCCCTCATAGACGATGTGCGTAATATTAATAAATATTTTCTTACAATCACACCGATTATCTAAGCCCATAGTAAATTTCTTAAGAAACTGTGTGTACGTGAACTTTATAACGAATAAATATATACTTAAATACTTTTTGTTTGTAAATACATACTTAACATAGACAATATAGAGAACACCCAAACCAAGACAAATAGACATGTTTATGCACACAAATATTTGTCTTGTTCGAGAATCGAACCCGAGACCTCTGGCGCAGAAGTCAGGTACTTTCGCGTAAAAGTCCCCCGTTTTATTGCTGGCTTAAATATTTTACGTTAAAAAACTTGATAATAATATCTCAACGCAGATTGTGCGATCCGTAAAGAGATACTTATCTTGAAGACTTAGTACGACAAATTAACCGGGTCGTTTGTCAAGATTTTCACGTCGCGGAATATTTTCTTTCGTAGCTTAAGTTTCCTCGAGATTTATACTTAACACTAAATCCAGGCTAGTGCGATAATAACTCGCGCATCGAGGGCCCAGTTAGATATGTTATTATTGTAAGTAGCTTAACTTTAAGGGTTTAAATGTATTTTCTTTTCCAGAGCTTTTATTAATTTGTGCAGTAAAAACTAATTAATGCTAAAGTTCATTGTTATGCTACTGCCCCATCTGGGTTAACGTTAACCTGAATCATGGATGTAAGAGACTTTTTTATACCTATAATGTAGCATCTTGTAATACCTATGTTTATAAACTAATAAATGATTGATTGATTAATTGGTTGATGTTAAAGGCCACTACTGATTAATTAAGGCACTAAAATTGTGCGTTGGCTACATTTACGTTACAGTGTCTATAAGAGTTAATTCTTCAAGAAACATGCGTCAACAAAATGGAGGTCAAAGTTAGACAACACACAATGTGGATTAAAGCAGCTACACTAGTTGCAACAATGAACGTCATAAGTCATAACCTATGATATTGCATGGAAAAGAAAAGAAAAAGACCAAAATACGTCACTAACTGCCGAGCGATTCTTATACGATTTTAGCTCTGGATTCCAAAGGCATGACCCTGTTAGAAATACTTCTAAAATCTCTAAGGCTTTCACATTCGGCCACTCCATAATCATCTCCATGCAGTGAACGAATATAACTACTCATTCACTGTCTCCATGCAGTTCCCGCCTAAAGAAGGCCTCGTCCTTGCTGTAAGTGCGCGTCCGGCGGCGCCGGCGGCCCGCGGAATGGGACGGCGCAGTGTACCCGAGCTATCGCTTAACGTTTAATGCCATTAGTGATGCTGTTTGTAATTTAACACATACAAAACGTTGGCCACATCAATCTAAACTAACGTGCTAATTACGTAAGTGGAGCTATAGCACTATAATTCAAAGGAAAGAGCTTTATTAGCCATGTTTTGATTATTTGGCAATTGCTCCCTTTTAAAGGTGACTTAGGAGGTAAACCTCATAACTACCTTGAAAATTGTATTTAATAGATGAATCTATGATTGTATCTTTTTAATAAAGTATATTTATCTGTTCATCGCCTTTTTCCCTCTTGTATGGAATTTTCTATAATGAACTTATCAAAGTACTATTTTCATGGTTTGTTATTTCAATTCATACCTTAAATACGTTTATTGTACTCCTTAATTTGGAAATAATATTCTGTTTTCTTTTTATGTTCAGGAAAACAATCAATACGCAACGTCTTTAGCCTAATTATTCTAGAAGTAGCCATATATTATATAATTCCAAAACCTACTTTTCTAACATTTGTCTTTCAAATATTACAAAGTAATATGAAACACGTGTATCCCAATTTAATCCGAGGTCTTAACCTTCTAGTAACTAGTCATTAAAACAAATAAAACGAGAACCCGAGCTTGTATGCGTAAGTACGCTATTATTTCTAAGAAACACAAACAATACAGCTAGGCAAACTATACATCTGAGAACTATGAACTCGAAACAATTATAGCAAACAATATCAAAACACATGTAAATTGTCGTAAGCCATTTGCTGCACAAATATGTACGATTAAACTTCAGCCATAAAGCTCCGAATTGTGCATCCTACTAATATTATAAATGTGAAAGTTTAGATAATAGGGGTTAAAGAATGAAATTGCCGTTTTTTCTTTTGTACATATAAAAAAACAACTTTTATGATATTAGAAATACATAATTTCTTTAATATTGCGTTACATTAAGACCTTATCGAGCAGCTTTTGATAATTTAATAACCACGATATTTGATTATTTACATAGAAAAAACTTATCTCGAAAGTTAAAAGACTATTTTTGTTTCCAGAATTTCGTACTTTATTAGCTGTAACTTAGTGAAACTAAGTTCTTAGTTCTTAGTTTCGTCAACACCTGAAATCCTGAGGGAGATTGAGAGTTTCTATGGACAGCTATATTCCTCGCAAACACCTGTTGAAAGCAAGGCTAAAGACCCTAGAGCCAAGCTTACCCGACACTATACCGAAGATATCCCGGACGTCAGCCTGTACGAGATTAGAATGGCTCTCAAGCAGCTCAAAAACAACAAGGCGGCGGGCGATGACGGAATCACAACAGAACTTCTGAGAGCGGGCGGTAAGCCGATACTTAAGGTCCTCCAGAAGCTCTTCAACTCTGTCATCCTCGAGGGCAAAACGCCAAAGGCATGGGGCAGAAGCGATGTGATGCTGTTTTTCAAGAAGGGTGATAAAACTCTCTTGAAGAACTATAGACCCATCTCGCTTCTGAGCCATATCTATAAGTTGTTTTCGAGAGTCATTACGAATCGCCTCGCTCGCAGGTTCGACGACTTCCAACCTCCCGAACAAGCCGGGTTCCGGAAAGGCTACAGTACCATAGACCACATTCATACGCTGCGGCAAGTTATACAGAAGACCAAAGAGTATAACTTGCCACTTTGCTTGGTGTTCGTGGACTATGAGAAAGCCTTCGATTCGATCGAGACCTGGGCCGTGCTGCAGTCTTGGCTCCAGAGGTGCCAAATAGACTACAGGTACATCGAGGTGCTGAGGTACCTATACCAAAACGCCACCATTTCGGTCCGATTACAGAACCAGAGCTCTAATCCTATCCAACTACAGCGAGGTGTGAGACAGGAAGATGTCATCTCTCCCAAACTGTTCACAGCTGCGTTGGAGGATATTTTTAAGCTGCTGGACTGGAAAGGATGCGGCATCAACATCAATGGCGAGTACCTAACACATCTACGGTTTGTCGATGATGTAGTTCTTATGGCTGAGACCTTAGAAGACCTGAACACAATGCTCGAAGATCTCGGTAATGCTTCGCAAAGAGTGGGTCTTAAGATGAACATGGACAAAGCGAAAATCATGTTCAATCCATGTTGCACCCGCTCCAGTTAATGTTGGGAACATTACACTCGAAGTTGTTGACCACTATGTTTACCTAGGACAGACGGTCCAGTTAGGTAAGTCCAACTTTGAGAAAGAGATCTCTCGTCGAATCCAGCTCGGATGGGCAGCGTTTGGGAAGCTCCGACATATATTCGCGTCCGAAATACCTCAATGTCTCAAGACGAAAGTCTTTGACCAGTGTGTGTTGCCAGTAATGACATATGAAAGTGAGACGTGGTCTTTTACTATGGGTCTCATAAGAAGGCTCAAAGTCACCCAGCGAGCAATGGAGAGAGCGATGCTTGGTATTTCCCTGCTCGATCGAATCAGAAATGATGAAATCCGCAGGAGAACTAAAACAACCGACATCGCTCGAAGGATTGCATCATTGAAGTGGCAGTGGGCGGGACACATAGCGCGGAGAACCGATGGCCGTTGGGGCGGAAAGGTTCTTGAATGGCGACCGCGTCCCGGACGACGTTCCGTGGGCAGGCCCCCTACAAGGTGGACCGACGATCTGCTCAAGGTCGCGGGAAGCCGCTGGATGCGGGCAGCGCAGGACCGATCGTTGTGGAGATCCTTGGGGGAGGCCTATGCCCAGCAGTGGGCATCGTTCGGCTGACATGATGAACTTAGTGAAAATATTTTTTTTGCTCTTAGCGAATATGTCATTTAGTAGTTAAAATGTCCATAAATACGTGTATAAAATTTTGTAAAGCTACATAATATTAGTCGTTGAATAAATTACAAAAAACGTTAGTATGGGAAAAAAAAGTACAAAAATCTCCGTACAAAACGGCAATTTGATACTTTAACTCCTAATATTTCGATTTTTGTCACTCAATCTCGCCAAAACGGCTGATTGGATTTGGCTGAAATTTGAGACACGATACTTTGTAGGGAGAGGAACATAGGCTATTTTTTATCCCGGAAAAATATCACATTCCCGCGGGATAACGTTGTGTAGTCCACGCGAGCAAAGCTGCGGGCGGAAAGCTAATGGGCTTATAAATTAACAAACGATCTTCATCACTGGCCATTTTTCGTAGCCAGTGTCGGAAATAGGCAGGAACTAGAAAACAACTATAGGTAGTTGTGAAAATAAAATCGTGTAAGTAGATACATACAAATATAGATAAATCAGACACACACATATTAATAATTACAATAGACATCTTTACAAATAATATACAGGGTGTTTGTTTAAAGATGTATATCACTTAAGGGGGTCAAAGTACCCATCAATACAATCAACTTTTACTATAGGACAAAGTGCGATATCGCGAAAAAAAATCGGCCAAGTGCGAGTCGGACTCGCTTATGAAGGGCTCCGAACCCACTTAACGTACCGATTAGGTACGTACACTTAGTAAAAATACCACTTTCATTATTTGCCAGAAAAAAAATTATTTTTATAAAAAAATTAAACCGCCTTCTAAAAAACCACATCAAAAAAGTAAGAAATAATTCCTCACCAAATAAATAACGTAAGTACTTTGAAGTCGGGCGTGAAACATGTACAATGTTTTGTTGTTTTTGTTAAAACCGGCCCGACTTCAAAGTACTTACGTTATTTATTTGGTGAGGAATTATTTCTTACTTTTTTGATGTGGTTTTTTAGAAGGCGGTTTAATTTTTTTATAAAAATAATTTTTATTTCACTCTTTTTAGTGCATCGTGCAGGCAATTTACGTGTTTTCTGGTAAATAGGTATGTGATCAAACTCAAACCCTCCTTTTTCGAAGTCGGTTAAAATACCTTGAGGTATCCCCTTTCCAACAAAACAAGAATCATCTAAATCGGTTTATAAACAAAGGAGTTATGCCTAAAGATACGTATTAAATTCACATAAAGTGGTAACGAAAACGACAGTATTTTCAAGATTTCCTGAAAACTACTGAACCGATTTCGAAATTTCAAAAAATGGGACCAACTTGGAAACCAACCTGATGTAATAACGTTTGAACCATTTCAATCGGTTCAGCCGTCTTCGAGTAATCGGTGGACATACAAAAAAAAAAAAAAAAAAAACATACATACAGACGAATAGAGAACCTCCTCCTTTTTGATTTAGAAGTCGGTTAAAAATAACTTTGTTTTTCATAGTATTGGTATTAATAACAAAGTTATATTTGCGTTTTTCGAAAATGTGTTATATCTCAAAAACTTGTAAAGCCTACTTAGCTGTGATAGTTTTCCTTTTAACTTCGTCATAGGTACTACTAACGTGAATTTTTTCACGTATCCAGAAACAACCATTTGGCTGGTAGGGAAGGGGGGGGGGGGGACACTTGACTCTAACAAAATTTTGCACTTTAAAGCTTAATAATTCACAAACGGATGCCTCAATCAAAAAAATGACTTTACGAACCCACAACGTTTTTGAAATTGCTATCCAACGACATCCCACACTATGGGGTAGACAAGAAAATAAATTACATACCCACTTCACGTGTGGGGGAGGTAACCAAAACATTGTTTTTTTCAAAATTTTACTTTACCACTTTGTTGGCGTGATAAATATGTATATTCTTGCCAAATTACAGCTTTCTAGTACTAAGAGTCTATGAGCTAGACTGGGGTCAGACGGACGGACGGACGGACATGGCGAAACTATAAGGGTTACGGTAGTTGATTACGGAACCCTAAAAATGGGCTGTTTCATACAAAAGTGCAATGCCAAATGGGCCAAGATGTATGGAACAGCTGATATTTTTATCGTAATATGGCACTTGGTAAAAGTTGATTGTGAGTGATGTGCATCTTTCAACAAACCTGTAATATTATAAAGAGGAAAGATTTTATTTTTTGTTTGTTTGTTTGTGTGTAAAGGATGAACTCTTATAGAATTTGAAGGTCCCATACATCAAAAATTTTGGGCTTGGTTATCATACTTACTCTGGCTTCTTTTGACAGTGATTCTTATGGGAAATAGTAGATCATTTTCATCAATGTTCAAACATTTGATTAGTTTGAGTCCAGGTGCTTACCATCAACTCTTATTGCGGTTTTGTTTAGGACCTAAACTGAACTGCTTCGCTTATTCGTACCACGACAGCTTAATATCAATGACAGCGATTCAGTGATCGATCAATGACATTTCACAGCCGCTAAGCTGTCAGGAACTCTTATTTGACTTATAACCCGGTCGATTTAACATGTCACCTGCAGGTTATACCCGTCCCTCTCACTCTTCGGGCATGACAGAATCGAGTGAAAGAGACGGGTAGAAGAAAAAGGACACAAATCGTTCGGTCATTAACATTTAGCAATTCATTTGCGATCCAGTTTTTAGAAGGTCAGAGTACGAAAGAAAGCAATTCATTTTAGGAACCTATTCTGCATCGCGCTATTTTTGAATCGCTGTCTTAAAGTTGATGGTAGGCACCCTGTATTGTGGAATAAATCTTTAAAAATGCTTTGGGTATTTTACATAGCAGACTGAAACGCTCCTGGCTGGAGGAGCCGGAGAGCACGAGTCAGAAATAAAAGAGGGTATATGAAATTAAGTGTATTTTATTTTCCACAATTAGACCGTGGGTTCTGTCGCTCGGGGATCAGTGCAAAGAACAAGTTGGGAGGACTTAACTTAGGGACTTCCTAAAGAGGGGAGAAGTCGCTGTAGCCTAGAGGCAGCGGGGTCTGGTCCGGGGTAGGCCGGAGCAGAGCAGGGTCCTGGCGGTTAGGCGCGCAGGAGCAGGTGGAGAGCGGCACGAAGTAAGCAGGTACTCGGCGTGTAGGTAGACCGGAGCGGGTAGGTACCGGAGTGACTCGGGGATATGTTGCCCGGAGATACGACCCTGAAATGTTACGATAACAGGTATGAACATGTGTTCACTAAATCCGACCGCTGTGTATGAGTGGGTATGACACTGGGCTACAATTGAGATAGGAATATTGTCATTTAAATTAGGTTACTATTAGGAAAGAGGAGCACATTAACTTTCATGTCAGCGGCTATTGTTATACTAATTAAAAGTTACAGAACAAGAGGGACAATTTAAAGGTGTAAGTTAAAATGTATTTGAATAAAGACAACCCACTCTTCTAGGTACCGGTCACGACAAGGTTACAAGGAAATATTAGGCTGTAAATTGCTTTTGGATCCCGGAATATTTAGTATTCCGTTCACCGTGTGGCAATTGCAGTTTATATTCGTATAAATTCGATGACGAAATAAACATCTCATCGAAAACAATATGTAAAAGAATAGAATTGATGAACGGCTGTTTGAGGTTATAGCACCGAGAATATAATTTATTTATCACGAAAATAAAACGCGCACAAAACACTCACCCAATTATGTTGGGGCGAGAAACCAGAAAAAGGAGAAATCTTTAGCGAATTCTCCTTTATATATTAAAAATCTTCCAGAACATTCTGGCTGTAAGTAGGGTTATAATTTTTTTGCATAGATAGATTCAACTTGTCATTGGATTTTAATCATACAGCCAAGGCACCGACTAATTACGTCGCGAAGATTTCAGAATTATCTGGAAGATTAATTTAGTAAAATCTATGGCGCGCGTAAGACAAAATTGCTTCCAATAGACTATTTATGTTGTTACGTTAAGAAATGCAATATAAATATGCACGAAACTACAATCAAAGTATTTCGCATACAGATCACAGTCTGCCACGGAACGCGCGGCGGTTTATAGCTATGTTACTTCGGAACATCGCAAACAAACAGACAGCTGAGTGGCATCTGACATTGACAGCTCCTATCACATAAATACAATAGAACTGAATAGACCATATTTGTTTATAATTGTAATGATTTTTTCATAAAATTAATAGTTGGTGCGATTATTATGGATAAAACAATGAAAAAAGTAAGTAAAAATGGCAGCCGTTACATATCCCCCTTTTTAGAGAAGGATTTTGCCTGGGAAAAATCCACTAAGAAACACAAAACCACCGAATACAAAACTAAGGTTTAGAGTAGCAGTATACAATAAGATAAGCTAACTGTACGTTATCGACAGTAAAAGTAACACCATAAAATTGACGAGAGGTATCGACAACCAGTTCAAGACTAATCGAATAGAACGGTACAAGGACCAAGAATCGCAAGACAGGAGAAGAATTCCAGTTATTTAGTGTAACTGAATCAACATTCCCGTTGAGAATGCTAATGTTAAAACAATGCGAAATTAAAAATAAAATAGTCGAGAGATAAACTTCATGCAGACACAATTCAAACGAACAGGTTCCCTAGCTATAAATGTATTTAATTAAAATTATATTTATGTATAATTTTATGCAATAAAAGCCCTAGCTAAAAATAATCAGATTAAAAAGTAAAAAACGATGACCAACAATTTATTCAATACATCTAAAACAAAATTTTGCTATAAAAAGGTAAAAATAACGACGAAGACTAATACTTTGTAGAATTTCTATTTAAAAAATTTATTTAATTTAGGAATAGTTATTTATTTTAAAATCTTTAATATGCCAGGAACCTAGATTTTTCCCATTCATATCTTCAAGTTCATAAACTAGAGGAGATAGTTTAGATTTAATGAGACATTTTATATATTTAGGAGCAAGTTTTTTAGAAAACTGCTTATCCTTATCACTTTGATAATAAGTTTTTCTCCAAACAGTATCACCAACGTTAAAGTTATAGTTTTTGCGACGAAGATTGTAATGCCCAGAGTTTCGGGAATGAGACTTGATAAGAGAACTTTGCACTTGGTCCATAATTTTTCTAAGTTTACCAGTGTTTTCAGCATACACATCCCTAGGCGCAAAAACAATTTCATCGGACAGATCAACATCAAGATAGTGAGAACCGCACGGCACTAACTCTCTCCCGTAAACCAGAAATGACGGAGTATAACCTGTGACTTCACTGACGGCTGTATTAAGTGCGAATTGTATTTTGGGAATGTTGTTATCCCAGGACCTGTGGTCCTCTTCAATAAAGGTGGAAACAGCAGTCATGATGGTTTTATTATAACGCTCAACCGTGTTTACCTGTGGAGTATATTTAGGAGTAAAGCGTACGTTTGGTATTTTATATTGAGAAAACATGTGATTAAGCTTTTGACTGACAAACTGCTTACCGTTGTCCATCAAAACAGTACTAGGAATGCCATGAACAAGAAAGACTTTCTCTTCAATTAAACTAGTTATAATGTCGGCAGTAGCACGACGGATAGGAAACAAAAGCGAGTATTTCGAAAAACAACAAGTGACTACAAGTAGCATAGTATTCTGTTTTCTAGATATAGGTAAGGGACCAACCAAGTCCACACTAATCATTTGGAATGGTCTAGAACATTCCTTAGGTCGTCCCATAAATCCTAAGGTAGGATGATTTGCATGTTTGTGAGAGTTACAAGCATCGCACTCATTAACAAATTTTACGACATCTTTATGCATGCCAGGCCAGAAGTAATTTAAAGAAATTCTTTTAAAAGTTTTAAATATCCCTAAATGTCCAGAAGTAGGATTATCATGATAGTCTTTAAGTATATCAATTCTAGATTCTTTAGGAACAACTTCCTTCCATTCAAATTCTCTAGTTAAGGGATTTATAGTTTTTATGAAGCGATATAACTTATTATTATTTATTTTATAATTGGTAAAAGAGGTAGGGGAATTTTGACAACCGGCAAATAGCTCCAAATACCAGGGATCAAGTACAGGAGGTGAAGAAGATCGGTTGACGCTATCTATAGCCGCTACAGGCACCGCACGGGACAACGAATCTGGAACGACATTATCCTTGCCACGTCTGTGTTTGATGTCGAAGTTGAACGCAGAAAGACGTACTCCCCATCTGGCAAGTCGACCTGTAGGGTTATTAATATTTAGAAACCATTTTAAAGACGAATGATCAGTAAAAACGGTAAATTTCCGGCCATTATCCAAATAACAGCGCCAATGTTCTATAGACACAATTACTGCGAGCGCTTCCCGCTCCGTAGCGCTATAGTTTCGTTCTTGTGCCGACAAGGACTTGCTCATATAGGCTATAACTTTCTCTTCGCCATTTAAAATTTGAGTTAGTATAGCTCCAATCCCGTAATCACTAGCGTCGGTATGGACTTGAAACGGTTCAGAATAATCCGGACAAGATAAAATCGGAGGGGACGTTAAACACTCTTTGAGCTTCTTGAAGGCAGTTTCTGCTTCTGGTGACCAGGCAAAAGGAATTGCATTCTTACCCTGAGAGGTAAGTTTGTTCAATGGTGCAGCCAATGAACTAAAATTGGGAATAAAACGACGATACCAAGAAGCAGTACCTAAGAAACGACGAACTTCCTTCCTGTTAGTAGGAGTAGGATAATTCACAATGACCTCAATTTTCTCCGGATCGGCGTGTAGCCCATTCGAATCGACCATATAACCCAAATATTTTAATTTTTCTCTGAAAAATTGACATTTTTCGAAATTTATAGTTAAATTTGCGAACTTTAGTTTCTCCAAAACTCGTAAAAGTAAAGAAATGTGCTCCTGAAAGGAATTAGACACAATTACTACGTCATCAACAAATACATAGACCTTATTTTCGAATTCAGGACCATAAAACAGCAAATCTACCAATCTTTGCTGCGTGGCAGGTGCATTGGTCAACCCAAAAGGCATAGACTTAAATTGGAAGGTTCCTCTAGAGGGAATATAGAATGCAGTCTTACATCGGTCTTCAGGCTTAATTAATACCTGCCAGAACGATTTAGATAGGTCTATACTAGATAGATACTTAGCATCCCTAAGGTTATCTAGGATTTCAGTTATATAAGGTAAGCTGTAAGCATCTTTGCGAGTGACAGAGTTTAGTTTCCTACTGTCGAGACAGAATCTATACTCGCCATTCTTTTTGGGAGTAAGAAGCACGGGATTAGACCAAGGGCTCTCACATGGTTCGACAACATCTTCTTTCAACATCTCGTCCAGTTGATCGGAGAGAATTTGTTGCTTCTGAGGGGACATTCTATAGTAACGTTGTCGAATGGGAACAGAGTCACCTGTATCTATAGCGTGAGTGATCAACGAAGTACGACCTAAACCACATTTTTCATAGGAAATGCTACGAAATTGAGAAATAATATTATCAGCGTTTTCCTTTTGTTCGTTGTTAAGTTGAGCGTACGAACAAATTTGTTTAGGATCGTCAAGAGCAATATTAGATATATTAAATTCGTTAGACTCATCCAGCAAAAGGCTATCGAGTTCACTCGGAAACAACTCGAACTTCCTCCAGAAATCCATACCAAGAATTAATTTGTTTTTAATTTCCGGCACAACAAATAATTTAATATGAATAGTTTTATTTTTAAAATTTAAAGGTAGAATAACATATTTAGAGGCAGTAAAAGTTTGACCGCCAGCTGCAGAAAGCTGTAACGGGTCACAAGAATAAAGTTTATTATTAGGATTTAATATATATTCCTGATAATTATTCCCAAGTAAGGATATGCCGGAACCGGTATCTAAAAGACCAACGACATGATTATCACCAATAATAACAGAAATATACGGTCGAGAAAAATTAATTTCAGATTCCGGGATTGGAGACTCAGAATGACTATGAGATAGATTAGATATAATAGATAACCATTCTTTCCATTCAGCTTCATCGCAACGACTAGAGAATCTCGAGCGAAGCTGCCTAGTTTCACAATCCCGATCAATTAGTTTTTTTGATTGGTGGGCTTATTGCAATCCGGACATTCGGGGGTGCGAACACCATCTTTGCCACACTTAAAACAAACTATTGTTCGTGGTTGAGTACAGTTTTTCAAATTATGCGTGTTAGAACGACATCTAGGACAATATATATTATCATTGTTCACAGCTGAAACAAATGACTTATTAGTTTTAGTAAAAGGTTTATTAACAACCGGAGTGCTAGTAGCACCGCGGTAAACGAACTCCGTAGCTAAGTTCGACATATTAGAAGCAGAAGGCTCAACAAAATTTGCCACTTGACACTGTATTTTTTCAACGTGTTGACAAATAGCTTTAAGATCGTCGATGGAGTTTATCACCGAAGACGGAGTAAGAGCATTAGCGTAGCAAGGCCTAATATTAGTAAGTAAAATTTCTAATTTATCTTCCTCTGATATTGGTTTCGTGAGGCGAGAAAACATAACCTCCATTACGGAAAGATATATAGCAATTGGTTCGTTAACACCCTGGGTACGAGCTCTAATATCCGATTTAAATTGAGAGTCATAGTTTTTCGGAAGAAAATCAGCCTTCAGCAAGGCTACTAACTCTCCCCAGGTATTTACTTTTGGCCTGGCACAACGAAACCAATACAAGGCGTCGTCGGTAAAAATTTCGTAACCAAACGACAAAACCCTACTATAATCTATGCCCCTAGCTGTGACAAACTCGTCAACCTTTTGAATAAAGGAAACAACACAAGTTTTCCCGTTGAATTTAAGTTTAGTGAAATCGGAAAGAGCCCGATCGATAGTAACATTAATAATAGACTCCGTCGCGTTGACTTGCTCTCGGCTGGAAGTAGAAGGACCGGGGAGCAAAGGGTCACCCGCATTCGCGCCTGAGACAGGCGTCTCCCTAGGCTTTAAAGTGGAGAGTTCCCTGTCCTGGGCCCTCAAGCCGCGCTTGCATTCAGCAAGGGCACCCAATAATAACGCGTCCTCGGCTGCATCAACTCTACCGAGCCGATGAAAAACGTGGTTAAGAATAACCTCCGTTCTCAAATAAACACCTCTATCAAATTTAGATTTTAATAATTCAAGGTTTTTATTAGATTTGTTTAATGCGGCTGAGATGCCGTCTAAGTCGTCAGCAGAAGACAAATGCGAGGCTAAAATCTCCTCAGAAGGAAGTTCTTTAGAGATCTTTGTAATTTGCTTCCTTAAATCGGCCACGTTATCAGCCGGTGTTTCTCCGCGAAGTCCGACTTCGTATTCAAGTTCCGACTTTTGTAAGGAAAGAAAATTTATCTTACGCACAGCCATATTTAAGTTAAGTACGTTAGGTGAGTCTTTTGCGCGACGAGCCTACTCAAGTGCAACCACTACTTAAGTAACAAAAGGGGTATGTGGGTAACTATAACAGTTGTAAGTTCAATTTAAAAAAATTACAATTTAAATGAAGAAAGTAAATAACCTTCTTGTTTGAAGTAGGTTAAATGAATATCAATGGCTTTAAGTTAAAAAGTAAAAAAAAAAAAAAAAAAAAATATTTATTAAGGAAAGGTAAGTAACCTTTTTTTTTAAGTCGGTTAAAATAAAAATCACAGGCTTCCTGGTTTAGAACCAAGGAAAGGCTGATATTTAAAGAAAATATTACAGTTAAATCACCACGGTTAGCCGTTCGTTACACAAACTCGGATAAAAAAATAGGTACCCACATACGAAGCACAAAAATAAATAAATTAATAAAGCACTGATCACCAAGCGAGCCTGAATGAGCTGGGCGCCACTGAAACGCTCCTGGCTGGAGGAGCCGGAGAGCACGAGTCAGAAATAAAAGAGGGTATATGAAATTAAGTGTATTTTATTTTCCACAATTAGACCGTGGGTTCTGTCGCTCGGGGATCAGTGCAAAGAACAAGTTGGGAGGACTTAACTTAGGGACTTCCTAAAGAGGGGAGAAGTCGCTGTAGCCTAGAGGCAGCGGGGTCTGGTCCGGGGTAGGCCGGAGCAGAGCAGGGTCCTGGCGGTTAGGCGCGCAGGAGCAGGTGGAGAGCGGCACGAAGTAAGCAGGTACTCGGCGTGTAGGTAGACCGGAGCGGGTAGGTACCGGAGTGACTCGGGGATATGTTGCCCGGAGATACGACCCTGAAATGTTACGATAACAGGTATGAACATGTGTTCACTAAATCCGACCGCTGTGTATGAGTGGGTATGACACTGGGCTACAATTGAGATAGGAATATTGTCATTTAAATTAGGTTACTATTAGGAAAGAGGAGCACATTAACTTTCATGTCAGCGGCTATTGTTATACTAATTAAAAGTTACAGAACAAGAGGGACAATTTAAAGGTGTAAGTTAAAATGTATTTGAATAAAGACAACCCACTCTTCTAGGTACCGGTCACGACAAGGTTACAAGGAAATATTAGGCTGTAAATTGCTTTTGGATCCCGGAATATTTAGTATTCCGTTCACCGTGTGGCAATTGCAGTTTATATTAGTATAAATTCGATGACGAAATAAACATCTCATCGAAAACAATATGTAAAAGAATAGAATTGATGAACGGCTGTTTGAGGTTATAGCACCGAGAATATAATTTATTTATCACGAAAATAAAACGCGCACAAAACACTCACCCAATTATGTTGGGGCGAGAAACCAGAAAAAGGAGAAATCTTTAGCGAATTCTCCTTTATATATTAAAAATCTTCCAGAACATTCTGGCTGTAAGTAGGGTTATAATTTTTTTGCATAGATAGATTCAACTTGTCATTGGATTTTAATCATACAGCCAAGGCACCGACTAATTACGTCGCGAAGATTTCAGAATTATCTGGAAGATTAAATTAGTAAAATCTATGGCGCGCGTAAGACAAAATTGCTTCCAATAGACTATTTATGTTGTTACGTTAAGAAATGCAATATAAATATGCACGAAACTACAATCAAAGTATTTCGCATACAGATCACAGTCTGCCACGGAACGCGCGGCGGTTTATAGCTATGTTACTTCGGAACATCGCAAACAAACAGACAGCTGAGTGGCATCTGACATTGACAGCTCCTATCACATAAATACAATAGAACTGAATAGACCATATTTGTTTATAATTGTAATGATTTTTTCATAAAATTAATAGTTGGTGCGATTATTATGGATAAAACAATGAAAGAAGTAAGTAAAAATGGCAGCCGTTACAAGACACAACTTATCTTGTAATTGTGTTCGTATCTTTTGTTACATAGGTATATAAATCTTACAATAGACGTAAATTATTTATTCACAACAATATTCATTTTTATATATCACATTGGTTCCGATGTTATTATGTCAATATTTGCTTCACTCCTGTACTGTCTGTATTTTCAACTAAAAATATTAAAAACTTCCATCAAAAGCGGGGATCTAAATCATTTATTGGAGTGCTTGACTGTGTACAAAAATATTGCTGATTTAACTGAAACGGTTCAGAAGAACTTCGAAATTGTGGCAAATGTTGATCAAAAGTTTATTTATTTTATGATTTAATTGACGATTTAGACTATTGTTTCTTAAACATTAACATAAAAACGAAGATCTTTACTTGAGAGATTCGGTGCCTGCAGCACACTTACGATGCTTAATGGCGCTGACTAATTTTTATTTTCATTTATTTTGCCAACACTCTTCTCTCCTCCTTACGTTTGCGTTCGCATTGCCGTAAAGGTCAAACCGCGGCGCATAGTGGTGGTTTACAGCTTGCAAGATTTGTCCCCCACTAACTAACAAGGCAAGTTCAATAAAAGCTCGTAAAAATAGTGGGTTCCATCTATCTGGCAGTATCTCGATGCTTCGAAACCTATTTGGCATAACACACTTGGCATAATTTTCTTTCGACGAAATGAAACCTATTAAGCATAAATTATCGATTGGCCCAATGCTTGTTTGTCCGAATTCCCCCCAATAGCATACTACTTAGATGGCAGAATTACATATAATTCACCATTGGCATAATTTGAATTTAACCGAATTTCGTTTAGCATAATGTTTATTTCGAGCCACGATTATTTGATATAATTTCATTTGGCATACTTCAAACATGGCAGAATTTTATTTGGAATAATTTCATAAAAATATTGTATTATAGTATTATAAAGTCATTAACTTGCTTGTGTTTTCTGAAATGTTGTGCTACTAACGCCCGAATTCTCGTACGCAAATCATCTTTGGGAGCGTCTCAAACATCATGGCATCTCTTTCATACGTTTGACATTTAAAGTGACAGGGCGATGTGTGAGATCACAGCCATCTCTATCGTCTTCTACAAGCCATGCGCATAAAGTTGGCAACGTAGTTTTAAGTGAACCGATTTGACACCGTTTGCACCGTTTGACAGGTAAACAGCGAGTAAACCTCGAGTACTGAATCCTATGGAGATGGCATATCTTCTATACATCTATACAAATAAATAAAATTGGAGTGTCTGTTTGTAACATGAAATAACCGCTTTTTACTACGTGCATATGATTAAATATACGGTACATATACCAAAATGACATGTTTTACAATTTTTGTCTGTCTGTCTGTTTGTTCCGGTTAATCTCTGAAACGGCTGGACCGATTTTGACGGACCGATTAATACGACAATTAGAAGTAGTTTTAAATTGAATTCCAAGATTTTCTTACGTTGTGACTTAGTTACTTACTTACACCTCACTTTTTCGTAGGTATGCCACCTCCATAGGATTTAGTACTCAGAGGAGTAAACCGGTTCACAGCAATGTTGCCGTTCCGTATCATAGCATGGCTTGTAGAAGACGATAGAGACGGCTGTGGTGAGACGCTCCCAAAGATAAGTAGCGTTCGAGTATTCGGGCATAAAGTCAGTGACAGAAAGGAATCGCTGAACACCTTTTTTATATCCTACCCGCCCGCGTAGACGCGGAGGGGCGAGGTGGCCTGCGGAACCTTTTCACGTGAGCGTTTGGTTGGCCACCTGCCGGCCTAGCATGACCGGCTTATAACGCGCGATATGATATGGTACGGCAAGTTGTCTTGCTTACCCCACTAAGGTGTAAGCAGGACGGCATGCCGTACCATATCATATCGCGCGTTATAAGCCGCTCATGCTAGGCCGGCAGGTTGGGTTTATTTTCATTCATTAAACTGAACCAATTAAATACTTTTCAGTACATCTTTTCACTACTTATGAAAATACCAGATGTGACGGTTGTAACTTATATGGTCGTGTCAAAAGTAATTGGTTTTACGAAAAACAACGAGCAGGTAAGTTTTATGTTTAGTACGTAATCGGTACTTCTATTTGGATTTTCTCTATTTTTATTAATTCCATCAATACTTGCAAGATCTAAAATTATAGAGTGGAAAAGGTGCAAAATTGTTTTTTTTTTTATAATAAGTATAGGGACTATTGGTGCCTTGCTGGTATCCCAGATATGGTAACAGGAAGAGAGGGCGGCAGATTCGAAGATTGGAAGATGAAATTATACAAACTCTAGGACCATTCTGGATCAGGATTGCTTTAGATAGAGCCCAGTGGCGACAAATGGTGGAGGCCTTTACCTAAGGCACACAGAAGTCAGAGATATATTATTAACCATTTTTTATCATAAAACAGTCTGTAACGCTTCTGAAAATAAAGGCTATCTATATTATTATAGGAACTATTATAAAAAATACCTTAATTTTCTACTCTTTACACTCAATAATTTGTGTGGAAACGATTTAACGTTTAGAAAGACACACATGTACAGCCATGAGCAATAACATGTCAACAACAACAAACTATGTCACAATGAAGCGTGCTATCTGTGCCACAAAAGCCATGCAATATTTTAATATGGCATAGTAATACATTAACGTAGTTCATTCACATTGTTTACATACGTATTATTGCTCATAACTGGTACACATACATGGTACAGTTTCTTCAAAAGATTGTGAAATAGGCTTCGATCAACAAACACCTAGGTCAATAGTAGATGAAAATTTGGATTCGATACAAAGTCCAACCACATTGTTTAACGATAACTTTGAAAGAACATAATTACTTGTTTCAGATTAATATTTATGAAACTATTTTCCTATCAATCAGTCTTATGAACATAATCCGAAAGATAATTGTTATGGTTTGTCCTGCCATACCAGCTGGCTTATTGCGGTCTGAAGCAAATAAACTAAAATTACTTTTAGTTGGAAGATTGCTGCAATGCAAGGGTATGGAACTAATTATTCAACACCAGGGTGCCTACCATCAACTCTTATTGCGGTTTTGTTTAGGACCTAAACTGATCTGCTTCGCTTATTCGTACCACGACAGCTTAATATCAATGACAGCGATTCAGTGATCGATCAATGACATTTCACAGCCGCTAAGCTGTCAGGAACTCTTATTTGACTTATAACCCGGTCGATTTAACATGCCACCTGCAGGTTATACCCGTCCCTCTCACTCTCCGGGCATGACAGAATCGAGTGAAAGAGACGGGTAGAAGAAAAAGGACACAAATCGTTCGGTCATTAACATTTAGCAATTCATTTGCGATCCAGTTTTTAGAAGGTCAGAGTACGAAAGAAAGCAATTCATTTTAGGAACCTATTCTGCATCGCGCTATTTTTGAATCGCTGTCTTAAAGTTGATGGTAGGCACCCTGCTCACCATGTGCTTTACCGATTAATTATAAATTTATCCTATTAAAAACATAAATGTGAAATGAGAGTCAATTCAATATTATGATATATTATGCTTTGGTTGTTGACTTCAACAACAAAATAAATAAGATCTAAATGGTTGCCAAGTTCAATGGTCAGTCCTGAAATTAAATATTTATATAAACATAAAATAAATATGCAACATTAAATATTTTATACTTAACAACTTTGAAATATATAAAATATATTTTTTTCTTAAAACTTAAGATAATATATTGAAGCCTGATATAAGGATAATAAATAATAAAAAAATTATAAACAATTAATAGTTTCTGATTTATTCCTTTGTATTTACCCAACTACATATCTGGATGCAAAATTTGAACTTTCTAGGTCATCTGGAACTGATAAAAATGACGCTTTTTGGAAGTTAATATCTAAATAATCTAAATAATTGAGGTGTGTTTATGATATTTAGAACGCACGTGTCTAGATTTGATTAATCTATTTTTATTTGATTAAATAATTTGACTAAGATTTTTATAACATTACTTAACTTCTTTATTTTATTACCTACATCTGAATGTTTTGATTTTGTGATTTTAAGTTATTTGGATTTAATTCATTTGACTTTATCTATTTTATTAAATCAATAAATTTAAATCGATGAGGCTAATACTTTTACTTCATTGATTTTTTATTTGTTTATTTTATTGTTTTATGAATTTTCTTTAGTGATTTTCAATATTATTTGATTAATTCTGTTTATTTAATTTTAACATAGACACATAGACATTTGATTTAAATTGTTTTCTTTTCTGCGGTACAGTGCAGTAAAGACGACGCTTTAATAACAAGAAAGTGATTTGTTATATATTTTATTAAATCAATAAAGAACAATGGTCAAATCGTACCTGACTATGGGCAAAAATCGGTTATAGATTATAAATTCAGTCATTATTAGTTAATTTTGGAACTACAATTGTTAAGCCCCAAGAACTTCTAGTTCCAGAGAAATTATGGGATGTGTAACAATAAATAACATGAATGGGGATTCATAATTATAGGTTTTGAACGGTCCTCACTATAGACAACAGACTTTGAAGACCATGGCAAATTCCATTTCACGTTCTTCCATGGACATTATCACGTCGCATTTATCGAAAAATATAACTTTTCATAAAAAAGTCTTAAATTATAGTGATTTTTATGTTTACTCATTACAAAAAGTATTTTTACTATACTGAAACGGAAAATAACAAGTAATCAAAGTATGTTTCAAGCGAATGTTTTTTTTATTTGCGTGTAAAGGAATATAACTGACGTAATCAAACGACAGATGTCAATCATTGAGTAGTAAAAAAAAAATCGTCCTTTTGTAGGCAGGCGAAGACATTTAGCCATACTGCCAATTCTTGAGTATTATCGTAGTTTGCTGTGCTCATGTCATGACTGTTGGACACCTTGGGCAGTAGTAAAGTAGAAATGATAATTTAATGCTAATTAAAATTAATTGACGTCTCTGAGTGCGGCAGTGTTCAATAAAATTCATTTAGGAAGATTTAAAATGTAAAATCATTTGTTCCTAACCTCAAAATATAAAAATGGAATATCTCTCTTTCCTGAAGTTTTAAATTATATCTTGAGCTACAAAAGTGATTCAGATATTATTAGGTCTATGATTAATACAAAATTTATGATGCCCATGGACATTTAAAATCAGGTCCAAGTACTATGGAATTTGGCCAATGTCCTTTAAATCGATGAGGCTACGAATACTTTTACTTCATTGATTTTTTTATTTGTTTATTTTATTGTTTTATGAATTTTCTTTAGTGATTTTCAATATTATTTGATTAATTCTGTTTATTTATTAATTAATTCATTGAGTTTAAGTTTTAGTATTAAGTTTTTATTGTAAGAATGTTAAACCTAGATCATTTGATTGTGTGAGAGCGCTTTGTCAATCTAACATGACATTATAGCACTGCAAAGTTCGTTGTGGCATGATGAAATGATGGGGACTTTGGCTTTAGATTTAGCCTGTGAACTGAAAGTGCTATACTGCAGAAGCATACTGTGAAGAAATATACACAGAGGTAAACGTTATTTTACGCAGTTTTCTTGGACCTCTCCAAAGCATTTGACCTGGTTAATTATGATCAACTGAGAATAAAACTACGGGACGTGTCACTACCAGCTGAATTTATTTCTACCTTCCAGTACTGGTATGGTCATCAAGTTACGTCAGATGGTCAGGCGTACTATCTCATGAATATATACTGGAGTGCGGGGTGAGGCAGAGAGGATTAAGTTCTTCTGCTTTTTTTTAATTTGTTTGTAAATGAACTCGTTGGCGGGCTACGGAACACCGGAGTAGGCTGCTCGATTGACGGTCATATGATTAATACTATTAGCTACGCCGAAGATATGGTTCTGCTGAGTCCGTCTGTGAGTGCATTGCGTAAGCTGCTTGCAATTTGTGAAGCGTATGCCGCTAAGCATGGCCTCCGTTATAATGTAGCCAAAAGTGACCTTATGATTTTTAGAGCCGGAAGGAAATCACCTGCTAATATACCACCAATTAGACTCATGGGTACCAAGCTAATCAAAGTTTTGCAGTTCAAGTACTTGGGACACAGTGCAACACTGAGATCATGTCAGATGACGGCGGGACCGTGGGAACGGAGAGAGTTGGCCATCCGCAGCAACATGCTTGCTCGCAGGTTTGCTAGGTGTACAAATCCAGTAAAAGTAACCACATTTAAGGCGTTTTGTCAGACTTTTTACACCTGCAGCCTGTGGTGCGACAATACGCAGAAGGCTGTCAATGCACTCCACGTACAGTACAACGATGGCATCAGGATGCTGATGAGGCTCCCCAGATACTGCAGTGCATCCGCCATGTTCGTGCGTCCTAAGAAAGTGGACGGCGTAGATTCTAGGAAGAGTTCGGGCGAGTACCAACACCATCCTGACGGTTGACAGTCAGACTTATGCGCCCGGAGGTGATTTAAAACTCTTAAAGCTAGGAGTGTTCTAGACTTTATGGAAGCCTCCAGGCTAAAAGAGTTACTTTAACCTGGTGGCAAGTCACAATAGATCTTTTAGCAGGGGGGTCTCACTCCGCGCTTTAACTTTTATATTAGCCTACTGTTCGCATTGCCGTGCCGTAGCTTATTATTTGATTGTCCTTGCGCACATAACCTTCTGTACGTTAGTACTATTATATATTCTGTGCTTTAGGTCGCAGTGACTACATCTCCTACGGGAGATGCATAGCCCCCTTACATTCAAATAATAATATTATTACCCAACATATTTGTTAAAACTTTAATTATATTAAATGTAATTTCTTTCTTTCTTCTTTCTCAAGTTATGTGCATGTTGTTTGTAAATCAAACGACAGTTTCTTGTTGATTAATTACTTTATTTATATATAAGTACAATAATATATTACTGTATGTTCAGAAACCTACTTTCACACTACACTACGACTACACTAATACCTATTTCCATTACTTGAAATTAATGATGATGATAATGAATTCAGAATAATATCATTTAAAGCTATCGCGTTGAACGTGTACACGCGGAAATGAATTCAGATATTAATTTTGACACAAAATGTTCATTATTTTTTATACTTCTACAAGTTACGATTTGTGTAGATTTTGGATTCATGTTAAATGTTAAACACAAAAACGTGATAAAATTTTATTTCTTACTTCAAATTATATCTTATACAGGTCTTTCATATTATAGGTTACCATCATTTAAGTTTACCTCTTTCAAAATTTGGTTTTTGATATCGTTGTTACATTGGCTATTTCTGTCAGGGATTCTCAAAGTTAAAAGTGAATCTTGTTTATTGATGTTTAAGAAATTAAATTCATTATGTTCAGTGCTGCGAAGTCAATACAACACACTTTGGTTTTTTCTTGTGGTTGATTCTGTTTTGCTTGTTGTAATTTATACATTTCATCTTAGTTATTTAAAAGTCTCATACGAATTGATTCAATTAATTGCAATATTATTAAACATTATATATAGTCTAGCCTTTGATATGACCATTTTAGTATTTGTATTAGTTCTGTACTGTCTTTATCAATCATTGCAAGTTTTGAAGAGTGATGTACAAAGTGGTGATAAGGATTTATTTAAGTTATTGACTGCCTACAAACGAATCGCTGAAATTATTGAATTATTTGGAAAGAGCTTCGCGATTTTGGTAAATACCTATTTGTTCCTTTTTTAGGGTTCCGTACCCAAGGGGGACGGTACCCTATTACTAAGACTCCGCTATCCGTCTGTCTGTCAGTCACCTTGCTGTATCTCATGAACCGTGATAGCTAGACAGTTGAAATTTTCACTAAAAACAGTATAAAATAAAATTTCAAGGCACTGCAAAAAAAAAATGTTTGTTGTATAAGAGACCCCTCTTATACAACAAACGTGTTTTTTGCCGTTTTTTGCGAGATATTAATAACGGCAACAGATAGACGCTTCTTAAATTCACAGAATATTTAGTTGTATACATATAAATAAGGTGGCCTGTAATTAGTGTCAAATATTTTCAGGGCTGAACATATAAGTCATAGTGGATAACGTATCAATAATATTTCAAAAACCCACACGTCAGTTCAGAACTAAATATTAATGCCATAGTATTTATTAAAAGCTCAACCTGTACATGTGCACTCACACTATCATAAGAATCACTAAGAATACGCACAACATTCGTATGTGTTGTGTTTGAAAGCGCCGCCCACTCATGTGTGCAAGAGTACGCTAGTGTGAGTAAGTTGTTGCAAAAGTAGTGTTGCTCAGCTGTTTAGGGTGATGTTTTTTGTGATTAGGTAACCAATTTTTTGTCATCTTATCTCGCAAACCAACCTGCAAAGAGTACCCTATTTTTGCTGACCTCTTTAGTATTATTGACACTAATTACAGGGCATTTACTTTAGATTAGAAATATACTGGTTAATTATTTGCGTTACTTAGTTCTCAACAGTAACTCATATTAGGGAAAGATTTTTTACCTAGCTAGGGGAAGGAGTCACGTGCATATCTGAATTATAATCGAAGTATTTGATGTTGTTTAATGTTTATTTTAATAGATTAACTCGAGGGCAAATTAATTTCAGTACGCTGTGTCTCTTTGTTTAAAAATACCTGAGATCATAATAAATGTTTACATGGTCTTAAATGAAATAGTTAAGTATACGGTCTTCGATGAAGAGGTAAGTGTTAGTCTTAAAAAAACTTTAAGTAAAATAGTAGATTGTATTACCTCGGGCGTCGTATATTGAATCCCTCGCTGCGTTCAGGATTCTTCTTTAGAATCCCTCGTTGTGCTCGAGATTCTACTCTAGAATCCTTCACTCCGCTCTGGATTCAAAATAGCGCCCTCGCCGAAAATAATTTTGCGGCCGAGTAAAATACTCTGTTTTTCATCCCCATAAGAATAGCAATAAAGACAACTAAAACTACCTAGAAAAAAAACTACTTTGCTCGCAGTTATAGGCGAATCAATTAGCGTTTTTCAAATAGATGGGATGGAAAAATATTTTGAATGCATCTCTTGTTTAGAGACTTATTTATTACTTTAATTTATTGTGCTGATGCAAAGTATACGAAATATCCTCAGGGAGGTCGGGATTTCAATAAAATTTAAATTTAATCATTTTACAATATTTTATTGCTTTCGTACAATTCATTCTTACAGTTTTTTCATGACCCAACTGGTTTGTATTCTAAGACAGTACCTACTCGGCGCTGAAGCATACACGCTATACAGCCTTTACAGTATCTTAATTATTTTAATAAACTTTAATATGTGTTTTAATATCCAATTCCTTACAATTTACATAAATTATTGTTTATGAATACTAAAATGAATTAAAATCCTATCAGAATATTATCCCATATTCCATATAACGTAAGCTAACAATAAACAACATTTAAAAATTATTAAAATTATGCTAAACTCTAATTTCTTTTGTTAACAGGATTATATGAGTTACTACATTCTGCAAACAACAAAAACTGTGCATATAGTGCATAATTTATTAGTGCTAGTATCTCCTGCAATTCCAGCTGGTCTTTTAAAGTCAGGAACAAATAAACTAAGATTGATCTTACATGAAAGACTTGTCACAGAAAGGGGTGAGTTAAATTAAATACCAACGGGTTTTTGAAATCCACAAGAACGCTGCTATTATATGATAAGAGAAGAAAACAAACGGTATATAGTACTAGGTCTTATGGCGATATTTCGTCGGAAAGCTGCACTTTGTGATAAAGGAAAGCCGCTTTGCACAGTGTTACTAGGGACCAAAATAATCGATTTCACCCGCAGCAGCGAAAGTTTCATCCCTTAGGAACAAAGATGGCGCCACTTCTTTAAAAAAATAATTAAAAAATTCTACAAGCCAAACCACCGCACCGATATTGATAAAGTAGGTGTCAAATGAAAGATAATTACATAATCTATCAAAGAAAAAATATATTGTAAAATAATTCATTTTAAAATGCCCAAATATTAGCTTTGCTTGGAAAATTATTAAGAAATTTGTCGGATTTTACCTTATTAAAAAAAATAATTGTTCCGCGGGGTATCTTTTTATCCACTAATATTGTTGACAATTAAATAGAGTATTTGATACGAAAAACTGCTGGTCGATATCCTTAATAATTATGGAGATATAAGATTACTAATGAGGGCAGTAATTTCTCGGGCGCACCGATTTCAATGATCTATGTATGAAACGACTTTTATTTGTCTTTATGCATATTGCATATTTCTTATATAATAAATAATAATAATAAATCAGCCTGGGTCGTCCCAATGCAGGGCAAAGGCCTCTCCACCTTCCTTCTATTTCTCGCGGTTAAGAGCTGTTGTGTGCCAGTCACTCCTATGTGAGTCAAGATCGTCTCGCCACCGCCGTCTCGGTCTGCCGGTCTTGGTGGCGAGTTTCGCCCAGTAGTCGTCTGACAAACGGCAGACATGCACGGCCCAGTTATATTTTAGTAATGCTGCTTTTTGGGAGACGTCAGCAATAAGAGTTCTGGAGCGCAGTATCGTATTTCTTATGCGGTCGGCTAACTTAATGCCCAGCATGCTGCGCTCCATCCCCCTTTGACACACCCCGAGGGCAGAACTTTGTTTTTTGGTCAAAGACCAAGTTTGAGCGCCGTATGTGAGGACGGGAAGTATGCACATGTACATGAGTTTACGCTTTAACGAAATTGGTGCGTCGCCTTTCATGAGATGTTTATGTATGTATGATTATTACATCTCTCATATTTCTTATATGCATTTAAAAATAGCCTAGAAGCCCGCAGGGAGGCCCTCTAACTCGCCAGCGAGCGTCTTAGGGAAATTACTCCCCACGTTGCTCTGGTCCTAATGCAGAACTGTTTTGCTATCCCAAAGATGACATATCTCCTGCGGACGGCCCCCATTTGGTTGTTTCCTGGTGCTGTTGAATCCGTTGACACCGTAATCAGGAATATTATGGAGACAATATTAAACGTCTCTCTGAGCGGGGAGCACTGGACGCAAGCTACTTTACCAGTCCGGTATGGGGGACTTGGTGTGCGATGCATTCGGGATGTGAACCTGCCGGCTTTCTTAGAGTCGGCCCATGGGGTTGCGGACCTAGTCGCTGATATATTATCCTTGAATAGCGACAAAGCAACCGTCCCTCATGTGGCTAATGCCATCACGACCTGGCTGGCTCGCGTCCCGGGAGCAGCCGTCCCCGAAAACCCTAAATATCAGCGCTCATGGGACGACGTAGCCTGCAAAGTCATCCTCGACCGGCTCACGTACGGGTCTGAGGCGGTGGATCGCGCGAGACTCATGGCGGTGTCACGGCCAGAGTCCGGTGCGTGGCTGCAGGCACTACCTTCGCCTCACATAGGTACTTTGCTCGACGCCGACTCCCTGCGGGTGGCGGTCGCCCTCCGCTTGGGCTGCGATGTATGCGAACGGCACATATGCATCTGCGGTACCATGGTGGGGGCCGATGGCCATCACGCGTTGAGTTGTCGTCGTTGCACAGGAAGGCATCCTCGCCATCATGCCCTCAACGACATCCTACAGCGGGCTCTCACGTCGGCCGGCATCCCCTCCGTCCTTGAGCCGCCGGGTCTCAGCCGCACCGACGGTAAGCGGCCTGATGGCCTAACGTTAGTGCCGTGGGAAAAGGGGCGGTGCTTGGTGTGGGATGCGACTTGTGTCAGCACATTCGCTGCTACCCACATCTGTCGCACCTCACGCGCGGCCGGGGCGGCAGCTGAACACCAGGCGGTCGCGAAGCACCTGAAATATGCCCCGCTAGAACAGGGCTACATTTTCATCCCTCTAGCGGTAGAAACGGCGGGTTGTTGGGGGGCAGAGGCAATACAATTTGTTAAAGATTTGGGGCGTCGGCTTAGACAAAAAAATTGTGACCCCCGCTCTGGGTCGTTTCTGGTGCAAAGGTTGTCCATTGCCATCCAACGCGGCAACGCGGCCAGCGTCATGGGCACATTTGCGTCGGGGACTACTCGGGGCGGTCTATTAGACTAGCGGATGGATTCCTAATTGGTTCACTGCTACGCCGATTAAGTCAGGTCAAAATTAAACCTTCTCGACCATTGCAGGTGCAGAACTTCCTGCAATACTATGCGCTGGTAGCTGTCGATGCATCGGCCTACCATGTACTCTACAGTGCAAATTTTGTAATAGTGGCTGTGAAAATCCAAGGTTAATGTATAAAAGATACACAATTCAAAATTATTTCCAATAAAATTTAACAATTACCTTTATCATTGAGTAGATACTTATTTAAATTAAAATCATTAAACTATTGCATTTTGCACTAAATAATAAGATTTTGATTTTTTTCAGTTCAAACAGTACCATCGTCGGTTTTAAAGAAGATTATGATTAAATAAAATGATTTTGTTATGTATTTTACTTGCATTAGGTATTTCTAAAGTAAAACTTCTGACATATATTTTTTAAACCTCACAAAAATAAACTTTCACATACTTTTTAAAATATATTTTTAAATGCATATAAGAAATATGCAATATGCATAAAGACAAAAAAGTCGTTTCATACATAGATCATTGAAATTACTGCCCTCATTAGTAATCTTATATCTCCATAATTATTAAGGATATCGACCAGCAGTTTTTCGTATCAAATACTCTATTTAATTGTCAACAATATTAGTGGATAAAAAGATACCCCACGGAACAATTATTTTTTTAATTAAGTAAAATCCGACAAATTTCTTAATAATTTTCCAAGCAAAGCTAATATTTGGGCATTTTAAAATGAATTATTTTACAATATATTTTTTCTTTGATAGATTATGTAATTATCTTTCATTTGACACCCACTTTATCAAAATCGGTGCGGTGGTTTGGCTTGTAGATTTTTTTAATTATTTTTTAAAGAAGTGGCGCCATCTTTGTTCCTAAGGGATGAAACTTTCGCTGCTGCGTGTGAAATCGATTATTTTGGTCCCTAGTATCACTGTGCAAAGCGGCTTTCCTTTATCACAAAGTGCAGCTTTTTTTCCATAAGACCTAGTACTAATATTAGTTCGCATACCATAGTACGACATAGACGACTTTCGTAGCCGAGTGGTGTTCGCACCTGTTTTCAAGATGCCGCTATATCTGGAGGTCCCGGGTTCGATTCCCGGTCGGGTAGATATTGAAAACGAACTTTTCAACAATTCCTCGCGACTGGATGTATGTGATAATACCTTCGTTGTTTCCAATTTCCATAACATTAGTGCTCAAGGTACTTAAGTTAGGCATTGGAACAATGTACGTGACGGTGTCCATTTTTTTATAGACCCATTCAAAGTCTTTGTCAGTCTGTTACTTTTTCACGCCCAAACCACTCAACCGATTTTGATGAATGGCATAGAGTTATAATAGGCCTTGGAAAATGACAGAGGTTTCTTTTTATTCCTGAAGTTTAAGTCCATAACTGGGAGCGCGATATTACCGAATAACGCACGCCGCGTCGTCGTCGGTCGGGCATCATCTAGTTTTTTTTTAATAAATAAATTTTCTTGCCGTCAACTCGATAATCGGTTCATTAAAAAAACTGTGTTATGGAAACTAGATAACGGATAAATATACTATTATAGACTATTTTTTGTAAAAACTTATTAATTTTACATAGAACACACCCAGATCAAGACAAATGACATGTTCATGCACACAGATATTTCTCTTGTGCGGGAATCAAACCCGGAATCTCTGGCATAGAAGGCAGGTTGCGACAAACAAGACGTCAACAATTTATCAAAGTAACTTGTAGTAGTAGCCGTTTGATTCTTTTGTTAAAGCAAGAAGTTTATCTATACTGAATAATTAATAATTAATAATCCTTACTTCCTTACTTATATTATAAATGCGTCTCTGTCTGTCTGTATGTTACACAATCACACCTAAACTACTGAACCGATTTGAATGAATTTTGGTTCAGAGATAGTCTAGAGCCTGAGAAAGGACATAGGCTACTTTTTATTTATGAAAAATATCACCTTCCCGCGGGATAACATCGTGTAGTACACGCGGGCGAAGCCGCGGGCGGAAGGCTAGTAATTTTATAAAGAGGAAAGATTTGTATTTTTGTATGTAACGAATAAACTCAAAAAGTACTGGACTGATTTAGAAAATTCTTTCACTGTTAGAAAGCTACAGTCTTCCCGAGTGACATAGGCTATATTTTATCCCGATATTCCCACGGGAACGGGTACCACGCGGGTGAAACCGCGGGCGGCCGCTAGTATAGATTAATCTGAATCAAATTAATGTAAAATTTGTTTTTCTAGATGAAAGACACGCTTGGACAATACAGGAATTTCTGGATTTCATCTCAGGGAGACCTTTGCAAGTGACGATGATGAGAGTCATATCTTTGGACTGGAAACTACCTGTGCTCATCGTTGATCTGTGTGTGGCTTACCAAATATTGATTATTCAGTTTTCGCATGTAATATGAACTACATACCTATAGCTACATTTGAAGCACGAAGCACCTTATGATTTTTGGTACTTGTAGTAGTAGTAGTGACTTGTGAGCTTTATAATATCAAAGTGTGTTATTTAAGCATAGTGAAATAAAAATATTGGTTTGATTTCTTTGTTTTCTCTTATGTAAATGTATAATTATCGTAGCCGTCTAAATTAGATGTAAAAAAATAATACATAAACTCACAAATGTTACCGCTTTCTAAAATATAGAAGAAGAATTGCTTCTATAGAACGTTATTAACCTCACGCGACATAGTTTAGGTTTTTAGACGCGACTAACTAAAGGTTATTTATTAAAATAAAAACGATAGAGAAAATAGATAATAATAATAGCAATTAGCAATAGATGTATCAAATAAAAATTAAGTTCAAAATCTGAAACCCGACTACTGAAATATCACGCTCTAAAAAGTATGAAACAAGAAAATATTCTCATCTGAAATTGCCGTGGTCGTATACCACTTTTCCCTAGAATGAAAATATTGTTTTGTTATAGTACCTACGACTAGGCATACGACCACGGCAATTTCAGATGAGAATATTTTCTTGTTTCATACTTTTTAAAGCGTCATTTTTCAGTAGTCGGGTTTTAGTTTTTGAACTTAATTTTTATTTATATTATTTTGGGGTCATAATTTTGCGCTGTGTAGTGCCGGCACATAAAAAGAATAGCACTACCCTCTCTCTTGTCGTCAGGAGCTGCTGCCCATCAGGAGATGGGCAGCAGCGTCTCCATGTTACAGCAAGCTATACTGCGATCGCCAACACTTGACAGGCCAAGCGTGGCGATAATGGCAACCCCTACCCCCAAAATGGCTTTACACCAAAAAAATCAGCCCCCACTCTACGGCGACCCCGCTATTCCTAGCTACGGTAGCGGCTATGGTAACGGCGGGGCATGGGCTTCTGAGAATCTCCGGGTAAGTTGATCCAGCAACCTACAACACGCGCATATTGCGGACTGACTCGAAGCTCATAGAGTTGGAAGAGGCTGTTAGTAAGTTACACTGGGACATCATTTGATTATCTGAAGTCTGAAGAGAGGGGAAGGACTCGATTATCCTGCAATCCGGTAACTTAACCGGGAGGGCAAACAACAGTCCCTAGGTGGTGTCGGGTTCATCGTCCTTCTGGACCGGACTTGTGTCCCTAGTCAAAAATGTGATCACCATCGGAAGCGTGTCGCGCAGGGCAGCGTACCTGATACTCAGAATAACGAAACGGTATTCGCTAAATGCCATACAAGTATGCGCGACCGCCGACCTAAACACATGACGATGACGAAGTGGAGGCTATGAGGAGGTTTCGAAACCTATGCATAGCTATAAAACACACTACACGGTTGTGATGAGATTTCAATGCTAAGTTGGGGCAACGTTGCGGTGATGAGTTGAGAGTGGGGCAATTTGGATTTGGGCAACGAATCGAGAGGCCAGATGCTGGCAGACTTCATGGAGAGGAAGAACCTCTTTATGGTGAACTCCTTCTTCAGGAAGCCCGCAAGCCGCAAATGGACCTGGATCAAAATCAAAAATCAAAATCAAAAATCATTTATTCATTTTAGGCTGATACAGCACTTGTGAACGTCAATGAAGCTACGCTATCGGTTCGCAAATCCTACGGCGGGAGGCCTTGTAACGAGAAGAACCGGCAAGAAACTCGCCAAGGGCTATTTTTTTCTCCCTGTCATATTTCATACAGAGTCGTCAAATTGAAAAGTGACTTTAACATAATATAATATGTAAAGTCACTTTCCATCACAAAGTAATCTTAAGTTTAAAAACTAAATAAAAAAAACCCGGTAATCATAGCAGTAAATAGTTTTCAATAACTAAGAAATAGACATCCAAAAGGTAGTTTCTTTAAAATACACACCAACCAAAAACGTAGCAAATAAAATAATAAATATAAATGCCAAACAAGGTTAATAAAACTTTGAATAGTTTAAGAACATAAGAGTCAATAATAAACAGTGCCATACAAGCCACGATAAAATAAAACTAATAACAATAAAACATTAAAAATCTGCATATTTTGAGACAAGAAGCCAGGAGCAGACCCATCCCACTGGTGGCACCCGTTCACGAGCATGACGCATGAACCAGCCATCGCTTCGCTCAACCATATTTTAGGGAACGTAACGACCCGCCTCACACGACACCACCGCAGAAATGTTTACAGAGAGCATCAGTCCGAACGGTAAAGACAAGTAAAAAACGAGATCGATTTTATCATGTCGACCAAGACGCACATATTCAATGATATCAGTGATCAACGCTGTTAAGACAGGAAGCGATCACCGCATGGTCAGAGGCACATTGAATATCAACGTTAATCTTGAAAGATCGCGGCTGATAAATCCAAGCTCCGACCAATACCGGCTCAAATTCAAAACAATGGCTCTTATGCAGCTTAAAAACAACAAGGCGGCGGGCGATGACGGAATCACAACACGGCTTCTGAGAGCGGGCGGGAAGCCGATACTTAAAGTTCTTCAGAAGCTTTTCAATTCAGTCGTTTTTTCAAGAAACCCTTTAGAGAGTCTTATCACCCGATAAGACTCCCTTGAAGAACTACAGACCCATCTTGCTTCTAGGCCATATCTATAAGTTGTTTTTGAGAGTCATTACCTCATTACGAATCGTCTCGCTCGCAGGTTTGACGACTTCCAACCTCCCGAACAAGCTGGGTTCCAAAAAGACTATAGCACCAAAGACCACATTCATACGCTGCGGCAACTTACAACTTGCCACTTTGCTTGGCGTTCGTAGACTATGAGAAAGCCTTTGATTCGATCGAGACCTGTGGGCGGTGCTGCAGTCTCTACAGAGGTGCACAGTAGACTACAGGTACATGAATCGATGTGCCCAGGTACTTATACCAAAATGCCATTATGTCAGTCCGATTACAGAACCAGAGCTCTAATCCTATCCAACTACAGCGAGGTGTGAGACAGTGAGACGTCATCTCTCCAAAACTGTTCACAGCTGCGTTGGAGGATATTTTTAAGCTTCTAGATTGGAAAGGATGCGGCATCAACATCAATGGCGAGCACCTAACACACCTACGGTTTGCCGATGATGTAGTTCTTCTTCTTATGGCTGAGACCTTGGAAGACCTGAACACAATGCTCGAAGATCTCAGTAATGCTTCTCAAAGAGTGGGTCTTAAGATGAATGAAAATCACGTACAATGCCCATGTGGCACCCGCTCCAGTTAATGTTGGGAACATTACACTCGAAGTTGTTGACCACTTTGTTTACCTAGTGCAAACGGTCCAGTTAGTTAAGTCCAACTCGAGAAAGGATCTCTCGATGAATCCAGCTCGGATAGACAGTGTTCGGGAAGCTCCGGCATATATTCGCGTCCGAAATACCTCAATGTCTCAAGACGAAACTCTTTGACAAGGTGTGTGTGTTAAATTATTACCTAATAATGTAACTTTACCTACCTATTTTCGTCAAACAATGCTGGGGTGAACTATGGAATGCCGTAAACATAGATTATATTATACAAGGGCCTAATCATGTAGGATAATATTTGCTAGGGGAAATAGTCTTAGTCCGCTGTCCCTGTAAAAGATGTAAAAATTCGATTTATGCAAGCAAAGCCGCAAGCAACAACCAATAAAATATATATTTTTGAAACGAGCTCACCAAGAGCTTTCATTTGATACCAAACACGATATTATATTTTAAAAAAAATTTTAGTTCACAACTTTATGTCGTCTAGAGGTAGTGTAGGCAATGAACAGATTCTTTGTATGGAGACCCATACACTAATTCCTCAGTCGATGAAACTTTGCTGAGTTATAAAATAGCCTGAGCCATAAACTTTTAAATGATTATCCAAAAAAAAACTCACACGGAAGTTAGGTATTTATACATAAATATACAAATCTGTTTATATATTGAACCGAGTAATTTCTCAGTCCAAATTTATTTGACCAAATGAGTTATTTATACTAGTATGTTGTACTTAATGAAAATCCAAAACTTTATTCAAACATGAGTTTGCTTGGCAAAATGGTATAATTCCGTTAAAAAGTTCGACAGAGACATTTTTCAGTCCAAGTCACCCCATTTTGTTTTATTAAAATTTGGTGTTTCTGCTGGGATATTTTTTTGGATATTTCATATTATTGTTTTTATACGTTACATGAATATGTCCGGTTAAGAAAGTTTAGACGGAGCATTTTTCCTAAAAAAGATATCAATGAAATAAAACTTTCATTAAAAATACCTAATCTTCTATTATTATTATTTTTTGGAAATTTATACCATACTTTTAATTTATTGATACTTTATCATGATGTAAAGTTTTTTCTGACTGAGGAATTACTGTGGGGGTCAACTAGCTTCATTGACTACACTAAGGGCGCCATATTCAATTTCATGTGACGTGACATAGCCTATAACCAGCAGACAATCGAGACGCTTCCAACGATACCTCAATTGTGAATATATGATCAGCAGTTTAGAAGTTATGCGGGAACAGATGAACATACATACATACATACATACCGGTCAAACTCATAACCCTCCTTTTTTTGCTTTGCCGTAGTCGGGTAACAAACTCATAACCCTCCTTTTTTTGCTTTGCCGTAGTCGGGTAAAAATAGGAATAAATATTTCAACTTAAATTATCAAATCCTTGAAATGAAGTATAATAACTTTTTAAAGATACTGTAATTTTTGTAACAGATTAATAAAAAAACTAAAACGTAAATATCAGGCTGAGCAACTCAACAAAAAATTAAAAGATTCTAAAGCACTGTGGAAATCTTTTGAAGATATAGCTCATCTCAACAATAATAAAACTACCAGTACTGAATTACTGAGTATAAAAATTCACCAACAGAATCAGTAAATTACGTGAATCAATATTTCGCTAATGTTGGACAGCATCTCGCGGAGAAAATTATCGCTAGCCCCTTAATCCCTTCTGACAATACACGCAACACAACTTCTCAGTCAGGTCCTATGTCCTCATTGAAACCGACCCTGCAGGAGTAGGCTTCATACTTTCAAGCCTGTAGTCAGACAGTGCCCCGGGTTTTGAAGGTATTCAAATAAAATTCCTTAAAATGATAAAGCCGATTGTAGCTCCCGTTATAAGTCATCTCACAATTTCCGGCGTCATTAAATAAATCCAGTGTAACGCATGAATATAGATTCAAGGGAGGTGACAAAAAAGACGTCAATGACTACAGACCAATCTCAGTGCTACCTGCAATATCTAAGATCATTGACGCGCGCTGAATTGAACCTACGCTCAATTAATTACCTTGAAAAATTTAACATGCTGCCCAATACACAATTCGGTTTTAGACGAGGTAAATCAACCGAGGACGCGGTACTTACTCTAACATCTTTAGTATTTCAATTTATGGACCATGGACAAAAAACGCTAGCAGTCTTTATTGGGCTTAAAAAGGCCTTCGACAATGTGTCCATTCCCATTCCTGTGAAAAAAAATTGAAAATATCGTTATAAGAGGTGTCCCGCTGAGTTTACTGACTCATTACCTCTACTACCGTACACAAAGCGTAAAAATCGGTAATCACATAAGCGGTGAGTCCAAAATAATGTATGGTGTTCCTCAGGGCAGTATTCTCGGGCAGCTACATTATTTCTTATTAACCTACGCAGGTTAAGTGACCCTGAGATTAAAGATGGTCGAGTTATTTTATACGCAGATGATACTGCTATTGTTTTTCATGGCTCATTCTGGAACACGGTATTTAATGCAGCAGAAATTTTATTGTGGCAAGCTGGCTTAAGCGATCTTTGCTAACCTTCAATTTATCCGAAACAAATTACATCCCTTTTGCCATCGATAGACGGTTACAGCCACCCACTAATCTTACACTTAAACTACATAACTGTAGCAATAGCGTAACGGGTGGTGGTTGTAATGTCATCAATTAAATAGCGTTAATGCAACTAAGTACCTAGGAGTTATCATTGATGAAACGTTATCCTGGCATCTCCAAATTGCCCACATATGTAAAAGAATAAGAAAAATAACCTGGGTCTTTGAGATCTTAAGACATGTGACTTCTCACAAGCTGATGTGCCACATAATATATCGGTTATGTGCCACATAATATATCGGTTATTAGCTATTGCTTATCAGTTTGGGGTGCTGCAACTAAAACTAAAATTACTGCAGTTGAACGGGCGCAAAGATGCTTGCTTAAAATTATGTTTTTTAAGCTGTACCGTTTTCTAACAAACGAGCTCTACAACACCTGCGATATTTTAACTATTAGGAAGCTTTATAATAAACACTGCACAAAACTCTACCATTCGACCCCAAACTATTGTGTGGGCGAAGAAAGGATCGAGTGGCCCCGTTCCTCGTCTGTAAAACCTCTTTTGCGATGCGTCAATTTCAAGCACGATCTGCTCGCCTTTATAATAAATTACAAAAGAAATTAAATATTTACAGTCTGCAATATAGAGAATGCAAAAAATACTACTAGAGTCACTAGCAACTCTAAATTATGAAGAGACAGAAGAGTTACTAAAATCGATCACACACGCACATACAAACATGCACACACACATACACACATAAACGAACTGTAAATAAGTAATTTGTAAATAATCTCTTTTGTGACCAAACCATTAGCTGTAATCTTCTATATATATAAAATCCTTTGTCCTGAATCACTGACGGATAAACGCACAGCCTAAGCCGCTGATCGTAGAGACCTGAAACTTGGAGGATGTGTTCCTTGTATGATGTAGGCATCCGATAAGAAGGGATTTTTCGAAATTCTACCCCTAAGGGGGTGAAAAACGGGGTAAAGTTTGTATGGGACAACGTGATTCCTTTGTCCAATCTTCTTCAAATTTTGCATAAACATTCTTTAACAGAATTAATCGAAGATGTGTTTCATATTTCATTGAAACTCATCGCCTAACAGGGTTAAAAGGGATAGAAAGTTATTTTGGGGGTGATTTGCATCGAAGTCGATATCAATACTCCTTATTGCTTTTGATTTTTAGTTTCATTTTGTTTTGACACATGTATTGTTTGAAAACTCAATCCGTTTTTACAGTGCGACGTAGAGCGCTCGCCAGATAAGTCTACGCGCGGTCTATTTAGAACTAATTTCAAATTTGGCAGGTCGCTATGTTATTTGTTGTGACAGGCGAAGTGAGTGTGTCAAGTGTCATTGTCAAGAAATTTGTATGTTGTGTTTTAATATTTTATTTGGTAATCGTCATACGAAAAGTCATCAAAAGTGCTGGAAGAGAGATTGTTATTTATGTGAAATGTGCTTGCGAAATAGAACGGGACAATAACAGGCTACTTAGACCATTTGCGTGCGGGCGCCGACTGCTTTTTGACAGGTAATTTTTAGGGTGACCATTATGTGATATTTTGCTTTCGCTTGGGGTATTTTGGTTTTCTGAGCATGTTGTCTGATAATTATGCATTTGTTTATTTAAGGTTTGTTTTTGTTTATTTATCATTATTCTCTACTCTATAGTTACTTAATAAAACTTTTCGAAATATATTTATTTTGGTACTCGTGATGTGAGAATTATTTACAACTACCTACTGGCAACATTAAATACGCCACCAGTCGCGCGCAGACTTATCTGGCGCGCACTCTACCACAGAATAATATACCTACTCTACCTTATTGCCATCTTATTACTTAGTAGAGTAGTTATGTATCAACTAGCGTATTGCCACTATAGAAAAAAAGCTTTTCTTTAAAATTGGAATGTCAAATAAAAAAGCATAAGTTATTATCGGATTATAATTCGTTACTAATATTATAAATGCGAAAATGTATTTAAGTTTGTTTGTTTCTTTGTTTGTTTGTCTGTATGTTCCGTTTTCACGTCAAAATGGCTAAACCAATTTTGATAAAATTTGGAATGGAGATAGTTTGAGACCCTAGGAATAGGAAGGACATAAGCTACTTTTACCGCGGCTCATTCCCATGGGAAAATAAGTTTTAGCGCTGGCAAAGCCGTGGAATGGAATTGGTATTTAAGGTGACAGTTTGAGGCCCTGGAAAGGATATAACTTACTTTTTACTGCGGGAAAAATATAATTCCCACGGGAAAATCACTTTAAGCGCGGGCAAATTTGCGGGCAGACATTGGTATTTGAGAAAATAATTTGAACCCTACTGGAATAGTATATTTCATTACAAGTGCGGAAAGCCTGTCATTGCAAAGAGTTCCGACAAATGTCTACCCGAGCCGAGGCGCAGCCGAAGGTGAGGGTTGACAGTCTGAACAAGTTGCAATGACGGTTCCGCACGTGTACTGAACAACTATTTTTAATACAGTTGCGAAAAAATGAAGCAATTTAATAAAATAATAAAACACAATAAACTCAAATAACTAATCGTAAAAGAATATAAGCAGAGACTTTTTTTTTGTTTTCTTCACCCATTCTGGGTTGGTAAAGGAAACTATGATCATACAGCCAAGGCTTCAGTAGATTTTTTTTATTGATATGAAACTAAAATAAAATTTAATAAGATGAAATGAAATGAAACCTAACAAAAGCAATCCGAATCCTACAGGAGCGCCTTTCCTTATTTCTCTCTTTTACCACATCGTTTTCCATTAAAGCCACATTATTGCACTAATTCCACCATACTAAATACCTACCACAATAAAAACCAGAAAAAACTAATTTAGAAAATTAATAAATAAGGTCCCTCATTTTCTTTTCACTTACTTGCGCAAACTCCTATAAGCAGATACTATGGTAAATAGTGCACGTCATACCATATTTAGTAATCTGTGGTCATATAGCCAATTTTATATATTTTTTATATTCATAAATTTAATTTGGCCGATACTAATATTAATTTAATGTATAATTAAAATTACTTTTAAATCTGATAATGAAACAAATTAGTAGCTTCTTTTTAGAAATATTTGCATGAATCATAAATACTTCTATGATTTTTTTTTAGTAAAAACTTCGTAGTTGGTTTTTTCTTTTTAATAGACAATATTTTGACAGTTGGGAAAGAAAACGCACGAGTTCGGGAAAGGTAAAGAAAAAGTTCGAGTGTGTAATAGCCCACATCCCGAACGCTATACGTTCCTGCAATACGCCACTTTTTGAGCAACTGTATTAAAAAGGATTATAATAGGCTACTTTTACTTTTTACCACAGGAAAGTATCATATTCCTATGGGAAAATCAGTAGGTATTAATTGTTAATCGTCTTTCACGTCAAAACTGAGCAACGGATCAATGTGATTTTTGGTAGGTACGGGGGTAGATTGGGAGATGGAGAGTGATATAGACTACTGTTTATCTCCGGAAAAATATCACATTCCCTCAGGATAATGTCGTGTAGTTCACGCGGGCGAAGCCGCGGGCGGAAAGCTAGTCTATATATATAAAATCCTTTGTCCTGAATCACTGACGGATAAACGCACAGCCTAAGCCGCTGATCGTAGAGACCTGAAACTTGGAGGGTGTGTTCCTTGTATGATGTAGGCATCCGATAAGAAGGGATTTTTCGAAATTCTACCCCTAAGGGGGTGAAAAACGGGGGTAAAGTTTGTATGGGACAACGTGATTCCTTTGTCCAATCTTCTTCAAATTTTGCATAAACATTCTTTAACAGAATTAATCGAAGATGTGTTTCATATTTCATTGAAACTCATCGCCTAACAGGGTTAAAAAGGGATAGAAAGTTATTTTGGGGGTCATTTGCATCGAAGTTGATATCAATACTCCTTAGTGCTTTTGATTTTTAATTTCATTTTGTTTTGACACATGTTTGAAAACTCAACAGTGCCACAAGCTTTCTGTTCCGGTGACAGCCGTGACAGAGGAGCCACTTGCAATACCAAATTAGCTGTCAAAATGGACTGTCGTATGAAAACTGTTTTAGTTCCAAAGATAATCACCGGAACAGAAAAGCTTGCTGCACATACATGGTTTCTACAGTGCGACGTACCTCATTGCCACCAAAGAGTAGTTATGTATCAACTAGCGTATTGCCACTATCAAGGGTCTGACATGCTTTGATAGAGTGAGATCGTCTTATTGAGATTCCTATAAGAGGAAATAGAGAAGAGTGCCATGTTTCATCTCTATCACCGACCGGACTTTTTTTCATGGTCGGGTTATAGGCACAGTTCAAGTAGGCAAAACAAACAAGTGGGGTTATATCAAAAGTGCCAAAGAAATTAAAGGTTTTGTGGATTTCTACCTTATTGATACCTAAGATTTATTATAAATGGAATGTGTAGTGTTTGTGTCTAGCATACAAAATGGTGGAGTGTTCGATATTTGGCTGCAAAAGCAACAATCAAAGAAAAGAAGCGGGTGTTATATTTCATGCGTAAGTACACTGTTTTCTATATTTTCATCACATATTTCTCTCTCAAATCTCACAGGAACCAAGTTTCTGAGCTAAATCATTAGTTATATCATGAAAAACTTGATAAATAGGAAAAATCTAAAAATTATTTCTAAAAATAACCTCAGAAACATATGACATGAAAACCGGTAAAATTGCGTACTATATATCTATGATAGAAGCCAGCTTAGCATTGACGTCCACTAAAATCAGTAGGTTTATAATTCGATTTCCGGATGCCTACCTTAAAGAAATTTTCCCCAAAAATTACCACATATTTCAGGGAATTTCAAGCGATTTGATGTTTACAGATTTCCGACGGAAGATAAAACTCGTGAGAAATGGATAGAAGCAACTGGAAAAAAGAATTGGGTACCACATAAGTACATACGAATTTGTTCGAAACATTTTGAAATAAACAGAAAAACTAATATTGTAAGATTAGCAAGGGCTGGAACTACACTCCTGAACATTCGAGACCTACTTAGCGATGACCGATTGCCTGGTGCCTAACCTGTGATGGGCGGGTAGCTCTCCTTCTGCTGTGGTTCACACTGATCCCAAGACTTGTCGTAGGGCTGCGGAGGGGGTGTTGCACGTTCAGCACGGCTTATAAATACTATTCTACTTCTTACTATTACCTATTGTCCTAGTATTGTAAGATCTGTACGAAAAATAATATCATCAAGTCATATAGTCCTATGAAAAAAAATATACGTCGGGGGACCGCTAAGTTGGTTAATGGATTTACATCTAAGCTCGTCACATGTATAACGATACTTAAGGGTACCCCGACATCAATCTTTTTCATAGACCTATATGAGTTAATGATATAATTTATTAAGAGTTAGCTTTTATGTGCCGGGGCTTTTTTAGATTTTAATTCAAGTTTTATTTGAAGCTGTTTAAACTGAATTTTTGGCGGCCATTTCTTTTGCCGAATTTTTTTTTTATTGCACCCAATTTTTTCTAGGTTGTACATTATTTTAGTTAAATCTCCACCTCTAATCTTTTACCGTTTCGGCAGACAGTTGACCGTCTCAGTTGAAATCGCTTGATCCGTTTAGGCACTACGATACGATGATACGTACAGACAGACAGAAACTCTGCATCGGAGGTTAAAAATGTCTTATCAAAACAATTATTGTAAATATACTTATTTATATTATGTTTTCAATAAAGAAATAACTTGTTTTAATTTAAAGTTTTATTATTTTATTCTATACCACACAATCTCATATGTTTGTAACTTTTTTGTAAGCCGATTTTGATGAAACTTAGTTTCTGGTACTATTTTGACAAGAAAGCAGCAACGCACTGTCAAAAATATTAAAAAATCCAAAATGGCGGCCAACTTTTTTGTTTACAGGCAGATTTCGATGAAACTCAGTTTCTGGTACTATTTTGAAAAGAAAACAGCAACAGAATATTTAAAATCCAAGATGGCGGCCAACTTTTTTTTTTGTAAGCCGACTATTTTGACAAGAAAACAGCAACGCATTGTTAGACATGGAAAGGGAGCGCAGGGCGTTGTCGATTAGAGCGAATATGTTGGCACGTAGGTTTTATCGTAGTTCTGACACAGTCAAAATCACGCTATTCAAAGCGTACTGTTCTTCGTTCTATTCAAGTAGCTTGTGGGTCAAATATACCAAAAAGTCGTACGACGCCCTGCGCGTACAATATAATAATGCTTTTAGAGCACTTTTGCGGCTGCCGCGTTTCTGTAGTGCATCGGGGATGTTTGCGGATGCGCACGTCGACAGTTTCCCGGCCATTTTGCGCAAAAAAGCGGGATCCCTGTTACGCCGAATCCGTGGCAGTCGGAACAGTGTTCTAAGAAGCTTTGCCGATTATGGGGACTGTCCATTGATCGCGCACATGTGCTGTATCACTCGCTCCGTTCTAGTTATTAAGTACTAACATAGGAATTAAGCTTTCGTTTTGTATCACCTACTAACCAACTATGGATCTTTGTTGTCCGAGTAATAAATTTTTTTTTTATTTTTTTTTTATTGTCAAAAATATTAAATAATCCATGATGGCGGCCAACTTTTTTATTTGAGTCGATTTGGATGAAACTTGATTTTCGGTACTATTTTGACAAAAAAACAGCAACGAAATGTTAAACATATTAAAAATCCAAGATGGCGGCCGACTTTGTGGGCAGATTTAGATGAAACTCTGTTTTTGGTCCTATTTTGACAAGGCAACAGCAACGCTAAATTATATATACATAAATGTTACAATTACCACAGTATAACCAATTTTTCCATATAGTAGGCCAACGCCCATAAAGTTGGGCGATACCGAACGTCTGTATAGGTATTTCCGTGAGTACGGAAGGGTTGTAACAAATTCAAATGTGGCAGGTACATTTTGGTGTATTGCGAAATAAAATAAAATAATTAATTATGGTTAGCATATTAGGGGTAAGAAGTATCAAAATAAAATATATTACATGTTTTATTTAGTTTCACCTATAATTGTATCTCTGCCATGAAATTTTGCAAGGTAAATTTGACCCACTCCTGACGTTTGAATGGGCTGAAATTATTTATGTTGTGAATTGGCACTTATGATTAAGTATATACCTATTATTAAATTGTATGTTTTGTGAGGTAGGTATGTGTCGTAGTTTGTTGAAGAGCGCATATCCCGCCAACAAACTGTGTACACAGTTTGGCGGGAAATTATACAAGTGAAAAATGTAAAATACCTTTTGATAAAAAAAAAATTGTTGGAAGAAAAATATCCAGATTGGAAATAAGCCGATTCATATACCTATTATTAAATTGTATGTTTTGTGAGGTAGGTATGTGTCGTAGTTTGTTGAAGAGCGCATATCCCGCCAACAAACTGTGTACACAGTTTGGCGGGAAATTATACAAGTGAAAAATGTAAAATAACTTTTGATAAAAAAAAAATTGTTGGAAGAAAATATCCAGATTGGAAATAAGCCGATTCATATTTCTTAACCTTTAAAGCGCCTTCAACCATCCCATATCACAATCATATATTTTCAAACTCTGTAACTTAATATCAATTACTGTTTTATTTTTTTACTTTTTATTTTTTAAGAAGGTTTACTGCGGTCAAAACACAGTAAATTAGGAAGTAACATCTTAAAGCAAATAAATAATTAATTAAATCTTTTGTATACTTGATTGACTGTGTCTCAAGCTTTCAAATAAAAACCTGTTACATTTTAATAAGCGAAAAAGAGTCAAATAAAAACAAAGACGGCCACCATCTTGACCATTTTTGTATTTTTTTACATTGTGTTAAGAACTGTTTTCTTGACAAAATACTACCAGAAACTAAGTTACGTTAAAATCAGCTTACAAACAAAAAATTGGCCGCCATCTTGGATTTGTAATTTAATTGGATTTTTAATATTTTTAACATTGCGTTGCTGTTTCGTTGTCAAAATAGTACCAAAAACGGAGTTACCTAGTTACCTACATCAAAACCAAAAAAAGAGTTTCATCAAAATCGGCCCACAAACAAAAATGTTGGCCGCCATCTTAGATTTTTTTATATTTTTAGCTTAGTGTTGCTGTTTTCTTGTCAAAATAGTACCAAAAACCGAGTTTCATCAAAATCAGCCCACATACAAAAAATTCGGTCGCTATCTTGGATTTTTTAAATATTTTTGACATTGCATTGCATAATTAATTATTGAATATCGCAATACCAATGTACCCACCCGGGGTCGTAAAACAAAAGGTCCACCTTCACATTTTAAAGTCATAACCCTTCCGTACTTACGTAAATACCTATACAGGCGTCGGCATCGCCTAACTTCAAGGGCGTCGGCCAACTGTATAAAAAGATTGCCTAAACTGTGACTATACTATGTTTTCACACTTATGCTCTGAAATGTTAATTTTATATTTGAGAAAAGAATGCAGTACGTGGCACTTTTCCGAGGTTATCATTCTAAATTTGAAAATCACTGCAGTAATGAATTTCAGTACTTACTTACTGCACTGATTTTAGTGCAGTAAGTAAGTACTGAAATTCATTACTGCAGTGATCTGCAATGGTACTACCAACTTTTTTCTTTATTTTTTCTTTCGTTATTCCTGTGTATAAAAACAGAAAAAGCAAAGGGACATTTGCACCATACAGTCACATTATTATTATTATTTAGGTAATTATTATATCATAATTAGTTAACTTTTTTATAAATACGGTGCGCACAGAGTATATTACTTCGTATTGTACCACAAGCGCTATGTACTCTTAGCACGAACAGCAATCGAAAAAACAAAATGATATTTATCATAGACAAAATATCCTTTACGAGTAATTTTGTATGGGAAATATGTACAGCGCCATCTACCGCCTAGAAGCGGGTATTGAAGTTGCGCATTTTAGTAGCAAGTAGTAAGTATCAATAGGCTGTATGACCGTTCCACATGGCCTCACAAGCCAATATTTAAAAAAAACGGCGGGAATGATTTTCAGCGGTTCATTTGATATCAATACAGTTTATATTGTGTAATAAATTATCAGAATGAGTTCTGCCAATGAAACATTATACAGACATTGTATGTACCTACTCCACCATATTTGAGAGCAGAAGCAAAATTAATAACGGAAAACTTACTGCCAGCAAAATCAAAAGAAAGATATATGAAAACCTACGATCTGATTTGGAATAGTGAAAAAAAGGCGCATACGTTTTCGGAATCTGTGTTGTTGGCGTATTTTAATAAGACATCATTAAAATAATATTATTATGGGCGATTTATACATAAGTGTGCCCGGGAAAACAATAACATTTACATTTAATAATTGCCCGAACGAACATGTGTGATATAAATTTTAATAAATAATATTTAGTTAAACAGTTTTTTTATTTCCTCGCATTTCTTGAGAAAAGCACTATACAAGCCTTGTACGGTAAGCAAATTACCTTGCCTCGAATGATTAAAGCCCTCGCCTGCGGCTCGTGCTTCAAACCATCCTCGACAATGTAATTTCTTACTTACCTGTCCTCGGATGTAATGTACTATTAATTAGCGAGTCAAAATGTTGACTTTCACTTACTACGGAATTCGAGTACTTTAACGAATCCGACTACATTTTAGGGAAAAAATTTTGCGATCATGGCATCCCCATATTTTGACGTCATAATATGTCTATCTCTTACACCCGGTCGCTCGGTAGCGCATCTACCCCTTTTAATATACTATATCTATGGCCACTATAGAAAAAAAGCTTCGCTTTGCACGAGAGAGCTGTCATAGAACCCATGCCACATTAAAAAGTCCCTTAGCAAAGTATTGACTTGATTTTTTGCATTTTGGTAGGTAGTTCAAGAGTAGAAGTAGTAGAAGTCCGAATTTTTTTACTTTCATGTTAAGTATAAAGTATAGGTAGCGTGCTCGGGCTGCGATCGCTGAGGTTATGTGACTTTCGCAGTGGTCTTTCACGGGATGGCTGTTCAAAAATATATGGTGCTTCGGAAGAAACGATAAGCCGATGGTTCTGGCAGCATTTGGATTGGTTAATACCCCATAACTGCAATGGGCCCGAGTGGAAGGTCATGGTCCATTCTTCTTATCCATCAATATGAAGGTCTGTACCCCAGCAGCGGGGACATTAAAATGGATTGATGTCGGTGCTGACGAGACCTTAGAGAACGCCTATCTACCTACTTTTTTACATGAAATTTTGCGATGTACCCAATTTTAATTACTCACGGACGGACGTAGTCGCGGCCGGCCAATCATATTCATATTTCTACTATCCCTAATATTATTATAAATGCGAAAATTTATGTTTGTTTGTCTGTCTGTCTGTATGTTCTGTTTTTACGTCAAAACTGCTGAACCGATTCAGATGAAATTTGGAATGGAGATATTTTGTGACCTCAGGAAGGCCTTTTTACCGCGGGAATAAGGATCATTCCCATTGGTAAAATAAGTTTTAGCACGAGCATAGCTGTGGACTGGAATTAGTATTTAAAGTGATAGTTTAAGTTAATGGCCTTTCCATTAACTTAAACTATCACTTTAAATACTATTATTATATTTAGAATAGAGACAGTTTAAGGCCCTGGAAAAGACATAACACTTTTTACGGCGGGAAAAATCTCATTCCCATACGAAAATCATTTTAAGCGCGGGTTAATTTGCGGCTTGAAATTGGTACCTATTTAAGTAAATAATTTGAGACCCTGGGAAGGATTATAATAGGCTACGTTTACTTTTTACCACAGGAAAGTATCATATTCCCACGGGAAAACCAGTAGGTAGGTCTTTCACGTCAAGACGGAGCAACGGATCAATGTGATTTTTGGTATGGGGGTAGATTGGGAGCTGGAAAGTGACGTAGTTTATCCCGGAAAATATCACATTCCCTGAGGATAATGTCGTGTAGTACACGCGGGCGAAGCCGCGGGCGGAAAGCTAGTTATAAATATAAATAAATATAAATATTGGACACCATCACATACATTGTTCCAATACCAAGGTATAGTAGCTTAAGCACTAGTATTATGGAAATTGGAAACAACGACGGGTATTACCACATACACCCAGACCCGAGGAAATATTGAAAAGTTCGTTTTCAACATTTACCCGACCGGGGATTGAACCCGGGATCTCTAGAGATAGCTGCACCTTGAAACCGGTGCGTACACCACTCGGCCACGGAGTTCGTCATTATGTTTTCATACATTACCTCTTAAGGAAGAGCAGGGCCACCTTACAGACGTATTTTACACGCTTACTAGGTTGGTCCTAGCCTCTGATTTTTGTTAATACTAAAAAAATTGTGTATGAAATAACATATTTTAATTTTTATTTAATTTAATAGCGTTTCAATGTAAGTCAATTCAAGACGTGTCAAAAACTAACAAAATTAAAGAAACATAAAGCCCCTAGGAACGCACCTTGCTGAACATCTTACTACTTTTCCATTTCCTTAATTGATATTATGTATTAAAACAAAAACATATTTATTTCAAACCCACGAATTTAAATGATCGAGGTATGTTTATTTTGAAATGTGGTAAATAACTATACATTATGGTAACTTATTTTGTAGCAGGCTGCTTTCTACATAAGTGTACAAAGTCAGACGCTTACGATATATCCAAACAAAAAGAAGATATATGTCGTATGATGATGAATTATTATTATAATTTGTTCGATGTAGCATGGGTCCTATGTCAGCTCATTCGTGTAAAGCAAAAAGATCTTTATGACATTTTTAGCTTATGCTAGAAAATTAACCGTTATTTCTTGTTAAAAAAATAACATTTGCATGCTACATTGAACAAAGATATTCAATATGTTCAGCATACTAAGTTCAATATCTTGAGTAAATTAAAAACCAGCCCACGTTATCTTTTTGATTAATGAATTGTTATCAGATGAAAGCCAGAAGGTAATAAATAACAAAAAGAACTAGAATAACAAGTACTTATGGGTTGGCAGTCACTAGATTGTTAATAATTATGTTATGTCAACTTATTAGTACACCTACCAAATATTGGTTATACAGTTTTCTCATAAAATACTAACTACTTAACCTTTTGAATTTTTTTTAACAAGTAATAGTAATAATCCCGCTTGGAAGTTACTTGCGGGGCTGGTTGGTATTTTGCTATTACAATTTTTCCTTTACTTACATCCATTTTATACCCCCATTGTTAGGGCACTTGCCTTCCATATGGAGTACCTACAATCAACTCTTTATTGCGGTTTTGTTTAGGACCTAAACTGATCTGCTTCGCTTATTCGTACCATATTGCGTCAATGACAAGCCATTCAGCGACATGTCACAGCCGCTTTGCTGTCGTGAACTCTTATTTGACTTATAACTCGGCCGAGCTAACATGACACCTACAGATTATTCCCGTCCCTCACACTCTGGGGGCATGACCGAATTGAGTGAAAGAGACGGGTAGAAGAAATAATGACACAAATCGTTCGTTCGTTGACTTTCAGCAATTCATTTGCGATTCAGTTTTTAGAAGGTCATGGTACGAAATACAGCAATTCATTTGAGGAACCAATTCTGGAACACACCAGTTTTGAATCACTTTCTTAAAGTTGATGGTATAACTAACACTCAGATAAGGACAATGGGCGATGACCCACCGCGCGTGCACAGTGTGGATTGGTGGGTATTAACGGCTAGCAAGGAGGAGCTGGAGAAAAAGCTTTTGTTCACCCATCCCGTGAACGACCATTCCGCAAGTTGGTTAAACTTAACAATCGCAGGCCAAGCGCGCATCACTGCGAACAAAACGAACGATTTTTTACGCTCAAATAACTTTATTATAAAATCGTTAATCGTTCGTTTTGCTCAAAGGTTTTGCTTAAATTGTTTTTTTTACATATTAATGACACCCAGCCACCGGTTTTAGTACCTAGAGTGCTCGTCAGATAAGTCTGCGCGCGGTAAAAATCGAATAATAATCTTTTCTATAACATAAGAACAAAAAAATGCACTGTAACTAGCGCCAAAAACGCGCCAGTCACGCGCAGAGTTATCTGACAAACACTCTAGCAATAAATCTGTGTAGTCATGGAAAAAGGAGATTAGTACATATGTCACAGGGATTTTGTCAAAGTCGTGATTTCACGTGATATTATAATTTCACTAGTTAAATTATGAATAGACAGTGTTTTTGTATCAATAAAAAAATAACCAGGAAATTTCTAACCTATCACGTGTTCTGCAGGACTTCCGAGGCTCGCAGCCGTGTGCATACTGTCTCGTACTGTCTATTCATAATATCACGTGAAATTATAATTTCACTAGTGTGGAATTATAATATCACGACTTTGACAAAATCCCTGCGACATATACACCATGTGCCTTATTAGAACATTTTAATTTTATTAATAATCAAGTTTAGAAACTCATCTCCTTTTTCCTTGACACGACAGTCACTGTGGCGTTCCGGTATTTTAATCTCAAAAAATCCGAGATCAAAATACCGGGATTTGGAACTGTAGCCTTTGACGCAGCACTGCAGGTAAAATACTTATGGCCGTTTTCACCAGAACTTATGCATCGCCACCACTATACGAACAAGTTAACTTGGCACCTGGCTCGAAACCGTCGCTTACACTCAGGTGCCGAGTTAACTTGTTCGGGTAGTATTTAAGTAAAGACTTAGGCGATTCATAAGTTTTAGTGATAACGGCCATTAAAGCTAACTTTAAATCGATAAACTTATTATACCTAGTATAAATAAGTTTATGTTTAAATCTAAGATAATAAATTACGGAACCGACTGGCAATAGTTTATTTTTATTACTAGATACTTTAAGTTGGTTATCGAAATTGTTCCCTATGATGTACATAAACGAAACCGGTACAATCTAATGAAACGCCGCAATCGTAAAATGAATTTGCGGCCATCAAACGTCATGGGAAGAATTTGCAAACGGTTCGAATTTACTATTACCGAAAACCCACTTTACTGTCGTTAAGCGCAAGGCACACTCTAAGCTGGCGAACGAGCTAACAAGCCGAACTATGCGTCGTTTTACCTCATTCATACTGCGAGAGAGAGAGATTGACAGAGAGAAAGAGGGGAGCGACTTTGCTTGCGGTGTGAACTGTGAACCGACGTATGACAAGAGGTGGTGAAACGTCATAAGCGCCCGACTCATTAGCTAGTTCGCCAGCTGGCTCTTTGCTTTATCGCGACCGAATCCGATCGTGTCTTCTTCCCGTATGTAATGGCTCTAACAAACGTCATTTGTTAAATTTTCCATTTTACTGTTAATTCTACTGATTGATTTAACATATTCTCTTTGATAAGGGGTCAATCCGAAATGGTAGGTATCTAAAAAGAACTTAGCTTTAATTTTAGTTGCTTAACAGCTAATTGATCAAAATAATCAAGCATTTCTCTAACCCTCTCTTAGTCATAAAGGTAAAAGCTATGGGTTCTGTTCTGGGCGACCATGGACTCATAGAGCTAAGAGTAAAGATGTGTTTGCAGGGTGGGAAGTCGAGGTGTGGTTTTGGTGGGAATCGCTGGTGGAGTGACACCAGCTTACCGATAAAGTACCAAGAAACCATCTGCTGTGTTACTAGCGGCACACGATATAAGCAGAGCCCCGGCCAGTCCGAGTCATGCACGTCCCCGCCGTCCACCATGTGCCCTGCAGCCTGCTACAACCACGCTTATGCGTGCCCGCTTCCGAGTTGTAGCTGAGCTGTGGATGCAGAGTTGATAAGTCTGCTGTGACCTTAAGCCACTTAGTATACAGGAAACCGACTCACACAGATCGTTACCTCAACGCGGCTTCACATCACCACCCAAGACACCTTGACTCTGTAGTGACAGCATTGACTAATAGAGTATATGATTTGTGCGATGAAGACCACCTGAACAAGGAGTTAAACCATGTGCGCTATGTCCTGCAGAGAAACGGGTATAAGAGAAATATATTACCACCCAGACACAGAACAAAACGATGCAAGTGCAAGGTACGCAAACAACCGGTTTATTTGCCCTTTATAAAGATGTGACTGATAAGGTTTCCAATATTCTTAACAAGTACTCAATTAATACCATCTTTACTTCTTCAAAGAAAGTTGGCCAATGTCTGCGTTTACCCAAGGACAGTTTTCCCTTTGAAAAACCTGGCGTGTATAAAATCGATTGCAGCTATGGTAGCTCCTTTACAGAGTGTTAGGGGCACCCTTGCAAAAACTTTAACCATAGCTTCAGGCCATCATGCTGAACAACGCAGCAAGATTTTTTTGTCGGAAATGAAAAAAATATTTCGACTCTCCATACAAAATTTCCCGATTAGTTGCTAAATTGCTTTCATTTCCGACAAAAAATTCTTGCTGTACGTTGTTCAGCATGATGGTCCAAAGCCATGGTTAAAGTTTTTGCAACACCCTATATAGGACAACCCATACGAACGGTAACTTGTCGCATTAAGGAGCATATTACTTAATGCTTTGGAGCTTGTCGCATTAATGACGACCGATTTGGCGCAGGAGTAGGCTACCCACCTTCTGCGCCAGTGGTCTCGGGTTCGATTCCCGAACATGACAAATATGTGTGTTCATGAACATGTCTATTTGTCTTGGTCTGGGTGTTTACTATGTATATTAAGTATGTATTTACAAAAAAAAAGTATTTAAGTATATATTTATCCGTTATCAAGTTTTCCATGTTACAGTTTCTTAATGAAATTAAAATGGGCTTAGATAATTGGTGTGAATGTAAGAAGTTATTTATTTATTTATTAAGGCTGTCAAGAATAATGATACGCAGAAACCAGCTATTGCGGAACACCTAATCCATTCGGGGCCAAATCACTGGATTGAGTTTTATAACCCTCAGATCATCTCGGCGGGACGCCACTATGTATCAAGACTGGTCAGAGAAGCGATGGAAATTAAAAAAGCACAAAAATAATTTCAATCGTGAAGACGGGTTTAAATTGTCGAGTGTCTGGAATCCAGTGATTCATTTGTGCAAAAACCACAATAAACAATAAAGTGTCGTTCCGCGTAGTGATACTGTGAGTTTTGTGTGTCGTGAGAATTGTTAACAACTTCGAGTTAAGTGCGCAAACGAAAACAGTGGTACAGGCATCGAGCGTAGAAAACGAACAAGAAAGTAGGTAGACAGATTTGTCTGCTCCTAACATCCAACCCGCATACACTTTCTTCAGTTACTCCGTGATCATGGCGTGTGCAACTGCGCCGAAATATCGGGGACTCAACAACAAATCAAAACATGTCAAAAATCCCGTGTTTCGTAATATTTACAGTGTTAATGACCATGAAAGTTGAAAAGTTAAATGACAGTAATGACACATTCGTTAAAGTCTGGCCGCTCAGGGTCGTGAAGCCATAGAAAATATACAGTTTCATTCAAAACTGAACTTTGCTCCAACGAAATAAGTATACGTCAAGATCGCGTTCTCTGAGCGGCCAGACTGTAGAAGCAAAAAAGTCATTTTTTCCGTAAAAATCTCAATTTAAGGTATTGCTGCAAGTGGCCCTAAGAAGTTTGTTTTATTAGGCTCTAAGGGATTGCTGACTTATTTATTTTATTTGATTTAAACAACTTCATACATCCACACATTCCTGAGAAAAAGAGTCTTGGCAGACGGACAGATCTCTGAGGGTTCAACTATGTTTATGCTATATTTTAACAACATACCTACCATGTCCAGACCCTAGCCTGCGTATTATTCTTTAGACCCTTTTAGACTTTCGTAGAGAATAGGACTTCAAAAAGAGCGTTATGAAATCTAGGCAATTTATAACAACAAACACACATAAACTAAACTAACACAAAAGCCACTACACCGCGCGTACGAAGACGCGGGCAACAGCTAGTAACCAATAAAGTACGAAATTCCGGAAACCAAAATAGTCGTACCTAACTATCGAGATAAGTTTTTTCAATGTCAATTAAATAAAAGGAATAGGTTAGAAACGAAAAAGCCACCTACTCATACTTACGGTTCATTTACACGGGATCCGTCATTGACGATTCATCAAAAACACGAAGCTCTAACTAAAGGATAGGAAAGCCGTAACCATTATTTTTCACGGTTCAAAGCAAGACATTTAAAGAGCATTATTAAGTAAAAATAATTAATCGAGAAAAAAGAAGATTCGTCAAACGTCGTCGTGTCAACGAGCCTGAAAGTTCTATCACGAAAATAAATAATGTAAAAGTCAAAGCTTGTTTTTTTAATTAGTTCTAGAATTCACAATCAAACCCTTATATTAAATGAGCGAACTGCACCAGTAGGATCTGGTAAGTGATACACAGATGGATTACGCTCAAAGGCAGACTCCAGTCCACTGGAACTACCCTCAGTATCGACCATTTAATAGGTCGCGCTGACACGTACTTCAATAACTTCTTCGCATCATCTATGTGGATTTTGTCTGAAATAGAATGATATTTATTTAAATAATCTTTTCAATTAGGTACTTTTTCTTATTAATTCTTTTCATTTCGTACGGCTGAAATAATGTTTTGGCTCGACAACAAATCAAAACATGGTAAAAATCCCGCTTTTCGTAATATTTACAGTGTTAATGACAATGAAAGTTTAAAAGGCTGAAATAATGATGATGATGATGAAATAATCTTTTGTACATAGAATTTTTGACACGTCAGTTTTGCCCATCAAACCATTCAATACTAACAACAATAAATATTTTTCATCCTCATAGTGTTGTAATAAGTTGAACTCACCTGTTTCTTGAAGAAGTATTTCTTGTAAGACTAATTTCAGTTTATTTGCTTCTGATTTTATGAAGCCAGCGGAAATGGCGGGAGATACAACTATCAAGATCTTTTGAACTACACACGCAATTTCAATTATTATAAATATAATTTCCCCATTTTGGACCTGATTAAGAAATAAAAAGGTTAAAAATAATTTCAACTAATTTCAGTCAATTCCTGCTGTTCAGGATCATCATCACCAGCCATTTTAATGTACCCTCTGCTGGGGCACTCGCCTTTCAATAAGATATGTCTATCCATAGAGAACGGGCCAATAGCCCATGACCAAACGGGTTCAATGTTAATAAGTTTTTTGTTAAAACTTCGTTTTTGTGACAACCTTTTTTGTTGACTGTACTTTAAAGCGCGTCACAAACGGTGAAGATGTTATAATATTTTATCTTAAGATATCGTAAGATAAAATATTATAGCATCTTAAACTATCACACACGGTATATTTTGGAATCTTTTCACTCTCTCGACGAATATTCTGTAAAACATCTTATACGGGGTGATCAAAAATGAGCAATTCGGGGTTGCTATTAGACTTATTGGACAGCTGCTGCTCATCAGACGATGATTCTGACCTGGAATTTGAATGAAACGTGCAAGGCTGCCTAGAGCGAAACGGACTGCATTTCGAGCAACTCATAGGGCATTTGTGCACTACACTAAATTTTACCAATCCGGAAAAAAACGGATGCTTGTATTTTAATAATTAATCATTTATTATAGTAAGAATTTATTTATTTCATATAGTTTAGGCTTTGAAACATTGAAACTACACGAAATAAATAAATTCTTACTATTATATTTGATTAATTATTAAAATACAAGCATCCGTTTTTTCCGGATCGGTAAAATTCAGTGTAGTGCACAAACGCCCTTAGTGCTAGTTCAGACGACGGCGCGGGAACCGCGCGGTTTGACACGCGATTTGTTCTACACTGTTCGCTCAGGATCAGCGGGGTAATTGTAACTTGTGGAATATTGACAGCAGTTTTATATTATTTTTATGCATTCACAATGCAATTTTGTAAGTATAGGAAAAATGTGTGATAGTAATAAACTTGGTAGCTTAGTTGGTCAGAGCATCGGGCCGGATTCCCGGAGGCGCGGGTTCGAATCCCGCCTGAAAGCTACTTATAGGGCTCGTGGTTTTTTACTATCACACATTTTTCCTATACTTACAAAATTGCATTGTGAATGCATAAAAATAATATAAAATCTCAATATGGCTGTTTCATCTTAATCGATTGTTAAACATTTGTAAAAAAAATTCTTTCGGATGCGAGGGTTTCCTCACATTGATGAAGCAACGCTGGCCTACAGCGTAACAAGTGATGGCAAAATTCGACGAGTCGTGTAAGCCTTTCGGTAGCTTAGTTGGTCAGAGCATCGGGCCGGATTCCCGGAGGCGCGGGTTCGAATCCCACCTGAAAGCTACTTATAGGGCTCGTGGTTTTTTACTATCACACATTTTTCCTATATTGACAGCAGTGTAACGAAAATCGCGTGTCAAACCGCGCGGTTCCCGCCGTCTCGTCTGAACTAGCACTTAAAGTACTCTTATTTCTTTGATTTGTGATCTGTGCATTTGACGCTCATGATAGTGCAGTGCGAACTAAAGCGATTACTCAATTAAACTTAGAGGTAGGCGCTACCACCAACCAAAATAATCATTAATAAAATATTCATAAAATTTGTATTTTTTTTAAAAGGAGATCGGAAAAATGACCATAAATACGAAGTTTAAAAGGGTCAGTGCTGAATAAAGATGCTGTGAGATTCTTTAAAACTCGATCGACAACATCGACGTTCTTTTACGCTTGACTCTCATTTGTTTGTGGAAGTAGGGCTATTTAATTTTTTATTTTAAATAATTTGTACATAGTTGATTCAAATTTTAAAATACTCCTGGGTACAAGTAGCGGCACGTATCTCGATAGTCGTCGAAGCCAGGGCGGGCCGCTAGTTCTCTCTATGCCCAGCACCGAAAACGGGACAACCTGTATACACATCTTTTCGTATCCAAAATATATATTTCGTTTTTTAAGATAGTATCTTAACATGCAAAATATATATTTCCGTATCTTAACATACGAAATATATATTTTGCCGTATCGCCTAGCATCTTAAGATACTTAATATGAAAATATATGTTATCTTCGGCGTGTGTGATGGTCCATTGAATTGTACGGCGAGCGATATTCTATGTTAAGATAAAATATTATAGTATCTTCAGCGTCTGTGACGACCTTAATATTGTATTGTCATCCAAAACAAACCTGTATGCAAAGTTTCAGCTCAATCGGACGCTGGGAAGGGGGTCAAATTTTACTTGCAAGATTTGACCCGAACGATACATACACTGCAAGTTAAATAAAAGCTTGTAAAAAAACATTTATCTAGAAACTTGCCTGTCCAGCGGCCATGACTTCAATCACATTGGTTACGATAGCGTTGGTACCTATAATCACTTCTGGCATTTTCAATATTAGTGCAAATGCATACTGAAACGGGTTAGAGATTAATTAGTAAAAACCCATTTGGAAAGGATAATTTGTAATTTTTCTTACGTATTCATTGTACATAACTTTTCAACTTTTTATTTTCAATTCAAAATGTTACATAATTGTTAAAATTTGTTGTTGAATCCATATTTATGATTCAATTTTTGACCTCTCAATGGCCTTGTCAATTTTTAGGGTTCCGTATTAAGACTACACTATTGAAACTTGGTAGGTAGATGTATTCGCTAAAACGCTTTACAATTTTTATAAGAAAATTAAAAAAAAAAATTAAGGGAGGCTCTCCAATGTTGTAGAACTCGATAAACACCTAAAAACCTAACCGCAAACATAACTTTGTCTTTCATACAACCTAAACCGCAAATATAACTTTGTCTTTCATACAACCTAAACCGCAAACATAAGTTTGTCTTTCATACAAACACTATGAAAAACAAAGTTATTTAAAAAACCGCAAATGTAACTTTGTGATTCAATACTTAATACTCAATACTTTATTGCTTTTTCACCGTCGGTGAAAGGATGTTATGATATTAATATTATAAACATTATGGGCCCTGTAGGGGACAGCAAATTAGAAGAGAGGTCACTTTGATAATTCAAATCTAATATTTTCTTTAAAATTTGTATTATTTTTTGTGTTGAGTTGAATTGTTGATCTATTAATATTTTTTTTATTTATTTATATATTTATTAATTGTTAGATAATTTTTGTTATTAATCGTTTTTATTTTCTAATTATTTTAATTTATTAATCTATCTTTTAAAGTATTCCTTAGTGTATAGTAGTAACTTTTCGATACAAGAAATCTTTTAATTTCTTGTTAAATTCTTTTTCACTATTTATTGTTTTTAATGCACATGGCAATTTATTAAATATCTTTACTCCCTAACTGAGGGCTTTGTGAATGTAGGTTTAATTTTATTATTATATATTAATTTATTTCTTGTCATATTACGTAAGGCATATTTCGTCGTATCCCAAGAAAAATGCCCCAATGTTCATTAGGGCTTTTTTTCTTATATTTGATTTTTAGATTCTACGTCAATTTAGACATATTTCAGTCTAATAATCGTTTTAAAAAGTTCAAAAACGTTCTTTATATTCAAGTTTTAAAATAAGCCCTAATTGCGTAATGGCAAATTTGAACGTAGAATAAAGCCACGACCACCGTTAGGGCCATCGAAGAGGCCCCGTAAGCGCCGTTCGGTCTCTATTCCGCGGACTGCTATTGTTAGTGCATTGGCCCTAAAAGAGTCGACAAGTTAGTCAATCACAACATTATAGACTATTTGATGTTACAGACACATAATTTGAGAGCCAATTATCAATAACTACCGTGTTTAGCTATATTAAATTGCTAAGTTATAATAGGAAATATATTTCGGTTTATGCACAGCCTTAATTCTCGTAAAACGCCGAAAAAGCCCTTGTGTTGGTTGTGTCCTTTTTCTGCGGAATAGAAAAAAACGAAAGTATGGAAGAGGAGAACTCTTATGTCATTTGTGTCTTTACTCTACGTTAAATTAATTGTTAAGTCCTAATTAACGAGTGTTATTGTATCATTAATTGAGGTTTACTAGTGTTTTTTAAATAGTAAACTAAATTCATATCCTTTTGTTGCCTTTATGTTTCCCACAAATAAGGCCACAATGCATATAAGGACCCAAGTAGAATTAAAGAACATAATTAATAAAACTATTATTATTATTACCAAAATCGTGTATTTAATTATACAAAGAACAGGATGCCAATACGTGCTTTATCCGATTTTTTTATAAACACAAAAAACTTCTCCTGTGAAGTTGCTGTTTTGCAATTACTCCCCTTTTCGTAGAATACGACGATTTTGATGGTAGGTCTCGTCTATTTGTGTTATTTTCCGGATATTTTTTTGAACATTTTCATTTATACAAACACTGTGAAAAACAACGTTATTTTTTGCTGGCGAAAAATGGTAGTGGTATCTTGACTAGGTGTATGTAATCGGTGCGTTAAGTGAGTTCGGAACCCTTCATGAGCGAGTCCGACTCGTACAACCAGGGACAAATTCAGTGAACCACTTTTTACTTCTTTTAGTGTGGCTGGCGTCTCACCATTCCCTTGCAGTCCCTACCCTATCCGTAATTGCTTATGCATAGTACTACCCAAGTTTAAATATTAACCAAGTAGTAAAAGGGTCTGTGCGTGAATGGCGAGGCACCAGCCAGTAGCCACACGCAAAGAAATAAGAAGTGGTTCACCGAATTTATCCCTGACTATACTCTAATCTCTATTTTGGACATTAAATCTAAAACAGAAACCTTGTTCTGTTTAATCAGTTCTCAAGAAAAGGGTATAAAGGGTATACTTAGTATTTTTTTCTTAATATTTATTTGTATAGCAGTAGGCTGCAGGCAAACTAATTTGAAAGACGAGCATATAGTAAAAAATCCGTGTTCTTAAGTTAATCCTATGGTTATGAGGTCAAGAAAAATTGATAAGGCCGTGGGATTTTAAATTCATAATATTGTGTTACAAAGATAAACCAAAAATTATGAATGTAATTACCAATACTTCGTAATTGTTCTGGAAAAATAAAGTTAAATCAGCAATATTTTTGTACACATTCATAAACTCATTAAAACGTCGGTCACCGTTTTTCATTAAATGTTTTAATATTTTTAAATGACGATGGACAGCATATAAGATGAAACACAATACACCTAGTGTAATATCAAACGCGATCTGATGCACCAGGACGAAAAATGAGTAGTACACACTCAATTTGTAAAAAGTATTGTAACAGTACAGATTAAACAAAATAAAACATGTATCTAACATAACGAAAAAAGAAAATCCGCTGTACTGCAAAGGTTTCTTACACAGTACTTCATTTAAAGAATTTAACTGATCAAATATTGATGAGAATGTGGTCCTGTCTCTTTTAACCATTAGAAAACCTACCATCAAAATCGTCGTATTCTACGAAAAGGGGAGTAATTGCAAAACAGCAACTTCACAGGAGAAGTTTTTTGTGTTTATAAAAAAATCGGATAAAGCACGTATTGGCATCCTGTTCTTTGTATAATTAAATACACGATTTTGGTAATAATAATAATAGTTTTATTAATTATGTTCTTTAATTCTACTTGGGTCCTTATATGCATTGTGGCCTTATTTGTGGGAAACATAAAGGCAACAAAAGGATATGAATTTAGTTTACTATTTAAAAAACACTAGTAAACCTCAATTAATGATACAATAACACTCGTTAATTAGGACTTAACAATTAATTTAACGTAGAGTAAAGACACAAATGACATAAGAGTTCTCCTCTTCCATACTTTCGTTTTTTTCTATTCCGCAGAAAAAGGACACAACCAACACAAGGGCTTTTTCGGCGTTTTACGAGAATTAAGGCTGTGCATAAACCGAAATATATTTCCTATTATAACTTAGCAATTTAATATAGCTAAACACGGTAGTTATTGATAATTGGCTCTCAAATTATGTGTCTGTAACATCAAATAGTCTATAATGTTGTGATTGACTAACTTGTCGACTCTTTTAGGGCCAATGCACTAACAATAGCAGTCCGCGGAATAGAGACCGAACGGCGCTTACGGGGCCTCTTCGATGGCCCTAACGGTGGTCGTGGCTTTATTCTACGTTCAAATTTGCCATTACGCAATTAGGGCTTATTTTAAAACTTGAATATAAAGAACGTTTTTGAACTTTTTAAAACGATTATTAGACTGAAATATGTCTAAATTGACGTAGAATCTAAAAATCAAATAAAAGAAAAAAAGCCCTAATGAACATTGGGGCATTTTTCTTGGGATACGACGAAATATGCCTTACGTAATAGGACAAGAAATAAATTAATATATAATAATAAAATTAAACCTACATTCACAAAGCCCTCAGTTAGGGAGTAAAGATATTTAATAAATTGCCATGTGCATTAAAAACAATAAATAGTGAAAAAGAATTTAACAAGAAATTAAAAGATTTCTTGTATCGAAAAGTTACTACTATACACTAAGGAATACTTTAAAAGATAGATTAATAAATTAAAATAATTAGAAAATAAAAACGATTAATAACAAAAATTATCTAACAATTAATAAATATATAAATAAATAAAAAAAATATTAATAGATCAACAATTCAACTCAACACAAAAAATAATACAAATTTTAAAGAAAATATTAGATTTGAATTATCAAAGTGACCTCTCTTCTAATTTGCTGTCCCCTACAGGGCCCATAATGTTTATAATATTAATATCATAACATCCTTTCACCGACGGTGAAAAAGCAATAAAGTATTGAGTATTAAGTATTGAATCACAAAGTTACATTTGCGGTTTTTTAAATAACTTTGTTTTTCATAGTGTTTGTATGAAAGACAAACTTATGTTTGCGGTTTAGGTTGTATGAAAGACAAAGTTATGTTTGCGGTTTAGGTTGTATGAAAGACAAAGTTATGTTTGCGGTTAGGTTTTTAGGTGTTTATCGAGTTCTACAACATTGGAGAGCCTCCCTTAATTTTTTTTTTTAATTTTCTTATAAAAATTGTAAAGCGTTTTAGCGAATACATCTACCTACCAAGTTTCAATAGTGTAGTCTTAATACGGAACCCTAAAAATTGACAAGGCCATTGAGAGGTCAAAAATTGAATCATAAATATGGATTCAACAACAAATTTTAACAATTATGTAACATTTTGAATTGAAAATAAAAAGTTGAAAAGTTATGTACAATGAATACGTAAGAAAAATTACAAATTATCCTTTCCAAATGGGTTTTTACTAATTAATCTCTAACCCGTTTCAGTATGCATTTGCACTAATATTGAAAATGCCAGAAGTGATTATAGGTACCAACGCTATCGTAACCAATGTGATTGAAGTCATGGCCGCTGGACAGGCAAGTTTCTAGATAAATGTTTTTTTACAAGCTTTTATTTAACTTGCAGTGTATGTATCGTTCGGGTCAAATCTTGCAAGTAAAATTTGACCCCCTTCCCAGCGTCCGATTGAGCTGAAACTTTGCATACAGGTTTGTTTTGGATGACAATACAATATTAAGGTCGTCACAGACGCTGAAGATACTATAATATTTTATCTTAACATAGAATATCGCTCGCCGTACAATTCAATGGACCATCACACACGCCGAAGATAACATATATTTTCATATTAAGTATCTTAAGATGCTAGGCGATACGGCAAAATATATATTTCGTATGTTAAGATACGGAAATATATATTTTGCATGTTAAGATACTATCTTAAAAAACGAAATATATATTTTGGATACGAAAAGATGTGTATACAGGTTGTCCCGTTTTCGGTGCTGGGCATAGAGAGAACTAGCGGCCCGCCCTGGCTTCGACGACTATCGAGATACGTGCCGCTACTTGTACCCAGGAGTATTTTAAAATTTGAATCAACTATGTACAAATTATTTAAAATAAAAAATTAAATAGCCCTACTTCCACAAACAAATGAGAGTCAAGCGTAAAAGAACGTCGATGTTGTCGATCGAGTTTTAAAGAATCTCACAGCATCTTTATTCAGCACTGACCCTTTTAAACTTCGTATTTATGGTCATTTTTCCGATCTCCTTTTAAAAAAAATACAAATTTTATGAATATTTTATTAATGATTATTTTGGTTGGTGGTAGCGCCTACCTCTAAGTTTAATTGAGTAACCGCTTTAGTTCGCACTGCACTATCATGAGCGTCAAATGCACAGATCACAAATCAAAGAAATAAGAGTACTTTAAGTGCTAGTTCAGACGAGACGGCGGGAACCGCGCGGTTTGACACGCGATTTTCGTTACACTGCTGTCAATATAGGAAAAATGTGTGATAGTAAAAAACCACGAGCCCTATAAGTAGCTTTCAGGTGGGATTCGAACCCGCGCCTCCGGGAATCCGGCCCGATGCTCTGACCAACTAAGCTACCGAAAGGCTTACACGACTCGTCGAATTTTGCCATCACTTGTTACGCTGTAGGCCAGCGTTGCTTCATCAATGTGAGGAAACCCTCGCATCCGAAAGAATTTTTTTTACAAATGTTTAACAATCGATTAAGATGAAACAGCCATATTGAGATTTTATATTATTTTTATGCATTCACAATGCAATTTTGTAAGTATAGGAAAAATGTGTGATAGTAAAAAACCACGAGCCCTATAAGTAGCTTTCAGGCGGGATTCGAACCCGCGCCTCCGGGAATCCGGCCCGATGCTCTGACCAACTAAGCTACCAAGTTTATTACTATCACACATTTTTCCTATACTTACAAAATTGCATTGTGAATGCATAAAAATAATATAAAACTGCTGTCAATATTCCACAAGTTACAATTACCCCGCTGATCCTGAGCGAACAGTGTAGAACAAATCGCGTGTCAAACCGCGCGGTTCCCGCGCCGTCGTCTGAACTAGCACTAAGGGCGTTTGTGCACTACACTGAATTTTACCGATCCGGAAAAAACGGATGCTTGTATTTTAATAATTAATCAAATATAATAGTAAGAATTTATTTATTTCGTGTAGTTTCAATGTTTCAAAGCCTAAACTATATGAAATAAATAAATTCTTACTATAATAAATGATTAATTATTAAAATACAAGCATCCGTTTTTTTCCGGATTGGTAAAATTTAGTGTAGTGCACAAATGCCCTATGAGTTGCTCGAAATGCAGTCCGTTTCGCTCTAGGCAGCCTTGCACGTTTCATTCAAATTCCAGGTCAGAATCATCGTCTGATGAGCAGCAGCTGTCCAATAAGTCTAATAGCAACCCCGAATTGCTCATTTTTGATCACCCCGTATAAGATGTTTTACAGAATATTCGTCGAGAGAGTGAAAAGATTCCAAAATATACCGTGTGTGATAGTTTAAGATGCTATAATATTTTATCTTACGATATCTTAAGATAAAATATTATAACATCTTCACCGTTTGTGACGCGCTTTAAAGTACAGTCAACAAAAAAGGTTGTCACAAAAACGAAGTTTTAACAAAAAACTTATTAACATTGAACCCGTTTGGTCATGGGCTATTGGCCCGTTCTCTATGGATAGACATATCTTATTGAAAGGCGAGTGCCCCAGCAGAGGGTACATTAAAATGGCTGGTGATGATGATCCTGAACAGCAGGAATTGACTGAAATTAGTTGAAATTATTTTTAACCTTTTTATTTCTTAATCAGGTCCAAAATGGGGAAATTATATTTATAATAATTGAAATTGCGTGTGTAGTTCAAAAGATCTTGATAGTTGTATCTCCCGCCATTTCCGCTGGCTTCATAAAATCAGAAGCAAATAAACTGAAATTAGTCTTACAAGAAATACTTCTTCAAGAAACAGGTGAGTTCAACTTATTACAACACTATGAGGATGAAAAATTTTTATTGTTGTTAGTATTGAATGGTTTGATGGGCAAAACTGACGTGTCAAAAATTCTATGTACAAAAGATTATTTCATCATCATCATCATTATTTCAGCCTTTTAAACTTTCATTGTCATTAACACTGTAAATATTACGAAAAGCGGGATTTTTACCATGTTTTGATTTGTTGTCGAGCCAAAACATTATTTCAGCCGTACGAAATGAAAAGAATTAATAAGAAAAAGTACCTAATTGAAAAGATTATTTAAATAAATATCATTCTATTTCAGACAAAATCCACATAGATGATGCGAAGAAGTTATTGAAGTACGTGTCAGCGCGACCTATTAAATGGTCGATACTGAGGGTAGTTCCAGTGGACTGGAGTCTGCCTTTGAGCGTAATCCATCTGTGTATCACTTACCAGATCCTACTGGTGCAGTTCGCTCATTTAATATAAGGGTTTGATTGTGAATTCTAGAACTAATTAAAAAAACAAGCTTTGACTTTTACATTATTTATTTTCATGATAGAACTTTCAGGCTCGTTGACACGACGACGTTTGACGAATCTTCTTTTTTCTCGATTAATTATTTTTACTTAATAATGCTCTTTAAATGTCTTGCTTTGAACCGTGAAAAATAATGGTTACGGCTTTCCTATCCTTTAGTTAGAGCTTCGTGTTTTTGATGAATCGTCAATGACGGATCCCGTGTAAATGAACCGTAAGTATGAGTAGGTGGCTTTTTCGTTTCTAACCTATTCCTTTTATTTAATTGACATTGAAAAAACTTATCTCGATAGTTAGGTACGACTATTTTGGTTTCCGGAATTTCGTACTTTATTGGTTACTAGCTGTTGCCCGCGTCTTCGTACGCGCGGTGTAGTGGCTTTTGTGTTAGTTTAGTTTATGTGTGTTTGTTGCTATTAGGGTTCCGAAGCCGAATGGCAAAAAACGGAACCCTTATAGATTCGTCAAGTCTGCCTGTGTTTGAACGAGTTCAGAAAGCGCAAATGTTACTTTGTCATTGATATTAACACTTAAATTTTTTGCTGGCAAAAAATTAGTGTTATTTTGGTTTAGTGTAGGTAATAATGTAAGATAATGATGTAAGGAAGTGATCAGTAAATGGTAAAGAAATCAGCTTACGATGTGTAACGTATTTTTTTATATTGATATCAGTAGGTACAATTTGATGATAATGATGTATGTATGTGCCTGTCTGTTTGTTAGTCTCTCTGTCCCGCAAAATATACTTAGCAACACTAATGTTCAGTACACCCCTGCCTATACCGCGGAATCAGCTGGCGCAGTGGAAGATTTATCATGAGTAGACTCCGGACAAGAACTAGGTTTCAGCGGGGATGTAACTGAACAATTGGACTGCGATACACAGCGACTTAATTTAAATTGTGAAGTAAGGTGAATTTTACATACGGTCTGTGCTGTAGAAAGTCCCTGGGCTGCGGAGAGAGGGGGCGCGCCCCCCTGGTAAATCCTTCTTCTGGTAGACCTTACCAATTCGTCACCTTACTCACAAAACAAATACTACAGCGTTCCCAAGACACTGGGCGCTTCAACAATAGGTACACAATAACACACGACACACGCGGGGCTTGTTTATTAAGATATATTGTCCCGACAACAACGCGTGTGGTAGAAAGTTGTCTTTCAAAAGCATCCGCGACCGGCCACTCCAGAGATGGCGTCAAAATCCTGGTCGTACAACACGGGATCAGATAGATAATTTAAGATTCAATTCAAGCTCGATATGCCAGGCATATTCAACGCGAGCGGTTTTTAACAATTCAGCAAAATTAATCCGACATTTTTCTTACAAGAATTCCAATCAAGTGTCACTGTCAACTTCAAGTGACAGCTAAATGTCAATTTGACGTGACATTAGAGATGCGTTCAGAAATATCGATCTTTTCCGAACATCCCCCCGCCCCGGACCGTTAAGAACGGTACGTCAATCTACGGGTAATCGGGAGAGCCCACTAACTGCTCTCTTCAAAACCGAATCTCGAACCAAAACCTCAGCAAAACGAGGAACTCCGTCAGTTCCGGGGTAGAGTTTAACAATGCGCCCCCTTCGCCAACATAGGGGCGGCAGGTTAGCATCCTTAATCAACACGAGGTCGCCAGTCTGGGGTGGGGTGGTTTTATCTGTCCACTTCACGCGCTGTTGTAGGATATGCAAATACTCCATCGACCAACGTGCCCAGAAGTTTTGGGACATCTGTTTCAAAAGTTGGTATCGCGACAAACGATGGGATCCTACATCCTGAATCGGATATTCAGGCAACGCCAAAAGGGGCTGTCCGATCAAGAAATGACCTGGGGTCAACGCTTCCAGGTCATTCGGGTCCGAAGACAACGGGCACAAGGGTCGCGAGTTGAGGACGGCCTCAATTTTACAAAATACCGTATCAAGTTCCTCAAACGTGAGAATAGTTTCTCCAATCACGCGACGCAAGTGTGTCTTGGCAGCCTTTACACAAGCTTCAAAAATTCCTCCCCAGGTCGGACAAGCTGGAGGGCTAAACTTCCAGATTATCCCACGCCGGGAGAGGGTGGTTCCAATGTCTATTTTATTATCAACAAAAAACTTAACTACTTCCTTAAGATAATTACACGTTCCCTTATAATTAGTACCACAATCGGAACGTATCAATGTCGGCAGTCCTCTACGGGAAACAAATCTGCTCAAGGCGGCGACAAAGGCTTCGGTAGACAATTCCGAGACAATTTCCAAATGGACAGCCTTGGTGGACAAACACACAAACATGCACAAGTACGCCTTATAGGTTTTAGCATTACGCAGTCTCGAAGCCTTTACAGTAAAGGGACCGGCGAAGTCGGTGGCGACTCCGGCAAAAGCTCTACATTCCGTGACGCGATCAGCAGGCAAATCACCCATCTGGGGCTGCATGGTCGCGGCCTTCAATCGATAACAAGGCAGGCAACGGAAAACCACAGTGCGAATGGCTCGACGAGCAGACAAAATCCAAAATTCACGCTGCAAAATGGCCAACAAAGCATTACAGCCAGCATGTTGTGCATTCACATGGCGATCTGTTATTATCAGTTGAGTCAAATGTCCGGCTTTAGGTAACAAAAGGGGGTGACGAGCTCCATTCGGCAGGTTCGCATTTCGAAGTCTTCCGCCGACTCGCAAAAGCCCACTCTCGTCCAGGAAGGGATTTAATCGCGATACCGCGCCCTTCAACTTGCGACGGCCTAAACGCAAAATTTCAATCTCGGACTCAAAACTATCAGCTTGTACTCTCCGGACCCAAAACAAGAGCGCGTCCCTACGCTCGTCCGGAGTGAGAACCGACGAATCACGCCTCGCGCGTGGGTTCCTGCAATTGTACGCAAAACGTCTGATCCAAGCGGTAACACCAAGCAGCTTCTGTAAGGAGCTGTACCGATCCAACAACAAATCCTTTTCCCCGGCGGGGTTAGTCTCCAGGACGCATGCCCGCATATCAGGAACGGCTACGTTCGACAACGCTGGAGAGGGCGGCCACTCCGACTCAGGCCGCATCAACCACTGTGGGCCCCACCAGAGGGGGTGGTTAATTAGGGTTGGGGCTACACAACCCCGAGACGCACAATCCGCGGGATTCATGGTTCCCGGCACGTGTCTCCAAATCAACTCGATGTCGGAATTACAAATCTGCGACACTCGATTGGCCACAAACACGTCCAAGGTGTGCGCCGGAGCCTTCAACCAACAAAGGACGACCTGACTGTCCGTCCAAGCATAAACCTCTTGTATCTTAATAGATCGACCTAATGTGAGCCATACGTGGTTCAACAAACGCATTAGGAGGGCAGCTCCACACAATTCCAACCTCGGGATCGTATGACGAGTCCGAAGGGGAGCGACTTTGCTTTTCGCTATCACCAGATGCACAGCAACAACTCCGTCAACAGTAACGGTGCGGAGGTACACGGCCGCAGCAAATCCACGTTCGGAGGCATCGGAAAAGCCGTGAAGAGTAACTTTACAATTTTCAGAAGGGAGGAATAGCCTCGGCAAATGCACTTCATTAATCTCGGGGAGGGATGAAACGAAGCTCGACCAATCTCGGAGTAACTCGTCCGAGAGGGGTTCATCCCACGACACACCCGAAGCCCATAACCGTTGCAAGAAACACTTGGCCATAAACAGCACGGGGCAAATCCACCCATTGGGGTCAAAGGTACGTGCGACAGTAGACAATACTAAACGCTTGGTCCAGACTTTCGGTGGTCGTAAATCCACACAATAAGTGAAAGTGTCAGAGACCGGTTTGTACTGTACGCCAAGGACGGTCACCACATGGGGATTATCAACATTTTCGAATAGGTGGGGGTCCTGCTGGTGCTCTTCGGGCAAACCTACCAGTCCCCAGACGTCCCCCCATGGTAAGGGGGTCGCTCATAGCGATCCAGTGGGTCCCATTCTCCCACATACTAGCAATCAACGTGTTTACGGTCGATTGTAGCCACCCCTCCAGAGACCGTTTTGTTGCCCACGGCCTCTGTGCTTGTCAGGGGATTGAATGGCGATCGTGTAGTGCTGAAGCGCCCAGGTCCCCAGACGTCCCCCCATGGTAAGGGGGTCGCTCATAGCGATCCAGTGGGTCCCATTCTCCCACATACTGCCTACGTCCAGTTCGCCCGGTATCAGGCGGGTTATATCTCCCGGCCCCTTGAAGACGGGGCGGGCGCCGCTCCAAACGCGGGTATTCGGCGAGCGGCGGCGAGAATCGGTGCCTAGCATCCACCGTGTACGTCGCCCCATAGTCGCGGGGGCACGGTGACCGATTTTCAGAAGGGGGGTCCCGGGGACCCCCGCCCGTGCGAGGCTCAAAACGTCGCGGGGGGCTTCTACGACCTCCCGCATCGCTCGCAAAATCGAACCCCCTAGTTGGGGACCGATTTCCCATGGGGGGGTCCGTGGGACCCCCGCCCGTGCGAGGCTCAAAACGTCGCGGGGGGCCTCTACGACCTCCGGCAACGCTCGCATAACTCATCCCCATCCTTGGGGATCGGTTTCCCATGGGGGGGTCCCTGGGACCCCCGCCCGTTTGAGGGTCCAAACGTGGCGGAGAGCGTCTGGGGCCACTCTGGTGGCCACTAGAACTGCTGCGGGATGCAAACACCGCGGAGGGTCCGAGACCCCCACCCATACGAGGTGATCCTGCAGCGACGCGCTGCGGCGCTCCGCCGCCCTCTGGGCTGTTCATGCAGAGGAGGGGATGGTGGTTGCCCTTACAAAAGCGGCATGGGTGCGCTTGGGTACATTCGCGCTGCATGTGCAGGCCCAAGCACGAGTAGCACCATGTCCGTTGTCGCGCGATCGCTCGACGGCCTTGGACGCGCTGGTCGAGGAACTTATCACAACGGGTCGTGCTGTGACCCGGTTCCCGACAGTACAAGCAGCGGGCGGTCTCCTGGACGGCGGCATAGCGGCCGGGCGCGCGAGGGGCCATACGCCCCCTACGGGGGGGTCCGGTGGGGGATCTACTCTGTGGCACAGGTCGTTCGGGTCCCATAGGACCGGCCAGAGAGGAATTATCTGCCAGTCTACTTTCTCCTTCCAGGAACGTCAAGAGGTCCGAGAAGGGTGGCAGATAAGTCGCACTATCCCCACCATACTGCTGCTCAAAACGGACCTTAACAGAGTCCGGCAACTTTCCCAGGACAATGTGCAGTAACAAAAACGACCACTGCTCCACTGGGAGTTTTAAGTTTTTTAATGCGTTGTATGCAACCAACAGCGGATTCAACAAAGCCACTCTCAAGTGCATCACGCTGGCAACGCGGGGTAAATTCAAAATGGCGGCAACATGGTTGTCCGCCAGACGTCGTACGTTCTGGTACCGACGGGCAATCAAATCCCTAGCAATAGGGTAGTTTTCATCCGAGGGGGCCAAATGTTGAACCGATTCAAGGGCCTCCCCTTCCAACACGGATAACAGGTAGGCCAACTTCTGGCCCTGGGTCAAATCGTCCCGGGCATGTACAAGACTATCAAAAATATTAATAAAGCTCTCCCAGTCCTCTAGACGACCAGCAAAGCGCCTTAAGTCTAAGGGGGCCAATCTAGCAAAGAGAGGGGGCATACTCTTAGATGTGACCGGGGACGGGCTCGGATCATTCTCTCTTGCCACTTGCAAAGGTCGAGCCACCTGAGTAATTCTGTCCGCAAAATCATAACACTGGTCCACATCCAAACCGACTTCTTGTCGCATTTCCACATCGGCCTCAACAGTCCTTTCCAAAAATAAGGCATACTGTTCATCAACAACCGCCAAACGTACGGGCAGATCTACGTATCTGTTCAACAAGGCCTCCGTCCTATCCGGTCGATCCAACAATGCGACCGCAGAAGCTAACTACCGTAACTCAGAACGTATTTTGGCTTTAGCCGAGGAGGCCGTCATTGTAACGTCACAAATTTATCAACAAAAACAACAAATTCAAAATATTCACTATAACACAAAATCTCCAATATTACAACAACAAAGTATTTATAATGACACAAACTCTTCAATATTTGGAGGTTATCAGAAAACAACAAAACTCACTGACTATTGAAATTCACTCAAAATCACTGACTATTGAAATTCACTTGGATATCAACACAACAACAAGTTAATTTTAATTATTTCAAAGCACAAGTTTCAATGAGTTTCAATGTGTAAACAATGTCCCAAATCATTTAAGTTTCACTAAGTATTGAGTGCAAACTTATTAGCTAACCTTTTATTAGCTATTATTTAGCAACTTGTCAATATTCACAACTCAAATTTGCTAACAAACTAAATAATAATTATTATGAACAAAGAAAGGTATCTGTTTACATTTTGGAACTTCAATACATGACAATTAATTACAAGACATGGAACCAATAACAAAGGAATGCCCTTTACTTTTCAAATGCAAGTTAATTACCATTTACAAGTACAAATTAATCTAGTCCGGACCAGCTGGTCAACAAAACGGCACTGATTAATGGACAAAGTTTTGGCGTGGGCCTCTCAGGCCTTCAAACTACGCTCTGCTACCAAGAAATGTTCAGTACACCCCTGCCTATACCGCGGAATCAGCTGGCGCAGTGGAAGATTTATCATGAGTAGACTCCGGACAAGAACTAGGTTTCAGCGGGGATGTAACTGAACAATTGGACTGCGATACACAGCGACTTAATTTAAATTGTGAAGTAAGGTGAATTTTACATACGGTCTGTGCTGTAGAAAGTCCCTGGGCTGCGGAGAGAGGGGGCGCGCCCCCCTGGTAAATCCTTCTTCTGGTAGACCTTACCAATTCGTCACCTTACTCACAAAACAAATACTACAGCGTTCCCAAGACACTGGGCGCTTCAACAATAGGTAGGTACACAATAACACACGACACACGCGGGGCTTGTTTATTAAGATATATTGTCCCGACAACAACGCGTGTGGTAGAAAGTTGTCTATAGCCTACTTCAATTTATAAAGATTTTGTGTAATTATCATTCAAATGAATAACTTAGGAGTTACCGCAAAAAAAATACTTGGTATCCAACAAAAAATAGGGCAGTTAAAAAAAGAGAAACGGGATGGCAATTTTAGTGTACGGTGTTTTAGAAGTGTGCCACGTGTTGCAACGGATGTTAATTGGTATTGACCTTAAAACAATAAAAACCTTTGTGTTATGTTGAGCTAGGGTAGCAATAACAAACCTTTATTATTTGTCACTTGTTTTGATTTATTTTCACGTTGTGCCAAAAACTACGGTCTTTCTGTATGGAATGCGCGACGAAAGATTTCTGTTATTAAGAACCTGTTCAAGTTGATCCAAGATCATATTGATTCTCCAGAAATACTTGAACACACAAAATTCACACTTCCTCGAAGCGGAAGTAGGTTGCACAATCGCAAATTCTCAATACATTCACCCTCCCTTTGTGTAAGTCAAGACTCGGTCATCATTCGCCACTGTATCGTTCGTATGTGTCATACATAACTCCATCAGACTCAATTTTGATGTCTTTAACGGTTCTGTGGCCTAAGCAAAGAAAGCCTTAAAAATATTTTATCATAAAACTTTTACTTTTATTTTATAGTATAATGTTTAGTTAGTAAGGTAATTTTATAATTGTTTTAGTTATAGCTGTAACGTACTTCCTAAGCCGGAAATAGTCAGTGTTTATTATTATAATATATTTTACATTATTATTGTACGGGCTGCTCTCGTACTATATTTAATTTGATAGAAATGATAAGAAAGTCTTGAAGAATATGAATTTATTTTGATAACTGATAGAATTGCTAATTGATACGAGTAAACATCGGGGCGATCGAATGCGTACTAAAATTACAAAATGAATATTATAATAAAATGAAGTAAATGCTGAATCGGCGACATGGCGCTATTGTGCGGTTGTATAGACCGTACATGTTGCGGGCGCGAGAAGAAAACATGATAAGATAAAGAATGTAAACTTCACAAAATGTATAAAAATGCTAAAATAAAATGAGTAAATTGTATAAAACATAAACACTTAAATATTTCATGCTTAGAGTCCCAATAGGAATAAAATTGAATGTCACAATTAAATCACAATCACAACACTATTCACATTCACTAAAACGCTTGCGTGGTTGAGGTGACGTCGCCTTATCCAGTGAACTTACACCCGGATTACTCGTAGTAATTGTTACTTTATGAATGGGTTCCTGCTGCTGCGTTAGTTGATAATGTCGGGACGGTTCCACTCTGGGTTCATTGTTTGTGAAATGAGCGCTCAAGCCTAATGATCGCTCGCTCAAGGGTGCGGGGGGTAATCTTGCTGAACATCTTCGTCGCAGACGCCGTCCCGCGTACAGGATAGCCACCAAAATAGCAGCTCCCATGATGGTGTACATAACTGCATACTGATGGATGTCATGATGTGACATTGTACTTGATAGTACAGCATTACTAGCGCTGTTCTTCATTTGATCGATGTCTTGACCGATGTTGAGGAGACGTTGTTTATATTGCTCGTGCTCAGTTTGATCTGATTTCTGAATGACCTTGATAGGTATCGACAGGTTGATGACGTCATTGATAGGGGCAATGCTTATTTCTTCAAGGTCGGGCTTCACCTTAAAATTAGTCAGCTGTTGTTTGTGTGCCAAAATAGTAATATTTTCGTCCTTGATAGTACAGCCGTCGCCGAGAGTGATAATGCCGGCCTTGCTGAGTTGCTTCGCTGTAACTTGATGCTCGCATATTATTCTTATCGTGCACTGCTCGCAACAGAAATAAAGGTAGGTGTTTATTTTTTCTAGTTCGAACCAATTGTTTTTACAAGGTTGAGTATCAACTTCACATTCATTTTTGTTTTGATTTTTGATACATAAATGATCGTCTGTTTTCATGTTGAAAATTGGTTTTTGAAGTAGACATAGCTGGGTATCTGAATCGTATGAAATGCATCTTCTTACTTCGCTTTCTGATAAGGGAATGTATGAATCCTTGAGAATACTAATCGCTAAATAATCAGCTGTAGGTTTTATTCTAACCATTTCCCGTCCCACTTGTTGCGGTATAGTGATAAGTTTGTATATCTCATAACTGTCTCTGCTGATTAAAGGAATCTGTATTTCAAAAGTAAAATATTTACTTGTCATTCTTGCCTTCACCTTGAGTAAATGATAAATGCTAGGTAGGTTTGTTTGAATGTTGTCTATCGGAATGGACAAGTGTTTTGCTAACTGGCCAGAAATTATATTTAACTCTTGACGTAATTGCTCCGGTGTAAGTAAGTGAATATTAAATTTTTCGTATTGAATATTGCTAATTGTATCCAATAACATTTCTTGTATGTTTTTCAGGGTTGATAAAATGCTGTTCGTGATTAAAGTTGATAACATAAATTCGTTGATGATTTCGATGTCACTCAGTTGCCTTGCTATTGTATTCGTTGCTTTTTCTAATTCTGATATGTGTTGATTAAATATTGTTTGCTGTTTCGACATGGATTCTTCCACTCTTTTCAACAGGTTGTACTCTGCCTCTACTACTGATGTTTGATTTTTCCATAAGAGCGCAAGATGTTTTTGATTTTCTTTAATCATGTCGATATCTTTTTCGTATTTTTGTGCGAATTCCTCATCTAGTATCCCGAACATACTGCGCGCGACATATCCGACACCGTTGATAAGGCCTCGTCGCTTTCGCTCCGCGCGGGCGAATTGCTGACCGAGTAAAATGTTGTTATAGTACTCGAGCTCGGTAGCTTCGTGTCTTAGTTGATGTAATACAACTTCGCACTTTGTTTGTTTTGCTACGGACGAACATATGTTTTCAAGGTTCTTGTAATATTTGTCCAATAAAGACATTCCTTGCCAATAGGGGTCCATATCGTAGTATACTATTAGTTTCCATTGATCTGTGATAAGGTGCATGTTCGATAATTTATCCAAATAAATGCTTTGATTGTTTCTTAGTTTCAGTATGTTGTAGGCACACTGAGCGGGTGATAATACGGTAAGTATCAACATTAGGGCCAACGTAACTAAGTTACATACAGGTTTGTTTCTCATTTTTCTTGTTTTGATTCCTGGCGTCGTATCTGATTCTTTGGTGTTTTTATCGATGCTTGGGGTTGAGCTTGGTACTAATGTTGATATCTTTGTTAAGGGTCTTTTGATAACTCCATTTTTTGTTTTGATTGATACCACTCGAACGAAACCGTCCTTGCCTGGGTGAAGTTCGGTGATTCGTCCTAGTGCCCATTTGCCGGGAGGTAAATTGGCGTCATTAATGATGATGACGTCATTGATATGCGGATTTTCACGCTTTTGCTGCCACTTGCTTCGGTTCTGTAGTGTACACAAATATTCTGATTGCCATCTCTTCCATACGTCTGTAAAGATTTTCTGGACTAATTGCCGTCTTGTGCGTTCGTCTCTTTCAGTTTCCACAATCGTTAAAGTAGGGCCGCTTGCCAAAATGTCGTTTATATCTTCGCTGAGGGCACAAAGCGGTCGGGAGTTAAGTACTGCTTCTAGTTGTGATAATAATGTTGATAATTCTTCATACGTGAGTTTCTGATCTCCTATAACTCTACGTAGATGAAATTTCAGACTCTTGACACATCCTTCCCACAAACCTCCTCCACTAGGCCACGAAGGAGCGTTAAAGTGCCATTCAATCTCAAGGTCTGCTATTGCTGAGAAGAACTCGTGGTCCAAAGTGCTTTGTAGACCTCCAAATTCATTCTTCAGAAGTTTGCTGGCTCCGACGAAGTTCGTCCCGTTGTCGCTATACATGTGACGGGGGGCGCCTCGCCGGGCTGCTAAGCGGCGCACTGATGCCAAAAACGCTGAGGAGCTGAGGTCCGACACCAACTCAAGGTACACGGCCTTGGTGACCATGCACACAAATACAGCGACGTACCCCTTTGAGGTTTTAACACCGCGACCTCTGCTTGATTTTACTTCAATGTAACCGGTGTAATCGACGCCTGTGTGATAAAACGGGCGGGTCGGGTTACATCGCACTGAAGGTAAGTCACCCATTATTTGATTTTTCTTGATAGGGCTATGCTTACGGCAGGTGACACATTCACGGATGCGTTTTTTGACAGCCCTGTTGCCACCTATAATCCAGTAATTCTGTCTTAGCCTTGACAGAGTCAGCCTGGTGCCTCCGTGGAACGTCATCTTGTGAGCCTGATCTATGAGTATATCAATGAAGTGTCCGCTATGGGGCAAAATAAGAGGGTGCTTCATATTTTTGTCAATATTAGCATGCTGTATTCGTCCACCCACTCTCAAGAGGTCGTCTTCATCGAGGAATGGATTTAGTGATAAAAGCTTGCTGTTATGATGAACATTTCCCTTTTGCTTGATGGTAAGTATTTCCTTTTCAAATTCTTTTTGCTGTATATATTTTATGATAATTTTATTTGATTTTCTGATTTCAGGTGCAGTCAGGTGATTCGGTTTGCGGGCGCAACGTGACACCGCGCGCAACACCCATGTAAGTATACGCGTCACTCGAGTCAGACAGCTGTGTTTGCTTATCAACTCGCCAATGACGTCATGATCGTGACGTCGCAGTGTTACGTTTGTCTGAGGTGCTTTCTTTAGCTCTTGATCTGTGCTATAGATTTTTTCAGTGTGATTATTTTCATATGTTGGTAACCATTCTGGTCCTTGCCACCAAAGTTTGTGCTGTACTAAATCGGTTGTTGTGATTCCGCGACTAGCACAGTCCGCCGGGTTTTCTCCTGATTTCACATGGCGCCAATTGGTAGCAGGTATGATTTCCTTGATCTTTTGCACTCTGTTGGTCACGAAAGGTTTCCAGCGCTGGATGTCTCCCTGGATCCAACCGAGTACCGCGGTGGAGTCTGACCAACCGAAGACTTCTACTTTTTGCTCTGATAAACTATGTTGGACGGATTGCATTAACTTTGATAGTAAAAGTGCTGAGCAGAGTTCCAGTCTTGGAAGTGATACGCATTTGGAGGATGGGACTAATCTTGATTTTGCTGCTACTATCACTATTGATGTTGGTTGATCTTGATTCTTGCTGTTGACCTTGCAATATATGACGGCAGCGTAGGCGCGTTCCGATGAATCGCAGAATCCGTGAAGCTCAACTTGATCTTGGATTTTGATTTGCAACCATCTTGGTATTTGTATTTGATTGATATCTTCAAGGTCAAGTTTTATAGACGACCACTCTTGATTGATATTATGGGGAAGTTGGTCATCCCATTTCAGATCTTGGTGCCATACTAATTGAAATAGCAACTTAAGCTTTGTGGTGATAGGACAAAGCCAACCCAACGGATCAAAAATTCGGGATATATCTGATAAAAGTGATCGTTTTGTTGCTGGTTTTGTTGATGAAGTAGCAATTTTCAGTTGAAATGAGAATGTATCATTTTCTGCATTCCATTGTAGTCCCAATGCTTTTGTTGATTCTTTTTGCTTGAATTCATATTCTTTTTGATAATCTGTACTGACGTTTTCTAGCAATTCCTTGCAATTGGAGTTCCACTTTCGTAAATTAAACCCTCCTGCCTTAAGTAAACTGATAAGATCTTGCTGAATTTTCTTTGCTGATGTTATGTCATGGTGACCGCTCAAGATATCATCCATGTATATATTTTGCTCTATAACCCTCGCTGCTTCTGGGTATTGATGACCTTCATCACGGGCTAGTTGCTTCAATGTGTTCATTGCTAGGAAAGGCGCGGCCTTGGAACCGTAGGTAATTGTGGCTAATTTATATTCACGTAGTGGTTCGTTAGTGTGGTCACGCCATAGGATTTTTTGATAAATTTGATCCTTTTCATTACAGAGAATTGCTCGAAAAAATTTCTCAATATCCGCTGAGAAGGCGATTTTATATTGTCGCCATTTGATGATAAGCGTCATGATGTCAATCTGGAGGTTTGGCCCACTGTACATTAGGTCGTTTAGACTGTAGCCACTTGATGTTTTCGATGACGCGTTGAACACGACTCGTAGCTTCGTAGTCGTAGCGTCTTCCCGTAGCACACAGTGATGCGGTAGATAGCAGCCGGGAGTCGTATTGCTGTTGCGAGTACATTGCTGCATATGATTTAAGTCAATGTATTCTTTCATAAATGCTTTATATAATTCTGATATATTTTCGTTTTTGTCAAATTTTCTTTCAAGTTGATATAGTTGAGCCGCGGCTTTTTGCCTTGATTCTCCCAAATTTTGCTCTATGTCAGGTTTTAAGGGTAGGCAAACGACATATCGACCATCACTTAATCGTTTAGTTTCTTTTTCATATTGCTGTATACAATAATAGTCCTCTGACGACATATTTATAGAGTTGTCTGCTATATCTTCTATGGCCCAAAACCTCGAGATGTCCTCCAAATTGTGTAAAATGACATTGCATTGATATGATGACTTCAAGTTCCCACATATGATCCAACCAAGGCGAGACTGCTGTGCTATTGGTTGATTTTCATCTTGTCTTATGATTCCACTCATAATGATGTTTGAGCAGATGTCTGCCCCCAACAGTATGTCTACCGGACGGCTAATGTTGAAGTCAGGGTCGGCTAGTTGAATGCTTTCCAGGTGATCTCAGACTGGTTTGCTGAATGTGCGATTCGGTAAGTTGTTAACAAGGTTTTTCATAATGATGACGTCAGTACTGAAGCTGTAATCAGTATGAATCGCGGTTGCTGTGATTTTGATAACTCCCTTGCAGTTATTTTCTTTAGTGCCGATCCCGAAAATAACTCCTTTACAGTGTTGTCTAGGTAAGCCAAGTCTTTGTGCTGCATTTTCGGTGATAAGTGATGTCTGTGATCCTTGATCGATCAAAGCACGCATAGTGATAAGGCTCCCATCCGCTGCTTGTATTTTGATTTGTGCTGTTGCTAAGAGAATTTCAGCGATACATTCCTGTGACACGTGTGACACATGTTTTTGTGAACTTTGCTTTACATTGCTTGCTTGCTGGTTTGCTTTGTTGCTTGATAAGTATGATTCATGTAGTAATGTATTGTGATTTCTCTTGCAGTGAGCGCATCGTTTCTCTGAAAAACAGTCTTTGCCGTTATGGTCATAAAGACAGTTTTCGCATAAATTCAGTTTTGATACTGTCTTACGTTTTACTTCTGGTGATTGCTCTAAAAATGTTTTACAGTGATATATTCCGTGTTGTTCATTGCATAAAGCGCACGGCGGTGTCTTGTTACGTGACGTCGTCGGTTGGAATGTTTTTGCGTTCGTATAATTAATAAAAGGTTTACTCGATCCACTTTGATATGATTTGTTATTATAGGGTTTTTTATAGTCATACATCTGTGATTGTTGATTAGTTTTAGGCGTCTCTTGCTTACGCCGAGATGACTCTAATGCTGTAAATCTCATTTTCAGGAATTTTAAAAAATCTGATAATGTTGGTAAATCTCTTGGGTCCTCCAAATATTCAAAATAATCGTTGTGTGTTTCCGTATCCACTTTTTGAATTAGTATGTGGACTATTAGCGGATCCCAGGTTGATATGTTGACGCCCAAGTTTTTAACAGCGTTTAGGCATTCCTTGGTAGTGTCGTGCAGTTTTTTGAGTGCAGATGCTGATTGATGATTCATAGTTGGTAAACTGAGAAGCACGTTGATATGTGAACTGAATATCATACGCTTGTTGTTGTAGCGATGGTTCAGGATGTCCCAACATGTTGAATAATTTTCGGAACTAATTGGTAGGTGCTGAATTAATCTCTCCGCCTCACCTCTGATCCTGCTTTTTAAATATTGCATTTTTTGCGCGTCTGATATGGTTCTGCTCTTGTGGATAGATTCTGTGAACAAGTCCTTGAAACAAGTCCATTGCTGGTAGCTCCCACTGAACACCGGTATTTCCAATTTTGGTGTAGAATGTTCTTGATGAGAAACTGCCCACATTTTGCTATTAATAGACTTTTTGATCTGGTTATACCGGTCCTCAAAAGTATAGTATATATTTTCATAATTTACATCTTCCGTTGTGAGTTCGCTGTCGATATCCCAGTGTAAGGAATCCACAGCGTTCCAACGACCTTGAATAGTGCGTAAAGCGTCGTCGAATTCCCACTTTTCCGTAAGTGAATCGAGATTGATAGCGTTCAAGGCTCTTTCAAGGGCTTTGATGTTACTTTTTTGCTTACGGTACATCTCGTCGAGTTTGCTAGGGTTTCCCTTGTCGACCTTGAAAGTTGATGGACATTTGCTCTGATTTTCTGATCGTAATTGCTGCGGTTCCGTAGGAGTCCCGGGAACAGTTAAGGGTGATTGACGCTTCTCTGGTTGCTGCCAGTCCATGGCGCCTAACGGGGTGCCCGGTCGAAGCAATACCCTTGGGTCCGGATCTATGCTTTGATATCTTTGAATGATTCTTCTGTTTTCCGCATATAACTCAGAAGCTTGCTCATAATGCTTTTCAGAAAAATACGTATAGTCGCGTTTTTCACTTTCACATAACTTGATATTATTTTCTTGAAACTCTTTCCAATACTGATCCAGTGTTTCCAAACGGCGTTTGATGTAAGAAGGAGTTTTTCGCTCTGAACCATCCTTCTTGAAGTTTTTGATAAGTTGCTGCATGGCATCCATGAGCTGATGCTGATTTGATAGTAGATCTTCCATGATTGAAGTCTTGTGCCTGAAGTTGATAGGATGACGCTGTTGCTACGCGCTGATTACGTGTTCGTGCGGCGAGGTAATAAGCCCGCGGTGCGATATGTGCGTCCTTGTCTCAATCCTTCCGGTGAGACCCGCTTCTGGGAGACCGGTCAGACCGATTCGCTACCACACCTTGGACCCAAAAACCACGATAGCACTGCTGGTTGATAATTGTTTTTTGATGTTTGATGAAGTTTGATAAAGTCCGGAAAGTCACAGGTCACGCGTCCCACGTTGCACAAGTCACGTTGTCGAAACACGTGGTCCCACTTTTTTGACCTCCCGCGCGCTAGATCAAATTGCTCGAAGGACCATAAATATGTACGGGCTGCTCTCGTACTATATTTAATTTGATAGAAATGATAAGAAAGTCTTGAAGAATATGAATTTATTTTGATAACTGATAGAATTGCTAATTGATACGAGTAAACATCGGGGCAATCGAATGCGTACTAAAATTACAAAATGAATATTATAATAAAATGAAGTAAATGCTGAATCGGCGACATGGCGCTATTGTGCGGTTGTATAGACCGTACAATTATAATCTATTTTACATTATTATAATGTATTTTACGCATGTTTTGCTTGCATTGAGTAGGTTTCAATATGTAGTGCAATCCATACTAATATTATAAATGTGAAAGTGAGTTTGTTTGTCCATCTTTTACGTCAAAACGGAGCAACTGATCAACGTGATTTTTGGTATGGGGATCAATGACGTTTTATTAATAGACACGTTACACTAGAATAAATTGCATTTTAAAATGGCGAATTTCGTACTACACGTTAAAAGAAACCAAAAACAAGCACAAGTTGTCAAAATAAATTTATCTCTTCCTAACAACAGGCATTTCCGCATATCTATCTCTTTTTACCATAATAATGTTAGTCAGAGACATACATACACAAACCCCCACTGTCAAAAAGAGATAAACAGTTATTGCAAGCACTGTCTTATGTACCAGTTTTCTGTCTCTTTCATGCGTTCACAAAACTTTACAAGCTTACTCGCTCATGCATGTCGAACTGGCAACAGCGCAAAAGTCATCACTAATTATTTAACTTTTATTTTAAATTTATAATTTCAATAATTACGTATGAAATGAATCAATTTTCTTGTCTATTAAAGATCCGGCATAGTTTTTGCAACTTCTCTAAACACAGGAAGGCATTAAGTTTATTATTTGAGGCGTAATCGAAAAATTGTTACAGCGCGTTGCCACGACAAGGGTCTGTGTGTGACTGATTAAACTTCGGGCAATTACCTTACTTTTTCGTCGCCACTTTTTAGTTCAGATAACGTATCTACATATAAAACATCATTGATGGGGATAGTTTGAAAGCTGGAGAGTAACTTAAGCTACTTTTTATTACGGAAAATATGGAAAATAGTTTTAACTGTCGTACCTACGATACAAAACTGTAATTTCTTCCATGGCCGCTTTCGCGTCTGCGCGCGGTCAAAATCGAATACTAATCTTTTCCGTAAGATTAGTAAAAAACCATGTACTGTATTAGCGTCAAAAATGTCCCAGTCGCGCATGCGCGCAGACTTATCTGTCACGTCACGTACCTATAAAACTTCTTCGTGATTATTTATTTTCATCTGTCTCATATTGGTGAGACCTGACCAAAGAGCTTAGACTAAATACTGAGGTGACTGGAGTTTTCAACCTGAATAAAAAAGTGTGTTCAGCAAATTTGTCATTTAGTACGTAGTGGCTGTCAGTTGTCTCATATGACCATACGTATTTTTTCAAAGTGTAGGTGAGACGAAAGACAGCCACATTGCCACAAAAAAGTGTTAGTACTGCACTCTCCAGTTACCTCAGTACTTAGTCTAAGCTTTTTGGACCTGACAGTCTAAGGAAACATTTCCATAGAGTTTTGAGGAAATTTTATGTTTTCACGGTTAGGTAAAAATCTCAACTTTTAAAAACTACTTTTGTTATACAACATAATAATACAAACATTCACATAGAAACAAGAAGCGATTTTACATTTTTACGTTTAGGTAAAAATATCAAGTTCTAGTAAGAAATGTTTTTCGATTCCTTCATATACTCATTCTAACTCGTAATACGTTATGCAGAAAGTATTTGAGGCTAGGGAAACAATAACGGAGAAATAAGAAGAAATTTTATGTTTTCACGTTTGAGTTAAAATCTCAACTTCTAGCAAGAAATGATTTTTAATTCCTTTATAAAGTGATTTTATCTAGTAATAGGTACGCATACAGGGAGTAATGAGACTAAGGAACCATGAACAGAGAAATTAGAAGCGATTTAACGTTTTCACGTTTAGGTAAAAACCTCAAGTTCTGGTTAGAAATGTTATTGGATTCCTGCATATACTCATTCTAGCTCGTAATACGTACGTATGCAGATGGTATTTCAGGCCAAGAAAACATTATCGGAGAAATTAAAAGCAATTTTATGTTTTCACATTTAGGTCAAAATCTCAACTTCTAGCAAGAAATGTTATTTTCTAACTTTATTACCTTATTCTACCTAGTAAAAGGTACGCATACAGAAAGTAATGAGGCTAAGGAACCATTCTCAAAGAAATTGGAAGCGATTTTCACGCGCTCACGGCACGTCAAAAATGACTCACTTGGCGTGGGATATATTCTTGGATTCTTGCAGATCCTTAATCAGCATTACTTACTCTACAATCGTGCCAAATTTTAACGACGGGGGAATTTATCGGGTTACATATGCCCCGTTGATCGGACTAATTGACTATATATAAATACTAGCGGCCGCCCGCGGTTTCACCCGCGTGGTTCCCGTTCCCGTGGGAATATCGGGATAAAAAGTACATATAAACCTTCCTCTTGAATCACTCTATCTACTAAAAAAAAACGCATCAAAATCCGTTGCGTAGTTTCAAAGATTTAAGCATACAAAGGGACATAGGGACAGAGAAAGCGACTTTGTTTTATACTATGTAGTGATTTCTTGTGAACCTATATAAAATGGAAATTTACAGCTCAGAGTAATCTTACTTAATAACAATACTTCGCTTCCATCACGGTATGCATTGGGCCTTACAGCTTATTCATACGGGATCCGTCATTGATGATTCGGCATAAAACACGAAACTCTAAAGGATAACAATTCACAATTTGTGAAGGGAATTTAAAAAATTTAACAACCTCCAAAAAAATAACGGTTCGTGTAAAAATAACAATGAAGATCGTTCAATTCGTCGTCGTGTGAACATTCTGACTAATATTTAAAATCTACTCTACCAATTTACAATTAAATCTGTTTTATTAGTTATTCTCACACTAGCTTTTGCCCGCGGTTGGCTACGCTCGCGTGCTTCCGGGGACCTCAGTCCATTAGAGGTTGAATTTTACAAAATCCATTCGTATCGGTCGCCTGCCGTCAAATCATAATGCCTTATCTGCGTGCCACAGCTTGATCCGTCCAGTAGTTTGAGCTGTGCATTGATACATAGGTACCTATATACAGGATCAATTTTTTAACACTGCTCAAATTTTTAAGATTTACTCAGAATCGGCAAATGAACTACTTTCTCTTAGAAACATGGGTCCAAATACGAGAATATTGTCGGACTTCCTTTAAAGTGATCGCGTTATCAGTCTGATTTGTATGAAGAGTCAAACATTTTTTTGTCATGTTTCGACCCATGTTTCTAGGAGGAAGTTGTACACTTACCGATTATGAGTCGATCTTAAAAAATTGTGTGGTACTTAAAAAATGTTCCTATGGACACACATATTTTGTAGTAAATAAAAATAAATATTTTGAGCTTTGTCTCTTCAGCGAATTTAATTCAATCGATTACTTAATAAAATCAACTAGTTGACGTTATCTTTTTGATTGACAAATTGATATCACTTGTATATTTATTATTGTGGTAGGAGGTAATGGATTATTTGAAGTCCTCAGTATGGGTTTCACAAGTGTGTTAGTCGACGGATTAACGATAATAATTATTATCAGATTATTTTTATAATAATATTATTGATTATTACATCGAAATGGATTTGAAAAATATTGACAATCTTTATCGCATATTATTCATTATTCTACAAATAGTACTCAGTGTTGATTACGGTTTTAAAATATCTATAAGAGATAAAAATATGATTAAAATATTTCACTGTTTTCAAGCTTTGTGTTATACCGGCTTATCGTGTTATTTTATTTATTTACTAGATAGTCCATTTACATTTAAATTCTGGTTTCTATTTATAATTTGCTACAGTGGTTTTTGCTGACTGGAACAGAATTTAAATGTAAATGGACTATCTAGTAAATAAATAAAATAACACGATAAGCCGGTATAACACAAAGCTTGAAAACAGTGAAATATTTTAATCATATTTTTATCTCTTATAGATATTTTAAAACCGTAATCAACACTGAGTACTATTTGTAGAATAATGAATAATATGCGATAAAGATTGTCAATATTTTTCAAATCCATTTCGATGTAATAATCAATAATATTATTATAAAAATAATCTGATAATAATTATTATCGTTAATCCGTCGACTAACACACTTGTGAAACCCATACTGAGGACTTCAAATAATCCATTACCTCCTACCACAATAATAAATATACAAGTGATATCAATTTGTCAATCAAAAAGATAACGTCAACTAGTTGATTTTATTAAGTAATCGATTGAATTAAATTCGCTGAAGAGACAAAGCTCAAAATATTTATTTTTATTTACTACAAAATATGTGTGTCCATAGGAACATTTTTTAAGTACCACACAATTTTTTAAGATCGACTCATAATCGGTAAGTGTACAACTTCCTCCTAGAAACATGGGTCGAAACATGACAAAAAAATGTTTGACTCTTCATACAAATCAGACTGATAACGCGATCACTTTAAAGGAAGTCCGACAATATTCTCGTATTTGGACCCATGTTTCTAAGAGAAAGTAGTTCATTTGCCGATTCTGAGTAAATCTTAAAAATTTGAGCAGTGTTAAAAAATTGATCCTGTATATAGGTACCTATGTATCAATGCACAGCTCAAACTACTGGACGGATCAAGCTGTGGCACGCAGATAAGGCATTATGATTTGACGGCAGGCGACCGATACGAATGGATTTTGTAAAATTCAACCTCTAATGGACTGAGGTCCCCGGAAGCACGCGAGCGTAGCCAACCGCGGGCAAAAGCTAGTGTGAGAATAACTAATAAAACAGATTTAATTGTAAATTGGTAGAGTAGATTTTAAATATTAGTCAGAATGTTCACACGACGACGAATTGAACGATCTTCATTGTTATTTTTACACGAACCGTTATTTTTTTGGAGGTTGTTAAATTTTTTAAATTCCCTTCACAAATTGTGAATTGTTATCCTTTAGAGTTTCGTGTTTTATGCCGAATCATCAATGACGGATCCCGTATGAATAAGCTGTAAGGCCCAATGCATACCGTGATGGAAGCGAAGTATTGTTATTAAGTAAGATTACTCTGAGCTGTAAATTTCCATTTTATATAGGTTCACAAGAAATCACTACATAGTATAAAACAAAGTCGCTTTCTCTGTCCCTATGTCCCTTTGTATGCTTAAATCTTTGAAACTACGCAACGGATTTTGATGCGTTTTTTTTTAGTAGATAGAGTGATTCAAGAGGAAGGTTTATATGTACTTTTTATCCCGATATTCCCACGGGAACGGGAACCACGCGGGTGAAACCGCGGGCGGCCGCTAGTATTTATATATAGTCAATTAGTCCGATCAACGGGGCATATGTAACCCGATAAATTCCCCCGTCGTTAAAATTTGGCACGATTGTAGAGTAAGTAATGCTGATTAAGGATCTGCAAGAATCCAAGAATATATCCCACGCCAAGTGAGTCATTTTTGACGTGCCGTGAGCGCGTGAAAATCGCTTCCAATTTCTTTGAGAATGGTTCCTTAGCCTCATTACTTTCTGTATGCGTACCTTTTACTAGGTAGAATAAGGTAATAAAGTTAGAAAATAACATTTCTTGCTAGAAGTTGAGATTTTGACCTAAATGTGAAAACATAAAATTGCTTTTAATTTCTCCGATAATGTTTTCTTGGCCTGAAATACCATCTGCATACGTACGTATTACGAGCTAGAATGAGTATATGCAGGAATCCAATAACATTTCTAACCAGAACTTGAGGTTTTTACCTAAACGTGAAAACGTTAAATCGCTTCTAATTTCTCTGTTCATGGTTCCTTAGTCTCATTACTCCCTGTATGCGTACCTATTACTAGATAAAATCACTTTATAAAGGAATTAAAAATCATTTCTTGCTAGAAGTTGAGATTTTAACTCAAACGTGAAAACATAAAATTTCTTCTTATTTCTCCGTTATTGTTTCCCTAGCCTCAAATACTTTCTGCATAACGTATTACGAGTTAGAATGAGTATATGAAGGAATCGAAAAACATTTCTTACTAGAACTTGATATTTTTACCTAAACGTAAAAATGTAAAATCGCTTCTTGTTTCTATGTGAATGTTTGTATTATTATGTTGTATAACAAAAGTAGTTTTTAAAAGTTGAGATTTTTACCTAACCGTGAAAACATAAAATTTCCTCAAAACTCTATGGAAATGTTTCCTTAGACTGTCAGGTCCAAAAAGCTTAGACTAAGTACTGAGGTAACTGGAGAGTGCAGTACTAACACTTTTTTGTGGCAATGTGGCTGTCTTTCGTCTCACCTACACTTTGAAAAAATACGTATGGTCATATGAGACAACTGACAGCCACTACGTACTAAATGACAAATTTGCTGAACACACTTTTTTATTCAGGTTGAAAACTCCAGTCACCTCAGTATTTAGTCTAAGCTCTTTGGTCAGGTCTCACCAATATGAGACAGATGAAAATAAATAATCACGAAGAAGTTTTATAGGTACTTGACGTGACAGATAAGTCTGCGCGCATGCGCGACTGGGACATTTTTGACGCTAATACAGTACATGGTTTTTTACTAATCTTACGGAAAAGATTAGTATTCGATTTTGACCGCGCGCAGACGCGAAAGCGGCCATGGAAGAAATTACAGTTTTGTATCGTAGGTACGACAGTTAAAACTATTTTCCATATTTTCCGTAATAAAAAGTAGCTTAAGTTACTCTCCAGCTTTCAAACTATCCCCATCAATGATGTTTTATATGTAGATACGTTATCTGAACTAAAAAGTGGCGACGAAAAAGTAAGGTAATTGCCCGAAGTTTAATCAGTCACACACAGACCCTTGTCGTGGCAACGCGCTGTAACAATTTTTCGATTACGCCTCAAATAATAAACTTAATGCCTTCCTGTGTTTAGAGAAGTTGCAAAAACTATGCCGGATCTTTAATAGACAAGAAAATTGATTCATTTCATACGTAATTATTGAAATTATAAATTTAAAATAAAAGTTAAATAATTAGTGATGACTTTTGCGCTGTTGCCAGTTCGACATGCATGAGCGAGTAAGCTTGTAAAGTTTTGTGAACGCATGAAAGAGACAGAAAACTGGTACATAAGACAGTGCTTGCAATAACTGTTTATCTCTTTTTGACAGTGGGGGTTTGTGTATGTATGTCTCTGACTAACATTATTATGGTAAAAAGAGATAGATATGCGGAAATGCCTGTTGTTAGGAAGAGATAAATTTATTTTGACAACTTGTGCTTGTTTTTGGTTTCTTTTAACGTGTAGTACGAAATTCGCCATTTTAAAATGCAATTTATTCTAGTGTAACGTGTCTATTAATAAAACGTCATTGATCCCCATACCAAAAATCACGTTGATCAGTTGCTCCGTTTTGACGTAAAAGATGGACAAACAAACTCACTTTCACATTTATAATATTAGTATGGATTGCACTACATATTGAAACCTACTCAATGCAAGCAAAACATGCGTAAAATACATTATAATAATGTAAAATAGATTATAATTGTACGGTCTATACAACCGCACAATAGCGCCATGTCGCCGATTCAGCATTTACTTCATTTTATTATAAAATTCATTTTGTAATTTTAGTACGCATTCGATCGCCCCGATGTTTACTCGTATCAATTAGCAATTCTATCAGTTATCAAAATAAATTCATATTCTTCAAGACTTTCTTATCATTTCTATCAAATTAAATATAGTACGAGAGCAGCCCGTACATATTTATGGTCCTTCGAGCAATTTGATCTAGCGCGCGGGAGGTCAAAAAAGTGGGACCACGTGTTTCGACAACGTGACTTGTGCAACGTGGGACGCGTGACCTGTGACTTTCCGGACTTTATCAAACTTCATCAAACATCAAAAAACAATTATCAACCAGCAGTGCTATCGTGGTTTTTGGGTCCAAGGTGTGGTAGCGAATCGGTCTGACCGGTCTCCCAGAAGCGGGTCTCACCGGAAGGATTGAGACAAGGACGCACATATCGCACCGCGGGCTTATTACCTCGCCGCACGAACACGTAATCAGCGCGTAGCAACAGCGTCATCCTATCAACTTCAGGCACAAGACTTCAATCATGGAAGATCTACTATCAAATCAGCATCAGCTCATGGATGCCATGCAGCAACTTATCAAAAACTTCAAGAAGGATGGTTCAGAGCGAAAAACTCCTTCTTACATCAAACGCCGTTTGGAAACACTGGATCAGTATTGGAAAGAGTTTCAAGAAAATAATATCAAGTTATGTGAAAGTGAAAAACGCGACTATACGTATTTTTCTGAAAAGCATTATGAGCAAGCTTCTGAGTTATATGCGGAAAACAGAAGAATCATTCAAAGATATCAAAGCATAGATCCGGACCCAAGGGTATTGCTTCGACCGGGCACCCCGTTAGGCGCCATGGACTGGCAGCAACCAGAGAAGCGTCAATCACCCTTAACTGTTCCCGGGACTCCTACGGAACCGCAGCAATTACGATCAGAAAATCAGAGCAAATGTCCATCAACTTTCAAGGTCGACAAGGGAAACCCTAGCAAACTCGACGAGATGTACCGTAAGCAAAAAAGTAACATCAAAGCCCTTGAAAGAGCCTTGAACGCTATCAATCTCGATTCACTTACGGAAAAGTGGGAATTCGACGACGCTTTACGCACTATTCAAGGTCGTTGGAACGCTGTGGATTCCTTACACTGGGATATCGACAGCGAACTCACAACGGAAGATGTAAATTATGAAAATATATACTATACTTTTGAGGACCGGTATAACCAGATCAAAAAGTCTATTAATAGCAAAATGTGGGCAGTTTCTCATCAAGAACATTCTACACCAAAATTGGAAATACCGGTGTTCAGTGGGAGCTACCAGCAATGGACTTGTTTCAAGGACTTGTTCACAGAATCTATCCACAAGAGCAGAACCATATCAGACGCGCAAATAATGCAATATTTAAAAAGCAGGATCAGAGGTGAGGCGGAGAGATTAATTCAGCACCTACCAATTAGTTCCGAAAATTATTCAACATGTTGGGACATCCTGAACCATCGCTACAACAACAAGAGTATGATATTCAGTTTACATATCAACGTGCTTCTCAGTTTACCAACTATGAATCATCAATCAGCATCTGCACTCAAAAAACTGCACGACACTACCAAGGAATGCCTAAACGCTGTTAAAAACTTGGGCGTCAACATATCAACCTGGGATCCGCTAATAGTCCACATACTAATTCAAAAAGTGGATACGGAAACACACAACGATTATCCTACTAATATTATAAATGCGAAAGTTTAGATGTTTGGATGTTTGGATGTTTGGATGTTTGGATGTTTGGATGTTTGTTACTCAATCCCGCCATAACGGCTGTACGGATTTGGCTGAAATTTGGAACACAGATACTTAGTAGCCTGGAGAGGAACATAGGCTACTTTTTATCCCGAAAAAAAACACATTCCCGCGGGATAACGTCATGTAGTTCACGCGGGCGAAGCCGCGGGCGGAAAGCTAGTTTTGAATATTTGGAGGACCCAAGAGATTTACCAACATTATCAGATTTTTTTAAATTCCTGGAAATGAGATTTACAGCATTAGAGTCATCTCGGCGTAAGCAAGAGACGCCTAAAACTAATCAACAATCACAGATGTATGACTATAAAAAACCCTATAATAACAAATCATATCAAAGTGGATCGAGTAAACCTTTTATTAATTATACGAACGCAAAAACATTCCAACCGACGACGTCACGTAACAAGACACCGCCGTGCGCTTTATGCAATGAACAACACGGAATATATCACTGTAAAACATTTTTAGAGCAATCACCAGAAGTAAAACGTAAGACAGTATCAAAACTGAATTTATGCGAAAACTGTCTTTATGACCATAACGGCAAAGACTGTTTTTCAGAGAAACGATGCGCTCACTGCAAGAGAAATCACAATACATTACTACATGAATCATACTTGTCAAGCAACAAAGCAAACCAGCAAGCAAGCAATGTAAAGCAAAGTTCACAAAAACATGTGTCACACGTGTCACAGGAATGTATCGCTGAAATTCTCTTAGCAACAGCACAAATCAAAATACAAGCAGCGGATGGGAGCCTTATCACTATGCGTGCTTTGATCGATCAAGGATCACAGACATCACTTATCACCGAAAATGCAGCACAAAGACTTGGCTTACCTAGACAACACTGTAAAGGAGTTATTTTCGGGATCGGCACTAAAGAAAATAACTGCAAGGGAGTTATCAATATCACAGCAACCGCGATTCATACTGATTACAGCTTCAGTACTGACGTCATCATTATGAAAAACCTTGTTAACAACTTACCGAATCGCACATTCAGCAAACCAGTCTGGGATCACCTGGAAAGCATTCAACTAGCCGACCCTGACTTCAACATTAGCCGTCCGGTAGACATACTGTTGGGGGCAGACATCTACTCAAACATCATTATGAGTGGAATCATAAGACAAGATGAAAATCAACCAATAGCACAGCAGTCTCGCCTTGGTTGGATCATATGTGGGAACTTGAAGTCATCATATCAATGCAATGTCATTTTACACAATTTGGAGGACATCTCGAGGTTTTGGGCCATAGAAGATATAGCAGACAACTCTATAAATATGTCGTCAGAGGACTATTATTGTATACAGCAATATGAAAAAGAAACTAAACGATTAAGTGATGGTCGATATGTCGTTTGCCTACCCTTAAAACCTGACATAGAGCAAAATTTGGGAGAATCAAGGCAAAAAGCCGCGGCTCAACTATATCAACTTGAAAGAAAATTTGACAAAAACGAAAATATATCAGAATTATATAAAGCATTTATGAAAGAATACATTGACTTAAATCATATGCAGCAATGTACTCGCAACAGCAATACGACTCCCGGCTGCTATCTACCGCATCACTGTGTGCTACGGGAAGACGCTACGACTACGAAGCTACGAGTCGTGTTCAACGCGTCATCGAAAACATCAAGTGGCTACAGTCTAAACGACCTAATGTACAGTGGGCCAAACCTCCAGATTGACATCATGACGCTTATCATCAAATGGCGACAATATAAAATCGCCTTCTCAGCGGATATTGAGAAATTTTTTCGAGCAATTCTCTGTAATGAAAAGGATCAAATTTATCAAAAAATCCTATGGCGTGACCACACTAACGAACCACTACGTGAATATAAATTAGCCACAATTACCTACGGTTCCAAGGCCGCGCCTTTCCTAGCAATGAACACATTGAAGCAACTAGCCCGTGATGAAGGTCATCAATACCCAGAAGCAGCGAGGGTTATAGAGCAAAATATATACATGGATGATATCTTGAGCGGTCACCATGACATAACATCAGCAAAGAAAATTCAGCAAGATCTTATCAGTTTACTTAAGGCAGGAGGGTTTAATTTACGAAAGTGGAACTCCAATTGCAAGGAATTGCTAGAAAACGTCAGTACAGATTATCAAAAAGAATATGAATTCAAGCAAAAAGAATCAACAAAAGCATTGGGACTACAATGGAATGCAGAAAATGATACATTCTCATTTCAACTGAAAATTGCTACTTCATCAACAAAACCAGCAACAAAACGATCACTTTTATCAGATATATCCCGAATTTTTGATCCGTTGGGTTGGCTTTGTCCTATCACCACAAAGCTTAAGTTGCTATTTCAATTAGTATGGCACCAAGATCTGAAATGGGATGACCAACTTCCCCATAATATCAATCAAGAGTGGTCGTCTATAAAACTTGATCTTGAAGATATCAATCAAATACAAATACCAAGATGGTTGCAAATCAAAATCCAAGATCAAGTTGAGCTTCACGGATTCTGCGATTCATCGGAACGCGCCTACGCTGCCGTCATATATTGCAAGGTCAACAGCAAGAATCAAGATCAACCAACATCAATAGTGATAGTAGCAGCAAAATCAAGATTAGTCCCATCCTCCAAATGCGTATCACTTCCAAGACTGGAACTCTGCTTAGCACTTTTACTATCAAAGTTAATGCAATCCGTCCAACATAGTTTATCAGAGCAAAAAGTAGAAGTCTTCGGTTGGTCAGACTCCACCGCGGTACTCGGTTGGATCCAGGGAGACATCCAGCGCTGGAAACCTTTCGTGACCAACAGAGTGCAAAAGATCAAGGAAATCATACCTGCTACCAATTGGCGCCATGTGAAATCAGGAGAAAACCCGGCGGACTGTGCTAGTCGCGGAATCACAACAACCGATTTAGTACAGCACAAACTTTGGTGGCAAGGACCAGAATGGTTACCAACATATGAAAATAATCACACTGAAAAAATCTATAGCACAGATCAAGAGCTAAAGAAAGCACCTCAGACAAACGTAACACTGCGACGTCACGATCATGACGTCATTGGCGAGTTGATAAGCAAACACAGCTGTCTGACTCGAGTGACGCGTATACTTACATGGGTGTTGCGCGCGGTGTCCCGTTGCGCCCGCAAACCGAATCACCTGACTGCACCTGAAATCAGAAAATCAAATAAAATTATCATAAAATATATACAGCAAAAAGAATTTGAAAAGGAAATACTTACCATCAAGCAAAAGGGAAATGTTCATCATAACAGCAAGCTTTTATCACTAAATCCATTCCTCGATGAAGACGACCTCTTGAGAGTGGGTGGACGAATACAGCATGCTAATATTGACAAAAATATGAAGCACCCTCTTATTTTGCCCCATAGCGGACACTTCATTGATATACTCATAGATCAGGCTCACAAGATGACGTTCCACGGAGGCACCAGGCTGACTCTGTCAAGGCTAAGACAGAATTACTGGATTATAGGTGGCAACAGGGCTGTCAAAAAACGCATCCGTGAATGTGTCACCTGCCGTAAGCATAGCCCTATCAAGAAAAATCAAATAATGGGTGACTTACCTTCAGCGCGATGTAACCCAACCCGCCCGTTTTATCACACAGGCGTCGATTACACCGGTTACATTGAAGTAAAATCAAGCAGAGGTCGCGGTGTTAAAACCTCAAAGGGGTACGTCGCTGTATTTGTGTGCATGGTCACCAAGGCCGTGCACCTTGAGTTGGTGTCGGACCTCAGCTCCTCAGCGTTTTTGGCATCAGTGCGCCGCTTAGCAGCCCGGCGAGGCGCCCCCCGTCACATGTATAGCGACAACGGGACGAACTTCGTCGGAGCCAGCAAACTTCTGAAGAATGAATTTGGAGGTCTACAAAGCACTTTGGACCACGAGTTCTTCTCAGCAATAGCAGACCTTGAGATTGAATGGCACTTTAACGCTCCTTCGTGGCCTAGTGGAGGAGGTTTGTGGGAAGGATGTGTCAAGAGTCTGAAATTTCATCTACGTAGAGTTATAGGAGATCAGAAACTCACGTATGAAGAATTATCAACATTATTATCACAACTAGAAGCAGTACTTAACTCCCGACCGCTTTGTGCCCTCAGCGAAGATATAAACGACATTTTGGCAAGCGGCCCTACTTTAACGATTGTGGAAACTGAAAGAGACGAACGCACAAGATGGCAATTAGTCCAGAAAATCTTTACAGACGTATGGAAGAGATGGCAATCAGAATATTTGTGTACACTACAGAACCGAAGCAAGTGGCAGCAAAAGCGTGAAAATCCGCATATCAATGACGTCATCATCATTAATGACGCCAATTTACCTCCCGGCAAATGGGCACTAGGACGAATCACCGAACTTCACCCAGGCAAGGACGGTTTCGTTCGAGTGGTATCAATCAAAACAAAAAATGGAGTTATCAAAAGACCCATAACAAAGATATCAACATTAGTACCAAGCTCAACCCCAAGCATCGATAAAAACACCAAAGAATCAGATACGACGCCAGGAATCAAAACAAGAAAAATGAGAAACAAACCTGTATGTAACTTAGTTACGTTGGCCCTAATGTTGATACTTACCGTATTATCACCCGCTCAGTGTGCCTACAACATACTGAAACTAAGAAACAATCAAAGCATTTATTTGGATAAATTATCGAACATGCACCTTATCACAGATCAATGGAAACTAATAGTATACTACGATATGGACCCCTATTGGCAAGGAATGTCTTTATTGGACAAATATTACAAGAACCTTGAAAACATATGTTCGTCCGTAGCAAAACAAACAAAGTGCGAAGTTGTATTACATCAACTAAGACACGAAGCTACCGAGCTCGAGTACTATAACAACATTTTACTCGGTCAGCAATTCGCCCGCGCGGAGCGAAAGCGACGAGGCCTTATCAACGGTGTCGGATATGTCGCGCGCAGTATGTTCGGGATACTAGATGAGGAATTCGCACAAAAATACGAAAAAGATATCGACATGATTAAAGAAAATCAAAAACATCTTGCGCTCTTATGGAAAAATCAAACATCAGTAGTAGAGGCAGAGTACAACCTGTTGAAAAGAGTGGAAGAATCCATGTCGAAACAGCAAACAATATTTAATCAACACATATCAGAATTAGAAAAAGCAACGAATACAATAGCAAGGCAACTGAGTGACATCGAAATCATCAACGAATTTATGTTATCAACTTTAATCACGAACAGCATTTTATCAACCCTGAAAAACATACAAGAAATGTTATTGGATACAATTAGCAATATTCAATACGAAAAATTTAATATTCACTTACTCACACCGGAGCAATTACGTCAAGAGTTAAATATAATTTCTGGCCAGTTAGCAAAACACTTGTCCCTTCCGATAGACAACATTCAAACAAACCTACCTAGCATTTATCATTTACTCAAGGTGAAGGCAAGAATGACAAGTAAATATTTTACTTTTGAAATACAGATTCCTTTAATCAGCAGAGACAGTTATGAGATATACAAACTTATCACTATACCGCAACAAGTGGGACGGGAAATGGTTAGAATAAAACCTACAGCTGATTATTTAGCGATTAGTATTCTCAAGGATTCATACATTCCCTTATCAGAAAGCGAAGTAAGAAGATGCATTTCATACGATTCAGATACCCAGCTATGTCTACTTCAAAAACCAATTTTCAACATGAAAACAGACGATCATTTATGTATCAAAAATCAAAACAAAAATGAATGTGAAGTTGATACTCAACCTTGTAAAAACAATTGGTTCGAACTAGAAAAAATAAACACCTACCTTTATTTCTGTTGCGAGCAGTGCACGATAAGAATAATATGCGAGCATCAAGTTACAGCGAAGCAACTCAGCAAGGCCGGCATTATCACTCTCGGCGACGGCTGTACTATCAAGGACGAAAATATTACTATTTTGGCACACAAACAACAGCTGACTAATTTTAAGGTGAAGCCCGACCTTGAAGAAATAAGCATTGCCCCTATCAATGACGTCATCAACCTGTCGATACCTATCAAGGTCATTCAGAAATCAGATCAAACTGAGCACGAGCAATATAAACAACGTCTCCTCAACATCGGTCAAGACATCGATCAAATGAAGAACAGCGCTAGTAATGCTGTACTATCAAGTACAATGTCACATCATGACATCCATCAGTATGCAGTTATGTACACCATCATGGGAGCTGCTATTTTGGTGGCTATCCTGTACGCGGGACGGCGTCTGCGACGAAGATGTTCAGCAAGATTACCCCCCGCACCCTTGAGCGAGCGATCATTAGGCTTGAGCGCTCATTTCACAAACAATGAACCCAGAGTGGAACCGTCCCGACATTATCAACTAACGCAGCAGCAGGAACCCATTCATAAAGTAACAATTACTACGAGTAATCCGGGTGTAAGTTCACTGGATAAGGCGACGTCACCTCAACCACGCAAGCGTTTTAGTGAATGTGAATAGTGTTGTGATTGTGATTTAATTGTGACATTCAATTTTATTCCTATTGGGACTCTAAGCATGAAATATTTAAGTGTTTATGTTTTATACAATTTACTCATTTTATTTTAGCATTTTTATACATTTTGTGAAGTTTACATTCTTTATCTTATCATGTTTTCTTCTCGCGCCCGCAACATGTACGGTCTATACAACCGCACAATAGCGTCATGTCGCCGATTCAGCATTTACTTCATTTTATTATAATATTCATTTTGTAATTTTAGTACGCATTCGATCGCCCCGATGTTTACTCGTATCAATTAGCAATTCTATCAGTTATCAAAATAAATTCATATTCTTCAAGACTTTCTTATCATTTCTATCAAATTAAATATAGTACGAGAGCAGCCCGTACAATAATAATGTAAAATATATTATAATAATAAACACTGACTATTTCCGGCTTGGGAAGTACGTTACAGCTATAACTAAAACAATTATAAAATTACCTTACTAACTAAACATTATACTATAAAATAAAAGTAAAAGTTTTATGATAAAATATTTTTAAGGCTTTCTTTGCTTAGGCCACAGAACCGTTAAAGACATCAAAATTGAATCTGATGGAGTTATGTATGACACATACGAACGATACAGTGGCGAATGATGACCGAGTCTTGACTTACACAAAGGGAGGGTGAATGTATTGAGAATTTGCGATTGTGCAACCTACTTCCGCTTCGAGGAAGTGTGAATTTTGTGTGTTCAAGTATTTCTGGAGAATCAATATGATCTTGGATCAACTTGAACAGGTACTTAATAACAGAAATCTTTCGTCGCGCATTCCATACAGAAAGACCGTAGTTTTTGGCACAACGTGAAAATAAATCAAAACAAGTGACAAATAATAAAGGTTTGTTATTGCTACCCTAGCTCAACATAACACAAAGGTTTTTATTGTTTTAAGGTCAATACCAATTAACATCCGTTGCAACACGTGGCACACTTCTAAAACACCGTACACTAAAATTGCCATCCCGTTTCTCTTTTTTTAACTGCCCTATTTTTTGTTGGATACCAAGTATTTTTTTTGCGGTAACTCCTAAGTTATTCATTTGAATGATAATTACACAAAATCTTTATAAATTGTAGTAGGCTATGTGTTATTCCGATGTATCAGCTATATTAGTGTTGCTAAGTATATTTTGCGGGACAGAGAGACTAACAAACAGACAGGCACATACATACATCATTATCATCAAATTGTACCTACTGATATCAATATAAAAAAATACGTTACACATCGTAAGCTGATTTCTTTACCATTTACTGATCACTTCCTTACATCATTATCTTACATTATTACCTACACTAAACCAAAATAACACTAATTTTTTGCCAGCAAAAAATTTAAGTGTTAATATCAATGACAAAGTAACATTTGCGGTTTCTGAACTCGTTCAAACACAGGCAGACTTGACGAATCTATAAGGGTTCCGTTTTTTGCCATTCGGCTTCGGAACCCTAAAATGAAGTTACAGCTTTGGTGCCATAATAATAAATGTTAAGGAACGCAAGATCTATCAGAATCACACCTTTTTAGGGTTCCGTAGCCGAATAGCAAAAAGCGGAACCAACCATCATTTTTCACCATACTACTGATGGTCACACCACACACTTCATTCACATTACATCATATGGTCATAATTCTTGTAACTAGTGTGTAAAAGAGCACTACAATTGAACTACAATTGAAACACGATTGAGACACGATTATGATTTAACGTTAGCAGAATTGGCCCCCTGGAGCGAATCCAAATCATCCTGCAATCGCAGACAGTCCTCTACACAATCGATGACTCTGTATATTTTCGTGTCGTCTGCATATTGAAGGTAACTACTATAGCATAGGGTCTTGATGATAAAATATCTTTTTTAACACCCTTGCTAGTAAAGCTGATGTAATTCCACCGGTTTTAAATATGAAAAGCGGGTCATAAAAAATGCGTGTGTTACCAAAGCAAATAGTGAAGTTATAGTCCATACAAATTCCATAACAGTATTATTTGCTATTTCAAATATGGAACTGATCGCCGCCGCACGACTCCAGCTAGTGAGTAGCGCGCTGTTGCTATTCAAATTTCGAACTGATCGCCGCGCGGCGCCAGTCAGTAGACAGTGTGCATTCACAGATTGAGTTTATTTAAAATAAAAATAAAACAGTTTATTCGGTAATTTAAAAACATGGCTGCATGCTCTAGCGTCTTTGCCAACATTTTCACGCAGCCACGGCAGAAAATAATCCTCGTTCCATTTTTCTCAAATTTTATTTTCTTTGTACTTGTATTGTGAATATCTAAAAATGACAACTTTCAATAATGAAGATGAGCAATATATTACTTCAACTCCACCGGATATACTAACAGAAGCGCGAACCGCATGCGACAGCTTGCTGCCGTCAATATCCAAGGACAGATACATAACCACGTATGAAAATTTCTTGAAGTGGAAAAACATGAAAAATGCCAAGTCATTTTCCGAAAATGTAGTTTTCGCGTATTTTAATGAAATAGCTAGTAAATATAAGCCTAGCTCGTTTTGGACAACATATTCTATGCTGAAAAGTACCCTCAAGATGAAAAATGGTGTCTATATTAATTTATATACAAATCTCATTGCATTTTTAAAAAGACTAAAAATTAACAAAATATTAAATGTTTTTTATCTGTTTCCTCGCAAATGTGTTTAAAAACGTCGTACGCTATACTTGCGTATTGGTTATATAACATGCTCGGCTCAATTACGCCCTCGCCAATATCGTAATGTACTATTATATACTTATTCTAACTAGTAATATTTACAAGTAATTGAGGCTAAGGAAACATTTACAGATAAATAATAAGCGATTGAGTCTAAAGAAACATTCACAGAGAAATAATTGTGTTTTTACGATTTCGTGTATTGGTAAAAATCTCAACTGCTAGTCAGAAATGTTTTTGATTTCTTTATATACTTATTCTGACTAATAATACGTACGAACACTAAAAGGAATTATGACTAAGGACACATTCACAGAGACACTTAGCGATTTATCGTTTTCACGTTTAGGTAAAACTCTCAACTTCTTTTATGAAATGTTTTTGAATTTCTTTCATATTCTCATTCTTAATACGTACGTATACACACAGTGTTTGAGGCTGAGGAAACATTAACAGAGATTTTAGAAGCGATTTAACTTTTTCACGTTTAGGTAAAATATCAAGTTCGAGTAAGAAATGTTTTTCGATTGCTTTATATACTCATTCTAACTCGTAATACGTTATGCAGAAAGTATTTGAGGGTAATGAAATATTATCAGAGAAATTAGAAGCAATTTTATGTTTTCGCGTGTAGGTAAAAATCTCAACTTCTAGCAAACATGTTTTTTAATTCCTTTATAAACTTATTCTACCTAGTAATAGGTACGCATACAGAATGTAATGAGGCTAAGGAACCACTAACAGAGAAATTAGAAGCGATTTAACGTTTTCAAGTTTAGGTAAAAATCTCAAGTTCTAGTAAGAAATGTTATTGGATTCCTGCATATACTCATTCTTACTAGTAATACGTACGTATGCAGTTGGTATTTGAGGCTAAAGAAACATTAAAAGAGAAATTAGAAGCAATTTTATATTTTCACATTTCGGTCAAAATCTCAACTTCTAGCAAGAAATGTTATTTTCTAACTTTATTAACTTATTCCACCTAGTAACAGGTACGCATACAGAAAAAAATGAGGCTAAGGATCCATTCTCAAAGAAATTAGAAGCGATTTTCACGCGCTCACGGCACGTCAAAAATGACTAACTTGGCGTTGGAAATATTCTTGGATTCTTGCAGATCCTTAATCAGCATTACTTACTCTACAATCGTGCCAAATTTGAGCGACGAGGGAATTTTCCGGACGTCTCCATACAACGAATATCCTCGTTGATCGGACTAAATCTCGTAGCACGTAGCTCAAGTGGAGAAACGGCCGAGGTCATCATTGATTGACGCTATTGCGTGGTCCGTTTTGACAAATTCAAAGTTATGGAACAGATGCAAGTCGTCGGTGGAAATTGAAGACTCTGGTGACAAATATTGAGAAGGGAAGTGGATAAAGAATACCTCCCTGCGGTACGCCCGCAGTGAGTGCACTCCAAAAGGATAGAGAATTTTCATGGCGAGCACACTGCGCACGTCCACGAAGATAAGAATCAAACCAAGAGAGCGAAGAAAAGTATACGTTTATAGAGGAAATTAAGGCAAGAAGAATATCAAAATCGACTGAGTTGAAAACGTTGCTGAAATCCAACGAGACCAATACTGAGAGTTCTTTTCGTTACTAATTTTTTTGGAGATAAAATTACTAAACCTGCCGTTAATAGTTTATTTTATAACTATTATTGTTAGGTACTTTAAGTTGGTTATCGAAATTTGTTCATATCGGTGAACATCAATGAACTAAACGAAGCCGTAGTACGTAAATGGAACGGCACGATCGTAAAAGAATTTGCGGCCATCAACAGCCACGGGAAAATCACGGGCGCGTTATAAAATACAGTTCAATTGGCTATTACCGAAAAACCATAAAACCGGCTTAACGCGACCGAATATTTCTTCCCGTGTGGGATGCACACAAGGCACTACTGTATCAAACTTCATTCAAGATTCAAGATTCGTTAGTTGCATTACACAGTTATTTTCTGTCCCACTCTCACTCAGAATAAAGGAAAAAACTTTGGATTCGTGGCGACTCATTTACGTTTACGACATACTTCCATTTACGTGTAGAAATTGAGTTATTTGACCAAAACAAAATAGACAAGGCAACACATTTTACAAATTCTAAAATAACAATTTGATTAAATCAGGCCAGGCGTCAGTTTGTGGAAGTACTTACCCATTGTAAAAAGACAGATATATTATGTAACTTACTTCAGTAAAAAAGAAAGAAGAATGAAAAAAAAAAAGAACAGAAGACACGGCTTGCACCTTTACCAATTAGACTACACGTGTTTCTCCCCAACCCGGCACATCCGGGACAACAGGAGTTGTTAGACAGTGCTAAATCCAGCACCGAAGCTCCAGCAGCAAGTTTGAGGTGTGCGTGCATGTGCACTTTTTTTGGGCTGGTGGGCGGTGCATCTTGCATGTTTTTTGCGATAGTAAGCTACATATTTCTCTTTTTAACACCCGCCCGACGCAAAAAGAGGGGTGTTATAAGTTTGACATGTGTGTATCTGTCTGTCTGTCTGATGCAACGTAGCTCCTAAACAACTGGACCGATTTTGATGCCGTTTTTATTTGAAAGCTAGCGTGATCGAGATGGTTCTTAGCTATAGTTTGTGAAATTCTGTTCAGACGTTTCATAGTCATCAGCTCTTTTAGTTAGCAGAAGTAGGGATTTGACCGCATAATGGGTATTTAAGTAAGTATTTATAAACATTTGCGTGTATTTTAAAAAGGATAAAATAAAAATAAAATTATAATTTCAAAAACCCACGAATAAATAAAAACTCAAAAAACTAAAAAAAAACTCTCGCGGTCGGGGACCACAAAAAGAGAAGAACTAAAAGGTTTATTAGACCCCGACCTAGAGATTAATTTTATTTTTTTACTTTTTGAGTTTTTTGTGTTTAAACTTTTAAATTTTATCATTTTTCACTGTTGTTAGATAAATAAAATGTTATTGAATAAGAAGAATAGGAACGAATAAGCCACCTAATCATATCATCAATCTTACGGTTCATTCACAATGGATCCATAATTGACGATTTATCAAAAAACGTGAAACTCTAAAAGATAGAAAAGACGTAATCATTATTTGTCACGATTCAAGGTGAACACATGGCGTTTATAAAGCATTAAGGCTATTAAAATTTTTAGTTTTTTGCATTCACAATGCAATTTTTATTATTGAAAAACGTCTCAGAACCAGCACCGATGGGCTCCATCCCATCAGAGCTGGTTCTGAGACTGGTCGATTTTTTCTAAATACTTCATTTTCCATTTTTCAAGCATTAAGGCCCTAAAAAATAATGAATCGAGATAAAAAGACGATTCGTCGAACGTCGTCGTGTCAAGGAGCCTATAATGTAAGGTACCTATGTCATGAAAATAAATGGTGTTAAAGTCAAAGCTTGTTTTTTTATTGTTTTTAGAATTCACAATCAAACCCTTATAATAAATGAGCAAACTGCACCACTATGATCTGGTAAGTGATGCACAGATGGATAACGCTCATAGGCAGCCTCCAGTCCACAGGAACCACCCTTAGTACCAACAACTTAAGAGGTCGTGCTGACACGTACTTCAAAAACTTCTTCACATCATTTATGTAGATTTCGTCTGAAATTAAAATTATAGGTATTTTGAGATTTTAAATTATTTTTATTCATGCACAATGCCAAATACAGAAAAAAAACCACGAGCACTGAAAGCACAGAGGACAAAAAATTACTACGTATCTGCAAGTAGCTTTCAGGCGGGAATCGAAACCACGCCTCCGTGAATCCGGCCCAATGCTCTGACCAACTAAGCTACCGAAAGGCTTACACGACCCCTCGAATTTTGCTATCAATTTTTAATGCTGTAGGCCAGCGTTGCTTCATCTATGTGAGGAAACCCTCGCATCAAGAAACATCTTTACAAATGTTTAACAATCGATTAAGTTGAAACAGCCATTAAATTGAGCTTTGTTTAGTATCACAATTTTCCTTATGAAATTATGTTTTCTCACTCATGGTCTGAAATGTTAACCTTCCATTTAAAAAGAATGCGGGGCGTTTCACATTTCTCAGGTGAACATTCTAAATTTGAAATTCAGTGCTGAAATGAAATTCAATACTTACTTCCTGCACTTGTGCGGGAAGTAAGTATTGAATTTTAAGTAAGAAATAGTAAGTAAATTGAATTACATATACAAGCCTTTTACTGGAAGCTATTTGCATTAGCTCAAATGATTAAATCCCTCACCTACGGCTCGGGCTTCAAACTATCCTCGACATTGCAAATGCTAGCTTCCCGTTCTCTGCTTTAATGTACTATTATTTAAATAATCTTTGTACAAAGAACTCGCTAGTTTTGCACTTCCACCCATTCAAGACACTTTTTACTGACAAGAAGAACAGGCGCAAGAAACTCATCAGCTTTAACAAAAACAACGACTTTAACAAGAAACACATGTTGTTACAGAGTAAAAATTGTACAAGTTGGGGCAGGGGCCTTACAGCTAGCTGTCAAAGTTATAGTAATGTTGATTACAGGACGGAGCTATACATTGCGTATAACGCCATCTCGCTTACTATTATTAGCATAACAATTAAGAAGAATTTGGTCATACCCAATATTTATATACTTATTTCGCAAACAAATGAAAAAATAGCTATTATACATACGAGTGTATAATCGTGAGTACTTGCTCGCCATATACAGTCGTCTGTTTCTGGTCTGTTGGTCTGCTTGTTTGGAAAAAAACAGGCTCTTGCTTTATTTTCATAAAACCAAGCTCACTACATGTCTCTACTGCAGATAATTTTCTCGTTATATCTTTATACGATCATTATTATCAAAATTCTAAATTATTTGTCTTTCGAATAAAAGCCTCAAATAAGAACAAACACTTTCTGCTGTTACACTTTCTTTGATCTTGCTGTTAGTATAATATGTATTGTATCATTTATTATGTGTTTTATTGCATATTTATGTATGTATTGATAATAAATCCTACTCCTACTTATCCTACTATCCTACTAATATTATAAATGTGAAAGTTTAGATGTTTGGATGTTTAGATGTTTGGATGTTTGTTACTCAATCACGCTAAAACGGCTGAACGGATTTGGCTGAAATTTAGGACATAGATACTTTGTAGCTTGGAGAGGAACATAGGCTGCTTTTAATCCCGGAAAAAATCATATTCCCGCGGGATAACGTCGTGTAGTCCACTCGGGCGAGGCCGCGGGCGGAAAGCTAGTAATAAATAAATTTAAAAACTACTTGACCGGTTTTGAAGATTTTTTACCATTAGAAAGCTACAATCTTCCTGAGTGACATAGGCTAATAAAATTCACATTCAGCTGGTTCGATTCCCAGTTCAGACATGCTATTATTTGAAATTCTTTTAATGCATTTCTTTTTCCTTTTAAAATAAAAATGAAGTTTCCTTTCAGTAAATTTTTATATCTTCAGTATTTGAGGTACTTTCCCTCCATGTGGCATAGTTTTGGGACGCCCTGTATATATATCCCGATATATGTAATATCCCGATATTCCCACTGGAACGGGTACCAACCATGCGGGTAAAACCGCGAGGAGCCACTATTTGATATGATATACATTAACATAATCAGACGGGTACCTAAAGATCAATCACAAATTAGTATCTTAGATTATAAATAGTGTTGTTATTACTACAAGTAAAACAATAAATTGAACTCACCCCTTTCTTGAAGAAGTATTTCTTGTAAGACTAATTTCAGTTTATTTGTTTCTGATTTTACTAAGCCAGCGGAAATGGAAGGCGATATAACCATAAAAATCTTTTGAGCTACAGAAGCAATTTTAATTATCATAAATATAATGTCCCCCTTTTGGACCTGAATAAGAAACAAAATATTTTCAATTTAATAATTCCGGCAGTTCATCATTGTGATCATCATCGCCAGCCATTTGAATACCCCCACTGCTGGGGAGCATGCCTGCAATATGGAAAGAAAAAGAGAAAGGGCCATGACCCACCATGCGGGCTCAATGTAGATAAAAAATAATTTATTTAATGTTATTAAAAAAATATACAATTACTTATAGTAAAAAATATTTAATATTTGAATAATATTTATTTAAAATTTATAAGTGATTTTTAAAGTAAAGTAAGAGTAAAGTATTATAAATGAAAAAAAAATATAAAATAATTATAAGTAAGTATACATTAATAATATATTACAAAATTATATGAATTAACAATATAGAAACTCGCCTGTACAACAGTGGCTATGGCCATGTATTTAATCATATCCTTTAAGATAGCGTAGGTTCTTAAAATCACTTCTGGCATTTTCAATATTAATGCCATTGCATACTGAAACGGGTTGCACATAAATTAGTAAAAACCATTTTGAAAAATAATAATGACGCTACTTTTAATTTTTGTTACTTTGTACAATCTCAATTTCAATTTTGAGTTACAGGGGTGTTACAATTTATAAATATGGATACAATTTTGAAAGTCTTTGTGGCTTTGTCCATTTTTCATCCATCCATTTCATGTCCATCATGTCCAAAGCTAAAACGGAAACTTTCTGCGGTTCATCCGATCTATCAGTTCTCGAGAAATTAATTTGTTTTTTTTTTCTAATATTTATTCATCTAACTGTAGTGTAGGCTATAGGCGAAATTAATTGTAAAACGAGCATCGACTCAAAGAAAAAAATCCGAATGCTCTTAAAAAAGTTAATCCTATGGCTATGAGGACAAAAAAATTACAAGACCATGTGTCACACATGGTCTTGTAAACACACATGATGTGTGTTTAAATTTATAATACAAAGGTAATTTGCAACACAATGTTGCAAAGATAAACCGAAAATTATGAATGTAATTACCAAAATCTCGTAATTGTTCTGGAATGATACAGTTAAATCAGCAATGTTTCTATATATATTCATAAACTCGTTAAAACGTTTATCACCGTTCGTCATTAAAGATTTTAATATCTTTAAATGACAATGAACAGCATATAAGATAAAACACAATACACCTAGTGTAATATCGAACGCGATCTGATGCACCGTGACGAAAAATGAGAGGTACATGCCCTCCACTAATTTGTCATTAGTTATGTAAGAGCACAGAATGAAGGAAATAAAACTTGTATCTAATATAACGATTATAAAAAAACCGCTGTACTGCAAAGGTTTGTTACACAGTACTTTGTTCAAAGAATTTAACTTGCAAAATATTGATGAGAATGTGGTTCTGTCTCTCTTAACCATAAGAATTCCAGTTATCAAAAACCACTGTAGCAATATAACTAGATACCAATATTTGTATAAAAATGGAGTTTCCAGTGAATAAATAAAATAACACGATAAGCCGGTATAGCTTAAAGCTTGAAAAAAGTGAAATATTTTAGTTATATTTTTATGCCTTATAGATATTTTGAACCCGTAATCAACACTGAGTACTATTTGTAGAATAATGAATAATATGCGATAAAGATTGTCGATATTTTTCGAATCCATTTCGATGTAATAATCAATAATAGTTATAAAAATAATCAGATAATAATTATTATCGTTAATCCGTCGACTAACACTCTTGTGAAACCCATACTGAGGACTTCAAATAATCCATTACCTCCTACCACAATAATAAATATACAAGTGATATCAATTTGTCAATCAAAAAGATAACGTCAACTAGTTAATTTTGTTAAGTAATCAACTGAATTAAATTCGCTGAAGAAACAAAGCTCAAAATCAATATATTAACATGTACTACAAAATATGTGTCTGTGAGTGTGTGTGTGTGTCTATATGAACATTTCTTAATCACTACACAAATTTTTAAGATCCACTCAGAATCGGTAAGTGAACAATTTTCTCCTAGAAACATGGGTCGAAATATGAGAAAAAAATGTTTGACTCTTCATACAAATCAGAGTAATCACGCGATCAATTTAGTATTTCGACTCCTGTTTCTAGGAGAAAGTTGTTCACTTGCCGATTCTGAGTCGATCTTAAAAATTTGAGCAGTGTGTAACGCCATGAGATAAATATTACAAAAGTACCTACTCTACTTTACTTATCAAACAGACCTTTTCTTTGTAACAGGCACCCTGCGCTTTCGAATATTTTAAGGAGTTCATAAATTATCAAACGTTGTCACGTTTATTTTATAAAATTGATCTGCAACATAAAGTGGTACAGGTTAAGTAACAACGTATGTAGCCACTTGTGACTTTTCTTATCTTGAAGAGCAAACTATCGCTAGAAATAATATAATTGTCCTGACATTAATGGCTTCCCCAAGGCTCGCGTCAGGTTACAGGGACCTTTGGGTTAAGAGCGAAAAAAGTAGCGTATAGGAACTTGGCAGGTAGCAAGGCGGGGGAGAGATCGGGATTCTAAGCGAGGCCGCGCGGGCGGACAGACGATGATTTGGTAATAGGGTACCGAATAAAGTTAGTGTTAAGTATAATCTGTCGAAAGTGCTACAAGTGGGTTAGGAGTTTAGTGCACAACACAAGCTATCCCAGGCCAAGTAAGTTCACCTTTTCCCTAACAAAGCGGTGAGCTCATCATGAATATTATTATTTGGTTTTAATGCTTTGCCTGATGTTATGGTTGGCTCTAAGATGTGCCGCCGCCTTTGCCAGTTGGTTGGCGGTTTTGTAACATGGGGAGGGGTTTACTATACAATATGACTTACACACGTCCATTACACCTACTTCACAAAGACATATTCTTGGAGTTGGAATGACAGTCAGAGAGAGCATTATGGCAATTGTCCATTCGCGGATTCATTTCATTTCCATCTCATTCTCTTATTGCTTACATCTCAAACTTAGACAGTAGAGGCACGTTGTCAGTTACTCGTTTACTTCTTTAACATTTTAATAGATTTAATAGTAAATTGGTAGAGTAGATTTTAAATATAAGTCAGAATGTTCACACAAAGACGAACTGACCGATGTTTACTGTCTTTTTTACACAAACCGTTAGTTTTGTGGCAGTCGTTATAGTAGATTGTACAACAAGTGCATAAAACGTATCATTTTACCCGAGACGTATTATATCCTTCCGAGCCGTAGGTGAGGGTGGATAGTCAAGTCAAGGGTAAAATGGGTTTTATGTACGAGTTATATACTCTGCTTTTCACTTCGATTGTGAGGAAAATAAATAGCAAAAAAGAAAAACTAAAGACTTCGCCATATTGGCGGGAAGACATTCTTTTTCTTTTTTTATACATGGCATTGGCAGCACAGTGACTTGAAATACTTATTTCTTAGGAAACTCATTAATTTTGCCTAGTTTTATTAATTTCGTAATTTAACATTGATTATGTACAAAATTAAAGAAACAGAATGAAATAACAAGTTTATTTAAGGAAGTTTAATTGCGTGTGTGACTGTTTACCTGACGACCTTTGTCTTAGAGTCTGAGACGATAGACGAAGATTTTACTTTATGCACTAGAGCATAAAAAGCGATTTTATGCAGCCTATACCCAACATAAACACGATCTTTACAAGCATGAGAAGTAAAATAGTAGATTGTACAACAAGTGCATAAAACATACCATTTTACCCGAGACGTATATATCCACCCGAGCCGTAGGCGAGGATGGGTAGTCAATTCGAGGGTAAAATGGGTTTTATGTACGAGTTATACACTCTGCTTTTCACTTCGAGTGTGAAGAAAATAAATTACAATATTGCAAAAAAGAAAAATAAAGACGTCGCCATATTGGCGGGAAAACCGTCTTTTTCTTTTTTTTTATACGTGGAAGTGGCAGCACAGTGACTTAGCATAGATCGTAGTCCATATTGCTCTTGAAATACTTATTTCTTACAAAACTCATTAATTTTGTCTAGTTTTATTAATTTAGTAATTTAACATGGATTAGGTATGTACAAAATTTAAGAAACAGAATGAAACAACAAGTTTATTTAACGAAGTTTAATTGCGTGTGTGACTGTTTACCTGACGACCTTTGTCTTAGAGTCTGAGACTTAGACGAAGATTTTACTTTATGCACTAGAGCATAAAAAGCGATTTTATGCAGCCTATAGCCAACATAAACACGAACTTTACGAGCATGAGAAGTGAAAAGTATATTTTTTTAAATTCCCTTTACAAATTTTGAAAAATTACGGATGACGTATCCGTACTAGTATCCTTTTTAGGGCGTTTGTGCACTACACTGAATTTTACGGATCCGGAAAAAAACGGATGCTTGTGTTTTAATAATTATTTATTACAAATAATAGAATTTATTTATTTCGTGTAGTTTAGGGTTCGAAACATTGAAACTACACGAAAAAATGAATTCTTATTATTATAAATTATTAAATTATTAAAATACAAGCATCCGTTTTTTCCGGATCGGTAAAATTCAGTGTAGTGCACAAACGCCCTAAGAGTTTCGTGTTTTTTGCCGAATCATCAATGACGGATCACGCGTGAATAAGCCGTAAGGGCCAATGCACGCCGAGATGGAAGCGAAGGGCCGCGAACGCGAAGTGTCAAATAATTTCAAACTTTATACACATACGTAAAAAGACAACAGTATTGTTAGAAAAGACCGAAAGAGGTGAATGGCCGTTCGCAGCCCTTCGCGTCCACCTCGGTATGAATTGGACCTAAAAGCGCTTGAAAGCTTTTCATTTATTAGCTATTTTCTGTTGCTTATAATATTATGTTACACATTTGTTCCAACGTTATTCCCTCAACTCGATGTCAAAAGCCCTCAAATACATATTTTATTTTAAAAGCAACGCCAACTCCGTGTAATTAGAGTTTAAAATTACAAAGTATGCAGTGGCGAAGCGCGGTGCCCGCACAATGGCGGGCTTTTACCTTCCGTTTCAGGAAAGACAAAAAAACATCTACGCTTTCCGTTGAGATCCCGTTGGCTACTGCTAACAAAGAGCATGTAATCACTGCTAATTTATGTATTCAAAGGACAGTTTGCAGTTTTTTTTTAAAAAAAGCACAACAGTTTGCTTTGTTACCTTCAATATGTACAATTAAATTATGCATCAAAATTGTTCTGAAAGGGACATGTGACTAACTTGAAATTTTTTAAGCAGCATCTACGAGTATATGATCGAAGACGAGTATACATAAAAAGGTAAATAAGTGTATAAATAATTAAAAATAAAAGGGTTTGTAATGTAACCTATTTTATACCTTGTCTCAAAATATGCAGATTTTTTAATATTTTTAATGTTTTATTGTTATTAGTTTTATTTTATCGTGGCTTGTATGGCTCTGTTTATTATTGACTCTTATGTTCTTAAACTATTCAAAGTTTTATTACCCTTGTTTGGCATTTATATTTATTATTTTATTTGCTACGTTTTTGGTTGGTGTGTATTTTAAAGAAACTACCTTTTGGATGTCTATTTCTTAGTTATTGAAAATTATTTACTGCTATGATTACCGGGTTTTTTTATTTTGTTTTTAAACTTAAGATTAATTTGTGATGGAAAGTGACTTTACATATTATATTATGTTAAAGTCACTTTTCAATTTGACGACTCTGTATGAAATATGACAGGGAGAAAAAAAAGCCCTTGGCGAGTTTCTTGCCGGTTCTTCTCGTTACAAGGCCTCCCGCCGTAGGATTTGCGAACCGATAGCGTAGCTTCATTGACGTTCACAAGTGCTGTATCAGCCTAAAATGAATAAATGATTTTTTATTTTGATTTTGATTTTGGTACTAATGATATACGAATGTAAGTCATACCGATCTGAAATAAATATATTAATCTTATGTAAATATTGTTTTATGACTGACTCTTAATTAAAGATTGAATCTTAAAAGATATTATTATTAAGTAAGATTATAACTCTAAACCGTCATTTGCCATTTTATATAGGTGCACAAGAAATGTTTATATATAGCCTTTCTTAACAAGCACGTAGCGGAAACGGTTGAGGTCATCTTTGATTGACGCTATTGCATGGTCCGTTTCCACAATTTCAAAGTGACGGTAGGTACAGCTGCAAGTCATCGGCATAGAGATGGAAATTGAAGGAGATGACTCTGGTGACAGAGTTGATGAATATGGAGAAGGGAACTGGACAAAAAATACCTCCCTGCGGTACGCCCACAGTGGGCGCACTCCATTATCGGATACAGAATCTTCATGGCGAACACATTGCGCACGCCCACGAAGATAAGAATCAAACCAAGAGAGCGAAGAAGAGCGTTTATAGAGGAACTAGCGGATCCTCGCGGTTTTACCCGCGTAGTACCCGTTCCCGTGGGAATATCGGGATAAAATATTGCCTATGTAATTGCCTATGTATTCTAATGGTAAAATAAATATAAACTAAAATATTGCCTATGTATTCTAATGGTCCAAGAATTTTCTAAAACGGTCCTGTAGTTTCGGAGCCTATTCGAAGCAAACAAACAAAGAAACAATTAAATCTTTCCTCTTTATAATATTAGTATAGATGTAAGGCAAGAAGAATATCAAAATCGACAGAGTTGAAAGCGTTGCTGAAATCCAACGAGGCCAAAACTGAGAGTTCTTTTCGTAACTTACTTTTGATTAAAGAGATAAAATAACTAAACCTGCCGTTATTAGTATATTTTTACACGACTGCGAGGAGTATTATTTATTGTTACTTTAGGTAAGTTATCGAATTTTTTCATATCCGTGAACATCAATGAACTAAACGAAGCCGTAGTACGTAAAAAGAACGTCACGATCGTAAACGAATTTGCGGCAATCAAAAGCCTCAGGAAAAACACGGGCGCGTTATACAATACAGTTCAATTGGCTATTACCGAAAAACCATAAACCCTGCTTTAAACGCGACCGAATATTGTTTCCCTTGTGTAATGCACACAGGCACTCTACTGTATCAAACTTCATTTGTTCAATATTCCCTTTTACGGGGGTCAATCCGGAATGGTATCTAAAAATAAGTTTTAGTAAAACTTTCATTTTTATGACAAGCTTTTTTGCTGACTGTACTTTAATATTGTATTGTCATCTAAACTAAACCGGTATACAAAATTTCAGCTCCATCGGACACTGGGAAGTAAGTCATTTAAGCAAGCAAGATTTGTTCCCCACTTACTAACAAACTAACCCCCGAATTCTAACAAACTAACGCCCGAACTCTCGTACGCAAATCATCTTTGGGAGCGTCTCAAACATCATGGCATCTCTTTTATACGTTTGACATTTAAAGTGACAAGGCGATGTGTGAGACGCTCCCAAAGATAAGTAGCGTACGAGTATTCGGGCATAACTAACCTAAATAACAAAGATGGCAAGTTAATAAAAAGCTTGTAATAACTGATGTCGGATTTAAGTTGCATTACATTTATTTTTTGTCCCCCTCTCACTCAGAATAAATTAAAAACTTAGGATTCGTGGCGACTCCATGGTGTCATATAATTTAGAATACATTTGACGTATTTGCAGTAAATAGTTAGTTTTTTAACAGAGACTAATGACACAAGGCAATACCTTTTACAAATTCTAAAATACAATGTTAAATATTATATCGATTGTTAGTACTTGATTAAATCAGGCGTCACTTGGCAAAAGTATCTACCCATTGTAAAAAGAGAGATATATTAACTTACTTCCGCAAAAAAAATGAAAGATGCATCGCCCACCCGCCTGCAAAAAAGTGCACACTATCTACCTCAAACTATCATTGCACAATACCTGCAGCTGCAGATAACAAGACAGTGACACAACTTGCACCTTCATCGATTAGACTACTCTACACGTGTTTCGCACCAACAACCCGGCGCATCTGGGACAACAGGGTGCCTACCATCAACTTTAAGACAGCGATTCAAAAATAGCGCGATGCAGAATAGGTTCCTAAAATGAATTGCTTTCTTTCGTACTCTGACCTTCTAAAAACTGGATCGCAAATGAATTGCTAAATGTGAATGACCGAACAATTTGTGTCCTTATTTCTTCTACCCGTCTCTTTCAATCGATTCTGTCATGCCCGGAGAGTGAAAGGGACGGGTATAACCTGCAGGTGTCATGTTAGCTTGGCCGAGTTGTAAGTCAAATAAGAGTTGATGACAGCTCAGCGGCTGTGAAATGTCATTGAATGATCACTGAATCGCTGTCATTGATATTAAGCTGTCGTGGTACGAATAAGCGAAGCAGATCAGTTTAGGTCCTAAACAAAACCGCAATAAGAGTTGATGGTAGGCACCCAGGAGTTGTTAGACAGTGCTAAGTCCAGCACCGAAGCTCCAGCAGCGAGTTTGAGGTGTGCATGTGCAATTTTTTTGGCTGGCGGGCGGTGCATCTTGCATGTTTTTCTGCGAAAGTAACAGTTTACATATATACCATACACTCTTTTGTAAACTACATATACAGGGTGTTAGGGGCACCGTTGCAAAAACTTTAACCATGGCTTCAGGCCATCATGCTGAACAACGCACAGCAAGAATTTTTTGTCGGAAATGATAAAAAAAAACGACTCTCCATACAAAATGTCCCGATTAGTTGCTAAATTTGTATGAAAAGTCGATTTTTTTTTTCATTTCCGACAAAAATTCTTGCTGTACGTTGTTCAGCATGATGATGTGAAGCCATGGTTAAAGTTTTTGCAACGGTGCCTCTAACACCCTGTATTATATCTCTTTTTTCACTGTTGTTAGATAAATGAGAATAATAAATAGGATCGAATTAGCTACCTACTCATACTTACGGCTCATTCACACGGGATCCGTCTATGACGATTCATCAAAAAACGCGAAACTCTAAAAGATAATTCTAAAAGACGTAACTATCATTTATCATTATAACTATTGCAATATGTCTTATTTTCCTATGCAGTTTTCGATGTTCAAAAGAGAAATAAAATCTACGTACTGTAAAAATACAATATAATATGTGATCTGGAAGAAAAAAAAATATTTTTTTTTAAATTCAGACCCGAAGTGCAAACCGGCAATATGTTTTCAAAATTAAAAGAAAAAATTGTTTATTCATATATTATACTCTTATTTCAAATCAAATTAGTCACACCATATGTATAAAAGATCTTAAAAATATGAACAGAACATTATGGGTCCGGATTGGACATGACAATATATATATGATAACTAGCTTCCGCCCGCGACTTCGTCCGCGTGGACATTCGAGAAAATACTTAGGGGACCAATAACCAGGATAAAAAGTATTCTCGCGCGAGGCAGAACGTTTGCCACGTTCGGCGGGCCTCGCACGAGGCTGCTCACTTGGTGAGGGAGGACCCGCCTAATCACGTAAAAACAGCTGATCGGATTTTGATGAAATTAAAACATCGAATACTTATTATCCTGGTTATTGGTCCCCTAAGTATTTTCTCGAATGTCCACGCGGACGAAGTCGCGGGCGGAAGCTAGTAAATAATAAGTGTCTGTTTCACAATTAAAAAGTTAGTTCTGAGTAGCTTAGGTACCAAGAACTTTTAGGGTAAAATGGAAAATGAAGTATTTAGAAAAAATCGACCCGTCTCACAACTAGCTCCGATGGGACTCGAACCCACGACCTTTCGCTTTCCGGGCGACTGCTCTAACCACTGAGCTACGGAGTCGTTACGAGAAGCGTCGAATTTATCCAATACTTCTTACGCACTGTATAGTCAGTGTTAATTTCATCAATGTGGAGATATTACTACCCGCACACGCGAAAGAAATACCTTTCCAGGTATTTGGCAATCGCTAAAGATGAAATTACTATTGCAACTTATTTTAATTTTTAGTTTTTTGCATTCACAATGCAATTTTTATTACTGAAAAATGGAAAATGAAGTATTTAGAAAAATTCGACCCGTCTCACAACTAGCTCCGATGGGACTCGAACCCACGACCTTTCGCTTTCCGGGCGACTGCTCTAACCACTGAGCTACGGAGTCGTTACGAGAAGCGTCGAATTTATCCAATACTTCTTACGCACTGTATAGTCAGTGTTAATTTCATCAATGTGGAGATATTACTACCCGCACACGCGAAAGAAATACCTTTCCAGGTATTTGGCAATCGCTAAAGATGAAATTACTATTTCCGGGCGGAAAGCGAAAGGTCGTGGGTTCGAGTCCCATCGGAGCTAGTTGTGAGACGGGTCGATTTTTTCTAAATACTTCATTTTCCATTTTTCAGTAATAAAAATTGCATTGTGAATGCAAAAAACTAAAAATTAAAATAAGTTGCAATAGTAATTTCATCTTTAGCGATTGCCAAATACCTGGAAAGGTATTTCTTTCGCGTGTGCGGGTAGTAATATCTCCACATTGATGAAATTAACACTGACTATACAGTGCGTAAGAAGTATTGGATAAATTCGACGCTTCTCGTAACGACTCCGTAGCTCAGTGGTTAGAGCAGTCGCCCGGAAAGCGAAAGGTCGTGGGTTCGAGTCCCATCGGAGCTAGTTGTGAGACGGGTCGATTTTTTCTAAATATTTCATTTTCCATTTTTCAGTAATAAAAATTGCATTGTGAATGCAAAAAACTAAAAATTAAAATAAGTTGCAATAGTAATTTCATCTTTAGCGATTGCCAAATACCTGGAAAGGTATTTCTTTCGCGTGTGCGGGTAGTAATATCTCCACATTGATGAAATTAACACTGACTATACAGTGCGTAAGAAGTATTGGATAAATTCGACGCTTCTCGTAACGACTCCGTAGCTCAGTGGTTAGAGCAGTCGCCCGGAAAGCGAAAGGTCGTGGGTTCGAGTCCCATCGGAGCTAGTTGTGAGACGGGTCGATTTTTTCTAAATACTTCATTTTCCATTTTTCAGTAATAAAAATTGCATTGTGAATGCAAAAAACTAAAAATTAAAATAAACTTTTAGGGTACTTAAGAAGATTTAGGTTTCTATACCCTATTTACCCCCTGGGTTTGATTTTCGGAAAACTACGAAATGGGTTGCCTATTTGTTTTAAGAAGTAAGCCTACAAAGTTTCAAGTTGAAGTGTCTATTTTACCCCCTGATTTTTCATTCAAAATTTCACCCCTATTTCAACCTATTAGGGGTTGAATCATGTTCAGCGTGTTAAACATCAAAATAAATGCCATTTTTGCAATCGTCATCCCATAAAACCTCAGTAACGACATCCATACCGATTTTTAGGTTTATTTATCCCATTTGACCTCTAAGGGGTTGATTTTCGAAAAATACCAAATATGTGTTTGCTTATTTGTTTTACTTTCCGACGATAAGCCTAAATAATAAATTAAATGAAGGACTTTCCAGATACAACATTTCATCTTCCTTTTCACCCCTTCGGGGGTGGAGTTGTCAAGAACACTGACACAGGAAAATATAAATTTTCAATTGCCAGCCTAAATGCAAAATTTGAAGATCCTAACTTTAAAACTGACGGACTCTCATACACATATTCATCCCCTATTTTACCCCCTGGGTTTGATTTTGGGAAAATTACGAAATAGGTTGCCTATTTGTTTTAAGAAGTAAGCCTAAAAAGTTTCAATTTCAAATTTCTATTTTATCCCGATTTTTCATTCAAAATTTCACCCCTATTTCAACCTTTTAGGGGTTGAATAATGTTCAGCGTGTTAAACATCAAAATAAATGCCATTTTTGCAATCATCATCCCATAAAACCTCAACAACGACATCCATATCGATTTTTAGGTTTTATTTATCCCATTTGACCTCTAAGGGGTTGATTTTCGAAAAAATACGAAATTTGTGTTAGCTTATTTGTTTTACTTTCCGACCATAAGCCTAAATAATAAATTTATTGAAGGACTTTCCAGATACAACATTTCATCCCCCTTTTCACCCCTTCGGGGGTGGAATTGTCAAAAACGCTGACACAGGTAAATATTAATTTTTAATTGCCAGCCTAAATACAAAATTTGAAGATCCTAACTTCAAAACTGACGGACTTTCATACAAACATTCATCTCCTATTTCACCCCCTTAGGGGTGGAATTTCCAAAAATACTTTCTTAGTGGATGCCTACACTACTACTACTATTACTACTACTACTACGTATCTATGTGCAAAATTTGAAGTCTCTAGGTTCAGCGGTTTGGGCTGTGCGTTGATATCTCAGTCAGTCAGTCAGTCAGTCAGTCAGTCAGTCAGTCAGGACTTTGAATTTTATATATATAGATAGAGGGCACTATAAAACAAAAAGATAAGATAAGATAAGATAGCGTATGTTGTTAATTCCAATTAATATTATTTTAAAGACTTATCGGTCAAATACTCAATTTTACCTCCAGAGCAGACTTTCTTAATTTCTTTAGTTAAATCATCAAAATATTCAATTTCTACAAATTGCTCTATATTTGTTAAATATGATTCGAACCACTTATATGCCATTCCACGGATGCTTATTCCTAGTATGACGAATTGAATTTTATCATATGCCTTTGACATGTCCAATAAGACTCCTACTGGGTATTGCCTATTATTTATAAGATCAACAATTTGCTGTTAGTAATTAGTTAGTACCGCTCTTTGTTGAAGTACAAAAATATTTCCAATATTGGCTGCTGAGCCCCACAACAATACGCCATTAGGACATTACACTATGAAAATAACTAAAGTAAACAAGTCTTGCCGTTTCAATATCAGTTAATAGCCTTAAGTAATGTAAGATAGGTATATCATGAAATTAAAATAATGGTGTAAGAGTCAAAGCTTATTTTTTTATTGTTTTTACACAGCCTTCTCTATTGTTGTCTACAAGCCATGCTATTAGGTTTGACAACGTCGCATTTTTCGTTGGGTGTGAACCGATTTAAGGCCTGTCGCATATTATACGATTTTTTTCTGTCAGAAAATTTCTATCGCCCGCCGGACGCACTCTGCTCATATGTTTTGTTGTAGACTCCGCATACTATCAGAATAGGGTATTTTACTGTTGTTGAAATGTCGATATTTAATGCTGACGTTAAAAAATATTGCAAGTAAGAATACCAAATGTGAAAAAAAATATTGAATCTGTTTTATAATAAAAGAATTATAGTCTGTTCGATTTTGACTATAGCTGTTTCTTTCTAAAACGAAATCTTCTATGGCGTGACTATGACGCTACTAACGCACTGACGTCACAAGGATAGCGTCCTGTCCTTGTCTTATTATAATGTTTGAAGTCCTATATCTTTGAAAATATTCAAGATAATTCGAAATAAAAACTTGTTTTGTGTAGCTAATATTTCGAAAAACATTTTAAAGAAATAAAAAAAAATCTGTAAAATACCGTATTCTGACGTGTCTGACGTCCGCTTCTGATGAGTCTCGGATGCAAACGATCGGACGGCAGAAATTTTTCAAATTTTAAGTAAGAGAATAGGGTATTTTACTGTTGTTGAAATGTAGATATTTAATGATGACGTTAAAAAATATTGCAATTAAGAATACCAAATGTGAAAAAATAATTTGAATCTGTTTTATAATAAAAGAATTATAGTCTGTTTGATTTTGACTATAGCTGTCTCTTTCTAAAACGAAATCTTCTATGGCGTGACTATGACGCTACTAACCCACTGACGTCACTAAGATAGCGTCCTGTCCTTGTCTAATTATAAAGTTTGAAGTCCTACCTATATCTTTGAAAATATTCAAGATAATTCAAAATGAAAACTTGTTTTGTGTAGCTAATATTTCGAAAAACATTTTAAAGAAATAAAAAAAAATCAGTAAAATACCGTATTCTTGAAAGTAGGCGGGTCCCATTTGCATATAAAATCTATAAAAATATAATGGACCCCGCCTGCTTCCAAGAATTCTCTTACTTAAAATTTGTAGTACCTAATATATAACGCTGCATACATTTACTAGTAAGAACTAAGAACACATTCAATCCACTGTCGCTCATTTTTTTACTTGTTTTTTTCTTTTTAGTTAGTTGAACAAATTCTGGATATTTTCAGACAAAATTTTTTGCATCGCAGACGGGTTTTTTAGTTTTTTTCAGGTTCAGTAGTTTAGGCGTGATTGAGTAACACACAAACAGAGTTACTTTTGCATTTATAATTTTAACTAGGGATAATATCAGCCGATAGACGAAGTTTTCGACACTCATTCTGAAGTAGCGAAAAATGTTTTTTGGATATGCGTGTGCTACATCACGGCGCGGCCCACTCTGAAAACCGCAATTCTGACTACATGGTCATTTTGTCCTATTTCGTCCTATTTCTGTCCCAAATTTTCAGAATTCGTCGTATAGGGGACGAAAAGATATAAGCGATTTAAATGGTCCATGCCAAAGCAAACCTTCATTATGGCACGGACAGGCTATATTTATTGAACCATAACACCTAGCCAGGATCTGATTAGTAGGTATAACATTTTGTCCCTTTTTTATAGAACCCGCAATGCCTGGAATCAAAACGAAATGAAGCGCCGTTCAAAAGATATAAAGGAATGATTTGGTCCATGCCATAATTAACCTACATTATGGCGCGGACTTTTTAACCAGGTCACCTAGAGAAAATCTGCTTATTGGAAACGATTCGTGTACATTCGTCCCAATTCGTCCTAAAAGCCACAGAATTTGTCGTCCTTTGGTTTAGGAGATATTCAGTTTTTTTATATAAGTACAGTCACGTACAAAAGCGTACAGTAAAAATTAATTAAAACTATTCCGTTGTGGAGATCCTTGGGGGAGGCCTATGCCCAGCAGTGGGCGTCGTTCGGCTGACATGATGATGATGATGATGATGATGATTCCGTTCCGTAATACGCAGTGTTCCGATTGTAAAACATTAAGCGAGTTATTTAAATTTTTATTGTATTGCATTTACAATGCAATTTTTATTATTGAAAAATTGAAAATGAAGTAGGTACCTATTTAGAAAAAATCGACCCGAACCATCGGAGCTGGTTATGAGACGGGTAGATTTTTTTCCAAATACTTCCTTTTAATTTTTCAAACATTAAGCGTCCTATCTTGCGGCTCTTTGCGAAAGCTACATCCTTTTGCACGAACTTTTCGTAGATTGAGGAATGCACGAACAGTCTCTGTGAACATTAAGTTTTACAATCGGAACATGAACAGAATGCGCATTACGGAACGGAATAAAGTTGAGAGCTTGTAAGGGCGTTTACACACGAACAACGACACGAGACGATTTACTAACAGTGTTGCCAGAACGTACCAAAAAGTACAGTTCTCTGTACCATTTACCATCAAACCGTAAACTGTAGGTGCTATTTTGTTGCATGGCAACTGCAGTTCACAGTTTGCCGTATCTGTCAGCAATTCGCTGTTAAGTTGGTCGTACTGTCTTTATGTATGCTCAATGCTGTGAACTGAACCGTCTTTTATTGGAAAATAGTGCTGACAACACTGTCGCGCAATTTGTAAATCGTGTCGTGTCGTTGTTCGTGGGAAAAACCCTAAAGCCGCGTTTAAGCCGACACAAAACATGAAGCAAAATGGACAAGACAGGTAGATGTTGCGAAACATGTGTTTGAAACATGTTGTCTGGTCTAAACGGCTCTTGACCAAGCCATAAACACCCAACCAAATAAAGAGTGTTTTTGTCATACGTGCAGTGTTGCCGTTCTAGCGGATTTTTAAATAATTTGCAACTTTTTGTAGTCTATTCGCTAAAAAGAATATTATTATAGTAGTATACTGGGTAGCGCAAAAGTAGGTACTTACTGCCACTATAAAAATTACATATTTTATATATGACATCTCCTATTAATCTGATATTGAAAACTGTATAGTAAACAAATGTAAAATTCACTCAAAATGTACAGGGTACCGGTACCCCTTACTTAACCCCTGACAGAATCGGGTTGAGATCAAAATTGAATCAAGATAAAAAAATCACCATTCTAGTAACGACTGTATAGCGCCAATGGAGTAAGTAGTGATTGAATACCGAACTAAATGAAATCGTTATAGGTCTACTGTTTTATAGATTTAAGGTCTAAAATCACACCTTCGATCACAACCAGCTTTGTTGTGATCGAAGGTGGGATTTTTGACCTTAAATCTATAAAACAGTATGAAATAACTAAAATCTATAAAACGGTTCGATTTTCATCTCAACTCGATTCCGTCAGGGCCTCGGGGGTTAGGGGGCAGTTTGTGTGCATTTGCAACGGCAATCACAAGCAAACTGGCTCTGTACTTTTACACGATCGCCCATCATGGTTGGCCAATGGGATCAGCCATCCTGTACTGGGAGCTTTTCTTGCCGACCATGATCGGGCAACGTGTACAGGGCCGGTTTGTGTGTGATTGCCGTCTGCGAGCAACGCAAACTCGCCCTGTACACGATGGGCCATCATGGTCGGCCAACATAATCGGCCATCCTGTACTGTTAAAGTTTTCCGTTCCGTGGTTTACCATAAATTTATTTACCCTGTTTTTCTTTTTTAATAACTCTCGCTTGCGCTTCGCTTCTCGCCACCCAGTGACTTTAAAATAGTTAATTGTTTGTACATTAAAATTCGGTTTTGGTAAAATAAAACCATACCTTGAAGTTAAAAACCGTACCTTTTCAGAAGCCAACCGTCCTTTTTTGGGAAATCATACTGGCAACACTGGTGAGGTGTGCCGCAATATATTGTGTGCCGCAATTCATCAACTATATTTCCCAAAATAAAACATTTTTTCAAAGTGATTTTACTGTGATTTTGCAATAAATAAATGTGATTTGGTGACAAGGAGGTATCTATGGACCAAATCATTCCTTTATATCTTTTGAACGGCGCTTCATTTCGTTTTGATTCCAGGCATTGCGGGTTCTATAAAAAAGGGACAAAATGTTATACTAATCAGATCCTGGCTAGGTGTTATGGTTCAATAAATATAGCCTGTCCGTGCCATAATGAAGGTTTGCTTTGGCATGGACCATTTAAATCGCTTATATCTTTTCGTCCCCTTTACGACAAATTCTGAAAATTTGGGACAGAAATAGGACGAAATAGGACAAAATGACCATGTAGTCAGAATTGCGGTTTTCAGAGTGGGCCGCGCCGTGATGTAGCACACTGGATATGCTCTCAATTTCATAAACATTGTATCTAAGTAGGTACGTAATTTTCCTAGTGTCAGCCAGTCAGTTTCATTTTAACAACGGCATTTGTTTAACTTTCAATATAAAGTATAACAACAAATCGTGTACCTACTTTTAATTAATGCTAATGACTAGCAACACTGTCCTATAAAATTAGATTTATTAGATTAGATTCCTTTAATTACCGTAAACTGCTGCAACTTTGCACGAAATTTATGGTCTGTGTCCATGTTTACATTAGCGGTCTAATTGGAGATCTATGCCATAAATCTTAAGGTTCATAACGCCGAAACTGCTGTTAAATTGATCACCAGAAACCGTCAAAGTTGTAGGCAAAATTGTGATGAAAAGCCTCAACTTTGCCTAGAAGATTATTAGCAAAAATACGAGCCGCATTTAAAAACTGATCTTAATTATAGAGCCATAAAGAATGTGTTACCATAAAGATGTGCATGGGTTACCACATAGAACCATCAATTTAGTTTTCTGGCAAGCAGGCAAAGTTGGCCACAAGCAGGCACAGTTTGAGCAGTATCAGTAAATATTTTCATAGTAAGTTTTAAGAATGGTTAGGGTTGCTCCAAATAGAAAAACACAAAATGTAAAAGACTAAGTAGGTATATTCAATAAAAACAATTAAAGTTTTTTTGTACCATCATGTGGAATACTCTTTTAACCAAAACAAACGTTATAATAGGGTCAATCAAACAAATCTGACAGGAATAAACTAGTTTTCTTTATTTAAGTTTTAATAAGTCAAATTAAAATCACAAAACAAAAGTAACAAATAATAGTATATTAATATACCTTATATGCCACTATGGACACCAACAAAAGATGTATAATTCTATATAATATAAATTATTTTTGCAAAAAGTGAAATAAAATGGTAAGTATAACAAAACCTACACGGACCAAGTAGGAGGTTTAATAAAAAAGACTGGTGTACGCAGTGACAAAAATCGCCGGGCATGTATGAAATAAAAAGATTGATGGATGTGAATGAAGCGAAAGAATTGTGCAAGGATCGTAGCAGTTGGCGATCCATAGTCTCTGCCTACCCCGTGGGAAATAGGCGTAAGTATATCTATGTAATAGATGTAAATATATCTTTTTTTTAAATAACTAAACAAAACATACCTATATGTACTGCTAAAATCAAAACCCTCCAAACGCTTCACTGTAGTTGAGTAACTAGTGACAACCCTAGGACTAGGCAAACTTGAGTCACTAAGTGACCGAGAAGCCTTCACAACATTGCCTACCATCGTTCTAGTCGTAAATGATCACATTTACAAGAATAACCATTATAAACATGAGAAAGAGCACATTTGCTTACCCCGTAAACACTAAGAAAGCTGAAAATCTCGATTTTTCCAATGAAAAACAAAAAGTTTTGCACTGACTTAAAAAACGTGCACACTTCTTGTGACCGTTGAAAGGTGCCAGACAAAAAAGTGACGGTGTTGCCACAACGAATAATAATGAAATGGGTTGCCATTAAAACGAAGGTTTTTCTCCCATTATCAAAAGTAAAAAATTGATGGCGGTGGTGAAGTTATGTTAGTTTTAATAGATTAGGCAAAGTTGAAGCTAAGGGGCAAAATTGCAGCAGTTTACGGTACTTGTTAGGTAAATATAGAAGTCAATAATTTTAAATAGATTCATTAACAAACTCTTGAACAAACTATAATAAATTTCAATTAAACTTGCAATTACTTTTACATTACATTTGCGTTCTTATTTAACTTCTCATATAACAATTTACCATTTCTATTGTATTTCCTGCGATAATCATAACAATAATAATAATAATCATTATAATAGAGACAAATAAATTGCCGTGTAAAGAGACAAATAAATTGCCGTGAAAATAAGTGTGCGCGCTAGCCCTTAAGTTTAAGTTTTAACAGAAAATTGGGAAAATTTTATAAATCCTTACCTTGTTTAATAGTACACGCTATCAATATAATGCTTAATGATGTTTTCATAAGGACAAGCATATAATTTCTTCAAATTTACTTTAAAATTCACTGAAATCACAACAAACCTTGCACCAAAACAACCGTTTATTTTAAAATGACACTTGTGTATTATCCGACTAAGTTTGCTTTGTAGGAAGTTGTGACGAGCATAAATATGTCCTTAACGCGAACGCAAATAGGACGCATAATATTAACCACTAGTTATGGTTGGTCAACTTGCCCATAGGTTTCCATAGCATCTGCTTATTTTTAACTAGGTCGGGTTACCTCTAAACAAATGTTCGGTCTACGCTTAGGTTCACAAGCGACGTTGCCAAACCGCCATAGCATGGCTTGTAGTAAAGGAGGCTGTGGTTTTTAGAATTCACAATCAAACCTTTAAAATAAATGAGCAAACTGCACCACTATGATCTGGTAAGTGATGCATCTGTGGATAACGCTCAAAGGCAGCCTCCAGTCCACTGGGACCACCCTCAGTACCAACCACTTAAGAGGTCGCGCTGACACGTACTCCAAAAACTTCTTCGCATCATCTTTGTTTATTTCGTCTGAAATTCAATTATATATTGAGATTTTAAATTATTTTTATGCATTCAAAGTATAGAAAAAATTGTGATAGTAATAAACCACGAGCACTGCAGGCGAGAGCTTTCAGGCGGAATTCAAACCCGCGCCTCCGGGAATCTGGGCCCCAAGTCTGCTAATTTTAATTTAAATAAGATTCTATTGATATTCAATTGAGACTCAATTACGATTCCATTACGATTAAAACAAATTGGGTATTCTATAAAAACTTGTACGTCATCGTAATTGAATCGTAATGGAGTCTCAGTTGGATAGTTACCTTCGGGTATGTATCATAATAACTACGGTCGTTTCGACTATGGTCGAAATAACTACGGTCAAAAGACCTACTGTTCAAAATAACTATTGGTCGTTACACCTATTTTTAAAATAACTAATTTTTAAAATAACGGTTTATTAAGTTTAAAAATAGTGACTCATGTACAGACACGAGCAATAATATTATGTATACAATACAACATAGAACTTTGTCACACTGTAGCGTTCCAAAAGAAAACGATCAGTGTCACAGAAGTCATTCAATATTGTAATATGATATAGTCCTATGTTGTATACATATTATTGGTCGTGACTGTATTGCTGTTAGGTGCGAGGAGCGAAGCGACGAGCATGTTCGGTTTACATGAACATACCGCGCGAGCCGAGCGAGCGAAGCGAGCGTGCCGCGGCAGCGGCCGGCAAAGCGCCAGAAACGACTATATATATATTCCCATTTCCTATTAAACTGAAGTAGGGGTAGGGGGGGTGTATAAAGTCGATTCTGGCGCTTCGCTCGCTCGGCTCGCGCGGCGGTCACTGTTCTAACCTAACCTAACCTAAAACGTCTGTTACATTTTGTTGAGTGGCAGGGGGCTTCGACCCCCGAGCCCCCTTGGCGGGGGGCTTCGCCCCCTGTCCCCCCTTTTGTTTTTCCCAAAAGATATAAAAATTTTGAAATACTTAACAAAAACTTTTTGAGCAAAAAAATTAAAAAAAATATTTCTATATGTCCATCGGATGCCTCCTAGGTATCTCCGGAGTACCGTAGGGGATCGAAAATTTTGTTAGATTTCAGCTATGACGGACCGTTTTTGAGATATTTGCATTTTTATAAAATTCATTCTTGAAAATTTTGCAAGTCCCCGCTTCATACTAAAACAGTCAAAAATTTTATGTTTGCGACACCCTAACCAAAAAAACAATCCAACGCGCCCAAATCCATTTAATAAACTTTCCAATTCATAAGCTTGTTGTAGGCGAGTCGTTCATAGTCGAAACAACCAGTAGATGAAATGAACATTAGGCCAATCGTCCGTTAGTTGAATCAACTGTAGTTCAATCAACCGTAGGTGAAATTAACAGTAGTTGAGTCGTCCAATAGTCATTACGAAAATATGTGAATCGATCGTAGTTATTTCGACCATATCAAAATCAAAAATCAAAATCAAAAATCATTTATTCATTTTAGGCTGATACAGCACTTGTGAACGTCAATGAAGCTACGCTATCGGTTCGCAAATCCTACGGCGGGAGGCCTTGTAACGAGAAGAACCGGCAAGAAACTCGCCAAGGGCTATTTTTTTCTCCCTGTCATATTTCATACAGAGTCGTCAAATTGAAAAGTGACTTTAACATAATATAATATGTAAAGTCACTTTCCATCACAAATTAATCTTAAGTTTAAAAACAAAATAAAAAAACCCGGTAATCATAGCAGTAAATAATTTTCAATAACTAAGAAATAGACATCCAAAAGGTAGTTTCTTTAAAATACACACCAACCAAAAACGTAGCAAATAAAATAATAAATATAAATGCCAAACAAGGGTAATAAAACTTTGAATAGTTTAAGAACATAAGAGTCAATAATAAACAGTGCCATACAAGCCACGATAAAATAAAACTAATAACAATAAAACATTAAAAATCTGCATATTTTGAGACAAGAAGCCAGGAGCAGACCCATCCCACTGGTGGCACTCGTTCACGAGCATGACGCATGAACCAGCCATCGCTTCGCTCAACCATATTTTAGGGAACGTAACGACCCGCCTCACACGACACCACCGCAGAAATGTTTACAGAGAGCATGACATACTCAAACTTCTCATCTCAAAACGCAGAAACCAATATAAGAATGTACCCAGTATTAATAATTTTGTTAAACACGACTCACAATTAACTAGAGAAAAAATCCTTCTCAGCTTATGACCAAGTTGCTTTGTCATTTAAGTAATCACTTACAGTATAGTAGCCCTTCTTGAGGAGGCAATTTTTTATATGATTCTTAAACTCTTCAAAGGGTAACTCCAAGATATCACTTGGAATCTTGTTAAAGATGTGTATACCTTGACCCATGAAAGACCCATGTACCTTCTCTAATCGGTACCGAGGCATTGAAAGTTTATCCCTATTTCTTGTATTGTAACCATGCAAAACGCCATGTTTAGTATACAAGTTAATATTACGACGCACAAAAATAATACAATTTAATATAAATTGAGATGCAGCTGTCAGTATACCAATTTCTTTGAACTTCTCCCTAAGAGAAGTTTTAGAGCTTAGTTGATAAATGGCCCTTATTGCTCGTTTTTGCAGAATAAATATAGCATTAATGTCAGCTGCTAATCCCCACAAAAGAATGCCATATGACATGATGCTATGAAAATAACTAAAGTATACAGTCCTAGCAGTTTCTATGTCAGTTAACTGTCTAACTTTTCTAATAGCGTAAGCTGCAGAGCTGAGCTTACCAGCTAATGCAGCAATATGCGAATGCCACTGAAGTTTTCTGTCTATAGTTACACCCAGAAAGACTGTTGATTCAACTAAATCTAATTTTTCATTATTTATTACAATTTCTACGGGTGGAGATTGTACATTTGGTAAAGAGAATAGAATGCATTTCGTTTTCTTTGCATTAAGCTGTAGATTATTAAAACTAAACCAAGTGAGTATTTCCGAGAGTGCTTTGTTTACATCGTCAAAATTAGATTGATTTCTGTCAATGTTAAATATTAAGGAAGTATTTTCAGCAAACAAGACAATCTCACATAAGCTATTTGCAAAGAAAGGTAAATCGTTAATATAAACCAAAAACAAGAAAGGGCCCAAGATAAACCCTTGAGGTACACCTAGCTTTACATCAGAACCCATTGATTTTACCCCATTTATATCAACTGTCTGAGTTCTGGAACTAAGATACGAGTGTAATAGTTTTTGGGCATTATTTTTTACACCGTAATGATTTAGCTTCAACAGCAGCGTCCGATGATCTACACAGTCAAAAGCTTTGGACAAGTCGCAGAATATGCCAAGAGCATTCTGCGACCCCTCCCAGGCCCCAAAGACATGCTTAAGAAGTGCAACCCCGGCATCAGTAGTAGACCTACCCTTCGTAAAACCGAACTGTTTGTTATGCAAGAGGTTATTTAAAGTAAAAATAATGAGTTAATAATTGCTCCAGTATTATTTTTTCAAAGATCTTGCTCAAGGCGGGTAAAATAGATATTGGTCTGTAATTACCTGGGTCTTAGTCGTAATGACCTTAGTTATTATGATACATACCCCATTGAGAGTCCTGTCAAACAAATGTCAAATGAGAGTAGAATACGATTGTAATACGATTGAAGAGCAGACTAGCAAATATTCCGATGGCAGTTCAATGGCAGTTCAGTCGTATACCATTGGTCTTAAGTTAGTAGCAGAATACCAAAAATGTCAAAAACCGCTATTGAGATCCAATTAAGATTCAATTGAACCATTTGTAAATTAGCAGACTTGGGGCCCTGGCCCGATGCTCTGACCAACTAAGCTACCGAAAGGCTTACACGATTCCCTAAATTTTGCTATCACTTTTTAAAATGATAGGCCAGCGTTGCTTCATCATTGTGAGGAAACCCTCACATCTTTGAATTTGAAATTCAGTGCGGAAATGAATTTCTCCCGCACTTGTGTGGGAAGTAGTATTTCATATTCAAAATGGTAGAACGCATTTAGCTAGCATTATTTTTTATAAAACTTTATGGTTGCAGGACAGGGTCATTTAACATGGCCGCACGAACCAATTTAAAAATTGTATTTCCTCGCATTTTGTGAGAGAAGTTTTATACAAGCCTTGTACTGGAAGCTATTTGCATTGTCTCGAATGAGTAAAGGCCTCGCCTACGGCTCGAGCTTTAAACCATCCTCGATAATGCAAATGCTAGCTTCCCGTTCTCGGCTTTAATGTACCTACTATTATTTTAATATTTTTTTTACGAAGAACTCGCCAGTTTTGCACTTCCACCCATTCAAGACACTTTTTACTGACAAGAAAAACAAACAGGCGCAAGAAACTTTAGCAAGAAACGCATGATGTTACAGAGGGTTACCTAATGAAACGCATAACCTTTTTCGCCATTAACATGAAACGCATCGTGTTGTCAGTAAAAAGTGACAGGCGCAAGAAACTTTAGCAAGAAACGCATGATGTTACAGAGGGTTACCTAATGAAACGCATAACCTTTTTCGCCATTAACATGAAACGCATCGTGTTGTCAGTAAAAAGTGACAGGCGCAAGAAACTTTCACAAGAAACGCATGATGTAACTAATGGTTTCATTCATGCGTTCATACGTTTGCATAACCTTTTTCGCCATAAACATGAAACGCATCTTGTTAAAAGCCATTACGTTGTCGAGGATGCCTGAATCATTCGAGGCAATGTAATTGCTTTCCGTACCAGGCTTGTATAGTGATGAAATAAAAAACTGATTACTTACATAAATAAAATTTGATAAAATTTAATTAATATTAAAATTTATATTTTGTATTCTTTGATGTCGGTATCATGTTTTATTTGAATGGGGCATTTCTAAAAGGTCTCTCAAAAGGATTTGAATTTCGCGCTATTTCCGAAATATTCAAGATGGCGGGTTGAAATTTGACATACGTCATCTTGACACGTAAAATAAATCGTGGAGCGTTTCACAATAAAATAGAGCATACAAGTTATACAAATGTTTAACGAAAATTCACGATCAATTACAAACACTCGTCGAAAGGTCGAAAAATCTCGTAATTTCAAGAAGAGGTGGTGTCAAATGGCCTTCGAGATCTTGCCATCCGATGCCACTGGATTTCTTTCTTTGGGGCTACGTCAAAGATAAAGCCTACACCAACGATCCACAAAATATAGACAATTATAGACAAAATATTCGCAGAGTTATTAGTGAAATAAGTAGCGAAATGTGTGAAATTAGCAGCGAAATGTGTGAAATTAGCAGCGAAATGTGTGAAAGTGTCATGAAAAACTTGCACACAGAAAAAATGCCCGTGGCGGCCATTAAGCAGATATTCTAGTCAGATAAAATTGTACAAGTCTCTTCTTTAAAATAAAATAAAACTACGAAGAAATTCCAATCCATTCGCGTTTTATTGAGACAAATCATCCTATACCTACTTTTGGGACACCCATTACATCGAATAAATCGCCCATAATGTAGACGGTCGTTTGGATTTAGCTAGATCATTAAAATACGCCAACAACACAGGTTCCGAAAACGTATGCGCCTTTTTTCACTTTTCCAAATTTAGGTTTTTATATAATATCTTTCTTTTGATTTTGCTGGCAGTAAGTTTTCTGTCATTAATTTTGCTTCTGCTCTCAAATTTGGTGGAGTACGTTCAATGTCTGTATCTGTTTCATTGTCAGAACTCATTTAAAATATTGTATAATTATCGGAATATGTGTTGTTGGAGTATTTTATTTAATGATCTATCTAGCTAAATCCAAGCAACCGTCTACATTATGGGCGATTTATTCGATGCTTAAATGTACCATTCAAATAAAAAACGAGACCGACATCAAAGAATACAAAATATAAATTTTAATATGAAATACATAGATTTAAAAGCACTATACAAGCCTTTTACGGTAAGTAATTACATTGCCTTGAATGATTAAAGCCCTTGCCTGTAATGTACTAATTTATGCATTCAAAATGCAGTTCTTTCAGTTTAGGAAAAATTATCATAGCCAAATCCTACCCGGGGCTGGGGCCTTACAGCGACATGTCAAATAATGTTATAGTAATGTTGAAGACTCTTTCACCAGTAGGAAGCTACATTCTTCTCGAGGGACATAGTCTATATTTTATCCAGATATTCCCACGGGTACGGGAACCAGTATTGAATATTGGGAGGCGCAGAAGCCACTTCATTAAATAAAACACTTTTCATCCATAATCAGATGGGTGAAGGTCAATCCCAATTAGTACTTAGACTACAAATAGTGTTGTTATAAGTTTGTACTCACCGCTTTCTTGAAGAAGTATTTCTTGTAAGACCAAGTTCAGTTTATTTGCTTCTGATTTTATAAAGCCAGCGAAAATGGAAGGCGATACAACCATCAAGATCTTTTGGGCTACACAAGCAATTTTAATAATCATAAAAATAATGTCTCCGCTTTGCACCTGAATGAGAAACATAAACCATTAAAAATATTTTCAGTTAATTTAATAATTCCTGCTGATCATCATCATCATCATCATCATCGCCAGCAATTTTAATGTCCCCACTGCTGGGGTACAGGCCTGCAATATGGATAGAAAACGAAAAGGGGCCAGGACCCACCATGCGGACTCAATGTAGATAAAAAAACGTTTATATAGAAACTTGCCTGTACAGCAGCAGTGGCCTTGGCCATGTCTTTAATTATATCGTTTAAGATATCGTAGGTACCTATAATCACTTCTGGCATTTTCAACATAAGCGCCATTGCATACTGAAACGGTTTGCACATCAATTTAGTAAAAACCAATTTGGAAAAGATAATGAATGACACGACTTTTGATTTGTTGTTAGATTATAATGAATATGCAATGAGTAGTACAATCTTGATTGCTTAATTTCAAATTAAAATTATTTGCATTACAAAATGTTACATGTTACATACATGTTACGTACGTCTACTCAGTAACTGAAATTAAAAAGGGCCTTGTCAATATGAAGTACTTGAAATGCATGCTTTGCAAAGGGCGCACCACGCTTTTTAATTTTAGTTACTGAATAGACGGTTATTTTGTACTTTTAAGTCTGTTCTATAAAAGTTATTTTTTAGTTTTTTAAACTAATTTTTTTTTTACTTTAAAGCTAAAACGAAAACCTTGTTTGGTTCGTCCGTTCTATCAGTTCTCGGAAATTAATTAGGTTTTTATTCATCTAACAGTTAGTCCATGGAAATCGTACATTTTGCCTTGCGTTAAATGAGGTAGTTCTGATTTTTTTGTATGTTAGTAGTGATGAGATAGTAATGACAAATCCAAGTTTTCCACCTCGAAAGCCCTCCGGATCATTGTTAAATATTTAAAAATCCAATAAATTTTCAGATTTTTTTCAGTTTTTATCAATTTTTACCACCAAGGACCTGTGTTACGGCAAAAGTTACTATGCACGCTTTAAAGTAAACTAAATTTGCAATAAAAAGAGAATAATTTGGTTCTTGTAAGTCAAATAGTTTTTAAGATGGGGCAATTTAAAAGTTTGCAAAAATTCAAAAAAGGAAGTATTACAGTTTTTTTAGTTTTCGACATTTTGACCCATAGTAGTGGGTTTATGGCAAAAGTTAAATTATTAGTTATAAAAGTCCATTAAATTTCCAACAAAATGAGACCAATTAGTAATATCAACTTACACTTGATAGTTCCTGAGACACCTGTTCAAAGTTATTGAGGTAAGTAAACAATGATGTAATAGAAGGGTTTGCAAAATGAAGTACACCATAAAGGAAGGAGGATCTGGGAGGTAGTGGGATCAATTATGTACATTGTATGTATAATTATGATAGACCAGGCACGTCCTCTGAATCCACAGCACACTTTTTGGGGGCAGCTTGCTGAGGTATAATTTCTTCATCGAACTGCTCAGGAAGGTCAAAATCGTCCTTTGATGGTGGGTTAACAATCAATGGTTCATCAATGTCATCACACATCAGGTCTGGTATGTTCTCGCATGATTGGCCAATGCAGTAGCTGCAAACAGCCGAACATTTGAGTTCTGCTTTCCTGCAACCACATCTGCTGGTACAACCTTACATCTTTGGTATGCTTTCAAGGTGATTAAGGTTTGCGTGTCATTAACAGGGTAGAACGGGAACGTCTCCCAGATCCTTCTTCCTTTAGGGCTTACTACCTTTTGCAAAGCCTTCTATTACATAATTGTTTACTTACCTACCTCTATAACGTTGAACAGCTGTGTCTTAGGAACTATCAGGTGTAAATCGACAAAAATAATCTCATTTTGTTGGAAATTTATTGGACTTTAATAACTAATAAAAAACTTTTGCCATAAACCCACTACTAGGGGGTCAAAGTTGACGAAAAATAAAAAAACTGTAATACTTCCTTTTTTGTGATTTTGCAAATTTTAAAATAGCCGTATCTTAAAAACTATTTGGCTTACAAAAACCCAATTACTCTTTTTTTATTGCAAATTTAGTCTACTTTAAAGCGTGCATAGTAACATTTGCCGTGACTCAGATCCTTGGTGGTAAAAATTTACAAAAACTGAAAAAAATCTGAAAATTTATTGGATTTTTAAATATTTAACAATGATCCGGAGGGCTTTCGAGGTGGAAAACTTGGATTTGTCATTACTATCTCATCACTACTAACATATAAAAAAATCAGAACTACCTCATTTAATGCAAGGCAACACCACTTATTTGGTACGATTTCCATGTACTAAGTAGGTTTTAGGCGAACTTAATTGAAAAACTAGTATCGATTTAATGTAAAAAAATCCGCGTGCTCTAAGTTAGGAAATGCTATGAGGACAAAAAAAAAATTAAAGGCCATTGGATTTTAAGTTCGTATTGTGGTGCAAAGATAAACCGAAAGTTATGGATGTAATTACCAATATCTCGTAATTGTTCTGGAAAAATACAGTTAAATCAGCAATGTTTCGGTATACATTCATAAACTCATTAAAACGTTGGTCGCCATTCTTCATAAAAGATTTTAATGTTTTTAAATGACGATGGACAGCGTATAAGATAAAACACAATACACCTAGTGTAATATCAAACGCTATCTGATGCACCGTGACGAAAAAAATAAATAAGAAGTACACGCCCTCAACTTTTTTGGTATTAGTTATGTAAGAGTATAGAATAAAGGCATTAAAACTTGTATTTAACATAACGAATATAAAAAATCCGCTGAACTGCAAAGGTTTGTTAAACAGTACTTCATTCAAAGAATTTAACTGGTTAAATATTGATGAGAATGTGGTTCTGTCTCTCTTAACCATAAGAATTGCAGTTATCAAAAACCACTGTAGCAATATAACTAGATACCAAGAGATATAACCATATGAAGAATTCAGTGAATAAATAACATAACATGATAAGCCAGTATAACTTAAAGCTTGAAAAAAGTGAAATATTTTAGTTATATTTTTATGCCTTATAGATATTTTGAAACCGTAATCAACACTGAGTACTATTTGTAGAAATATGAATAGTATGCGAAAAAGATTGTCAATATTTTTCGAATTCATGTTACTTTCCGATGTCAAACCAACTACTAACACAAAAAAAAATTGTTATTTGATAAACTTGGATATAAAATAATTCATTACCTCCTACCATTAGTACAATATAACTCAATGCCTCCTACCACAATTTTATTAATATACAAGTTTAATTAATATACAATCGATTTGTCAATCAAAAAGATAACGTTGACTAGTTTGATTTTATTAGGTAATCAATTACACTATAGTCGAGACAAAGCTAAAAATCTATATTTTTTTATTCACTACAAAATATTTGTGTCTGCGTCTTATTTTAGTATTTAGGTGGTTTAAGTAGGTACTTATTTAATCTATATATACAGGTTGATCCATCGGGACGGGTCAGTATGGGAAAGTTTGAACATATCTAAGGAACCATGTCGTCGATTTTAGAGTTAAGAAAAACTGCATTCAAAGATTTTCAAAAAACTCATAGGTACATGACTTGGGAATCGAACCTTGTCAGTTTTTAAAACAAAAATGGTTCTGCTGATTTCATTGAAGCGAGAGCACGTTGCAGTTTGTTTCCTTGTTTAAGTACCTACTAGCGACGCTAGGCTCCATGCTGGTAGAATAAGTAGTGAACTTTTTGTCCTGGCAATACTTCATCATGTCAGCCGAACGACGCCCACTGCTGGGCATAGGCCTCCCCCAAGGATCTCCACAACGATCGGTCCTGCGCTGCCCGCATCCAGCGGCTTCCCGCGATCTTGACCAGATCGTCGGTCCACCTTGTAGGGGGCCTGCCCACGGAACGTCGTCCGGTACGCGGTCGCCATTCGAGAACCTTTCCGCCCCAACGGCCATCGGTTCTCCGCGCTATGTGTCCCGCCCACTGCCACTTCAATGATGCAATCCTTCGAGCTATGTCGGTTGTTTTAGTTCTCCTGCGGATCTCATCATTTCTGATTCGATCGAGCAGGGAAATACCAAGCATCGCTCTCTCCATTGCTCGCTGGGTGACTTTGAGCCTTCTTATGAGACCCATAGTAAAAGACCACGTCTCACTTCCATAGGTCATTACTGGCAACACACACTGGTCAAAGACTTTCGTCTTGAGACATTGAGGTATTTCGGACGCGAATATATGTCGGAGCTTCCCAAACGCTGCCCATCCGAGCTGGATTCGACGAGAGATCTCTTTCTCAAAGTTGGACTTACCTAACTGGACCGTCTGTCCTAGGTAAACATAGTAGTCAACAACTTCAAGTGTAATGTTCCCAACATTAACTGGAGCGGGTGCAACATGGGCATTGAACATGATTTTCGTCTTGTCCATGTTCATCTTAAGACCCACTCTTTGAGAAGCATTACCGAGATCTTCGAGCATTGTGTTCAGGTCTTCCAAGGTCTCAGCCATAAGAACTACATCATCGGCAAACCGTAGGTGTGTTAGGTACTCGCCATTGATGTTGATGCCGTATCCTTTCCAGTCCAGCAGCTTAAAAATATCCTCCAACGCAGCTGTGAACAGTTTGGGAGAAATGACGTCTCCCTGTCTCACACCTCGCTGTAGTTGGATAGGATTAGAGCTCTGGTTCTGTAATCGGACCGACATGGTGGCGTTTTGGTATAAGTACCTCAGCACCTCGATGTACCTGTAGTCTATTTGGCACCTCTGGAGAGACTGCAGCACCGCCCAAGTCTCAATCGAATCAAAGGCTTTCTCATAGTCCACGAACGCCAAGCAAAGTGGCAAGTTATACTCTTCGGTCTTCTGTATAACTTGCCGCAGCGTATGAATGTGGTCTATGGTACTGTAGCCTTTCCGGAACCCGGCTTGTTCGGGAGGTTGGAAGTCGTCGAACCTGCGAACGAGACGATTCGTAATGACTCTCGAAAACAACTTATAGATATGGCTCAGAAGCGAGATGGGTCTATAGTTCTTCAAGAGAGTTTTATCACCCTTCTTGAAAAACAGCATCACATCGCTTCTGCCCCATGCCTTTGGCGTTTTGCCCTCAAGGATGACTGAATTGAAAAGCTTCTGGAGGACTTTAAGTATCGGCTTACCGCCCGCTCTCAGAAGCTCTGTTGTGATTCCGTCATCGCCCGCCGCCTTGTTGTTTTTAAGCTGCTTGAGAGCCATTCTAATCTCGTACAGGCTGACGTCCGGGATATCTTCGGTATGGTGTCGGGTAAGCTTGGCTCTAGGGTCTGTAGCCTTGCTTTCAACAGGTGTTTGTGTGGAATATAGCTGTCCATAGAAACTCTCAATCTCCCTCAGGATTTCAGGTGTTGACGAAATGATGCTACCTTCCTCAGTTTTCAGCCTCGTCAATTGACTTTGCCTGATAGACAGATCCCTCGCGAACACTCTGGAGCCTTTGTTCCGCTCAATGGCTTCTTTAATATGGCAATACTTATATTATAACAAACCTTTTGGAGTTCATTTGGTGTAAAAACATTTGACTCAACACGCACATTGTGTGAGAAAATGGAGGTGCTAGAGGCAGATTTTTAGACGCAGCTCACAAGTACCTAAAAGGTTGAGCATTCCTCTCACGAGCGTTGAATCAGAAAGGGCCTTTTCAGCTGCAAGTTACATTATGTAACAAAATTTGATCATTGCTCAACGATGCAAGTTTGGACGCGTTGTGTTTTCTTCGTTCGATTTTCCAACAAACACGAATTGCCTGATTGATGGACTTGACCGGGGCTAATTCTCCCGCCTTTGATATGATATCGAATTAGATATAGTCCGCGCCACATCACTTGGCATTTGTCAGAGAGCCTTGATCGTCGTGGTTGGTCGGAAAAATAAGCCTTATTTCCATGACATAATTTAAGTTCCAGATATTGACACACGACAAGTTATATGGCGCGTACTGTCAAAATAAAATGGCGGGTGTCAATTGAAACAGGATTTTCAACGTAAACCAATTTTTAACCGACTTCTAAATCAAAAAGGAGGAGGTTTTCTTTTTTTTTTGTGTATGTCCACCGATTACTCGAAGACGGATGGACCGATTTAAATGATTAAAACGTTATTACATCAGGTTGGATTCCAAGTTGGTCCAATTTTTTGAAATTTTGAAATCGGTTCAGTAGTTTTCAAGAAATCTTGAAAATACTGTCGTTTTCGTTACCACTTTATGTGAATTTAATACGTATCTTTAGACATAACTCCTTTGTTTAAAAACCGATTTAGATGATTCTTGTTTTGTTAAAAAGGGATACCTCAAGGTATTTTAACCGACTTCAAAAAAGGAGCGTTTCAGTTTGAGCACATACCTATTTACCAGAATACAAGTAAATTGCCTGCACGATGCACTAAAAAGAGTGAAATAAAAATTATTTTTATAAAAAAATAAAACCGCCTTCAAAAAAAAACACATCAAAAAAGTAAGAAATAATTCCTCACCAATAAATAACGTAAGTACTTTGAAGTCGAACAAAAAATCGTACATTTTCACGCCCGACTTCAAAGTATTTACGTTATTTGGTGAGGAATTATTTCTTACTTTTTTGATGTGATTTTTTTTGAAGGCGGTTTTATTTTTTTATAAAAATACTAGCTGTTGCCCGCGACTTCGTACGCGCGGTGTAGTGACTTTTGTGTTAGTTTAGTTTATGTGTGTTTGTTGCTCAGATTTCATAACGCTTTTCTTGAAGTCCTATTCTCTACAAAAAGGGTCTAAAGAATATCGAATATGCAGGCTAGGGTATGAACATGGTATGTTGTTATCATATGCTGCATGAACATAGTTGAGCCCTCATTCAAAGATCTGTCCGTCTGTCAAGAAACTTTTTCTCAAGTATGCGTGGGAGGTATCAAGCTAAAATGTTTTTTAAATTAAATACTGAAGTCTGCAATCCCTTAGAGGCGACAAAAAAAAACAAACTTCTCTTCTCTTCTTCATAACTCAAAAGGGCCACTTGGATCTCGATTTTCTTTTAAATCCCATTTAGCTACTTGTTGTTACCGATCCCGATTTAAATTTAAACCGCTATCTAGGTCGGTTTAGGCTGTCAAATCTCGATTTACAGTAAGTTGTGATAACTTATCTATATTTTCATATGGTTTTTATACGCAAAAATGCATGTATCACACATAACAGTGTATAATGATAACGATTATTTTGAACAGCCGTTCTTCGTTCTTCGACGTTGCTTGCTAGCGGGCAATAGATCTATTCTACGCGAGGTTCATAAGTCTGAACCACACCAAACGATCCATCTTGGATTGGCCAACCACGATCTAAGATTGGGGATCATGGATCGTGAATCTAATTTGTTCTCTTGGTGCTCTTGGATCGCACGAGGCACGTCCACTCCGACCACTACTATGGAGCTCCAGTGGTGAAGCGCACTCTTGCCGCGCGCGATTAGAGCGCATATTATCGTTTTGCGCATATGCGCGCTTTCACAATTCAAACAGAAGTTCTTACTTAGTAATGCATAATATCAGGCCAATCATATTTTTACTATAAAATGTAAAAGAGATTGTGTGTATCCATACTAATATTATAAATGTGAAAGTGGGTTTGTTTGTTTGTCCGTCTTTCACGTCAAAATTGGTGCAACGGATCGACGTGACTTTTGGGAATATATATGAACTAGCTGACCCGGCAAACGTTGTTTTGCCATATAAATTGTATTGGACACGAACTTCGTATCACCTGCCTGACACAATGTCACTTATTAAAAAAAAAGAAATCCTAAGCGGCATAAATGTCAGTGATTACATACTCTTTGACATACTTACCTTCTCTTTGGAAGCGGCTAAGAAATGACAGTTGTGTGAAGTATGACAGTTTGACGGTTTTCTATACAAAATTACCATTTTTATTTTATAATTTTCTTAGATAAAAAATAGCCTATGTTAATCTCCAGCTCTCAAATTATCTCCATACCGAAAATCTCGTCGATCCGTTGCTCCGTTTTGACGTGAAAGACGGACAAACAAACAAACAAACAAATAAACAAACAAACAAACAAACACACTTTCACAATTATAATATAGTATGGATTTTGGAATAGTTTGGCAGCTGAAAAGTGACATACTTAGGCAGCCATTAGACAGTCAATCTGGATCAATGATCAATGATCAATGATCGCGATGCAGATTGACTGTGTACGAAGGTGATTGACGGCTCGCGATCTTGATCGCAAAATATCTACAAAGTAAATCTCGATCGCGATCAAGATCACGATCAGTGATCGCGATCTGGATGTAATGGCTGCCTTTGGCTACTTTTTATCCCTGAAAAATATCACATTCCCGTGGGATAACGTCGTCGTTTAGTCCGAGCGGGCGAAGTCGCGGGCGGAAGGCTAGTATTTTGATATGGAGACATTTCTTCTTTAAGTAACAGGTATAAAATGTAATGATATACCATTTAATTATTTAATTTTAATCAATCATCACTTATGTAAGCATTCCTAGTAAATAAATGAATTAGAAAACTATTTTTAATATTCCTTTATTTTATTGGATGGTACCTACGGCTGAAGGCCTAAGTAGCCAGAGCCGGTTAAATGACATAAAAAATGGTAGGTATAGTGCGCCAATCTTTTCTGTTCCGGTGATTATCTTAGGAACTAAAACAGTTTTCATACGACAGTCCATTTTGACAGCTAATTTCGTATTGCAAGTGGCTCCTCTTTCACGACTGTCACCGGAACAGAAAAGATTGTGGCACTGTAGGTGTAGGTAACTACGTACTGGCCACTTAGCGTTTGAGCAAATTTTTCAAAACTACATTGGTGACATTTTGTCTACATTGCGACAAACTTATTTCACACAGTGGTTATTTTTTGGTACTAAATATACTGTTGACTGCCGGCAGTCCATTTTGACAGTTAATTTTGTATTGCTAGTGGCTCCTCCAGGACCACTGTCACATGTTCAGATATATTTGTGGCACTATACTTACTGTAGCGACATCTAGCGTCGAGTGGAAATGCGAAATATAAATTTTACATCAATAGGGTAAGAACTTTTGTTTTGGCCACTGCCCCGAGTGCTTACTTAGCTTAAAACATTTCGTTAATAACTTTTGCTTGATAATATACTTTTTATCTATGACTTTTAAGTCATAATAACAATAGTAATAATTCTTTATGTCATAGGAATATTATTCAATAAACGCTTTTCAGTTTACATCGAATTAGATGTTTCTTTTATTTTAACTAAGTTAGTTAAGTATTGATTTCTCGATGTATCTTTTAAAATTTGATTGACAAAAAACACATTAATCGGCACCCTTCGCACATTTTATGTTTAAAAAATAGGTTTTTAATTGACTAAAATAAAACTTAATTTCGTAAGTATATGAATACTTAGTTATATGTTTTTACTATGTATGTCCACGAATTTCTCGAAATCTAAAGGCATATCGAGATGATTCTATTTGATTTAAATTAGGTGTATTCTAACTTTGGGAACAGTCTAAGATTCATCAAAATCGGTTTAGTAGTTTTTGTGGGTATGTTATTGTACAATATACACTAAAACTTAGGAAATAAATAGTAATTTAAAAAAATAAACTGACTGGCACCGACCTCAAAAAGGTACCTTAATTATAATATAAATTATATTTTTCCTTTTCAGTTGACAAATACTTTTTGGAGTCGGTTAAATTTTTTAAGTAGTTTTTTTGTATTGTAAATTTAAAAATTTAAAGAAAAGTATAAGATACATTCTTGACAATTTTAGATACCTACTTAAGACCATAGGCGAAAGAAGTGAAAAAAAATTAAAGTGGCAACAGCGCGGGCTTTCACCCTACTTAATATAGATAATCATTCGGATGTACTTTTGTGAAAGGTATATCGTAATCTTACTGACTTCCCGCGCCATCTATTGCTTAGTAGTTTTGATGCAAAAGAAGTGAAAAACATCTTAAAGTGGCAACAGAGGGGGCTTTCACCCTAATTAATATAATCATTCGAATGTTCTTTTGTGGTATATCGTAATCTTACTGACTTCCTGCGCCATCTATTGCTTAGTAGATATAATGACGTAAATAACATGAAATTATTTTTATGATTTTATATGATCCTGGATGGGTTTTAATTTATTTTATGTTTTGAAGCAGGTAAAAAAAAAATAACATGATTCATTATTAATTGAGACAGCGATTAAATATAACGTATTTTCATAATCATGTGGCGCCATCTATTTTAGTAAGAATCAGTTTTTGTATTTTCCCGTAGGAATAATAAAATTTCCCGCAATAAAAAGTACCCTATATGTTGACCCGGGTTATAAGCTATTACTACACAAAATTTGGTAAAAATCCGTCCAGTAGTTTTTGCGTGAAAAGCGAACATACAAACAGACAAACAGACAAACAGACAAACAGACAAACAGACAAACAGACAAAAATTTTAATATCTATCGTTTTGGGGTCTATATCCTGTACACATCACATAGCAGTAATTTTTTTTTTTTTATATTTCATGTACAGACTTTTTGTTCGTTTCTGTTTTATTATATGTATAGATTTTTTTACAGAAATAAAAGGAGGATTCCGGGAGTAGTGCGCTTCCACCTTCAGCCTTATCACCACTTAACATCAGGTGTGATGTTAAGTGGTGATTAATGCTACCCCATAGTGGATAAAAAAAGAGTAAAAATCGCTAAGTTTAAAAGGTTTAATCTATTCTGGCGCTAGAACAATTCAACGCGCGGTGACGTTCCGTTTGACGTAAAATCTCGCATCCCGTAGGTGTAGAATGTCTGCCGTTAATTATTGTGTTTGCCAGTGGTGTCGGTTTCTATTGAACGACACTCGTCTTTATTTCCTGAGCGCTTAGGAATTTATTTGCAAGTCAAAAATGTTATCCCATTTCCAATTAAGTGGACTTAGAAATTGATAACACCTTCTAGTTTTTAAGTGTTTACTTTGTAACAGAAGTATTTATTTTAAACTCTAATTACCTACGTAATTTGACTCTAGCTCTCATTTGTCATTTTTATTACAAGAAGTAGGTATTTGTTCCATAATCCTGCAACGAACGTAAACCAATTTTGACAGAAATAGAAGGAGTAAAAACCGTTAACTATTTAAAAGGTTCAATCTATTCTGGCGCGAGAACAATTCAGCGCGCGGTGACAGTTCCGTTTTACGTAAAAACTCGCATCCCGTAGGTGTAGAATGTCTGCTGTTAATTGTGTTTGCCAGTAGCACAGTAAATATATATGCTACTAGCCAGTAGCGTTGGTTTCAATTGAACGACACTCGCCTTTATATCTTGAGCGCTTAGGTGCTTAATTACAAGTCTAGAGTGATATCCTATTTTCAGAAAACATAGATTTCTAGACTTTACATTGTTGTTTCTGTGTAATGATTGAAGTGTTTGTCTTAGCAAATCATAGTCGGCTATTGTCTAATCATTCAACCTTTTTTAAAATAATTCGACCGCTTAATTAAAAATTTATTTTTTTTATTTTTATTTTTTTTTATTTATAAGGCTTACAAAACAAGTTACAGTCAAAAAGTATGCTTAAATTTATACATTCAAATAATTTGGTACTAGACCATAACTCTCTAGATGTAGGCACAGTATTAACTAAATTACTAGTAAATTAAAGAGGGGTACACTTAAAGTAATCTATAGTCTAGAACTCTAGAACACAATAACTTGATACGGAAAATAAATAAGAAGAACACCAATTAAGTTAGTTTTATGATTCATTCGGACATAGGGCAGTCAGAACTTCTCTCCTAAATTTATTATAACTATTATTAAAAATATCCAGAGAAGAATGTCGAGACAAAGTCTCATTATATAAGCGACACATTCTAGTAACAGGGTTGTAAAACGATGTATTATTTTTATAAACTTGGTGGCAGAATAATTTATGTGAAGAACTACGGGATTTATATCTAGTATTAAAGGTAAGCTGGGATAAAAGCGAAGGGGAATCAATATATGAATGAATTATTTTATACAGACAAACTAACTCTTGGCATTGCCGGCGATTAGAAAGGGATTTAATGTTAAAGGACATCGACGAAATTGGCCCCAAGCATGCACAAACAAATATCCCACATTATAATTTTTCTTTTAATTTTTTACATTATTTGCAATTATCCATATTTAACGGACAACCTGTGGTTGGAAACGAATTAATAAAAGTTCTGTAACTATTGTACAATACAATCTGTCTGCCCTCTACAATACTACCATGTCAAAGTCAAAAGCTATAGAGATGTTTCACTTGTTTTTAAAGAAATCGATTGATTCAATTGTATTTAATTTCGGTCGTTTTTCGAACCATGACATAAGTATTTATGTTAAAATGTATATAGTTGGCATCAGAATAATATAGATTTATCACAATTGATATATTAATAGCGGAATAATCGCGTTGATTGGTATTGAACAACTTTGATATTCGATTCTGTAGTTCAGTTAGCCGTCTCGATTTTACAATTTGATTTCTACGTAATCTGTTTGCCCGCCTCTATTATAAAAGTAGTTTGATTGGGTTGTGACAGATGGCGCTGCTTTGACTTGTATGACAAAGTTCAAAATTAAATCAATGAGTACGTACGTAGTTATTATTTACTATTACTTGTAATTATTGCCTTTTTTGATTTTTGATACAATGTTATATGAATTAAATCACCCAAAAAGGTAATAATTTAATACTTACGTATAAGAAAACAAAATATATTATAACCTCAAAATGTGATACACTTTGCGTGATTCTACGATATTTATGCTTGTCCGTGTTTTAACAAATGTCAGCTGAAAATGAATGACTAATTCATAATACAACGAGCATTTTTTCATAGCTGTGCATTCTTGGGGCTATCAATGTATGGAGGCTCGGCAATGTCCTTTAGCAAGTTTAGCGTTGTATGATTTATATTTGCGTCCAAGGTGAAGCCTATATCTAAGTATGTTGAGACGTCTCTTTTGCACTCTTTCAATACTTTTACAGTGAACATCATAATAAGGTGACCAAATAATAGATGCGTACTCTAACACGCTACGGACAAGGGAATAATAAAGACATAAATGTTTTTTGGCTCTTAAATTCTTTAGTTGAACGTGAAACAAACCCAAGCAGTTGGTTACCATAAGATATAATATAATCATAATGATTACGAAAAGTAAGTTTTGAATCAAAGAACACCTCGAGATCCTTGGCCATTATTGCCATTATTTAATAAGGTACACCAACAGCTTTACATATTCATACATTGTGAAAATATAATTTTATTTAAGAGTAGGTACGGTTCTTACATGAATGCCCTTAACAGAAGACTAAATAAAAGTACCTTAACTAAAAATGCAATGATGGTAGGTATGTTGCGCCATAAAATTCAGAGTTCAAATTGTGTTAATGCTACATATAATTTGAGAACCATAACTTTTTATTGAACTTCGTGAAGCTTGTCCACAGAGTTCGATATCCGATCATCATTGAAGCTCGCAAACAATGCACGAGATGACATAACGGTCACTTGACTACATCGACAGGACCAAACGTGCGGTGAGCCAAATATCCATTGGAATTTTGAAGGGTAAGGCATTACGTCGGCATACCAACCTTCCGCGGTGTACAACCTTTGTTGCGATTATTCAGTTCACATGAATTTTCCCATATGGTTTGAGGAATATAATCGAACAAAAATTGCTATGAAAATAACTTGTTAAATTCACAAAGTAAGTGTTTCTCTTAAAACTTCAATTTCAATACAGTCGACTCTTTTTACGTCAAAAAATAACAATAATTATACCTAGTATAATTATTGTTATTTTTTACCTTATATTAATACCTAGTATAAATATAAGGTCTAGGTATAAAGGTGAGATAAATGGGCTTACAGTGAGCCAGGCTCGACCTCCGTGCCCGAGTGGTGTACGCAGCGATTTTCAAGGTGCCGCTATCTCCGAGGTCCCGGCTTCGATTCCCGGTCGGGTAAATATTGAAAGCTAACTTTTCAATATTTTCTTGTGTCTGGGTGTATGTGATAATTCCCGTCTTTGTTCGAATTTCCATAATACAGGGGATAAAGCTACTTAGGTTGGGATTGGGGCAATGTAGGTATGTGATGTTATCCAATATTAATTATTATTTATTTAAACTAAAAATACCAGTAAGAGAAAAACATTTAAAATAATTTTATTGTATTACATTAATGATATTGCTCGGCGAGAATATACCATGTCCGGTATTTCTTCCATTTGTCTTCATTGTTACCGAGTTAATTTTTCGTTTCATTTTTTCTTTTGAGACGACTTTTTCAGTTCTAATTGAATTTTTCTCATAAACTTGCATAAATCAGAATTATGTTAAGATTTATTTACTCTATTCTCTTAAGTTGGAAGTTAAAAAAATATGTTCCCAGTTTGGCAAAAGTTTTGCCTTTTAAATCTTGATAAAGAAATATTAAGTGGAACTCTGTTGTTATTTTTTCAGTGTCTGCAGAATTAAGTAATACTTTAAGGATTTATCTTTTTGTTACAATGATAACATTGACAATAATTGAAAATCCCTAAAAACCCTACTAAACCGATCTTCTGTGCAGATCATTAATAATTGCCACCAAAATTTTTGGTCCAACTTGTCTTCGCCATATTTTGAACCCTCGCTGCTGCTGGTATCTATATTTACTCACAAGCAAAACTTAGTAGTTACACAAGAACACCCTGAATTGGCAGCTCACCTAATTGTACATAGCGCATTAAGATTACGGTGTCGGATCCACAAAACACTAAATATGCACATTATATTATAAAGCACACATCACACTACCAGAATCAAAACTAATATGACTACAAGAAATATTAAAATAATTATTATATAATTCGATATTTGATTTCTATTCACTACTATATAGCCTTCCGCCCGCGGCTTCGCCAGCGTGGACTACACGACCGACGTTATAATTATCGCGGGAATGTGATAATTATCCGGGATAAAAAGTAGCCTTTTCACTCTTCAGCAAATTATAACTATCATGTCGATTCTTTGCTCCGTTTTCACGTGAAAGACGGACAAACAAACACACAATCCCACAAACATTTTCACATTTATAATAATAGTATGAAATTTCCCATAGGTAATATAAACACAACTCACATAGTTTTTTACTAGACTTAAGTATTTATGTAAGGAAATTAGGGAATGTATTTTGTTTGACCGACATTGGGCATTTGCAGGGCCTTGGTCAAGAGATGACATTCCGGTCAGAAAGCCCGTATTGATCCGTAAAAAGTAGTTTTATTTCAGAGTAAACTAAATTACGTAATAATAACAACTTTATTTCAAAACGAAATTCCATTTTAGTGCATATTTTCATACGTTTTTAAAGCTTGCGTCTTAGCATCGCATGAACACTCACTTAAATATTTTCATTACAAAACTTTTTACCGGCAAGCTCATTTAATAACGGATAAACTTTAAGCATTATATATAAAATCTTCACAAAAGTTGGAGTATAAACTGAGATATTGCTAGAATCACGACGTAGAGTCAGCATATAAAAGTAAGCATGATGATGCTGACGCTACAAACAGACAATTTTCGAGCTTATCTGCCGACGTCGTAAAAGTTACTGCTGAGGTTTGACAATTCTGTAACAAATTGTTTAGATAGACAGCGCCGGCGTTAAGTTAGCAAAATATGCTTGAATTTTGTGATTGACACCACGATACTAAAAAAAATTATACTTACACCCTTTTTTTATTGCAGTGAGGGGAATGCCTTTACCCATCCACGCACAGTGTGGAAGGTGGTTATTTGGGACTCGCCTAGCCGCTATCTAGCAACAAGGACTTGATGGGGGTCAGGAAGGGGGAATACTCACTAAACCCTTCACTAAGTTCTCTCTGATCGCCGGTTGGTCATGGGGGAGCCAGTGACAGTCGCCACTGAACCTCGGCGTCCGGCCCAGCATTCCGAGTATTCTCCCGGCTGTGAAGGTGAGAATTACCAGCTGGCTCCTCTAGCTCCTCCTTCTTTTTCCCATGGACATTCTTAAAAGAAATACAACTTAGACTATTATAAACAATGAGTAACGGGACTCAACGCGACATTTATTATGAAGTACATATTATTATGTACTTACAGCTTGACGTTTCGGCTGTGTTGCAACAACCGTGGTCACAAGCAGACTGGCGGTGCGCGACGACGTCTGTTCGGGCGGGCTTGGAGATCTTCGGCCACCCTCAAATTGTCACTTTTTTTGTTTTTGTCATCGCTAGTGATGGGATTACGGCACATAACACTCACATTATCGGGGTTTGTTTTGAACGGTAAAAACACAGCCGAAACGTCAAGCTGTAAGTACATAATAATATGTACTTCATAATAAATGTCGCGTTGAGTCCCGTTACTCATTGTTTATAATTATAATGGAACGCGAAAGTTTAAAATCTTAAACTTAGACTATTTTTGATATATTTAGACACTGTTACATGGCATTCTTAAGAAGAAAAAAATAATAAAATAAAAAGAAAGAACACAACCAGTCGCCCTCAGAAATAACCATCACGCTTTCATTAACTGGGGATGCTTTATCGATAGGATTTCTACACATAAACATAAAAACATAAAACATAAAAACATCTTTATTTCGTTAAACAGTTACACAGTAAAAACATGAGGTCACCTAATAAGCTTATAAAGCCTGTAATAGGTGACTTCGTTCTTCCGTAACTAAAATTATACTTACGTGCGGGCGCACATTGGGCCACTAGTCGCGGCCACCAAACGCGACCACAAGCTGCGGACCGTAGTGTTGTAAAAGAACTGAGTCTTTTAGTCCTAATATTGAGACTCGAGTCTTTTTTGAAGACTCAAGTCGAAAAAGAGTAAGTAAAAGCTCAAGCCTCTCTGAGTTTTAAGTCTTCTTAAAATAGACTCCAGTCTTGTCAAAGCGAACTCGAGACTGAGTCTTTTAAAAGAGCTCACTCTTTACAAAAATAACTCAAGACCAAGTCCTTTAAATAAAAACTTAGCTTTCCTAAAAATAATTAGCGACTGAGTCCTTTTAAAAAAGAGCTCAGTCTTACGAAAAGAACTCGCGACTGAGTCATTTCTTTCAAAGAGCACTGAACTGGATTCTCAAACGTACTCGTACTATGTATAAGATCAATGAACGTCTACCTAGAATGGAATTCGCATTAGCGCCTTGTAAATGGAGCACAAAATCCTGTCACGCGATTGTCAAGTACCTACGTTTTCATAAACATGAACTTTAATGGTCATAAATTACTGTTTTAATTATCAAGATGTCTTTTTGATTGGGCTGCAGTCCTCTATAGTTCACAACTCAAAGAACTCAAAGGCTTCATGGCACGAGTCTTTTTGATTGGATTGCAGTCCTGCTGTATAATTATCGACTCATAAGATTTGAAAGAACTTAAAGGACTCAAAGAGCTCAAAGGACTGAAAAAAACGAAAGGACTTAGAATAAATCTAACGACTCAAGAAATTTTAGGACTGAAAGAACTGAAAAGACTCAAAGGAACTCAAGACTCAGGACTCAGAAGACTAATTAGTCGTGAGTTCTGCAAAAAGAACTCATAGCCGCAAAATAAGAACTAAAAGACTCAGTTCTTTTACAACACTATGCGGACGAGTATTTTCAAACATTTTAAAATACGATACAATAACATAGTAAAACCAAATAAGTACGTCGACTTCATACATACTATATATATCATATATCATACTACCTAGACGTCTACGTCGTCGGCCTACTGTATGGAAAAATTGGTTATACTGTGGTAGTGGCTCAGTGGCTGCGACAGGTGGCCGCTACTAATATAATAATATTTAATAATAATAATATTTATTTAATTGTCAGATATTACATCCATTTTTTGTTAGTAACAATTAGCTTAACTCCTATGTTAGTAAAAATATAAGAATAAAATTTCCAGTGGTCAATTCATTCATAATTCACAATAAAATAAAATTATTAAAGCCGAGTATACCCGTGCCTTGGACTGGACGTGTCTTGCGACACTATTCAATCAAGGCACGAATGAAAGCCCTCATAACATTAGAGTTATACTTCTCGGCTATGACGTTTAGTATACTGTTGGTGCTATTACGAATTCTATTGAGTAATGATGCCACCCGCTTCCGTATTATCGCATGAAAGCCATCAACCCTCGCCTCCATGAACATCGTTGAGGCACTACAGAAGCGGGGCAATCCCAAAAGTATCCTAAACCCATTATTATACTGCACGCGCAACGCATTAAGCGATCTTTTTGTACAGGAAAACCACAGGCTGCTCGTGTAGAAGGCTTGGCAGTAAGCTTTAAACAATGTGATTTTAACTTGATTACTACAACGAGCAAACCTGCGAGCAAGCATATTGGAGCGGACCGCCAGCGCCCTGCGCTCCCTGTCAATATCTAATTGGTCATCAAGGTCCTCGGTAACATAATGGCCAAGATACTTAAACTGTTGAACCCGTTTTAATTCAATACCATTCAACTTTATAGCGGGTACAGTTAATGGGCACTTACCCCGGGCCTTGAAAACCATGTATTCGCTCTTCATTGTATTATAAATAAGACCGTGAGTACGAGCATATCTTTCACAAATGCCTAACAAGGATCTCATGGCGCCTACAGTGGGGCTCAGTAGCACCATGTCATCAGCATAACTGAAATTGTTCATACAAATATTATCTATAGAGCATCCGACAGGTGAACTACTGAGCTCAGTCAAAAGCTCGTTCACGTATAGATTAAAGAGCTTTGGCGAACTTAACCCACCTTGCCTAACCCCGCACTCTAATCTGTACGTGTCCGATAGACAGTTAGCCCATCTTACATTATTAGTCTGGTTAGCGTACCAGTAATGAAACAGCCTTTGTATTTGCGAATGTACGCTTGTTTTCCTGAGCTTTTCCCACAATAAATCATAAGAAACTAAGTCAAAAGCTTTTGACAGGTCAAGAAAACAAGCGTAAACCGGCGTACTTCTCTCTGTGTAGTATTGAACGGTGTGCTTGAGGCTTAATATTGCGCTTTCAGTGGATAACCCGGTTCTGAAACCGAACTGCGCATCGCTAATATTTAGGTGCTTTTCAAGCTCCGAGTCAAGCACACCGTCCAACACCTTAGCCACTACAGTGGCGAGAGATATCGGGCGGTAGTTACTTTTGGCCGAGAGATCTCCCGTTTTATTACGACAATTGTTTTCATAAGGTCCGGTGGTAGGTACGAATGATTTAGGCACAGCGTAAAAAACATCGACAAAACTCGCGCTAGATGTGGCCCCGCGTACTTTAAATGCTCAATGCTGAGCCCGTCATGACCAGGGGATTTGCCACTAGTCATATTACGTATAATGTTATTTACATGTTTGGCTGATACGTTAAATAAGTCCCCGGTCTTAACGGCCCCAGCATCCATATTATTTTGCGTGGAACGAAGCGGCGACTTTACACTAAATTGCTCTCTAAATACCTCAGCAATAGCCCTATAATCACTCACACCCTCCACGCTCATAGGAACGCCAGGCTTAGGATTTATCTTGTTAGTCGCTTTCCAAAATTCACTGAAATTTTTTGAAGCACGGAGATTGGCAATAATGTCCATCTTTATTTGGTCTCTGTTATCTTGGCACCATTTCAATTTATTTTTAAATATTTTTCGACTTTCATACATTTCATTGTAAATAATACCGGTGCGTGGCCTGTTATACAGAACCCAATTAAAAAACTTAAGCCTGGCCTCCCGATGCACCTCTCGTACATGTTTATTCCAGCCTATTATGCAACGATTTTTATTGAAAACTTTATTTTTCGATACACTAGTGCGTATAGCAGCGTCAGTTAATGCCACAATTATATCATTATACATAACATCTAATCTATTTTTGTGCAGTGAACAGTTACAATTAATATTAAAACTACATTTACTAAATTCATCCGGAAAGTCAATTAATTTCAATTTACTATTACAATAATTGGTTTATTTTAATTTCTGCTCATCCGTGCGTTGTCCCCAACAAATTTTATATTTATTTGTGTTAACATTAATTGAATTAAAATTGAATTTACGTATGACCAGGTGTAACTCACATTCAATAATAAGTGGCAAATGATCTGACCAAAACGTATCATATTTTATAAAAACATTGGTTATTGTTTGCCACGCCGATTGACTAACCACACAATGATCGAGCCATCGAGTACAACCGTGCACGTCACTTACATATGTATAATTATTTGAATCAGGGCCCAGCCAATCAAGATCAGCGCAAGTCCATTGTTGATCATGACATAAGTTATTTAATTCAGACCCAAACAACTCGCCAGGATGCGCATTAAAGTCTCCTAAAATATAGGTTGCAGCTACGGAATTACTGTCAACTATAGCACATACCTCGCTAAAGCAGTCCGTAAAGTCTGGTAGATTTTCAGTTTTGTCCGTCGGCATATAGACACTAAACACCAAAATATCACGGTCACTTAATGTGGCCTTTATCGCGGCGATACGCGGATTGCTACAATTTATCACAGACACTTCACTAAACATCGCTTTCCGCCACAATAGCGCGACGCCGCCGAAAGGTCGACCTCTCAGTACACCGTCAGAGGTGTCCACCGCCGATGTCCCCGTGTAAGCAAATTCTGGATCTATAGTGCTAAGTATAGGTATGTCGTGTGGAAGCAGCCATGTCTCCTGCAACGCTATGATGTCTGCTGACTTACACAAGTTTCTCACACAGTCAATAGACCGTTTAACAGACTTACAGTTGAAGGTCACACATGTACATTTTATTTTCTCCTTTGGTTGCACATCCATTAATTAGTTGCTAAGTTTCAATTCACTACTCGAAGCTTGTTTCTTATCATCTTGCTTTGTCGCGTTTTTATCAAAGTAAACAAAGCGACGAAATGATACTCCTTCTGGCCATAGGCTTTCATTCAAAAATAAACTAAGTTTGTGGTGTGGTACAACAATTTTAAAAGCACTGTAGTTTCTCTGTTTTTTCATAACAATTTTCTTAACAAATACTTCCGTCTGAGTTTTCGCAAAAATATATTCACTAATGTCATTTTCCAATGCCTCTTTGTCAACATTCGTGATGAAAAGAGGAACTTTCTTGTCCGCTGCCCTGAATTTTATGTTTGGACTCAAGGTGGCTTTGCCTTGAAATCCATCAAAACGATTTTTCCTCTTTTTCTTCTGTACGACCTCCCATGGACTTTCTTTCGGACAATTTTCATTATTCTCCAGGGGGGTCTTTCCGGAGGACCGCGCCGGGGACGCGCGGCCGCCGCCGACCGTTTGCCTAGTACAATGAGTTTGCGGCGAGACACTAGTGATAACCTCAGATAGATGATTAGGTTCAGGAGCAGGCGGAATCGACATAAAATGTTCGTTATCAGGATTAGGTGAAACAACGACACTCTCATCAAATTTTTCAGAAAAGTTCATTAAGCCAGTTGGCCCACTATCTAAGCAGAAACTATTTCTATTCCCACCGCCTCTTTTGCAATTTATTTGGGAAGAAAATTTTGGTAGCAAATAGTCGTTTTTGAACTCGTCGAACTGTTGGTTAGTAACATACGTTTCTTTAAGTGAAAGAATATCATTCTTCATTATCAATAAATCTTTTAAGAGTCTAGTGGCATCAATATGATCAAACGTGACCGGAGGTAGTTTCTGTAGTTCACGAGCCACGAAAATCGGCACTAATTCGGGATCCGTTTCTTTAAGCACCGTTATAATATCATAAAGATCTCTCGATGACTTTCCGTCCTTTCTTCGCATGATTTTTCGCCTCGTTGTGGTGATCGAATCAAAAAGTAAACTTTTTGCGGCTTCTATGTCTTCCACGGTAAAGGATGAGGAACACAATCTCACTAAACTTTCCTCGTCCATTACATCCATTTTGTTTTGAACGAAAGCTAACACTTCACAAATCACGATATTGCAATTATTGCATTTAACGACATTAGACGCCATTGTTCCAAAGGTCAATGACACAACCGCACGGTAGGATGCGCGCGCGCAGACTGAGAAGCCACCAGTGGTCGCGATTAGTGGCCGCGATAGTGGCTCAATGTGCGGGCGCTATATAAGTTAACAAACATTTTTTCTAATATTAGGGTAACATTAGTATCTAAAAATAAATTTCCAACAACTAATTAGACTAGAACGTAAAGGTTTTGTGTGAGTTTGTGTAGAATAAGTATGTACGATGTATGTGTGAGTATTATGTGTATACTTGTTGTAGTAAAGTCTTTGTTGTATCATAGCATAAAGGTGTCAGAAAATTGGTAATAACATTTTTACATTCCTTACTAGTTTTGTTGTAGATCTGTAGTTTTTTATTTTATTTATTGTAAAGTGAACTCGAACGATTTAGATAGGTACTGTTTATATGCAAAATATGCAGTTCTAGTTCTCTTTAATGCAAAAATTATTTTCGTTTTTTTTATATTTCGTCGTCACATCTAAAGTAAAACGTTTGTGCTTTTTTAAGATGGTAAGAAGGATTTAAAGTTTTCTCACTGATAGAACTTTACTGATAGATTCGTTCGTCAGTGGGAAACCTTCGTTTTTTTTAATGCATCACTTTTAAAAAAGCGCGTTGTGCACGTTCCACTATGAGCATCTTCGTCTTGTCAGCCCCACCCCAAATCGGAATACCAAAAGTTATAATAGATTGGGCCAGCGCCTGGTAGATTTCCTTGAGAATATTTCTCTTGGAGCCCTTCTCAACCAGCGAAATAAAAATAAATAGCTAATACCACGTCATCAACCTTTAGATTCACCTTGCAACTTGAAATACTATTGAGCTCGACTCAGTTTTGAAACCATTTAGTACTATTGGAGATTGAGTCCAAATATTGAATAAAACATAATAAAAAACCTATCCTGTCAATCTAAAACAAGGAAAATGGTGTTCTTGTAAAGAACGCTAGTAATTTGAATTACTATTCGATAGGTGATGGGGATATGGATAAAATGCATAAATTTTATGCATGATGGTTAAATGAAAGGCTAAATTGGTGTGTACATATTTTTTATTTAATAAAAAAACCACATCCTATCCTACTAATACACTACTAGGTACTTACTATTATTATAAATGCGAAAGTTTGTGAGTATGGATGTATGGATGTTTGTAACATTTTCACGCAAGAACTACTTAACGGATCTAGATGAAATTTGCGACAAATATAGATAGCTGGAATAACACATAGGATATTTTTTATCCTGATTGGGCGGTCAAAAAAAAGAAGATTTTTAGGGGGCTAACCTGGTTCGACGTTGCTCCCGCGTGCTGGTTGTAGAGGACGCGCGTCTCTCTTCTTATTTGACTTTCCACACCAAAAGTTCGTGACCACAATAGTCAATTCAGTTAAACTCGCGGCGATCACTTGGAAGATGTTACTACTTGACCGATATGATGAGGAACGGGAGAGCTCGACTCAAACGCTCTGTCGCGTAGGCAGGCTGGATCGGAAGTGACGGATATGGCCGACACGACATGGCGAGATATCGGTTTACCCCCATAGGATCAAGGATAAAAATGATGTGAGGGTAGAAGTTGGGTTAGGGATGTAGCATCTAACGCGATTGATGGTGAAGTGAAAATTATTGAATATGATATGACCAGTCTAAATCTACCACTGATATTCCCACGGGAACGGGAACCACGAGGGAGAAACCGCAGGCGGCCGCTAGTTGCTTATAAAAAAGTGAATTGAATTAGATTTGTGAAAACAATTTGTTTCCTTGTCAAAGTGTTATCACTATTTTATCTTAATTGATTTATTTGTGCTAAGTAATTAATTTAATATAAATGATGTACTTTCAAACAACGCATTTACTATAGTAAACTACTATACTACAGTGCTATGGTGCAAGCCTAACATTTGCATGGGAAGTCCTTTGAAATCGAGTACAATGACTTCGGTTAATATTTACAAAATCTATTTTATATTTCTACATGTAGTATTCGGTTTAGATTTCGGGTTTCTGCTAGATGTAAAACACAAGCGTTTGATCAAAATAATGCACTTTGTCCAAATCTTGTTTTATACTGGTTTGACATTCCATTTCTTGATAATATTTGAAAGTAGCCTGCATGTACTATTTTGGTCTTGGTTTATTTCACTCTGGTTTCTAGTATCATTAATTCTCACGGCAAAAAGTGGATCATTTTCAAAAATGTTTAAGCATTTAAGTAGTTTATGTCCCATGTTGTGCAGTAAATCTGTAACAAACCTTTGTATATTCTGCATAACAGACTCTATGTTTCATGTGATTTTGTTAGCATCTTATAATATCTCTTTTAAAGAAAATGGTTTATTCAGATCCATTTTCATTATTTTACATCACGTCGGCTTCGACGTTATAATGTCAATATTTGCCTCAATTCTGTACTGCCTATATTGTCAATTAAAAATATTGAAAACCTCCATCAAAAGTGGGCATTTATTGGAATGCTTGGCTGTGTACAAAAACATTGCTGATTTAACTGAATTGGTGCAGAAAAACTTCGAAATTGTGGTAAGTATTGTTGAACATATTATTATTAAGTATTACCAATTGAGATTTTTAAATTATTTTTATGCATTTACAATGCAATTCTGTAAGTATAGGAAAATGTGATAGTAAAAAACCACGAGCCCTATAAGTAGCTTTCAGGCGGGATTCAAACCCGCGCCTCCGGGAATCCGGCCCGATGCTCTGACCAACTAAGCTACCGAAAGGCTTACACGACTCGTCGAATTTTGCTATCACTTGTTACGCTGTAGGCCAGCGTTGCTTCATCAATGCAAGGAAACCCTCGCATCCGAAAGAAACATTTTTACAAATGTTTAACAATCGATTAAGAAAATGTACGAGTATTATTATTATATTGTAGATATGTTTACTATTGGCCCTTATAATGGCCCTTATATATAATTTTAAGAGACTATATTTTGGAATCCAACATAATATCGCATTGGAAGGTATAAAAAAAAAGTTATACCCCGAAAATGGTGCAATTCTTTCAGCAAATATGCTATCACCAATTTTATCGTTAACATGTGTTTATTATCACCATATCTAAGCACCAAAGTCGAAATCCATAAAGATATAAAACGGGAAACTAATACTTTAGGAAGAAGTCGGTTGTTTCTGATAGCATTTTTAACATAGGTGTAATGCCAATTTGAGTTTACGTAGAGAGTTTTTTTAAAAGTTTATTTGTTTTTCATTTACAAATATAGGGGGATTATATACTTTTACGAAAGATAATAATAAATGTATTCAAATGTAAAGTGAATAACACTTATACCATTTTTGCCCATTTTTTATAGATTTTTTAAAGCTGTGTAATTGTTTTTTTTTAATGTCGCTGTCATAAATATTGGTGGATTACTAATGAATTATTCACTACATTACAAATCTGCGCGCCCCTTTGTTTCGTCGAAAATCCGACAAGTTTCGGATCGCTTTGCGCACATAATACATTGCAGCCATTTGGACGGTGAATTCTTTCATTGCATGACACATTTCATGTTACATTACAACAATCTGGACGCACTATTAGAGGAGCTTAAAGGTCATAGCCCACTTATACCGCACCGCTCCCACCCAACCAATGTATGAGCAGTCAAATATGGACTTAATGTTGTGCTCTGTAGACGCACTTTAGCTTGCGGCAGACTCGCTTACCCCGCGCTGTCCGCGCGCTGTCTGCTATTGTATATTGTTATTGTAAACCGCATCTACAGTGAACGATATTAAGTCCATATCGTCCCCGTCGTGTCAAAATTAAATAACTGACAAAACAAAAGTTTCGAGATATTCACGTTTTTCTGTTTTTTTCATTAAAAGTAGCGATAACTTCTTAAGGTGAAGCTAATTTACCAGTCTTTTGATATGGTATACAGCAGACTTGCCTTTATTAATAAAATAATCTGCGATGATGTTACTTTATATAATATAAAAAAAAAATATTTACTATTGCCACAACGTATTTTACAACCATGGTGCAGTTATAATGTTTTTATATGTCACTTAGTAAGTTTTGCCACAGCCGAGAAATAACAAATACGAATATTTCCAGTGAATAAGCAAACTTGTTTAAGTTTGCTACACTTTTACTTACCTAAATTTAATTGGGTTATCTGAAGTCCGAAGAGAGGGGGTGGACTCGATTATCCTTCAATCCGGTAACTTACTATACCACCGGGAGGGTGACCAACAGTCCCAAGGTGGTGTCGGGTTCATCGTCCATAAAACCCTTGTCAACAACGTGATCACCATCGGAAGTGTCTCGAGCAGGGTGGCGTACCTGATACTCAGAATATCGGAACGATATTCGCTGAATGTCATTCAGGTTTACGCTCCTACCTTTCGAGGTGTTTCGACACGACGATGAAGAAGTGGAGGCTATGTATGAGGAGATCTCTAAAGCCATGCATAGCTATAAAACCCACTACACGGTTGTGCTGTGGGATTTTAAAGCTAAGTTGGGGCAACGTTGCGGTGATGAGTTGACAGTGGGGCAATTTGAATTTGGGCAACGGAACGAAAGGGGCCAGATGCTGGCAGACTTCATGGAGAGGGAGAACCTCTACATGATGAACTCCTTCTTTAAGAACCCCGTAAGCCGCAAATGGACCTGGATTAGTCCGGACGGTAAAGTCAAAAACGAGACAGATTTTATTATGTCAACGAGGAAGCAAATATTCAATGATGTCGTTGTGATCAACGCTGTAAAGACGGGAAGCGATCACCGCATGCTTAGAGGCACATTGAATATCAACGTCAAGCTGGAAAGATCTCGACTAATAAAATCTACGCTCCGACCAATACCGGCTCAAATTCAAAACCCCGAGTGCTTTCAGCTCGAGCTCCAAAACCGCTTTGAAGCCCTTGAGAACAGCATCGATGTGGACGATCTATACAACATGGTGGTGGATACTGTCCGCACAGTAGTGTCCAAACACTATAAAACCCACCATCCTAAATTAAAGAAACTCTCCAGCCACACTATCCGACTCATGGATCAGAGAAACGCAATAAAACTACAGAACTCAGCGGACGCCCTTCGTTATAGCTCGCTAAATAAGCAGATCTCCAAGTCCTTGACAAGCGACCTTCGCGATTTAATACCGAGCGTATTAAAGAGGCCATTGAGCGGAACAAAAGCTCCAAAGTGTTCGCTAGAGATCTGGCTATAGGTCAAAGTCAACTGACGAGGCTGCAAACTGAGGACGGTATTATCATTTCATCAACACCTGAAATCCTGAAGGAGATTGAGAGTTTATATGGACAGTTGTACTCCACGCAAACACATGTTGAAAGTAAGGCTACAGAACCTAGAGCCAAGCTTACCTGACACTATACCGAAGATATCCCGGATGTCAGCCTGTACGAGATTAGAATGGCTCTCTAGCAGCTCAAAAACAATAAGGCGGCGGGTGATGACGGAATTACAACAGAACTTCTGAGAGTGGGCGGTAAGCCGATACTTAAGGTCCTCCAGAAGCTCTTCAACTCTGTCATCCTCGAGGGCAAAACGCCAAAGGCATGGGGCAGAAGTGATGTGATGCTGTTCTTCAAGAAGGGTGATAAGACCGGCCCATCTCGCTTCTGAGCCATATCTACAAGCTGTTTTCGAGAGTCATTAGGAATCGTCTCGCTCGCAGGTTTGACGACTTCCAACCTCCCGAACAAGCCGGGTTCCGAAAAGGCTATAGTACCATCTGTACCATAGACCACATTCATACGCTGCGGCAAGTTATACAGAAGACCGAAGAATATAACTTGCCACTATGCTTGGCGTTCGTGGACTATGAGAAAGCCTTTGATTGGATCGAGACTTGGGCCGTGCTGCAGTCTCTCCAGAGGTGCCAAATAGACTACAGGTACATCGAGGTGCTGAGGTACTTATACTAAAACGCCACCATGTCGGTCCGATTACAGAACCAGAGCTCTAATCCTATGCAACTACAGCGAGGTGTGAGACAGGGAGACGTCATTTCTCCGAAACTGTTCACAGCTGCGTTGGAGGATATTTTTAAGCTACTGGACTGGAAAGGATTCGGCATCAACATCAATGGCGAGTACCTAACATACATGCGGTTTGCCGATGATGTTGGCTGAGACCTTGGAAGACCTGAACACAATGCTCGAAGATCTCAGCAATGCTTTCCAAAGAGTGGGTCTGAAGATGAACATGGATAAGACGAAAATCATGTCCAATGCCCATGTTGCAAAATTTAAAAAAAAAGCTTTATTTAATATTTACTCTGCTTATTTTATTTATTATTCACGGTATCAAATAGGCAAACTAACTATAAGTTCCTTTTTCAATTTTGCCTCAACCAAAATTTGTAGCAATGTTTCGCAGTGAGTTGTGGCAGAATTAAATAAAGTCACTTATTGACTTTAGTTTGTATTGACAAAGCACTTAGCTATAGTTATTTAATTAATTCATAAGTTATTTAGTTTTTCCACGTAAATTTTAGAACAAACAGTGTTGTAATATATGGTCAATGGTTTCACTAAATTGAAGATATCTTTGCAAATATCATACTTATCGCAACTAGATAAGAACCAAAATATAGGTAATACTTTCTACTATACGAAAAATGGAAAAAGTTAATTTCGCCAAAAGTGTCAGTTATTTAATTTTGACACGACGGGGACGATATTTGGCTGCTCATACTTTGGTTGGGTCGGAGCGGTGCGATATAAGTGGGCTATGTATGACCTTTAGACCTTACGGCGCTTTAGTTTTTAATTATTACCATTAACAAACAATAATACCTTTCAGTACGTCTTGTCACTACTTATCAAAATACCAGATGTGACGGTTGTTGCTTATTTCATTTTATCAAGATGGGTTCATTTTACGGTCAACGATGTCCAGGTAAGACTTTTGTTCAAAACTTTCTGTGCTACTTCCTTATTATTTTATGTTAGGTAAATAATTTGTCCTTTCGTATAATAGGGGTTAAAGTATGAAATTGCCGTTTTTTTCTTTGGTACATATAACTCAACAACTTCTATGATATTAGAAATATATAAATTCTTTAATATTGCGTTACATTAAGACCGTATTGAGCAACTTTTAATAATTTAATAACCACGACAATTGATTATTTCCATAGAAAAAACATATCGCGAAAGTTTGGTTTTCGTGGTGCGGCTATGTATAAAAATGTAAGTTTATAGAAGTGTATTGAATAAATGAATAATAATAATATTAATGACTATTTTTGTTTCCAGAATTTCGTACGTTATTAGTTGAAACTTAGTGAAAAAAATTTTTTTTGCTCTTAACGAATATGTCATTTAGTAGTTAAAATGTCCATAAATACGTGTGTAAAATTTTGTAAAGTTACATAATATTAGTCTTTTAATAAATTACAAAAACGTTAGTATGGGAAAAAAATGTACAAAAATCTCCATACAAAACGGCAATTTGATACTTTAACCCCTAATATTTTACTTTTTGTAGGGCTAGCGCCATAACGCCCCTGTATTATATAAAACATCTAATAATTTCTCATGAACTTTTACAATTTAATTTTAGTATTAAAACCAATGAGTCACACCAACACATCAAAATATGACTATAAAAATTACTGCATTTAATGCGCGTACTCGTGCAAGTACTAATAGTATTTGTATCATCGAAATCTGGCCAGGATTTCCAAAGATACAGCGTTGTAAAGTTTCATCAGCTTTTGAAAATTTGCTTTCCTTGCGCGCTATTGCGATGACGTCATGTCGCACTGACATCTCCGTTTGCGGCTGTTGCATGATTTCCGTCTAACTGTACCTACATAGAGTTCGTCTGTGCGCAATCTGCGCGCAACTCGTGCGTTTTTGACGCTAGTTACAGTACATTTTCTTCGTTCTAAGGTTATGGTAAATGATTAGTATTCAATTTCGACCGCGCGCAGGCGCACTCTAAAACTGTCACCTACTGTCGATACCGAAAGACATTTATCCCACAAACTTATCTGACCCAGTGGTGGAGGCGCCACTAGCAGTATAAAATTATCGAAATGGCTGTCAGTTTTTAGGGTGCATATTTAACTACCAAGTCAGTTAAGGTTGTAAGTACATTTTGTTTTGACGGTTGCTATATATGAATTGACAGAATCCCGCCCGCCATTACGAAAGTTGATTTAATTTATTATTCACGGAAATAAAACATTATTTGAAGGTGTTTTTTCACATGGGCTCAATACAAAATTTCTTAAACATTTCATTGATCGACTATAAGGAGAATAAATAAATTTATTACGAAACCGTGAGAGCGCAACTATATAGCCAAAGGATTCTATGTAGGTACACGGAAGTGCGACGTGACGTCACACGTTAATGCCATTGGTTCACCCAAATTTTCCTCGGAGGCCGTACTTTAACGTTTAATATCTCAGTCATTTTTGAAGATAGGAAAAAAATAAAAACAGATTCTTTTTTCTCGAGTTACATATTTTTTAGATATGCTAATAACAAAAATCATTGGTGTGACTCATTGACCATAGAAAAGAACATAAGCTACTTTTATTACATAAATTACCCCAAAAGGGGGTGAAATAAGAGATGAAATTTATATTTAGAATTCGACGTAAGTAAGTCAAACGGGCGATTTAGAATAATAAATTAACGCGTTTCAGACTCATCTCGATGACTATATCGTCCTAACGATCCAGTGTGTGAACATTATCCAAAAGATATTGGTGCTGGTTTGTCCTGCAATACCAGCTGGCCTGTTGCGATCTGAGGCTAATGACCTAAAATTACTTTTACGTGAAAAACTTCTGCAAGACAACGGTACGTTAAATTTATTATTTTTATCGACATTTTTCAAAACGTAGTGCGCATTGGAAGCAAAGCCGAGCGACAAATATTCGATTCACTCTTTAAATTTCGAAGTAGGTACGGAACTTTATTCTAGGCGCTGTGAACCCAGTATGCAAAGAAGCTGTAACGCCATGAGGTAAATATTATAAAATTTTCTTTGAAACAGGAACCCTGCTTTTCGAATATTGTAAGGGGTTCATAAATTATCAAGCGTTGGCACGTTTATTCTATAAAATTGATCTGCAACACAAAGTATGTACCCACTTGTGACCTTTTCTCGTCTTGAAGAGCGAACTATCGCTAGAAATAATATAATAAATAATACGATTGTCCTGACATTAATGGCTTGCGCAAGGCTCGTGTCAGGTTACAGTGAGTTTTGGGTTATGACCAAAAAACGAAGGGTGTACGAACTAGACAGGTAGCAAGATGAGAGACGGTCGGAGCAAGACGAGCGGGAGATGATTCGAAGCGAGGGCGCGCGCGCGCACAGACGTAAGATCTCAAATGAATAGGGTGCCGAATATTAATTAGTTAGGATTAAAAGTTAGTGTTAAGTATATTTGGTCGGAAGGTGCGAGGATTGGTGTGGGCACCACGGTTGGAGACGGACGTAGATAAGATCGGACCAAAATCGGTAGTAAAACTAAACTGTGAGGATTTTAGTGTTGTCTCTGTTTGTGTAAGTTATCCGCTAGCAATTCGGTGAGTTTCCTATATTATTTGTTAAAGCCTAAGTATTTGCCCTAACGCTCTGCCTGATGTAGACTGGCTCCAGGTTGTGTCGGCCAACTGTACCACCGTACAGGAGGTAACCTTATTGATTAATGGGGAGGGGGGATTTACACTATACAAAACTAAACATATACATACAATCACCAACAAATACTTCACAAAGACATAATTTGGAGTTAGTTCAGCAGTTGGAGAGAGCGTTATGACAGTTGTCTCATCGCAAGTCGTTTCCGGTTAAATGATTTAAGTTAAATATTTCTTTTCCTCGGTTAAATGATTTAAGTTAAATATTTCTTTTCCTTTCTACTGTACTGTTATATTTGTATTGCTTTCCTTTTGTGTACCAAATTAAGTAGAGACACATTGTCAGGGCCGGTGTCATAGAATGCCGCGGATGGGGTTAGAAGTCTAGAAAATACCTAGAATTCTAATTAGGCGGGGCGGTATTCCCCCCATCGGGGGCTTATTTTGGTACAAAATAGGAACTTGGATCGATAAATTCGTTTAGGACCCTACGTTGAGTCACATTTTGGTGCACCGTGGCCAGAATCCCGTCAATAAATGTGTTAAAACTATTTGCACAACGGGAATTTAGTATAAAAATGGCATAACGTAAGGGTACATTAAAGGCGATCACTGCTAAATAAATAAAATAGGGTATTGAATAACTAAACATTCAAACATTCAGAATGAAATAAAATGGAATTTGCTTGGAACAACAGTCATTGTTAACATTGTTTCATTTAGCCTAAGATACGGTATAAAAAAAGGTTGCTCTTTGTAACGTAATTTAAGAAATATCATCTTTTCCAATTGTTGAATTAAGCACTAAAACTTGTAAGGTTGGGCAAATAATCATTTTTTTAGTCGTTCAGAATTAAAAACATGTGCTTTAAATATAGACCCTGAGGATAAAATAATTATGTAACATTACATATCAGCCATACACAAACGGCGTACAAACATTTGAATTGAATATAATATACTTTATTTGTTCCAAACACGGTATTTAAGTTACATAGTTTAGTGGGTATAACGCGTTTTGCTATAAAATAGCATGCAAATACATATGAAACATTAAAATATTATAAAGAAAATATAGTAAGTCTTAATAAATTAGTCTGCATTAATTTCACATATTTTTATTATTGCATAGTCATTAGGTCATTACATTATTATTATATTGACCGATTTGGCGCAGGGGTGGACTACCTGCCTTCTGCGCTGGAGGTCCCGGGTTCGATTCCCGAACGGGACAGATGTTTGCGTGCATGAGCGTGTCTATTTGTCTTGGTCTGGGTGTTTTATGTGTATGTTAGGTATGTGTTTGCAAACGGGAAGTGTTTGGGTACATATTTATCCGTTATCAAAACGTATCACGTAGACACAGTTTCTTTAGAAATTGACTGCGGGCTTGGATAATTGGTGTGATTTTGGGAATGTATTTATTTATTTATTGTTATTTATTTATATTATCATTACATTGTTATTTACCATTTAATTTGAGGTTCGTTATTATAACAATTGTATTCATTTAGCCATAATTATATTTAATTTTGTCTTTAATAATTTTAAATTTAACAATTTAAGTTTGTTTGGCGAGTTATTATACAGCTTCACGCACTTAAAGAAACTACTCCTGATATACTTTTCTGATTTGGGTATTTCCTCTAAAACAAAGTCTGTCGACGGTTCGATGAACTTATTACTACTGATTTCATTAATTTCAATACTAATACATCAATGATATTAAATATTAAATATAAGAATACAAGTATTGACGAAATATCTGAAACAAAATTAGTTGTTTTAACAATTGACAAAGATTTAAAATGGAACACTATCGATGTTATAAATATTTGCCAAAGAATTAATAAATTTTTTATATTATGCTCTCAAACGTCTCAGAAATATAACCGAACGAGGTACAGTGTTGTCCACCTAACATGCCTACGTTGTATCTGCCCTTTGATATGCTCTCATTGTGTGGAGTAATAGTCCGACGGTTAAAAGAGCTTTTATTGCTCAGGAAATGTGCATAAGAGCAATAGCAGGAAAATTCCCACGTGACTCTTGCAAACCCTTATTTAAAGAGCTGGTTTATTATCGTTGTTGCTATGTTTATATGTGTACGAAGTCTGTGGTTTTGTGAAACTAAATCCTCAAATGTTTAGTAAAGCATCCGAATTATAATTGAAGTTAGATATTAAATTAAATAACTGTCAAAAATCAGTTAAAATATTAAAGCGTATTACAATCACAACTATTTCACCAGTTAAATTGTACCTATAACGTCAAAACGAATTTAAGGCGCAAAACAGGAAAAAAATAGGAGAGTTTAGATACCTGTTGAAAGTATTGTATTGCTACGATGTCCAAAGATTATGTATTAATTAATTGCTTTATCAGGAAAAAGGGTTTTATCAACGATGGTTAGGTTAGTTTATTTTTAAATTAAATTAATAAAAATAGGTAATAGCATTTAACTAGCCAATTCTGATGGGAGGTTGTTACATCGTATGATTATGTAATATAAATTATTAATACGTCATTCACTTCCTGTATGGGCATAATCATTATTTGGTTTAAATAATACGAAGTGTCTCTTCATGACTTCTCAGACAGGCTATTATTTAAAATATACAGCTAATATTGTCGTCAATCAATCTGTTATATTATTATTATATTGAAACAATGAAACAGACACGAATAATGTATTAAAATGACATTTAGGATGGTATAATATGTCTTGCAAAGCGGTTATGGAGGCAATGTCACGACAAACGTTTGAAAAAGTCCGTTTGAAAAGAGGTATACAGAATAGTTGATTATTTGTGAAATAACTACTTACAACAACGGATCTCTAGTTGGAGGGGGGAGAAAGTGGAAAGAGTCCTAAAAACTACTTACCTATGTAATTTAACGCGGAATAAGAGAATAAGTATAAAAGCTAATATTATTGGTATGAACGTTGGCATTTAATAACAATAGATAAGGCATCCTTAATTCTACTCATTTGGGATTTCTTTAACAATGCCGAACTTGTGTTATAAAGGCCACACCACGCCGGCCATTAAACTGGTGTGGTGTCCAGATGTTACTCCAAAACTAGGTAAAAATAGAAAAGGGATGCATTTATCACTTAGCCTTAAAGAAAAAAAAAGGTTGGGTTTTTCGAGTTTCTAAATAACACTATGATGACCTGCGTGGCCGAGTGGGGTACGCACCGGTTTCAAGGTGCCATTATCTCTGAAGGTCCCGGGTTCGATTCCGTAGATACGAAATAAAAAAATATTTTGTCTCAAACAAATCATAATATATTCAATCGTCGCTCTGATAAAACAACTATCGTTTCTAAGATTAAGTTAAAGTATTAGTTAGGAATGCAAGTTACTATTAGGTTAGGATATAAGTTAGGTAGTAGATTATTAGTAATGTTTAATTAAGGTAGTACACACAGTAAAAATATTTTTCGAATAAGGAAAATAATATGTCTCAACCACGCTGTTTTCATATGACTCGGGGACGCTGCGCGCTGTGTGAGGACAAGTCGTGGGTTTGCTGATGGCAGCTGCGGTTCTGTCTGCCTCTGTCACGTGCCGGCAAATAAGTTAAGTATAGTTATAATTTATTTTAACGTTTCTTGTCTTTGAAGTAGGGAGGCACTACACTTGGGTTGCTATTAATAATCCTCATCGGTCGCAATAGTTGGGGTTTTGTATGAAAGTCTTAAATTTAAGTATTAAATTTAATACGTATTATTCAATAAAAGGTTGTTATGTATTTTACAAATTATATGCAACAAAAGGTACCTGCTATCAACATGAAGCACTGAAATATAAATATAAGTCAGTATAGAACACACTAGAGTTATGTTGTTTAAGCATAAATTGATGCAACAAATAGCTATATAAAATAATATCACGAGTTCGATTCTCGTCAGACAAAGTTTGACTGTATGGCATTAAGTGGTAATTAAGCAATCTTTTCGATTCATCTGTTTTACAGATTATTTATTTTTATGTAAGGTGTGGTTAAAATTTCTACAGTGTTGGGACTTAAAACTACAGACTTGACATAGCATAAGTCTGCTAATATTATAAGTGTGAGAGGTTGAAAGTGGGTTTGTATGTTTGTTACCCTTACAAGCAAAGGAATGTTGTACGGATGAAGCTTACAGTAATATGGATATCTGTACATTAAATAACACATAGACTATACTGTTGTAACAGTATTTACGTGGAAGCGGGTGCTACAAGAGAAAAACCACGAAGAACGGCTAATAAGTAATATTGCTGTTTCAGCAGTATATGATTAGGTTGGAGAGATGACAAACCTAGATAAAGCACAATGCCAGGAAATTATAGACTATAACTAGGTTTACACTTTATGGCAACCCTTGGAGTGATAGAAATGTAAGTAGAAATATCTATTGCACAAACTAATAACAGTTGGTCTGAAAATGGTTTCAATTCAGGTTAGTAGATTTATTGGTGTGGTTGCCTCATAGCGGCATACGATGTTTGGTTCATTGTGCAAAGCTAAATAATTAACCGTCCGGATCATACAGAGACAATTATTTGTTTGGACATAACGGGTTCAAAACATTGATAATGGTAAAGATTGAGAATGAATGATGAAGATGGAAAACGTAAAGATATTTAATAATAGGTTAGTATATAAAAATAGTTCCTTTTTTTAGTTGTAAAGATTTAGATAAGTGTGGGGTTGAACGAAGAAGGAGCTATGGGTATTAGCGTTATTGGGCTACCAGCGTAAACTAATACAAATAAATAAATAAATGATTTCTTACAAGCACACAACAGTTTTAGGCCTATGTAAATTTTATAAGAATAAGACTTGTCATGAAGACTCGATGGCTAATAAATATATTATACTTAAATACTAAAGTTTTTAAGTGTGTGTTATTAAGGTGTAAGTTCTCAAAATAAATATCCTTTTGTATGTAATTTTCATATCACGGCGGTGTGGCACGGCGGTGTGGCACTGGAGCATCATCGTACCACCAGCAGCGTCATAGAGTAGCTGTTGACTGCAGTCGAGCCTAAAGCTGAACACAGCAACGTTGTTATCCAGCGCTGATAAAGCAGTATGAACGTTTCTTGTAGATCAGGAACAGGACCAAAAGGCCAGATAAGTTGCATGCTTTGCACTACAATAGTAGCAACTCTCCCATCTTTAACAATGTCTCGTTTCGTATAAATCTATTTCTTACAATAGGATAAATCAAACTAATGAATTAACTTAATAATTTAGTTTGGAGTGATCCTATTGGTAGTGGTTGTACAATTATCAGTTGAAACAGGAAGGTTAAAGACTCATAACATAATTTTTTAGAATCCAATACGTAAAGATATGCTGTGGCTTATCATGATTAAAGTGTTTTCATGACTGTTGTTCCATGTGTTAGATTCCATGACGCATCCTTCTAAATGCGTAGGTAGGGAAAAAGCGATTAACTAAATCTGAGTATAAATCGTACCATAATTGAACACTATTTTAAGAATTAAAGAATAAGTCTTATGGGTAACTATACCAATTTATGAATAGTGAAAACCAAGAGGCTTTGATTTGCAATTTATTTTAAGTAACGCATTAAACTAACTTACGTGAAGCAATAATAAGTGTAGAAAATATCGGAGCACGTCTCGTAAGATCTTATAAGAAACATACCCCAAGTAATCTTATAAGAATGTGTAATTATGTACAAGATTTAAATCTTATAAGTACAAAACACAGGTTACAAATCCTATCTATCTATATGCATCTCGCTGAACTTACAGCTGAGGCGGACATAGTAGGTTTTTAGCTATTTATCAATGATAAGGTTTTAACTGGGTTGTGTGTCACTTACCGCAATTTTACTATTGTTCTAAACTACAGATTCATTTATGTATAAAAGCGGAATTTTAAATAGAACTCAAATAGCTTTAGTGAAGGTCGATATCATATGAGGTGAAGATTAATTATTTCTATAAATGCAATCAGGGAGTACGAGAGAGATTCAAAAAAAAAAAATGGATATCACTAGATTATTATACACTAGCGAATCCTCCCGTGAGAGTGTCGGGATGGAGTGAGGCCTGTGTCACTCGGGAGGCGTGTCGCTTTCTGATGGTCGGGGAGTTTCTTGGGTCGGTCCGGTGGTTTCGGAGCCTATTAGACGCGGGCGAACGGGCAGTCGGGTCTTTCCTCTTTGTAGTATTAGTATAGATAAGAAAGTAGTTATGACCAGCAGTGGGCGTCGTTCGGCTGGCGTGGTGGTAATGGTGATGGTGATGAAGTAGTTATTACGCCTTTCTAATGAATAAGTAATAAGGCACAATGCATTACGCATTTAACTTGGGAATTAGAAAGTTATAAAATTTTAAAACTGATGGTCTTCAATTCTATTTGAGAATATTTGTTTTGATGAATTTATTACGGAAATTGCAGAATATGAACGTTAGATAAACCGCGTGATGTTCAACCTAGATAGTTCTACCAGAACGCTCACAACGTGCGCAACGTGCGCATGACGCTGAGCGCATCAAAATTACTAAGTCAGATTACTAAATGATATAGTTACCTACTCAAAATGTCGAAACCACGTAATTATTGTGCACTGGATTATTGTTTTTTAATTGCTAAGAGACGAACAATTCAGGTTCCTGGAATTACGGGATAAAATGTAGCCTATGTCACTTTCCGGCCCATAGGATATCTCCATTCCGGGAATCATTTCGACTCATTGCAGTGTGAAGGAATGAGAAGCCAACAAGCACGCTTCCGCATTGATAATATGATGATCATATTATTATTAAATTTATATTAACCTAAATTAAAGCGAAGATATTTTCACTTTGACATAATAACTGTTTAGTAATCTGTGCCGCAAGCCCAACCCTAAACGTAGAAAAAAAAAGGGGGTTAGGATGTATGCAATTGAAAGAAATGCAGTGTCTGGGTGAATATAACCGTGCGTAATTGGCACCGTACAGGCTGAAACCTACTTTATTGTGTTGGAGTTGGTATTTGTTTGAATGGTTTTACGGAGTGCGGCTGCTGTGCTTGCGCTGTTATTTGTTTTGTGGTACGGTAATAATGACAAGGAGATATTCATTAGGGACTAAATATACCTACATGGTATCATATAGAAATGAGGCATATACATATGTTGTGCAAAGCAAATCGCTATTTGCAAAAGAGTAATTTGATAAATAACAAAGACATAAATACTGTAGTATTACAACGAGTTACCACAATTCATGGCGATGTTTTAGGACATGAACCTAATTATTATTTGGCGTAAGGCAAATAAGCCTGTCGCTGGAAATAACACGACTAGTTGGTATCTAATTATAGGACAAATAATATCCACATGTAACGATAATATAGGTATTTTATTTGGCTCAAGTTGATTAAGACATTCAAACTTCCAAGGTATTAGAAAATATTAAAAGGGTTAAATTAATTGCGTAAGGTTTGATACAAAAAAAAAATGCTTCAAATTGCGAATTTATTAAAAGAATATAGCTTTTAATGTATTTACATACGTCCTATTGTGAAAATACTACTACAGGCATGCCCTCGTCTTATTTTCAGAGGGGGGAATGTAACGCCATGAGGTAAATATTATAAAATTTTCTTTGAAACAGGAACCCTGCTTTTCGAATATTGTAAGGGGTTCATAAATTATCAAGCGTTGGCACGTTTATTCTATAAAATTGATCTGCAACACAAAGTATGTACCCACTTGTGACCTTTTCTCGTCTTGAAGAGCGAACTATCGCTAGAAATAATATAATAAATAATACGATTGTCCTGACATTAATGGCTTGCGCAAGGCTCGTGTCAGGTTACAGTGAGTTTTGGGTTATGACCAAAAAACGAAGGGTGTACGAACTAGACAGGTAGCAAGATGAGAGACGGTCGGAGCAAGACGAGCGGGAGATGATTCGAAGCGAGGGCGCGCGCGCGCACAGACGTAAGATCTCAAATGAATAGGGTGCCGAATATTAATTAGTTAGGATTAAAAGTTAGTGTTAAGTATATTTGGTCGGAAGGTGCGAGGATTGGTGTGGGCACCACGGTTGGAGACGGACGTAGATAAGATCGGACCAAAATCGGTAGTAAAACTAAACTGTGAGGATTTTAGTGTTGTCTCTGTTTGTGTAAGTTATCCGCTAGCAATTCGGTGAGTTTCCTATATTATTTGTTAAAGCCTAAGTATTTGCCCTAACGCTCTGCCTGATGTAGACTGGCTCCAGGTTGTGTCGGCCAACTGTACCACCGTACAGGAGGTAACCTTATTGATTAATGGGGAGGGGGGATTTACACTATACAAAACTAAACATATACATACAATCACCAACAAATACTTCACAAAGACATAATTTGGAGTTAGTTCAGCAGTTGGAGAGAGCGTTATGACAGTTGTCTCATCGCAAGTCGTTTCCGGTTAAATGATTTAAGTTAAATATTTCTTTTCCTCGGTTAAATGATTTAAGTTAAATATTTCTTTTCCTTTCTACTGTACTGTTATATTTGTATTGCTTTCCTTTTGTGTACCAAATTAAGTAGAGACACATTGTCAGGGCCGGTGTCATAGAATGCCGCGGATGGGGTTAGAAGTCTAGAAAATACCTAGAATTCTAATTAGGCGGGGCGGTATTCCCCCCATCGGGGGCTTATTTTGGTACAAAATAGGAACTTGGATCGATAAATTCGTTTAGGACCCTACGTTGAGTCACAAAGCGTATACGGAATCGCCGCATTAGAAGTAAATAGAGTTATTTTCTCGCTTCAAGACTCTTCATATTTGTCAGCTGATAGCAGTTAATGAGTGATTTTAAGCATTACACATGAAATGAAAAGACTATAGCAACATAAACACCAAACAAATCTCATTATGATTCGCTTTGCTTCCAATGGAGCCTTTCATTTTGGCCGTTTTAATTCTTCAAGCTTTTGCGTGTATCATTACCATTACATTAATTGGAACTTTTTCATTATCTGAACTTTGTTGATATGAAAAGGATATGATGAATATGGTTTATCCCCAATTTCTTTGGCAGATGATGATGAAGTTACCTTGGAGAGCACACAGAAATTTTTAGAGTATGTGTCTGGGCGGCCATTACGGATCCTGTTGTTACGAGTGGTTTCATTGGACTGGAAGCTGCCTTTTCTCATCGTTCATCATTGCATTAGTTACCAAATTCTACTAGTTCAGTTTTCAGGTGTATTGTAATGTAACAAAGACTAGTCATGTGCCGACTTATTCAGTCATTTTGTTTAAACACACTTGAATACGTAATCGTAACATTATCCACCCATTTTACAATACAATGTTTGCACTCAAATATTTGTCTTGTGCGGAGATCAAACTCACATGTAGGAATTTCCCCCCGTCATTTCCCCTGTCTGCCTGAACATCAAAATCTATCCACCTTTTCATATATTCATAATTTAAAATCATGTTAAAACATTATACTTACTTAATAATTATATTCTACTGATAAGTTCAAGTATCATACAAATCGGCGTTTGAATAAATTATGAAATTCATTAATTCTATCTCAATTTTACCTATTCTTACAAATTGCATTGTGAATGCATAAAAATGTTTTTAAATCATAATAAGAAAATTCATGTCATAGAAAAAACTAAAAGATAACATCAAACACAAAGATTTTTTTAATGGGCATGAGTAACTTGACCTCCATCTCGCCCAGGGGTCAAGTCCAAGAAGGTCGAGATGTTTGGTGATTTCTGCAGACAAGCCTCGGAAAGTAGGAGTCAAGGTGAAAGGACTCCTTTTCGCGGAGAAGATACGCGCCTATGTTTTGATGACATGGAATTGGATCACATTATTGTCGTAAACACATCTTAGATTTCTGCGCGAACTGTCCATATAAATAAAACACTTGTTAACCAATAACCAAGTTGTTGAATAAATTGCGTGAAAAAATCCGTGAAAGTGTTTTATTTATACATTATTGTCGGTTTTGTCGGAAAAATTAAATGCCTAAAAACACCAAAAAACAATAATAGAATGATTCATTTATTTCATTCAAAGTTTGAAAATGTGCTTGCTACTTTTTCTAACTAGTCTTGGACCTATTGTTTAGTAAACAACATACGTAAGAAGAAGAAGAAGCATACTTTATATTATATGCTGTTTACTTCACAGCAAACAATATGTAGGTATTACTTTGACATGACTCTAACAGATCATAAGAAGAACTATAGATATAATTTTAAACCCATCTGAATTCGTATTCTCTCTGTACGTAACGCTTATAAATTCTACTTATTCCAAAGCTGCACAATCGATGCGGCTAGACAAATGTAGATTTTCATTTGTTATATTTGCACTGTCGTTAACCTAAAGGGCGAAGACACTTAAGAGAGTGACACAAATGAATAAAATATTTCATCCCAAGACAATAAATCCTAAATAAATTTAGACCTACGATATTGAAAATATTGAAAATTAAGTATTAGAAAAAAACGACCCGTCTCATAACTAGCTCCGTCAAGAAACCTGTTGTGAGACGGGTTGACTTTTTCTAATACTTCTTTTTCATTAATAGAAATTGAATTGTGGATGCAAAAAAGTAAAAAAATATCAAGTACGATAATAATATATCAGAAACTACGAAGAATATAACATTACGAATTTAACGCGAACTTTGCACACGCTAAATGCAGTTGCCGAAAAAATTGATTTATTCACATGTTCAAGGAGCGAGTTCGAGAAGGTAACCTTGAAAGTGTTATGTTATTAGTAACCGTGATACTTGATCGAGTTTTGATCAAAGGTTCCAATTTTTTCATGGTTTGGTTTTAAGATTGTATATAAGTACATTTTTAATGTTTTATATTTTAAATAAATAAATAAAATAGATAATTTATAAATTAAAAAAAAAAATTATTATAATGATTTGTAATTAATTTTTAAGATGTAATGAAATACTTATAAATCAATTTTAAATATAAAGAAAAATACCTGAATATTAAATATTGTACAGAGTGTTTCAAACTAGGTGGATATAAAATATAATTTAAAAATTTATTATTAATTGAATTGAATGCATGCAACTACATAATATTATAGTAAATAGGTATTTGTAAATCGCTGACTACACTATTGAATTAGGAACTTTCCTGTAATGATAGATGTAATGTGTGTTAAATAAAAAAAAATAGAAACTGTCCTTTTCAAAGCATCAGTGAATAAGCACTTTCAAATCAAATCAATCAAATAAACTTTATTGCACACGAACAAGTACAAGGAAAAAAACGACAACAAGAAAAATACATAAGAGGCGGCCTTATTGCTAGCAATTTCTTCGAGGCAACCTTGAAATAAATAAAAAGGATAATAGGGGAATGAGTGCTAAAAAAGGAGGAAAAATGCTGGAGTAAAAGTATATGCTTAAAATAATAATTTATAAAGGAGATAATATACGTAGATAGTATTATAAATTTGGTGAAAGAGAGAAGAAATGACTTTTAACTTAATTGTCTGAGCCTTTTTGATACCTTCTGGAAGCGCGTTCCACAAGCGAATGGCTTGCACGAAAAAGGAATAGGAGAGAACGTTGGAAATGTGACGTGGGATTTGTAAGGCAAGGTTAAAAGTAGAACGCAAGGTAAAATATACTCTTTATTGCACAGAAAAATATTATCTCTAAAAGAGTACTCTTCCAGTCAACCCAGAACGTGTAAGAGATCAAAATCAAAATCAAAATTATTTATTCATTTTAGGCTGATACAGCACTTGTGAACGTCAATGAAGCTACGCTATCGGTTCGCAAATCCTACGGCGGGAGGCCTTGTAACGAGAAGAACCGGCAAGAAACTCGCCAAGGGCAATTTTTTTCTCCCTGTCATATTTCATACAGAGTCGTCAAATTGAAAAGGGACTCTAACATAATATAATATGTAAAGTCACTTTCCATCACAAATTAATCTTAAATTTAAAAACAAAACAAAAAACCCGGTTATCATAGCAGTAAATAATTTTCAATAACTAAGAAATAGATAGATAAATAAGCAGGTGACGTAAAGTGCAAACAACCTATATGACATAAATAAATACTAGACAATACCTAATATATAAATACCTAACACAACAACAAACTATAAAAGTAGCTCGTCTAGTCCAAGAGGCCGCCCCGAACGGCAAACCCCCAACAACCAGCTTTAAAATAAATATTATATATACATATTGTAATGTAATCACTAGCGTCGCAAGGCTGGCAACACCGGATGCGCAGCAGCCATGTTTTCACTTTTCGCAATAAACCACGTTGTAAAGATCACCTGTTGCTTTTAATATTGATTCCCGTCCCCAAACATTACATTTGGCGACGAGGCAAAATACTTAGTAATGAGTTAGTGTGCATTGTAAATAAGAAAAATGTCCGTGGGAAAATTGAACGAATTCAATGTGAGGAGCGGCTCATGGTCGGCGTATGTGGGTCGCTTGGAAATGTATTACAAAGTGAACGCCGTGAAAGAAGAATTGAAACTACCAATTTTAATAGCCTCCATGGGTGATGAGGCCTATGAACTGCTAGAGAACCTGGCGAGTCCGAGTAAACCTGCGGAGTTATCTTTTGACGCGGCGAACAATTTAATGCGCCAACATTTGCAGCCAACACCTTCAACATTAGCAGAGCGATATCGCTTTAGCCAAAGAAGGCAGAAGGATGGTGAAAATATGTCAGGTTATGTGGCAGAATTGAAACGACTCGCTAAGAATTGTAAGTTCGCTACAACTCTAAACGAAAATCTACGTGACCAGTTCATTTGTGGCCTACGCAGTGACGTAATTAGACAAAGATTGTTTGCTGAGAATGACACGATCACTTTCAATGAGGCGGTAAAATTAGCAACGTCGTTAGAAGCGGCAGAAAGGGACGCGGCAATCGTGGAAGATAAGCAACAAACTGGGGGCGCAGCGGGTGCAGTGCACGCCATCACGCCATCGCGGGGCGGACGCGCGAAACATGTGCGGCGCCCGGGTGAAAGTTATAAAAACATAGATAATATGAAGCAATACGGAGCGCAACAAAATAGCAGCTGTGGAGCTTGTGGAGCACGGAGTCATAGCTACGAAAACTGTCGTTTTCGAGATTATGTGTGTAGCAAGTGTCAAACTGCGGGCCATTTGCGACGCATCTGTCCGGAATGGGGAGCGAGCCGTGGGCTGCGGAGGCCGGGCGGCCAACCAGCGGCGGTGTCGGCGCGCCAGACACGGAGTGGGTTACACTTCGCTGACGTCGAGGAGCAGTGTGGCCAAACGAGCGACGAGTACGGTGTGGATATGGAAGAAGAATTGCATCACTTATGTTTGAACAATTACAAAGCAGTGAGTTTACCGATTCAAATAGATAATAGTGTGATAAACATGGAAATAGATACTGGTACGGCAGTATCTTGTGTGAGTAAAGTTACATATGATAAATATTTCCAACACTTGGGAATTGAGAATGACAATACAATTTTAAAGTTTTATGATGGTTCCAATATTAAGCCTATAGGCATGATTAAACCGATAGTAACCTATAACGGGTATTCAAAACAATTAGAATTATTTGTAATTAAAGGAGGTACTACATCCCTGTTGGGAAGACAATGGTTAGCAGAACTAAAAATATTGATACGTTCCTTTCATTGTAATTTTCTTTCAGATAAAAATAATGATTATGAACCAGTACATAAGGAGGTATGTCAATTGCTCAACAGGTATGAACAGCTGTTTAGCGGTGGGCTGGGACGGTACACGGGAGGGCGAGCAACGCTACGAGTACGCGAGGGGGCCTCCCCCGTGTTCCACCGAGCGCGGCCGCTGCCGTACGCGCTGCGTGATCGCGTGGATGCAGAGCTGGATGCCATGCTGCGCGCCGGCGTCATCGAGCCCGTCGACTGCTCCGACTGGGCTTCCCCTCTGGTACCGATAAATAAGCCGGATGGCACATTAAGAATTTGTGCGGACTATAAAGCTACATTAAACCCGTCTTTATTGGTCGATCGTTATCCGCTCCCTAAAATAGAGGATGTATTAGTAAACTTAAAGGGTTATTCATATTTTAGTAAAATTGATTTGTCCCAGGCATACAATCAGGTGGAACTCGATGAGTCAAAGAAATTTACAGTTATTAGCACCCACCGAGGACTATTCCGTTACAATAGATTAGTTTATGGCTTAGCTTCAAGTGTTGGCATATTTCAACGTATAATGTCCAATTTATTGGGAGATATACCTAACGTCCAGGTCTTTCTCGACGATGTGATTATTGGAGGTAGAACGATCAGTGAGAACTTACATACTTTAGAAATGGTTTTTCAACGATTGCTCAATAGCGGCTTAAAATTAAAGAAAAGTAAATGTGTATTTTTATCAGAAAAAGTAACTTACTTGGGTTATGTAATTACAAAAGAGGGAATTGAACCGGACAGGTCAAAAATAGAAGCTATAGTGAATATGGCCAGACCACAAAATGTCTCGGAATTAAGGTCATTTTTGGGTATGGTGAATTTCTTTGGGAAATTTATAAAAAATTTAAGTTCTTGTTTAGCACCTTTATATAATCTTCTGCGTAAGGGTGTAGAGTGGAAATGGGGCATTGACTGTGAACGATCGTTTTCGGAGGTGAAAAGATCACTTTCTGACACGAATGTGTTGGCTCATTATGACCCCTCGCTGCCGCTGATAGCTACTTGCGACGCAAGCGCGCGGGGGGTGGGGGTGGTGCTATCGCAGCCCGACGCACGAGGCGGCGAGCGCCCCATTGCGTACGCATCGCGAACTTTGAACACAGCAGAAACTAACTATTCACAAATACATCGTGAAGCTCTGGCTATTATATTTTGTGTAAAAACATTTCACCAATATTTATATGGGCGACCTTTCACTTTGCGTACGGATCATAAGCCATTAGTGTCAATTTTTGGTCCCAATGCGGGAATACCTAATATGACCGCGAGCAGAATGCAACGCTGGGCTATCATCTTATCAGCTTACAATTACGAAATAGAATATGTTAGTACAAATAATAACTGTGCGGATAGTTTGTCTAGATTGCCTATTAAGAATGTACAGGACAGTAAGGGGAATAACGAGGAAATTCCGGAGCAGACATATTTACATTTCGCACAACAAGCTTTATTATTAGATTACAATCAAATAAAGACACAAACAATTAAAGATCCACAAGTAGGTAGAATATTAAGTTTTGTCAGGGATGGTTGGCCGATAAATTGTGATATGGACAACTTAAGGCCGTATTTTAACAGGAAAACAGAATTATATGAGGAGTTAGGTTGTCTCATGTGGGGCCATAGGTTAATAGTACCGGAAAATTGTCGAGAAAAGGTTTTACAAATTTTGCACGAGCCTCATATGGGTATAGTGAAGTCAAAAGCTTTAGCGCGGAGTTATGTGTGGTGGCCAGGGATCGACGAAGCTGTGGAAAAGGTTTGTCGCACGTGTGACATTTGTTCGGCGACGGCGGCCGCGCCGCCACAGCACACGCCGCGCTCGTGGCCGTGGCCGACGCGTCCGTGGTCGCGCCTGCACGTCGATTTCATGGGGCCAATTTTTGGTAAACTGTATTTAGTCGTGGACGCTATGTCCAAATGGATTGAAGTTTTTCAGGTGCCTAGTACGTCAGCCGTTTCCACAATAGAAAAGCTTAGTAACTGTGGGCTAGGTGGGGGATTCCCAAACAACTAGTCAGCGATAACGGCCCCCCCTTCACAAGTAAAGATTTCACCCAATTTCTTAATCAGGACGGTATTGAACACGTATTCACGGCACCTTACCATCCATCGTCAAATGGAGCGGCTGAAAACGCGGTAAAAACATTGAAAAATGTGATTAAGAAAGCAAATATTGAAGGAACGGAGGTACAAAAATCTCTGAATAAATTTTTGTTATATTATCGTAACACAGAACATTGTTCAACAGGGGAAAGCCCGGCAGTTTTGTTAACGGGTAGGCGTTTACGTACACATCTTGATTTATTAAAGCCAGATAGAGAAAAAAAAGTTATAAAGAGTCAACGTAAGCAAACTGAAAACGCAGGTGGGTCTGATAGGAGGTTGCAAGTAGGTCAGGACGTTTGGTATCGGCAGTTTTTGAAGGGGGAGAAATGGCGACCTGGTAATGTAAGGAGTTCCATAGGTAGTACAGACTATACAATAGATTCAAGATTCAAGATTCAAATTTGTTTATTCAATTTAGATTGTTATTTACAATACTTGTGAACGTCATAGAAGCTACGCCATCGGTTCGCAAACCCTACAGCGGGAGGCCTTGGAGAAGAACCGGCAAGAAACTCCAAGGGTTGTTTTTTTCTCCCTGTCTTATTTCATACAGAGTCGTCAAATTGAAAAATGACCTTAACATGGTATGACTAAGGTCAGTTTCCATCACAATTACACAATGGGTTATGATAAATACAGTTAAGTATAGGCGAACTAATGATCATAGCGGTGAACAATTTTCAGTTACTTAGGAACTCTACTTAAAGCTTTAATATTAGTTTAAAACAAAAGACAATTCTACTATATACTGCAAGTTGCGCCATACATGTTTCAAATGTAATTCTTAATAAAATGAATAAAAACAAAAGAAAACACATTTTAAGGCAAGCAGATAAGAGCAGACCCATTCCCACTGGCAGCACCCGTTCACGAGCATGACGCATGAACCAGCCATCGCTTCGCTCAACCATATTTTAGGGAACGTAACGACCCGCCTCACACGCCACCACCGTAGAAATGTTTTAGTGAGCATGACATACTCAAACTGCCTACCTTAAATGACCGAATTAAAAGCTTAACTAATATAAACGGAAATAATATAAAATATAGGACACGACTCACAATATCATACTAGGAACATTTGTTACGAGTGTTACGACCAAGGTGTTTTGTCGTTCAAATAATCATTTACAGTGTAATAGCCTTTTTTGAGGAGGCCACTCTTTATATGATTCTTAAACTCTAGATATGGTAAATCCAAGATATCACTTGGGATTTTGTTATATATGTGTATACCTTGACCAACGAAAGATCCGTGCACCTTTTCTAAACGGTACCGAGGCATTACGAGCTTATTTCTATTTCTAGTATTACGATTGTGTAAATCACCATGTTTGGTATACAAGTTAATATTGCGACGTACAAAAAGAATGCAATTTAATATAAATTGAGATGCAGCTGTCAGTATACCTATTTCCTTGAACTTGTCTCTAAGCGAAGTTTTGGAGCCTAGTTTATAGATGGCTCTGATTGCTCGTTTTTGCAAGATGAATATAGCATTAATGCCAGCCGCTAATCCCCACAAAAGAATGCCATATGACATGATGCTATGGAAATAACTAAAGTATACAGTTCTAGCAGTATCAACATCTGTTAGCTGTCGTACTTTTCTAATAGCGTAGGAAGCAGAACTAAGCTTACCAGCTAATGTTACGATATGCGCATGCCATTGAAGTTTCGAGTCTAAAGTTACACCCAGAAAGATCGTTGATTGTACTAAATCCAGTTTTTCGTTGTTGATTACAATTTCTACAGGTACCGTCTGTACATTTGGCAGAGAAAAAAGTACGCACTTTGTTTTCTTTGCATTAAGCTGCAAATTGTTAGAATTAAACCAACCGAGTACTTGTGACAGTGCTTTGTTTACATCGTCAAAATTGGTTTTGTTTCTGTCTATGTTAAATATTAAAGAAGTATCATCTGCAAACAACACAATATCACAGAAGTTTTTGGCAAAGAAAGGCAAATCATTAATATAAACCAAAAATAGAAAAGGGCCTAAAATAGAGCCTTGAGGTACGCCTAGTTTAATCTGAGAGCCGTTTGATTTCACTCCATTAATGTCAACTGTCTGAGTTCTGGAACTGAGATACGACAGTATTAGTTTCTGGGCATTATTTTTTACACCGTAATGATTTAGCTTCAACAGCAGCGTCCGGTGATCAACACAATCAAAAGCCTTGGATAAGTCGCAAAATATTCCAAGAGTATTTTGCGACTTTTCCCAGGCATCAAACACATGCTTTAAAAGTGCAACCCCAGCATCCGTGGTTGACTGACCCTTCATAAATCCGAATTGTTTGCTATGCATGAGATTGTTTAATGAGAAATGAGACAATAATTGCTCTAGTATTATTTTTTCAAATATTTTGCTTAAGGCGGGTAATATTGATATTGGTCTATAATTACTTGGGTCTTCTTTGTTTCCTGATTTAAATAAAGGTATCACTTTGCTAAATTTCATTAAATCAGGAAAAATTCCTTGAGCGATACACTGATTAAATATAATAGCAAGATAAGGGGCAATAGCATGAATAATGTTTTTAAGTACAGTAACAGATATGCCCCATAAATCAGTGGTAGTTTTCATTTTAAGTAAATTAAATGTTTTGATTATATCGCTCGAATTAATTTCTTTAAAATTAAATAATGAACTACACTCAGACACATGTTTTTCAAGAACCGAGACAGCAGAAGCTGGTGAAGAATTCAAATTAGAGGTGGTTACTAATGGTATATTTACAAAAAAGTTATCAAAAATATTAGCAATTTCTGTTTCAGAGTTTATTCTTGCGTTATTAATGTTAAGCGCTAGACTGTTGTCATGTTGTTTACCTTTTCCGGTTTCACGCTTAATAATATCCCAAGTTGTTTTGATTTTATTATTTGACTTTTTAATTTTATCCTTTAAAAATATAGACTTTGCTTTAGAACATGCTTTTTTGAAAATCTTAGAATATTGTTTTACATGTTCTACGAAACGAGGGCTGTGATTAGTTTCTCTTAATTTATATAGTTCATACAGCCTGTTTCTACTTTTATAAATACCTTTCGTAGCCCATTCGCAAAACTTTAACTTCTGGGTGCATTTAATCGTTTTAGACTTAAAGATATTATTGAACTCATTCGTTACTAATTCAAAAAGGGTTCCATAAAGCGCATTAGGATCATCATGCACATATGGCATCGTAGAAACTTTATCAGCTACATTATTTTCAAAATTACCTAGTCGCGTTTTTGTAACGGGCCTGCATTGTACACTTTTAGGCGCATCAACAATATCTAATTCATAGGATACCTTTAATCCGTAATGGTCGGATGTAATATTTTTAACGACTAGTTTGTTAGTCGGATCAGACTCCGAAAAAACATTATCTATGCAAGTGGCTGAATGAGATGTTACCCTTGTGGGCTCCAAGAACTGATTAATTAAATTAAAAGAATTGAACAAAGTTAATATTCGTGTAGTCAATGCACAGCTTTCGAGAATATCAACATTAAAATCGCCACATACTGCTATTGGTTTATTTTTTAACTTTAACTTATTCAACACATCCTCCATCACCGATTCAAATGTTTCAAAATTACCTTTAGGTGGTCGGTATACACATACAATGACTAAGCTTTTTAATTCTACACATGACAGCTCGACATGACGTTCTATAGAAAGGTTTACAATATCCTTTCTTTCTCTGTAGCTTATATTATTTTTTACGAAAATTAGAGAGCCGCCACGCGTTGTTGTCTTCCTAGATAATAAATTTGCTAACTGAAAATTATTCACACTACATGACAAATCACAATGATTCAGCCAGTGCTCAGTTATACAAATGACATGAATGTCATTACATTCTGCAAATAATTCTAACTCTAAAACTTTGCCAGACAGGCCCTGAATGTTTTGACATAATACGTTAAGGCAAGAGGGCTTGGCTGTTGTCTTATGTTTTAGTTTAAAGCCGATTTAGAGACGTTTTCACTTTGTAAAGAAGTGTTTATATTATTTAAATTAATTAAATTATTATTAGTAGGTAAGCTACTAAAATCAGAGTCAAAAGACTTTGGCTTGCCACCTTGAAAGGTGTCTTGTAAATTAAAAGCTAACAATTTAGCTATTTTTGTCCTAAACCTATTTGCAAGATACATAGTATCCGATGTCAAAATAAAATTATTAATAAAATTATTAATATCAAAATATAAAACCTTGTCACTATGACAATTTATCAAGTTGAAAATCAATTTCAATAACGGACCAAAGCGGTAACAAAGTTCATCGCCATATCGACCAATTAAGACGCAGGTTTAGGAGTTCTTTAGCTTGTCCTATGAATGTTAATACCCCGCCCGAGGCTTCCGCTCAAGAGGAGGATCAGGCGCAGTCGCAGCAGTCGAAGGGTACTGATGAGGTGCAGCAGGTGAGCTCACCGACGCCGGCGCGGGGCGCGGCCGAGGGGGGAGTAGAGGATGATGAAACTTTTGCCACTCCGGTAAAAGAGCTCCAACCCCAGGAGCACGATACTAACGCATCATCATCATCGGCTGCAGACACCCATGTACCGCCCCAGACCCGTCCTATTAGGAAATGTAGATTACGACCTCATTTAAAATATGGTATAGAGTAAGCCTATTTATTGTGTTTAAAAATTAAGCGTGGAGGAGTGTAATGTAATCACTAGCGTCGCAAGGCTGGCAACACCGGATGCGCAGCAGCCATGTTTTCACTTTTCGCAATAAACCACGTTGTAAAGATCACCTGTTGCTTTTAATATTGATTCCCGTCCCCAAACAATACATAAATTATATACAACAAATTATAATCTATAACGGGTGGGTTACTTTATAATATCAGATGATTCATTGGAGCAATTTGTGCAAGAAAGTGCGCTTTCAGTTTCCGACGGAAGTCTTTTCCAGCACTGCGCAGCTCTAACAGTGAAGGAATTGAGAAGGGAGTTGGTGTTGCTCTCGCGAAAGCGTCGAAACTCTTGCGTTACTGACTGACTGACAGACAACGCGCAGCCGAAAATACTGGATGCTAGAAGCTGCAATTTGGCATGTATGTTTCTTGGGGAGTGTAGGGAAGCACTAAGAGGGGATTTTTGGAAATTCCCCCTCTGAGGGGGTAAAAAGGGGGTCCACGCTAGTAATGGACAAAATGATAGTCATTTTAACACATTTATCAGACTTTAACCAAAAATTACAGGCCAGAGCTTAGACACATGAACAAAAACAAGAATAATCGTCTATACCGCTATTTTCATCCCAATTTGTATGCTATAGGTATGTCCGAAGGCTAATCCCGTCTCTATCAAGGGCCCATTCAAATAAGATGCCAGTCTGTCTACAAATTTATCTTCCCGTGTACGCATCGTTAAGTATGTATTCTAAACGCAAATTGGGACCCGTTTGTTGCCATTGGTTGCTATGAATATAGTTGGATTTATTGCATCGGGCTTTGGAATTACTTATTTAGTTATAGTTTAAGACGAGAACTATGTTTTGTTTTTTTCATCATAAATATCATAAAAAATCAATTACTACTAAACTTAAGTAGCTTGAGCACTAGTGATGGAAATTGGAAGCAACAAAGTCAACAAACTACAAATTATTGGTAGTATTTTAATAATTATAAGTTCTAGGTATAGGTGTGTTCAAAACATATGTACCTGTTTTCGAAAAATGAAAATCTCAGTTGATGGTTTAAGCTAGCCAGATGGATTCAGATTATCGGTTGAAACGTACAACATTATTTTGGCAGCCTGGCCTTTTGAAAGTCTAGCCTTGAACTCTAGAATTGCATGGTTTAATTTTATTAAATTGCAAATAATATTAAAATAAGTTCAGAAAACCCTCACGTGCCTGTCTGTTACAAATTCATGTCACGTCGCTTTTTAAAAAAGAATTTCGACGTATTCTCTCTTTCATACAACATTATGCAAAAGCTTCATAAATATACTGACGAGCAAAAGATTGTGATCCCTTCTATTTTTTGGTGCTATGCTAGCACATAAGGTGCGTAATTCTAAAAAACTCTATCTCTCTATCCAAACTTTTTTTTTCATATGGATATTCCGACTACTCCCGCTAGTTTTTGTTGAAGATTAGAAAAATGTCGTAGACCATTGTTTCCAAATAATCCATTTGGTACTATTTTGACATTCACTGATCAGTATTAATAGCCAACTCTAATTAGAATAATTGGTCAAGAGACTAATAGTTTTACAGAGAAAATATTTATTTTATTAGGTATTTTTTATTTATTAAACTTTTGTCCTTATTACGAAATGTAGGTACTTAATATTAAACTTTGGGAAACAGAAAACAAAGAATGCGGTACAAATCCTACTATCCTACTAATATTATAAACTAGCTGTTGCCCGCGACTTCGTACGCGCGGTGTAGTGACTTTTGTGTTCGTTTAGTTTATGTGTGTTTGTTGCCTAGATTTCATAACGGTTTTCTTGAAGTTCTATTCTCTACTAAAAGGGTCTAAAGCAGGCTAGGATATGAACATGGTACATACCATACCATAACAACATTGTTATCATAAAAATATGCTGCATGAACATAGTTGAGCCCTCATTCATAGATTTGTCCGTCTGTCAAGAAACTTTTTCTCAAGTATGCGTGGGAAATCAAGCTGAAATTTATGTCAAATTAAATACTGAAGTCTGCAATCCCTTAGAGGCGAGAGAAAAAAACAAACTTCTCTTCTCTTCTTCATAAATCAAAAGGGCCACTTGCATTTCGGTTTTATTTTAAATCCCATTTAGCTACTTGTTGTTACCGATCTCGATTTAAATTTAAACCGCTATCTAGGTCGGTTTAGGCTAAATCTCGATTTACAGTAAGTTGTGATAACTTATCTTAACGCAACAAAAGTCACTACACCGCGCGTACGAAGTCGCGGGCAACAGCTAGTATTTTCATATTGTTTTTATACGCAAAAATGCATGTATCACACTTAACAGTGTATAATGATAATGATTATTTTGAACAGCCGTCCTTCGTTCTTCGACGTTGCTTGCTAGCGGGCAATACCTAGATCTATTCTTCGCGAGGTTCATAAGACTGAACCGACTGTCCACTCCGACCACTATTATGGAGCTCCAGTGGAGCGCACTCTTACCGCGCGCGATTAGAGCGCGTATTATCGTTTAGTGTGGGTCCGGCTCAGCAGCATGCGCGCTTTCACGATTCAAACAGAAGTTCTTACTTAGTAATGCATAATATCAGGTCAATCATATTTTTACTATAAAATGAAAAAGAGATTGTGTGTATCCATAATAAATAAATGTGAAAGTGGGTTTGTTTGTTTGTCCGTCTTTCACGTCAAAATGGGTGCAACGGATCGACGTGACTTTTGGCATGGGAACAGTTTGGCAGCTGAAAATGACATACTTAGGCAGCCATTACACAGTCAATCTGGATCGCGATCCGCGATCAAAATCAATGATCGCGATCCAGATTGACTGTGTACGAAGTTGATTGACGGATCGCGATCTTGATCGCAAAATATCTACATAGTAAATCTCGATCGCGATCAAGATCACGATCAGTGATGGCGATCTGGATGGACCGTGTAATGGCTGCCTTAGGCTACTTTTTATCCCTGAAAAATATAACATTCCCGCGGGATAACGTCGTCGCTTAGTCCGAGCGGGCGAAGTCGCGGGTGGAAGGCTAGTATTTTGACATTTCCTATTTGTCCCTCTATTTGTGAGAGCTTGTAATTAACTTTCTTTAAGTAACAGGTATAAAATGTAATGATATAAGTACCATTTAATTATTTAATTTTTAATCAAATTCATTTATGTAAGATTTCCTAGTAAATAAATGAATAAGTAAATAAGTTAGAATGAAAACTATTTTTAATATTCCATTATTTTATTTAATGTGTAAGTGGAAGGTACCTACGGCTGAAGGCCCAAGGAGCCAGAGCCTGTTAAATGGCATTAAAAATGGTAGGTAGGTGTAGGTATATCTACGTACTGGCCACATATCGTTTATGAGCAAATTTTTTAAAATGATATTGGTGTCATTTTGTCTACATTGCGACAAACTTATTTCACACAGTGGTTATTTTTTGGTACTAAATATACTGTTGACTGCCGGCAGTGTATTTTGACAGTTAATTTTGTATTGCTAGTGGCTCCTCCACCACCACTGTCACCGGGTCAGATATGTTTGTGGCACTATTATACTTACTGTAGCGACATCTAGCGTCGAGTGGAAATGCGAAATAGAAATATTACATCAATAGGGTGAAAACTTCAGTCTTGGCCACTGCCCCGAGTGCTTACTTAGCTTAAAACATTTCGTTAATAACTTTTGCTTTTTAATATATACTTTTTATCTATGACTTTTAAGTCATAATAACAATAGTAAGAATTCCTTATGACTTAGGAATATTATTCAATAAACGTTTTTCAGTTAACATCAAATTAGATGTTTCTTGTATTTTATCTAAGTTAGTTAAGTATTGATTTCTCGATGTATCTTTTAAAATTTGATTAACAAAAAACACATCAATTTCGCACCCTTCGCTCATGTTAAGTTTAAAAAATAGGTTATACGTAAATATAGTTATATGTTTTTAACTATGTTTGTCCACGAATTTCTCGAAATCTAAAGGCATATCGAGATGATTCTATTTGATTTAAATTAGGTGTATTTTTACTTTGAGAACAGTCCTAAGATTCATCAAAATCGGTTTAGTAGTTTTCGATATGTAGGTATATTATGGTACAATATACACTAAAACTTAAGAAATAAAAAATAATTTAAAAAATAAACTGACTGGCACCGACCTCAAAAAGGTACCTTAATGAAAGATATTATATTTTCCTTTTCAGGTGAAAAATACTTTTTGGAGTCGGTAAATTTTTTTTTAGTTTTTTTTATTGTAAGAATTTAAAAATTTAAAGAAAAGTATAAGATGCATTCTTGACAATTTTATATATACTTAAATTTAATATTTTATAGATACCTACTTAAGACCATAGGCGAAAGAAGAGAAAAACATCTTAAAGTGGCAACAGAGGGGGCTTTCACCCTACTTAATATAATCATTCGAATGTACTTTCGTGAGAGGTATATCGTAATCTTACTGACTTCCTGCGCCATCTATTGCTTAGTAGTTATAATGACGTAAACAACATGAAATTATTTTAATGATTTTATATGGGCCTGGATGGGTTTCAATTTATATTATGTTTTGAAGCAGGTACAAAAAAATAACATGATTCAATATTAATTGAGACAGCGATTTTATATTTAAATATAACGTTTTTTCATAATCATGTAGCGCCATCTATTTTAGTAAGAATCAGTTTTTGTATTTTCCCGTAGGAATAAGGGGTTTTTACGCGACAAAAGGTATCCTATACTTTTTTAAGAGTAACCAGTTGGCTTCGTACAGAATTTCATTAAGATCCGTTCAGTGGTTTTTGCGTGAATCCGGCACAAACAAACAGACAAACAGGACAACAGACAAACCGACAAACAGACAAAAAATTAAAAAAAGATATTTATACGCTCTATTGCTTATTTCTAACATGTTCTGGTATTTTTTTTGCAAATATCTTCAATGTACAGACACGGAAAGTCTACGATTTTATTATATGTATAGATGTACAGACACGGAAAGTCTACGATTTTATTATATGTATAGATGTGAAAGTTTAGATGTTTGGATGTTTAGATGTTTGGATGTTTGTTACTCAATCACGCCAAAACGGCTGAACGGATTTGGCTGAAATTTGGGACACAGATACTTTGTAGCCTGGAGAGGAACATAGGCTACTTTTTATCCCGGAAAAACATCACATTCCCGCGGGATAACGTCGTGTAGTCCACGTGGGCGAAGCCGCGGGCGGAAAGCTAGTAATCCTTACTTCTATATATATAAAATTCAAAGTCCTGACTGACTGACTGACTGACTGACTGACTGACTGACTGACTGACTGACTGAGATATCAACGCACAGCCCAAACCGCTGAACCTAGAGACTTCAAATTTTGCACATAGATACGTTATACAGTGTAGGCATCCACTAAGAAAGGATTTTTGGAAATTCCACCCCCAAGGGGGTGAAATAAAGGATAAATGTTTGTATGAAAGTCCGTCAGTTTTGAAGTTAGGATCTTCAAATTTTGTATTTAGGCTGGCAATTGAAAATTAATATTTACCTGTGTCAGCGTTTTTGACAATTCCACCCCCAAAAGGGTGAAAAGGGGAGGAAATGTTGTATCTGGAAAGTCCTTCATTAAATTTATTATTTAGGCTTATGGTCGGAAAGTAAAACAAATAAGCAAACACATATTTCGTATATTTTCGAAAATCAACCCCTTAGAGGTTAAGTGGGATAAATATACCTAAAAATCTATATGGATGTCGTTATTGGGGTTTTATGGGATGACGATTGCAAAAATGGCATTTATTTTGATGTTTAACACGCTGAACATGATTCAACCCCTAAAAGGTTGAAATAGGGGTGAAGTTTTGAATGAAAAATCAGGGGGTAAAATAGACATTCCAACTTGAAACTTTGTAGGCTTACTTCTTAAAACAAATAGGTAACCCATTTCGTAGTTTTCCGAAAATCAAACTCAGGGGGTAAAATAGGGGATGAATATGTGTATAAAAGTCAGTCAGTTTTGAAGTAAGCATCTTCAAATTTTGTATTTAGACTGGCAATTGAAAATTAATATTTTCCTGTGTCAGCGTTTTTGACAATTCCACCCCCGAAGGGATGAAGAGGGGGATGAAATGTTGTATCTGGAATCTCCTTCATTAAATTTATTATTAAGGCTTATGGTCGGAAAGTAAAACAAATAAGCAAACACATATTTCGTATATTTTCGAAAATCAACCCCTTAGAGATTAAATGGGATAAATATACCTAAAAATCGATATGGATGTCGTTATTGGGGTTTTATGGGATGACGATTGCAAAAATGCCATTTATTTTGATGTTTAACACGCTGAACATGATTCAACCCCTAAAAGGTTGAAATAGGGGTGAAGTTTTGAATGAAAAATCAGGGGGTAAAATAGACATTCCAACTTGAAACTTTGTAGGCTTACTTCTTAAAACAAATAGGCAACCCATTTCGTAGTTTTCCGAAAATCAAACCCAGGGGGTAAATAGGGTATAGAAACCTAAATCATCTTAAGTACCCTAAAAGTTCGTGGTACCTTAGCTACTCAGAACTAACTTTTTGGTTGTGAAACAGACACTCATTATTTACTAGCTTCCGCCCGCGACTTCGTCCGCGTGGACATTCTAGACAATACTTAGGGGACAAATAACCAGGATAAAAAGTATTATATGTTTTAATTTCATAAAAATCCGATTAGCCGTTTTTAAGTTATTAGGCGGGTCCTCCCTCACCAAGTGAGCAGCCTCGTGCGAGGCCCGCCGCACGTGGCAAACGTTCTGCCTCGCGCGAGGCTGCTCGCTTGGTGAGGGAGGACCTGCCTAATCACGTAAAAACGGCTGATCGGTTTTTTATGAAATTAAAGCATAGAATACTTTTTATCCTGGTTATTTGTCCCCTAAGTATTGTCTAGAATGTCCACGCGGACGAAGTCGCGGGCGGAAGCTAGTATATTATAAACTAGCGGCCGCCCGCGGTTTCACCCGCGTGGTTCCCGTTCCCGTGGGAATATCGGGATAAAAAAGTACATATAAACCTTCCTCTTGAATCACTCTATCTATTTAAAAAAAACGCATCAAAATCCGTTGCGTAGTTTCAAAGATTTAAGCATACAAAGGGACATAGGGAAAGAGAAAGCGACTTTGTTTTATACTATGTAGTGATGTAGTGATGCGTCTCTGTCTGTCTGTGTGTTACACAATCTCACCTAAACTACTGAACCGATTTGAATGAATTTTGGTACAGAGATAGTCTAGAGCCTAAGAAAGGACATAGGCTACTTTTTATTCCTGAAAAATATCACCTTCCCGCGGGATAACGTCGTGTAGTACACGCGGGCGAAGCCGCGGGCGGAAGGCTAGTATTATAAATGTGAAAGTTTGGATGTTTGTTACTCAATCACGCCAAAACGGCTAAACGGATTTGGCTGAAATTTGGAACACAGATACTTTGTAGCCTGGAGAGGAACATAGGCTACTTTTTATCCCGGAAAAATGTCACATTCCTGCGGGATAACGTCGTGTAGTCCACGCGAGCGAAGCCGCGGGCGCAAAACTAGTTATGCTATATAAAAACAACCTTTATATATTTATGTGTCTGACTCGGGCAAACACTGCAAATGGATAGAGACAACTTTGAGAGGGAATTTGCCAGAAGAGTGCAGCTAGGCTGGGCAGCATTTGGGAAGCTGCGTCATATCTTTTCGTCACCACTACCTGCCAATGCCATGAAATGCCTGAAATGCATAAAAGCCAATGGTACGATCAGTGCATATTGCGTAGGTAGCTTTGTAGGTCAACCAGTGTTGAACCAGCCGAAACGTGGAATATGACAGTGAAGCTGGCCCATATATCTATACTCTATACAAATAAATAAAATTGGAGTCTCTGTTTGTAATATTAAAATAACCGCTTTTTACTACATGCATATGATTATATATACGGTACATATACCAAAATAACATTTTTTTCAATTTTTGTCTGTCTGTCTGTCTGTCTGTCTGTCTGTTCGCTCCGGCTAATCTCTGAAACGGCTGGACCGATTTTGACGGAACTTTCACTGGCAGGTAGCTGATGTATTAAGGAGTACTTTTATTCTGGAAAAATATCACATTCCCGCGGGATAACGTCGTGTAGTCCACGCGGGCGAAGCCGCGGGCGGAAAGTTAGTATCAATATATAATAATATGCTAATGTCTATGCCTATGGCAGTTGTACAAATATTTTGCTCGCAAGTGTATTAAATTCTCTTAAATAAATAAATAAATAAATAAATAAATATTCTCTTACAATCACACCAATTATCTAAGCCCGTAGTTAATTTCTTAAGAAACTGTGTCTACGTGAACTTGATAACGGATAAATATATACTTAAATACTTTTTGTTTGTAAATACACACTTAATATACATAGAAAACACCCAGACCAAGACAAATAGACATGTTCATGCACACAAATATTTGTCTTGTTCGGGAATCGAACCCGAGACCTCTGGCGCAGAAGGCAAGTAGTTTACCCCTGCGCCAAATCGGTCGTCAGATCAAATAAACTGAACCAAAATAGATTATGATCTTTAAATGTGAGAAGACATCTGTTGAAACATTTTTCTGAGAAGCAGGTGTTAGATAAATTTTTAATCGTTCAAATGCGAATTCTCAAGCATAAAGATTTCTCATTGCCTTTTTAAGTTCTACAAAGAAGATTAAATAACAATACTATTCAAATAAATTCAAAAAGAATTTTGTCTAAGGTAAACTTTGTATACTAGAAATAAACAACATCAGACATGCGAGGGACTAAATTAATTAAAATAGTGTAATGGCACTAAGTTTAATTTGAAAAGTTTTACCTGTAGAAAACGAAGTTAACAGAAAGAGTTATTTCGATATACCTACATACCTACTATAACGATACTCACAAAAATACCACAATATGCATTGCAGTTTAATGTGTACATAGTACATACCAGGGTCACATAAGAGCTGGTGATGGGTAAAAAAGGAAGGCCCGCGATGCTCGAAGGGTAAGAAGTAGTTATGAAGGCAGCTCATTTGCGTGATCCACCCGCCCTGCGAGCGACACTTCACTGTAACGATAATAGACTTTTACCTCACATCAATTCTATGCCTCAGAGTGAAATTAACCAGTGTACAATATGTACTAGGATTGCAGAAGTGCTGTGGAACGTTAACTGATGATGGGTCAGAAGCAGTCATGAAGGCAGCTCGTTTGCGTGATCCGGCCCCCCTGCGAGCGACACTTCACTGTAACGATACTATTCTTTGACCTCGCGTCTATGACATAGAGTAAAGATTAACAGTATGAACGATTAAATCAGAAGCATCTTAAAACTGTGCCATCAGCTTCCTTAATCGTACTTAACTATATTACAAATTGTATCGTACTGTGGTTTGTCAAAAAGTATTACTATAAAAATGGTAAACATTTTTTCCCTAAGTTAGCTCACATTGATTATTATCATAAATCAGTAGTAAGTAATCAGTACTCCTTTTTTACAAAAACTTGAAAATTTAAATCTTTAACAACGATTTTTTCGTCCAAGAAAAGCAGTAACTTTATTTTTTCAAATAAAAGTACTAATCTAGTCTGTGGCATCCAACGACGCTATTTGCCTTTGTGGTTCCTACTAATGCTTTGTCGCGGCGTTCACGAAATTACTTTCTAACGAGGGCTGGTCTTTCAAACCCCCAAGCACGGTTAATCTGAATGCTTCTTGCAATTTAAAAGTGTTTCATTTGTAAGGCCCGCAATCAGTCGCAGACCGAAAGGAATAATGTCTTGAGGCGATTCCTTTTTAAGTGGAATTGCAACTTGTTTTAAGTCAAGTCTCAACTTTGAAAGTACAGGCAAATTGTTTTTAACTGAGAGCCTAGTTAAGTGGCTTTCTATTATCAATATCGTCAGTAGAATAGAAAGAAAATGTATGGAATTGACATTAGCGCTCACGTGACATTTCAATTGCTAATGTCAATCCCATACATTTTCTTTCTATTCTACCATGGCGATAGACTTAATACTGAGGTAACTGGAGTTCTCACCCTGAATAAAAAAGTGTACCCAACAAATTTGACATTTAATATGTAGTGGCTGTCAGTTGTCTTATATGACCATACGTATTTTTTTAAAGTGTAGATGAGACGGAAGACAGTCTGTACGAGCAAGCGCGTACATCGCATCATCAGCATTTTGACCATTGACCCACATTTGTCATAAATCATAGCAATTAAATAATTACACAATTCAGTTCGCAAATAGCATTGTATCAAGTCACGCGTACTCATTCATTCATCATTAGTTTATTGGTTCTTTATCTAAATATACACAAGTTTTATCTTAGCAAGTTTTATCATTTTATCAAATTAGTTCTATCCCGAACATTGGTCCTTCGAGCTTTTCGGAAAAGCGGGATCACTTAGCGCGAGTGAACTAAATACGTGTCAGTGTTTCCGCTTTACGAGACTTACCAACGTGTCACACTTGGTGGATTTACTGAGTGGACCAATCGCACTTTGTGAAACAAGTTACAAAGTGAACTATCAAAAAAATCTTTGTACTATCAAGACATACAGAGGCCGAGCAGCAAGGATTCGGCAGAGCAGCACAGGAACTAGTAAATTGGTAGCATTTCGTCAGCGTCAAATCAAGTAAGACCTGTCCATTTACTTTAAATTATCATGTCGTCCGTCAGTGATGTTATAACTAACCAACAACAGCTATCAGGAGCAATTGAGACTGTTTATACTAATTTTAAAAAGGACGGCGCAGAGAGAAAGTCGCCGGAGTATTTAAAGCGCCGACTAGACATTCTTGATAGCTATTGGTTGGAGTATGACGGCAATTACAAGCGTTTAATAGCAAGCGATTTAGATGGTTCGACAAGGGACCACGTTGAGCAAGAAATGGAGAGAGTGAGAGAAAGGTATGGTAACATTAGGGCACATATTCAGAACTATCAATCTTCTGTGTCGGAGCAAACCAAGACGCCCATCCTGAAACCTCCAACTTTGGTGTCTGGGTCTGAAAGGACCTCCAGTCCGCAACCACAAACAACAAAGACAGTAAAGGTAACAAGTAAAACTGAAGAAATGTTAAGGAAGCAACAGAGCAATTTTAAGGCTTTTAATAGAACCATTCAAGCTATTAATTTAGATAGGGTATCAGAAAAATGGGAGTTTGATGATCTTCTTCGTACGGTTCAGTCTCGCTGGAGCGCCATCGACTCCATGCACTGGGACCTGGACAGCGAGCTGGGGGAATCTAATCAAGGATACGAGCAAACATTTTCAGCGTATGAAGAGAAGTATGAATCGATTAAAAAGGCCATAAACAAGAAAATGTGGTCCGTAGCTCACATGGAGAAGTCTACGCCCAAAATGGAAATACCTACGTTCGGAGGTAACTATAATTATTGGGTTTCTTTTAAAGATTTATTTAGTGAAACCATACATTGTAATCCATCAATGTCTAAAGCACAGAAGATGCAATACTTAAGATCCAAGGTTAAGGGGGAAGCAGAGAAGTTAATACAGCATCTTCACATCTGTGCCGATAATTATGATGTCTGCTGGGATTTATTAAATCAACGGTACAATAACGAAAGGTTGATATTTGTATCGCATATGCATACTTTAATGAATATTCCATCTATGCAAAATCAATCAGTTGCTCTTTTAAAGCGAATGCATGACACGACCAAGGAGTGTCTGAATGCGATTAAAAACTTAGAGGTTGATATTAGCTCATGGGATCCTATACTAGTTTACCTCCTGACCCAAAAATTAGATACGGAATCTTATACTGATTATATGGAGTCTGTAAAAAACCCGAGAGGTTTGCCTATTTTAAAAGAATTATTAGAGTTTTTAGAATTGAAATTCACAACCCTAGAGGCGTCTCGTCGAAAACAAGATCATTTAAGTGTGAAAAATCAAGTAGCAGCAAAAAATAACACTCATCAGAAAACTAATTATTATAGAAACGCATATACGTCAAACAATAAAATTATTGCGAAACATTCGTCACCGCCGCCGCTGGCGCCGTCGACTAGTAGCAAAAAAATTGTATCAGCAAAATATAAATGTTCGCTGTGTAATAATGAACATGGCATTTATTTTTGTCCGAAGTTTCTAGAAATGTCACCGTACAACAAACTTAAGGCAGTAACAAGGTTAAGTCTATGTCCTAATTGTCTTTTTAACCATCAAGGGAAGGAATGCATATCAGGAAAGGTTTGTCGCGAATGTAGCCAGGACCACAATAGTTTACTACACGATGCATTTGTGCAGTCAGCGCGCCCGACAACTAGCAGCGGAGGGAGCGAAAATGCAGACAACGGAAAACAAGTCCGTAATAGCATAAATGTGTCTCTTCAAAGCGATCCCGTCGAGGTTCTTTTACCAACCGCTATGGTCCAGATCCAAGCAGTGGATGGCTCATATCATGTGATGCGCGCCCTTTTGGATCAAGGCTCACAAACATCTTTAATTACGGAGAACGCGGCCCAGTTCTTACGACTGCCAAGGAAAAAATGTAACGGGATCATCTCAGGAATCGGCGATAAAGAAACTAACGGAAAAGGTATTATTAATATAAGGTGTAAGTCAACAATAAACGACTTTTCATTCGAAACCGACGCAGTTATCATGAGGCAGTTGGTTAAGAATCTGCCTAATCAGTCATGCAATAATCCCAATTGGTCATATTTAGATCACATAAAGTTGGCTGACCCTAAATTTTATAACAGCCGCCCAGTCGACTTATTACTTTGGGCGGATATATATTCAATTATATTACTGGATGGTGTATTTAGAGCAAGCTCATCTTTACCGACCGCCCAGCAAACTCAACTCGGGTGGATATTGAGTGGGCATGCCCGTACGTTCCAATGCAATGTGGTTCTTCATAACATGGAAGACATGTAAAAATTTTGGGAACTAGAAAACATCACCGAGGAAACCGAACCATCGACGGAAAATCAGGAATGCATTAAATTTTATATGTCAACAACTAAACGACGGGATGATGGGCGGTACGAAGTCAGGCTACCATTAAAACCTAATTATCAAGAAAAATTAGGTCATTCTAAAGCCAAGGCCGTAGCTCAATTTTATAAGTTGGAACAAAAATTTAATAGAAATAAGCAATTAGAAAACGATTATAAATTATTTATAAATGAGTATCTCTCGCTCGGTCACATGATGCCGGCCGACTCCGATTACAAATTAAATAATTGTTATTTACCTCACCACGGCGTCATACGCGCTGAATCAACGACTACAAAATTACGCGTTGTTTTTAATGCCTCGGAAAAAACTTCGACGGGGCTGAGCCTTAATGACGTCATGCATCAAGGTCCTAATTTGCAGCAAGACTTACAGAATCTCTTAATCAAGTGGAGACAGTACCGTTATGCTTTTACTGCAGATCTGGAAAAAATGTTCAGACAGATTTGGTTAAATAAACAAGATCAAAATTTACAGTTAATTGTTTGGAGAGACAATCAGAATTCAAAATTGAGAGATTTTAGGCTAACTACCGTTTCCTATGGCACCAAGGCCGCACCTTTTCTCGCCATGATGACACTGAAACAATTAGCTAGTGACGAGAAAAATAACTATCAAGGAAGTTTAGCGCCCTCAGTCCTGGAAGAATCATTTTATATGGATGATCTCATCCATGGATCGAACTCAATCCCAGCAGCTATACAGTTGCAAAACGATCTCATACATCTTTTAAGATCAGGTGGATTTAACCTCAGGAAATGGAAAGCCAACTCATCAGAATTATTGCAAAATGTCGATGCAGATCAAAAGCAACAAGACAGCTTTAATTTTAAGCAAGTGGAAACCACGTAGGCTTTGGGAAGATGGTGTCCTCAAGATGACTATTTTACCTTTTCTCCAAGTATAGCATTCACTTTGACCCCCGAAAAACTTACCAAAAGGAGGTTATTATCAGAACTGTCAAAAGTATATGATCCGCTTGGGTGGCTGTCTCCCGTTACAATCAAGCTCAAAATATTATTTCAAGATGTATGGAGGGCTAACATTTTATGGGATGAAGCTGTACCAAAAAGCATTTACGACGAGTGGCAACGAATAAAAGAACATCTCGCGGTTATCAGTGAATATCAAGTACCGAGATGGCTGCAAACTCAAGAAAAAGATACAATACAGTTTCATGGCTTTTGTGATGCAAGTACAAAAGCCTATGCCGCCGTAGTATATATTAGGGTCCAAAAAGAAACCTATTCTACAGTGACCTTAGTGGCGGCCAAAACGAAAGTTGTCCCGCTCAATGGAAATACTTCGATCCCGCGTTTGGAACTTTGTGGCTCTGTATTACTAGCGAAACTCATAACAAAAATAAAAAAATGCCTCGCCAATCATAAAATCACTGTTTTCGCCTGGGTCGACTCAATGGCCGTGCTAGGTTGGCTGAACGGGGACTCTAGTCGCTGGAAGGCATTTGTCGCAAACCGTGTAAATCAAGTTACAGAATCGGTGCCCGCAGAATGCTGGAGATATGTCAAATCTAAGGAGAACCCCGCTGACTGTGCAAGCCGCGGACTCACGGCCTCACAACTTAAAGAAAACAGCCTCTGGTGGAAGGGTCCCCACTGGCTGCCGGAATATAAACCTGAAACAGAACAAAATATTAATTACACAACAAACCAAGAAATGAAAATGACAAAGCAAGTTAATTTTATACAACTTAATATTAATTCAATTGAAGTTATTGAGAGACTATTAAATAGCTCTCGTTCTCTTATTACGGCGATCCGGGTTTTAGCAAGAATAATTAGACTATGTTACAAGACACCCAATCAAATTTATTTAACTTTACAAGAATTAAATTACGCTAAAACAAAAATCGTGAAATGTATTCAAGAAAAATACTTTTATGAAGAAATAAATCAATTACAGGAAGGAAAATGTATAAACAATAAGAGTAAAATATGCAATCTTATTCCTAAACTAGATGAAAATGGGATCTTACGTGTCGGTGGCAGACTAAAACACGCAAATCTAGATCCTGACATGACCCATCCCATCATCATACCGACTAACACTAGACTGGCCGACCTCATCATCGATCAAGCGCATGACGTCACAAGCCATGGAGGCGCACGCCTAACTAGTGCCTTTATACGTAGAAAATATTGGCTAATAGGAGGTAACAACGCTGTGAAAAAACGGCTACGTTTATGTGTCATATGTAAAAGACATAGTCCCGGTCATGAACAGCAAATTATGGGTAACTTACCAACCGCTAGAACTAATCCATCTCGGCCCTTCTATCACTGTGGGGTGGATTACACTGGTCACGTCAGCTTAAAGGCCAACAAGGGCCGTGGAATCAAGACCACGAAAGGCTATGTGGCGGTGTTTGTTTGTATGGCCACTAAAGCCGTACATCTGGAGCTCGTTTCCGATTTAACATCTTCAGCATTTCTGGCAGCCCTGCGCAGGATGGCAGCCCGGAGAGGAGTTCCCGGCCACATGTATAGCGATCAAGGTACTAATTTTATCGGAGCACGCAAAATATTAAATCAAGAGTTAGAATGTTTACAGCACATCAATGATCCAGCATTCCAGACAGAAATCACAAGTATGGGAATCGAGTGGCACTTTAACGCACCCTCTTGGCCTTCAGCAGGAGGGGTCTGGGAGGCTTGTGTGAAGAGCCTGAAGCACCATCTAAAGAGAGTTATTGGCGAACAACACCTTACCTTCGAAGAGTTTACTACGCTCCTCAGTCAGCTTGAAGGATGCTTAAACTCCCGCCCGCTCTGTCCACTAACGGAAGACCCCGACGATCTAAACTTTTTAACACCCTCTCATTTTCTAGCCAGCGGTCCCATACTCACTATATACGACACTGAAAAGGATCTTAGAACAAGATGGTGCCTCACCCAAAAGATCTTTGGTGATATATGGCGACGCTGGCGGGATGAATATTTAACTCAGCTTTCATCAAGGAGCAAATGGAGACAGCCGCGAGAGAATATGAAGGTAAACGACGTCGTAGTTATCAAGGACGACAACTTACCTCCCGGTAAATGGAGCTTAGGCCGTGTCACAGAGCTAAGTAGCTAAAGAGCCGGGTAGTGACGGCTATGTAAGGGTCGTATCGTTAAAAACAAAGAATGGTTTCATCAAGCGACCTGTGACTAAATTATCAGTCTTACCTGTCCATGATGGTAAAGAAGTCACAAAAGAACCCAGTCCCGAGCAAGAAACAACCCCTAAGATAATTAAAAAAGAGCATGCAATTTATCAAGCTTAGCAACAACCTTGTTACTATTTTTATTTTCGATCCCACTAATACAATGTGAATATCAGACTAACGCTTTACCAAACAATAATAGCATTTATTTCGATCATATTACGAACATGAACTCGATACGGGACGAGTGGCGCCTGGTTGTCTATTATGATACGAAGCCTTATCAAGAGGGCCGTAAGACAGTCGATATGTACTTAACATATCTAGAAAATATATGTACAAAAATAAAAACACAATCCCATTGCGAGAATATCATATTACAACTGCAACACGAAGTCAGTGAACTCGAATACTATAATGACCTGCTAGTGAATCATCATCGTTCATACTTACCAAAACGTATCAAACGTGGCTTAGTAAATGGAGTTGGATCGATTGCTAACACTTTTTTCGGCCTTTTAGATCAGGAATTCACCGAGAAGTATGAACGAGATATTGAACCTATCAGAAAGAATCAAAACCATTTAGCCTACCTCTGGAAAAATCAAACTTCAGTGGTCGAGGCCGAGTTCAATCTTTTAAAACGCACGGAAAGCATGATTGATAAACAGCATAAATTAATTAATCGCAAGATAAATACAGTTGAAAAGGATTTAAAAGTTATTGAATCACAAATTGGAAATATTTCCCTAGAGAATGACTTTTTAACCACTTCTATGTTAGCAAATAATGTTATTTTTAGTTTAAAACACCTTATGACTACGTTACTTGATGCCATCACTAACATCTATAACGGAAAGTTTAATTTTCACCTGCTTACTCCCGTTCAGTTAAGACATGAATTGAGCGTGATAACAGAACAAATTCCAAACGACTTATCACTACCTATCAAGAAATCTGACAGCTTAGCAGAAATGTACAATTTGTTGCGAGTGCAAGCAAGAGTAACCGCAAACTTAATTATTTTTCAAATCAAGATCCCACTTACAGCCAAGGAAACTTATGAAATCTTACGTCTTATCCCCATTCCCCATTTAATTAAAAATAACACGGAAGTTACAATTCTACCAGTTTCTAGTTATGTGGCCGTCAATCTCAAACAAGATTCTTTTATGAGAATGGAAGACGAAGATTTAAAGTTGTCCATTGAGAAGAACCCTTTTACGACATTATGTCATTTGAAGACTCCCGTTTACGTTTGAAACGATAATAATTTCTGTAAGACCAACTCAGACACAAACTAACTCAGTAACAATTAAAAATAGTTGCAATAATAAATGGATTCAATTAAATATTCCGAACAATTATTTATATTTTTGTTGTGAGGTATGTCACCTGAAACTTGTATGTGAAGATCAAGTTACGCCGCTTAAACTTATCAACACTGGATTGTTTACGATAAATCAGTCGTGCATTATTAAATCAGCTGATTTATTTGTTTATTCGGAGAGGCAATATGAAAATAAAATGGCAATCAAGCCGCAGATCGAAATTCCTAAAATTTCTCAGTTAAATCATATTGTTGTGAATCTAACGTTACCAAAATCATACCCAGAAACAACCAAGGCAGATAACCTTGACCTATCTCAGCTCCAAAATATTCAACAAGACATCGTAGTCGTTGTGATCGTCGTTGTTTTGGTATGGAAATATATCAAGAACAAAGGAGCATCGGCAGCAGCGGCGGGAGCGGCGGCACACGCCGCACGCGCGCCCGCAGCCGCCGAGCCGCCGGCGCCGCCGCCCGCGCCCCGCGCGCGCGCACCGGCAGCGGCGAAGGCCACAGCCGGGCAGGTCAGCCCGCCCATTGCGTTATGTAGTGATCAGTATAGTGAAATTAGTGAGTTTACAAAAAATCGTGCGCGAGTGTCTTTAAAAAATGAGTGTACCGCGTCCAATGTACAAAGTGCTAGTGCGCGAGTGGTAGTGCAAGATATAGGGTCGTCCCCTATCGTACAGCGATCGGTATTTAAACCTAAGGACGAATTGTAATTTTAGTTTTAAAATTAAAATGCCCTTTCATCTTGTTAATTCATCCAGCAAACTAACTTAGTTATTAAAATGGTAAAAACAATGATATCACCTTGTTAGCCGCATTAGCTTTAATTTATCACCTACTAACCCCATTTTTTCCCGCCCGGGAATATGTACGAGCAAGCGCGTACATCGCATCATCAGCATTTTGACCATTGACCCACATTTGTCATAAATCATAGCAATTAAATAATTACACAATTCAGTTCGCAAATAGCATTGTATCAAGTCACGCGTACTCATTCATTCATCATTAGTTTATTGGTTCTTTATCTAAATATACACAAGTTTTATCTTAGCAAGTTTTATCATTTTATCAAATTAGTTCTATCCCGAACACAGTCACTGTGTAATTTGTGGACACAAAAAAGTGTTAGTACTGCACTCTCCAGTTACCTCAGTATTAAGTCTAGCTCCATGTATTCTACTGACGATATTGATAATAGAAAGCCACTTGTCTATGCCCTTTGACTCGGGATCGATTTATATTTAGTGTTATTAGGAGTGGTGACTTATTACAGAGCATCACTTTTACAAACATAATTACTTTGCTTTTGTAAAAAGAAGCTTGCAGCGTTGTTTTATACCTATACTTTTTGTAATAATGGGTTGATTTTCCGCGAACAGCAAATTAAAAGTATTTCTTTCCAAATAACCCGAAATGACGGGTAGGGAATAATTTAAGCATTGCACACAAATTCCATATTAAAGGTCAATATATATAGGTGCACTCTTACATATTATTATCCGAAAAATTGAAAATGACGTAGGTACTTAAGTATTTAGAAAAAATCAACCCGTCTCACAACCAGCTCCGATGGGACTCGAACGTCCTTTCGCTATCCGGGCGACTGCTCTAACCACTGAGCTACAGAGTCGTTAATTTTTTCACTTTTTCTAAATACTTCATATTAAATTTTTCAATAATAAAAATTGCAATGTGAATGCAAAAAAGTAAATTTTAAATAATCTTACATATCTTTTATAATATTAAACACACAAAAGTAAATAATAGGGCGCCCATTAAAAAGCAGTCAACATTTTCTGCATGCATAGGTACACTTGGCGAATGATCACAAGCAAAAAGTCAAGCAGAATCCTATTATAAATCAAAAGGAATGCTTACCAAAGATTTTATAAGGAAAACGATGGTCGGGAAAGGAAAGATATTATTTAAGCGTGGACCACACCGCCACCTGGCGAACAAGCTAGCGAGGCAATCTCGCAGCTTAGCTCTGTACCCCGAGTGTAAGTTTTTATGTCAAGCAAACGCAAACTATTTCGAATGCGTATTAATGTCAATTTGTATGAAAGAAAACTATATAAGCGCGCTACTCGCCGCTAGAGGCGCTAATACAGTTTTCATACAAATTGACATTAATACGCATTCGAAATAGTTTGCGTTTTTTGACATAAAAACTTACACTACGGGCACTGTACCCCTAGTGTAAGTTTTTATGTCAAGCAAACGCAAACTATTTCGAATGCGTATTAATGTCAATTTGTATGAAAACTATATAAGCGCGCTACTCGCCGCTAGAGGCGCTAATACAGTACCCCTAGTGTAAGTTTTTATGTCAAAAAACGCAAACTATCGTGAGTGCGTATTTATGTCAATTTGTATGAAAACTGTATCAGCGCCTCTAGCGGCGAGTAGCGCGCTTATGCAGTTTTCATACAAATTGACATAAATACGTACTCGAAATAGTTTGCGTTTGCTTGACATAAAAACTTACACTCGGGGTTTTTCATACAAATTGACATTAATACGCATTCGAAATAGTTTGCGTTTTTTGACATAAAAACTTACACTACGGGCACTGTAAGAGCACACACTATCAGACCGCCGGCAGTTCGCTAGCAGTCCTCGATCGGACAGGCCGCCTGACATTTTCACAAGCTTTCCATGTTAGTTAGTATGTTAGTTAGTGGGGGACAAATATTGCAAGCTTAATTTGACCCACTTCCCAATGTTCGATGAAGCTGAAATTTTGTATACAGGTTTGGTTCAGATGACAATACAATATTAAAGTACAGTCAGCAAAAAGCTTGTCATAAAAATGAAATTTTTACAAAAACTTTTGTACAAGCTTTTTATTATCTTGCCATGTTAGTTAGTTAGTATGTTAGTTAGTGGGGGTCAAATCTTGCAAGCCTAATTTGACCCACTTCCCAGTGTCCGATGGAGCTGAAATTTTGTATACAGGTTTGGTTCATATGACAATACAATATTTAAAGTACAGTCAGCAAAATAAGCTTGTCATAAAAATGAAATTTTTAATTTAAAGTCGGTTTTTGTATGTAAAACTGAATGTGCGGCCGATTGCAGCTAACTGACATTGACAGGACGTTGCCTGCAGGCGAACTGATATTAAGTGGGGGGGGGGGGGGGGGGTTGCGGTGTGAACCGCAGTAAATGACCCCAGAGACTATTTATTTATTTATTATTTATCAGTCCAGCAGGAAACGGTCTGTCAGTTGACGAAATCCATGATATCTGGTTGTTTTATGTAAAACTGTGAGTGTGAGGCCGATTGCGGCTAACTGACAGATAGTATCTGCTGGCGGACTGATAGTCTGTTGGGCCCTTAACAAAAGAGGTGAAATAGGCATGCTTCTTTTTATTCACTACGAGGTAGCACTTAGTTTTCATCGCACCTGATGTTAAATAGTGATAAGGTGAAGGTGAAAGCGCACTACTCCCGGAATCCTTAATCACTGAGGAACTGGCTATCTTATATCTAACTGCCGGAACACAATAATGCTGAAAACATCATTGTTATGGCGTAACGTCAGACTTAGATAAGATGGTGGTAGCTAGCCAGGCGGACTAAGAACAAGTCCTACACCCAACTAAACCTAATACAAAATGTACCCCCATTCGGAATCGAACCCGGGACCTCTGGCTCTAGACAATTATTTTACTTAGTATTATGGTATTCTTTTTATCACGCATTATCCACAACGGGTTAGCGCTTAGCCTTCATCACACCTGATGTTAATTGGTGATAAGGCTTAAGTTCGAAGCGCACTACTCCCGGAATCCTTAATCACTGAGGAACTGGCTATCTTATCTCTAACTGCCGGAACACAATAATGCTGAAAACATCATTCTTATGGCGTCAGATTTAGATAGCAAGCCAGGCGGACTAAGAATAAGTCCTATTACCAACAAAACCGAATACAATATTATGTACCCCCACTGGGAATCGAACCCGGACCTCTGGCTCTGAAATCGGTCGTGTGAACCACTAGACCACAGAGGCAGTTGTTTGGCTCGTCCAGCAGTGTGTCCCGCGCTTTATACAGTAAATAAATCTTTCATGGTTGACATAGGAGAAATGTTAGTTTGTACAGAATCTATAAATCTGTCGTCGGGTCTGGGGATTGATCGCGCTGTCATTTTGGGTCATCTTCTATTTCACCGAATAAACAATATTGCGTAACTAATATGATTGTGTTTGCAGCAATAATGTAAATAAAATAAATTGAAGTTTTGTATGAAAAAATTTAATAGGCATTTTTTTTGGGTAGATATTTTAGATTTTTATTTCAAAAGAAATTTATATAAATACTGTCTTAATCCAAATAACATCACAAGTACAGACAATCATGCTTAAATTTAAAATTATTTTGTTAGGTATTACGCACAGAACACGGAAAGATTTTTTTCTACGTTTGTACTCGGCCATTGGGCTCAGCTGCGTTGACAATTCGCATTAGGCCCGCGTGGTGCGTCATAGTCATAGCCCTTTCTCCTTATCCATCCATAAGTGGAGACATAAAAAAGCTGATGATGACGATGATATTCAATTATTGAAAAATTTTACAATGTCTGAAATCACAGGCATGGTTTAAACTGTTTTCTATTTGAAAAATGGAAAATGAAGTATTTAGAAAAAATCGACCCGTCTCACAACCAGCTTCGATGGGACTCGAACCCACGAAAATTTCTAAATACTTCATTTTTCCATTTTTCAATAATAAAAATTGCATTGTGAATGCAAACGACTAAAAATTAAAATAACTTGTTTTCTATTTGTTGTAAAATGTTTATACCTAAGGCAAGAAGTCTCGTGTTTAAAACAAAAATGTGAAATCTCCGTATTACAATAAAATTGAAAAGAAATATTTTTTTTTATTGCCACTTCCAATACATGGTCTAAATATTATTATCCTTAAATCTAAGGAAAATGCCGGAAATGTTTCAGGGAAGATTTATGTGTCACGTCAATGGAAAGGAAGCGATGAGTCTTTAGTAGTACAAAGGAATCGGGTTTACAGTCGTCTGGGATTCAAAGGATTGGATTGGATAGCTTAAAACAAGATTCTGTTTCACATTGTCACATCATCTGCCAGCAGGCCTACTCAAATTCAACGAAAAACGAAACTTCGCTACCTGTTACGCTCCGGGCATGACAGAATCGAGTGTAAGTGGCGGGGCTAACTAAGTTTCGTGTATGAAAAGTACAGGGTGCCTACCATCAACTATAAGGGCCTAAACTGCGTCACGCGGCGCCCGCGCGGTTCCATACAAAAGTGCTCCGTCGCGGGCTCCGTCGCGGGCACCCGCCCGTCGCGGGGAGGCGGGCCCCGCGCCCGCGCCTTGTGGCCCGTTTCCCCGCGACGGCCGCCCGCGCGGGTGCGCGCGCGGGTGCCCGCGACGGGGCTCGCCAGCCGCCAGCGGTAGCACGCACGGGCTTGCTCAGTCAATAGCGCTATGTGATGCGGTTCCACGGAGCCCGCGCGCGTGTCTACGGACGGAGACCCGCGACGTGTGCCCGTCGCGGACGCCCGCTTTACTCAGTTTAGGCCCTAAGAAAGCGATTCAAAACTGGTGCGTTCCAGAATAGGTTCCTAAAATGAAATGTCCTTATTTCCTACCATAAACTTTTAAAAACTGAATCGCAAATGAATTGCTGAATGAACGAACAATTTGTGTCCTTATTTCTTCTAACTTCTGTCATGCCCGGAGAGTGAGAGGGATGGGTATAACCTGCAGGTGTCATGTTAGCTTGACCGAGTTATAAGTCAAATAAGAGTTCATGACAGCTAATCGGCTGTGAACAAGCCATTCAGCGACATGTCACAAAATACGCAAATAGAATCGTGGCACGAATAAGCGAAGCAGATCAGGGTAGGTCCTAAACAAATCCGCAATAAGAGCCAACGCGCACTTGTGATTTTTAATCGACCGATAGTTTAGTCGGAATCGTAAGCCGATTGTGATCAAACTGTCGGCCAATAGTTTGGTTTTAAGAGCCTGCGCGCACTTGTGATTTTTAGTCGACCGATAGTTGGTTGATAGTTTAGTTGAATCCGGGCGCGCGCTCACATAGTCCTTCATGCGCAGGCCAATAGTTATGCGATAGTTGTCCGATAGTTGTGCGATAGTTGTGCGATAGTTGTGCGATAGTTGTGCGATAGTTGTGCGATAGTTGTGCGATAGTTGTCCGATAGTTGTACAACTATTGGCCAGTCATTTTCGATAGTTCGATACTGAATGCGCAGTCTACCGATAGTTTAGTTGAATGCAGTGCGCGCGCTCACATAGTCCTTCATGCACATTACCGCCCGGCCGATAGTTGTGTGATAGTTTGATCGTACAACTATCGGCCACTCATTTTCGATATTTTGATCGGTCGATAGTTTAATCTTCAGTGCGCGCACTGCCATATAACTCTATACTGAATCCGAAAACGATAAAACTATCGCCCGATTAAAAATCACAAGTGCGCGTTCGCTCTTAGAGTTGATGGTAGGCACCCTGCAAATAGGTCGGTGGAGGCGTCTGGTGGCTCGTGTGTTGTGAGGCCACGGCCAAGCTAAGGTACAATTTATGCAAACAAAATTAAATTATGTAATGAATGTATAATAATATTTATCTACTAGATAGCGATGAAAATTAAAAGAATAAAGAAGCAAAGAATATGTGCGTCGAATACAGTCCAAAATATACAGTCCAAAGAATAAAGAAACCCAAGAAACGCTGGCAAGTTTATTGCGCCTATTCTTCTTGTCAGTTAAAAAAGTCTTGAATGGGCGGAAGGAAAATGTTGACGATTTAAAGGTATCTTGTTTATTTGAATAAATATTTTTTTATTCTTTTTATTTTTATTTTAAAAAAAATTGTAATTAAAGTGAGACCGAGCAATATCGGGCAAAAATGCATGAATTCACTCGGACTCAGTTCTAACGCTTCCCTGAACAATAACGGTGGGGACGTATTGAATTAGCGTTCCTATACGGTGCCGGGCGGCACTAGCTTCATTACCATTTCTTTTTATTTAATTCATTAATTTAAAGTAGTAGTAGTAGAAAATAGTTTCATGTTTACTACTTTAACTGTTCTGTGCAATAGTCATAGTCTGGATTGAAATAGTCAAAAATGCCCATTGCTTTTGTGATAGCTAGGTAACTCTTATTCCTATCGCCATAATGCTAATATTACACGGTTCAACCAAATTGATTCACTTTGGTTGAAAGGCGCAGAAATACTGGCGCACATAGACATTGAATGATTCACTTTTACGTTTACATTGTTCAATTTGGTTGCTTCATGAACCGTGTATTCCCGCCATAAGTCTCCTGAAACGCTAACGGAACTCTTCGCGTTTCCTAACGCAAATATCTGGCAAGCAAATGTTATTTTATTTCTGGTGATATATCGCCGTTACTACTTGATACAGTGGCTAATAAATTATGTTTATGTTAATACGTAATGGTCAATTGGTTATTTCCTTTTTCTTGTGTTCTGCGGGTAAATTACGATTTCCGTTGTAATTTTTTTTCGGGATATTTAGCTGATGTTATAAAATTTTGAAGTTACACTTAAATATTGGGTATACTTCTTACAATACAGTTCTTATAATTTTTTTTTTATTTCGCCCCCGAAAATTCACCCCTTAATACAAGCTTCAGTCGTTTACGTTATATCTTCGTTTTATGAGCATTTGCCTAACTTTGTCGAGTCTTCGCGTCGTTAATTCCGCAAAGCCTGAAGACCAAGGTCTTTAACCCGTGCGTCCTACCCGTAGTGACTTACGGAGCCGAAACGTGGACACTCACGGTGGGACTAGTCCACCAATTTAAAGTTGCTCAGCGAACTATGTAGAGGGCTATGCTCGAAGTCTCTCTGAAGGATAGAGAAACGAAGTTGTCCGACAGAGAACCAAAGTCACCGACATAGCTCGAAGAATAAGCAAGCTAAGGCCGCTTTCACGTTTAGGGCGGCAGCAGCGGATGCCTTTACATTATAAAAAGAGCGGCGCGGAGGCGTGTTAATTCGGCGCACTGCACGCACTTCTTTTAAGTAGCAGTGGGCTGGTCACATCGTTCGAAGAACCGACGGCCGTTGGGACAAACGAGTTTTAGAGTGAAGACCGCGTTTAGGCGTAGGGCGCCCTGTTGCCAGGTGGAGTGACGATCTGCGAAAGATGGCAGGCGGGGGCTGGCTGCGAAGAGCTGAAGACGAGCTCAGTGGAATAAATTAGGTGAGGCCTATGTCCAGCAGTGGACGAAAATTTGGCTGATGATGATGATGAAACTTATTTTTTTATTTTGCCCCCGAAAAGTCACCCCCTAATACAAACTTCAGTTGTTTACATTATATCTTCGTTTTTGAGTAGTAGTAGTTTTGCTGTGATCATAAGGTAAAGTTTTTGTTTTTTATTGCTGGAAACCTAAACAGATTTCCCTCTGGGATTCAGAACAAGTAGATGATACAATTCTTATACCTTAAGTAATTCATAGGTATTGGTAGGCCAATGAAATCAGTAAATATAAAGCCGAAATACGTCTGTTATAATCTAACGAGCCATTTCCACGTTTCGCCGGTCGCCACCAAAACATAACTTGTTATTTACTCACATCCGGCTGGCTGCCTGTGGGCTTTGTTAGGACGCGGTTAGAAAATGAGCGGGGAGCGACTATTGACATTAATTTTTAAATTTTCTTCTATTACTTTTATTTTACTATAAATTATATTTGTATTAAAATTAAATTGGCAAGGGAAGAGATGTTGAGAGCCGTTGGAATGTTGGAAGCTGGTTCCAGGCAACGTACTGTGGCTGCTGCCATTGGCATTACCCAGAGTGTCTTAGGCCGCCTTTGGATACGCTATCGTATCATGGCACGGGCAGCGTAGCCGAGCGACATGGAGAAAGATCTCGTATCTCCACTCGAAGACAAGACCTGTACATCCAAAATACTGCTCGATGGAATCGTACCATGACCGCTATGATGCTGGCCACCAGGCTCCACAGCGCTTCAGGCTTGCTGATAAGCGACCAAACCATCCGGAATCGTTTAAGCGAAGTGCGTCTGCGTTCCCGAAGGCCGCTGAGGGTTCCACCCATAGCACCCCACAATCGTAGGGCCCGTTTAAAATGGGCCCGCGAACATAGAAATTGGGAGGAAGAAGACTGGCGCTGTGTTTGCTTCTCTGATGAATCACGTTTCGGTATGAGGCCGGATACAAGACGCACTCGAGTTTGGAGGACCTCTGAACGTCAAGAACGCTTGAGATTTTGTCAGGAAGTTCATCCATATGGAGAAGGGAACAATCATGGTTTGGGCCGATATTTGGATATTTGGTGGAAGAACCGATCTTATTTGGATCAGGGGAAACCAAATCTGCGCAGAGGATTGTTTCAGATGTGATCATTTTCTTGCGAGGCCGATTGGGTGGTTCGCTTGGACTAATGCATGACAATGCACGTCCACACACGGCTAGAGTCGTAGCGTAACACGCAATCTTGCCGATTCTCATATCAACGTCCTGCCGTGGCCTGCACAATCACCAGACCTCAACCCAATTGCGCAGGCATGGGACATGCTCCAAAGAAGAGCTCTGCCAAGACTGCACACCCCACAACAACTTTTTGACTTGTTAGAAAGAACGTGGCCTATTCGTATTATTTGTATTATTCGTACTATTCTATACTATTAATATACTATACTATTCGTATTCCTCAAAGTGATTTGGATGAACTGATTTTAAGAATGCCAAATCGCTGTGCTTGTGTTATTCGTGTAAATGGTAGAAATACAGATTTTTTATTTTGATTTTCAAAAACAACCTTGTTCTTGCATTTTTTGCCAATTAGGTGTTGTAAAAATTTGTTCTTAATTTTTTCAACATAATAGGGATAAAATTGTTTCCTTAAAGATAAAAAATAAAGCAAGAAGCCGGTGTGGAAAACCAGATTAGGTAAATATTATGAGATTTTTTTTTATATCGAAATATGTACTTGGCCCCTTTTGATGTCTGTATGAATATTTTCATGATTTTTTTATTTGGTGCCCTTATACTCTTTTCTTTACTTACTGTCTACGGTTTACTTTTGACCACAGCTTTACGGATTCTTCAAACAACGACTTATTGTTTGTTATTGCTATTGTTCAGTTAACCAAGTTCTCAGGAAAAGCCAGCCTTAGACAAATTTCAAGTATAAATATAAACATGCTATTGGCTTTTCGCGGTTTTACCCGCGTGGTACCCGTTCCCGTGGGTGTATCGGGATAAAATATAGCCTTTGGCACTCGAAAACAAGGTAGCTTTCAACTCGTGAAAGGAATTGCACGCTTAATCGATTTCAAAATCGATTCAGCAGTTTTTGAGTTTATCCATTAGAAACAAGCAAAATACGAACAGAAATAAAATGTTTTCTCTTTATACATAACTAGCGGATCCTCGAGGTTTTACCCGCGTGGTACCCGTTCCCGTTGGAATGTCGGGATAAAATATAGCCTTTGTCACTGGAGAAGAATGTAGCTTTCTAATGGTCAAAGAATTCTCTAAATCGGTCCAGTAGTTTCGGAGCATAATCGATGCAAACAAACAAACATACAAACAATCAAATCTTTCCTCTTTAAAATATTAGTATACATACGAAGGATTATAATACAGTTCTGGCTTGCAATTCGTTCTTCTTCTTCTTCGCCGTTTCCATGATTCATATCAATGCCCAGTGTGTGGCAAGTGGCCACTTACCTGAATCTCTCATTCCATGAGGTCAGTTCAGACAGAATCGAAAAATCCTCGCGCAGGCCTGAGTCTATTCTGCCCGATTCTCATTGATACTCAAAATGGTCAGAGCAGTTACCATGATTGTGTTTTCTACTGTACCCATTGACTTGATAATAAACCTGTAGGTAAATATTGTTTTGTTTAAAACCTTCGCATCGCAATCTGCCAAGTCTTATTTGCGATGTTTCATTTCTTTTCGTACTCCGGTCACATCGCAAGGGACACCGCTCGCGTCTCTTGTCACCTCAACTCACCTACCTCGTCTCGTCGCCCGGCTCGATAGCTCGCCCACAGAAAAATATGCTCGCCCGCCCGCTGGTGGTGTGGCCGTATGGTAACTGTTATCTGATGCTATTATTTTGTATTAAAACAAATGGTTTTAACAAAAACAACAAAAAATTGTACATGTTTCACGCCCGACTTCAAAGTACTTACGTTATTTATTTGGTGAGGAATTATTTCTTACTTTTTTGACGTGGTTTTTTAGAAGGCGGTTTTATTTTTTTATAAAAATAATTTTTATTGCTCTAAAAATTTTCTAAACAACTTTTAGCCATTTCTGATAAAGGCAATTAAAATAAGGTATTTTAAGGTAATAATAACAACCGTTAGAATTCCTTATATCATAAATTTTTTTTCAATAAATTCCATTTTCTGTTTAAAAAAATGTTTTGTATGAAAATTTTAAGAAATTTGTTTTTGATGAAATACTTTAGAAACCTTTGTTGTTTACAATTAAATTGTTGTTTTGCAATAGACTGGTTTCTAGCGCATTAGAATATATTGATTTTACCTGGGTTTGGTTTTGATTTTACGCAATACTTACAAAAGTTTAACTATCAGTAAGTGGCCAAAACCGGTACATTTGGCACCTCTCACACATTTTGTATTATATACAAAAAACTATTTAACTTTAAAAAAAATTTAAAATGTACCTTTAAAGCTAGATAAATTATCTATAATTCAAGATATAATTTGTGTCTTAAATACCTAAAACTATTTAGTACTTAGTGCTTAAAAGTCAAAAATTCCTTAAAGTGGCCACAAAGGGTACCTCTGCCCTATGTACCGATATGTTTAAAAATTGTTTCATCCTTACCTTAGAAACACATCTGCGCTCTCCCTTTAACAGGAAAACTCTGCCATACTGGATGATCAAGTATGATTCCTTTATCAACAACAGTAAATTTTAATGTCGAAAAGTCATATTCGTTTACTACAGTCATTAACGAGTATCGAATAGATTTCAATAAAACAATTGTTGAGGCAGAATGTTCGCCAGATATTCAGCGAAAAGGGAAGTACTTCCTCCGAGCTAGGTGTCTGTGCTCGGGGACCGCGGCCCGACTGTTAGTAGTTGGAAATTGTATTTATGCGACGCATCTGATAAACTCTGTTAGCGCGATTCATGTTTCCATACAATTCTTCAGTTCTGTCTTGACGTAGTGTGTGACGTCAGGCTTGCGCGTCGATGTTTACATTCGTACTTTTCGCTGATCCTGCATTTCTTCAATACTCGGCGTCTTGCTTATGTTGCGATGTGAGTGCGTCGCTACATCACACCCTCCCCTTGCTTGAAATACTCGTGTTAGGCCAGTGACGCTCCAGTCTCCCAGTATGACGAGCGTGTGCTGCTGGCTGCTCCATGGGCGGTATAGCTTCATATGCAGAACTGCCACGCCGCTGGTATGTCCCTTCAGTTCGGTCGTGGGCTGCCTTGTTGCCGTCGTCCGCCAGTCTTCGAGTAGTTGCCGCAGGACCAAGTCGCGTTTTGCTGCTGATCGTGGACCTTGTAGGCTTGACTCCATCATGAGGGGTGGTATACCTTTATTCTCCAGAAGGCTGCTGCTGTCCAATGTCGGTGGTCACCAATGTTGAGGCATTAGGTTGCTTCGCCAGATATTCAGCGAAAAGGGAAGTACTTCCTCCGAGCTAGGTGTCTGTGCTCGGGGACCGCGGCCCGACTGTTAGTAGTTGGAAATTGTATTTATGCGACGCATCTGATAAACTCTGTTAGCGCGATTCATGTTTCCATACAATTCTTCAGTTCTGTCTTGACGTAGTGTGTGACGTCAGGCTTGCGCGTCGATGTTTACATTCGTACTTTTCGCTGATCCTGCATTTCTTCAATACTCGGCGTCTTGCTTATGTTGCGATGTGAGTGCGTCGCTACACAATATTAGTTGAAAGTTTAGTATTGGAGTTTTCTTGCGAAAATTTGATTGAATAGTATCATTCATTTCGGTGCCAGGTCATTTAATTTCGGTGTTAGGGCATATCATTTCGGTGGGTAGACATTTCATTTCGCTGCGCAATGATTTCATTTCACTAGCTGGCATGAAAATTTTCAACACGTATATCTCGTAAGTTTATTTTTACATTTCCAGATGGTGAAATAGTTACTACATGATTGCTCTCTCAATCATTCGCGCTAACCTCGAAGGCGCTAACATAATAACGAGCGACGGCGCACGGCAGTCTCACACTCACTCACTCGAACAAGGGAATAGGCGGCCATACGACGATTCGACGATAAGTAGTTTAGCCGCGCCATTAAGCCTGCTGTACACGGGTACAGTAAACGGTAGAGCTAGGGAACTAGCATACTACACTACCAGTTCTCAGTACTCTACCAGTTTTAGTAGAGTAACTGTTTACACTGACTATTATTTTGTATACTGACTAGCTTCCGCCCGCGACTTTGTCCGCGTGGACATTCGAGACAATACTTAGGGGACCAATGACCAGGATAAGAAGTATTCTATGTTTTAATTTCATAAAAATCCGATCAGCTTTTTTATACGTGATTAGGCGGGTCCTCCCTCACCAAGCGAGCAGCCTCGCGCAAGGCAGAACGTTTGCCACGTGCGGCGGGCCTCGCACGAGGCTGTTCACTTGGTGAGGGAGGACCCGCCTAATCACGTAAAAACGGCTGATCGGATTGTTATGAAATTAAAACATAGAATACTATTTATCATGATTGTTGGTCCCCCTGTGAAAAGGGGGTGGAGTTGTCAAAAACACTGATACAGGAAAATATTAATTTTCAATTGCCAGCCTAAATACAAAATTTGAAGATCCTAACTTCATAACTGACGGACTTTCGTACACATATTCATCCCTTATTTTACCCCCTGGGTTTGATTTTAGGAAAATTACGAAATGGGTTGCCTGTTTTTTTAAGAAGTAAGCCTACAAAGTTTCAAGTTGAAAAGTCTATTTTTCCCCTGACTTTTCATTCAAAATTTCCCCCCTATTTCAACTTTTTAGGGGTTGAATCATGTTCAGCGTGTTAAAAATCAAAATAAATGCCATTTTTGCAATCATCATCCCATAAAACCTCAATAACGACATCAATATCGATTTTTAGGTTTATTTATCCCATTTAACCTCTAAGGGGTTGATTTTCGAAAAAATACGAAATATGTGTTTCCTTATTTGTTTTACTTTCCGACCATAAGCCTAAATAATAAATTTAATTAGGGACTTTCCAGATACACCATTTCATCTCCCTTTTCACCCCTTTGGGGGTGGAGTTGTCACGCTGACACAGCTAAATATTAATTTTCAATTTCCAGCCTAAATACAAAATTTGAAGATCCTAACTTCAAAACTGACGGACTTTCATACAAACATTCATCCCCTATTTTACCCCCTTAGGGGTGGAATTTCCAAAAATCCTTTCTTAGTGGATGCCTACACTGTATAACGTATCTATGTGCAAAATTTGAAGTCTCTACGTTCAGCGGTTTGGGCTGTGCGTTGATATCTCAGTCAGTCAGTCAGTCAGTCAGTCAGTCAGTCAGTCAGGACTTTGAATTTTATATATATAGATGCTATTATTTTGTATTAAAACTAGAGCAGCGCCTCTTTCGGTCATTTATGGAACTGAAATTTAGCACAAGTGCTTGGATTGGAATCCTAAAAAGAATTCTCACTCAAATATAAGGTCCTTCTTAAATAGTGCACATAATTTTATGGGGTCAATGTACTCATGCTTACCAACAACTTTTACTATGGTACCAACATTGAAATCGCGAAAAAAAACAGCTGTTACATACATTTTGATCTATTCGATTTAAAATTTTCTATGGAACAGCTGTTTTTTTTTTCGCGTTTTCAATGTTGGTACCATAGTAAAATTTGTTTATATGCGTGAGTACATTGACCCCTTAAAATTATGTGCACTATTTAAGAAGGACCGTATATAATCCAATTCCAACAATATCACAGGTCAAAGTCATGACCTCCTTTTTGAAGTCGGTTAAAAGGTTTTTTGATCCAACAGTATTACATAACTAGCCATGTTTGTTATATTAAAAATAATGTTTAAAACGTATAACAGTCCCTTAAAAGGCATTTCGTAGCATCGCATCGCTACCTGTATTTTTCGATCAATTAACTTGGGCCATTTTATTTTCCGCCAAATTTAATTCAAACAAAGCGAGATACGGAAATGGAACGAAATTTCTACTAAAAAGAAGTAGGGCAGGCGTACCGGTTTTGGCCACTGTACCGGTTTTGGCCACTTTTTAACCGACTTCTAAATCAAAAAGGAGGAGGTTCTCTATTCGTCTGTAAGTATGTTTTTTTTTTTTTTTTTTTTGTGTATGTCCACCGATTACTCGAAGACGGCTGAACCGATTGAAATGGTTCAAACGTTATTACATCAGGTTGGTTTCCAAGTTGGTCCCATTTTTTGAAATTTTGAAATCGGTTCAGTAGTTTTCAGGAAATCTTGAAAATACTGTCGTTTTCGTTACCACTTTATGTGAATTTAATACTTATCTTTAGGCATAACTCCTTTGTTTATAAACCGATTTAGATGATTCTTGTTTTGTTAAAAAGGGGATACCTCAGGGTATTTTAACCGACTTCGAAAAAGGAGGTTTTGAGTTTGATCACATACCTATTTACCAGAAAACACGCAAATTGCCTGCACGATGCACTAAAAAGAGTGAAATAAAAATTATTTTTATAAAAAAATAAAACCGCCTTCTAAAAAACCACGTCAAAAAAGTAAGAAATAATTCCTCACCAAATAAATAACGTAAGTACTTTGAAGTCGGGCGGGTTTTAACAAAAACAACAAAAAATTGTACATGTTTCACGCCCGACTTCAAAGTACTTACGTTATTTATTTGGTGAGGAATTATTTCTTACTTTTTTGACGTGGTTTTTTAGAAGGCGGTTTTATTTTTTTATAAAAATAATTTTTATTGCTCTAAAAATTTTCTAAACAACTTTTAGCCATTTCTGATAAAGGCAATTAAAATAAGGTATTTTAAGGTAATAATAACAACCGTTAGAATTCCTTATATCATAAATTTTTTTTCAATAAATTCCATTTTCTGTTTAAAAAAATGTTTTGTATGAAAATTTTAAGAAATTTGTTTTTGATGAAATACTTTAGAAACCTTTGTTGTTTACAATTAAATTGTTGTTTTGCAATAGACTGGTTTCTAGCGCATTAGAATATATTGATTTTACCTGGGTTTGGTTTTGATTTTACGCAATACTTACAAAAGTTTAACTATCAGTAAGTGGCCAAAACCGGTACATTTGGCACCTCTCACACATTTTGTATTATATACAAAAAACTATTTAACTTTAAAAAAATTTAAAAATGTACCTTTAAAGCTAGATAAATTATCTATAATTCAAGATATAATTTGTGTTTTAAATACCTAAAACTATTTAGTACTTAGTGCTTAAAAGTCAAAAATTCCTTAAAGTGGCCACAAAGGGTACCTCTGCCCTATGCACCGATATGTTTAAAAATTGTTTCATCCTTACCTTAGAAACACATCTGCGCTCTCCCTTTAACAGGAAAACTCTGCCATACTGGATGATCAAGTATGATTCCTTTATCAACAACAGTAAATTTTAATGTCGAAAAGTCATATTCGTTTACTACAGTCATTAACGAGTATCGAATAGATTTCAATAAAACAATTGTTGAGGCAGAATGTTCGCCAGATATTCAGCGAAAAGGGAAGTACTTCCTCCGAGCTAGGTGTCTGTGCTCGGGGACCGCGGCCCGACTGTTAGTAGTTGGAAATTGTATTTATGCGACGCATCTGATAAACTCTGTTAGCGCGATTCATGTTTCCATACAATTCTTCAGTTCTGTCTTGACGTAGTGTGTGACGTCAGGCTTGCGCGTCGATGTTTACATTCGTACTTTTCGCTGATCCTGCATTTCTTCAATACTCGGCGTCTTGCTTATGTTGCGATGTGAGTGCGTCGCTACATCACACCCTCCCCTTGCTTGAAATACTCGTGTTAGGCCAGTGACGCTCCAGTCTCCCAGTATGACGAGCGTGTGCTGCTGGCTGCTCCATGGGCGGTATAGCTTCATATGCAGAACTGCCACGCCGCTGGTATGTCCCTTCAGTTCGGTCGTGGGCTGCCTTGTTGCCGTCGTCCGCCAGTCTTCGAGTAGTTGCCGCAGGACCAAGTCGCGTTTTGCTGCTGATCGTGGACCTTGTAGGCTTGACTCCATCATGAGGGGTGGTATACCTTTATTCTCCAGAAGGCTGCTGCTGTCCAATGTCGGTGGTCACCAATGTTGAGGCATTAGGTTGCTTCGCCAGATATTCAGCGAAAAGGGAAGTACTTCCTCCGAGCTAGGTGTCTGTGCTCGGGGACCGCGGCCCGACTGTTAGTAGTTGGAAATTGTATTTATGCGACGCATCTGATAAACTCTGTTAGCGCGATTCATGTTTCCATACAATTCTTCAGTTCTGTCTTGACGTAGTGTGTGACGTCAGGCTTGCGCGTCGATGTTTACATTCGTACTTTTCGCTGATCCTGCATTTCTTCAATACTCGGCGTCTTGCTTATGTTGCGATGTGAGTGCGTCGCTACACAATATTAGTTGAAAGTTTAGTATTGGAGTTTTCTTGCGAAAATTTGATTGAATAGTATCATTCATTTCGGTGCCAGGTCATTTAATTTCGGTGTTAGGGCATATAATTTCGGTGGGTAGACATTTCATTTCGCTGCGCAATAATTTCATTTCACTAGCTGGCATGAAAATTTTCAACACGTATATCTCGTAAGTTTATTTTTACATTTCCAGATGGTGAAATAGTTACTACATGATTGCTCTCTCAATCATTCGCGCTAACCTCGAAGGCGCTAACATAATAACGAGCGACGGCGCACGGCAGTCTCACACTCACTCACTCGAACAAGGGAATAGGCGGCCATACGACGATTCGACGATAAGTAGTTTAGCCGCGCCATTAAGCCTGCTGTACACGGGTACAGTAAACGGTAGAGCTAGGGAACTAGCATACTACACTACCAGTTCTCAGTACTCTACTTTTAGTAGAGTAACTGTTTACACGGTAGAGTGAACTCGCATACTACTCTACCACTTCTCAGTACTCTATCAGTTTTAGTCATCGATCAACAATAACACCTAGTTCGTTTTAGTAGAGTAAATGTATATGCCACCGGAAAATAATAAAAAGCGCAAATTTATAAATTTTCTCAAAAAATTATACCGGTTTATTTTTCGGTGACATATACACGAAAATTTTCATTTTGTTAGTAGAGTTACGCATAAATGTCACTCGGCAAGAAACGCTAGAACAAAATGAACGCCACTCATCGAGAAATTGTAAGGAACGCTCTAATAAAGTCTTAACTAGCATCGGGTCCCGCCTGAAGGCTACTTATAAGGCTCGTGGTTTTTTACTATCACATTTTACCTATAAGTCTTAACTAGTTATTCTACTAACCTAACATGGGTCGAGTAGTCGGTAGAGCAGAGTAGAGCAAGGAAAGTGGTAGAGTAGCTTGCCCGCGGTGCTAGCTACTCTACTCTACCAAATTTCAGCACTCTACCCTACACTAACACTAACTACTAACACCAAGTTCCTGCGTCTGCAAAGAGGCGATGAGAAAATGTCGATATGCAAGAACGTATCGTTATAGGTTGAGACTAAACGGCACATGGGAAAGCATAACCGTGTGTGTGACATACCTCAGTTGTTAAATTTTGGCATATGTTTGCCATCGCCCTTAATTGCTTGATGTGGTCGTGTGTGACCTCATAGGTATTTGGCGGGATTGACAGAAATTGCTCAATTTTAGTGGGCCGTGTAAGCTCACCTTAAGAAACACATTTGCTGCCTGTTTATGATTTTTTTATTTAGATATTTCTTAATTAGACGCCTGGGGTGGAAGTCTCTTCGGGATAGCGATCGTTATCATTATCGAATTCGGTTCGATAAGTCAATGCCGCCAGGTTGTGGTGATTCCTCACAAATTAGGGGTGTTTTTATAGATGTACTTAGGTAAAATTTTTTGGAGAGATAATTTTCTGTTGGAGATTGTTGAGAGAAACGTATCTGAATTTCGGTGGATGTGTAGTTTTAGTTACAGTAAAAGTGTATATTTAGTATACTTTTGATGTTTGCTTCTTACCAAGCCACTAATTTATTATTTTTATTTTTATAACAAGATTTTTATTCAAATGGCAGTGGTACAACATTGATTTTACTGCATATAGAATCAACCGATACTTGGATTTAACATATTATAAAATAAACCAATAATTAGATAATATATTATGTGTTCTTGTGTTATGCGGGGAAATGCAAGACGGGAATCTGGCACGCCATTTCGCGTCAGTAATTGACAAGCCGCCGTTGACACGGCCGCGCGATTGGCTAAGCTAAAATATTAGCCCTCCCTCTCACTCGCTCGAGCATTGCGATGACGGCAGATCGTACCGACAATATTCGTTAGCTTTAAATAATATTTGTGGTTAGCTCAGCGGGCTTTCAAATTTCAACGCTATGTTTGACGTAAACCTCGCTAAGTTCTTTTTTTAAAGCGTTAAGTCAACGATGGTTGCTGTAGCAATTTACACGAATTACAATACAAAACTAGTTTTAACTATTATTTAGTGGCTTGCTATCGCTCAAATATACTACAAAACACACTTTTTACTATAAAAATAGCCCCATATCCCACCAAATTCCTCATTTTGAGTTAACGACAACCGTCGGTAAGTTTACGATCGCTATCCGGAAGAGACTTCCACCCCTGAGATACCTAAGCCTATGTGCCACAAAAAGCGATGTTACAAAGATATTAAAACTTAATTTGTGGTTTCAATAGAAAATGACTCCAGAAAATACTGTGCATTTAGCCAAGATAAAATCAGCCTTAATCCTAATAAATAAATTTGGATAAATCGGCCAAGTGCGAGTCGAACTCGCCCATGAAGAGTTCCGTACCTTCTTAACGTTCCGATTACATATACTTACTTACCATTTATCGCCAGCAAAAATAATTTTGTTTTTCATCATTTTCATGTGATTCATAATGTTTGCATGAACGACAAAGTTACATTTGCGGTTTTTGAAAATGTTATATCTCAAAAACTGCTGATTATATCTCGTAGCTGACAATTTTCGTTATACTTAAGTGTTTATTGAGGTCTACAGCAAATACTTATTTTAGATTTTTCACTCTCTTACTTTAAAAGTTACACACACATTTTATCACTTTGGAAGTGTCTTTCAAAATATTGACTATGAAAAAAATTTATTAAAGATACCTTTATTTAAGTTTAAAGACCTATCTATAAACAGCCCACAGGAATAAGTTCAATGAAAAAAGTCTTGATAGTTTTGGAACAAAGTGGCTGTAACATAAAGACAGACGGACAGACAGACAGAGAGAAATGACGAATCTGTGAAGGCCGTATTTTGCCATTCGGCTGCGGAACCCTAAAACGTCCCTTAACAAGAGTTAGATTACCGACAGAAGCGGCTCTTGTTCCCAAATCAATTAGTCTAGGCCGTCAATAGAAACACAATTTAATTCAAAACGAGCCCAAATTTGGCCTTTAGAAATTCATTCTGTGGAAAATTTAATTTAGGCCCGTACTTGTAAATATAGAGCCAGTGTTAGACTTTGGTATAAGTTAAGTTTAATGTTCTTAGCTTCGGGGAGCAATATGTTAAGATGTACAGTGCCACTGTCAATCAAACTATCGCCCGATCAAAAATCACTCATCCTCCACCGCTGTCGCCGAGTCAGTTGTGTTTGTAGCCAGTGCGAACTTGTGATTTTTTTATCAGGCGATAGTTTGATCGTTCTTGGTATAGAGTTATACGGCAGTGCGCGCATTCGACGATTAAAAAATAAAACCGCCTTCAAAAAAACCACATCAAAAAAGTAAGAAATAATTCATCACCAAATAAATAGCGTAAGTACTTTGAAGTCGGGCGTGAAACATGTACAATTTTTAGTTGTTTTTGTTAAAACCCGCCCGACTTCAAAGTACTTACGCTATTTATTTGGTGAGGAATTATTTCTTACTTTTTTGATGTGGTTTTTTTGAAGGCGGTTTTATTTTTTTATAAAAATAATTTTTATTTCACTCTTTTTAGTGCATCGTGCAGGCAATTTACGTGTTTTCTGGTAAATAGGTATGTGATCAAACTGAAAACCTCCTTTTTCGAAGTCAGTTAAAATACCTTGAGGTATCCCCTTTTTAACAAAATAAGAATCATCTAAATCGGTTTATAAACAAAGGAGTTATGCCTAAAGATACGTATTAAATTCACATAAAGTGGTAACGAAAACGACAGTATTTTCAAGATTTCCTGAAAACTACTGAACCGATTTCAGAATTTCAAAAAATGGGACCAACTTGGAAACCAACCTGATGTAATAACGTTTGAACCATTTCAATCGGTTCAGCCGTCTTCGAGTAATCGGTGGACATACACAAAAAAAAAAAACATACATACAGACGAATAGAGAACCTCCTCCTTTTTGATTGAGACGTCGGTTAAAAAACGGGCGGCGGCGGCGGAACTTCAGTGCCCGGACCGACCGACGCCGTGACATGCTGAGGTGTGACCGTGACCCGGACGTAATCCGTCAGGAGGGCGCTAAAAATATTGGTGTGCGAATATTTTATTTGTCTTTAGTGTTATTTTTTTTTCTTAAAAGACATGAATGAAGAGATGTTGAACAAAGGCATGGCGTATATATTATTGTTTCACCACACTCAACTGAAGCGATATTATGATACGGACACACGTCCCAGAGGGCCTACTCTGAAACGCTAAACCCGAAACTTCGTTATACCCGTCCCTCTCACGCTCCGGTCATGTCACATTCGAGTGCAAGGGGCGTGGCTTGCCGAAGTTTCGGATTTGCGTTTCAGAGTACGGTCCCTGTCACGGCCCGGCCACGGCCCTGACGGGACACGGGTGCCACGGCCATGTCCCTGTCACGGCCATGTCCCTGTCACGGCCCTGATAATATATGAGTGTCAGTTATTCTAATCGCTTTGGGGCGACACCGCGACAGTACGTTGGTTGACGCGAACGCGTCGCTGCTGACGCGAACGCGTCGCTGCTGACGCGAAAGTTTAACCGAAGCGTTGTTTTTCGGGTTCCGTACCCAAACGGTAGAAACGAGAATGTATTACTAAGACTCCACTATCCATCTGTCTGTCTGTCATCAGGCTGGGCCTCATGAACCGTGGTAGCTAGACAGTTGAAATTTTCACATATGATGAATGATGCTAAAAACAGAATAAAATAAATATTTGAGTGGGGCTCCCATACAACAAACGTGATTTTTCTACCGTTTTCGGGACGGAGCCCTTCGTGCGCGAGTCCGACTCGCACTTGGCTGGTTTTTAATACTGCAAGTTTTGGTCGGAAACAAAAGTCGGCTAAAGTATTGCAGCTCTATAAACTTAAGGCTACTCGGAAAAATATGGACTTTTTGATTTAAAACTATAGGACGGTTACAGTTGTTAAAAATCTGGTAATAAGATATATATTTCTTCATACCTTTATCTAGAATCGTATAGTTTCAAAAACACGATTTTATGATTTTGCCTCGACACTTTTTATTTTCGAAAAGACGTCTAAAAAATACGAAAAGTGAAGATTATTCTTAAATGGGGTTACTTACACTATTGGAAATTGGTTTAATCAGTGGACACCAATAATATTGAGGATCGTATAGAAGCATTTTTTTAAATCGCTGTAGTTTTTTAATACGAAGTGATTTTGTGATTTTTTTTCCTAATCTGCAAAATCGGTCTCGCTCCCGCGCGCGTCGTTTTCTCATTGCTATCTCGCTTCAGCACATTTTTTCCGAGTATCGCCTTAAAGATATACACTGTAGCCGTGTGTACTGGTTTTGCCTTAATTAATATAACTTCTTTCCAAGCTCGAATGGTTGTTCACATCTGGTAATTGGTAATAGGCGTTTTAGAAACAGGGAACATTTTCAACGTGTGACACTAATTTAGCCCTTCGGGTGTATTGGGGTAATATCGTCCCTAAAATTTTATTATTAAAGAACCTTTTGTTTTGCTGAAAATATAGAAGTAGCTTTTGATTTTGGTATTTTTTAGCTGATTAACAGTTTCTTTTTGACGTTATTAATCGTAATAATTATTAATGTAAATGATATTATTTTTATTTTCATGTGATTTAAAATGTCGGCTTAAAAGCTATATCGATGACGAATAAAAATCCTACTAATATTATAAATGTGAAAGTTTAGATGTTTGGATGTTTAGATGTTTGGATGTTTGGATGTTTGTTACTCAATCACGCCAAAACGGCTGAACGGATTTGGCTGAAATTTGAGACATAGATACTTTGTAGCCTGGAGAGGAACATAGGCTACTTTTTATCCCGGAATAGTATCAAATTCCGTCGGGATAACGTCGTGTAGTCCACGCGGGCGAAGCCGCGGGCGGAAAGCTAGTGGTTAATAAAGACAAAAGAGATTTTTTGATATGCATGCGGTTCTTATTTAATAGTCGACTAGTGGTTGTTTTTTTATATTTTAAATGAGGTTCAGTATTTTATAGGAACTTACTCGTTTTTGAATACAGCCTTATCCGAAGATTCGTTTGTTATTTTTGTCTATAACGGGTTAGCACTTAACCTTCATCACACCTTATGTTAAGGCTGGAGGTGGAAGCGCACTAGTCCCGGAATCCTCAATCACTGAGGAACTGGCAATCTTATCTCTAACTGCCGGATCCCAATAATGCTGAAAACATCATTATTATAGCGCCAGACTTGGTAAGATGGTGGTAGCTAGCCAGGCGGACTTAAAACAAGTTCTACCACCTCCCCAAACCGAATACAATATGTACCCCCACTGGGAATAGGACCCGGGTCCTCTGGGTCTTATACCGGTGGTGGTGTGAATCACTAGATCACAGAGGCGGTTAAATTTCATTGTTTATTTTCGTTGAGAAATCCATGGGGATGAGGTTAGCGCACTAGACCTCGATCGTTGAAGTTAAACAACTTTTGCAATGGTCGGTCACGGGATGGGTGACCAGAGATGTATTATCTTGAGCTCCTCCGTGCTTCGGAACGCACGTTAAAATGTAAGTCCCGGCTGTGCTTGCAATCGTTAATATCTCCCAATCCGCATTGGGCCCGCGTGGTGGGTGGCCCACGACTATCCTTATCCATCCATAAGGAAGGCCCAGCAGTGTGGCCATCAAATGGCTAATGGTTAGTATTTTAATTTACGTTTTTATTTTAGGATTAAGGTCCACAATAAAATTCGTCAAACTACGAATAAATCCGACTTCGTAACAGTTCTCATCGCTCTGTCTTCTGTATACCTTTGATGTTGTTATACATTTTTGAATACTTACCTAGTTGTCAGTGTTCTGACATGGGTCAGGTAGTAGCTGTCGACCCCAATAGACAGATCTATTATCGGAAACTATGGATGTATGGGATGGGAAGGCCAAAGCCGAAGCTATAACAGCTATCATACCTTTAACATTTAATTGGTTCAAATTAATCTGCCTATGCCTTTGTTTGTTATAGACTAACTAGAATAGTTGTATGTGATAGCTACTGAGTGGACTGTAATGAATTAAAAGGCTAAATATTAGTAGAAACACGGGTTTAATAGGTAATTTGCAGCAAAACAACTTGACAAGATCAGAACAATAAGACAACACAACTGACAAACACATAAAAAAGCAAATTCAAATAACGGTAATAGACAATAGCAAAATATATAAAACTATTTAGAACGCCAACAGTATGGATTTACATTGTGTGCCGTTTCAGGTTGGACTTACAATAACATTTCAATGAATTAAAGTGCATTAGACTTTTATTGAAATATTATTTTAATCGTAATCTTTCGTCCGTAGATACCGTTCATTGTAAAAATAAAAACGTCGAAACGTCGTCAGAATATAAATTAAACCCTAAAAAAGAACAGAGTGTTATCCATAAAAAGATGTTTTCTTTAAACTGTTAATCTTAAGGTGCAAATAATAATTAAGATGACAAACAAATGATTTAAGGTAGTAAACTTTCAAGAAAGAACCTATGCTAAAGTAGGAATTAAATACAATTAAACCAATTGAAAATCAAGCTTATTTTCACGAATGCTTTTATGATGGGGGTGCGATTTTATAAGGATATTTCGCTGTCACTTACATTCGATCATGAATCTTTAGTAATACAGTATTATACATTACAGTGTTCCTTAAAGCAACATTACATCATTACATTACATTACTTTTCATTGAAAGAAAATAGCACATTCGTGACTCTTTAGCGGCCGATCGTTCGCATTGTTCTGGACGGGAAAAGATCCTGGCAGGCAGTCTCCTTTTGTAAGGACGTGATCTTACAGAAGGAGACTCACATGGCCCGTCTCCGCCGCAGGCGGTTAAGGGGAAGAAGGCGGCGACGGTTTGATCGCCCCATTCTCCGCTAGAGGAGCCAACTGGTGGTTCACACCGTCTGGGAAGGTGGACTCACTTGCTCGGCCTCTTCTTCTTCATCTATCAGCCGGGATGCTCGAAATGCCGGGCCGGATGCTGAGGTTCAGTGGCGACTGTCACAGCTACTTTCAAGACCAACCGGCGGCGATCAGAGAGCGTGTAGTGAGGAGTTTAATGAGTATTCCCCCTTCCTGGCTCCCCATCAAGTTCTTGTTGCTGGATAGCGGCTAGGCGAGTCCCAAATAACCACCTTTCACACTGGGCGTGAATGGGGTATGCGTAAGGCATTCCCCTCACTGTAATAAAAAAGGTCGTAAGCACAATTATTTTTTTTGTATCGTGGTGTCAATCATCAAAACTCAAGCAATTTATGCTTACTCAACGCCGGCGCTGTCTATCTAAACAATTTGTTATAGAATTGTCAAACCGCAGCAGTAACTTTTACGACGTCTCGGCAGATAAGCTCGAAAATTGGCTGTTTGTAGCGTCAGCATCATCATGCTTACTTTTATATGCTGACTCTACGTCGTGATTCTAGGAATATCTCAGTTTATACTCCAACTTTTGTGAAGATTTTATATATAATGCTTAAAGTTTATCCGTTATTAAATGAGCTTGCCGGTAAAAAGTTTTGTAATGAAAATATTTAAGTGAGTGTTCATGCGATGCTAAGACGCTAGGTATAAAAACAAGTATAAAAAGATGCATTAAAATGTTTTTTTTTCTGCAATAAAGTTCTTGTAATTATGTACTTTAGTGTAGTCTGAACTAAAACTATTACGGATTAATAAGGGATTCCGGATTTCTGACTCAGAATGTCATCTATTGACCAAGGTACTGCAAATGCCTAATGTCGGGCAAACAAAATTCATTTCCTAACATAAATGCTTAAATCTAGTAAAATAATATTTGAGTTGTGATATAAAAACCATACTTTCATTTTATACAAACGGATCCTCGAGGTTTCACCCGCGTGGGACCCGTTCCCGTGGGAATATCGGGATAAAATATAGCCTATGTCACTCGGGAAGAATGTAGCTTTCTAATGGTGTAAGAATAAAGTAGTTTCGGAGCCTATTCGATGCAAACAAACAAACAAACAAATCTTTCCTCTTTATAATCTACTAGCTATCCGCCCGCGGCTTCGCCCGCGTGGACTACACGACGTTATCCCGCGGGAATGTGACGTTTTTTCGGGATAAAAAGTAGCCTATGTTCCTCTCCAGGCTACAAAGTATCTGTATCCCAAATTTCAGCCAAATCCGTTCAGCCGTTTTGGCGTGATTGAGTAACAAACATCCAAACATCCAAACATCCAAACATCCAAACATCTAAACTTTCACATTTATAATATTAGTAGGATATATATAAAATTCAAAGTCCTGACTGACTGAGATATCAACGCACAGCCTAAACCGCTGAACCTTGAGACTTCAAATTTTGTACATAGATACGTTATACAATGTAGGCATCCACTAAGAAAGGATTTTTGGAAATTCCACCCCTAAGGGGGTGAAATAGAGGATGAATGTTTGTATCTGGAAAGTCCTTCATTTAAATTATTATTTAGGCTTATGGTCGGAAAGTAAAACAAATAAGCAAACACATATTTCGTATTTTTTCGAAAATCAACCCCTTAGAGGTTAAATGGGATAAATAAACCTAAAAATCGATATGGATGTCGTTATTGAGGTTTAATGGGATGACGATTGCAAAAATGGCATTTATTTTGATGTTTAACACGCTGAACATGGTTCAACCCCTAAAAGGTTGCAATAGGGGTGAAATTTTGAATGAAAAATCAGGGGTAAAATAGACATTTCAACTTGAAACTTTGTAGGCTTACTTCTTAAAACAAATAGGCAACCCATTTCGTAATTTTCCCAAAATCATACCCAGAGGGTAAAATAGGGGATGAATATTATGTGTATGAAAGTCCGTCAGTTTTGAAGTTAGGATCTTCAAATTTTGTATTTAGGCTGGCAATTGAAAATTAATATTTTACTGTGTCAGCGTTTTGGACAATACCACCCCCGAAGGGGTGAAAAGGGGGATGAAATGTTGTATCTGGAAAGTCCTTCATTAAATTTATTATTTAGGCTTATAGAAGGAAAGTAAAACAAATAAGCAACCACATATTTCGTATTTTTTCGAAAATCAACCCCTTAGAGGTTAAATGGGATAAATAAACCTAAAAATCGATATGGGTGTCGTTTTTGAGGTTTTATGGGATGACGATTGCAAAAATAGCATTTGTTTTGATGTTTAACACGCTGTACATGATTCAACCCCTAAAAGGTTGAAATAGGGGTGGAATTTTGGATGAAAAATCAGGGGGTAAAAAAGACATTTTGAACTTGAAACTTTGTAGGCTTACTTCTTTAAACAAATAGGCAACCCATTTCGTAGTTTTTCGAAAATCAAACCCAGGGGGTAAATAGGGTATAGAAACCTAAATCATCTTAAGTACCTACCCTTAAAGTTCTTGGTACCTAACAAGTTCTTGGTACCTAAGCTACTCAGAACTAACTTTTTGATTGTGAAACAGACACTTATTATTTACCAGCTTCCGCCCGCGACTTCGTCCGCGTGGACATTCGAGAAAATACTTAGGGGACCAATAACCAGGATAAAAAGTATTCTATGTTTTAATTTCATTAAAATCCGATAGGCCGATTTTACGTGATTAGGCGGGTCCTCCCTCACCAAGTGAGCAGCCTCGTGCGGGGCCCGCCGCACGTGGCAAACGTTCTGCCTCGCGCGAGGCTGCTCGCTTAGTCAGGGAGGACCCGCCTAATCACGTATAATAAACGGCCGATCGGATTTTTATAAAATTAAAACATAGAATACTTTTTATCCTGGTTATTGGTCCCCTAAGTATTTTCTCGAATGTCCACGCGGACGAAGTCGCGGGCGGAAGCTAGTATAAGTATAGATGTGAAAGGGTGTTTGTGGGTTTGTGTGTTTGTTTGTCCGTCTTTCACGTCAAAGCGGAGCAATGTATCGACGTGATTTTTGGTATGGCGATAGTTTGGGAGCAGGGGGCCGATTCTCAGGCAATCGAGAAAAGTTCACTTTTATAAGCTCGAAATTCAAATATAACACAGTTTTTGTATTGTCAGAATTTCACAATCGAAAAAGTTCGATCGAAAACCAGTTGAACGCAACGAGTGGTACCATGAAGCTCGACTTAATACTGAGGTAACTTCATGAGTGGTACAGACCAATAGATGTTCGTATACGAACTTAGCTGTCAAAATGAATTTGTTGACATGTGGGACAGTTTAGTTTGTTTGAAACGCTCTAACTTTTCAATAAAAACCACAAACAAAATGTTCGACATACGAATTACCACACTGAAAAAGTTCGAATGCGTGAGAATCGGGGCCCTGGAAGGGTGACATAGGTTACTATTTATCCCGGAAATTTATCACATTCCCTTGGGATAACGTCGTGTAGTCCACGCAGGCGAAGCTGTGGGCGGAAAGCTGGTAGAGAATAAAACTTCAGTTATTATCGAATAAGTAATAAATCATTATTTCTTGTAGGCATATCAGTTTTGATTCTGGTAGGTATATGTTATTGGTATAATTAACAATTAACATTTGTGGATCCAACACCATAATCTTAATGCGCTATGAACAATTATATGAGCTGCCACTTTGAGGTGTTCTTGTGAACTAATATTTGCTTGTGAGTAAATATAGATACCAGTGGCGAGGGCTCGAAATATGGCGATGATAAGCTGGTCCAAAACTGGTGGCAATAAATTAATGATCTGCAGGTTCGGTGGGGTGGGAGTTTTAGGGATTTTTAATTTTGCATGTCGTATTTATTTATATCTAATCAAAAGCCTAAATAATAAGTTTTAAAAATAAGTAATTTCCATACAAACTTTCACCCCTTATTTTCAACCCCTTGCAGCCCCTTTTCGCATTAAAAAGTAGCCTATATCATTTCTCCGGCTCTAGACTATCTCTGTACCAAAATTTATTTAAATCGGTTCAGAAGTTTAGGCGTGATTGCGGAACACACAGACAGACAGACAGAGTTACTTTCGCATTTATAATATTATTACTAACTTTCCGCCCGCGGCTTCGCCCGCGTGGACTACACGACGTTATCCCCCGGAAATGTGATTTTTTTTCGGGATAAAAAGAAGCCTATGTTCCTCTGCAGGCTACAAAGTATCTGTGTTCCAAATTTCAGCCAAATCCGTTCAGCCGTTTTGGCGTGATTGAGTAACAAACATTCAAACATCCAGACATCCAAACATCCAAACATCTTAACATCTAAACTTTCACATTTATAATATTAGTAGGATAGTAGGATAAAAATATAAAAATATTAATTTATATATAGTAAGATTATCATTGTATCAAAAGATAAATCCTGAAAGTACTACTCCTAATTCAGAAGACACTGAAAAATTAACAACAGAGTTCCACGTAATAGGCAAAACTTTTGCCAAACTGGGAACATATTTTTTCAACTTCCAACTTAAGAGAATAGAGCAAATAAATCTTAACATAATTCTGATTTATGCAGTTTATGAGAACTTTAATTAGAACTGAAAAAGTCGTCTCGAAAGAAAAAATGAAACAAAAAAATTAACTCCGTAACAATGAAGACAAATGGAAGAAATACCGGATATGGTATATTCCCACCGAGCAATATCATTACCTAATGTAATACAATTATTTAAAATGTTTCTTTCTTTCTTACTTACTGGTATTTTTAGTTTAAATAAATAATAATAAATATTGGACAACTGTATAATCGCAACAAAGGTTGTACACCGCGGAAGGTAGGTATGCCGTCGTTATGCCTTACCCTTCAAAATTCCAAAAGATATTTTGGCTCAACGCACGTTTGGCCCTTCGATGTTGCCAAGTTTGTTTGCGCGCTTCACTGATGATCTGATATCGATGTTGTGTGTTTTTAAATTTATAAATTTTTAGTTATTTAATATCATAATCATAATCATAATCATAAATTCTTTATTTGTCAGAATATGGTACAAATAGATGTTTCTTACATTAAAGTTTCTTCATATTCTACTGATATTTCAGTGTACAAATTTTTGACAATTATTTTGAATTATTTTGAAACCTACGTGATATTCATTAATAATTGTTAGTTTAACATGTCACTTACTAAATTTAAAACGAGTTATACTTAAACAATTCAAATTATAAAATGTAAAAAAAAGTAAGTATGTAATAAAATTTGTCAAATTAAATTTCAATCTAAATTAAGTAATGTCAATAGAAATTAAGTAATGTCAATAAAAATTAAGTAGGTAATGTCAATAGAAATTAGAAAAATTGTCATTTAAGAAATCATTAATCTTGTAATACATTTTGGTCATTAGAAATTTATGCAACTCTTTCTGAAATTTTGTTAATGTCAAGTTTGTAAGTGTTTCTGGCAACTTATTATAAATACGTATTGCCATACAATAATCATTTTTTGAATACATTGCAAACCTTTGAGGTGGTATACACAACTTTTTTCTATCTCGTCCTCTATAATTAACATTGTCATTTTTTGTGTTGAATAGAACTTTATATTTTAACGAAAGTAGCCACTTCATAAAAGTATTGGCATGGTAGAGGAAGAATATTAAGGTCTCGGAATAATGGTTTGCAAGAGTCCAAGTATCCGGCTCCACATATCGATCTAATACATTTCTTTTGTAATTTGAATGCCCTTTCAACATCAACAGAGCACCCCCATAGAATAACACCATAACGGAGCATCGATGCTACATAGCCATGGTATGCTGTTAATGCTGCAGCCTTGGATGCTATTTCTTTTATTCTCCTTAACGCAAAGACGAATCTGTCAAGTTTACTTATTATTGAATCTATATGAGCCTTCCAATTAAGTTGATCATCGATAATTACACCTAAAAACTTTGTCATAGTCACTTCATCAATTTTTTTGTTTGTTATAATTAATGTCCAATTTATATCTATTAATACTACGTGTTTTAAATGTCATATCTTTAGTTTTATCTATATTTACTTTTAGGTTGTTGTCATTCAGCCATTTTTAATTTTAGCAATGGTAGTGTTTGCTATTTCATCCAATTTAGACTTGTCATGATTTTTTATAATAAGTGTTACGTCATCGGCAAAAAGGACACATTGTTGCTCTGTTATATCAGTCATTAATTTTTTTATTTTTTTGCATTCACAATGCAATTTTTATTATTGAAAAGACTAGGTCGTGGGTTCGAGTCCTATCGGAGCTGGTTGTGAGACGGGTAGATTTTTTCAAAAATACTTTATTTTCCATTTTTCAATTATATTTTTTTTATCAATTTGTCTATTTTCGATACTTTTCTATTTTAGTGTGCAGAAAAGCTTATTTTAATATTACAAATTCTTTTAAAAGCTTATTCCATCGATTATAAAATAATTTATAACTACATATTTACATTTTATATTTTTTATATTTTTCATTCTATTCTATCGAATTTGGTCAAAGGCTTTATTATACAATGAAAACGACCAAATGCAAATTGTCCTATGGAAACAAACCACAATGAAGTGTACGTTAAACAACCAGAAGCCTGGCTCTCGATGTTTTTACCGAAAAGGGTTCTTTGTTGTAGTTATTGCATTGTTTTGCCTCGGAACAAAAACGCTTTTGAAGAATTTACGCACTTGAAAATAATAATAAAATTCTATTCATAATTGAAAACATCTTTCTGTTTCATGACATACACAATCAAGGCTTTAAATATAGTATTTTGACTATTTTATTTTAAACTTTTACAGTCTTACTGCCGGTCTCAGAGACGCCAATTAACTTTAATTGATAATAATCTCTATCTGTCTCTTTTTTATGTCCGTCCAGTATTGAATAAAGTAGGAATGATAATTTAATACCAATTCGTCTCTGAGTGCGGCAGTTAGTTTTGAGTTATAGTATTTATAGATATTGGAATTTTAATTTATTGAAGATTAATAAATGATATTTGTATGTGTAAACCACCCTGCACTGCTAACTCAGAAACTTTATTCAGTCTCTTTATTTGAACGCCAGTGTTTACGAATTTCAAATTCCTTTTAATAAAAGAAGTAAAAATAATAATAGGTCAGTATGTGATAATTTAGAACCATCGCAAAACTATGTTAACAATTTTCATGCAACTGATAAGATTTCTGGAATCTAATAATATAGTTAAATATTAGACAATTTGATATATTTCTATCATAAGAGTCAGTCAGATATATAACACATAGGGCCGTAATGGACCCCTGAATGTGTGTCCAACTTCACCGCATTTGATGTTTAGAATATATCGTAAGCTCGTTGTCAAGAACATTTCATTGAAAGTTAAAGGATCTGTAACTCAGACCTAAATGTTCGGTAACGGACTTTGAAACGAACCACCCCTAGCGAAGTACTAGTTGTCTGAACTTGTAGAACTTGGCCTTAGGTCTCTCTCTACAACTTAGTTTGGGTGCTTGCGGCTAAATATTTAACGCGTAATACTGCGAATGGTTGCCTGCAAAGACTTAAGGCGATACTCGGAAAAATTATGCTAAAGCGAGATAGCAATGAGAGACCGATTTTGCCGATTACGCAAAAACAAACACAAAATCACTTCGTATTCAAAAACTATAGCGATTTTTAAAAAATGCTTCTATACGATCCTAAATATTATTGGTGTCCACTAATTTAACCAATTTTCAATAGAATATGTATCCCCATTTAAGAATAATCTTGATATTTCTTATTTTTTAGAGGTATTTTCGAAAATAAAAGTGTCTAGCCAAAATCATAAAATCGTGTTTCTGAAACTATACGATTCTAGATAAAGGTACGAAGAAATATATATCTTATTACCAGATTTATAACAACTCTAACAGTCCTATAGTTTTATATCAAAGAGTCCATACTTTTTCCGAGTAGCGCCTTAAGGGGAGATACTGATCCCACCAATGCAACGCATTAATACATTAGACTCTGGAATTTGTATAAAAACAGTAGCATCAGAAACGTAGGTACCTACTTATCATTCGCATCGCAACGTTGCATCTGTTAAATATGTTTCTGGTTCAACTGTTTTCATACAAATTCAAGAGTCTAATATATAATATTTAAAAAGACCCCTGGAGGTATTTTTATCTACTTATTTTCAATGTACAGAATTGGATTGTCTACAGTTTTATTATAATTAGGTATAGATTTACCTATATTAAAAATATAATTTAAGAAAATATTGACCCATCTCTTCACTGACGTTCGTAGCTCAGTGGTCAGTGCATTCGTCCGGATAGTGAAAGGTCGTGGGATCGAGTCCCATCGGAGCTAGTTGTCAGACGGGTAGATATTTTCATTTTCATAGTGGATATTTTTGCGACCTCATTTCGTCCATACTCTTTATTTCGAACCTTTGGTATTTGTATCCGTGTATTTATATGGTATGGTATTTATTTGCTTTTTAATTCATGCCCAACAACAAAAAGCTATCTATCTCTGCTTTTTGCACATATTTATTTTAAAAGTCTCATCCTTGTCACTCTATTTCTTTTTTCTTAATTATTTCAAAGGGTGGTGTAAGAAATCAAAAAAGCGCTTTGTCTCACGCTCGCAGCTAAACTCGATTTTGCTGCGAAGTTCCGGCCCCATACAAAATCAGTTGATTTTTTTTTTAAAGTCCTGCACACCTTTGCTACTCAGCTCCAACCAATGCTTTTTTATTTATGTTCTAAATTCAAATCTCATTATTACCCTCTTGTCATAACAGGATAACAATGAATCGTTTTCGACCCTGTTATGAAGATGTTCAAAATTCAAATCTCATTGTCACCCTCTTCTCATAACAGGTAAACAATAAAATGTTTTGAGCCCTGTTATTAGATAAACAATCATCGTTTTTCGAATAGATGGGATGAAAACAAGCTTTTTTGATATTATAAAACCCACAACTACCAATACCAAAAATCAAAAGGTGCTCCGGTATCTTCAATGTAAGTATATGTAGTTCATATTATATGCAAAAGCTGTACAACGAATATTTGATAAGTAACACACAAATCAAAGATGAGCACAGGTAGTTTCCAGTCCAAAGATATGACTCTCATCACCGACACTTGCAAAGGTCTCCTTGAAACGAAGTCCAGAAATTCTTGTATGGTAAAGGCGTATCTTTCATCTAGAAAACCAAATTTTACATCAATTTCATTATAATAACTAACTTCTTGTTTAAACAAAAGAATCAAACGGCTACTACTACTAGTTACTTTGATAAGTTGACGAAGAAATTTTGACGTCCTGTTTGGCGCATGGGTCCGTATACCTGCCTTCAGCGCGAGAGGTTCCGGGTTTGATTCCCGCAAAAGAGAACTAACTGTGTGCATGAACATGTCTATTTGTCTTGATCTGGGTGTTTTCTATGTAATATTTATCCCGTTTATATTATTCTAATGGCGGCGATTTTCTTGGATTTCAAAAACTCGTTGGTATTTAAATTAACTCACCCCTTTCTGTGACAAGTCTTTCATGTAAAATAAATCTTAGTTTATTTGTTTCTGACTTTAAAAGACCAGCTAAAATCGCAGGAGATACTAGCACTAATATAGTATGCACTGTAAGCACAGTTTTATTTATTAGCAGAATGTAGTATTTCATATGATCCTGTTAACAAAAAAATATAGGGTTAAGTATAATTTTAATATTTTTTAAATATCGACGTGTGTTAGCTTACATTATATGGCATAGGGCTATTCTAACAGGATTATAATTTATGTTAGTATTCATAAATAATAATTAATGCGAATTGTTTGAATGACATTAAAGTATTAAAGTTCATTAAAATAATTAAGACACTGTAAAGGCTGTTTGAGGGTGTATGCCTCAGCGCCGATAACTGGCTTAGAATAAAAACGATTGTCAAATTGTTGTTCGATGGGTCATGAAAAAACTAAGATGAAACGAACGCAATAAAATATTGTAAAAGGATTAACTGTCAAAGTTATTGAAATGCCGCCCCTTCTGAAGATGTTTCCCATACTTGGCATAAGCACCATAAATTAAGTTAATAAATAAGTCTCTGAATAAGAAATTCATTCAAAATACTTTTTTACTTAAAGTTTTGTTAAGACTGGTTAAGGTTAAGACACTCACCTCTTTACAGAAGACCGAACATATAATTATTTCGTTTAAGACCATGTAAGCGTCAATTATGATCTCTGGTATTTTTAAACATTGGGACACAGCATACTGAAATTAATCTGCCCTTGAGTTAATCTATATAAACTATTAGTAAAAATTTCTTTTTTTATGACAAACTTTTTTGCTGACTGTACTTAAATATTGTATTGTCATCTAAACCAAAATTGTATACAAAATTTCAGGTCCATCAGACACTGGGAAGTGGGTCAAATTAATCTTGAAAAAAATCTTGCAATTTGTCCCCACTAACTAACATAGCAAGTTAATAAAATGCTCGTAATAAGTAAACACAACATCAAATACTTCGATTATAATTCAGATATGCACGTGACTCCTACCCCTAGGTTAAAAATCTTTCCCTAATATAAGTTGGGAATTAAGTAACGCATATAAAATAACCAGTTTATTTCCAATCTAAAGTAAGTAAATAATGATTTTTAATGAGAATCAGTTGAAGTACCTTGCATAGAACGAAAAATTTTGAGGAATATAAGAAAAAGTACAAATATTTACCAAAATCGCGAAGCTCTTCACAAATAATTCAATCATTTCAGCGATTTGTTTGTAGGCAGTCAATAACTTAAATAAATCCTTATCACCACTTTGTACATCTCTCTTCAAAACTTGCAATGATTGATTAAGACAGTACATAACTAATACAAATACTAAAATGGTCATATCAAAGGCTAGAGTATATAAAATGTTTAATAATATTGCGATTAATACAGACAATTCGTATAGTTCTTTTAAATAACTAATATGAAATGTATAAATTCCGACAAGCAAAACAGAATCAAACACAAGAAAAATCCAAAGTTTGTTGTATTGACTTCGCTGCACTGAACATAATGAATTTAATTTCTTAAACATCAATAAACAAGATTCACTTTTTACTTTGAGGATCACTGACAGAAATATCCAACGTAACAACGATATCAAAAACAAAACTTTTACAGAGGTAAACTTAATTGATGGGATACTATAATACGAAAGACCTGTATAAGATATCATTTGAAGTAAGTAATAGAATTTTATCATGTTTTTGTGTTTAACATTTGCCATGAATCCAAAATCAACACTAACCGTAAATTGTAGAAGTATAAAAAATAATGAGCATTTTTTGTCAAAATGAATATTTGAATTCATTCCGCGTGTACGCGTTCAATGCTATAGCATAAAAATGAAATTCTTAATTCATCATCATCATTAACTCAAGTAATGAAAAGAGGTATAGTATATAGTAGTAGCGTAGTCTGAGAGCGATGAAAGAAGGTTTCTGAACATAAGCAATATTGTAATGCTCTTTTCTACTTTATTTAATGAATTCATCACTTACCTGTCTAGGACAAAGGAAAATAAAAGTGACTACCTACTCAGTTTTAAAGTAATACATAACATTTATTATTTTTATTGCTATTATTTTTTTATATTTTCAACCTAATCGCCAAATAGGTTGGTTAGTACTAATAATTATACTTAATATTTACAAATGGGTTTAACGATTCCTGCTCTCAGAACATTAGAAAAGTTGTTTAATTTTAATATTTAAGACTATAAAGGGTTGCTACTGCGCGGGTTCCTTCGTCTCTGCCTCTCTGCCTGTTCAATATAACAATACTAATAGCTGGTATAGCTATTAACTGCTTCTGTCGTACTAACAGACATTCAAAAATAACTATGATATGCTACATGAACATACTTGAGCCCTCATAGATCTGTCCGTCTGTCAAGAACCTTTTTCTCAGGAACGAGTGGAGGTATCAAGCTGAAATTTATATCAAACTAGCTTTTCGCCCGCGGTTTCGCCCGCGTGGACTACATGACGTTATCCCGCGGGAATGTGATAGTTTTCCTAGATAAAAAGTAGCCTATGTTCTTCTCCAGGCTACAAAGTATCTGTGTCCCAAATTTCAGCCAAATCCGATCAGCCGTTTTGGCGTGATTGAGCAACAAACATTCAAACAACCAAACATCTAAACTATCACATTTATAATATTAGTAGGATTAAATACGGAATCCCAGTTGGAAAAATCAAACTTCTAAGTAAATAATCAAAACAAACAGCCGTTTATGCACCGTATATTTTGAAGTACACGATTTACAAAATCAACAAAAAAAAATATGTAAGAAGCATTATAGTTATCTTGGCTAGAGAGGCTAGTTTTTTACAGGATATTTTTGGTGGGATTTCACTCCGTTTTTCAGAAAGCTTCAGTTTTTTAAACATCAATAGAAGGGGCTATACGCACTGAACACCTTTTCCCATATCTCGCATAGTTTAACTGAGCTTTGAGGGTTCCTCAGATACTCCAAACTCTCCAGACCTTCAATTTTTGGATACTCATGATGATCTTCTACGACCCTAGTTTTGATAGTTTTCCCTTAATGTGGTCATGAAGCCCAAAGTTCGGGTTTCTAGGTTTATGGGAAATATCAGTTCTATTTTGATGATCAGTGACTCTGCTAGTCATTTTGTCAGTGAATCAGTGAGTCAGTGTCGAATAAGCACAACTTTGTTTTCGTATAGCTTTGGAAATAAATGAGCTACAAACTTGAAATTTTGGGGTCCTAGTGTGTGTTTATAGTTTACTATATGACAATAATTTCAGTGTTTTAAACCTATCCAAAGGTTCTCATATTGAAGCTTGAAAATACGCTGAAATGGTTCCAGAAAAAGATGGTACGGCAGTATTTGCTTCGCGCTCGGCTTGTCGGGGGCACGATAAATGTAAGGTTGTCTCATATTACGATTCAGTTTATTAATGTAATGTAGGTTGGCATACAAAGTAGGTTTTGAATGTCTGATAGTTATTTTTGAATTTCTTATGAGGGTATTCTTCCATTCATTTAAGTATCCTGCGTTATCTTCACAAAAGCAGCATTTTGTGATATTTCTGCATTACTTACTTTGCTGTGTTAGGCATTGTTTTGGGAAAAAATAAGTATCAACGTATATATTTTTTAAAGCTTTTATTGCAACTTTTCGCTGTCAGATCAATACCAATCAGTGCTGTGTATAAAACTAAAGAAAACCAAGTGTTTTATTTCAGTGCCACATTTTGTTACAAAAAACAATTTAGGCTCCTTCTGGTACATCTGTATCAGAAAGAAACTACTCCTCCACATCATGGGTTTCTTATGGTATGTAAGGTTTATACAATTAAAATAAAATGAATGTGTGTGTATTTTGTGTGTGAAAGTGTGTGTGTGTGTGTGTGTGTGTGTGGTGTGTGTATATGTGTGTGTGTGCGCGTTTGTGTATACGTGGGTGCGTGCGTGTGTTTGTATGTTTGTATATCTGTGTCTTTCCATCTATTATTATAATAACACTACTGGGTACATAATACTAGTATATTATATACATTGCTTTATTCATTATGTATTCAAATTTAGTAGTCTTTCTGTCATATCATACTTTAAAGTCTAAAGCCATATTTAAGCTCGAGTTTTGTTAATCCGGTTATAAATGATGGAAGAAAGATGTACGCACTGATTATGCGCAAAACTTGTTTTTGTACGTCGTATGTCTGCTACTGCATCTTTTCTTCTGTTTGTAATATTTGGATCGTACAAAAGTGAGGTATGTTTGTTTAAGAAGAAACAGCATGAAGAATGAATAATTTTCTTACGGTAAGTAAATCAGACAAAGTTTAGGAGTTCAGTTAAGTTGAGTCTCGTTTTTTAAAATACAAAATACAAGAAATTTTGATTTAAGTGGTTCACTTCACATTCTTATACAATATAATAATATATCAAAACCGATTGAGCTAGTGCAACGTAAAGATTAAGCATTTCTTTTGTAGCATGTGCCCTTAGAATAATAACGCCAGCGAAGAGTTATTAATCTATGCATGTGCCGTAATGTTTACAAGATCCACATTAGCTTCCGTATTCTACCTACTGAGTTGAAAGAATTATATTAAATGAGAAAACTGCAATACTAAGATCTGGTAAGTGATGCACAGATTGATGATGATCAGAGGCATTTCCCAGTCTACCGGGATCACCTTCAGAACCGACAGCTGCAAAGGTCGCGCTGACACGTACTCCAAAAACACCTCCACATCCTGTATGTAGATTTCATCTAAAAATAACCGATTATATTTAATTTTATGAAGAATATAATTGCGTCACGCTCGCACAGTGCGATGACCGCCGTCTCAAAGAATCTGTGCAAGCGTGACACACTATATTTACACGGGAATGACAGGGACAGGTAATAACAGGTCATTGTACGGAATTCTTCGTGCTCCACGACCTTACTTTATAAATGGTAATATAAAAACTAGCAAAATAGTTGCATATTATTTGTCACCAACTTGTGCCCCATAGGGTATGTAATATCGGAAGGTTTTCAATTCTGATATTGAGTTCCGATATTAGATCTCAATATCAGAATACCCATATTAACCGATATACCGAATCAAACAAATTCGTGAAAAAATCCGCATAATTGTTAATAAATTGCACGAATATGAGGATGGATTGAGTACAATAAAACCAATCTTTTGTACGAGGAAAGTGTGGTACTAAGGTCCTTCCCTCATGTTTTGAACACATGATCTCGCTCTTAGTAGTGTTATATCTGAGTCCATGGTCCACCGCATTGGATTCACATTTGTCATCAAGTATTCGCTGACCATTTTTCGCTCAGTAGCACCATGTCATCAGCGTAGCTAATATTATTGTTACTGACGCCATCTATATGACACCCGACTCTAGCGTCATTCAGCCCAACGATAAGGTGGTTCATGTATAAGTTAAAAAGCAACGGGGAGGTGATACCCCCTGTCTTACCCCACAACCCAATCTATCACCATCAGAAAGGACCCCGCCCACCTCACATAGTTTATTTGGTTGCTATACCAATATCTAAGAAGCTATATGGTCTCCCTTGGTATTATCTTCGAAAAAATCGTCTTTCGGCGCATCGGCGCACACTGAGAATTTTGCATTTTTTTATCCACAACGGGCAAGCAAATAGCCTTTAACACACCTGATGTTAAGTGGTGATAAGGCTAAAGGTGAAAGCGCACTATTCCTCCGGGAATAGTGCGCCTCAATCACTGAGGAACTGGCTATCTCTCTCCAGTCCAGTCGATGTTTTCTAAATACTTCATTTTCAATTTTTCAATCATAAAAACTTCATTGTTAATGCAAAAAAGTAAAAATTTAACTTACAATAGCAATAATTTCATCTTAGGCGATTGTCAAATATTTGGAAAGGTAGGTATTTCTTTCATGTGTGAGGGAAGTAATATCTTCACATTGATGAAATTAACGCTGACTATACAGCGCGTAAGAAGTATTGAAAAAAATTCGACGCTTCTCGTAACGACTCCGTAGCTCAGAGGTTAGAGCAGTCGCCCGGACAGCGAAAGGTTGTGGGTTCGAGTCCCATCGGAGCTGGTTATGAGACGGGTCGATTTTTCTAAATACTTCATTTTTAATTTTTCTATTACCATTTTACAATACGATAGGAGCATACCTGTTATTATTAATAAGTTATAATTACCTCTTTCTTGTAGCAACTTTTCATTTAAGACTAACTTTAGTTTGGTCGCTTCTGATGTCAAGAAACCAGATGGAATTGCAGGAGATATCAAGATCAATATCTTGTGGGCATTATCAAGAATTTTAACTGTTACAAATACGATGTCCTTCACTTGAACCTAAACAGAAATTTAAAAGTTTAATAGGGTATTTTACTAATATTTTTTTATGTATTTCAAATGTTTTCCGAAATATTAACTACACAAATAAAGTTTTTATTTTAAATTATCTTGAATATTTTCAAAGTTATAAGACATCCAACTTTCATAAGGGAAATAACAAGCAGGGAAATAACAAGCATCTCTCTCTCCATTGCTTGCTGTGTATGACCTTGAGCCTTCTTATGAGACCCATAGTAAAAGACCACGTCTCATTTCCATAGGTTATTACTGGCAACACACACTGGGCACCCAATGAGCAATGGAGAGAGCGATGCTTGGTATTTCCCTTCCCAATCGAATCAGAAATTATGAGATCCGCAGGAGAACTAAAACGAACGACATCGCTTGAAGGATTGCTCAGTTGAAGTGGCAGTGGGCAGGACACATAGCGCGGAGAACCGATGGCCATTCGAGCGGAAAGGTCCCGCGAACGGGACGACGTTCCGTGGGTAGGCCCCCTACAAGGTGGACCGACGATCTGGTCAAGGTCGCAGGAAGCCGCTGGATGCGGGCAGCGCATGACCGATCGTTGTGGAGATCCTTGGGGGAGGCCTATGCCCAGCAGTGGGCGTCGTACAGCTAAAATGATGAAGTTTCTTTTTTGTATATTTTTTTTTCTTTTGTGTCCTTGATTGAAATGTCGTAATTAATGTCATAGCTGTAAGTTATAATGATAATAAATTAATGATTCATGATATAAAATGTTCTGCTTTTATATTATTAAGCAACTCACCTGAGCACCAAACGCCGTATATTTAACAATATCTCTTAAAATATTGTAGGTTCCTATTGTCACATCTGGTACAGATATTACTAGTAATACGGCGTACTGAAATTTACAAGAAGACACTTAAATAACTAGAATAGAAATTTAAAAAGATGAAAGCTGCTTTGCGTATTTCATATAGTAGGTACTTATTTAGTTTTAACTCTTTACAGTATATGGGTATGAAAAGAATGAAATATTAATAAAACTTACCAAAATCTCGTAATTTTTTTGTAAAGATTTGACGGCATCGGCAATTTTTTTATATACGTTTAAGAACTCAATTAAGCGCTGATCGCCATTCCTTATGAAAGTGTTCAAAATTTTCAAACGACTATAAAGACCGTATAAGATTAGAAATAGTACGGCTAATGTAACATCAAAGGTAAGTTGATGCACATAGTTAAAAAATAAAAACATGACATATTTAACTTCCAAAGTTGTTCTGGTATAAGCTAAATAACTAATATGCAAACATAAGAGAAAAGTAGTATCTATTATAGCAAATATCCAAAAACTATTGTCTTGTGAAGATTTGCAACTCAATACAGAATTTACAGAATTTAATTCGTTGAATATTGCAGCAAAAGATATGCTTTGACTCTTAGTCATAAGTGTTACAATTAGGAAAGCCCAACGTATACCCGCTAGAGAAAACCAAACTTTCAAACTCATACTAGTATCTCCTAACAACTCAAAACAGTAGTAATACGATAAGCAAATGTAACATAAGGTTTGAAAAATGGAAAATATTTTTATTATCCATTTATGTTTTATACTTATTATGAACCCATAGTTTACACAGAGTAATATTTGAAGACAAATGATGAATATATGAAATGTTTTGTCCATGTTCGTTGTAGTTTTTAAATGTCAACGTATTATATTTTTTATCAATATGCTGACGACCAACCCGCTAGTTCTAGTTATTCTAGTTTTTTATATACCTTATTTAGTACCTTTTGGCTTTCAACTGATATCAATTTATCAAAGATAACGTTGACTGGTTGTCTAGTCATTAAGTGATTAATTCTAGTGTACCTGTATAATTTGAAAATCAATTTAATTTAAGTACTTGCATGATTAATGTTATCATCACTACTTTACAATGAAATAAAATAAAATATTATACGTAATAACGTACCAATATGACCGCTACCGCATTCATAGGGAGAACCTACATCGCACTAGCAGAAAAATGCTCAACAACTTTCAATATCCGACAAATAACCATCGTACAGTTGTCCCCGGGCTAACATCACCTAGCCCGGAAGAAAGCCATACCACCACTCTTCCTTTAACACTGTAATGCTTATTAATAAACTGTTTTATGGAAACTCATCATCATCATCATCATCATGTCAGCCGAACGACGCCCACTGCTGGGCATAGGCCTCCCCCAAGGATCTCCACAACGATCGGTCCTGCGCTGCCCGCATCCAGCGGCTTCCCGCGATCTTGACCAGATCGTCGGTCCACCTTGTAGGGGGCCTGCCCACGGAACGTCGTCCGGTACGCGGTCGCCATTCGAGAACCTTTCCGCCCCAACGGCCATCGGTTCTCCGCGCTATGTGTCCCGCCCACTGCCACTTCAATGATGCAATCCTTCGAGCTATGTCGGTTGTTTTAGTTCTCCTGCGGATCTCATCATTTCTGATTCGATCGAGCAGGGAAATACCAAGCATCGCTCTCTCCATTGCTCGCTGGGTGACTTTGAGCCTTCTTATGAGACCCATAGTAAAAGACCACGTCTCACTTCCATAGGTCATTACTGGCAACACACACTGGTCAAAGACTTTCGTCTTGAGACATTGAGGTATTTCGGACGCGAATATATGTCGGAGCTTCCCAAACGCTGCCCATCCGAGCTGGATTCGACGAGAGATCTCTTTCTCAAAGTTGGACTTACCTAACTGGACCGTCTGTCCTAGATAAACATAGTGGTCAACAACTTCGAGTGTAATGTTCCCAACATTAACTGGAGCGGGTGCAACATGGGCATTGAACATGATTTTCGTCTTGTCCATGTTCATCTTAAGACCCACTCTTTGCGAAGCATTACCGAGATCTTCGAGCATTGTGTTCAGGTCTTCCAAGGTCTCAGCCATAAGAACTACATCATCGGCAAACCGTAGGTGTGTTAGGTACTCGCCATTGATGTTGATGCCGTATCCTTTCCAGTCCAGCAGCTTAAAAATATCCTCCAACGCAGCTGTGAACAGTTTGGGAGAGATGACATCTCCCTGTCTCACACCTCGCTGTAGTTGGATAGGATTAGAGCTCTGGTTCTGTAATCGGACCGACATGGTGGCGTTTTGGTATAAGTACCTCAGCACCTCGATGTACCTGTAGTCTATTTGGCACCTCTGGAGAGACTGCAGCACCGCCCAAGTCTCAATCGAATCAAAGGCTTTCTCATAGTCCACGAACGCCAAGCAAAGTGGCAAGTTATACTCTTCGGTCTTCTGTATAACTTGCCGCAGCGTATGAATGTGGTCTATGGTACTGTAGCCTTTCCGGAACCCGGCTTGTTCGGGAGGCTGGAAGTCGTCGAACCTGCGAACGAGACGATTCGTAATGACTCTCGAAAACAACTTATAGATATGGCTCAGAAGCGAGATGGGTCTATAGTTCTTCAAGAGAGTTTTATCACCCTTCTTGAAAAACAGCATCACATCGCTTCTGCCCCATGCCTTTGGCGTTTTGCCCTCAAGGATGACTGAATTGAAAAGCTTCTGGAGGACTTTAAGTATCGGCTTACCGCCCGCTCTCAGAAGTTCTGTTGTGATTCCGTCATCGCCCGCCGCCTTGTTGTTTTTAAGCTGCTTGAGAGCCATTCTAATCTCGTACAGGCTGACGTCCGGGATATCTTCGGTATGGTGTCGGGTAAGCTTGGCTCTAGGGTCTGTAGCCTTGCTTTCAACAGGTGTTTGTGTGGAATATAGCTGTCCATAGAAACTCTCAATCTCCCTCAGGATTTCAGGTGTTGACGAAATGATGCTACCTTCCTCAGTTTTCAGCCTCGTCAATTGACTTTGCCCGATAGACAGATCTCTCGCGAACACTTTGGAGCCTTTGTTCCGCTCAATGGCTTCTTTAATACGCTCGGTATTAAATTGGCGAAGGTCGCGCGTCAAAGACTTAGATATCTGTCTATTAAGCTGTCGATAACGATGGGCATCCGCTGAGTTCTGCAGCTTCATTTCGTGTCTCTGATCCATGAGTAGGAGAGTCTGACTGGAGAGTTTCTTCAATTTGGGACGGCGGGTTTTATAGTACTTAGACCCTACCGTGCAGACAGTATCCACCACCATGTTGTATAGATCGTCCACGTCTATGCTGTTCTCAAGGGCTTCGAAGCGGTTTTGAAGCTCGAGCTGAAAGCACTCGGGGTTTTGAATTTGAGCTGGTATTGGTCGGAGCGTGGATTTTATCAGTCGCGATCTTTCGAGCTTGAGATCGATATTCAATGTGCCTCTCACCATACGGTGATCGCTTCCTGTCTTAACAGCGTTGATCACACTGACATCATTGAATATGTGCTTCTTCGTCGACATGATAAAATCGATCTCGTTTTTGACTTTACCGTCCGGACTGATCCAGGTCCATTTGCGGCTTACGGGCTTCCTAAAGAAGGAGTTCATCATATAGAGGTTCTCCCTCTCCATGAAGTCTGCCAGCATCTGGCCTCTATCGTTCCGTTGCCCAAATCCAAATTGCCCCACTCTCAGCTCATCACCGCAACGTTGCCCCAACTTTGCATTGAAATCCCCCATCACAACCGTGTAGTGGGTTTTATAGCTATGCATGGCTTTAGAGATCTCCTCATACATAGCCTCCACTTCGACATCGTCGTGTTTCGAGGTCGGAGCGTAGACCTGGATAACATTCAGCGAATATCGTTTCGATAATCTGAGTATCAGGTACGCTACCCTGCTCGAGACACTTCCGATAGTGATCACGTTGTTGACAAGGGATTTATGGACGATGAACCCGACACCACCAATGGACTGTTGGTCGCCCTCCCGGTGGTAAAGTAAGTTACCGGATTGCAGGGTTATCGAGTCCTCCCCCTCTCTTCGGACTTCAGATAACCCAATGATATCCCAATGTAACTTACTTATTGCCTCTTCCAACTCTACGAGCTTCTCGTCGAGCCTCAATGTGCGCGTGTTATAGGTTGCCAGGTCGAGTCGTCGGTGTTGGTAGCCGGAGCCTACCCGGGGATTCTTAGCACCCCCTGCCCCGCCGTTACCATAGCCGCTACCGTAGCTAGGAATAGCGGGACCGCCGGGGACTGGGGGCCGATTTTTTGAGTGTGTATCCATTTTTTTGGGGGGGTTTGCCATAATCGCCACGCTTGGCAGGCGGGTTGGCGATCGCAGTATGGCCTGTTGTAACCTGGAGACGCTGCTGCCCATCTCCTGATGGCAGTTTTCCCTTTGTCGCCTCTTACGACACCCACGGGAAGAGAGGGGGTAGTGCTATTCTATTTATGTGCCGGCACTACACGGCACAATGGAATGGAAACTAGATAATGGATAAATATATACTTCTAGACTTTATTGTAGTTACTTACTTAATATACATAGATAACACCCAGACCAAGACAAATAGATATGTATTTGTATAATATTTGTCTTGTTCGGGAATCAAACAGAGACCTCTGATGCGGAAGGCAGTTGTCCTAGCCCTGCGCCAAATAGGTCGTCAAATCTATATACCTACATATAATAAAAATTGATCACCAAAGTGCATGTCAGGGCGTCACCAAATCAGATAACTCTTTTTTGTTGTATTTTTTACTGTCAGGAGAACATTTGTAGTAGTAGAACCGGAAAGTTAAACGAATTTAGAAAACTTAACGACCATATTGGTTTTTACTTACCATATTGGTTTAACGACCGTTTTGGCGCAGGAGTAGGATACCTGTCTTCTGCGCCAGAGGTCTCGGGTTCGATTCGATGTTCATGCACACAAATATTTGCCTTGTTCGGCAAGGCAAATATTTGTGTGCATGAACATGTCTATTTGTCTTGGTCTGGGTGTTTTCTATGTATATTAAGCGCCTATTTATTAAAAAAAACGATATAAATATACATTTATTTGTTATCTAGTTTCCATTACAAAGTTTCTTAATTAAAAGTACATAGGAGCTAGGTAATTGGTCTGATTGTAAAAAAAATATTAACTTTTACTTAGCGCTTTAGGAATTTTGTCGTTGCAATGTGATGTGGTTGTGGTACGTGTGGGTCGACACTGACGGGTGTTTTTTATTTGCGTTTATTAATAGACAATATTCGAAGATCAACTCCATTCAAGACAATGTCACTGTACGGTCTTACACCGCACATTCTTACCGCGGCACGTTGCTACTAAATTAGGTTGCGCGTCAGCATTTAAACATTACTTGTTATTTACGATAATTTAGCTATAAGAGATCATAATCGGCAACGGTCGAGGAAAGACCCATCTACTTTTAACTTATATCTACTTATACTACTTTTATAACTATTAAACTCAGTGAAAAAGGGTCTTTCGTTTATCTCACAACATCTAACTTAACTTCGTGCCAGCCACTATAAACTAAGTGACTGTCAATCAACTGAAACTATAACATCTACGTGTATGGTGTTCGTGGTCAACTAAGCGAGCACCCTACATTTTGGTCCTTCGAGGAAAACAACAGGTACGTGGGTTTCCTTTTTCTTTGCACGGTAGCGAATCGGTTCATTTGGCCTCCCAGAAGCGGGAATCCCCAGGTGAATTGAGACAAGGGCGCACATATCGTGTGAGGGAAGAGAAAGCTTGTGTACCTAGGAACGACCATCCAGGATATTGTCTACTGCGTCATCTACTGCGACGAGTGTAACAAATCTTGGAAGCCTGTGGAGAACTACCTACTTCATCAACGTCTGAGCTACAACTTCAGAAAACTAACATCATGTCGGAGCTGAAACTTCAAGCGGAAATATTTGAAAATATAAGAACCTTGTGCACTAACTACAAGAAAGACAGTGCTGCGAGGAAAACTCAAGAATATCTCACAAAGAGGCTCATTTCTTTGTCCAACCAATGGGAAGACTTTCATCAGCGTCATCAAGTACTCTTAAAAGTGGAAGATAAAAATATAGAGTATTTCAACGAAAACATTTACGAAAAAACTAAAGAAATCTACGAGTCAACAAAAACTGATATACTGAACAAAATGCTTGCCGGGGCCACCACTTCTTCAGAAACTAAAATGCCATCCCTGCTGCAACCTGATGCCGAGCAAAACTTGAATGAAAAAACTAAGGAACTGCTACAACGTCAAGAATGCAACTTTAAGGCGATCAAACGAGCTATGGTGAAGATCAACATGGAAGAGATAACTAACAAGTGGGATGCTGAAGATCATCTCAACATTTTAATATCAAAATGGGAAGCAGTTGATAAACTACACTGGGAGCTTGAAACGCTGAACCAAACGTCTGAACGAAACTACGTCACTATATTTAACGAAGTTGAACAACAATACGATCATATGAGAAAAAGATTGAACGCGAAAATCTGGTCTAACGCTCATTTCCATCAAAGCGCACCATCCATAAACATTCCCGATTTTACCGGAAGCTACAGCCAATGGAACACCTTCAAAGATTTGTTTATGGAATCGGTGCATAAAAACCCAACTATATCCAACGCACAAAAGATGCAGCATCTGAAGTCGAAATTAAAAGGTGAACCAGAAAGACTCGTTCAACACCTACACATAAGCGCTGAAAATTACGAATCCTGTTGGGAAATTCTCAATCAGAGATATGATAATCGTCGTTTGCTGTTTACTTCCTACATGAACAACCTTCTCAACTTACCTATTATACAACAACCTAACGCTTTTAACTTAAAGAAAATTCACGACATTATTATTGAAACATTGAACGGGCTCGCCAACATGGGAATAAATACGTTAACGTGGGATCCGATGATCGTGCATATTATGTCACAGAAACTTGACACTACAACTTATAACGAGTATACAAAGGAACTACAAGATCCCCGGGATATACCTACTCTGATTGAATTTACTACGTTCCTGGAAAACAAATTCATGGCGTTTGAAACCATGCGAAATCAACATCAACCAAGAGATGTTTCCAACACGCAAAAGTATTTTAATACAAATAAGTACCAGCCAGCTAAGAAACCAAGTTACCCATTTAAAAAAGAATTATCGAAAATATATCATACAAGTTCGATAAAATGCCCACTTTGTAATGGAATGCACGTTTTGATGCAATGTGCAAAGTTCAACGACATGGGCACGGAACAGAAAAATGCGACTGTAACAAAATTACAAGTATGTAAAAATTGCTTGTACAGCCACGGCAATGAACGCTGCAAGTCAACAAAAACTTGCAAAGAATGCAATTTGCCGCACCATACTTTATTGCACAATAATAACATGAAAAATTTCACAACTTATCACGGAAAAAATAATACTGAACCCCGCTCATCCACTTCAAGCCAGCAAACGAACCACTTATCGAATGAAAACACCGAGATTCTTCTTACAACAACGTTGCTGAAGGTGAAAGCATCCAACGGCAGCTACATAACTCTACGAGCTCTTCTTGACCAAGGCTCACAAGTCAACCTAATAAGCGAAAACGCCGCGCAACTTTTGAACTTACCAAGGAAAAACATGAATGCGTCCGTATCAGGAGTAGGCTCGGTGTCCGGTGACTGCACGGGTTACGTCAATCTCGACTGCATGTCTATTCATTCCAACTTCAACTTCAGAGCAAAAACTTTAATTATGAAGAAACTTATAAACAACTTACCCAACAAAACTTTTCAAACGTCAAACTGGGAGCACATACAGAATCTGAAACTCGCTGACCCAGAGTTCAACGTATCTCGTCGCGTGGACATCCTCCTTGGTGCTGCTATTTATTCCATGATCCTGATGGACGGTGTCCTGAAACCTGACTTTCAATCGCCAACCGCACAACAAACTCACCTGGGTTGGATTCTTTGTGGCAGCATAACAACGCTAAATTGCTACGTCACGCTTACGAACTTAGACGAAATAACTAAGTTTTGGGAAACAGAAGACATTTTAGAAACCAACAACGACATTCCAATCGATGACTTCTGCGAAAAATATTATCAAGAAACAACCACCCGCGACAATGAGGGAAGATACGCCGTAAAAATGCCATTATGCAAAAATTTTGAAGAAAAGATTGGAAACTCTAAAGCCATCGCCGCCGCTCAGTATTTACAGTTAGAAAAACGATTATTGTGCAACCCTGAGCTGGACCGATTGTATACAGATTTCATCCACGAATACATCAAGCTGGGTCACATGAAACCGTCAACTTCGCAAAACGACATCCAAAACTATCTTCCGCATCATGGAGTGCTACGCGAAAACTCTACAACAACTAAACTACGCGTAGTATTCAATGCATCACAGAAAACAAGCTCGGGTTACAGCTTAAACGATCTTATGGAAAAGGGGCCCAATCTACAGATCGATATCCAAAAACTTATTTTAAAATGGCGAAGCTACGAATTTGTATTTACGGCGGACATCGAGAAAATGTATCGCTGCATCAATTTGGACCCCACCCAACGACCTTTACAAAAAATACTATGGAGAGACAGCCCTAACGAAAAACTTCAAGAAATGGAACTATGTACTATTACCTACGGTAAAATCGGCGCCGTGGCTTGCAATAAGAACGCTAAAACAGCTAGCTTTGGATGACGGTCACAAGTACCCGGAAGCTGCCAAGATCTTGCTCAACGAATGTTACGTCGATGACGTCATAAGTGGCCATCATTCATTAGAAAAAGCAAAAGAACTCCAATCAGCACTCATCAACTTACTAAAGGGAGGAAAAATGAACTTACGCAAATGGACAAGCAATAAACCTGAACTACTAGAAACTTTGAACGCAGATCAAATTGCAAGTTCGGCGACATTCGATTTTAAGGATGAAGTCACACAAAAAACACTTGGCTTGGCGTGGAATCCTCAAACTGACACATTTACGTTTGATTGGAAAACTAACGAGTCTGCAAAACAAGAAACAAAACGAAAACTGTTATCCGAAATTTCAACACTCTATGATCCTTTGGGCTGGCTGGCACCGATTACAATTGCTGCGAAACTATTATTTCAAGAAGTTTGGATGTGTAAAATTGGCTGGGATGAAAACTTACCTGAAGAAATAAGCAAGAAATGGCTAAAACTAAGAATGGAAATTGTAAACATAAAAAACATACATATTAACAGATGGATTGGCAGTAAACATCAAAACATTGAACTTCACGGCTTTTGCGACGCAAGCGAAAAGGCGTACGCTTGTGTTGTTTACTGTCGAATAATTGACGAGGGTGACCACCCGATCGTAACTTTACTCGCAGCGAAAACTAAAGTGGCACCCCTATCCCAAAGTATAACGCTCCCGAAACTCGAGTTAAACGGCGCACTATTGCTATCACAACTCATGGAAAAAATAATTGACGCCTTGCAAGATAACACTTTGACTATTTACGCTTGGTGTGATTCTAAAGTCGTATTAGCATGGATACAAGGAAACAAACAAAAGTGGGAAAGATATGTAACGAACAGAGTGGAAAAAATAACGAAAGTTATTCCTGCCGACAAATGGAATTATGTTCACACTAGTGTAAACCCTGCGGATTGCGCGTCAAGAGGACTATCACCTTTAAAACTTATGAACTACAAGTTATGGTGGCAAGGACCGTCGTTTTTACTAACTTTCAACGAACAAAACCAGGAAGAAGAGAAGAACTGTCTATTTACTACAGATATTGGAAGAGAAAATCATATGGAAACATATGCAACTTTCAAGACAGATATAAACGACAGTTTTATAAACACATTACTTAACAAACACAGTTCATTAACTTACGTTTATCGCGTGATTGCATGGGTGTCACGTATCATAACAACAATGCGCCGTCGGAATCAACCTGAAACCTCACTCGACTACCTTAATTCGATCGAATTAAATACATCAGCTGAGCACGTTATCAGATTTATACAAAACATGGAATTTAGCGAAGAAATCAAGAAGTTAAAAAGCGACAAGACCGTGCCAAAAAATAGCAAAATTTTCAAACTAAGCCCTTATCTGGATAACAACGGGATTATTCGAGTTGGAGGAAGATTGAAACACTCTGAACTTGAAACTAACATAAAGAACCCGGTGATTTTACCTCATAGTGGAAAATTTACGAGGATGGTGATCGATCAAGCTCACGCCCTGACTTTGCATGGAGGGGCACGCCTTACGTTGGCGCAGATCAGGCAACGATTTTGGATCATCGGTGGCAACAGCGCTGTGAAACAACACCTTCGCAAATGCGTTACGTGCTGCCGTCACAGATCAAGTCATAACCACCAAAAAATGAGTGACCTGCCTAAGCCTCGTGTCACACCATCGCGGCCTTTCACGCACACTGGGATGGATTTTACTGGGTCTATCGATGTAAAAATTAACAAAGGGAGAGGCGTGAAAACATCAAAGGGCTACATCGTCATATTTGTATGTATGGCCACAAAGGCCGTACATATCGAATTAACATCAGATTTGAGCACGGAAACGTTCATTGCTGCCTTCAAAAGGATGTGTGCGAGACGTGGAACACCAGCACACGTTTATTCCGATAACGGGACAAACTTTGTCGGCGCTGCGAAGGGTCTAAAAAAGGAATTTGAATATTTCAAGCAATTATTGACAGCAGAATTTTTTAAAAAAATCAGCGAGCTAGAAGTGCAATGGCACTTTAATGCCCCTGCATGGCCCAACGCTGGGGGTTTGTGGGAGAGTGCAATCAAGTCTATGAAAATACACTTACGGCGCACAATCGGAGAACAAAAACTGACTTACGAAGAACTGCTAACCATCTTAACTGAAATTGAAGCCTGTTTAAATTCACGACCGCTGTGCCCACTCACCGAAGATCCAGAGGAGTTTTACAACACTCTAACGCCGGGACATTTCCTTACAGGAGGTCCCATTTTATCTCTGCCGCAAGCCGACCGCAGTGACGTCACAAGCATCGACGTAAGAAAACGTTGGCAACTAACTACTCATATGACTCACCGGTTTTGGAAAACATGGTCAAATGATTATTTACATCAACTTCAAGTCAGAAGCAAATGGCAAACATCCTCTGCCAGTATCAAAAAAGATGACATAGTACTTATTAAAGACGAGAACTTGCCGCCCGGGAAGTGGGCCCTTGGACGAGTTGTAGAACTTCATCCAGGACCTGACAACCGTGTCCGCGTCACCACTCTGAAAACAAAAAATGGATTGATAAAACGGCCAGTTGTGAAGCTGTCACCACTACCTGTTCAAAATGATGATCAAAAATCCCTGCATCTGCAATTTGCAACATCACAAAAGGAAGGTCAAACCCAAGTCCAAGACGACCGCAGCATCAAATCTGTCAAGAAAGGAAAAATATCATTATTAACCTTTTTTACAACTATACTGACATTATTTACAATAATTAGTTCACAAGTCAACGCCCTGGAATCAAACACTCAGATTACAAGCCTTGAAAAACGACCTATATTTTACGATTCGAACGGAAAGATTCAACTCATTCATGACGAGTGGATTTTGTTAATGTATTACAACTTAACTGTTTACTGGGAAGGCATTCGAAGTATGGAAATTTATCTCGATCACTTGAAGACTGGATGCGAAAAAATCAAACCACAGTATTGTAAAAATACAGTAGATCAACTTTTTCACGAAATGAACTTACTAAATCACTACAACACTATGCTACTATCGCCTCATCAGCACTTATTAACGAGAAGAAAACGCGGAATAATCAACGGCGTCGGCTACTTAGCAAGTGACTTATTCGGCCTTTTGGATGAGAGATTCGCCGAAAAATATCACAAAGATATTAAAGAAATTAAAAACAACGAAAAATACCTTTTGAACTTAGTCAAGAATCAAACTTCCATCGTCGAATTACAAAACAAAGCGCTCAAGAAAAACGAAGCCAACATTAAACAACAATTTGACAACATCAACTTATTTTTGAAACAAGTAAACGTCACCTTCAAGAAAATCGAAAACGGCATGGAAGCTATAATGTTTACAAACTACCTCATGTCAACATCAATAACAGCTTCTCTCCTGCTCGCAAACCTACGAAGAATGCAAGAAACTTTCCTGGACACTTTGACAGACATCTATCAAGGTCACGATTTCATCGCCGTCAACCTGAGAAAAAACACATACACAACTTTGTCACAAGAAGATATCAAACATTGCACTCAGAGAAGTACCGATAATTATATTTGTAACGCAAAGTTACCTATATATAATTTACATAACAAAAAGGCGCCGTGCGAAGCAAAACTGCTCGATCAACGAAGTACGTTGCCCTGTGAAATAAGAAGCGCTCGATGCCGCGACAACTGGGTTAAGTTACATACTCAGAATATGTGGCTAATCATATGTTGCGATAAATGTGTCATACGTATGATTTGTGACAATGACATCACAATCAACACCATAACTACGTCAAGCATCGTCACCATGTCTCAAACTGAGGAACTGATGATCTACTCTCATAATCAATTCAACAGTAGAATCAAAATGGATACGGACTTAAACATACCGACTATCAACTCGACCATCAATAGGGTTGCCCACTTAGCCATAGAAAGGATGCCGCAAATATACAACTCGAACTACGCTGACTTTGAGGAACTAGATAAAAGGCTAGCCCGACAAAAAAGCCGAGAAAACATAGATATCGACATGAACATGCACGACATCCATCATTACACCATTTCATATATTTTGGTGCTGTCGGCGCTTGTCATCGTCATCGTGTGGGTGGTGAGGAAGCGTCGCTGCTGCCCTTTCATGAAACACCCTCCGTCAACCGATCAACGGACTGAGGACATCGAGATGCAGGATATGCGGCCCGCTGCAGCTACCAGGGCTGCAACCACAACGCAAGGCTCTCAAGAGAACATCGACTTCAAATTCGATTAAATTTAACTAATTACTATGTTTTGTTACTGTACACTTATTATACTTTTGCAATATTTTGTTAACTTTACTTATGTGACGATGGGATTTTTCTCGATTAGTTCATCTTTGGCGTTGGGAGCATGTACGGTCTTACACCGCACATTCTTACCGCGGCACGTTGCTACTAAATTAGGTTGCGCGTCAGCATTTAAACATTACTTGTTATTTACGATAATTTAGCTATAAGAGATCATAATCGGCAACGGTCGAGGAAAGACCCATCTACTTTTAACTTATATCTACTTATACTACTTTTATAACTATTAAACTCAGTGAAAAAGGGTCTTTCGTTTATCTCACAACATCTAACTTAACTTCGTGCCAGCCACTATAAACTAAGTGACTGTCAATCAACTGAAACTATAACATCTACGTGTATGGTGTTCGTGGTCAACTAAGCGAGCACCCTACAGTCACTCTTTGGAACCACACTCTCGAAGATATTGCGATTTCAAATACTAAACACATACGAACATTGTTTTCCAGAATGTTTTATTTTATTTTATATAATACTATAATATAATAACATACCAAATTAAAACTCAATACGAGTGATGCCATACGATTAATATTAAAAAGTGCAGCAAATAATATGAAGTAGAGTGCAAGCCAGATAAGTTTGCGCGAGGTCGAAATCGAATACTAATCTTTAACCTCAACTTTAGAACTAAAAATATACTGAAACGAGCGCCAAAAATGCCCCGAGTAGCGCGCAGAGTTATCTGACAAGCACTCTAGGTATGCCATGTGTACAGTGCGACAACGTTTTCTGTTCCAGTGGTCAAAACAGGAACTAACGTGTTTTGTTTTTAATGTCATTTTGCTGTCAGGTTGCTAGCGCCGCTGTCACAGGAAAAGAAAAGATTATTGATCTACTCGGATCTGAATCTGATCTAACCCTTTTCTTCAAAGACATAAACATACGGAATATCAAATGCAATTTCTTTTTTAGACGATCAAATAAATACATTATTGTATGTACTTCATTATTATTTAGTATAAAAATAAATACCAACCGTCGAACGGCTAACAATTCTTTCGGTATTCAAGGGACTTCATTAGTCTTCTGTAGTTTAAAAGAACCTTTTTTTGGAGGCTGCCTTTGATACAATATATCAAAGGAAGTAATTAAACTAGGCCGTCAGCTACTTTATAATGGTATACGGCATGCGCAGTATACTCGGATGAGTATTTACAAGAAACGTCAAGGTTTTTTTATGGAGGATGAAGGAGCTTAATTTATGTAAATACTGTGCCATAAGTAGGTATTGATATTTATAATTTCGATAAATATCAATAAAAATCTGTACGCTTGCGATGTGACCAAAATTGTTTATATCCAAAACGGGGTAGCTCTGAGTCTTCAGCACACCTGATGGTAAGTGGTGAGGATGGCTGAGGGTGGAAACGCACTACTCCCGGAATCCTCAATCACTCAGGAACTGGCTATCTTTATCTGTAGCTGCCAGAACGCTGCTAATTATAACAATAATGCTGAAAACATCATTGTTATGGGGGTCAGACTTAGATAAGATGGTGGTAGCTAGCAAGGCGGACTAAGAATAAGTCCTTCCACCGACCAAACCGATACAATATGTACCATTACTGGGAATAGAACCCGGGACCTCTGGGTTTGAAATCGGTAGTGTGAATCACTAGACCACAGATACCTTAGTACTAGTATAATTATATTATGTGCCACATGGGCGGTTAAAATGCTCGATAGTTATACACAAAGCTAACTTTTTTGCCGGCTACATTTATTCCTCCACCTTTTCCTTAAAGAATACAGTCAATACTATTAAGGAACAGATAAACAGCCTTTAATACAAAAAGACAAAGGAAGGTTCAATTTAGTAGCTGACTACAATGAAACCGATGTCGATAACTTGACGAGGGTTCGAACCCGGACCGTTTAGTGGCCACTAAAGGATTTTATTGTTATTGTACTTACCTGTCGTAATGAGACTGTCGTGGTGGGTGTTATTGACGGAATTATTGGAGTGAGGTACCTAACTATAAAAAGGTAAAATCTTGGATGCTTTGTTTGAAAATGAGGTGGATTTTCAAGCTAAAGAATAAAATAGAAGTTTTCTTGCAATTTGACAATCATAGCACCAATGTACTACAGCGTTTGATCCAATAAAATAATAAGCTAACTTCTTTGTCTAACGCCGGCTCTACACGTTAGCCAACATTGTGGATAATAGACAATTTTGTAGCAAGTAATGTTTTAAAAGTTCTTACCAAGTCGGTAATGTACGTTCCATTGGCCACAATGATGGCCAACGTTTTCTTTTTATTTCGCGTAATTTTTAAATCGCGGGTGCGTGTACCGTTCTTTATACTTACATTTAATTCCACATACATAAAATCGCGCATAGAAACCACTGAACATGGTATGGTCGTATATTGTTCGTATTATTTTGTATGAAAACTATAGTACGGTCATTCTCACGACAAGGTGTTCTTTGCATAATTTCCATCACGATTTTTATTTTTCGATTAATTCTCTAAACCGGCAATTAAATTTAGAAAAGACGTTATAAGGTCAGTCGGGGCAAGTGCGTCAACGGGGTAAGTGCCTCTGGTATCGAATTTTCCTAAACTAAGCAAATATTTAATCTTACCGCCATCTACTGTAAAAGTCCAAACTAAGTTTAGGCGGAAACATTAATTGTTTATGGCAAAACACGTGTTGCCTTGGCGTTAGACACCATCTTAATTTTAGTGTCAAATGTACTGTGAAGTCGAGTTGACTTTTGCTCCTCAAAGTGACGAAAAAATATAGAAAACTATTGTTTTGTGAGTTAAAAAAAGGGTAAGATTATTCCATTAACCTTATACTTTACGTGTAAATATTGCTTTCACTGTTATTTAGCAAATAGTTTGTAATTTCGAGGTTACAAATATAGACCTTAAAGATTTGTAAAGCGGGTAAGTGCGTCTAACCGTGTCGGGGCAAGTGCGTTGCTATGACGCACTTCCCTCAAGTCAGAGATTGTCAACATTTTTAGTAAAATGTTATAAAATTAATATTCTAATTACGAAATAAACTTAGGAATGTGAGAAAAAATAGTTAGTCCTATTTACCTTGAAATCCAAAGTACGAGTACATAAGTTGGTAAGTATAAAAAACATTTATTAGAGAGGATAATTCGGTAGTCGATATTTTTAGGTCAAGTCAAACCATTGTGATGTGACTCTTGTACTAAATCTGATGTACCTATTCGTGGGAGACATCAAAATAATATGAATGAATAAGCAGAATTCTTCTACAGTTATACTTGTCACCCAAAGCACCGAATAGCTTGAGTATAAAATATACGTGGAAGTAGTAGTAGATCATCCTCAAATTGTCAAGATAAGTTTGACAAATTAAAAGGTTGATGGCCACTGACCGGTAAAAGTATGGTGCACTTACCCCTTTTTGTATTTGCCAATTGGTTTTAAACCTTGTATGGGCAATAATAAAGTTTTAAATAGACTGTTTTGTTTGTTTCGATTACGGCTTTTTAAAAAACTATACCAAAACTTCAAATGACCATAGATAATATTATTTTTGAATGGGTGTCGCACATGCCCCATTTTTGGGAAAGTGCGACCACAGGGTATAGTTTACTTTAAATATAAATATTTCCAACAAAAGTTATCCAATTTGTACCAGACATAGCTGTGTATGTTGCGAGTGAAATACGCTGTAATTTAATATTCACTTTAATGCCCAATAGTTGATCGATACTAAAATATTTACCATGATATTCAACTTTGTGAAAAGTATGACGCGCTTGCCCCGACTGACCTTACTGAAGAAAATTATGTATTTGGCACTTCAATGTAGTGTCTGGTTTTGGATTTATGAACTAACAAAGTTTTGGGCGTGACTGAAATTAGAAAATTGCTAAATAAAAATATATATCTTATTGTTATATGACTCAAACAGAAAATGAATAAAATTATAAATTATAAAATATACATTATAAAATAAACCTTACAAGTAATTGTCCAGTCTACAAAATAACTGAATGAACAATTTTGGGAGTCAAGGAACATTTGTAACATTTATATACTTATTACTTACTCTGCTAGTGAGATATTCGCTACTGTTTGACTGTTGACGGAAATTATGTATAATGAAAGAACAAACATATTTTTCATTCTATCTAAGAAAACAGATTATTTTTTATATAAACACATCTTAGATTTCTGCGCGAACTGTCCATATAATAAAACACAATGTACCAATCGTAGCTAACTTTGCGAATGTTGAAGCTAGAAAGCTTGATTCTGGGTACCTACCGGACAGCAACGGAAATTAGGAGAACAACTTAGAAAAAAATATTTTGAGTATTCTTTTACCAAATTATGTGTATATAATACCAATTCATAAAAGTCAATTGCTAGACGTAGTCCCAAAAAAAATCCAGCTCGAAATTATTACAAACTAGTCAGATATTTGTATGGACGCTCAAAAAACGGGCCTGCTGAGAATGACCGAGTAGTGCCTACTTCGGTAGTATCATCATAATCCAGACATTATCCCAATACTATTTAGAGTCGGTACAGTACGCTCTCCTCCTCCAGTCCACTCTATTACCTACCATCTCTTCATTTACTCCTTTCTCACTTTAATTTTTATCCACAACGGGGTAGCACTTAGCCTTCATCACACCTGATGTTAAGTGGTAATAAGGCTGAAGGTGGAAGCGCACAACCCCCGAATCATCAACCACTGAGGAACTGGCTATCTTATCTCTAACTGCCGGAACACAGTAATGCTGGAAGCATCACTGTTGTGGCGTCAGATTTAGATAAAATGGTGTTAGCTAGCCAGACTAAGAACATGTCCTACCACCAACCAAGCCGAATACAATATGTACCCCCACTGGGAATCGAACCCTCTGTCTTCTCTATCTATTACCTCTTGGTCTGGAATCGGTGGTGTGCACCACAAGACCACAGAGGCGGTCATTAACCCTACTATATTAATATTATAAATGTGTGTATTGTAAATGTGTTTGGATGTTTAGATGTTTGAATGTTTGTATGTTTTTTTACTTAATCACCCCTAAACGGCTGAATAGATTTGGCTGAAATTTGGGACACAGATACTTTGAAGCCTGGAGAGGAACATAGGCTACTTTTTATCACGGAAAAACATAACTTTGCCGCGGGATAACGTCGTGTAGTCCACGCGGGCGAAGCCGCGGGCGGAAAGCTAGTTTCGTATTATATTTGGAACATAAATTAAATAGTTACTATTTATTTTACAGCAGCACAAACAGCTTTGGTAGCATTCTGGCGGATGATGGTATACTGTTCAACATTATATCCCGAGCACGAACACCGTCGTTATGGTAATCGAATAGTTATCGAACTATACCATCCGTCAAAGTGCTGCTGTCAAAATATGTGTATTGATTTTTAGTTCTCTATACGTCTGATAGGGGCACCGCTCTGGTTTTCATCCTACTATCCTACTTCCTAGTATATCCTACTAATAATATATCATACTATCATACTAATATTATAAATGTGAAAGTTTATATGTTTGGATGTTTATATGTTTGTATGTTTGTTACTCAATCACGTCAAAACGGCTGAACGGATTTGGCTAAAATTTGGGATACAGATACTTTTTATCCCGGAAAAATACCATATCACCGCGGGATAACGTCGTGTGGTCCACGCGGGTGAAGCCACGGGCGGAAAGCTACAACAAAATAACACGATCATGATAACGATAGTTTTTCATGGTAGGTACAGGTAGGTGCTTGTTGCATCGATACTATATTTTATTATAGTTGTTTATTTTTCCCAGATAAATAAACGTGTTCAAGCTTATAGTGAGGTCACGGCTAGGACTGAATTTCACGGGTCGTGCTTTCGGACGGCTGACGTTGAGGCGGGTGAGGATATGCCTCTTTAGATGGTCAGATATAAATATAAATAGATACAATATAAAGCTCGAAGGATTGCATCATTGAAGTGGCAGTGGGCGGGACACATAGCGCGGAGAACCGATGGCCGTTGGGGCGGAAAGGTTCTCGAATGGCGACCGCGTACCGGACGACGTTCCGTGGGCAGGCCCCCTACAAGGTGGACCGACGATCTGGTCAAGGTCGCGGGAAGCCGCTGGATGCGGGCAGCGCAGGACCGATCGTTGTGGAGATCCTTGGGGGAGGCCTATGCCGAGCAGTGGGCGTCGTTCGGCTGACATGATGATGATGATGATGATGACTATATAAAAATTTCATTTTCTAGCCAATAATAAAGTTCAAACAAGCCCCGGGCAGTGACGTGCCACGAATTTTGCAAACAAAATATCGATAATGACGTTCGCCGGATCGGTAACTTGTCGATTTCATGACGCTACAACTTAATTAGTTAGTATTGGGTTTAATTAATGTTTTAATGTAGCAATTTATTTTGTGACTGTTTATCTATACTAATATTATAAAGAGGAAAGATTTGATTGTTTGTTTGTTTACATCGAATAGGCTCTGAAACTATTGAACCGATTTAGAAAATTCTTTCACCATTGGAAAGCTACATTCTTCCCGAGTGACATAGGCTATATTTTATCCCGATATTGCGACGGGAACGGGTACCACGCGGGTGAAACCGCGAGGATCCGCTAGTACCTTATAAGTTAACATCATGAAACTTACATATTACAGAGACAGCCTTCAAACAAACAAAGAACCTTCCTATGCGACTTTTGTATATTTGAATGAGTTAAGCGCAATTGTGAGTTTGGTTGGCGCTTTAAACAACGTGTTTATACTTTAACCGAAACTGAGAAAATAGTTTGTTCAGAATCGAGAGTAGAATCGATTCCACACATTTTTGATAGGGGTTAAATTTCGGTTTTTTTTTTTAATTTTTGCCTCTTCTAAAAATGTTTGTGTCTACTGCCTAGGTATTCATTCAATACGCGCGCGACCCATCAGTTGCTCTTACGTCATGGTAGAGCTTAAAATCGGTCAGAAAGTCACGGAGACCTATGAGCATGAATATGTTGGAAGTTTCTGTAAAAAATTTTTTTTTATGTTAATTCCATTTATTATAAAATAAATTAGATTGGGTGAATCGTCGTTTCGATTATTGCATTTACACATCTATCTATACTAATATTATAAAGAGGAAAGATTTAATTGTTTGTTTGTTTGCATCGAATAGGCTCCGAAACTACTGGACCGATTTAGAAAATTCTTTCACGCTACATTCTTCCCGAGTGACATAGGCTATATTATATCCCGATATTCCCACGGAAACGGGTATCACGCGGGTGATACCGCGAGGATCTGCTAGTTGTATATAAGAAAACTATTTTTTTTTGTTATGTACATCATCCGTGTAGATGTTTTCGTCGGTTTGTTTTCAAGTTTTCCTTGTGTCGGTTCTAGATTAAAATTTGAATAGATACTATATAATACTTGATATAAGATATAGGTAATATGAAATTTCCAGTTTCTAGCTATTAATGAGGTTTTAGCATACCCCGGGCAATGCCGTGCCAGTCGTGCCACGAATTTTGCAAACACAATATCGATATCGATAATGACGTTCGCCGGATCGGTAACTTGTCAATTTCATGATGCACCAAGTTAATTAGTTTGCAGCAGGTTTGTTTGCTCGCTAACGACGTCGGCCAGCGTTGACGATTTAATGATTTAATTTTGTAAATATTGAGCTTTATATGCAAACTTGTTGGTGATTAAGTTTATATATCGCTTTTGGTAAAGTAATACCCGAATATTGGAACAAAAACACATCTCCCTGACGCGATGATGTTTTAAATATTAAAAAAATATTTTTTTAGTAAAAATTTCATTTTTATGACAAGCTTTTTTGCTGACTGTACTGATAGAAACTGTACTGTACTGTACTGTACTGTACTGAAACAAAAAAAATCAACACTATTTTCTAAAATAAAGTCTTTGATTTTCACTTCGTTAAATATTTTTTATTCTTAGATTCATATGCATCTGCGGTACCATGGTGGGGGCCGATGGCCATCACGCGTTGAGTTGTCGTCGTTGCACAGGAAGGCATCCTCGCCATCATGCCCTCAACGACATCCTACAGCGGGCTCTCACGTCGGCCGGCATCCCCTCCGTCCTTGAGCCGCCGGGTCTCAGCCGCACCGACGGTAAGCGGCCTGATGGCCTAACGTTAGTGCCGTGGGAAAAGGGGCGGTGCTTGGTGTGGGATGCGACTTGTGTCAGCACATTCGCTGCTACCCACATCTGTCGCACCTCACGCGCGGCCGGAGCGGCAGCTGAACACCAGGCGGTCGCGAAGCACCTGAAATATGCCCCGCTAGAACAGGGCTACATTTTCATCCCTCTAGCGGTAGAAACGGCGGGTTGTTGGGGGGCAGAGGCAATACAATTTGTTAAAGATTTGGGGCGTCGGCTTAGACAAAAAAATTGTGACCCCCGCTCTGGGTCGTTTCTGGTGCAAAGGTTGTCCATTGCCATCCAACGCGGCAACGCGGCCAGCGTCATGGGCACATTTGCGCCGGGGACTGCTCGGGGCGGTCTATTAGACTAAGTAATATTGTTTAATATTGCTGTTATTTAATAAGGCTTTAAATACAAACCTAAATTCTTAGAATGTATTTAATGTACACACGGCGGCACATCAGACTATACATGTTGACCTTGAGACCGCCTTTATGCTATACGTAATAAAAGCTATAATCACAATTCAACTGCAGCTTAACTTGATGTGCTGTCGAGGTTATCTAAAATTGTTGAAGTTAAAGTGTTAAAAGAAATTAGTATCTATTTATGTATTGCGCGTAAAACTGTGGTCTACATCATGATCATTAACATTTGAGGTGACAAATATAAATATTTTTTTAGGAATTACTGCCCATACCGTTTATTGACACAATAAGATTTTTGTTATTTAGTTATTTTGATTTTTGAGCGGGGCAACGTCTTTTCTTTTGAAAGAACATCGATAAATATGATTTCCGGATATTGGAGCTATTGGATCTCGTTTCCTGTCAATTGTCATGAATTTAGGTCAACAGGAGATACGCCATCATCTGCACATAAATTAAATATTATTAGTATAAGGAAAACTTGTATTTTTATGCGACGACACGGTCCTATTGCATGGAGAACCGCTACTACCTATTATTATACAGCCAGAAATATAACCGAAAGTTTTGTTACAGACATGTGTCTGACTTTTAACCGCCTCTGCGGTCTTGTGGTTGACACCACCGGTTACAGACCCAGAGGTCCCAAGTTCGATTCCCAGTTGGGATACATGTTGTATTGGTATGGTTGGTGGTAGGACACGTTCTTTGTCCGCCTGGCTAGCTACCACCATCTTATCTAAGTCCGAGGCCATAACAATCATGTTTTCAGCATTATTGTGTTCCGGGGATTAGAGATAAGATTCTTAGATCCAGTTCGTTAGTGATTGGTGGATTCCCGGAGTGTGCGCTTCCACCTTCAACCATCACGACTTAACATCAGCCCACTGATTCACAACCCGTCGGAACCTGGGACCGTACTCTGAAATGCTAATCCGAAACTTCGGTTAGCCCCGCCCCTTTCACTCGATTTTGTCGCGACTAGAGAGTGAGAGGGACGGGTATACCGAAGTTTCGGGTTTTGCGTTTCAGAGTAGGCCCTCTGAATCGGATTCGAATTCTGTGCTTTGTCTTTGTCTATTCCTTAGTGAGTGACAGAGACCGTGCATACAATCCGCTGTCGGGAGCGTTTCCAATGGTTCGTGAATCAGGGGGCAGGTGTGATGGAAGTTAAGTGCTACCCCGATGTGTATAAAAAAATGTCATCGAAAAAATTCAATATGTTTCGTACTACAGTTCACTCTTTATTTATTTAAGTTTTTTTTATTAACTCTTGAAATTTTGACATCTTTCCAGAGGCGGTGGTCTCGGTATGATTAGGCAAAAAGGAAAAGTTTCCCACATACCACACTCAATTCAAGTAAAAATCAATGTTTCTGATGAGTGAATACAATGAACACATCTCTAAGTACTCTGTGACAAGGCTCATGTTAAATTCATCACAAACGACATTTAGGATAATATTACATTATATAAAAGTTTGTTATTCCAGAGTTGTTAGGGTGTCGAGTGAATTGTTAACATAGAGAATACGATCTTTAAACTAGGCTGTCACCGTCGCAATTGCCGATCTGGGACAAAAAATTAAAGTCCTTTTATTATTTATAATTTCCTTTTATTATTTAATTAAGTAAAATAACAACAGCCCTGCAAGTATATATTCGGACAATCTACTTGCAGAGCTGGATCTTTCTATTAAAATTTCCTTTACTGAATTGCATTACGAACTCATTAAAATAAATTTAAAATCTTAATCCTTTTATTTTATTTTATTTTGTCATTTTGGTGTACCCTCCTTTAACACTTTCTTCTATTTCCTGCACTTTTGAGCTTTTTTCGTTTCGGACAACATTATACGTAGCCTAGTAAGTTGCGTTATAACTTTTTCTAACACTATTTTTTCAGATTGAAATAAAGAACATTGCCTGAAATAAAAGAATTCCTTTAAAAATTTAACGCGCTACTTAATCCCCTCCCGTGCTTTCCCTAAATGCCCCAAACGAGGACAAATCCGAGGAAAACCGGACGTATAGCTGCCCTATCTGAAAACGTGTCCACTTTTAAACTCAAATAACACGAAAAGCTTCTGTAATTTTCTTGTAAATTAACTCTATTGTGAAGTTAAAATGAATGGACTTAAATATTATTTCAAGAGTTTAAAATCGACTGTAACACCTTGAAAGCTAGTTACTTTGTAGTCAAAAACCTAGTTTGTGAATTTAAATTGCTAATTGAAGTAGTTCATTTACAGTACATTATTTAGTAGAAGCACAAAGTAGCGTTAGTAATAGTAGTTTTTGTTTGTTTGAATAAACAAAATATATGGTCAAATAACAATTTCTCTTATAGGTAGGTAAGAATGCCATTTGTTTTCTGCTTACCAAATTTGATTGTCATGAAAAATTGTTACGAATTATTACTTCATATAACATTAAAAATACAATTTTCATATATGTACAGATTTTCTTGATTCTCCGTAATACCTTTGATCAATTACTGTTAATTGGACAAAGAGAAATCTGAGCGTTCTACTCTACTGTAAGCAGACATTTACGCGTGAATTCTTCTGAAATTAAACTCAAACATATATTGAATTTACTTAAAAACATGTAATAGAAACTTTGTATTAGGCTTTGTATTAAAACTTGGAAACAGTGCGTCAAATTGCTTAATTTTAGGTATACCTTATGAAATATAGATTTTCATAATAATAATCAATTTTAAAGATTACTCCGTTTTCTTAAATAGGCTTTATTAGAAAGTTAAAACACAAGTCGTAGTACATACCGTAGGATTTATGAAATTTCATTGAAATATCTATGTACTGGTTGTTCATGATGTAAAAAACTATGCGAAATATTGATTTTCGATAAATTAATCATTCGATGTTGATAGCTACTGAGTGGACTGTAATAAATTAAAAGGCTAAATACTGGTAGAAACACGGGTTTAATAAGTAATTTGCAGCAAAACAACTTGACAAGATCAGAACAACTAGACAAAAACTGACAAACTGACAAACACATAAAAAAGCAAATTAAAATAAAGGTAATAGACAATAGCAAAATATATAAAACTATTTACAACGCCAACAGATGCATTGAGCGTTCAATATTTTAACCATTCGATATTTTGATTGTTCGATTTTTTGACCGTTCAATGAATAGTGTTCTATATTTTGTTTTTCGATCATTTGGTATTCGATATGGCGTAGTAAACCCCATACATGGGTTTCCTACGCCATATCGACATCCTCACAGACTCGAGACAACACCCAAAACAAATAACACCAAATAAACCTCACCCAAATCCATACATACAACCCCCCAATTACATACCTCACGTCAAGAGCTCAAACCTTCGACGGCAAAAACTATCAGGTTAAAAGGCCCCAAAAAAATAGCTATACTTCCCTATCCGACGCCGAAATACATCAGCAATTAAATGTATCGGTGTCTGTCAATCCTTGTCCACTAGGGTGAACGTGACAGCCATCTGTTTCAATATACGGAAAGCTTTTTGCCAACTCCTAGAGGTGTACACATTCAATTGATGAACGCTATCTGACTGGACTTGAAAGATTGGCAGTGACAAGGTCTTTGGATAAAATGTGCGATGTGTGTGTTTATTTTGAATTGAGAGTTTTTCCGCTTTTGATCGCTTAAGAATGTAATATTTATCAATACCAATGTTATAAAGAAGATATATTTGTATTGTCCTACGATTTATCCTACTTCCTACTATCCTACTAATATTATAAATGTGAAAGTTTAGATGTTTGGATGTTTGGATGTTTGTTACTCAATCACGCCAAAACGGCTCAACGGATTTGGCTGAAATTTGGGACACAGATACTTTGTGACCTGGAGAGGAACATAGGCTACTTTTTATCCAGTAAAAGTATCACATTCCCGCGGGATAACGCCATGTAGTCCACACGGGCGAAGCCGCGGGCGGAAAGCTAGTTGTTACTAAAAACTACTTAACCGATATTAAAAATTATTTAGCTATAATTAATAATATTAATAATTTAACTATTAACGATGGTGCAAAGAGAAAAACTGAATTCGTGTCACAAAAAATAAAAAAGCACTCACAAAGGCAGTTTTTATTGGGACAAAGTAATCAAATACGTATCGATTGCGGCGTCGCCCCAGGTTCCTACAAGCACTATAAAGACAGAAAGCCGACAAAACCACAAAAGAATCGCCTTTGTTTTTTTCCTTTTCATTCGTCTGTCCCGTTAATGCGACGCACTAATTACCTGCCTTTACATTTTCAAAGAAAATGATGGAATGTTTCTCGATATTATGTAATTGTATATTACAAAATCGTGTAGGGCAGGCGTACCGGTTTTGGCCACTGTACCGGTTTTGGTCACTTTTCACTTTAAAGTTATATAAATAGGAATTAAATAATTATTACTTGTATTTATTAAGGGCGAATAAATGATTGGACTTTTAGTTAATAATTACAGCACTTAGCTTTTTAATGTAGTACGATATTTTAGAAATAAACACGTGTTATGTTTCAAAGTTAACATTTTGTAAAATTCTTAAGCAAAATGTTAAGGGTAAAGGTTTTGTAAAATCATTTTTTTTCTACAACAAAATTATTTTATGGTTATTTAATATTTTATGGGTGCTTCTTCGAGTAAGGCATTCTTTGGTGACTTTCGTGGCAATTTTCAAATCCAATATTTTTCTAATTTGACATCAGATTCTTAAAATATACGTAAAAGTAATATTTTTTATAGAAGAGGCACCTCGGAGAGCGATATACTTACAGAGATAACTGAGGTTAAAAAAGTGGAGGCCACGCAAATCACAAAATACCCCCACGAAAATGAAAATTGTAATTTAACTTTCTCAAATGAGTTACTTAATGTTACTTAATATTGAAAAAAGTTATTGTGTTATCATAAGGTAAAAAAATAGGTAGGATTACCAAGGCAGAAATCGTTTTTTATCAGGATCAGTCCAAAAAACGTATCTATTCAATGTGACCTGTGTGATTATACCTAAATCTATTGAATAAAACATTTTAAGTTTGATTTAAACGTATTTGCATTTATTAGTTAAATGCAAATTCATTTCAATAAAAATTATACGTAAACTAGTAGAAAATTCAAAGTTATTTCATTTGCATGGTCAAAAACTAATCTGCGTAGGTCAAAACTACCACGTAAACCACGCAAATCACGACTACGTAAATCAAAATAAATCCTTTATGCTAAAAATATACAAAAACCTTTTAGGCAAATAAACTGTATTTTGAATATAAGTTACGTTACCTTATATTTGTTCACTACAATATTTTATTAAATAAATAAATCCACAGAGACTGGAGAAAATTGAACCACGCAAATCAAAGTTTTGAGAAACCAAACCCACGCAACGAGGTTCTTTCCTCTATTTTTCGAAAACTCGACGCACTGTCACACAAATTCTCTGCCTGGCCGCCGGAGCGCGACTAGTTGTAACTTGAATTAGAATGACGCAACATAGGGCTGCGAATTTAGAGATGTATTAGTGAATTTATAATGATCCACGCAAATCACCAACTACCAGCGGACAGGTACATTTTTATTTTTTTTAGGAATTGTAGTTCTTTTAGAACTATAGTCAAATTTTTTATAGCATTGGAATCTTCTTAGGACTTAGTGTTATATTTTTGGTAAGCATGTAGCGTTTAGTTTAAAATATATAATTTACGGATATAATTTATTGACCAGATCGGGGTTTGGGACACTCCACGAAAATCAAAGAATGGGGGTATTTTATTTTTTAATGATATTAATTTATAACAATAATTGAATAATAATCAGTTCATAGAGGTTTTAAGGTTTGCGCAAAAAAGAAATGGCATGCTGACTTATCGATTTCCATTATTTATAAGCGATGCCGCTTGAAAAACGTGTCCCAAATAATGACCCTTATATCATATTGGAATATGTTTCTTCTAGATGGATTAAGTGTTGTTTTTTTACTGTTCTTACAAAAAGTTGGGAAACAATAAGTGGCCAAAAGTGGGGCTAGAAATTTTAGCATTGTGCCACCTTTGGCCACTTTGGCATTAGTAGAAAGTTTCCAACCTATCATAAAGTTCATTTATTTTAAAAGACTCACAACTCACTTTTGTTAGCTAACGTACTAAAAAATTTGCGGATTGAGGCTAGTGTAGGCACTAGCCTACACTAGCCTCAATCCGCTAATTTTCTTTTAATCAAGTGATAAAGGTATACTTATAAAATTGTAGTAAGGAGCTAGCTGTGATTGAAATACTATTTCATGTAGTGTTTTAGTCCAGAGCTCTAATAAGACATCAATTAAGCATAAACTCAACTTATAAATATAGTAATTTTATGAAAGTGGCCAAAACCAATGCAAACGGTGTATTTGGCCCCCTCCGCAGAATTTTTTTACTTTGTAGATTGTACCCTTAAAGGTCGATAAATTATCTATAACTCTACATTATAAATTTTCTCTAAAACACTTAAGATCATTAAGCACTAAGCGGTTAAAAGTGAAAAAATCCTTAAAGTGGCCAAAACCGGTACGCCTGCCCTATTCATTCATATTGATATAATAAAATATACGTTAAAATCTTTACCATCACAAACGTTACTCTGAACAAAAAGTACACATTTTTCTATGAATTAGTTTTTTGGAAGAACTGATTTGACATTTGTATTATGGACTTCAAATATCAAATGAAGCCCATTCTCATATCCATATTTTTAAGCCGGTAGCTCCTAGAACCCAACCCAACTGCAAACTTTTGGAGTTGGTCAAAATGATCATTTGATCATCTGATCAGTTCTAAAATTACGAAGTTATGTACATGTACGAGAAGTCAAAGTGTCGTCTCGATAAGACAATTTGTTCACGCCGCGCGTGATTCATTCATTCACGTTGATTCGTGGGGTCGGCGCCAACCGCCGCCCGCGCGACATCGCGACCAGTTGGCCGTAAGCAGCCGTGAGACAAGTTCGTGTGTTTCTGTAGCGACGTGCCGCGCAAGTTACCTACCCATATTGGGACCGAGATTTCGTTTTGCACCTACTAGGGCTCCGGTCGGGGTACGGACTTGTAACCCGTGTGTGTTCGCTTTGAAAAGCGCCGGGAAAGTTTTAGCTGCCTATTAGGGCATTGTGTAGTATAAGAGTGTTAGCTGTAAGAGTATCCCATCGGGGGTTGTGTGGAGATCGTTTTGCCCGGCGCGCGCCGGCGAGACAACGTTCAGCCCCCCTGGATTACGGACACTATTTTCTAGTAAGGTAGGACTAGTTTTAATTTACTTAATTTTGCATGAGAGACCTTCGTTTCAATAAACTGTGGAACACAGTAGATGTGGTCATCACAATTGTGCGTGATCATATTTTTGGTAGCAGAGCTTAGTTGATATAATTAATTTTCATATTAAAATTAACTACACAAAATTTCATAGTAAAAATAAAAAGCGTACCTAAAAAGCGTACCTAAAAATTATTTTTTTTTGTTGAAATCTCGAGGGTATTTGAAGATCCCGAGACGATTTGAAGTACTAAGAAATTGTTCTAGTAAATTCTCGAAGCGAATGTTTCTCACTTGGTGGATCCGATAATAGATAGACACTTATATAATTGTACCACATACTAGTGATTTGATACGAGTTTACTCGCCTAGATGTGTATATTTTTTTTGTGTGTCCGGGTTTATTTGACGAATAGTTTCGTTCGAAAGTGTTGTTTATTAGTACCACATACTAGTGTTTGTTCCGAGTCCGCTTGCCTAGTTCAAAAAGTGGAACTAGTTTTAATTATTAGTAGTATTAAATTACGAGTATTATTATTAAAAATAGTTTTGTTTTTGTTTGTTGATAACGGTTTAGTAGTTGATTTGCGAGGTTGACTTGGCCGTGCCGTTATGCCATACCGTTAATCCTATACGTTTTGTTTATACCGTTATATTGTTAGCCCTTGAAATTGGTAAGTTGCTAATAATTTATGAAAATAGTAGGGTCCGTGTATGTCGTCCGAATTTTAATTGTGTTTTATATTATCGTGACGCGACCTATTTCTATTGTTTTTTTTTGTTGATGTTTACCACTTTTATACTTCTTTGTTTACTTTGTTTATTAAACGGCTTATAAATGGCTCCTACGAATCCGACCGCCGTATCCAGGGCTGGCATCCAAGGAGCTTTGCGTTGGCTTGCTTGTGCGGTCACATTAATAGACCGAGCCGACCGGGTAGGCGCGTTGCTAGCTCGGTATGGCGGGCTGGCAGCTCGGCTGCAAGACCTGGAGCGCCACGCCATGGAGTGTCGCGCGTATTACTTAGAGAACCCCCCAGCTGATGATGCCGTGTCGGAACAGCTGGAGCAGGATGTAGCCCAGGCCTATGAGCTGGCTGACCAGTTCACGGAGGCGGCTGAGAGGGCCCTGGCTGTTCGGAAGGGGGAGCCGGTTTTGAGCGGGGAGGTCAAACCTACCCCGACGGCGTTGCTAGGCCGATTGCCTACATTGGAGATTCCCACTTTTAATGGGGATCTGTCAGCCTGGATGGGCTTCATTAATTTGTTTGACAGTTTGGTGGATTCACGACGGGACTTATCCCCTAGTGAGAAGTTGGCCTATTTGCGCTCCTCCCTGCGAGGAGAGGCCAGCTCGGTAATCCAGCACCTGCTCATCAGCGACGACAACTACCAGGTGGCTCGCCAGCTTCTGGTTAGCAGGTACCAGAATGTCCGGTTACTGGCGGACACCCACGTGGCCACGATTTTGGCCCTCCCGCGAATCACGCGGGTACACCTGTTACGGAGGGAGTTGCTGAACCCGCTACTGTCAGCGGTCAACTCCCTAAGGCGATTGGACCTGCCGGTGGATCAGTGGTCCTTTGTACTGCTGCACATAGTCCTCGCCAAATTGCCCGCTGAAATGAAGGGGCGTTTCGAGCAGAGGTACGGAGGCGACAGCGCCTCGTATCTCCCGCCCTTCGCGGACCTCCTTCGTTTTTTGGAGGACGAATGTAGGGTGACGGACCACCTGGAGCCCGCCCCGGTTCCAGGTGTTGGTCGTATGGTGGCGGCGAGGGAACAGCCCCGTCGCCCGACCAATCGCTATGCTGCCTTCCAGCAGTCCCCTCCCCCCGCACCGAGTGAGCGGTGCAGGTATTGCAGGGGAGATAGGCATGTGGTGCACGAATGTGCCAAATTTAGAGGCCTCCGCCCAGAGGGACGGAGGGCCGTTGCGAAACAGCGCCAATGGTGCTATAGGTGTTTGGGGGGACACATGCAGTCGGCGTGTCCCCAGACCGAGGATTGTCGTCTTTGCGGAGGGAGGCATCACCCCCTCCTTTGTTTGGACCGCAAGGACGCCGGGAGCGACCGGGGTTCGAATTCCTCGCGCACGGGCGGGGGCCCGGCAGCCCGGAACCGGTCCCCTAGAGATTCGGCGGGGCTTAGCCCCCCCGTTCAGTCCCCCCCGGAGAGGGGGAACTATAGGAGAGACGCCCCCGCCACGGGCGGGGGTAGGGGGGTACCACAAGAGTACGCCACGGTGGCGATGGGCACGGGCCCTATTTGCTACTCCCCCCCCTAATGGAGAGGCCTCGATTGGGGTACTATGTACCGAGGCACGCCCCACACGGGTATTACCCTGCACCTAGGAGTGCTGTTGGTCGGGGCCAGTATGTACCCGATTGGGACCCGCTCGCCCGGTACGAGCGTCCCACATTTGGCGCGCCGACTCAGGCGCGAGGGGGACAAGTACCCCCCCAAAATTTTTAATGGCGCCCCTGTCGGACCCAACCACCCCTCCGGAGCTTGTGCTGTTGCCAACAGCCTCCGTGAATGTTTGGGGACCTAAGAGCAATGTTGTCACGGTGCGTGCCCTTTTGGACTCAGGTGCCCAGGGGTGCATAATGTCCAGGTGGCTTGTCCGACAGCTGGGTCTTTTGCTTGTGCCGCATCACGAAGCGGTACGGGGGGTGGGAGACTCGCGGATCCCTGATCCGATTGGTCGAGTTGAGTTCTCCTTCTCCCCCCACTTCGCGCCAAGGCCGAAGATCGGTGCTTCGGCGATAGTCTTTGATAAGGTGGTTGGACCACTCCCGCAAGTGCGAGTGCCGCCATCCACGATTGAGCTGACGTCTGGACTGGCTTTGGCTGATCCTTCCTTCCACCGACCGGGCCCAATACACTTGTTGATTGGTGCGGATGTCCTCGGTCGTGTACTGTGTGGAAGCAAGCGAGTTTTGCAGACAGCCGATCTTGTCGCCTTGTCCTCGTCGCTGGGCCATGTGGTGATGGGAAAGGTACCACAGACACCAGAGACCCCGTCGGTAGACCGCCAGACCATTGTCGGTTCTACTTTGTCCGACGTTCTCCAAAAGTTTTGGGAGGTGGAGGAACCTCCCACTGCCAAGCGGTTGGATCCGTTAGCCGAGGAGTGCGAATTGTTCTACCAGAACAACACTGGGCGCCTCCTCTCGGGTCGCTTGATTACCCGCTTGCCCTTCTTGGCGGTTCGCCCTCCTTTAGGGAGCTCCCGACCGATGGCCGAGAAGAGATTGTTGTCCATGGAGCGAAGGATGGCCAGGGATCCCGCATTCAAGGAGAAGTATATAGACTTCATGCGGGAGTATTTGGACCTTGGACACATGTCCATCTCGCAGTTGGACTGGCGTAATGTGGAACATTACTTCCTGCCACACCACGCTGTTTTGAAGACTTCCAATGGGAAGATCCGCGTGGTCTTTGATGGTTCAGCGCCCACGTCAACCGGAGTGTCGTTGAATCAGTGTCTGCATGCGGGGCCGAAGTTGCATCACGATGTCTGTGATGTTTTGACCAACTTCCGCCGGCACGCTGTCGTCTTTGTGGCCGATATCCGCATGATGTTCAGACAGACCGTGATTCACCCGGAGGATAGACGATACCAGCTCATCCTTTGGCGTGAGGATCCCCAGGATCCGATGTTGGCTTACGAGCTGAACACCAACACTTATGGTTTGCGGTCGAGCCCCTTTGTGGCGATCCGTTCGCTTTTGGAGCTCGCAGAGCGCGAACGGCTACGCTATCCCCGGGCATCTGCTCTTATTGAGGGGGGGGCCTTATTTGTCGACGATATCTGCACGGGGGCCTCGAGCTTAGATGAGGCTCTCGTCTTACGTGATGAGCTGATTGCGCTCTTGAGGGCTGGTGGCTATGAGTTGCGGAAGTGGCTGTCTAACTCACCGGACCTATTGGCAGATTTGCCTAAGGACCACCAGCAAGAGCCGCTCCTCTTTGAAAATCCGGAGACTCCAGACATGCTGTCTGTTTTGGGAGTCCAGTATCGACCAGTCCCGGATTTGTTCACATATAGATTGGAACTGCCAGACCCAAAGGTCTGGACTAAACGCACGGTGCTGTCTACTGTAGCCCGTACCTTTGATCCGAACGGTTGGCTCAGCCCTGTAGTGTTTTCGATGAAGTGCTTCCTACAGGAGCTCTGGGCTGCGGAATTGTCATGGGATGAGCCCCTCTCTGGTAGCCTCCTACGAGAGTGGGTGAGGTTCGTGTCATCCCTACCCGACGTCAATCGGGTTTGTATACCGAGGCAAATGCTGCCTTCGGGAAAGTTTAAAGCCTCCCTGCACGGCTTTTGTGACGCGTCCGAAAGCGGATACGCGGCAGCCGTTTACATCCGAACGGTGGATGCAGCAGGCGTTGTCGCCGTACACTTAGTTATGGCCAAGAGTAAGGTCGCCCCCCTTCGGACTAGGCTAACCATTCCGAAGTTGGAGTTGTCCGGCGCCACTCTCTTAGTACGGCTACTCAATCATGTTGCCGACACCTTGGGAAACGGTGTCGACTTGGAGTCGATATTTGCGTGGTCTGACAGCCAGGTCGTCCTTTCTTGGCTGAAGAGTTCAGTCCACACCCTTGAGGTTTTTGTGGCCAACCGGGTCTCACAAATTCAGACTTCAAAGGCCCCGTTGATTTGGCGCCACGTACCGGGCGAATTGAACCCCGCAGATTGTGCCTCCCGCGGCTGCGAGGCGCCTGAGTTAGTGGACCACCACCTATGGTGGAGTCCATCATGGTTGTTACGGCCTGAGCGCTCATGGCCTGCCACCCCGGCTGTGGCCAGAGTCCCAGACCTAGGCATGCGTGTTCACGCCGTGGAGACGGTGGCGGCTCCGCAGATGGAGTTTTTGTTAGACCGCTACAGTTCTCTGGATAAGTTGCTCGGCGTGACTGCTTGGATGAGGCGCTTTGTGCGAAATTGTCGCCAGCCTCAGGAGAAATCGTTGTCTCCGGTCCTCGCCCCACAAGAGCGGCAACACGCTCTGTTGCATTGGCTGCGAGTGACGCAACAGCGAGAGTTTGAACCGGAGCTGAAAGCCCTGCGCTCAAGTAAGTCCAAGTTGAAGGGACCCTTGGTGCGGTTGAATCCCTTCTTGGACAGTACCGGATTGCTGCGTGTCGGAGGTAGGCTCAGACATGCCAACCTGCCGTACGGATCACGCCACCCTTTGTTGCTCCCCAAGGATGGACCGTTAGTTAGACTGTTGATTACAGACCGACATGTAAAGAATGCTCATGCCGGTTGTAATGCTTTGACCGCGCTCCTCCAACGAGAGTTCTGGATTTTGTCAGCGCGGAGAATAATCCGATCCGTTATTTTTCGTTGTCTCCCGTGTTATCGTTTGCGCGCCGATACGATGCAGCCCCAGATGGGTGATTTGCCTGCCGATCGAGTGAACGAATCGATGCCCTTCTCAGGAGTTGGAACGGATTTTGCGGGGCCATTTACCGTTAAGACATCGCGGCTTCGTAATGCTAGAACGGAAAAGGCTTACTTGTGTGTATTTGTTTGTTTGGCCACTAAAGCGGTCCACCTGGAGGTGGTTAGTGCCCTCACCACAGAAGCCTTTGTAGCCACGTTGAATCGTTTTGTGTCTCGCCGCGGAATGCCGTCGTTAATCAGGTCCGATTGTGGAACCAATTTCAAGGGCACCGATAGGTATTTAAAGGAAGTTTGTGAATTTTTGGATAGGAATAATTTTGAGATCGGATCCACACTCTCTCGCAGAGGGGTACGATGGCAGTACTCCCCGCCATCCTGCCCCCACTGGGGAGGGATTTTTGAAGCAACTGTAAAGGCCGCTAAAACTCACCTTCGTCGCGTTATTGGGGAGACGGTCCTCACGTTTGAGGAACTCGCGACCGTATTTTGTAAGGTTGAGGCGGTCCTCAACTCGCGTCCGTTGTGTCCGTTGTCTTCGGACGCGAATGATTTAGAGGCCCTTACGCCGGGCCATTTTTTGATTGGCAGACCGCTTAACGCCTTGCCGGAATATCCTTATTCCGAAGTGCCCTCCGGACGGCTCTCGCGATTTGAATTGCTCCAGCAGCTTACGCAGAGTTTTTGGCGCCGTTGGCATCTGGAGTATTTGCACATTTTGCAGCAACGCGTTAAGTGGTCGGATAGGACGACCCCACCCAAGACTGGAGACCTCGTGTTGGTAAAGGATCCAAACCTGCCGCCCCTCCGCTGGCGTTTAGGACGCATTGTTCAGCTTCATCCGGGGTCGGATGGTGTGCCCAGGTTTGCCGAGGTCCTGGTGGGGGACTCTGTTTTGAAGCGAGCGATCGCTACCCTCTCTCGCCTGCCCTTAGATTGAGTTGGCGGACAGTTTGCTACTGTCCGGGACGGGGGGATGTTCACGCCGCGCGTGATTCATTCATTCACGTTGATTCGTGGGGTCGGCGCCAACCGCCGCCCGCGCGACATCGCGACCAGTTGGCCGTAAGCAGCCGTGAGACAAGTTCGTGTGTTTCTGTAGCGACGTGCCGCGCAAGTTACCTACCCATATTGGGACCGAGATTTCGTTTTGCACCTACTAGGGCTCCGGTCGGGGTACGGACTTGTAACCCGTGTGTGTTCGCTTTGAAAAGCGCCGGGAAAGTTTTAGCTGCCTATTAGGGCATTGTGTAGTATAAGAGTGTTAGCTGTAAGAGTATCCCATCGGGGGTTGTGTGGAGATCGTTTTGCCCGGCGCGCGCCGGCGAGACAACGTTCAGCCCCCCTGGATTACGGACACTATTTTCTAGTAAGGTAGGACTAGTTTTAATTTACTTAATTTTGCATGAGAGACCTTCGTTTCAATAAACTGTGGAACACAGTAGATGTGGTCATCACAATTGTGCGTGATCACAATTTGTATATTATATTGTTCGTTACTTTTTCACAAAGTTAAGTTAGTATAGTGTCTATATTGAACTCATTTGGTAAAATAAATTTGGACTGAGAAATTACTCGGTTCAATATATAAACAGATTTGTTAATTTATGTATAAATACCTAACTTCCGTGTGAGTTTTTTTTTGGATAATCATTTAAAAGTTTTTGGCTCATGCTATTTTATAACTCAGCAAAGTTTCATCGACTGAGGAATTAGTGTATGGGTCTCCATACAAAGAATCTGTTCATTGCCTACACTACAAGTGGATATCATACATGGGACACTGGATATGGTGAAACTATTAAAAAAGGCACTATTTATCAGTTACCATTTGATTGATAGGCACGTTCAAATTACTTTAACATTAACTTACTTTTTCGTGTAATTCTAAGGAAGATTCAAACCCAACTTCGAAAAGAACATCAAACTTATTTGAATTGCGGGTTTGAGAAAAAGTACTTACATTAAAAACTTGACGAATAAACTCGGGGAATTTGTTTTTGTATTCAAATAGTGTTATTTTCTCCGTGAACGCGTACGCGTGGCTAATCGAACAGAGACTATGGTATAATTTAATCTGTGTAAACCAAAAATACAAAACAATAACGGCATTTAATCCATAAATATGTCTGACCCAGTGTTATTGTAAACAATTCTTAAGAAACCGTCAACTTTATTTTTCAAATACAAAAATCCTGTTGCAACTTTTTTGTAAGTAAATGGGTGACCAACCACCGCCACCTGTGGCTGTCGCGTACTTACAGTCAAGTAAAAATAGTGTCGGTTGCCCGTTAGCGTAAGTAACATTAGTTTTATATTAGTTGACACTTTTTTATATTGAATATTTATGCACATCAAACCAATGTATATTCCGGTTGGGGATTGACCCCTGGATAAAAAAGCCAAAAAGTAGTTAACTAACTAAATAATAGGTTTTTTGATGTTTTTTTTTTATTTACAAGGGATTAGCAATTAGCCTTCATCACACCTGATTTTAAGAGATAATAAAGCTGAAGGTGGAAGAGCACTACTCCCGGAATGCTCCATTACGGAGGAACTGGCTATCTTAAGTTTCCTTCAGTCTCTGTGCAATCAGAATTTAAAAAGAAATTATCTTAGTAACTTACTTAACATACCTTCAAACTTTTCTTAATATTTTTAACAGCTTTGTCTCTGTCCCGTGTTCTTAATCCTGCTGTGAAAGTGTTTAAAATGTAGCAAACTCGCCATGATTCCAAGATGCTTTGAGAAAACGAATTAAAATTCAACGTACAAACTATGCTGCGAACAAGTTGTAATGAAAACGCAAAATTATGCAGATAACATCTAGGATTGTAACCAAGAGGCTGTGGTTTTCCTGGTATTAGTTCGTTAGCAACTACTGGTGTGATTTTTAAATACTTGAAGTTAATTAATTAAATTAAATTGTGATATTATTATTGTGGTACTTGTTCAAAACCTTAAGCAGGGATCGTTGATTTGTTCCTCATCTGGAAAAACATTCTTGAGACGAGCCTTTTTGTTAGTGATATACTTGGAATTCAAATTTATACCGTACAATTGGGTATTTGACTGTTGTTGAAATGTAGATATTTAATATAATATTTTTGAATAACAAATGTGAAAAAAGAAATTCAATCTGTATTAAAACAAGTGAGTTATGAGCTACTTAATTGTAACTCTAGCTATCTCCTTCTAAAACGAAATTTTCTATGGCGACAGTATGGCGCTATAGAAATGTGACGTCATGTTTCTATAGCGCTCTCCTTGTCTAATTAGAGTGTTTGATGCTCTATATCGCTGAAAATATGCAAGATATTTGAAAATAAATACCTATTATAAACAAGAGTAACGGGACTCAACGCGACATTTATTATGAAGTACATATTATTATGTACTTACAGCTTGACGTTTCGGCTGTGTTGCAACAACCGTGGTCACAAGCAACCGTGGTCACAGACTGCTTGTGACCACGGTTGTTGCAACACAGCCGAAACGTCAAGCTGTAAGTACATAATAATATGTACTTCATAATAAATGTCGCGTTGAGTCCCGTTACTCTTGTTTATAATTATAATGGAACGCGAAAGTTTAAAATCTTATAATAAATACCTATGTTATGTTGTTACCTCAGATTAGTATTATATGATCTGAGGTTGCTACTAATTAGATGAACATTTTAAGTCAAAAAAAAATTCTGTCAAATACCCAATTATGTATATTTTTGTAAAGTATTATAGTAAAGTTCGGAGCTCTAAAAGTTTATAATAATAGTATAAAGTAATTTTATACAAAGTGTATCTATGTGAACAAAATATAAACTTATTTGAAAAGTTAGATTAGAAAATTCCATTATAATCTACACCGTGTGATGTGAATTAGAAACTCATTTAAACTTATTTTGTAAAATAATGTTGTTTATTTGAGGAGTAGTAATGCTATTATTTGTTTTAAATTAAATCATGGAATCTAACGACATAATGATATCTTACTTAAAGGAATAATTGTGATATTAAAAACCAGCAGCCATGCAAGTATTCAGGTGGGATTCGAACCCGCGCCACCGGGACTCCGGGCCGATGTTTTGACTGACTAAGGGCTTATTACACTTGGCTAAACTCAGCATCTAACTAAGCATATATTGCTTTCTTTGAACTCATTTGTAGCAAGTGATGCAATCAAAACAAGCAATGTATGCTTAATTAGATGCTGAATTTAGCCAAGTGTAATAAGCCCTTAAGCTAACGAAAGGCTCGTAGAATTTTGCTATTACTTTATAACGCTGTAGGCTAGCGTTGCTTCATCAATGTAAGGAAATCGTGATAGCAAAATTCGACGAGTCTGTCAGTCTTTCGATAGCTTAATTTGGGCAGGGCATCGGGCCGGATTCCCGAGGGCGCGGGTTCGAATCCCGCCTGAAGGTAGGTTGCAGGGCTGGTGGTTTTTTTAGAAAGAAAAAATACTTTTATTAGAGACACAGAGTATAATAAGAGGAAAATCTAAGTTGATTTTTGTAACACTGATAGTATATAAATTTTGTGACATCTTTGTATATTATAAATAAATAAAAAATAATAAAAATAAACATAATATGACAGAAAGTAACAGAAACATTTAACAGTACAAAGTGTGTAGCTTAAGCACTCACACAAAGCCTCAGCACAAAAAGTCTCCCGGGTCATTCGTAGATGGTCAGAATGACCAAGAAGCCTTGTTATTCTGGCAGGGCCTTGAGACATCACGGACAACAACAAAAACACTAGAATAAAAATTAATTATATTAAAAAACCGGCCAAGTGCGAGTCGGACTCGCGCACGAAGGTTCTGTACCATTATCTACATTAGACACATTTAGACAAAACATTAGACACTATTTATAACCTACATTATTATTCTTTACAACATTAGACACTATATTTAAGATCGAGAAAAAAACAGCAAAAACCCCCTTTCATATTTGTTTTATTCTGTTTTTAGTATTTAATGTTATTGCGGCAATAGAAATACATCATCTCTGAAAATTTCAACTGTCTAGCTGTCGCGGTTCATGAGATACAGTCTGGTGACAGACAGACAGACGGACGGACAGCAAAGTCTTAGTAACAGGGCCCCGTTTTTACCCCCTGGGTACGGAACCCTAAAAAGGACGACACAACGGGACATACGGGTCCGTAGTACTAATTCGTAGTACGGCTAATTCGTAGTATGTCTACGGGTCCGTAGTACTAACGTACTAATTCGTAGTACGACTACGGTTCCGTAGTAGGAATTCGTAGTATGTCTACGGGTCCATCCATAATATAGTACTAATTTGTAGTACGGCTACGGTTTCGTAGTAGGAATTCGTAGAATGGGTACGGTTCCGTAGTATTAGAGTGTTAGGCGGTTCTAATAGCGGAAATACACGGTTCTCTTTTGCCTTTCAATTTGGATGAAGCAACCAAATTGAACAATGTTAACGTAAAAGTGAATTCATTCAATGTCAATGTGCGCCTGTATTTCTGCTCCTTTCAAACCAAAGTGAATCAATTTGGTTGAACCGTGTAGTATTAGCATAACACTAGCGACGCGACCTGTCGCGGAGCGCACATCTCCATAGGGCGTTTGTGCACTACCACTGAATTTTACCGATCCGGAAAAAAACGGATGCTTGTATTTAATTAATTACTATTATAAATGATTAATTATTAAAATACAAGCATCCGTTTTTTTCCGGATCGGTAAAATTCAGTGGTAGTGCACAAACGGCCATACTGCGCTGCCGCACCCGCGTCGCGTGTTTTGTGTGTTGGACTAGGCATGTTTTCTATACTAATCGATGTTGTACGCACATACTCTGCGATCCCGCGCTAGACGCGGTCCGCGACGACGGGGCGCAGCGCAATGTCAGAACCGCCAACCTAGTAATGGTATGCCAAATTGCTTCGTTTTAAACTACCGCTCGTACTTTTAACGTCGAAAGGATAAAAATAAGTTATGATACTTATCTTACTAGAAGTTTTATAAATATGAAATTTGGATGGATGTTTGCTACTCAAGAACGGCCGAACGGATCTGGATGTGGAACAGAGATATATATAGATGATGGAGGCTACTTCTTGCAGCAATATTTCCACGGAAACAGGAATTAGATTTTTTTATAAATGTTTATTTCAAAAAAATGCTTTGTTTGTCGTTTACATGTTCGTCTGAGTGGTATTCCAATAAAAAATATATATACTAAATTATACATCAAAATAAGTAATAAATGCCTTTATCGCAATTTAGCATTTAGCATCGTAAGAGCATTAAGCACAATAAATACCTATCCATAAATCTATGTTTCGAAAACCGTATTATAACACTCTATGTTGCTAATATTTCATGAAAACCATTTAAGTATTGTTTCCATATTGTTTCCAATTTTTAAATGACGACTAGCAGTATATACTAGCACCTTGAATTTCTTCAATTAATTTGAAATCCTAAAACTACCGATTCTTATTTGCCACGAGATGTAAAATTTTACAGCTCGTAGCATTAGAGTAATTATAGTATGCGAGATGGCTAATAAGCGCTTCATAGTTCCGTCTTTTAATGTGGTAATTATTTTACTCTTTGAAATGTTGCCTCTAACACTATTTCAATTTGCGACGACAGCTGATGGCTGGCACCCTCTTGTCACTGAAAAGAGTCAAGAATGGGTGGTTGGACAAAACTGACGATTCAAAAAAGCTTTTAAAAATAAACACATCTTAGATTTCTGCGCGAACTGTCCATATAAATAAAACACTTTCACGGAAAGGTGCCGAAACGTCGGATAAACCAAAAAATCTCAAAAAAAACAACTAAAATTTAACTAAGTTGTTGAATAAATTGCGTGAAAAAATCCGTGAAAGTGTTTTATTTATAGCTTTTAAAAATGTTTATTTGAATAAAGAATATTTCTATTTCTATTTCCACCCGGGCCTTGACTAAAGAAACGATTAAGAAACCCTTTTCAATCAACCCCAGAATCGGCTTTTAAAAAATATTTACTACTTATTTCGCAGTTTTGCTGAACCAATCACATTTCTATTTGCAATATTTAAGGACTAACTACACGATGTTTTCCCATGGAAATGAGATATTTTACCGGAGTAAAAACCCTTTTTTTTCACAACGTGGTAGCACTTTAAAATAACTGAACTATTTTGCACTTTGCCACAATCCAATTAGATATAACTCTGGATAATTTTAACCGTGCAGCAAGCCTTTTGTATGTTAGTTCTTTTATTTACTGTGAGAAACTTAGCTCGGGTAAAGTACTTCCGTTTTTGCTGAAATAGTAGGTCAAATCCTGAATCTTGGTGGGGCATTGTCTTAACTTTGTTTATAAAACATTTGCTGAATAAAAAGCAGTAATCCTGTATCTTTGCCATTGTCTTATTTGCTTTAGAAAAGAAATAAATGATACTACTAATCTATACATCTATACAAATAAATAAAATTGGAGTGTCTGTTTGTAACATTAAAATAACCGTTTAACTACATGCACTTTTTACTACATGCATATGATTATATATACGGTACACATACCAAAGTGACATTATTTACAATTTTTGTCTGTCTGTCTGTCTGTTTGTTCCGGCTAATTTCTGAAACGGCTGGACCGATTTTGACGGGACTTTCACTGGCAGGTAGCTAATGTAATAAGGAGTAACTTAAGCTACTTTTTATCCCGGAAAAATATCACATTCCCTCGGGATAGCGTCGTGTAGTTTATTATCAATGCAAAAGTTTGTGGGTATGGATGTATGTATGGATGTTTGTTACTTTTTCACGCAAAAACTACTGAAAGGATCTGGGTCTGGAATAACACATAAGGTACTTTTTATCCCGATATTCCCACGGGAACGGGAACCACGCGGGTGAAACCGCGGGTGGCCGCTAGTGCTACATAAGTTTTGATGTTTGTAACTCGATCACTGCGGAAAGATTAAAAGGTTGCCACACACCAAAAAGTATTGCAGACGTGCTGCATTGCGTCTGCGTGCGTCATATATGTAGTATTTGAACTTGTACGCGTAGGTTCACACCGAGACGACGGTGTCGCAGACGCACAAAATCATGACGCACGCAGACGCAATGCAACACTTCTGCGACACCTTTTGGTGTGTGGCAGCCTTAATAGATGACTAAAGGGCCCCACAGACTATCAGTGCGCCTGCAGACAACGGCCTGTCAGTTGTCCGCAATCAGCCACACTCACAGTTTTACATAAAAAAACCAAATGTCTGGCGGCCTGTTCGAAGATGAAAAAAAAACAATAATTTTAAGCAAGCCCCGACACAAAAAACATCTCTCGATCGGGGGAAGCCCCCATATAATAAACTTTAGCACTTCTCTTTTTGAGGTCTCCCAGACAGATACACAGACTTGTCAAACATAAAAAAAAGGTCAAGGGCGAGTCGGACTCGCGCACCGAGGGTTCCGTACCATCATAAATTTAAATAAATATAACGTGAAAATGTTTTCATCGGCGAGGCTAGAATCGGCTACATTCGTCAGAGCATTTGCGGTGTCGAATATTGCAGTTTTAGGTCAACGCCTAGCTCTTGACCGATAGTGGAACTGATATAATTTTTGTTGATGATTTCTGAAAAAGTTTACTATTTTAGAGACATATATGACATATATGCCCTAGTAACCTCAATTTGAATTTTTAAGACCCCCTTTCAGTATCTGTTGCAAAATCTCTTTTTTTTTAATTTTTATATATATTTTTATTTCTCTCTTATTTGCAAAATAGTTGGGCAAACGTCATCTAAAACTATTCCAAATTTCAAGTTGATAGCATTAGTATGTCCAGTTGTGACAGACAGACTGAGTTTCACCATAAGGGTTTCTTTTTACCATTTTGGTACGGAAACCCTAAAACACCCCTCGTTTGCAGTCGGGACGCGGGAGTTAAAAATGCTAAATATGTCATGAAGCGCCTTATTCAGGTTTCATCTTCTTTCTAGCGAGTATTTTATCCTGTAAAACTAAAAATAAGTTTAACCTCATAAAAGCTGGCTAAGCCAACTAAAAAGGTTAAAGTCTAAAAGACATTATAAAGTTTGATTAAAACTTGCACACCGATATATCGGTAAACTATTTGAAGCACTAAACTTACCAGACTTATTTTACATAAATCGATGCATTTTCTATGCACATAATCTAATTTTCGATTTTCTGTGGTAACTTAAACCTTCTAGTTATTACAATAAGGACGCTATTGGTGGAATAGGAGGATGGATCGATTTGGACGGTCAGCGATCGGTCGGCAGGTCTCGTAACTCGTTGCAAAAGTTTTCGCATTACAGCTGTGAATAAATTAGGGCTTAGCCATAATGTTTTAATAAAAAATACGAAGTAGTAATGAAAGAATAAGACATTATAAAACTCTTCTCGGTGACTAGTTACGCAAAGTGACTGAAGTTAATTTAATATTTATTCCGTTTTTATGATGTTACATACGCCTCATCCAGAATTATTGTCCTATTAAATTAAAAAAAAATTGGCTTGCCATTAAATTTACTACGAGGTACAAGGCTACTACATTGATTAGTTTCAAATCAAGCAGCAAATTAATATGGCAATGATAATTTAATACTTAATAGATTTAATTTTTAACCCCGCCTACAAAAAGAAGGGTGTTATAAGTTGGAGGTGTATGTGTACCTGTCTGTGGCATCGAGCTTCTGAAGAAAGGGACCGATTTTGATGTAGTTCTGTTTTGTCTAAAAGCGGACGTGACTGAGATGGTTCTTAGCTACAATTTGTGAAGATTTTTTCAGACGTTACAAGGATTCAAAATTGGTGTTACTCTACAAGAGAAAAATCTTTCTGTGTTTTGTGGTTTTACTTTATCATTCACATTATAAAATTTTTATTGAAAATGTTGAAAACTTACGGCCTTTCGCTGTGTGGGTGAATGCTTTTCATTCGCTCGGATAGTGAACGGTCGTGGGTTCGAGTACCATCGGAGCTCGTTGTGAGATAGATAGATTTTTTCTAGTACTTAATTTTCAACATTTTCGTTTCAAGGGTTATCAGCTATTTTCGTTATCTACAGTAGTCTACACGCATAATGGGTACTTATTTACTTAGTAAATTAAAAATTTGAAGAAATACCCGACACAAAAAAAACGTTAAAAATTAAAAAAGTAAAATTTCTCTCTCGGTCGGGGGATCCCCAAAATATAACCTTATAATACCCCTGTTTCTGTGGGTTAGGTTTGGGGATCGCTTATAAACTAGACAACTTTCAATGTACCTACTATAACTTAGTCACAAATATTTTAAACTATCACAGGTAATAAAAATCACTATCCTCAGACCTTGGCAAGCACCTACACAAATGATATTTTAATCAAAATCATTGAAACCTTATCAACAAACCTCTATTTTATTTGACTGATAACTTGATAAATGGACTTCACAAGCGGTCTAGAATTAATTTATACGAGGTTTAAGTTTCCCTGGCCCAGTTCACGATATTGATAAAGTTTCACAGATTTCAAATGTCTCGGTTGTGGTAGTTTAATTTAATTGCAAATTGAGTGAAAGCGCAACAAGCAGACTAATAAGTTTTTTGTAAAAACTTCGTTTTTATGACAAGCTTTTTTGTCGACTGTACTTAAATATTGTATTGTCATCCGAACCAAACCTGTATGCAAAGTTACAGCTCAATCAGACACTGGGAAGTTGGTCAAATTAAGCTTGCAAGATTTGACCCGAACGGACATACATGCATACATACTTACAAACACTGCAAGTTAAAATAAAAGCTTGTAATTTAAAGATGAAACATTTATATGCAGCAAGTGTCAAATATAACCTTTTTGTTGAAATCAAACTATGAGTTCCTATATCTTAGAACGAAATAAATGTTATCATAGAAATAAACTAGCGCTCCGCTCGCGACTTTGTCTGCGTGGACCGACTTTTTACCCCCTCAGAGGGGGATGTTCTAAAAATCCTTAGTGCTCCCCTACACTCCCCAAGGAACATACATGCCTTTTTAGCTTTTTGCGCCCAATAGTTACGGCTGTGCGTTATCTGTCAGTCAGTCAGTAACGCAAGAACACATCTTAGATTTCTGCGCGAACTGTCCATATAAATAAAACACTTTCACGGATTTTTTCACGCAATTTATTTAAGGCGCTACTCAGAAAAAGTATGGACTTTTTGATTTAAAACTATAGGACGGTTATAGTTGTTACAAATCTGGTAATAAGATATATATTTCTTCATACCTTTATCTAGAATCGTATAGTTTCAAAAACACGATTATTTGATTTTGCCTCGACACTTTTTCTTTTCGAAAAGACCTCTAAAAAATACGAAAATTCAAGATTATTCTTAAATGGGGTTACTTACACTATTGGAAATTGGTTTAATTAGTGGACACTAATAATATTTAGGATCGTATAGAAGCATTTGTTTTAAATCGCTGTAGTTTTTGCATACGAAGTGATTTTGTTTTTTTTTGACTAATCCGCAAAATCGGTCTCGCTCCCGCGCGCGTAATTTTCTCATTGCTATCTCGCTTCAGCTTATTTTTTAACCGACTTCTAAATCAAAAAGGAGGAGGTTCTCTATTCGTCTTTTTTTTTTTATGTATGTCCACCGATTACTCGAAGACGGCTGAACCGATTGAAATGGTTCAAACGTTATTACATCAGGTTGGTTTCCAAGTTGGTCCCATTTTTTGAAATTTCGAAATCGGTTCAGTAGTTTTCAGGAAATCTTGAAAATACTGTCGTTTTCGTTACCACTTTATGTGAATTTAATACGTATCTTTAGGCATAACTCCTTTGTTTATAAACCGATTTAGATGATTCTTGTTTTGTTGGAAAGGGGATACCTCAAGGTATTTTAACCGACTTCGAAAAAGGAGGTTTTGAGTTTGATCACATACCTATTTACCAGAAAACACGTAAATTGCCTGCACGATGCACTAAAAAGAGTGAAATAAAAATTATTTTTATAAAAAAAATAAACCGCCTTCTAAAAAACCACATCAAAAAAGTAAGAAATAATTCCTCACCAAATAAATAACGTAAGTACTTTGAAGTCGGGCGGGTTTTAACAAAAACAACAAAACATTGTACATGTTTCACGCCCGACTTCAAAGTACTTACGTTATTTATTTGGTGAGGAATTATTTCTTACTTTTTTGATGTGGTTTTTTCCGAGTATCGCCTTAACAACTTGGTTAAATTTTAGTTGTTTTTTTGAGGTTTTTTATTTTATCCGACGTTTCGGCACCTTTCCAGGGGCCGTGGTCACAGCCCTGACGCGAAGCCTATTAGGCTTGGTGGGAGGGCTGGGCGCAGCGAGGGACAGGCCCTGAGTCTGACCGAGTCCAACATGCCGTGTGGTATACGTAAAGACAGTATTTGCCCTCACTATAAAAAAAAGGGGGCTGTGGTCACGGAAAACTGTTTTCCGTAACGGATATTTTATTTATATAGTAGCGCAAGACTTTTATACACGGTAACTTATTAATCACCCAGGATAATTTCAGGGATTAGGTATTCTACTCATGAAAACAAACAACTTTTATTATGGGACCAAAACTGAAATCGCGAAAAAAAGTCAGCTTTTCCATATATTTTGATTACATATTTTTCACTTTTGTATGGAACAGCTGATTTCTTTTTTTTGCGAGAGGATGTAGGAGAGAGGAGATACCGTGTATAATATATAGATAATATCTTGCGTTGGCAAGGACATGCATTCATCAGGGTTTGGCAGTGACACTGCCTAAACTCAAACATTCCCCTCAATTATTTGGTTTAAGTTACCGTTAATATTATAACGTCAAAATCGAAATAAGGTCCTACTCTGGTGATGATGATGATTATTTTATGGAAACGTGGTCTGTTTGTTTGTATAGCTCTAACTACTGCAATACCATTGCAATTATGATTAGTTATTAAAAATGAAGTATTAGAAAACATTCGAACCGTCTCACAACTAACTCCGATGGTACCTTTCACTGTCCGGGCGTATTCTCTACTCACTGAGCTACAAGGTCGTTAGGAGACGCGTCAAATTTATACAATACTTCGTACGCGCTGTTGTTTAAAACAATGTCCAATTTCATATGAAGTTTATTAACACTGAAGTTTGCCGCTAAGTACCTACCTATACTGTAAACACTAGAGGTAGACGCCCAGGCACCTTCTGTGTGACCGTCGATTTATCATCTCCAAAATAGCCCCATTACTTTGCAGCGTCTTTCATTACGAGGCCATCGGACGTCAAATATTGAAATTTTTAAACAAATTTATTGGACGTTTGACTCTGTGATGTCACCTCTACGGCCTACAGCTTTCCGCTCATATGTACCATTTGGGAAATTTAGGGATGATTAAGGGATGGTTTATATTAGACCGTTCCGTATACGAGATGCAGACGGGCCACGGATTTGAAACGTTACATACACTTTCTATGAAGGAATTCACGATCCAGGTGGCGAGTCACAATAGATCTTTTAGGTCGCAGTGACCATGACTATGATGCAAAGCATAGCCCCTTACATTCAAATAATGAATACGCGGTGTTAGCCAGCGTTTATTAATATCGGAAAGGTATTTCTTTCGAGTGGCGAGGGTATATTAATATCTTCGCATTGATGAAATAAACACTGGCTAACAGCGCGAAAGATATATTGGATAAATTCGATAATAATAAAATAAATATTTAACCCAAAAAGTAGGAGCTAAGCTATGAGGATGGTGGGTTCGATTCCCACTTGGCATAAGCACTGATATGATGAGCATAAATTTGTGTTGGTTCCGTGTCTAGCAGGTGTTATACACCTCCAAATTTTAATTAGTACAAAGATTTTAGGGGATGACAGTGTAACAATTTTTACTCTATGGGGCCAACCACGGAATCGAAAAAAAAATTAAGCTGTTCCATACAAAAGTACAACATCGACTCGACTGAAATATATGGAACAGCTGATGTTTTTTCGCAATTCCGTGGTTGGCCCCCTTGTAAAAATTAATCGCATTGATGGACACTATCGTCCTAGTTGTGCATGTAGGTATGAATATATATTCAACTTCGTTGTTTCTGATTGCTTTAAACTACTATTATTTCGCAATCAGATCATTGAGTGGAAGTTGTTGTGAGAGATATTTTATTATCTATATATATATAAAAATGAATCCCTATTTCCCTTGGTCACGACATCACGCGTGAACGGCTGGACCGATTTGGCTAATTATGGTCTTGAAATGTTCGTGGAAGTCCAAGGAAGGTTCTTACGGTGAGAAAATAGGGGAAGAGGGGGTAAGTGGGGGTAGACTAGAAGTAGGGTAGGGTAAAGGTAGGGTAGGGTATAGGTAGGGTAGGGTAGGGGTAGGGGTAGGGGTAGGGTAGGGTAGGGGTAGGGTAGGGTAGGGTAGGGTAGGGTAGGGGTAGGGGTAGGGTAGGGTAGGGGTAGAGGTAGAGTAGAGATAGGTATAGGATAGGGGTAGAGTAGGGTAGGGGTAGAGTACGTAGGGTAGGGATAGGGTAGGGTGGAGTAGGGGGTTAGGGCCACGGGAACGAAGTCGCGCTGGGTCAGCTAGTTATTTAAAAAACCTAAAGTGCTTGAGAGATAGCAGCATAAAATCCTTAACAATTTGGAAAAAACCAGGAAAGCTTTCATAATTTCTATCAAGGTATTCCTAAGAGGCGTTTATAGAACTTTTGTCGTTAATAAAACTCCCATAATAATGTGCTTACCGCGTAATTTATTCTCACTCATTTTTTTCTTGTTTCATGTTTTCCTTTCTATACAAATTCGCACTTAACGCGTTACTGCACGTAAAAAAGAAAAGTTATCTTAACTACTGAAAAGAATTATGGAATAAGGATAAGTGGCGGTAATATGCTTCTGGTTTACTTGTGGTATATAATTGGGTATTAGACTGAATTTTTTTTATTGACTTCAAATGTTCATTTAATTAGTAGCAACACAACATAGGTATTTATTTTCAAATATCTTGCATATTTTCAGCGATATAGAGCAGCAATTTTTCTAATTAGACAAGGAGAGCGCTATAGAAACGTGACGTCACATTTCTATAGCGCCATACTCTCGCCGTAGAAAATTTCGTTTTAGAAAGAGATAGCTAGAGTCACAATTAGGTAGCTCATAATTCGCTTGTAGTCCATGGAAATCGTACATTTTGCCTTGCGTTAAATGAGGTAGTTCTGATTTTTTTGTATGTTAGTAGTGATGAGATAGTAATGACAAATCCAAGTTTTCCACCTCGAAAGCCATTCGGATCATTGTTAAATATTTAAAAATCAAATAAATTTTTAGATTTTTTTCAGTTTTTGTAAATTTTTACCACCAAGGACCTGTGTTACGGCAAAAGTTGCTATGCACTTTAAAGTAGATTAAATTTGCAATAAAAATATAATAATTTGGTTTTTGTAAGTCAAATAGTTTTTAAGATAGGGCTATTTAAAAGTTTGCTAAAATTCATAAAAGGAAGTATTACAGTTTTTTTACGTGTGTGACGCCCCCGTGGTGGAGGCCCCCGATTTAGTTTTAGTGCAAAGTTCATTTTTTAATATTTACCCGACCGGGAATTGAATCCAGGACCTCCAGAGATAGCGGCACCTTGAAACCGGTGCGTATACCACTCGGCTACGGAGGTCGTCTTACCATCAACATTACTTCAATACTGCGATGACAGCTGATGCTAGGCTCTCAGGCCTTTACTCTCGTAAGAATCGAATCCACGACCTCATGATATGCCAAAGCCGTTTAACATAACATCTAATTCATAAAGTTCTAGTAGATAAACGGAACAGTAAAGGAGCAACTTAAACCGCTCCCAGTTCTCAAATGACGTCATAACATAACCGTAAGTTTGGAACTTTGGTTGCGATGCGACTGACCAGCAACTTTAGAAGCAACTATTAGGCACGCGCCGTTAGCAACTACTTACCATTTTCCAGTCGTTAAGTCGCGTCTATGATTGTACGAAATGAAAAAGTTAGGATTTGCGAACCGATAGCGTAGCTTCATTGACGTTCACAAGTGCTGTATCAGCCTAAAATGAATAAATGATTTTGAATTTTGAAAATAACTTTGCAGAAACGAAAAGTCAAGCTTTCTTTTCAAAATTTTGATCGAGAAGTCGATTTCAAACTACGCAACGGATTTGAATGTGGTTTTCATCATTATGTGATTCACGAGATGTAATTGAACTGCCTTTGCAAAGGTTATTTACATAGTAGATGATTATTTATAAGACCGCAATGCTTGGATATGATATAAAGTAACATGTACCTATCAATCATAATAATAATAGTAATTTTGTAATACTTGAGTATTGGAACATTTTTCTACAATATTGGTATTTTTGTATACTTAGTTCTTTGTAATGTACGATTATACGTTTAGCAACGACATGTTTATTTTACTTATTTGTAAATGACGTTGCTTCTGTTGAGATCAGAGCAATTGGAATTAATACCAAAAATGTGATAGTAAAAAACCACGAGCCCTATAAGTAGCTTTCAGGCGGGATTCGAACCCGTGCCTCCGGGGATCCGGCCCTATGTTCTGACCAACTAGCTACCGAAAGGCTTACACGACTTGTCGAATTTTGCTATCCAGCGTTGCTTCATCATCAATGTGAGGAAACCCTCACATCCGAAAGAAACTTTTTTCACAAATGTTTAACAATCGATTAAGATGAAGCAGCCATTAAATTGATTTTATTTTTTTAATTTAGCTATAGGGCTCGTGTTTTACTGTCACATTTTTCCAATACTTACAGAATTGCATTGTGAATGCATAAAAATCATTTAAAATCTCAATTGGAATTAAGTTCATTTTTCTATCAACCATTTAAAAATGCAATCAAAACATAAGCTAGAAGGGAATGAATTTTTCATCTTAAGATTGTTAGAGTACAAAAAATACAATGTATCTTTTAGGGCGACGGAAAGGGAGCATATTCGAATACTGTTTGCAAAAAATCCAAATTTGTCTAAGTAGGGCAGGCGTACCGGTTTTGGCCACTGTACCGGTTTTGGCCATTAGCCATTTCTGATAAAGGCAAGTAAAATAAGGTATTATAAGGTAATAATAACAACCGTTCACAGATCACCTGTATGTAGCAAGCTCAACCGTTAGAACTCCTTATGTCATAAGATTTTTTTCAATAAATTCCATTTTCAGTGTGAAAAAATGTTTTGTATGAAAATTTTAAGAAATTTGTTTTGGATGAAATACTTTATAAACCTTTGTTTTTTACAATTAAATTGTTGTTTTGCAATTGACTGGTTTCTAGCGCATTAGAATATAATGATTTTACCTGGGTTTGGTTTTGATTTTTCGCAATACTTACAAAAGTTTAACTATCAGTATGTGGCCAAAACCGGTACATTTGGCATCTCTCACACACATTTTGTATTATAAACAAAAAAACTATTTAACTTAAAAAAAATGAAAAATGTACCTTTAAAGCTAGATAAATTATCTATAATTTAAGATATAATTTGTGTCTTAAATACCTAAGACCATTTAGTACTTAGTGCTTAAAAGTCAAAAGTTCCTTAAAGTGGCCACAAAGGGTACCTCTGCCCTACCTACCTTCAGTAAATTCTCTTAAAAAATCGTCACTTTTTTTCTCCTAGAACCTGCAAACCACAAAATTTACCACTTACATGAACCGTAAAAGTTATAATAGGCACCAGCCAGAGCAGTAACAATTATGAAATTCGCTTAGCGCAACCTCTCTGGAGCGAGGTCCAACTTAAACTACCATCGTTATGTTCATTTGTTCAAAGTTTGTATTAGGACGTCGCTATTATACCCTAGGTCATTGCTTGTGGTAAAATGTACGCTGAACTAAAGAGGCCTGAATATTGTGAAATAATGGGAAGGTCTTGATACCTGTAACATGGAGTTACAGGCGTAAAGACCAGTCTAATATAATGATTATGAGATTAATGAGCGAGCACAGATAATTTATTTTTTTGCATTTAAATACAATATTACACCTAGCTAGCAATAAATTTAGCAAACAACGTCAATTTCAGCCGAATCATATTTTGATTGATTACGCAGGTGTATTATTCACCAGTTGGTCGGCATACATGGTGCGATTAATCCGTGACCATTAATTGCTCGGAAATTAGCGGAAATAAACCGAATATTTATATCAAAGGTAGGCCCAATTTATCTTTTTATAGGCTTACTAAAATTAACCAAATTTTGTTTAACGTTTTAGGCGAGAGAAAACAACATACACAGGTACAAGCACAGGTACCTCCTACACATACCTACAGTCAGGCCATAGGAACGAACTCAGCGTCCAGCGGGCGCGGCGGGCGCGCCGAACGCTTTTTTAACCGACTTCTAAATCAAAAAGGAGGAGGTTCTCTATTCGTCTGTATGTATGTTTTTTTTTTTTATGTCCACCGATTACTCGAAGACGGATGGACCGATTGAAATGATTGAAACGTTATTACATCTGGGGGCCAAGCCTGCTAACGTTAAGTCATAATCGTGTCTCAATCGTGTTTCAATTGTAGTTCAATTGTAGTGCTTTTTTACACACTAGTTACAAGAATTATGACAATATGATGTGATGTAAATGTAGTGTGTGGTGTGACCATCAGCAGTATGGTGAAAAAAGTACACATATCTTGTACGTAGTGAGTAAAAAGCACTACGATTGCACTACAATTGAAACACGATTGAGACACGATTATGACTTAACGTTAGCAGAATTGGCCCCCTGGTTGGTTTCCAAATTGGTCCTATTTTTTGAAATTTTGAAGTCTGTTCAGTAGTTTTCAGGAAATCTTGAAAATACTGTCGTTCTCGTTACCACTTTATGTGAATTTAATACGTATCTTTAGGCAGTTATGCCTAAGGAGTTATCCTTTGTTTATAAACCGATTTAGATGATTCTTGTTTTGTTAAAAAAGGAGATACCTCAAGGTAATTTAACCGACTTCAAAAAAGGAGGTTTTCAGTTTGATCACATACCTATTTACCAGAATACAAGTAAATTGCCTGCACGATGCACTAAAAAGAGTGAAATAAAAATTATTTTTATAAAAAAATAAAACCGCCTTAAAAAAATCACATAAAAAAGTAAGAAATAATTCCTCACCAAATAAATAACGTAAGTACTTTGAAGTCGGGCGGGTTGTAACAAAAACGGCCTATTCGATCGAGGGCTGCAGGTAGCCTGCCGTATGTCGTTATACCACAGGGTAAAAACTACTACGTTTTATTTTTACTCCTGTGGTAATACGTTGGGTTTTCGAGGGGCAAGTGTTAAAACTTTAAATGCAATTTTTTTTACTGTAAAGCATATTTTTCCTTTTAAATACAAACAATTTGGCCAACAACGTCCATTCCAGCCGAATCATTAGATTGATTACGCACGTGTTTCATTCTCCAGTCGGCCGACATAGAATGGCATGTTTAATCCGACATCAATAATTGCTCGGAAATGGCAAAAATAAATCTAATCGGTTTCACATTCATTCTGGTTTGCAGATTCTCAGCTAGCGTCGTTTTTAATGGACGCACGATGGGGCCGACGAATGTCGCTAAAAAACATTAGAAAAACATACGGTAGGGAATTGCAGCTTTGCCCACGTTGCGTTCCGAAGCTTTTTGGCAGCAATTTAACTAGTTATAAATGTAAAATAATCCGGCTTGTAAAGATGTAGCATGATTTAAGTACATCATCTGCCATTCCAATTACCCCACTGCTTGGGCACGAACCTTCCTTATGAATTTGTAAGGAGATGGGCCACGTATTATGAGTCACCACGCAGAGCCAGTTGCAGCTACGACTAACGGGTTTACGTGTCTTTTAAAGCACGAAAAAGCATATTTTTGACCGACCCTTGCAGAAGTTGCTTACCACCATAATTTTTAGTACGATATCACAGAATATATAATAGTACTTTAACACCTTGCCACCGAGCTCTTCATGAATAACTCGAACGCTACTTAATTTTGAGAGCGTCTCTAATGTATGAGGCGTATGAAAGAGACGCCATGACTATAAAACATAGATATAGTATATTAAACTTTAAAAATTCACGAGACATAATAAAATTGAAATTATATTAGGTACGTACAACTCAACGACTTCGCTAACTGAGACAATTTAATTTGCAGAGAAATTAGTAGTACTGTTTTTATACTTTAAATCAATTTCAGCAACTTTTAAATTCATTCACTCGCTTAATAATTTATCTCCTTTTATTTCCAGTCGTTTTGAATACCAATAGATGGCAGTATACTCCCACTCCACGGCTGGCGTGATGCCCAAACGAAGCTTCGCAGAATTTGTGCTAATGCGTTTTCCGGCACGATCGCATTTGGGTTGGTCGCAGACTATTTTAACTGTTCCCTAATTGGTTTGCGGTTCCCGATAATTGTGTTGGGATGACGCTGTTTTTTTGTAATGTCCGTTACAAATGTCAGGAAATTATTTGAAAGTTATTTGCGAATTTATTGTGCTGTAGTTCCATGACATCATAAAGTAGTGCGTGAGTCACAATACAAAGTTATGAGCACGAGCACAGTTAGAAAGATACGCCTTGGCGACAGGTCTTCGTGTCTGTCTCGCGTCTAATGCATTCACTAGCATGCATAGTGCCTGCTAGTGGAATGTGAGTGGAGGGGTCGATCGTCCTCTGGTCTTCACTGGTACCATTATGATGGTTGAAAGAGACGAATTGAAAAAAAAGGGAAGTGGTCATGAAAATGATGATTATAAATTTACTAATGAAAACTATAGGCTGTTTACTAGGTACTTAACTATAAAATATAACCGGGGCTTTAGTCTTGACATGCCTATCGAATCGTGTGTATGTACCTAAGCATTATAAGGAGGGCAGAAGTACACACATAAAATAACTGACCCTGACATCGCATGAGAAAACGAAAACATTTCCGGTTCCTCATACGAACTTTCATCTCCTACTTATGTCACCCTCTTCAAGATTTAATGTCGCGAGAAAATTTTAGACCATGACATTCCCCAAGGTCGAATCTTGCTTACCTAATACCAAAAGCCAAAGCTAACTGACAGGTAAGAAGTTCGTTTAGAATCCCACAAATTAGCGCGAACTCTTCTTTCAATATGGGGCGCTGTGCTGTCCATTAATCTCGTGAGAACGAAAGGGGGGTCCGGGATAAAATCACCGAGTATCACAATCACATAGTACAAAGCCCGTACAAAGCCTCAAAATGTATCACAAGGGGGAGGGGGGGTCTAAAAAGTCACTAAATAACCTCACGTGATTAATGGACAGCCCCTAAGTATGTGGGATTTTCTAGGAAAATTATTTATTTACGGAAGTCCTGTAGAACACGTGACAGGTTAGAAATTTAAGGCGATCGCGAAGCGCAGCGAAGCGATTGCCTTAAATTTCGTGGTTATTTTTTTTAGGAAATTTGTAAATTTTGCGGTTTTTATTATTTTCCGGTGACATATATAACTATTATAGTATATTATGATACAAGTGAGCTTAGGTTGCTCATTATACACGAGGCTGTGGGTTGCAGCCCGAGCCGCAGGCGAGGGCGTAAACCAGCCGAGTGTCTAGTGAGTAAGTTGCTCACGAGTGTCATACGCACTTTTTCAACACACTTGCGAGGAAAAACAAACATTTATTGCATACATATTGTAATAACCTAATATTAACTAAGGGAAAAAGCGCGCAAGTTTTTTTTTTTGCACGCGCCAATTGGGGGTGATTGATTACATACAGCCATACAGCCTACTTCAAAATAATTAAGTATAATAATAGTGATAAAATGCAAATGTTTTATAACAAATTATTGTTAATTATAAATAATTTGATAATAATATACTTAACTAGCGGCCGCCCGCGGTTTCACCCGCGTGGTTCCCGTTCCCGTGGGAATATCGGGATAAAAAGTACACATAAACCTTCCTCTTGAATCACTCTATCTATTAAAAAAAAACGCATCAAAATCCGTTGCGTAGTTTCAAAGATTTAAGCATACAAAGGGACATAGGGACAGAGAAAGCGACTTTGTTTTATACTATGTAGTGATTATGTTTTTTGTCTTAATTAGGGACACATTTATTTATTCTAAAAACGTAAATGGATTTTCAGCCGTATAAAACCTCTTTGTTGTTACAAAAAAAGAACTGTATCTATTACCCGCTGAAATTGAAAATGCTCTGTTGACTCGCATATTACTTGCAGTTAGGTACTAACTTAACTTTGTAGGGATACTGTATTACCCGGTTAAATTGAAAAGTCTCTGTTTACTCGCATATAATTTGCAGTTAGGTACTTACTTAACTTTGTAGGGATAATTCTATTACGCAACTAGTACTGTAATATTATTATGCACGCGTGGGTTATAGTTCGGTTTATGGCCCTAAGATCGATGTAATAAGGCTCACTTTATGAGCAAGTGTGTTGAAAACAAAATTATAGCTTTGTGCATTCACGCAGCCATTTTGTTAATAAAAGAAATATAACTTACCTACTAAAAAAACATTTTTCAAGTTGCTCAGAAAGGACTTCAATTTTTCTAATATAGGTAGGTACCTATACCTACCAAACTCATTTTCTCACAAGTTACCTATTAAGATTATGTACCTACTTACTTACTTACCTACCTAATTAAGAGTATGGTGTGCGTGTGATTCAAATGTTTTCAAATAAATGAGTTTTCATCTCTCATTCTGAAAGTAACTCATATCTTGCCTAAAATGCGGGTTGAAAGTGGTATGTGGCGGCCCTAGGGCCGTTATGAAATTTAAAAAAGGAATAGGAGGAGTCATGTCAAAATCTGTAATAGCATCTACACACGTTCCGATCCGACAGCCGATTTGGTCTGCTCCCAAACAAAATCTACGCTACACACGTTCCGATTTGGTCAAGGAGCAGACCGAATCGGAGGTCGGATAGGAACGTGTGTAGAGTCTTTAAGTTTCTCTTTGTACGTTTATTTTCTATAGGTATACAGGCAAAGGCACAGAAGCCTATACAACCATGTGTTGCTATAATATAAAATAATTAATATCGTAGAATTGTTATTTTAAATCTAAAACATTGTTTTTTAAAAAAAATGCGTTTTTAGAAACAGATTAAACCAAATAAGTTATTTGTAACATAAAAAATCAGGCTATTAATTTCATGGAATTGCATAGAGTACGGGTCAAACACCAAACAAGACTGTATGGACTTAGTTTCCCTTGCCTTCCCTAAAACAGAGAAAATGAACAAAAAAGTTATAGTCTTTCAAAAATTCCGCGGCCATAGGAAAAATATTTTTTAGATTATTGCTGTTTATTTTTACTTTCCTCATATTCAAAATGAAAAGTAGAGTGTTTACTTCGGGCGTATGGACCCATAACAGTCTCGAACTATCGGCGCCCTCACTTCGTTCGTGCGCCAAAACACTCGACTGTTATGGGTGTCATACAGCCCTTGCTAAACAATCTACTATTTCGTTCCTACTGTTGAATGTTAACGAAAAAGAATTACAAGTTATCCATTGGGAAGCCTTTACAGATTTTATTTCCGCAAATTGCTTAAGTACGTTAGAAAAGGCTTAAAAATGACTTAAAAAAGCGTCCAACAAAAGCAGATTATGGTAATAAGTTGATTCTCCACAGACTAGAGCAGAATAATCTCGCTTTAGATTGTCTCGGTACGTCAGCGACCCACTATTAAAAACGAGTTGGAATAAGCGTTGAGGATTATGCGGTATTATTTTCACATTCGCGAAGGCTATACGGCTTAAATTAGGTTTAAGGGTTCCTTTTTACATTTTTAAAGCAATACCTGCTTTGGGCACGTATGTTTTACTTCTCATTTTGAAGTTCTTGTTAATTTTATGCCGCGAGAAAGAGACGTTTAAAGAGTTAATTTAGTGTTCACGTGCTGTGTAAGCAGCTTTTACATTAAAAGCTATAGTGTAGTAGCCGGCCCTGTGCCTTCGTCTTGGTTCAAGTATCGCTTTTTCTTTCACAAGGTAGTAACCGATTTTGCCCTTTTATTTTTCTACTCCGATGCATGGATATAATATTTAACTTTGACGTTTCAAAATTTTTTATTTTATTCCTTACTTTTTTTATTTTTTATCCTTACTTATATTATAAATGCGACTCTGTCTGTCTGTGTGTTACACAATCACACTTAAACTACTGAACCGATTTGAATGAATTTTGGTACAGAGATGGTCTAGAGCCTGAGAAAGGACATAGGCTACTTTTTATTCCTGAAAAATATCACCTTCCCGCGGGATAACGTCGTGTAGTACACGCGGGCGAAGCCGCGGGCGGAAGGCTAGTATTAAATAATAATAAATATTGGACACCATCACATAGGTAACTATGCACTATCCAATACCAAACTCCGCCGGTTTCTGAAACGCCAATCAAAATTAAAATTAGCTAACAGACTGCTAACAGACTGTCACAACTAATTCCCAATTAAAAGCACCTTGGGTTTCTGAAACGAAAATTATCTCACAATTAGGTTTACGGCCGGTTTCCGAAACGCGTAACGTAGGCTTGGCGGGAGGGCTGGGCGCGGCGAGAGACAGGCCTTGTCTGACTGAGTCCAACATGCCGTTAGCGGTATACCGAAAAGACCGTATTTGCCCTCACTATAAAAAAAAAGGGGGTAAACTGCAGGTAGTTTACCGCGCCAAATCGGTCGTCAGTAGTATCTTATCTAAGTCTGACGCCATAACAATGGTGTTTTCAGCATTATTGTGTTCCGGCAGTTAGAGATGAGATAGCCAGTTCCTCAGTGACTGAGGATTTTGGGAGTGGTGCGCTTCCATCTTTAGCCTTATCACCAGTTAACATTAGGTGTGATGAAGGCTACGTGCTACCCCGTTGTACAGACACCGACTCGAACCAATTTGTAACTATATATTAGTTCGATAGATGGCGCTGTAGTATTTAGAATCGCGCTTACGAGTGACTGTACTGTTTTCCTATGGTGAAATTGATTACCGCCCGCGTAGTTACTTTGTGATATTGGTAACCATTTTTGAATACATCGTTGAGTTGATCCCTCGTATTCGACCTGTAACTGGGTTAGTTACAGGTCGCCGGGGTTGTACATGGTCCTTCGAGCCGGATGTGGATAAATAAGTGGTAGCTAACCGTAGCGTACGTACGGTCACGAACAATAATGTAACTATTTATAGTAGCTTGAGCACTAGTGTAATGGAAATTGGAAACAATGACGGGTGTTATCACATACCCTGACCCGAGCAAATATTGAAAAGTTCATTTTCAATATTTACCCGACTCCCGGTCCGGGTAAACATTGAAAATGAACTTTTCAATAATATTTGCTCTTGCCTTTATAATCGAACCCGGGACCTCTAGAGATAGCGGCACCTTAAAAATCAGTGCGTACAACACTCGGCCACGAAGGTCGTCACATGTCGTCCTGTGTGTTTACAGTCGTCATGGAGGTAGTACGTAAATAACACAGGACTTTATCGTAGGTATTATAATATTGATGACTTTTGTGGTAAGTACTTACTAACGTAAGTAGTAGCGTAAGTTTGTGGTAAGTGGGCGTCGTTCGGCTGACATGATGATATGTAAATGTATAAAGTGAAGTTCTATTTTCGTGTGTGTTTATAATGTAATATTATGTATGACAGGAGCAACTGTTTTGTTTTTTGAAGTGCACTTGCTAGTTTAAGACGGCTTAGTTATATTCTTTTTTACTTTAATTATTTTGTATTTCTCTTATAAGTGAATAATGTATTCTTTTAGAGAAATAAATATGTTAAACCTAAAAAAAAACCTAACGTACCTAACCATACCTAATTATTATTTTTGTTTCGGAATGCTTCGATGTGATACATAATTATGTCTGCTCGATTGATATGTTAATAACTCGGAATCAAGACTATTAACCCGATGGTCGCCACGCGGACATAGTTGCATCAAACAAAACCCATTGACTGTGAAATCCAATTACGTCCGGTATGGTATGGTATTCAGCGCAAACACATTACGGGCGTGAACATTAATTAGGTATAATGCGTCACTGAATCTAAGCGCGTGTTATTAGATACCAACAGCAATTACCTACAGATTACGAGGATCCCGTGGCGCAGTGTAGCGCGCTTGGCCAGTGATCGTCGAAGTTAAGCCACTTTCGCAATCGGTCGCGGGATGGGTGTGGAAAAATTTTACCGCCTCTGTGGTCTAGTGGTTCAGTCATTTCAGACTAAGAGGTCCCGGGTTCGTTCGCCAAGGACGTACCCAGGGGGGGGGGGGGGTCCAGGGGGTCTGGACCCCCCCCCCCCGAAAGTGTCTATTCATCCGCGGGATGGGCGTTATTCCGCGGGAATGTGATATTTTTCCGGATTAATTCCACTCCAGGCTACAAAGTATTTGTGTCCCAAATTTCAGCCGAATCCGTTCAGCCGTTTTGGCTTAATTGAGCAACAAACATCCAAACATCTAAACTACCCCCCCCCCCCCCCCCCCCCCCCCCCCCAACGGTTATCATCACTTAACATTAGGTGTGATGAAGGCTAAGTGCTACACCATTGAGTATAAAAAAAAATACTATCTCAAGCTCATCCGTGCTTCGGAGGCACATTAAGCCGATGGTCCCGGCTGCATTTAGGTACAGTTGTTAATACTCACCAAGCGTGGTGGGTCAAGGCCCATTCTCCTTATAACAAAAATGGCATAAGTACCTACCTAGGTACTGAGAAGCTTATATATTATTATCTTAAATTATAGATAATTTATCTAGCTTTAATGGAGGCGCCGGGTAACGATCCCGGTGGATCCCCTACTTACTAAAAGCCTACTTAGTTCAAAATCTTTTAAAAGTTTGTAACTTTTATATAAACTGAGGTAGTGTTGTCAAAGACTTGGACGTAGGTAGTTAATATTCAGTCTTAAATTTGAGTAACGCCGGAGACACTTGTCACAGCCTAGGTGATTTTAATACTGTGCTTATGTGGTGTGGCGCGACGCCAGAATATGTTTCACACTTATTACCGACCGACCGACGACCGACGACAGAGACATAGAGTCGCGCCACATTACATAAGTGTGTTTCTAACCATACTAAATTATGAAACCGATACGCGTGGTACGGCGCGTCAACACACTGCGCTAGACAAGTGTGTTTCTAGCTTAATTCGATACCTACTCGGGTCATTTTGCATGACTCGAGACTGTTAGGGCCAACGCTGCGTTAGGCGGACCGGACTTGTCCTTAAAATCTCTTTAGTCCGTCGTTTCAGTCCTTTTGAGTCTTTCAGTCCTTTTGAGTCTTTTCAGTCCTTTTGAGTCTTTTCATTCATTTTGAGTCTTTCCAGTTCTTTGGGAGTCTTTTCAGTCCTTTGGAGTCTTTTCAGTCTTTCGAGTCCATGGCTAAATTGTTATATTTCAGCAAAGAAATCACTCGGAGGACTCAATCCCGAGTTCTTTTGAAATACTCAAGGCTTGAGCACACCAAACGCGGGTCAGGAGCAGAGCAGGTCAGTAGCAGCGCGGGAGTCGGCGAGAGTCGGTACACTGAACGCAGCAACGGTTTCAAACCAGTTGCAACGCGGGCCCGCATTAAAAACCGCGTTCAGTGTGACGGGTTAGGCAGGCAGTAGGCATAATACAACTCTTGTAAACTGCTTTCGACGCGCTGCGCTGCACTGCGAACACCCTGCCCCGGTGTCATGCTAACATGGCCGCTATAGTAATACAACAGCGCGGGCCCGCCGCGCCTGCACTGCTTCTGCCCCGCTCCCGCGCCGTTTGTAGTTCATAGTTTCTTGTATTACAACTTGCGCGGGCCCGCATTCAAACAGCGCTGCTTCTGACCTGCGTTTGGTGTGCTCAAGCCTTCAGTCATGAGTTCTCGTAGTCATGTATGACTCAAGTCTTTTTTTAAAACTCGAGCCCTAAAGCTAAACTCAGACTCTCGAGCCCAAATTTAGCTTTAAAAAGAACTGCGTCTATTTGAAGACGCAGTTCTTTTTAAAGCTAAATTTAGACTCAAGTCCCATTATTATGCGACTTCAGGAATTGAGTCTCTTACAACGCTAAACTGAGGTGTTATTAAAACAAAAATATTGTCAGTACCTATTAGAGGTATTTTAGGTGTCCGTTACGCTGGCAAGAAAGTAGCTTCTAGAGGGAAGCTAGTTTGATGAATAGTTAGTGCGTAATTTGCTGTAAATGTGCGCCAAATAAAAAATTTGTGGGCCTAATACTTTTGGAATAAAACGGGAAAAACGAATTCTGCTGGAGTAACGGTGCTCCAGCAGGAAGATTCTAAACTAATGATCGGAGAGAAATAAAAATTATGTGGGCGGGTAGCTTAGATTCTAGCAGGAATGTGCGCCAAATATGAAATTTGTGGGCCTTACAGTTTTGGAGATATTTGATTTTCTGCTGGCGTAACGTTTTGCCGAGTCCCAGATCTCGGGAACTACTGGATGTGCGATCTTACAGTAAAGGCATATAAGTAGCGCCTAATTTGTGCTGTATGCACATACAGAAAACATTTCAAAAATATTCACGGATTTGAAGTAAACAGACATTTTCAGAAATCAAAAAAATAATTCTAGCGCCTAAACTACCACACAAATATAGAAACCAAAAACGGTGTTCTATTCTTCTTGCTATTTCTAATTACCATAAAAAGTTTGAGAATCCCACAGTTACGCGTTTTTGAATAATACCCACATGAAGGTGAGACAGACAATGTCATGACTTTGACGATCAGCAGGATAAAGATATCAGAGATTATTTAGATCCTAGCCCAATAAATAATTAGTGCTGTTACTAAAGTACATGTTCTGAAAATTTCAGCATCAAATTTTTCGTTATAAAGTAAATATTCATTAAAATCCAAAACAACTGCCAATATTCTGATTAACCGACCAAATTCGATAGACCACGAAAAAGCGACGCGCTCATACATATTAATGACCTTCTTAACTTTTTTGCCGATCAGATTTATACACGTCACGTTTGTGTACACTTAAGTAAAAAAGTGATTTGACTGAGTACTTTTATTTAATTTTTAATGACGAATGAAGCTATTTCTGTTTTGTTTTTTTACTTGAAGTGAAAGAATTCAAATAATTTTAACATTATTTAAGTATAAAAATAAAATTAAGGTTGTTTTGTAATTTTATTTCGTTTTTTTTTTCAAACATAGGTACCTAATGTGCAATGTGATTAAATTGACAATAGACAGTGATCTCACATGAATAAATATTCCACCAACCAATAACCAAGCTGCCTTAAGGGCTTATTACACTTGGCTAAATTCAGCATCTAATTAAGCATACATTGCTTTCATTGAGCTTATTTGTAGCAAGTGATGCAATCAAAACAAGCAATGTATGGTTAATTAGATGCTGAATTTAGCCAAGTGTAATAAGCTCTATAATATGCGGCCCGCTGTCGGTACACCGATACATAGCGCGGCGATGTGTGCGTGACCTCTCACCGACGGGTTCACCGATGCGCCGCCGCCCGCCGGGGCTAGAACTGGTTTGCGCCCCGGCTCAGTTGCGGCACTAGTTGCGAGTTTTTGGCGCCATTTTGGCGGGTCAGGTTAAGTGGATATTTTAATTAATCGCAATTTGTTTCATAGTGGACTTTGTGACTCAAGATAGGTGTGGTTTTGTGCCCCAAGTGTGTACGCAACTGGACGATGTGTGGAATGATTAAAATATGCGCTATCTCGGTAACGTGATGCCGAGTGTTTTATTGTAGTGGTGACTACCTCAGCAAGAATTACCAAGAAGACCGACTCGACATATTTGACGCCAAATACTCCAAGAAGCAATGGAATGTAACACACCTACATTCTAATGAAAACATAAGAAACTATAATAACATACATAATACTCAAGAATTGGCAGTATGGCTTGATGTCTTCGCCTGTCCAAAAGGACGAACTTTTTTACAATACAATACAATACCTCAGTTGGTGCGGTATAAGTGACAGGGCCGCACCGCACGTCGCGCGCATAAAGCCCCCAGTACAGGTTGGCCGACCATGGTCGGCGACCATGACCAATACATCGTACATTGACACTTTTGAACGAACAAGTTTAAAAAGGTTTTTCAAAAGTGTCAATGTACGATGTATTGGTCATGGTCGCCGACCATGGCCGGCAAACCTGTACTGGGGTCTTTAGACGAGCGAGATTGAGGAAGTTAATAGAGTGATTTTGTCGACGAATTGGGGTTTTTTTTTTTTATCAGCCCGGATAATTTTAGGGATTATTCTACTCATGAAAAAAACAACTTTTATTATGGGATCGACAGTGAATTCGCAAAAAAAACAGCTGTTCCATACATTTTGATCTTCGAGCAACGAGACCCGCGTTGCTCGAAGATTTTGATAAAATATTTTTGCACTTTTGTATGGAACAGCTTATTTTTTTTTCGTGATTTCAGTGTTGGTCCCATATTAAAAGTTGTTTTTAATATGATTCGCGACTGAGCAGTCGCCCGGAAAGCGAAAGGTCGTGGGTTCGAGTCCCATCGGAGTTGGTTGTGAGACGGGTCGATTTTTTCTAAATACTTCAATTTCAATCTCCCACTTCTGTTAGTACCTACATCAAAAACTTTTTTTCTCATACCATCGATTGAAGATATTCGATCGCCGCCGGTTCCCAGCACGACAAAGGGTAGTAAATAATGAGCGATTTTCCGTCAGGCCATTTTAAAAAAAAGCTTCACTAGATGGCGTTGAACGAAGTATTTACGATCTCTATAGTTTTGTATCTGAATGACCTTTATTGCAATCAAAAATAAATCGTCTAGATATGACTTTTAGATTACGAACGCACAGGCAGGCGGCTTGCTTGGCGCCAAGAGCACAGAATATATAATAGTACTGTGACGGGACGTCCTCGTCGGCCAGTGGTTCACTAGCAGGAACGTCGGAAGTCACCGCCCAGTATTTAATTTGTAGATAATAGATGAATAAAAAGATGATGTTTAATAGGGACTTGACTTTTTATTGTAAAGGTAGTAATAAAGAAAATATAGGAAGCATAGGAAGATTAGGAAGATTAGGAACTGTAACAACAAGATAAAAAATACATGAATAACAAAAAGTAGCTAGGTAAGTAAGTAGTAGTGGGTATGATGATGAAAACTTACCCCTTTCCAAGGGTCAAGGGTTCCACTTATTTAAAACTATAACAAACAACTCAAACTGGTATAAAAAACTGGTAATGCTCCGAGAGCTCTGTACGGCTTGGTGATTTTAGTAGAACTGAATCAAAAATGATGAACAGGACACGTGAAACGAAGATTTTGAATTTGAATTGAAAGAACAGGATAGGATTCGATAAAATTAATGGCCAGTATGTAGAACTAGATGGAGTTTCCAGTCATCATAGAGTTTTTAACCATCCATAATGACTGGTATGAATCGACATCGTTACAGTACTAACGCCTAGAGCCTAGCGAGTCACCTTGGTAAAACGAACGTTCTAGAATGTTCGCGACCGGCTGCACTGCGCGCTTGGCGCCTAGCTAGTTGCGCTAGTAGAATGCAAGCCACTAGGCTCTAGGCGCCAAGCTAGCCACCTGCCAGTGCGTACGTAGCCTTAGTTTTCTAGAAATTCGTGGACCGTGGACAAACATACATACACTTACGAAAATTAGCACAGATGCTTGGAAGCATTCTATTTAATAAAGCTATACTAAAATATAATCCAATTCCAACTAAATCACATACATACAGGGTCGCTACCGCGTAACTTTATGGATATGAACTTTATACGCTTTTTGGAACTTTAATTACTAATTTTATAAAAAAAATACCTACTACAATTGTTTTGTGACGTCGGTCGTCGGGTATAACGATAGCTAGCTAGCAACGTTCAACAGAACAAAGCAGCAAAAATCAATCAAAATATAAACAAAGCGTTCCGTTTTATGAAACAAAAGTCGCGTCGAAGTAAACTTTATTACATTCCGTTGTTTGTGACTGCATAGGTGGGACAGCGCCATCTATTGAGCTAATCAAAACGAGCTTTCAGAAAATCGCCCATTCGCCAATCATTAGATTTAATCGCAAAAAAATATGTGTTAGCAAAAGCTGTAAAGCTTGGGCAAATCTTCATCTTGAAGAAAGTTTCTTTGCGCTATAGAGCCTTTTTTTAGTGGGAGAAAGCAACAAATAATTCATTAAGTACCTAACTACTTGAATTTACAAAAAATAATTATTAACAAAGTGTTTAAACCATTCATGTTTCATGTTTATATATTATTTGAGATTTCATTAACAAATGTGTTTTGTTGCATTCCTGGGGGGCGATCGCGCTAAATAATTTCAACCAAACCACAACCGAAGCTGGTAACGTCATTCTCGAAGTAGGTTTTTCTCGAAAACTGAAAAAGCAAGATTTTATTTTGTATTTTTATAGGCCTTTTATCTTGCCAATTTTGAGTTAATATTGTAGATTACAGAGAGAAAGAAAGAAAAATAATTTATTTTGTGAACCAGTTGAATACGCATATTAAATCTCCTTATTTTGTAATGAAATAGAATGGCAGTGGCAGGCAACCCTAGTAACAGCTCGCACAAGCGCAACGCCACAGAACAGATTCGTGTTCAACACAACAAACAGTGTGCAATAACTTTCTATGCTACATATCTTCTCATTGATCTTAGACTAGGCACTTCGATCAACAATAACACCTAGACTGGGCACATAGAGAGGGAATTTTTATACGGAATTCCGAAACGGAATCATTCCGAACGCAGCTTATCCATACCAATTTATCAATTTACGGATTTTTTATATTTTAACAATGCGTTGCTGTTTTTTTGTCAAAATAGTACTAGAAACCAAGTTTCATCAAAATCAGCCCACAAACAAAAAAGTTGGCCGACACCTTGAATATTTTATATTTTTAACATTGCGTTGCTGTTTTCTTGTCAATATAGTATCAAAAACCGAGTTTCATAGAAATCGGCCCACAAACAAAAAAGTTGGCGGCCATCTTTGATTTTAAATATTTTTAACATTGCGTTGCTGTTTTCTTGTCAAAATAGTACTCGAAACAGAGTTTCATCGAAATCGGTCCACTAATAAAAAATGGCGGCCATCTTGGATTTTTAATATTTTTAACACCGCGTTGCTGTTTTCTTGTCAAAATAGTACTAAAAACCGAGTTCATCAAAATCGGCCCACAAACAAAAAAGTTGGCCGCCATCTTAGATTTTTAATATTTTTAACACCGCGTTGCTGTTTTGTTGTCAAAATAGTACCAAAAACCGAATTTAATAAAAATAGGCCAACAAAGAAAAAAGTTGGCCGCCATCTTGGATTTTTAATATTTTTAACATGCGTTGCTGTTTTCTTGTCATAGTACTAAAAACCGAGTTTCGCCAAAATCAGCCCACAAATAAAAAAGTGGGCGGCCATCTTGGATTTTTAAAATTTTTAACATAGCGTTGCTGTTTTCTTGTCCAAATAGTACCAAAAACCGAGTTTCATCGAAATTGGCCAACAAACAAAAAGTTGGCCGCCATCTTGGATTTTAGAAATTAATACGTCCCAGACAGTAGTTCTATAAAATATGCGAGATCAAGATTTGCACGTATGCAAATCGTATGCACTATAATATTAATTAAATAAGAAGTTTGTTTATTTGTCACGCCCCGCACGATTGACCTGTCTCTCTTGACGTCTCCGTCGGACTACTGTATGGAAAAATGGTTCCTTCTTATACTGTGCTGGTATGAATAAAGGCTCAAACTATCCTTTTGAATGATAGAGCACTATTCACCTACATTTACCAAAAAAAAGTTATGAACGCGACTGTACATTAAATTTTTCTGCATAATACGACACATTAAAGAAGGTCATCAATATGTATGAGCGCGTCGCTTTTTCGTGGTCTATCGAATTTGGTCGGTTAATCAGAATACTGGCAGTTGTTTTGGATTTTAATGAATATTTACTTTATAACGAAAAATTTGATGCTGAAATTTTCAGAACATGTACTTTAGTAACAGCACTAATTATTTATTGGGCTAGGATCTAAATAATCTCTGATATCTTTATCCTGCTGATCGTCAAAGTCATGACATTGTCTGTCTCACCTTCATGTGGGTATTATTCAAAAACGCGTAACTGTGGGATTCTCAAACTTTTTATGGTAATTAGAAATAGCAAGAAGAATAGAACACCGTTTTTGGTTTCTATATTTGTGTGGTAGTTTAGGCGCTAGAATTATTTTTTTGATTTCTGAAAATGTCTGTTTACTTCAAATCCGTGAATATTTTTGAAATGTTTTCTGTATGTGCATACAGCACAAATTAGGCGCTACTTATATGCCTTTACTGTAAGATCGCACATCCAGTAGTTCCCGAGATCTGGGACTCGGCAAAACGTTACGCCAGCAGAAAATCAAATATCTCCAAAACTGTAAGGCCCACAAATTTCATATTTGGCGCACATTCCTGCTAGAATCTAAGCTACCCGCCCACATAATTTTTATTTCTCTCCGATCATTAGTTTAGAATCTTCCTGCTGGAGCACCGTTACTCCAGCAGAATTCGTTTTTCCCGTTTTATTCCAAAAGTATTAGGCCCACAAATTTTTTATTTGGCGCACATTTACAGCAAATTACGCACTAACTATTCATCAAACTCGCTTCCCTCTAGAAGCTACTTTCTTGCCAGCGTAACGGACACGTATTTTAGAGGTTGCTAAATAAAAAGAAGCACTTTTAAATCATACGTTCCTTTATTTCATTGACCATTAGGTTAGTTACTTATCTTCGCTAAGCATGCAATTATTACAGTAAATTACTTAAAAATAAAATTTAATACTTTTATTACTAGGTACCTACTTAATTTAATTTAAAAAAAAAACAAATTTGATTGAACTTCAAGTAATTATAATATAAAGGATAAAATAAAAAAAGCTTACTTCTATCGATAAAATTATTCATAATTAGGTACATCTAATAGAGACTATGAATACACACATTTCATTTTATTACAAATTATGTAATCAATGTGTTCTGTAAACACAATATGCTATACTGATTGGATGAGACTTAAAAACTAATTAAATCTACCAGATTATGTAGTAAGCTTGCTAATATAATTTATTGAATAAGCATTGAAGTGGAAATCTAAATGATAGTTCTGATCGCAAATGTCTTCAATTAGCAACATTTTATTGTTATCAATCAGATTAACTTATTGTTCCTTATAAGCTTTAACTTAAAGTTTAATTCTGCATATCACTTTCGTGAATTACATGTTCGAAGGAGTATAATAACTCTACGCTATAAACATGGATGGTTTTAAGCAGTTGAAAATTGTAAGTTTTTTAAAGTCAACAATTTAACTTAACCTATTGTTCCTTATTCGCTTTAACTTAAAGTTTAATTCTGCATTATCACTTTCGTGAATTACATTTTCGAAGGAGTATTTAACTCTAACGCTATAACATGGATGGTTTTAAGCAGTTGAAAAATTGCAAGTTATTTTTTAAAATTCATACTTACCTACATTAAAGTATTATTTTTTTATTAAAAACCAGGCAGGCATTTGACCGCCACCTTGTTTGGCTAACAGGATGTAGTCTTGAAAAATAGTCGAATAAGTGCGAGTATAAATCGGGTGGAGAGGGTTCCGACAGAAATCAGATACCACCTAACCAAACAAGTATCAAGTATAAGAAACAAAAATTGTAGGTATACACCGTGAAATTTTACTGGTTGTATTTCCGAAAATTACTTGGAGCACTCATAAAATATAAAATTGCAAAAAAAATATATCAGCTGTTCCTTATTAATTTTCAAAACAAGTGGATTGAAATGTATGGAACAGCTGATTTTTTCAGCTGTTCCATACATTTCATATTGATGAGTCAGCAGTTCGTATTGATGAGTTCTTCAAGTAATTTTCGGGAATAAGTACAACCAGTAAAATTTCAGTGTATACAGGGTGTTAGGGTCACCGTTGCAAAAACTTTAACCATGGCGTCATGCCATCATGCTGAACAACGCACAGCAAGAATTTGTTGTCGGAAATGAAACGTCGTACGGTACATTTTGCAAAACAGGGTCACAATTAAGTTTTTCGTACGGGACTTGAACCCGTAACCTTGGATATCCCGGATAGCAACTAGTGAGGCTAGTGGGTTTTTCTATTATCATTTATCATATACATAATTTAAGTTGTTTATTAGTATAATTTCATAGATATACCTACCAATTATAATCAAAACACAAAACTATGGCTATAACTAGCTATCAAGTTATATGTTAAATCTATTTTATATATTTAAAATAAATTAAACTAATCTACATAAAAACAAGTATTTATAATCACAATCGGCAGCAGTTAAAATATATTAAAGTGAAATTAAAATTAATTGTAAGTAATTGCAAAAAAAGGTAAAATAATAAAGTTTAGTGTTAATTAGGTCCGGTTGCTCGAAGCTTGGTTACGTTAACTATAGGGTTAAATTATGGTTAAAGTAAAATTAACCGGCGGTCAAATTTAAAAAGCGTTGTTGAAGCAGCGGTTACTTTAACGAGCAGTCAAATTACAGATTTAACGGCGGTCAAAATAACCGACAGGGTGGGGGTGGTTTAAATTTTGACATTAGTAATTAAGGGAAGGTTAATAAAATAGTACAGACAACACTATTAACCCTAAGATAACCAACGTATTTTTCTTTTACCGATGTCAAAATTGACATCAGTTAAATTTTAACTTTTGTCAATTTTGACAAAAGTTAAATGTACGAGCAACCGGACCTTAGTAACTTTATTATGCTTGGTTTACACTTGACCGAGCGGTTTTCACGCGTCTAAGTTTAATTTGTAGTAGGTATTTGTCGTTTCTATAAAATAGAAAGAGTTGATTGATACTGATTTTACATAGTTAAAATAAGTTCTAATAATTTTATTTAAGTTGAAACACTTCTTTATTTACTATCGTGAAATTCTTAAAACATATAACAATCAATTCATTTCAGTAACTACTATACTTAAAGTACTACCTACTTAACGTAAATAAGTTTAATTATAATAAAATTAAATGTAAAAGATCATATTTCATCAACACAAAAAATACTTTCAAACATCGCGATGTCGTTAGTAATGAATCTACGATTTGTAAATTGGTTTCCTTTACAGAAATATAAAACATTACTTACTTTGAGACGGGTCGATTTTTTCTAAATACTTCATTTTCCATTTTTCTGCAATACTTATTATTAAAATAAGTATTAAAAGAAAAAAATTATTAAAATCAAAAATAAGAATTGTAGGATAAAATGTATTAAGCTTTAGAACTATTTTTATTTAAAAGTAAATAAAGAAAAGTTTGAAGGAGGTAATATTTTATTAGTCGTCTTCAATCGGATTGGTTATCAATGTTACCCTTACTCATTAGGTATAATCAATTCATAGACACATATTGGTTACCTATCTAGGTTAGCGTCGCCGCACACAGGCCACTGTAAAACGCCGCCACCGACCACTTTCCTGTAGTTTTCCAACATTTTAAATGAACGCCGAAGCCGGTAGTCGTCACTTGTTTCTTATTCTAGCTTAAAGTGGCAGCGTTTATGGCTCGTGTGCGTGAACGGTAACCCTAACTCATTCGGTATAATCAATTCATAGACACATATTGGTAATCGATGTTACCCTTATTCATTCGGTATAATTAAATAATAGACACATGTTGGTTATCTATGTTACCCTTACTCATTCTTCGGCATAATCAATTAATAGACACATGTTGGTTATCTATGTTACCCTTACTCATTCTTCGGCATAATCAATTAATAGACACATGTTGGTTATCTATGTTACCCTTACTCATTCTTCGGCATAATCAATTAATAGACACATGTTGGTTATCTATGTTACCCTTACTCATTCTTCGGCATAATCAATTAATAGACACATGTTGGTTATCTATGTTACCCTTTCTCATTAAGTACAATTAATTCATAGACACATAGTCGCCTCTCTCAAGGCTTAGATTGTTTGCTTCAAATTTTTTTATGTATATTATATTATTAAATAATATTGAGTTCAACAATCACTGGAACAGGGAAACAATATATTTAAAAACAAGATTAAAATTAAACTAATCTATTATAATTCTATCCTTAATTTTAATCACTAGACTAGGTACTTAATTTAAACTAAATAAAAATTATTAGTTCCTGTTTTAAAATAGACTAAAGATTACCTACGGTTTATTTTTCAAACGTTCACATATCCGAGTTTATTATTGAGCTGCCATAAAAACATTCAAATTAAACCCTTTGAAAAAAACTCCCGGAAGAAGAAAATGGATTCATACTGATTTCCCCGTACTACTTTACCGGCGCGATGGGTCAGCTAAAATGAGCCTCCCATACCTTAAATAATGAAATAAGTACCAAAATAATTGAAAAAATTAGCTTTTTATTGTACTTGGGATGTTATTCAGATTGACACTATTAACTGCTGTTGCAGTCAGCATCTATCAAGGTCCTTATTAAAATAAAAAACAAAATACTTACCAACTTAAGGGCCCGCTATATAGGCCAACGAAAATTAGATTGCTTTACTGATCGGCTGTAATATCAATATGAAAGAAAAACTAAATTTCAAAAAAAGATGCAGCAAACTTTAGGAGTAACACTAGTGACATGTTACTCAAAAAAGACGATTGCATAACATTTTCTCGATAGAAAAAAATTGCGAAGTTGCCTCCAAATCACTATAATTAACACGATAAACGGCTAGTATTCGAGTAATACAAAAATGTAATTGGCTTTATTTATTTTTTATAAGGTAAGTATTTGGGATATTTTTTTTAATAGCGGTCTAGATAAATACTGTCATAATCCGAATAACATCACAAGTGCAGTCAATCATGCTCAAATTTTTAATTATTTTGGTATTTCGTTTGTATGGGAGACTGACATGCCGCCGTGATATTTACAAAGTAGTTATTATTTTTTAGATGGAAACAAAAACGGGGAAAATCAGGAAATGCCGCAAAATGCCGGGAAACAGTTGGCAGCTAAAATGACCATACTCACCTCATTCAATATGCCGTGTTTGTATAACACACCCATCTATACACAGTCCGTTGAAAACCTCTGAAGTACAAGTTAAGAATATTATATTGTTAAAGCCTGACCAGAAAAATAAAAAACCTGGTTTGAGGCGCCACTTCCGCCTCTTCATTGTTACAAATGTCAAGTTCTATAGAAAATAATTTAAACCCATGTCCGGGCGGCCGAATGGGGCCAAACTGAAACGCTACCTTATTCTTATAGAAATAAGGCAGAAATTACTATATAATTTGCTGGTCCATTTCGGCCGCTCCGGCGTCCAAATGTTAAATAACTTCAGAGTCGGCTACAAGATGACGTTTATATCATCTCGATTCGTCAAAACATTGACAAAAGTGGTTTTTAAAATAAGGTCTTCTTTAAGTTGGGAATACATGTCCGATTTTTGTCTCCGATTGTCTGATCAGACTTGATCTTGACTGGTTAAGACTTGCTTTTGATTGGTTGTTTTACATTTGGTTGTTAACAACCAATCAAATTTCTACGGTGGTGGCGTGTGAGGCGGGTCGTTACGTTCCCTAAAATATGGTTGAGCGAAGCGATGGCTGGTTCATGCGTCATGCTCGTGAACGGGTGCTGCCAGTGGGAATGGGTCTGCTCTTATCTGCTTGCCTTAAAATGTGTTTTCTTTTGTTTTTAATAAAATGAATTATTAAGAATTACATTTGAAACATGTATGGCGCAACTTGCAGTATATAGTAGAATTGTCTTTTGTTTTAAACTAAGATTAAAGCTTTAAGTAGAGTTCCTAAGTAACTGAAAATTGTTCACCGCTATGATCATTAGTTCGCCTATACTTAACTGTATTTATCATAACCCATTGTGTAATTGTGATGGAAACTGACCTTAGTCATACCATGTTAAGGTCATTTTTCAATTTGACGACTCTGTATGAAATAAGACAGGGAGAAAAAAACAACCCTTGGAGTTTTTTGCCGGTTCTTCTCCAAGGCCTCCCGCTGTAGGGTTTGCGAACCGATGGCGTAGCTTCTATGACGTTCACAAGTATTGTAAATAACAATCTAAATTGAATAAACAGATTTGAATCTTGAATCTTGAATCTTGAAATCAAAATCAAGTCAGGGGGGGCTACCGGCTAAAAAATATGGACATGGGCTTCATTTGACATTTGAAGCCCATGTTTTGTCCTTATATGGGCATAATGAAGCCCATGTCCTGTCCATATCCATATTTTTTAGCCGGTAGCCCCCTGATTGGACTATCGGAGAGAAAAATCGAACATGATTCCCAGCGCTAATGAAAAGGATACGAAAACACCTCTCCGCGTGGGATCGCTTGGAGAAACGCGCCACCGCGCACCCAGGCGTGGTCAGCTGGAGTGATAGCACCTGCCCACAAAGAGACACCTTCTCACATAGAAGGGGGAACGTCGTCGACGGGGGTAGCTAGAACAAACACATTACAATCGTAGACTTAATTTCACATAATAAAGAAAGTAATGGTAGCTAAAACAAAAACATTACAATCGTAGACTTAATTTCATATACTTAATAAAGAAAGAAATGGTACCTAGCTAAAACAAACACATTACAATAGTAGACTTAATTTCATATACTTATTTAACTTTTTTTAGAAATACTTACTACTTTTTAAGAAATAGGTACTTACTAAAAAAAATTATGCTTTATAATAGTGAAATAAATAATTTATCTATATGGTTGAAATGTATGTTACTTATTGTTGATTTGTGTAATTTCCTTCGATCATATAATCCCTAGATACAGCGTAGACGCAAAGAAAGTGAAGTCGCCAACGAATGCCCAATCGCCTCAGTATCAGTAGTCATTTGACTGCCCGGCGAAACGATGCCTAAATGTGCTGAGAAGATGCGCAAAAACAATTCGAAAAAAGGAAGAAAGAGATGTATAATAATAATATAATATTTTCAGTCAGTATTGAACGTAAGTATAATTTTATTGCACAATTATTAATTTAAAGTCAAACATGTACTGAAACTATCATAATTTCATTAATTATACTAAAATACAGGGTGTTTTTCTATAAGTGCAATACCTCTTATGTGGTGATTGTGCTCATGAATATGAACAACTTTTACTATGGGGCCAACTCTGCAACTCAACAAAAAAAATCAGCTGTTTCATACAATTTGTTAATACCTACCCACAGTTATCTGTGTACCTACCTGACCAGGGCCCTATTTCACAACATCGACAATTGTCAGAGACATATGTCGAGTGACAATTGTCAAGCGACAGGTGACATGTGACAATTTTGAAAATTATTTTTTATAGAAATGCTTATAAAACGTGACAGGTATTTTGTTACAATTGTTAATGACAATTATATTGTGAAACAAGAATTATTTTTCATAGTCGACATATTTGTAGATTTGTCAGTAAATCTTGACATGACATAAAAGCTGTGTCATGCTTGCGTTACAATTGTAATGTTTCGTGGTTAACATACGCGTATTTTCAAAATGGCTCTCCGTGAAACTAGTGTTGACGATAGTGATTTACTCGACATATTATGTCGCTGACAATTGTCGACGTGGTGAAATAGGGGCCTGAATGTATGGAACAGCTGATTTTTTTTGTGAAGTTGCAGAGTTGGCCTCATAGTAAAAGTTGTTCATATTCATGAGTACAATCACCACCTAAGAGGTATTGCACTTATAGAAAAACACCCTGTATAGCAATATTCCTTGCCGCGCAACCGTTTCTTCTATTTGCGTTAGTAAGACAGAGATGCAAACATGACAAAATTCAATTTCAATTCAAACATTCGCTGTTCTAGCGTCGGCCGACCATCTAAGCTTTCCATGCAATAAGATCGTCAGTACTACCATGCCGACCGAATTTAAATGCAATTACTTTTGCTTAGGGTCGAATATCAAATGTGGTGACGGCAGTATTCGGAATCGAAATATCTATAAGTACCTATAACTACTAATGACAGCGCTGTTGGAATCACTTTTTTCAAGCGCATTTAGTATGGAATTGTGAATCTAGGGTTTATATGATCGAAGGTAATTTCTTACTTAAAATTGTATACTTAAGCGTATTTAAAGTCCGATAATTAGCTGTAGGTTCTAGTTAGAATATAAGTTTGGCAATTATTTAGATTGAAGAGCCGTGGATTTTCTTTATAAAAAACTAGCGGATCCTCGCGGTTTTATCCGCGTGGTACCCGATCCCGTGGGAATATCGGGATAAAATATAGCCTATATCACTCGGGAAGACTGTAGCTTTCTAATGGTGAAATAATTTTCGAAATCGGTCCAGTACTTTTTGAGTTTATTCGTTACATACAAAAATCTTTCCTCTTTATAATAATAAAACTTAACTCCAGCGGGATTCAAACCCGCGACTTTTCACTGTCCGGGCGACTGCTCAGAGATCGGTTAAGATAGCAAAATATGTCAAATACTCACATTGTTAAACTCCAGCCCAACAGAATCAGAAGCAGGCATCTGGCCAGGTGGAACAGACGCCGGTGACGGGCCCACCCCAGGTGGTATCAGATTAGGATTCATCCCCGGTGGACCAAAACCACCTGGCCCATTCATATTCATTACAGGGCCGGGCCCTGGACCAGGCGGCCCCATCATTGGACCAGGACCGCACATTCCAGGTGGTCCTGAAGGACCACACATTCCAGGTCCAGATGGTCCTGGACCAGCCATGCCTGGAGGACCAGGGTTAAAGCCCGGTCCAGAAGGACCCATCATCATTCCGGGGCCCATATTCATGTTTCCTCCTGGTGGACCCATGGTACGCATCGGCATATTGGGACCACCCATATTGAAACCTGGTGGTCTTATTGGATTTACATTCGTCCTCGGGTCGAATTGAGGCCCTGCACTCAAATTCTGTGGGAAAGGTCTTGGTTGTGATCCAAAACCTGGAGAATGAGTGGACCCTGTTGGGGAAGGTTTATTTGACGATATTGTAGGAATTTGAAATGAGGGCCGGACCTGCAAATCTTTTGATGAACTATTTTCTTTGTTAGGGTTTCTAGACCATTCTTCATTCTTACTTTGTCGGTCAATATCCGAACTAGGACTGTAATTGCCTTTGTAATCAGCTCTAAGGGTTTTGCCAGGACTGTCATTGGCATGTAATTCTTCAAGAGTCTTTATTTTGAAAGATATAATTCGTCTGCCACGTGGATTCTGTTTGGTTTTCTCCTTATGGTCATCGTCTGAGTCAGGGTATTTTGACAACTTTTTCTTTTTAATATCTTTATGATGATCTTCATCATCGCGTGAAAATATGGTGGTGTCTACCAATGAGTCCTTTTGTTTAGTGAAATTCTCATACTGATGCACAATGTCTGATATCGGTTTTCCTTTAATGCCTAATCCAGGACCAACATTAGCAAGCCCTTTTGGCAGTATTACAGTGTCTGTTGGACAAGGAACCATTGTAATGCTTAACAGTTGTCCGTAATATGTCTGACCATTCAACATTGATACCGCCTGAAAATAAGACAATTTTGTAAAGTCTGATGAAAATGACGTGGATGTATTGACATTTTCCTCGTTTTTAATATTTTACGTGAATGAAAGTGTATCGGTAAAGCTATTGAATTCGGTTGTGAATAATAATGATTGACAAGTATTGTTAAAGTATGTAAAGCTATCGATTGAGAGATGGTATAGCAGATATTTTATTTTTCATTGAACTGTTCGAGTTGTGATCGTACCTCTACCTGACTTTTGTGTTCCATCGCGAGCCGCGAGTATTGAGACACTTGCTAACATTCTTAATTTAGCAGTGCAATGCAAATTGGGTACATTAGACTTAGAATAAGGCATATATTAGATTAGACGGTCATGCAACCATCTTTCTAACCAATTTGCTAATTTAGAGGAATATCATGCAGCGTTACGAATGGTTCATATTGATTGGCTAAAATAATCATGACTGACAGCAAACTGATAGCAAAACCTACCGTCTAATATACGCCTTACATGGCTAGATTTAGAATGTTACCAAGTGGCTCAACATAGATTACAGAAGACTACAGAAAAAGAGGGTAAGCAGGTGTTACTGTACGATACAATCTTATTGGCGGTCGTGAAGTAAGCCACTCTGCGCACAAGGACGTACCCAGGGGGGGGGGGGGGGGTCCAGGGGGTCTGGACCCCCCCGAAATCCATTAATCCGCGGGATGGGCGTGAACTTCACGACGTTATCCCGCGGGAATGTGATATTTTTCCGGAATAAAAAGAAGCGTATGTTCCTCTCCAGGCTACAAAGTATCTGTGTCCCAAATTTCAGCCAAATCCGTTCAGCCGTTTTGGCATGATTAAGCAGCCCCCCCCCCCCCCCCCGCCTGGACGGACCCCCCCGACAAAAAATCCTGGGTACGTGCTTGTCTGCGCAGCAGAGTACCCCACAAATTCACCTCTAAATTCTGTACTGCACATTGTCTAGCAGCGGTCGGCAACCTTTTGGCGGGCAAGGGCCACATAATGTAGCAAAACTGTAGAGGCGGCCCGCACTTGTTCATAATTTTGTTAATAAGTAAGGTGCCTCTATTCAAAACAAAAGTCTTTGACCAGTATGTGTTGTCAGAGATGACTTTTAAGACACTGTTCGGTTCGCTGCGAGTCTCGTGAGAAGCCTTTTTGTCATTGCTAGTTGCAATTCTTTGGCAAAACTCTTCTTTGGCAAGGAAGAGTACTTACCACTTCCCAGACTCAATTCTAACAGAGCTCATATAAGTAGTAAGTATAAAATAATTTTCATAAGTAAACATTTTTTTTATTTTTATTAAAAATAGTTAAGTCCTGCATTTACCTGAACAGCTTCTAAGGGGTGACTGTACATGACTTTGGCGTACCGCTCCCGAATCGCAATAACGCTGCACATGACGACACGACCGGCTAACTCTAGGACCTCCTTCAACTCTGATTTATCGCACCTAAACTGTTACCATTACCATAAAAACAAAACTACAAATTTAAGAAAAAATAAATAAATAATCAAATATTGGACACCATCACTCATACATTGTTCCAATATCAAGGTAGGTATAGTAGCTTAAGCACTAGTGTTATGGAAATTGGAAACAACGACGGGTATTACCACATACACCCAGCCAGACCCGAGGAAATATTGAAAAGCTCGTTTTCAACATTTACCCGTCCGGGGATTGAACCCGGGACCTACACCGGGTGCGTACACCACTCGGCCACGGAGGTCGTTAAATATACATCATATTAAATTCAAATTGCTTTATACATCCTACTTTAATATTATAAATGTGAAAGTTTAGATGTTTGGATGTTTGTATGTTTGTTACTCAATCACGCCAAAACGGCTCAACGGATTTGGCTGAAATTTGGGACACAGATACTTTGTGGTCTGGAGAGAAACATAGGCTACTTTTTATCCCGGAAAAATATCACATTCCCGCGGGATAACGTCGTGGATACCACGCGGGCGGAAAGCTAGTTTCGATATAAATCAAAGAGAATTGGCTTAAGGCATATAGGAATTAAGGCGATACTCGGAAAAAATGTGCTGAAGCGAGATAGCAATGAGAAAACGACGCGCGCGGGAGCGAGACCGATTTTGCCGATTACGCAAAAAAAACACAAAATCACTTCGTATTAAAAAACTACAGCGATAAAAAAAATGCTTCTATACGATCCTCAATATTATTGGTGTCCACTAATTAAACCAATTTCCAATAGTGTAAGTAACCCCATTTAAGAATAATCTTCACTTTTCGTATTTTTTAGAGGTCTTTTCGAAAAGAAAAAGTGTCGAGGCAAAATCATAAAATCGTGTTTTTGAAACTATACGATTCTAGATAAAGGTATGAAGAAATATATATCTTATTACCAGATTTGTAACAACTGTAACCGTCCTATAGTTTTAAATCAAAAAGTCCATATTTTTCCGAGTAGCGCCTTAAAGACATCAGTTGATGAAGCCTTGTAACACTAGCCTTCCACCCGCGACTTTACCCGCGTGGACTATACGACGTTATATTCTGGGATATAAAGTAGCCTATATCACTCACCATCTCCAGCTCTCAAACTATACCATACCAAAAATCACGTCGACCTTTTGATGTGTCCGTCGATCCATTTGGACGTGAAAGATGGACAAACAAACACACAAACCCACAACCACACTTTCACATTCATAATATTATGGATTTAAGAAAAAAACCGTATTTGATATTCTGGATAAAAGTGTTACATATGCTTTAACGGCCAGAATTAATAACCTATCCACAGATAGGGATAGATGCAACACACCTAGCAATACCCTGGCAACTGTCGTTAATTCTATGTTAATATCAAGCGTTGCTTAGCAACTAATCTGGATCGCACCTATCCCTATCTGTGGATAGGTTATTAATTCTGGCCGTAAAACAAACAGTTTCAATCTGTCTTTTGTATAAAAAAATTATGAAGACATGAAGTTGTTATGAAAAGCTAATTGAAAAATACAATGGTGCTATATTTCTTTACATAGGACTCAAAACATTTTATTGGTTACATAGTGCCATTGTCATCTTACAATAAAGGCATTTCAACCAATTCATACAACCAATAATACCCAGAAACAGGACTCAATTAATAATTTGACAAGAAATTGACAGCAGGGGAGCTACCGGCTAAAAAAATGGATATGAGCATGGGCTTTATTGACATTTGAAGTCCATAATATGTCCTTATATGGGCATAGGTAATATAGTCATCAAATGTGGAATGAAGCCCTTGCTCATATCCATATTTTTAGCCGGTAGCTAACAACAACATAGCTTATTTAAATAGACAGACTGTCTAGGGAACTACTATAATAACATTAATAACATATAAATAAAAGTAAGTAAATTTTATTGCATTTTATCTGCACTGGTATTAAAATTATTTTTAAACTTACATTAGTCACATGAACCCATTTATCGAGAGGAGGTGTTATCCCAAGTGATCTAACAAACTCAACATTAAGACCAAAGAGATTCCCTGATGACGACTCTACTTCTTCTGATGGCCATGGTGCTTTCACCCTAAAAAAATTTTTTATTTTAAATCAATCAATTGTATGCATTCACAATGCAATTTTATAAATAAAAATTGAAATGGAAAAACCACAAAGCACCATAGTAGAAAATCATTTTTTTTTATTTTTTTTTTATTTATTTATTTAACTGTTAAACAATTAAGTACAATGACATTTTACAGTTTACACTTATCGATCTACATAACTTAGGTACAAGTTTGTAAAAGTGTAATAACACGTCGGTACTTCACATGTACACCGTAAACGCCATTGCAACACTAAACAAGTAAAATACTGTTTCACGGTAGGATAGTATCCTCCACTCGGGTCACAACAGTCGCATGTTACAAAGTTAACCTTTAAAATAAAAAAAGTAAAAAGAAAAATAGGTAGATTACAGTACTATCGATTGAAAATCTGAAAATCTACTTATGGGGGTGTGTAGTGTTATCTATTAAAATTTTTCTATATTTATCATTACTTAAATACAAGTAAATAACATAGACACAATTTTTTACTTTAATTTTTTTTTATAGCTTGTAAGTAACATGGCTAATAATTGGTTTATTTGCTAAATATAATGTAAGTTTACTTTGATGATTCACTTACTTCTTGATTAAGAAAAACTACAAAAAAAAATTTTGCTGATTCTTAGCACCCATAGACAAAGAAATAAAGTTTATTACAAATGAATTTAAGCTTAACCTCTCAACACTCAGGGGTATCAAATTACAGGCTCATCTTTTACGTAAACATTGTAAACAATGCACTAAAGCGCGCGTTTCTGCTCTCCCAAACATCTGTTTGTGCGCGCGACGACGGAAGTTACATTTATGAGCAGCATATGAGTCATAGCAGCGCATAAAACTTATCCGACACTTTTACGAGATGTTTTGTTTTTATAATCGACGTTCAAACTCAACTTTTGTGTAAACAAAAGACAATAGTGCGGTCCCTTCGAAATATTTTTTTTTTCACATAGTTATCGATGAAATAACATATAAAAAGTATATATATTTAGAATGTACATAAAAAAAATATCGGATAAAATTATAATCTACGGAAAACCAACAATATTTTATTTTTCTAAAATTTTTGAAATCTTTTTTTTTTATTTGCAAGTTTGCAAGTTTGCACGAATTTTTTATTATTTTTTGTTCCGGATCACATATTATATTGTATTTTTATAGTAAATAGAGTTTATTTCTCTTATAAACACCGAAAACCGCGTTCAAAACACATAAAAATTGAATTAGTTACAAAATAAAATAATGAGGGTAGTCGTGCGGGATCTCCAGAGATCCCGCCAATGCTCTACAGGTTAAGTACTTTTGACTATGATTATATTCATTTTACGTAGTTCAGATATTCAGTATTTTATTTAAGTCTTACTCAATGTGGACAAACTGGGTGCCAAGTCTGCTAATGCTAAGTCATAATCGTGTCTCAATCGTGCTTCAATTGTAGTTCAATTATAGTGCTTTTTTACACTATTGTTACAAGAAAGGGGGACCTTTTTTGGTCCAATACTACTGATGATCACACCACCCACTACATTCACATCACATCATACTGCCATAATTCTTGTAATTAGAGTGTAAAAAAGCACTACCATTGAACTACAATTGAAACACGATTGAGACACGATTATGACTTAACGTTAGCAGACTTGGCCCCCTGGTCTGTTATCTGAAGGGAATATTTTTTAACATCTTGTGTTTAACTGCTTTGGGACTGTTTGGTCACTGGTGATACAAACAATCCTTCAATCACATATGTGCTAAATTTTTTTTTAACTTCTTGTGTTTAACTGCTTTGGGACTGTTTGGTCACTGGTAATACAAACAATCCTTCAATCACATAGGTGCTAAACTTTTGTATGTGATTAAATGATTGTTTATTGATTGATTGCGACATTTCCGCTACTTCTGTTTCTTCTGTGGAAATTGTTTACAGAGGCTTTATCACAAGTTGCAAATCAATATTAAAGTAACATTGTAAGAGAGATGGCATTATAATGCAGTGTATAGCTCCATTATTTAACATATTGCATACTTTCATAAAACAATCTATTTTAATCATTTGAGTAGATAAATGTGTGAACATTCTGAGCTGTTATGTCAACATAACTTCAATATTGACTGCTGGTGGTAGGATCTCTGTCCTCAGTCAGTCAATATTAGAATGAAATTAAAAAAAAAAATTGTGCATACTATGTGTGCTTTAGGATGCAAAAAGTTTTTAGTAAAAATTACATTTTTATGACATGCTTTTTTGCTGACAGTACTTTAATATTGTATTGTCATCTAAATCAAACCTGTATACAAAATTTCAGCTCCATCCTGGGACAAGTGGGACAAATTAAGCTTGCAAGATTTGTCCTCAACTAACAAACTACTTAATTAAAATGGCAAGTTAATAAAATGATTGTAAAAAATAGCTTACCCAGTCACAACCAAATCTACTGTACTGGTAGATGAATCACTATCATGACATTCGGTATCTGAAGCAGAAGAAAATAAATTATACTTGTTTGTGTGGACAAAATATTTATTTATTTATATAATATGTGTGCGTCCTAAGCTTATAGGATTAAAATGGTAGTAAGTCAACAATCAAAAAACATAATCAATTAGGGGTTGATAAAACTTGCTATAATTTTGGACTTGGTTTTCTTGAGGATTGGCTTTAATATTTTGCAGCATTAGTATCTAAGTTATTTTGGCTTATACCACAGCCGTCTCTATTGTCTTCTACAAGCCATGCTATGATACGGAATGGCAACATTGCTGTGAACCGGTTTACTCTGAGTACTAAATCCTATGGAGGTGGCATACCTACGAAAAAGTGAGGTGTAACTAAGTCACAATGTAAGAAAATCTTGGAATTTAATTTTAAACTTCTTCTAATTGTCGTTTTAATCGGTCCAGCCGTTTCAGAGATTAGCCGGAACAAACAGACAGACAGACAAAAATTGTAAAACATGTCATTTTGGTATATGTACCATATGCACGTAGTAAAAAGCGGTTATTTAATGTTACAAACGGGTTGGATCTTAAAACAAGTCGCCTTCTTTGAGGTTAATTGAGGCTGTGGAGGTGTTTTTGGGCTTCGCCTAAAATGCTTTAAAGCAAATTTAGCTGCCGGAAATGAGTCATTTTTTTCATATTTTTTTTTACGTGAAATGAAACGTTAATTAGGTAGGTACTGCATTTTATGAAATATGTTTTTTAACTTGAATTTTGCGTGAAACGAAACGTAAAACAAAAACCACCATTTTGATTAGTTGACTGACATAACATTAGACAGATTGCGTCATTCATCCGTTGCTTCTTTCTTGGTGTGAATGTGCTAAGTAATCAAACTCGTGTTATTTTCATCGTGGTAATTTTAATTATGCACCGAAGGGGGCAGGGGTTGGGATTTAGAAACCGTAGACCGTAGGTCACATGATAGGTGCGAGGAGCGTAGCGACGAGCGTGTTAGGTTGACATGAACCCAGCGCGCGAGCCGAGCGAGCGAAGCGAGCGTGCCGCGGCAGCGGCCGGCGAAGCGCCAGAAACGACATTATCTCGGAAACATAGGCGGCAGCGATTTTCATACTAAACTTCTATCGCTCATAACTCGAAAACTACGCAACTCCGGTAGGTAGGGTTTGACGAGGAGGGTCACCTCCCCCCCCCCCCCCCCCCCCATCCTCCTCCCTCCCAAAAAACTCCTATTGAGGTGACTTGAAACGATTTTCATACTAACTTCTATCACTCATAACTCGAAAACTACGCATTTCCGGCAGGTGAAATTTGAAGAGGGGGGGTCCCCTGACCCTCCCCTCCCCCACCCACCTCCTAAAAAAACCCTAGCGAGGCGACTTATTTTAAGATTTTTACCTTACAAACAGACACTCCAATTTTATTTATTTCTATAGATGTATAGAAGATATGCCATCTCCATAGGATTCAGTACTCGAGGTTTACTCTAGCGATGCGCGACTCCGAATGATTTTCCTTTTCGACTAATTCATAACTACTAATTTGGCCATTCGAATGCAAAATTAGTAGTATACTAATGTCTTTATTCGAATAACGACTACTAATTAGTAACTACTAATGTCAACACGGAACGAAACGAATAAACGATAGATTATTCATTCATTAACCATTCCCACAGCACAGTATTAAAAGCACAATAATTTCGATCCCGCCCACCCGACCAAGCGCGAGATGAACCGAAGCCGAATGCGACTGGACACTGGACAGCCGGACGTATATGCCGTCGACTCCAGTTGAATAATCTCAATCGCAGTCGACTTAGTTGAATGATTCGTGGAGTCGAATGATTAGTATTAGTATTATTCGGAGTCGCGCATCGCTAGTTTACTCGCTGTTTACCTGTCAAACGGTGCAAACGATGTCAAATCGGTTCACTTAAAACTATGTTGCCAACTTTATGCGCATGGCTTGAAGAAGACGATAGAGATGGCTGTGCTTATACCCATAGGCAGTGATGACCCAAATCTTTATGTGCTCTTTGTGCAAAAATGTTATAAAGTTTAGTATAAATATAAAACAAAGTTCAATCACTTACCCATCCTTCTTTTCTTTCCGCCATAATCATTTAGATCTGTATCCCTATAGCCTGAAGTAAAATGACTTGAAGAGCGTTTCGGGATATAGTCATCATCATCATCACGCGTATTGGCCGATGATTCCCTACCGTCTCTACGGTACATTGTTTCACCTACAAAACTCGGGAACACAAATACTAGTCTATATAATTTGTGACACAAACAACCCTCAATTAAATAGGTTATACCTACAACTGTTGATTGATGATGATGACACCTATTGCTATTGAACACTATAATTAATTTTTATATCAGTTTTAAACATTGGTTAGTTGAATATTAGGTACTATGCTTGTGTATACAAAAAAATCCAAATCAAACATATCCAAAAAAAGCAAACATAAATTTTTTTGACGTGAACGTCAACTGTCGCCGTAGATTTTTTTTTAGTGCTAGGGTTTTAGACCATACTGCCTCGTCATCTTGTCATTAGTAAGTTTCTGTCACTATAGAATCATCACCACATCTGTCATCAGGGGGACTAGAGCGCTCGCCAGATAAGTCTGCGCGCGGTCGAATTTGGAACTAATTTCAAATTTGGCAGGTCGCCATGTTATTTGTTGTGACAGACGAAATTAATGTGTCAAGTGTCATTGTCAGATAAGTCTGCGCGCGGTTAAAATCGAATACTAATCTTTTCTATAACATTAGAACAAAAAAATGCACTGTAACTAGCGCCAAAAACGCGCCAGGCACGTGCAGAGTTATCTGACACACACTTTACCGGCTTAGAAATATGGATATGGGTATGGGCTTCAACCACTTCAACTGTCATTTGAATTCCTAATCTTGATAGATTTTTGCTGCTTTGTTCTGATGTAGAGTGTGTGTCAGATAACTCTGCACGTGCCTGGCGCGTTTTCGGCGCTAGTTACAGTGCATTTTTTTGTTCTAATGTTATAGAAAAGATTAGTATTCGATTTTTACCGCGCGCAGACTTATCTGACAAGCACTCTGCGTTGCTAGCTAGTAGCTAACGTTATACCCGACGTCACAAAACAAGAAACTGGTAGTGGCTATTTTTTTTATAAAATTGAATTAAAGTTCCAAAAAACTTATGAAGTTCATATCCATAAAGTAACGCGGTAGCCCCCCAGTTCATTCAATAAATCACTCACCTCACGTGCGTCTGTTTGGAGTGACCAATCACTCAAGAAACAGCTTGAGACCCAATGAATAAAGAGACCAATCAGGGGATCTAGTAAAAAAATGGTTGATTCCTTCGAGCAACGCGGGTCTTCCGTCCCGGAAGGGAGTAGCCTTAGCGAGTTTACTCTATTCAAATAGTTCTGTCGTTTTTTGGGGGGGGAAATGTGCACACAAGTGCAATTCCGTATACTTACATACAAAAACAATACTGTAAAGACGACACTAACACATAGAAAATGAAACAATACAGCGACAATTCGTGTACGAATGTGTCACAACTCACTCACACATTGCCTCGATTTCAACGTAAATAGGGCTGGACTCAACTGTCGATGCAGCAATATCGATAAATTTCAATTTCGGAAGAAGGACTAATAAAGGTAACAAACTGAAACATATTACTAATATTATTTTTATTTATAGGTCAAACAATTATTGCTTAACTAGTGGATCCTCGCAGTTTTACCCGTGTGGTACCTACCCGTTCCCGTGGGAATGTCAGGATAAAATATAGTCTATAGCCTTCCTCTCTAAATGGACTATCCAACAATAAAAGAATTTTTCAATTCGGTTCAGTAGTTTCTGAGATTAGCGCGTTTAAACAAACTCTTCAGCTTTATAATATTAGTTAAGATTTCTTATAATTATTATTAGGAATTTATGTAGGATCTTACTAACAGTTTTTGATATTCTATTTTATAAAAATCTCGTGTCACGGTGTTTTTGGTTGCGCTTGTTTTTGTTTTTTTTCTTGGTAGGTACGAGAATAGTAATAAGACTTAATATTATACCGCTATTTCTAAGAGCTGATGATTTTATACCTCAATCGCTACTGATGATCTGTTTTGTAAGAGTGCGACCACATACGCGCCGTGACACGAGATATTAAAATTCAAAATTGCTATTTAGGTTGAGATTACAACACTTGTGAACGTCAAAGCAGCTACGCCATCAGTTCGCAAATCCTACGGCGGGAGACCTTGCAAGAAGAACCGACAAGAAAACCTTTAAGGGCAATCTTTTTCTCCTTGTTATATTTTATACAGAGTCGTCAAATTGAAATTGAATTCCATCACAATAGAATACTTAATTTAAGTAGTAACATTTGCTCTTAATATTATATAATGTAACAGTAAACCATTTTCAACTAAACAAGAAATCAAATATGTCAACATGTTAGGCATAGCTGAACTTGTAGATCCAGCAGTATTGTAAGATTGTTCAATGGGTTATGAATGGCTCTGGAAAATAAGTATAACAGTGAGATGCAATTTTGTGACTTTATTACAACACCGAGAATACTTAGAAGACTTGCGGCAAAAATGCAGTCTGTTATTAAATTTGGTACATATTAAATTCTCCGATAATATTCTCCTTTTCTTTGGAAGGGCTTGAAAATCGGATGACATGAAATGGGTCGAGCAAATTACACTGCTCCGCTTGAGATCCCAGGTTTGCTTATTATTGCAAAAACTTTTCCATGCATTCTTTAATTCAGGATTTTTATGGAAGCTGTAAACACAAAAAGTGCGATAAATAAACAATGAAATCATAATGCTTTCATCATATTTTATCCAAAAAAAAATAGGCCGCCGTGGTCGTAATCGATCGGACGGGCCTATTATTTTTATAACGTATATTCTACACCGCCGTGTCTTCATTCATACTTGATGTTACGGAACCCTCAGTGCGCGAGTCTGACTTGCTCTTGATCGGTTTTTGTTTATTCTAATTACATGCTAGGTAACCCAATAATAATAACGTACTATAGTTCATATAAAACCATGATAACAATCATTTGTACATATGAATAAATAACGTCTCGTCGCGTCGCCAACTGCCACTCAAATTTATCGACAAACATTATGACATGTAACGGTAACATCACTGTGTTGCCCATCGTCGGCGAGAAGTCGGATTTATCCCGCGACCGATCTGAAATTTGTATAAACCGGTCGAGCTAACATGACAGCTGCAGGTTATACCCGTCCTTCTCACTCTCCGGGCATGCGGAATCGAGTGAAAGAGAAGAGTATAAACTGCAGGCGTCATGTTTGCTCGACAGAGTTATATGGGCAAGCGGACTTGATGTTGCTGAACAAATCCGTCAACAATTTAAGAATAAAATATGCGAATTTGGTATTTAAATGTAATTAAATAGCAATAATATGATCAGAATTTACTTGCATGTGAAATGTTACACCATCTTTTTGTTAACTTGATGTTCCAGACCTTTTTTCTACAGCAAAAAACTGACCAATTCGGCATTTTTAATACTGCGGCGTTCATTTGCGCGACTGGACTCGGTCTAGTAAAAAATCTGAGTGCAAGTGCAACTAGTTTTTATAAACGCCTATGCCCACTTGGGCTAGTACTTTGACAGAGGGGAAATGCTTCGTATGCCTACTCCCTTCCGGGACGGAAGACCCGCGTTGCTCGAAGGGTTGATTCTAATGCCGCGTACACACCGCGCCAACGAACGCCAACGAAGGATATTCAGCGTTGGCTGCCGCACGTTCGTTGGCTATCGAAGGACAAAGTACAAACAACAAATGTTGAGCCAACGATCGTTGGCACTTGATTCCGGCTGCAGTGCCCAGTGTTGCCAGAAGGTTACTTTTTTGTACATTTCAGGGTTTAGGTGTATCTTTTGGCAAGACCTCGCTGGCAACACTGTCCAGCTTGGCAACTGGCAACTGACCTCTATTATTAAATTATTATTTACACACCAAGAAATTTGTTTTAGACAGCCTGTCCAGTGTGTAATAATAATAATAGAGGTCAGTGAGCTTATGGTGAGCTTGGCTTTATTTTAATTTTAATACTAGCCTTCCGCCCGCGGCTTCGCCCGCATAGATAACAGAGTACAAGCTTTTCCGGAATAAAAATTAGCCTATGTCCTTTCGCAAGGTCAACTCTATCTTTGTAGGTACCAAATTTCATCAAAATCAGTTTAGTAGTTTAGGCATGAAAGCGAAGCAGACTGACAGACAGAGGTACTTTCGCATTTATAATTAGTAGTAATACTTAAATATATTACTTGAGTATAAACAATATTTAAGTATACTATTAAATATTGAATTTTAATAAATTATGCACTCATTATAAATACCAATTTATATTTTACTCAGCCTGCTATAATATTATAAATTGAATGATATGTTTGATGACGCTTGTAAAAATCAATATTGGGCGCTCACACTAAATCGCAGCAATCAAAAGAATCAACAATAGATGGATTGATAGTTTATTTGCACATAACTCGCTACTGTACTTATTCAAATGTTAATCGGTCTAGTCTACCATATCAACATCTCCTTTCAAATTGCTTTCAAAGAACATATGAAACTATCAAGACCAAAGTGTTTCTAACAAAACACAAAATTTTTATTAGTGTTTTTATGAATTATTTAATATTTAGGGCTTACATTGAATTGAATAAAAAAAATATATTTTATTACATTTTGTTTTATTTTGTACTTTCATTCATACTATATAGGGTAAATTTTTGTTTCCAATTATTCACTTTTGGAAAAAAATAAAACTAGTCTCATTACACAATAACATTTGCACTTTTCACTTTTCTCATAATCTTAGCTGTATTTTAAGTAATTCACAGTTGGATACATTTTAGTTTGCCGCAGCTTGTAGAAATTGTAGCAGCATGTTTTGGAAGCAGTCTGCTAAGAACATGGTCTTATACCGGCTGATATTTCCTTCATCATCATCATCATTTCAGCCGTGATATATTTCAAATTATTTCCAACATGAGCTAATTTGGATTTCTTCCAGTAGCACTGTGTGTCAGTACTGGATGGTTTTTCACTGCGCCTGTGTATTCACATCTGGAGAGCAACAGCATGTTTGGACGCTGATGACTTTTCCTTCTTTTTCATCCACTATCGCTGCATACGATTTCGAGCGGACTTTATGTTCTGTACACACCTTCAAATCAATTCATTCAAATCGCGCCGAAGTATATCCAACGGCAGCATCACCGTAAGATTATCTTGCCGACCTGAAAAGACAGGGAACGTTAATATTTTATGTTGAATGAACATAACAAAAATAATAAGTAGTTAAAAATATAACGAGTTACACTTTTGAGGTTATGTTATTTTCGCAATGATTTTAAACTTGTAGGTATTTGATTATATTATAAATAATGTAGTGGTTGACAAACTTACACGGATGTTTTCTTCACAGTCCTAAATTCAGCAGCACAGTAATCTGAATTAGAGGCAAATAAATTGCCGACCATTATTATGTCTACTCCTGCCTGGGGGGCGCCGGACATTGCGATTTATTTGCGATTATCGGCTTTCGTGAAGCGGTTCACAATAGAGAAGGCTGTGCCTGGTTCCATGGTAGGTATTATTCAATGGGCACTTTCGATGACTCTTGAAACGGTTTGTTTGGCTATTATGTTTTGCAAACAAAAGCTAGAAAAACAATTAGAAATCTAGAAGAACAGAAAAATGATTCACAACACAAATAATCACCTCACATTTGACTGATTTGACGTCACGCTCACGCGCTGTGATTGGCAGTGATTGGTGTTTCGCTAGAGATTACGCACAGATTAAACTCAACGCTCTCGCTTTTGGTAGAAACTATTCTTCAACTGAGCGTTCGTTCGTTGGCCTTCGGCCGCCGTCCACACCGAGTTCGATCTAATGGCTCATTTCCTTTGATGTTACCGCCACGCTCCGGATCGCCGGCACACGCCAACGAACGATCGTTGGCCTTCGCCAAACCGTCCAAACAGGACCAACGAAGGGCATCGAAACCCATTCGTTGGCGTTCGTTGGCGCGGTGTGTACGCGGCATAAGCAAAACTCCAAATAATTCGTAATAGTCTATGACCAAATGAGTTGGACACTTAGAGTCAAAAAGTTACTGTCATCTGCCAAAGTAATGGGGAGAAACAGGCAAAGTTTTTGTAGATGGCGCTTGTGCGATTGGAGTCTACTCTTCACTTAGTCTGTGCTGTGGGACAATAATGTACTATCGCGGACACTTCTGCCTTACCACCACTAAGTTCATTTTTGCTCGCACTCAAAACATAGATGCGCTCGCTAGCCCCCCGACCCGTTGACCTTGAATAGACCAAAGGAGGATAAAATCGTTCGGCCGAGCGCACTTTCTCGACGCACGCGCCACGGTCACGTGATTTATTGTTTTTAAATCTACTACTGCTAGAGAAATTCGTTAACTTAATTAATATTTCTCCTGAGCATCCAGCTATCAGTCACTCAGATATTTTACCACGTTTTTATTAGGTTGCTTTCTTGTTTGGCACAAATTTTGCAAACGATTTTATACTAGTTTCCCGATGAGTTAGAGACTTGAAACTTGAAACATAGGTCAAAACTGGAGGACAATGCAATACAATGGTGTCATTGAGCTGATCTGATGATGGAGCCGGAAGAACGCCACGGGAACTCTATGATGAAACCATGCTACCCCATCGTGTTTGAGCTCGTTCGAATTGTCTTGACAAATACTCTGACAGGAAATGAAGTTCAGGGTCTGGTGATATAGCCGCAAGGCCATGCCATAGACACTCAATATTGAAACCATGAAACCCCATCGAGTTTAGGCTCGTTTGAATCGTCTCGACGAGTAGTCTGTCGAGAAATAGTGTGCAAGGGTCTGATGATGGAGCCGGAAGAAGGCCACAGGAATTACGTAATACAACCATGCAACCCCATCGAGTTTGGGCTCGTTTGGATCGTCTTGACGAGTAGTCTGTTGAGAAATAGTGTGCAATTGTTTGATGATGGAGATCGAAGAAGGCCACAGGAACTCAGTATTGAAACCATGCAACCCCATCGAGTTTGAGCTAGTTTGAATTGTCTCGACGAGTAGTCTGTTGAGAAATAGTGTGCAAGGGTCTGATGATAGAGCCGGAAGAAGGCCACAGGAATTACGTAATACAACCATGCAACCCCTTCGAGTTTGGGCTCGTTTGGATCGTCTTGACGAGTAGTCTGTTGGGAAATAGTGTCCAAGGATCTGATGATGGAGCCGGAAGAAGGCCACAGGAACTCAGTATTTGAACCATGCAAACCCATCGAGTTTGAGCTCGTATGAATCGTCTTGACGAGTAGTCTGTTGGGAAATAGTGTGAAAGGGTCGGATTATGAAGCCAAAAGAAGGCCACAAGAACTCAGTATTGCAACCATGCAACCCCATCGTGTTTGGGCTCATTTGGATCGTCTTGACAAATACTCTGACAGGAAATGAAGTTCAAGGTCTGATGATATAGCCGCAAGGCCATGCCATAGACACTCAATATTGAAACCATGAAACCCCATCGAGTTTAGGCTCGTTTGAATCGTCTCAACGAGTAGTCTGTCGAGAAATAGTGTGCAAGGGTCTGATGATGGAGCCGGAAGAAGGCCTCAGGAACAAATACAGGGCGTGGGGATAACAATTTACTTTGCAGCTCACTTGTTGCACTGTCGGAGGGACTTAAATTACAGTATTCTCACTGAGTTGAAGATTACATAGACAAGTAATTGAATGGAAGCTAAACAAATAAAGTTTTAAGAGAAATTCAAGTGAATAAAAGTCCTAGACTATCGCTATCCTTAAAATAGGTTTACAACGTGTCAGACTAGATACACAAATACAAATTCAAATATGGATTATTATTCAATATTAATCATTTGACAAATTCACAAGTGCAGTTTAAATTAAGTTAGGAAGGTTACAAATTAAAAGGAAGATAGGTAGTACTTATATGTATATAGTTAAGTTAAAATTATGAGAGAAGAGAAGATCAGAGATGATTACTGGGCGCCACGCTTATGGATAATTCATAAACGAAAAGAGTGGAAAGAAATGTAGTAAGAGATAAATATAGGAACGATTACACCTGAGATTTATATTCCGAACGCCGGTCACTCAAGGCCCAAGGTCAGCGAACGAGGGCCCGCCGGTACCGTATCAGCTTGCTGGTGCTCGCTCCGGACAGGTATTCCAGTCAAGAATAAAAACTGTCGAGGAAGAAGAAAACACAGCGTTATGCCAAAGCAGTGACATAAAGAGATGTTGGTAATTATAATTGCCGTTTAGCAGATAGACTTACCCGGACGCTGAGGATCAAGAAACAATGTCGTTTTCAAACAATGATGCAGCTAGGACGCAATTAGCGAGGTTCAATAAGCTCAAGCGCAATTTGCAATAACAGTTCACAGTGACTTTTTTACAGTCAGTTAAGTAGAGGCTCAGAGAGAAGAAAAAAACACTGGGGCGAGTTGGGCCCTATTTATAAGTTCTGCCACGATTTTTCTAGAATGTTGTTTTTAACTTATTTTGCTTCACCATAAATCTCGAATTTTCCAAAGTCAGTATCATAGACAATGCTCACTTGTACCTTTCTAGAATGATCCGAATATAGTCTATGGTTAAGAAAATTAGTTAAAGATAAATGAAGAATTATATAAAACTAAATAAAGGAAGATTTGTAGATTTTAACTAACTAATTACTCCCATTGTAGATTAGATATTCATAAAGTTATTTATAAAAGTTTTTAGGTACCATAGATAATCTAGGCTCAATATTATTATTTATTATTTATTATTTATTGCTTTATTGTACAGAATACAAAGTAAGGTACAAAAGGCGGGCTTAAAGCTAAAAGCATTCTCTACCAGCCAACCTTCGGGAAAACAGAGAAAGCTCAAAAGCGGTACAAATAAAAATAATTTATACATACATAGAACATAGCAAAGTATAGACATAAATATATAATATACCTACATACATACATACATATAATATAGTAACTTAAACAGTGAAGATGATCAAAACTACATTCCACATCATGACTGAGATCCTTCAAGAAGGAACGCATGAACATTTCTTTTAAATGCGAATTAAATAATATCTAGAAGTTCAATTATGAAAGGTGAAGGTCACTTTTCAAATTTGACGACTCTGTATAAGTTAAAACAGGGAGAAAAAAATAGCCCTTGGCGAGTTTCTTGCCGGTTCTTCTCTCTACAAGGTCTCCTACCGTAGGATTAGCGAACCGATGGCGTAGCTTCATTGACGTTCATAAGTGTTGTTAAACAAACCTAAATTGAATAAACGATATTGAATTTTGAATTTTGAATTTTTTGAAAGCACGAAAGCTACTCTACGCCAGATGTCAGTTCTGGTGCTGTTGCATGAACGAGATGACAGGATAGTTATGCATTTAGGTGTGAGAGAGATGGCAATATACGCGCGACATACTTTGCCACTATTTGACACCAGATGGCGCTAAAGTTTGATGAAGTGTGGAATCTCAACGCAAGGTGTCTTTATAAAAAAAAATGGAAATAGCTGGACATCCATGCAAGAATGAGAAGACGTATATCTTTGGATAATTGCTCGTGGAAATAGTTCTGCTATTCCTCACAAGATTGAGCCAATGGTTCAAAAATTATGATGTTTATTCTGATAAAATTAAAATGTCAAACGTCAGACGTGATTGTTGTTTGTTGACAAATTTAAGTCTACATAAGATGTAAAAATTAGCAATTATTGCTTGGAATTGAGTTAATGAGAATGTATGTACTTTGCAATAAGGGATGTATAAAAAACTGTGTTATGTTGTGGTAAAAAAATATAGGATAAAAAGCAGAAATGAAGGTTGGTACTATCAAAGTTTATTGTGAATGTAACATATTAAAAAATGATATGTTACAAACTCAGTATTTGAACCATGCAACCCCATCGAGTTTGGGCTCGTTTGGATCGTCTTGACGAGTAGTCTGTTGGGAAATAGTGTACAAGGGTCTGATGATGGAGCCGAATGAAGGCCACAAGAACTCAGTATTACATACAACCATGCTTAAAAATTTTGAACACCGAATACAAAAACCGAAAAGCAAATAGTTGGAGAGATCCATTCTCCAGGAGGAACGTACAGAAATGAAATAGACTACCTACTGACGAACAGGCGAGGCCAATTTGGAGACTGTCGAGTTGTTAACAACATTAATTTTAATACTAACCATAGAATGGTTCGAACACACTTCAAAATTACGCAGAAACGAAGAAGGCCATTTAAAGTAAAAGACCGAGCCAACTCCAACCTTATAGAATCTGGAAAGTTAGAAAAACTTCTCAAAAACGTTATAAATATTGTAAAAGAAAACAACACACAGGCTAAATACAATGATCTTTGCACAGCGATAGACGAATCAACAATTAAACGATCACTAAATAAAATGGAGGAAATGTCCGAGTTATCAAAGACACTTTTAGCCAAAAGAGCAGAACTTATAAAAATCAGAAATAAAACTAAGGTAACCAGAAGAGAAATAGCTTCTCTCAGCAAACAAATAAAAAGAAGTATGAGAAAAGATAGCGAAAACAGGAGACTAGCATCATTTCAAAAACATATTGTAAAAACAGGAGGCATTAAAAAAGCTGTAAAAGAACTAACAGACAAGATCAATTGGACACCGAAGCTAAATGACAAAACTGGAACAAATAAGACGAAACGATTAGATCTACTAGAAACAGCAACAAGCTTTTATCGTAATCTCTATGCTAGCAAAAATGTAAGAGAATCTACTGACTAAACTGGAGAGGGTAAAGTACCTGACATACTAATCATTGAAGTGGAGAAAGCAATTGGCAGTCAAAAAAGAGATAAGGCCCCCGGTCCAGACAATATAAGCAACGAAATGATTCTGTCTTGTAAGCAATTGCTTGCTCCGACTCTCTGCCAACTATTCAACGAAATCATATCTACAGAATACATTCCCTACCAATGGTTAGAGACTACAATAACATTGATACATAAGAAAGGAGATAAAAACTATATTGGCAATTATAGGCCCATAAGTTTGATGTCCATCATATACAAGTTATTTTCCAAAATAATCTTAACCAGAATAACTAAAGTACTTGACGAAAACCAACCTCGTGAGCAAGCAGGTTTTAGAAGCGGCTACTCTACCATTGATCACAATCACGTCGTAAAACAAATTATAGAAAAATGTAAGGAATATAATATGCCTTTCTACTGTTGTTTTATAGACTTTTGCAAAGCGTTTGATTCAATTGAGCACGAAAGTATATGGCAAGCACTCAAAAACCAAAATGTTGATGTTAAATACATCAGAATCATACAGAATATCTACAAAGAGAGCACAGCAAGAGTCAAACTGGAAAGAGAAGGAGCTAAAATCAGAATTGAACGTGGAGTGCGACAAGGTGACCCTTTGTCCCCCAAACTCTTCACTGCAGTTTTAGAAGATATATTTCGAAAGCTAAACTGGAATGAATATGGCCTTAACATAAATGGGGATAAACTCACTAACCTCCGATTTGCAGATGATATAATACTGTTTTCATGCAAAAAAGATAAACTATCAGAAATGCTTCATGACCTAGAAAGAGAAAGCCGTTTAGTAGGTTTAACTATGAATCTAACAAAAACTAAAATTATGACAAACAGATCGAAAGAAACAATAACTGTGAACAACGACGACATCGAATACGTCAAACATTACACTTATTTAGGTCAAGTCATCTCGCCGGAGGATCAAACCAAGGAAATAGAAACAAGAATAGGTAGCGCATGGAAAAAGTACTGGATGCTAAAAGAAGTCATGAAGAGTAAAGACACAAAGATAAACATCAAAAACTGCAAACAAAAACTCATTTCCCAAAAACACGTAAAAGTGAAAAATAAATTGAATCATTCAATTCAAAGTACGAAAGTGCGGGACTTTTTCTAATTAATCTTGAACTTACTGATCTGATTGAAGTCGGTGTCAAGCCAAATAGATATTAATATTAATATGTATTTGATAGGTTACAAATATTTACACCACTCTGCGCATGAGATATTGTTTATTATTGTTTCACTATTTTGAAATGAAAATGAATTTTGAAATTGAATTTTAAGTATTCGTTCTTGTTACTTTCGGCTTGACACCGACTTCAATCAGATCAGTAAGTTCAAGATTAATTAGAAAAAGTCCCGCACTTTCGTACTTTGAATTGAATGATTCAATTTATTTTTCACTTTTACGTGTTTTTGGGAAATGAGTTTTTGTTTGCAGTTTTGTTTTGAAGGCGGTTTAATTTTTTTTGAAAAATTTTGTTTATTTTTCCTTTTTTAGTGTTAGAAATCTACTATAAGAAACCGCATAATGAGCAAGGGTAGCTTAATGTGCAACGACTATAGCCCATATCTAAATTAGAACACTCAGACAAGCACCACCCTCCAACTCTTAACTGTTATGCAGTTTCCTTCCACCATCAGCTAACCTAAATTACTTGAAAGAATACAACCTAAAGTTCTATTTGCGCTTGTAGTACTTAAAAACATACTTTAACTCCTAAGCGTTAAAGAGTTTTACCTTCCATCATCAGCTTAACTAAATAACCTGAAAGGTAACAACTACAAATATTTACGTATCAACGATATTTAAAGAATTATCCTCCAACTCCTAACTATTGAGGAGTTGTACCTTCCATCACCAGCTCATCATCGTGAGATGATGACTAACAGTCGCAAATACTTGAAAATTACTTATGAACCTTAAAGGAATCGTATTGCGCCCGTAACATATTTAGTATTTAATTAATGTTTTCGATGGCCATATGTGGTCTTCATCATCAGTTACTCTTCACCAAATGGTGCTTACCGAAAGCAAGGGCACGAGTTACTTAAGAAAATACCAAAATCGCTATAGGTGTGCCTATAATATTTGAAGAGTTCCCTTGATTTCTCCAGGATGCCATCATCAGATCCTGACCGTATAACAATGGGACCAATTTGTAACTACATGCTTTCAAACCAAAAAAGAATTTCTAAAATCGGTTTATAATTGACAAAGTTATGAGGTAACAAACATTAAAAAAAAAAAAAAAAAAAAAAATTCAACCGAACTGAGAACCTCCGCCTTTTTTTGAAGTCGGTTAAAAAGGAAATTATATAACACCTGCATACTTCCAGTATTGACCTACGGTTGTCAAACATGGGCTCCAACACAAAAGCATATAAATAAACTAGAAGTCTGTCAAAGGTCTATGGAAAGGAGCATGCTAAATATAAAGAAATTGGACAAGATAAGAAACACGATAATAAGAGAAAAAACAAAATTAGACGATGTTACGCGGACAATCAGAAAACAAAAATAGAGATGGACCGGACATACACTCCGGGGTGATGACAAATGGAGCAAAGCTATCACACACTGGTACCCAAGAAGTTACAAAAGAAGACCTGGAGGACAATACAAAAGATGGGAAGACGAACTTAAAACCATAGCTGGAAAAGTATGGCGAAGGACAGCCAGAGAAAGACAGAAGTGGAAAGAGTTGGAAGAGGCCTTTGTCAATAGACAAACAGAAGTAATTAAATTAGAATAAGTAAACAATGTATGTTAAAATAGTGTGTAAACTTACTTCTGAATAAAAGGCTATATCTATCTATCTATCTATCTATCTACAACCATGCAACCCCATCGTGTTTGGGCTCGTTTGGATCGTCTTGACGAGTAGTCTGTTGGGAAATAGTGTGCAAGGGTCTGATGATGGAGCTGAAAGAAGGCCACAGGAATTATGATATACAACCATGCAACCCCATCGAGTTTGGGCTCGTTTGGATCGTCTTGACGAGTAGTCTGTTGAGAATAAGTGTGCAAGGGTCTGATGATAGAGCAGGAAGAAACCTACAGGAACTCAGTATTTGAACCATGCAACCCCATCGAGTTGGGGCTCGTTTGAATCGTCTTGTCGAGTAGTCTGTTGGGAAATAGTGTGCAAGGGTCTAATGACGGAGCCGAATGAAGGCCACAAGAACTCAGTATTACATACAACCATGCAACCCCGCCGTGTTTGGGCTCGTTTGGATCGTCTTAAAGAGTAGTCTGTTGGGAAATAGTGTGCAAGGGTCTGATGATGGAGCCGAAAGAAGGCCACAGGTTCTCTGTAATACTACCGTTACAACATTATAAAGGATTAGCTTGGTCACTCAGTTCGTACAATTTGCACAATGTTGAATCTCCATTCAATCGAACTGAGAACCTCCTCCTTTTTTGAAGTTGGTTAAAAATACTTTGAATATCTGATTGTTTAACACTTCTGGGAGTTTATAGCATAGAAACAATGGAGCAAACGTTAGATTAGGATTAAATAGATTTTTTCTATTTTGACAACAAACGTTTGAAATGAGTGACCGACGTTTTTGGTACTTACAACTGACTAGACTTCGCCACATAGATTAATGAAATCAAGCTTAAGTTTTTTCACGAAATATCTACTAGAAATTGGCCTTTCATCCGTTTCCAAACCGTCACATAGTTTTAGAGATTATTTTTTTAATTGAGAACAAATTTGACAGATGGTGACCATCATTTTTCATTCCGGCCGGGAAGTATCAAACATTATGATATGAAACCATCGTTGTTTGCGTCCATAGTGTAGTGGCTAAGGCGGGCGTCTAGCTAGCGCGGGTGCCTTGATCGAGATAACACGCTTCCTGACCATACAGCGGGCCTAGGTGGCAAGCGAGCGACTCAATGCATGGGTGGCGGGGATATCAATCTTATCTCTTATCGCTCGGCGGAAGAGCGGTTTTTATAATTTAATTATATATTGTTAGTTTATAATATTATTATAAAGTGGAAAGATTTGAATGTTTGTTTGTTTGTTTGCATCGAACAGGCTCCGAAACTACTAAACTGATTTTGAAAATTCTTTGACCATTAGAAAGCTACATCCTTCCCGAGTGACATAGGCTATATTTTATCCCGATATATTACCACGGGAACGGGTACCACGCGGGTAAAACCGCGAGAAACCACTAGTATTTAATAAATATTGAAGTTCTTTTATGTGCGATTCAATCTAAATCTAAATAAACATGCACATCGCTGTAAGCGAACAATAATGACTTTATAACATATATCAATAAAAATCTTTCGTAAATATCGATAGGTAAGTATTACAAATTTAATATACACCGTCAAATTTTACTTGTTAACTTCCCGAAAATTACTTGAAAAACTCATCAATATAAACAACTTTTATTATGGGAACAACCCTGAAATCGTGAACAAAATTCACATTGTATACTATTGTTATTTGTTATTGTTTTAAGATTAATGTCAATGGGGAGAAACAGGCAAGGTTTTTTTTGTAGATGGCGATTTTGTTATCTGAGGTAGGTATATAAGAAGTAGGTAGCTAAGTTATATACTTACATATAATAAAACAGTAATGAAAAAAAATCTGTACCTGAAATATTTTCAAGAAAAAATATACTGCTATGTGATGTGTACAGGATTTAGACCCCAAAACGACTCATTAAAATTGTCGTATGTTTGTCTGTTCGCTTTTCACGCAAAAACTACTGAATGGATTTTTACCAAATTTTGTGTAGTGATAGCTTATAATAAAATAACAAGGGTCAACTTGAAAAATGGAAAATGAAGTATTTAGAAAAACTCATTTCCCAAAAACACGTAAAAGTGAAAAATTAATTGAATCATTCAATTCAAAGTACGAAAGTGCGGGACTTTTTCTAATTAATCTTGAACTTACTGATCTGATTGAAGTCGGTGTCAAGCCAAATAGGTATTAATATGTATTTGATAGGTTACAATTTACACCACTTCGCGCATGAGATATTGTGTATTTTTGTTTCACTATTTTATGTATTTGTTCTTGTCACTTTCGGCTTGACACCTTAATTTTAAATAGGGTCAACTTATAGAATACCTTTTAAAGATTGCGGAAAGATTTCTTGACATCTTAAAAAACTATGACAAACTTATATTTGCGCGCGTATGTACTCATTTTGTATGAAATGAACTACAATGATAAGTTTGTAATAGTTTTTTTTCTGTGATTTAATTTTAAACTACCATTTTTTTGATTTCTCCTTTATTGTTACTGTAAGATCTGAATTCTTTTTTTAAGATTTTTTCTTATTGTCACAGACATAGTTTCAAAATGAATACTTAAACGTATTACCAATCCATACCACGTTATAAACGGTATTTTTTTTATCACCCCGGATAATTTCAGGGATTATTCTACTCATGAAAACAAACCACTTTTATTATGGGAACAAAACTGAAATCGCAAAAAAAAAAATCAGCTGTTCCATTACCATATAGGTAGGTATACGATAAAGTGCAAAAATATTTAAGTACAGCTGATTCTATATACCGTGCAATTTTTTTAACAATCCAAACTTAAGGGATAGGTCAGATCAAGTGTCTAGAATAATTTTCGAATGAAAAAAAAAATTTTTTTTTTTTGTTTTTTAAACTTTTTTTTCTGCCTTATAGGTACTTTTTTCTCGATGCTTCGGATATGAAAATAAAACAGTACAAAATAAAAATAAATAAAAAAATAAAATACATAATAAATTAACTATTAAATAAAACAGCTGATCGTCCTTTGTCGGCGGGCGTTAGCCCCGCGCGAGTACGAACCATGTTATGCTAATGACCTCGTCTGGCACAAACACACGCGTCGTACGTAGGTACGTCTCACACAAATGTGAAGTAAGTACATACTTAATTATTTCCCGTTTAATTATGTGAAATAAAGATATCGCCGAACGAGTCTCATTTTATACAAATCTTCTTATTATTATAACACAAGAAAGGTAATAACTTTCCATTACACAATAAGATACACAAAAAGCCAAAAATTTGTTAGTGAATTATTAAATAAAACGGCTGTGTTGGTCGTTAACCCCGCGCGAGTGCAAGCTGTGTGCCAACGACCTCGTCTCGCACAAACACAGGCGTACCTAGTACCTACTTACGTCTCACCTCACACAACAGAACTGTGAAATACAGCTGAGCTGAGCCACGCTGAGGTCAGCAAATGAAAGTGTCATAAAGCTTCGTTTATAAGATCAACCTTCACATCGCGGATAATATCTACAAAGGGTGGTATTCCACTTATCAAAGATCTTTGTCCAATATGCATTTGTACTACTACCTACTGTTATTAAACTTACTCGGGAAATTATTGATTTGTTTTCTCTTGATAGGTAACTAATTTTAAATTTTAAATCTGATTTGAATGAATTTGTGTAGGGTTAATACTTACATAGCGTAGCGCCGAAAGAGTAAAAAAGGTGATAACTTTCCATCACACTTCACAGGCTTTGGACTGACGAACTAATGGAATAATAACTAAATCAAAATTATTTTCCTATCAACCACATTGAAAAACGTAAGTCATGACAGGATGTAAGTTATGAAAAAAATACGAAATAATTAGGCCTGTCAACATTTAGTTACTATTACATTAACTCGGCGTGTTTAAAAGTTCATCACCTATTTACAAAGTCTATTTACAAAGATATTTACACAAAAACACTATTTACAAAATTGTTGCACAAAGCCACCTCCTCCCTCAATGCAGCAAAATGCACGTTTTCGAATATGTCTCTTCACTTTCATTAATGTGTCTCTGTCACTTTTCACCACTTCAAAAGCAGTTTCTATACGTTGTTTTAGTTCATTTAAGTCCCTTATCATGTGTCCGCTTTCACCGTACACTAGTTCTTTTACCCGACCCCATAAGAAAAAATCCAATGGGGTCAAGTCGGGTGATCGTGCAGGCCACGGCACTGGCCCTCCGCGACCGATCCACCTTTCACCATACGTCGCGTTCAAGTACTCGCGAACCCGGTGCGAGTAATGTGCTGGAGCTCCATCGTGTTGGAAATACATCCCCCTAAGCCGTGCTAGGGGGACGTCCTCCAGCAGAGATTGCAGTTGATTTTGGTGAAAGTCCATGTAAGAGTCTGTATTTTGCCGATCCAGAAAAACTGGACCAAGAACTTGGTCCTCTAAAATCCCGGCCCATACGTTGACACTAAACCTACGTTGAAAATGGTCTGGTCGAACCACATGTGGATTTTGCCTGCTCCAGTAATGCGAGTTGTGCACATTAAACAAGCCAACTCGCGTGAATGTGGACTCATCTGTCCACAAAATTTGCCGATGCTCTTGGCGAAGCCACCGGCAAAACTGTACTCGGGCCGGATAATCGGCCTCATTCAGCTCCTGTACACGCGTGAAGTGGTATGGGTGAAACTCGTCCTCACGGAGATACATCCACACCAAATTATGGCTGACCCCAAAAACTGCAGCGCCGTCCCTAGTACTCGCCATGGGGTGACGATCGAAGAAATCGAGGATCTCTTCTTCTAAATCCGGTGGGATTCGGGGTCTCCCCGCGTCAACGGCAGGTGGGTCAAATCGGCCATGATCCCGAAACCGATACACGGCATTTAAAATTGTTTGGTGCCCGACTCGTACCCCAAACCTTTCTTCGTACAGGCGCACCGCAGCTCTAAGGACTTCGTTACTTTGCCTGTAACATAGTACCATCTCTAGGTACTGCTGGTTGGTATACCGCCGAGGCATGTTTGCAAACGCGCGCGACAATTGTAACATGCAAATGCAAACTGTTGAAAAATCATAATCAAAATTCGCGGGACGCGCGCGGGACGCATCGAGAACTAGTTAGGTCTATTGCACACTAATTTCGATTATTTATTATTATTATGAATATTGCAATACGTATTGGATTTCTACATAATTAAGTGGTAGGTAGCAAAAGTAACTCATATCAAATTGAAGAAATACCAAATCAGCATAATCTCTTATTTATGTTAATTAACAGAGGAAACTCTCCAAATGAAGTTTTAGAAACTTTTAGTTCTCCTACTTAGTGTTATCATATAAAGAAAGAAAAAGAAAGAAATATCATATCATTCTTCTTTAACTTTCTTTCTCTAGGTTGGTAGACATAATTTTCGCAATTGTTAGTTTTCAGTAATTTGTAACGAACGAACGTAATAAGTGAAATGTTTTAAAACATTAATGTATTAAATTAATGATGGGCTGGGCTGTGCGGCTGTGCCGCGTGGTTTTATTTACGTGGTTCTCGTTCCCATGCGGAAACATTATACTATTTCCCTGAGTCCGAATAATGGTTGGTATGCAAAATTTCATCCATTCAGATGTTTCTGCGTGTTTGAGTAACAATTAATTGACAAAATTAAAGTACTTACACAATCTTTACTTAGTAAAATTTATAAAACCCTTAATTTCGCTCTAATGACAAATGCTTTTATCAACGAGTATGAACTTTAGTTGAATTACACAAGTTTCACAGTTCATCTAAAAGTATGCATGCACCCTTATTAGTGCGGTAATTCTTGATCACTTCTACAATTAAGCCGCTAAACTTGACATTATGCCGACAAAGTCGTGCCGACGCCCGCTCGCCGCCTTGTCGTCTCGTATCAAAAGGCACACGGTAAAATCAAAGAGTGCTGAGTACACCTGCTGCAGATTGTGTTTTTATTACGCTATAATAAGTGAATTAAATTTTTAAGCTACACTCAAAAAAATATTTAACATGTTTTTGTCTAGTTCTAACTGATATTTATTCTTTGATTCTTGATATTAGTTCTTTTTGTAACATAGGCACTTAGTAAAAACTAGTTTTAACCAGAGAAAACATGTTAAAACTAAAAAGTCGGTTAACGGACGATAGTTTTACGTGATAACGTTATAATATGAAAACATTGATGAAAAATTGCATACTTTTATGAATTGAATTGAATTATTATCACAAAATTATCATTATTTGTATAATACAAAGAAGGAGTTAATTGCTGGTTTGTTTTATACTATGTAATTAGCTCTCTGCACCCTTACCTAGGCCAGCCTAGGCGGAACGTGACTATTGCGTCATACTTTTTCGTGGATGCAGCCGGGCGCTTATCGATTTATAAGACATTATCACATCAAAATAGGCTTTAACGTAAACATAACAACTTAGAAGAATGTAAGTACCTACCTATTCATAACACTGTCTTAACATTATTTTGTTAGTAAAATCTGGGTAAGTAGGTACTTATTATTATTATAAAATGTTTATGTCACCGGAAAATAACAAGCGGAAATTTATAAATTTACGGAAGTCCTGTAGAACACGTGATAGGTTTTCGCGATTGCCTTAAATCTCGTGGTTATTTTTTTAAGTAAATTTATAAATTTACGGTTTTTATTATTTTCCGGTGACATTTACAAACATTTTTTACATCAGTGTGGGAGCACCATAAAATCACAAAATCGAAAAGTGTTAAAAAGATTTAAAGATTTTATTTCTGTTTAAAAAATGAATTTATAATTTTTACAAAACTTGTGGGTGTACAGTTCTGCAGAAGAACTGTAGAGGAGCATGCGCCTTTGATATGCCGCGCCGCGCGTCCGACGCGTTCCTTCCAGTGTAATGTAGTAAGTAAGTTCTTTAAGCGTCTATAGATGTCGCTCCTCTACTACTACTAAAAATCTTGAAATCGAAATGATATCAATAGATTGTAAGCTACTTTGGTTTGAAACTTTTATTTTGGTTTAGCATTAGACCAATTTAGCAAAATTAAATTACATTCACGAACGAGTTGCATAGTGACTATTTTAACTTTTATTCGTTTGTATTGAGTTAATTCGGGTGAAGATGCTAGAGGGCGCTGCTTTGAAAAACAACAAATTATTATTTAGTTCAAACTACAAACTCTTCTTGGTTGTACGTACCTACATCGATATGGAGAAAGAAGGAACTATTTCTTTAAATTCTTTAGTTCCATTCCAGTGTTTTGGTTATAATTGGTGCGGGTGGATGTTAAATGTCTAATTGCTCATCATAACCATATACCTAACTTCGAAAGTGTGGGATTGTGTGCAAGTGGCGATATTAAATTGCTTTACATTATGGAAATGTTTGTAACTAACAATGGTGTAACAAGTTAACACCAAAAAGTGATTTATCGGTAATTTTAATAAATTTGTGTATTTTACATAGGTACCTACTTAAGTTCAGCGAACTGATGTGATGTGATGTGATAGAGTTGATGAATTGATCGAAAACAGCAGGTTATCAACATGTAAGTAAGTACCTACACTGTTTATGGTCGTTTATTTAATTGATGAATTTTTGGCCTTTGTGGGTATCAAATCACTTTGAACCTATCCAAATACGGGCGGTGGCTTTTGAATTGTGATACTCAGTGTAGGAATGAAAGGAAATCTTTTAATGGGGTGCCGAACTTTAAACATGACAAATTATTTTAATGTTATAATTTAGTGTGGATCTCAATAATTATTCAGTTTTCTTAACAATTATTGCATGATTGATAACTTAAAATGAGATTTGATATTGCAAACTTTTTGTGTACCTAATGGAATGTTATTACCATTCTTGTGGAAAATGAGTAGGTATTTTAAAAAAATTGACACGTCTCACAACCAGCTCCGATGGGACTCGAACCTCTGCTCTAACCACTGAGCTACGGAGTCGTTAGTAGTCGGAGTAGTTAGCTCCGTAGCTCAGTGGTTAGAGCAGTCGCCCGGATAGCGAATTGTCGTGGGTTCGATAATTCGATTGCATTGTAAATGCAAAAAAGTAAAAATTTAAATAACTTGCCTTTCTTGTGTTATAATAATAAGAAGATTTGTATAAAATGAGACTCGTTCGGCGATATCTTTATTTCACATAATTAAACGGGAAATAATTAAGTATGTACTTACTTCACATTTGTGTGAGACGTACCTACGTACGACGCGTGTGTTTGTGCCAGACGAGGTCATTAGCATAACATGGTTCGTACTCGCGCGGGGCTAACGCCCGCCGACAAAGGACGATCAGCTGTTTTATTTAATAGTTAATTTATTATGTATTTTATTTTTTTATTTATTTTTATTTTGTACTGTTTTATTTTCATATCCGAAGCATCGAGAAAAAAGTACCTATAAGGCAGAAAAAAAAGTTTAAAAACAAAAAAAAAAAAAATTTTTTTTTCATTCGAAAATTATTCTAGACACTTGATATGACCTATCCCTTAAGTTTGGATTGTTAAAAAAATTGCACGGTATATTTCGCGATTTTGTTTGTTTTGCATTTGGGTTTGCATCAATTTCTACAAAATTAAGTATGTGTTTGAACATGCTTTGAACTCGATAATTATTATAAACTAGCTTTCCGCCCGCGGCTTCGCCCGCGTGGACTACACGACGTTTTCGTGCGGAATGACGGACGGAATGTGATATTTTTCCGGGATAAAAAGTAGCCTATAATCCTCTCCAAGCTACAAAGTATCTATGTCCCAAATGTCAGCCAAATTCGTTCAGCCGTTTTTGCGTGATTGAATAACAGACATCATACAAACATCCAAAAATCTAAACTTTCACATTTATAATATTAAGTAGGAAGTAGGATAATAAAATAATAATAACTTATCAGTGTACGTATACTTTGGAAATTTTTTAGTTTATGAAATTGTTAAGTATTTACATTTATCGTTGCACCAGGAATGTGTCTTGTACCTATTTAAGGCATTGATATTACGATAAACAGCTCATTGTCAATTCCCTTTGACCAAGCGGGCGAAGCCGCGGGCTACAGGTAGATTATTAATAAAATGTATTACGAAGGCACAGAACACACCGCCGCCCCTGCGGCCTGCGTTTTGCGTTCAGCGTTCACAGTTGCTCATGCTCACACTGGCTTTCTTAGTAGTTACCATTTGAATGTATTGCGCCCCCTGAATGGAACTCTGAAAGAACACGCGGTTAGTTTGACCCATATAAAAGATACTTTATGGTTTGACCGCCACTTTCCGACTGCTTTTGTGTGTGTAGGTTTCTAAGACACCCGTATACAATACAGAGAACGTGGAACGCAGAACTCGGAACTCTGACCGCTAGACCACTGCAGTATGGCCGGCGTGGCGGCGCCTTAGTTACAGTCTGTTTCTGAGCTTAAAAGTATACTCGTAGAAGTTCCTAAAAGGGAACACTTATTGAAAATAAGCCGAAATGATAGAGCAGTATTTCAAACAAACAGTTTGGTTTAGCTGAACGAAGAGAGAACGTCCTATTATATTATTTTGATTAGAAAGAAATATATGTGATGTGGGTATATAATATATATAGTTAATGTACTTATTAAAATTTTATTAGCTAGGTACGCAAAAACCATCTGATCTTTTTCTTCCAAAAACGTCTAAAACTCTCTAAATCTAAATGAAAGGAACTTTAACAAATCAAGTTTCAAACAAATATTGATGCCTCTAAGCTGATCTAAAAATATTGCTCCGATAACTTGGAGTAATGACGCCCCATTTCCATAAGCGTACATTTGTCATCTGGCTGTGAAATCTGAAAGTGGGGCGAAATGAAAAGTCAAGAAATCAGCACAGGAACTTTCAACGACTTCTTAGAAAAAGTTATCATTCACGGAATGGAGGGGTTTGTACTTTATGACTTTCCGTGTTTCTTTGTGTTCTCTGTTCTCTTCCACAATATTTTTTATTATTACCTACATAATAATAATAATATAATTTTAAGTATTTAATTTTTTTGAGTCCAAAGAATTAAAATTACTTAGTAACAAACATTCTTGTCACAGAACACGGAAAGATTTTTTCTCTATTCTTGTATAGACCCAATAAGTTTTTTATAAAAAATTCAATTTTATGACAAGCTTTTTTTGCAGACTGTACTTTAATATTGTATTGTCATCTGAACCAAACCTGTATTCAAAATTTCAGCTCCATCGAACACTGGGAAGTGGGTCAAATTAAGCTTGCAAGACTTGTCCCCCACTAACTAACATACTAACTAACAAACATGGCAAGTTAATAAAAAGCTTGTCAAAACTTAGTTTTGTCAAAACTAAAACCGAAGAATCGAAGACTCGGCTGACTATACACACGCGGGAGCTTTTTCTATTGTTAACGAGCGTCGAAAAAAGATTTGTTAGAACTTAATCGTTTTGTAGGCACACGTCACTTACAATAGTAACCAGAACATGCAAAAGAATTAAAGGTAGGTAGGTACTTTACACAATGTAGCATGTATAGCAAAGAGTAATATATATGTCGCAGGCGGATAGTTAAATTCGCCATTCAATTAAACGCCTAGGCTGATCATTTTTTCCGTAAGCTATTTTATCTTCCCATAAGTTGACGGAGTTTCTAACCTATCACGTGTTCTACATGACTTCCGAGGGGTACATGCTGCCATAGGTACTTAACCATCCGGCGGATTTAAACATCCGCCAGCGACATATACATGTATAGGATAGAATAGGACCCCAGTTATAAAATTCAAGATAATCAGCATTACACTTTTTTATGCAGCTTAGGCTAGAAAATTAGACCCTTTTTTTGCGCAGAAGTAACATTTTGTTTTGCTCAAAAAATACGACCCATACTACATCATTGAATAAAGCATAGCACTAAGCAGTATTTGAACACGAGTTTTAATCTGACGCCATAGCAACGTACTATGTTTCAGCTGGTTTCAGCTTGTACTTATTCCGTCAGCTAGAGATAACAGCTAGAGATAAAGCTGGCCATTGACGGTCAAATTTTCCTAAAACTGTGGCGTAAAACTCCGGCGTCAATCCAAAATTTGATCGTGAATGTCGAATCGTCACTCCAGAGTTTTAACTGACGACGCGCCACCCATACTACATCATTGAATAAAGCATAGCACTAAGCAGTATTTGAACACGAGTTTTAATCTGACGCCATAGCAACGTACTATGTTTCAGCTGGTTTCAGCTTGTACTTATTCCGTCAGCTAGAGATAACAGCTAGAGATAAAGCTGGCCATTGACGGTCAAATTTTCCTAAAACTGTGGCGTAAAACTCCGGCGTCAATCCAAAATTTGATCGTGAATGTCGAATCGTCACTCCAGAGTTTTAACTGACGACGCGCCACGCAAGTTCGATCGCTGCGCTCGCCCGCGGTGGTGCGGTGGTCGAGCGTGCTGCGGTGGCGCTGCGTATGGTTTTTGGTATAAAGGATAAAAACAGAGCCCGTAGTGTAAGTTTTTATGTCAAAAAACGCAAACTATTTCGACTCCGTATTTATGTCAATTTGTATGAAAACTGTATTAGCGCCTCTAGCGGCGAGTAGCGCGCTTTCATAGTTTTCATACAAATTGACATAAATACGGAATCGAAATAGTTTGCGTTTGCTTGACATAAAAACTTACACTCGGGGTACAGGACCCTATTACTAAGACTCCGTTGTCCGTCTGTCTGTCTGTCACCAGGCTGTTAACAAGAAACCGTGATAGCTAGACAATTATTGTTTAACAGATGATGTATTTCTATTGCCGCTATAACAACAAATAGGTACTAAAAACAAAACAGAATAAAATTAATATTTAAGGAGGGTTCCCCTACAACAAACGTGATTTTTTCCTGTGTTTTGCTCGATATTAATAACGGCAATAGGTAGACGCTTGAAATATTCTCAGAATATTTAGTTGTATACTCACTTTGAAAATAGATAATTACCTATATTAAAATAAAATTCATATTTAAGTGGGGCTCCCATACAACAAACGTGATTTTTGTCGTTTTTTGCTCGATATTAATAACGGCAACATGTAGATGCTTAAAATATTTAGTTCTATTACTTATTCGGAATCAGAATCCTTTTTTTTCTTGACAAAAATAAGTAGTACACGATGAGTAAACATCCACGGCATTGGTTAAGATAACGGAGGACATACGCCGGGGAATGGAAAAGCGTCAACTTACATTGTTGACGTTACTAGACTTCAGTAATGCCTTCAATTCTGTTGATTTTGACCTACTCCTTGGCGTGTTGCAATCTCTTAACATTTCTCCAGTTGCAACTGATTGGTTTAGAAGTTACCTGATCGGACGACAGCAGCGCATCTGCGTTGGTGATTCTTTATCTGCATGGTGTAACATCGATGCAGGAGTTCCCCAGGGAGGTGTCTTATCTCCTTTGCTTTTCTCTGTATTTATCAACTCCATCACACATTCACTTTCAAGCTCCCACCACCTTTATGCAGACGATTTACAAATTTATACTCAGGCACCTCTCTCTGAACTCCCTAGTGCAATATCGGCTACCAATATCGATCTCGCTGCTATTACCAATTGGAGTAAGTCTTTTGGGCTTACTGTAAACCCTTCTAAGACTCAGGCAATCATTATTGGTAGTCCATATTACGTCTCGAGGATTGATTTTGGGCAGTTACCTCCTATCACTTTCGATGGCACTGTCGTTCCTTTATCTAAATCTGTTCGAAACCTTGGCGTAATTTTTGATGATTGTTTTTCATGGATTCCTCAGGTCGATGCTCTTAGAAAAAAAGTATTTGCTGCATACAGCTCATTAAACCGTTTACGAAACTTTCTGCCCACTAAAACCAAAATTACTCTTGCCCAGTCTCTTCTCCTTTCTGTCATAGACTACGCTGATGTCTGTTACACGGATCTTTCGGAGGTTTTGCTCAACAAACTGGAGCGTCTGCAGAATATGTGTATCCGTTTCATCTTTAATCTCCGTAAATTTGACCACGTGTCGCATTTCCGCTCAAAGCTAAATTGGCTTCCAATTCGCCGGCGCAGGGACTTACATGCTCTTACGCTTACGCTTCTCTATTCCATCCTCTTCCACCCAACCACTCCTCACTACCTTAAAGAGTGTTTCCGATATCACACCTCCTCCACTCCACCCAATGTACCTTACGCTCCTCCTCAAATCTTACTCTTGTTTTTCCACCCCATTCCACAGATTTCCTCTCCTATTCTTTCTCTTTGCATGCTGTTCGACTATGGAATGCTCTTCCAGAAGGTATCAGGGAGGCTCCATCTCTTAAATCTTTTAGTGATCAAGTCCGAACGCATTTCCTATCTTATTCTTAATACCTATCTTATTTCCTCTCTTACTCCTACTATCATTAAATTTTCTTTACTTTATTCCTATTTCTTTTTAATTATATCTATATAATATATTATAATGTTCTTCAAATTGCACCCACTCCCCCTTCCCCTTTATGTCCTCAGACGATTATTATTTTTCCACTCAAGGTTGCCTGGAAGAAATTGCTACCTAGCAATAAGGCCGCCTTTTGTGTACTTCTTTTGTAGTGTCTTCTTTTTGTTATGTGTTTTCTTTTTGCAATAAAGTGTTTTATTATTTATTATTATTTCCTTTATTACATTTTAAATACTTACAAAATTATATTTCTAAACATTAAATTTTTACAATGTATAACACAAAAAAATATAACATTTAAAAATACAAAAATGCAGTTCCCCAACGGCAGCAAGATCAAGGTCCCGGCTACCGATGGTTAAGGATCCAGAGACAGGAACCTTCTCACTATACGGGCCGTGTCCAGAAGTACTGCCTTCTGCATCTGACTCCCGATCCATCCACCTAACGCAAGCCTCTTAAGGTGTTTATCGAGGCTCTTGGCTATCAGACCATGGGCAGATATGACTATCGGAACAACAATTGCTGAATCAATGTCCCACATGTCAACAATCTCGTGAGCTAAATCAAGATATTTGTTTTCTTTATCTTTTTCAGCTTTCACAAGGTTGTCGTCATGGGGAACAGTGACATCAACAATTATCGCGCGGCGTTCGTGTCGATCTATCAATACAATATCAGGCTTATTAGCAACAATAGTCCTGTCTGTAATGATAGATCGATCCCAATACAATGTGGCATGGCTATTTTCAAGGACCTGTTCTGGTGCATACCTGTAGTACGGCACCTCGGATGCCACAAGACTATGTTTCAGAGCAAGTTGTTGGTGTATTATCCTGGCCACTTGGTTATGTCTATGCAAATACTCGCCGTTTGCGAGACGAGAACAACCGGAGATTATATGCCTAAGGGATTCACCCGGACGATGACACGCTCGGCAAATATCCACTGTGCCATCCCTTAGGATATACTTTCGGTAGTTATTCGTCATCACAACCTCATCCATAATTGCACAGACAAAACCTTCGGTTTCACCAAAAAGATCACCGAAACGGAGCCAGGATACTGAGGCTAATAAATCTACGTCGGGCCCATGGAGAGCCCGGTAGAATCTGCCATGTAACTCCTTGCTTTGCCACACAGTGCTGCGGTCGGAAGTACTAAGTACTACAGGTTTGCGCCAGTTTTCTTTTGCAAAAAATAGAGGAGTCAGTCCATTGTCAACAGCAACTACATCTCTATGAGACCCCATATCGACTTGGAGAAAATACTCCCTAAGATTGCATATCTCGCGGTTATGCAATGTCTTAGCATTTAAGAAGCCACGACCACCGCACTTCCGCGGGATATACAATCTCATGGTCGATGAACGTGGGTGATGTATGCGGTGTGCTGTTAGCAATGTACGAACTTTTCTGTCCAGGGCATCCAGTTCAGTTTGAGTCCATTTAAGTATGCCGAAGGAATACATCAGTACCGGCATGACCCATCCATTGTATGCGCGAACCTTGTTTCCGCCAGACAAAAGACTTTTAAGGACTTTTGATAGGCGCCCCAAGAAACGCTCACGCAACGACTGTTTCATGTCAGCATCGTTGATGCCTAATGCCTGTGACATACCTAAATATTTATAGGTTTCGTTTACGGAGAGATGTCTAAGATGAATAGAATCCGAGAGTTGTATACCCGTAGATTCCATTATCTGACCACGCTTTACATGCATGACTGCACATTTGTCCACACCAAATTCCATTTTAATGGCATTACTGAAAGCTTCAGTAACCTTCAGTAACGCTGTCAAATGAGAACTGCTATGGGCAAATAGTTTCAGGTCATCCATGTACAGCAGGTGTGCAAAAAAATTATAAGCTTTGTAAGCTTAGTAGGCAAAACTCCTCTGGATGCTAGATCTGCTGGATTCTCTTTACTCTTCACATAATACCATTGTGACTCTAAATTGTTTCGTATCTCAGTAACTCTATTTTTCACAAATGGTGTCCATCGTTCGGGATCTCCTCTTATCCAAGCCAGAACTACTTTGGAATCACTCCATGCAAAAGTTTTATTATCACGTATGGAAAGTACTGTACTAACATGTTTCAATAATTTACTCAACAATGTAGCAGCGCACAATTCTAACCTTGGAATGGATATCTGTTTTATGGGTGCTACTTTTGTTTTGGACATGATTAAAGTTATTTTAAAGGCATTATTATCTGCACACCATACTTTAGTGTAGACTACCGCAGCATATCCAACTTGCGATGCGTCTGCGAAGCCGTGTAGTTCTACTTCTTGATCAGTGGTGCTTCCAATCCATCTTGGAATTTGAATAGCCTTAAGTACGGGTAAGTCATCTTTATATTTGTACCAATCTCCTTTCAGATCGTCAGGAAGCTGATCATCCCAATCTATTTTTCTCGACCATATCTTTTGCATATAAAAAAAAAAAATATTATTATTATTAAAATAAAATGAAGTTCATATTTAAGGAGGGTTCCCCTACAACAAACGTGATTTTTTCCTGTGTTTTGCTCGATATTAATAACAGCAATAGGTAGACGCTTGAAATATTCTCAGAATATTTAGTTGTATACCCACTTTCTAAATAGATAATTATTAAAATAAAATTCATATTTAAGGAGGGCTCCCATACAACAAACGTGATTTTTGCCGTTTTTTGCTCGATATTAATAACGGCAACATGTAGATGCTTAAAATATTTAGTTCTATTACTTATTCGGAATCAGAATCCTTTTTTTTCTTGACAAAAATAAGTAGTACACGATGAGTACACGTCTTTCAACAGCCCGGCCGGTCGAAAACTGAAGAGCCGGCGTCACGCCAGTCAGTGGGGAAATCTAGTTGGCTTAAAACCATTTGGAGTGACGCCACAGTTTTACGCCACAGTTTTAGGACAAAACTGATCGTCAATGTCCAGCTTTAGTACCCTAAAAGTTCTTGGTACCTAAGCTACTCAGAAATAACTTTTTTTATTGTGTAACAGACACTTATTATTTACTAGCTTCAGCCCGCGACTTCGTCCGCGTGGACATTCGAGAAAATATTTAGGGGACCAATAACCAGGATAAAAAGTATTCTATGTTTTAATTTCATAAAAATCCGATTAGCCGTTTTTACGTGATTAGGCGGGTCCTCCCTCACCAAGTGAGCAGCCTCGTGCGAGGCCCGCCGCACGTGGCAAACGTTCTGCCTCGCGTGAGGCTGCTCGCTTGGTGAGGGAGGGCCCGCCTAATCACGTAAAAACGGCTGATCGGATTTTTATGAAATTAAAACATAGAATACTGTTTATCCTGGTTATTGGTCCCCTAAGTATTTTCTCGAATGTCCACGCGGACGAAGTCGCGGGTGGAAGCTAGTCTCTTAATAAATGGAAGTCGGGACTGATTAGATTATTATAAATTATCATTAGTGTGTGTGTCCTTACTTTTCATTCTTTTTTAATTCTATATTAATAATGCTTAATGTATAACACTTTTAATTATTTCAATTATTTTTTAAATTATTTTTAATACTATTGCTATTTTTTTTTAATGTAATTTAATTAATGCGCATTTTGGATGTCACGCCTGACATGCTGCGTACACATGCTTTTGGAGTTGCAGCCTACCGTTTTGTATTATTTTCATTAGTCTATACTCTAGAATGTGATTGTTGTAACTCTGTATTGTGTGCCTATATAAATAAACAAATAAACAAATACTGACTGAAAATATTATATAACATCTCTTTTTTTCCTTTTTTCGAATTGTTTTTGCGCATCTTCTCAGCACATTTAGGCATCGTTTCGCCGGGCATTCAAATGACTGAGGCGATCTAATGCCCAATTTCGAATTGGGCATTCGTTGGCGGCTTCACTTTCCGTGCGTTTACGCTGTATCTAAGGTTTACATGATCGAAGATTATTACGTATAATATTTTACCAGCAAATACCAATATATTGATAATTCTGTTATTTTTTTCTAAATTCCCTCATTTTCCTATCACAAACGAGCTTAATTTTGCGGTCAAACAAGTAGTGACAACACAGTCGGTGTAGCGGAGAGGGATTGCAAAAATGAACTCGCTTATATTTGTATTAAATCGTGTTATTAATAATATTTACAAAGATAAAACTTAAATCGCATAGTATTGTCGCAAGAAGAAAAAAGTAGAGTGAAAAAGGCGGCAAATATTTGCATGAAGAAAAAACAGAATTAAAAAGTAAGAACACGGCATTGGCACGTCGAATAAAAAGTCAAATGTACACGGAGCAGATATTTTAAATTTAGAACGGTCTTCCAAAGAGGCGTGAACATGCCCCCGGCCTTGAAAGCTGTGGCTTTCAATGATGTTCCCCTTCTTCTCCTGGAACCGGACACATCTTCAACTTCGAACGTCGATATAGCATCGCCAGGAACGAAGTCCAGTATCCTGCGTAGTCTCGTCTTTGGGACTAAACTTCGTTTTCCAGTCAATTTCGTATGCAAGTAGCCGCGACACGAACTCTTGGAACCAGCACATCACTACCAAAGGGGTTGCCGTGTTTGTTCAACTGGCTGTTACCCGCCGCTAAACGTGTTTGTCTTCTAGATTAAGGCAGAGCAGATCGATGCTATGATCCCGACGAAATGTCAGCTGGGCTGATCGGTGACAAGTGTCTCAGGTTTCGAATAGAGTGATGGAGAGGTGGTAAATTCAGAAGCGCTTTGTCCTGTTTCCATAGTGTGCTCCTCGAACGTCAAATGTGCATTACCTAGCACTCGCCGGAAGTGATACATACAGCACCTGACTCCGATCTCGCAAAATTCACCAAAATGAGACACATATGGTGCATAAGACAAAAAGTAATAAAGTTAAGTCTGATGCCTAGACTAGTCGCATGAGAAAATTAGTAATTTTAGAATTAAGTCATGAGCTCTACAAAGTTATCGAGTTATTAGAAAGTAACGAAAATTAGATATTAAATAACGTCAAAAGAATAAATAAGTATTAATCGCATTAAACAATGTTTGATTATATTGATTTATTGGTGAAGATTTTGAACGCCTAGTTAATAATATTACCTATAGGTTTCTTTGGTAAGAGTACCTACTAACCGCCTTATGTAGAGAACGAATATCAAGACAATAATAATAATATGTACAAACATGTATATTCGGATTGTTGCCTTTTGGCTCCCATACCTTTTCCGTATAATACGAACACTGGATGAGTCTACAGTGGACATTGGCAATACAAAATCGGGTAGCCAGGATTTAATCGCATTTTCGGTAGGTTACGCATGATACACTAAATTTTTATAAGTACATCGTAAGATTGCGCATGGGATACAATAATTAACAATATTTCGTCGTTATTGTGTCTGCCATCTTAAACCTATGGACTATACATGAGAATTAAAAAGATCGTTAGTTCTAATTATTGTTGACAAAGACAACCGCAGACACGCATTAATAATTATAAACGCCTATGAAATGATAATTAATTTATGTACACCTAAGTTTACCGTATTAATAATTCTAATAATTAAAAAAATAAAGAAATGATTGTACCTATAGTAGCGCAAAATATAATACATAAATGAAATAACACACTCGCAATTTAATGATACAAACTATTATAATTAATTAACTAAGAACCGCATTATTAAGAATAAAGTATTACGTATGTTTAAAAGGTTTAGTTTCGAATAAGTGATTACATACTAACTTTAATGGCTTGAATATAAAATTCGCAAATAAAATCAAAATTCGTATTCCTATATGCTAGATATCGCTATATTAACGCTTCGCTTTTTGAAAAGTATCGTAAGTATAATAATTCGTACGAGTGTGTAAAACGAAATAGTATCTATAAAATAAACGCATTGCGTTTTCGAATGAATATTTTTCCGCTTACTTGCCCTATAATATTAAATTAGATTATCGAGGTACTTAAACATTTTAACACAAGTATATTTATAAATTGTTGGACTCAGGTTACGTCAACTAACCGATCGCCTTTTAAAGTTGGTGAACGAATAGATCCCGAGAGAATCCACCCTAACTTTGTATTTTGTAAGTAGGGACCGTGTTTTAAACGCATTTTGCCATCGCTTAATAACTGCCAAAACCTATCGGCACCTATTAAAATGTCAATAGGCCGGTTCTCGTAAAAGTTCGGATCAGCTAATTGTATATTTCTAGGTAAATTTATGTAATCTAGTATATCGCTATGTACAGTAACCGGAGGTGTATAAGATGTAATTTCAGGTAAAATTAAACAGGGAATTCGCGTAGTAAACGTGTTATGTAGCGCTTTGATTTCAATATTACTTGACTGTTTGCTTTGAATAATAGAAGTTCCAACACCTTTTATTTGAGTAGTGGACTGTAACGCATCTAAGTTCAAAGTATCGCATAATCGCTTTGTGATAAAACTTCGTTCGCTCCCACAGTCAAGTAACGCGCGTACTACCTGATGTTTTCCGTTATTACCCTTTACTTCAACTAACGCCGTTGACAACAAAACCGATTGCTCACTACTAGATAACTTTTCGCTATGTAATAATTTATTATCTAAGTGTGCCGCGTGAGTGTATGTGCAAACATCAGAGGCCGCATTCGCATTTGAGCTCCTATTGGGAGAGGACACCGGTTCGCTATCGAATGAAGCTGTGGTCACGGGCGCAGAGACAGTCGCATGCTCGCTGTGAATCATTGTATGATGTCGCTGATTGCACTTACGACAGGAGCTAAACCGGCAATTTGCTAAAATATGTCCCGATCGCAAACAGTTCCCGCATAAGTTGTTACTTTCGACAACTTTAAGTTTATCTTGTAATGAATACTTATTAAATATGTTACAAGTGTAAATAGGATGATCACCATTACAAACAACGCAAACGCGAGTAAATCGTTTAAAGATCGGCTGTATATTGCTGAACGAAACATAACAGTGTGCTTTGGAGGCAGGCGGCGTCGAAGACTTCAAATTGTGACCGTGTGTGACCTGTAAAGTTTCTAACATATCGGCTCTATCTTTTAAGAACTTGATCAAGTGATCAAGTTTGATGCTAGACAAAGTATTATTCGAATCGCTGTTTCTATGGTCTACGGGAATCGTACCCCTGTACTTTTCCCATTCGCGTTCAGTTACACTGTCAAGTTTCGAAACAACCATATAGATAATCAGTGTATCCCATGAATCTACTGGCTCATTAAGTAGTTTCAGGGCACGTAGGTTTTTCAAAATAGTGTCAATGAGCTTTCGTATTTGAGACGGTGACTCTTTGACAATATTTTGAATCGCAAATAACGCCTTTACATGATTATGAACTAGTAGTCTATTATTATTATAGCGATTGCATATTAATTCCCAGGCTACCGTATAATTATTCGAAGAGAATTCTAAGGAATCAATAACAAGCGCCGCTACGCTTTTTAATGACGATTTCAAATAATGAAACTTTTGTATAGGTGAAATATCCTTATTGTTGTGAACGAGAGACAGAAAGGTGTCTCTGTACTCTAACCAGTGCTCGTATGACCCATCAAAGGTAGGCATGGTGATGGTTGGTAGCTTAACAGAATGCAAGTTCGTGTTAGTACTGGCAACTGTAGTCTCACCAGACGAAAGTAAGCTCTTTGCTTGCGCTATAGCGGAATAATACGAGCTTTCAAAATCTTCACGCAATTCTAATTGTTTGAAAAGCTCATTTTCGCTAACCAAGACCTCAATCTCAGACTGAATCGTATTAAATTCGTTAAAAAATAATGAAGCCCCTTGAATACGCATTTCTAATTCAGTACGCTTTTTTATATTTAACTGTTTGGAATCTAAACCACTGATGTATTTAATGAGAACTGTTAATCTACCCCTAATTACACCCCTTTTCTTATTTAACGTATGAATTACGTCATCGTTGTTCGAACTAGTAGTCGTAGTAGTAGGCGCAGTAGGACCCATTTTGGTGAAAAATGAAAGAATACGGAGTACTTACAGTTCTGCAGGCGCACCCCGACGAGCGAAGATATTATCTTATTCCGCACTGCTAAGGGATATAATATCCAGTGGTTATGGAGGAGACACACAGAAGATCGCTTATTTTCGCAAATCACCTCGTCCAGTCGCGTAGTTATCGAAGAGGTCGCGTCGTATATATCCAGCTCGAAGGTCCAAATTATGTAGCGGAGAGGGATTGCAAAAATGAACTCGCTTATATTTGTATTAAATCGTGTTATTAATAATATTTACAAAGATAAAACTTAAATCGCATAGTATTGTCGCAAGAAGAAAAAAGTAGAGTGAAAAAGGCGGCAAATATTTGCATGAAGAAAAAACAGAATTAAAAAGTAAGAACACGGCATTGGCACGTCGAATAAAAAGTCAAATGTACACGGAGCAGATATTTTAAATTTAGAACGGTCTTCCAAAGAGGCGTGAACAGTCGGTTAATGGTTTATATAGCTTTATAATATGTATAGATGTAGGTATGGAATCCTCGGTGGGTGAGCCCGACTTGCACTTGTCCGGTTTTTTATTTATATTATCAAAAACTTATAATTTATGTCATCAGACAAGCGATTTCTATTTTTGAACCAGGCGTAGTAGGTAACACAAGGCGCATTGGATGCCGCAATAGCATAAAGGGACAATGTTGTTGACAACTGAATGGCACAGAGGTTTGGATACCCTTTATTTATTAATTGTATTTATTAATGTACTGTCCCGCATAGGTTCTTTTTTAATTAAGGGACACTGTCAAATTTATAGCTGAAAAACGGGACGTCCCAAAAAATAGGGACACTCTTGGTCAACCTAGTAAACATCCACCATTTCGAAGTTCAAAATTTGACATCATTCGATCAATGTTGACATTTACAATGAGTTAGAAAGAGACGGGGGGGCCTCGAAAACATTCAAATGTCACGGAATTTTGTCTTCAATCTTTTGTTCGAAGTGTGGCTTCCAGCTTTACCTACAGTTCCATGGTACATACTTCGTTCAACGCCATCTAGTGAAGCTTTTGGAAGCTTTTTTTTTAAATGGCCTGTCGGAAAATCGCTCATTGACTATTACATGTGATTACAAATTACATGGAATTTTGCTAAGGAATCAACCATTTTTTTACTAGATTCCCTGATAGGTCTCAAGCTGTTTCTTGCGATGCGATGTCCCTCCATCCTTTGACATATCAATTTTTATTTATTTTCAAAATACTGTCTGTCTGTGTCTGTCAGTCACGTCAGGTGTCAGCTGTCAGCGTCAGTGTCAGAGCAGTCTGCGTGCTGTCTATAATTTGTGAGTGTGCTGTGTGTGTGTGTAAAATTTTTAGTTTTTCGCAAGAAACAAACAAAAAAATCGTTGTTGTGCATTGATGTGCCAAAAGTGAAATAGTAGCTTATTTTCATTACTTTTTTGTATTAAAAAATATGTCTAAATGTGTGAAGGATTCGCTTTACTATGTTAGTTTTCACGATGGGAATCGTATTTATATTGTTTACTACTGTGAACTATATAGCTTGTCGAATGTTTTCAGTCGGAGTCTTACGATGATGATGATGTCGATGCAGATATTTGGGACGACAGCAAGCTGAATGATGCCTACGATAAAGCGTTGCGAATGGCCAACGCTGAAGTAGCAAAACGAGTGGCAATGTCTACCAATTCTGATCACAAAAACAAAGAAGGTAGGTCTAAAACACTTAAAAAAATAAATATTCAAGGTTGCACCAAAGCTCTAGAATAATAATCCTACTCTATCTACTCACAATATACAATAAAGTTTACAGTAAGTATTTATTTAAATACTTTTTGGATTGAAATGATATTCATCTTGTTATTTACTGATTTTACAGATCAAAAAGACAAACCATTGGCAAAGACAAACTCTAAAAGCAATAAGAAGACTGCAAACATGCAATGGAAACCAGGCATGCACTGCCGAGCTGTGTATGAGGTTGATGGGCTGGAATATGAAGCTTGCATACTAAGGATCATTAATGAAAATGAGTGTGTTCTGAGATTTTTAGGTAATAAAATTAGGTTTTTTGAAAATTCGGTCTCTAGAGAAATACCTATGTATTAGATTTCTTCAAATGCAGAAGTATATCAAACTTCATTTTTATTCATGTCAGCCAAATGACGCCCACTGCTGGACATAGATAGGCCGTCCCCAAGGATCTCCACAATGATCGGTCCTGAGCTGCCCACATCTATCAGCTCTATGTGTTCCACCCACTGCCACTTCAACAATGCAATCCTTCGAGTGCTGTCGGTTATTTTATATCCCGGGATGTCATCATTTTTTATTCAATCGCATAGGGAAATATCAAGCATTGCTCACTGGGTGATCAAGGTCATCTTCTTATGAGAGACCCAAAACTCCATTTGGCTACTCTTATTTCTATAGCATTTTCTTGATTATTTTGGTTTTTATGAAGAATAGCAAACATTTTTATAATAAAAAATATATCAACATGTTTTACAACTAGACTACATTAGGCATATGAATAAAACTATTTTTAATTTTGGTGTGGTCGGATCTAATCTATAATAGAACTCATCACATATAGGTACTAGAAAAGCCACCTTTCCTGAAAACTTGGTGACTGCAAGTGTCCACCTGTCTGGCTACTGTGGTCAACTTTGCTAAACTTTTTATGGGGAACTGGGTGAAATGGTCCCGACCTAGGTGACTGATCACCCGTCCGGCTTCGCTGGCATCCCCCCTATAAATAATAATTGCTAAACTTTTATAATACCTGTTCCTTCAATTTTTACTTAAAATAGAATTATGTAGGTACTTTCTCTTACTACATACAAAATCTCGTTGACTTGTGCCCACCAAACTAACCAACATGTAGAATGTTCAATGTCCAAAGTCACATAAAAATAAAACGTAACTATATCAATAAACATAGGAGTGGGGACATTAAATGGCTGATGATGATGATGATGATGATATCAATAAAGAAATCGCAGAAAGGAACATTAAGAGTTGGCTTGACTTTACTCAGAGATTTCAACACTTTTTGTAAAGAAATAAGCAGCTCCAGCGAGAGTTGGTCAGTTTTTTATAGGATGATTTTGGTGAGATCATATTTACCTGTTCCATATATTTTTATTACAGGTTACGATAACTCAGAGTTAGTTCCAATAAGGGCACTTAAACTATCTCTGGGCAAAGAAGTGAGAGATCGTCAGATTGCACAAGCCTTAGATGATAAGATTGATGAAGCCTATACAAGTCAGTCGCCAGGCACTGAGAAAATGGATTATAGTAGTGATATGGCACCAAGTGCAGGCAGTACAGGTGAGAAATAAGCCTCATATTCATCAGGCAACATTTGACACGCATAAGAAAAAGAAGACTCCAGATGACCTATACCAAGTCATGCAATGTTATTATGTACAACTATTTATTTCAGAGAGATCATTCTGCAATAGTAAAAAGGCCACCAAGAAAAAGAAGAATCACAATACCAGAATATCACATGGGTTTGATTTACCTAACATGCCATTCCCCATGCCCAATATGGCAGCACTGAGAAGTGTAAGTTTATTTTACAAGCTTTTATTTAACTTGCAGTGTATGTATGTATGTCCGTTGCAAGCTTAATTTGACCAACTACCCAGTGTCCGATTGAGCTGAAACTTTGCGTACAGGTTTGGTTTGGATGACAACACAATATTAAAGTACAGTCAACAAAAAAGCTTGTCATAAAAACGAAGTTTTTACAAAAAACTTATTTTAATTTCATTCATGGGATCTATAATTAGCTTTTGGCAAATAAAATACAATTTTAATCTGATATTCAGAGGAGTATAGGACTTCAAACAATCGGTTGCTTCAAATATTTTCAAAATTTCTTTTTTGGGGTTGGATATGAGGCTATTACCTATAATTTAAGGTGTATTTCACAATAATGATTCAACCATATCATATCTGGAGGAACCCAAACTTGTTATGTTTTGAAAATGATTTTATAACCTATAATTTAAGGTGTATTTCACAAATAATGATTCAACCATATCATATCTGGAGGAACCCAAACTTGTTATGTTTTGAAAATGATTTTTATTTTAATTTAAAACAAGTGACTGAAATATAATGATGTGGTACATTTTTAGAATTGGTTTAGTAAGCCCTTTCATCAAATAACTTACACAACAGGTTTCAGAACAAAAATTTTTTTTTCCCCTTACAAATAAAAGATGACGTCAAAGCTCCTATCCTTTTACGTTTTTTTTTTCTTTCGTGCTACGGGTCAAATTGATTCTTATGGCCTAAAGATCAATCGTTCCGATTTTCATACCTTTAACACCATTTGCAGCATTTTTTGGCGTACCGCTAGGACTAAAGATCATTTTGATACTGAACGGTTCATAAGCCAAATTGAAATGAGACGAGGACGTGTTTCTTGACATTCTCATGTAATTGAAGAATTTGTCTTCATATTTTTTAATATCTTTGTAGTAAGTGTAGTACTGTCCTTTTGATTGCCTTAACACGCAATAACGAATGCACCCAATATTTCTTCGTGTATATTTCTTTTTCCGCATAACTAATACAATCCAACAAAAAGAAAACAGCTGTTTCATACAAATTGTCAATACATACTCGACCAGAATGTATGGTATTGCAGAATTGGCCCCATAGTAAAAGTTGTTCATATTCATGAGCACAATCACCACTTATGAGGTTTTGAGCTTATTCATTAACACGTTGTCACAGAATAAATAATAGTACACTGGTACAGAAACTTCACTCCGCTAAACCATTTAAATAGCAACTCTAATTACAACGCAATAAAGTGGAATTCAGCTTGTATGGCGCTAATTACGAACAGCCACACACACGTTGCATCTCTTTCTATCGTATATTGTAGCTCTTTTGCGGACCTTTCTATGGACTTGCACCGCCGGCGGTGCGGGCGAGAGTAGCGCGCAAGTACATCGAGTGACAGACGCCTGACGATGTATGGATGCTTTTAACTAGTTATTTCATACAGCTGGGTTCAATGGAGATGCCGTTAGCTCCTCCACCGCTGCTGGGCGCGCTTGGCGGCGATGGGGAAGATCAAGCGCTGTCTTCCATGCTGCTGTCCTGGTACATGAGTGGCTACTACACCGGCCTCTACCAGGGACTCAAGCGGTGAGGATGTTATATCTATCTATATTCATATATGTGTTGCATGGACTCTGTTTCATTCTGGTCCTGAAGTCTGAACCAGGAAATTGAATCTCTTCAATTTCCTGGACTTGTTCAAGCACTTGAACCTTCCGTCCTTCCTTCCAACCTTCCTTCCAAGAACTTGTTCAAGCCAAATAACATCTAGTTTAGTGGCACAAAATCTGCCCAAATCCGAGGGCTTGGACAACTAGAGAGAATGGGTAAGGATCGTGCAGTTAAAAGAGCTTAATGTTGGTCGACCGGCCAGTAAGAGGCCGCTGGAGGGACGGTGAGCTGCCAACAAACAGCACATGTACTGACAGAATGGAATGGCGTCTTTTGATATCGGAGCCTAGATCCATAGTCGATCTCTGCACCGTGAAAGTAAGTATATTGTTTCATGCAGCTGGGTTAGATGCCGTTATCTCCTCCACTGCTGCTTAGAGGTGACGGGGAAGATCAAGTGCTGTCGTCCATGCTGCTGTCCTGGTACATGAGTGGCTACTAAACCGGACTCTACCAGGGACTCAAGCGGTGAGGATATTAAATCTAAAGGTATATTTTCATGTATGTGTCGTATTTACTCTGTTTCATTTTGGTCCTGAATTCTGAACCAGGAAATTGAAGATCTTGTGTCCGAGCCAAAATATCATCTAATTTAGTGGCGCCAAATCTGCCAAAAATCCGCGGGTTGGACAACTAGAGAGGATGGGTAAGGATCGTACAGTTAGAAGAGCTTAATGTTGGTCGACCGGCTGGTAAGAGGCCGGTGGAGGGACGGTGAGCTGCCAACAAACAGCACATCACCTGACAGAATGGCGTCTTTTGATATCGGAGCAGAGATCCAGTTTCGATCGCTGCACCGTAACCGCACATGACCTGACAGAATGGCGTCTTCTGATATCGGAGCCAAGATCCAGTTTCAATCGCTATATACGCCGTGAAAGTAGGTATATTGTTTCATACAGCTGGGTTAGATGCCGTTATCTCCTCCACCGCTCCTTGGCGGCGACGGGGAAGATCAAGCGCTGTCTTCCATGCTGCTGTCCTGGTACATGGACTCTACCAGGGACTCGAGCGGTAAGGATGTTATATCTATCTATATTTTATATACCTATGTGTCGCATGGACTCTGTTTCGTTCTAGGCCTGACTAAGATACACAATGAATAATGAGCAACACAATGAGAGTGAAGCAAAGCAAAAGGTGGTGTTTTACTGTCTGGTATGAATACTTTTAGAATAAGTATAAATAATAAAATAAATAAATATTGGACACCATCACATACATTGTTCCAATACCAAAGTATAGTAGCTTAAGTCGTTTTTGTTTCCAATTTCCATAATACTAGTGGTATTATGGTAATTGGAAACAACGATGGGTATTACCTCATACACCCAGACACGAGGAAATATTGAAAAGTTCGTTTTCAATTTTTACCCGACCAGCCGGCCTAGCATGAGCGGCTTATAACGCGCGATATGATATGGTACGGCAAGTTGTCTTGCTTACCCCACTAAGGTGTAAGCAAGACGGCATGCCGTACCATATCATATCGCGCGTTATAAGCCGCTCATGCTAGGCCGGCTGGGATCCAACCCGCGACCTCTAGAGATAGCGGCACCTTGAAAACCGGTGCGTACACCACTCAGCCACGGAGGTCGTCATTAAAATGACAAATCACAATTATTAAAATGACAGCTCATTTGTGCAACACAAAACGTTGCTTCTGCACATCTCTTCTGGTCTAATTTTCTAGATGTAGCTTATCTACATTAAAAATTGTCTGTTGCTGTTTTTCTTGAGCTTTATTCCAATAGCATAAAGAACTTTTTACTTTGCACAAATGAGCTGTCATTTTAATCAAGCTATATTTTACATACCATAGTTAACTAACCACCAACCAACCAACTAACTAAAATTGCAAGTTTTACAGGAGACGGAAAAAAATCGATCGTAAAATAAAGTTTTATTTTACGATCGATTTTTTTCCGTCTCCTGTAAAACTTGCAATTTTGAGTTTAAATTTTTTGTAAGTCTGTACGACGAATGTACCGCATATCGTCGATACATACTTTGCTTCTAATCTGGTTTACACTGCTATTGATTTGTTGTCCATAATGTATTTTTCTTTTCATTTCAGGGCCAAAGAAAACCGCAGAAACATTTAGCGGGCGCCAAAGAAAAAAAAACGCAAGTTGCTTTTATAAATAAGGTTTATTTCGTCTCGCATAAAATTAATTACAAATAAAAATAAACATGCCGTTATCCTTTAAAAATAAATAAAATTATGCCTCCAGATTTCTGTGTAAACTATGTACAAAATATACATCTTGATGAATTCATAATATTTTTAAATGCAGGTTTCTTTGCCTGCTGATTCGATTGGTGGGTTTCTTGCTAATGAATTATGTTTATGCGAAGGTTGTTATAAAATGACAACACTGACAAGTCAAACTTACAAATCAGTGTAAAATACTTAATCCACCTTCAGTTTAAATAATCTCTCAACATTTTATATTTAATTGGTATTTTTTGATACATCTCTGTTTTCAATAAAATCATTTGGCGTAGGTTTTAACATGATTCGAACTGTCGATATTACGTGTTTCAACAAAATAGTTTAAAAAAAATAATGTAAAAACCTCTTTTTTAATAAATAACTCTTACTATATTGCTTTATTTATTAGTGGTCCACGTATTCGCAGTAAATTATTACAAAGAACTCTGTTACTGTTATACCTTTTAATGGTATTTGATCTAGAGTTGATTCAATATTAATCTTTCGGAAAATTTTAATATACAGTTCTAAAAGTTAACTTTATGTAGGGTAGGTACACTCAGCTTCAAAATGATCGGAGGGCTCATCAAACCCACCAAAAATATCTGAACATTTGACAAAAAACAACCTTATCTCAAGACGTAAAGGTGCATTTTCATTTGTTGTGAACAAATGACAACAAAATCACCTTAAATTCTTGTGCTAATAGTGATTTTTGTCAAATGTTCAGATATTTTTGGTGGGTTGGTATGGACCTCGTTACAAACAAAAAATTTGAAAGTTATATTCATTCAATTTGTAGGCCGTATTGAATACTTATTTAATTTTGCCATAAGGTTTTTTCGGTCTTTCATATTTTTATCAGAATTTAATTCACTTTAGTATTTATTGCTGATATAAATTATTAATGATGTTATTTTTTTGTTTGTTAGACAAAAATTACTTCAAAATATAATTTCTAATCTGCTTAATACATGATTTAGTTTTAATATCTTAATATTTGAATGGTAATTTTCTTTCTATTACTCGCATATTTTTGTTAAGAGACCACAGGTAGGTATATTTTAAGAGTAGCAACATTAATTATTTAACACTTATGTATAAGTCAAAAACATCATAGAGCTATGACAATGACTAAGTTCTTATAAGAATTATTAATAATGGCAATTATCATTCATGTTTTATGAATGTAAAGTAACAATATATACATTTATCGTAATGTACAAAATGTGTATAAAACAACATTTTTTTGTCAGTTCGTTTCGTTATGATGTTGTGTAGTTCCGAATAACAATGTTTTTATTTCGAAAGCGTTTAAAAAGAGGTGTTTCGACAAGTTTGTTCATCCATTACTCGCTTATCATATCATACAAGAAAGAGGTAAGAATGAGCATGAATGAAGTGTGCTTGTTTCCATTCAAAATTAAACAGAAGATAGTGTACAGTCAGGGACAATTTCGGTTAACCACTTCTTTTTTTCTTGTGGCTGTAGCCTCGTCAGTAACACGCAGTCCCTTTTACTATGTATTTATGTATTAAACTATTGTAGTACAATGCATAGGTACGCAATTACGGATAGGGACTGCAAGCGAACTGTGAGACGCTAGCCTCACGAAAAGAAGCAAGAGATGGTTCACTGAATTTGTCCCTCGAGCAGACACTTACTACTTCGACCCTTTTTCTTGGTTCTGTGGTCAACAAGTAACGTCGCCAGGAGGGAGCAGGGGGAAGGGGGGTGCAGCCGCTCCCCCCGCCATTCATAAATTTCTCATACATTTCGTCGCTAGTGTATCTGTTACCACACAGTACTGTCATTTCATACAGGACGTGGGCGGCTCCCATGCGGCCTACATCCGCACGCGGGCGGCAATCCGCATTAGACTGCGTACAGACCGGCCCTACGAACGCCAACGAACGACATCAGGGGCCCGATCCTCACGCATTCGAACTTTTTCAGTGTGGTAAAATGTATTACGAACATTTTGTTTCTGGTTTCTATTGAAAAGTTAAAACGTTTCAAACAAACTAAACTGTCCCACATGTCAACAAATTCATTTTGACAGCTAAGTTCGTATACAAACATCGATTAGTCTGTACCACTCGTTGCGTTCGACTGGTTTTCGATCGAACTTTTTCGATTGTGAAATTCTGTCAATACACAAACTGTGTTATTTTCTAAAAATATTTGAATTTCGAGCATAGAAATGTAAACTTTTCTCGATTGCGTGAGAATCGGCCCCCAGGCGTTGCCGCTGCACGTTTCTGGCCTTCGAAGATCAATCTAGAGCTAGGTAAAGGATCACTGGGAGCGATTCCAGTTCACATTCGGATTTTCAGATCATCTGATTGAGACAGAGAGGAAAACAGAACCCCTTGGCTGGCGTTCGTTGGCCTTCGTTGGTCCGGTGTGTACGCAGCATTAAGTGCCCCGGTAACGATCAATCGTCATTCGTCAATTGTTACGTGATTGACCGTTTCAATTGAAGGTGCGATTGATGGAGCTTCATTCGATGCCTCAATTGCTCGCGCCATGTTTCTCGACTAGCGAGCGAACAAAATGACCAAAAAATCTGTCAATCGCACAACGAGACGTTCAATTGGTAGCGTCATTCGCGATTGTCAATGGGCTTTCCATCATTCGCATCAATCACGTAGTTTCGAATGACAATGGCTTTAATTGCCTCTGTAGACGATCATTTGGTCCTTCAATGACGTAAACATTGTCAATTGCGAATGATCGTTACCGGGGCACTTAACAGGAACAAGGTCCTAACCGCGGCGGTTGTCACGCAGCGATTGTCACGCGGCGATTGTCACGCGTTGGTCAGACTAGCGTGCTGAGTTCGTGCGTATCGTGGCTGAGGTCGATGGTGGCGGCCGGCACGCCCGGGCTGGCCGCGCCCTCGCCCGGCGGCGTGCTCGTCGGAGGCCTGAAAATTAAACAAATTCATTAAATCATCATATAAAAACAAGCGAACATACGGCAGCGCGGCGGTGTGAGATCGTGCCGGTTTAACAACTTTCGCATTTGTCGATTGTCAGAATCGGGAGGAAACACCAAAAACTACAGTGGGGGTACATTGTCATATTGTATTCGGTTTGGTTGGTGGTAGGACTTGTTATTAATCCGACTAACTAGCTTCCACCGTCTTATCTAAGTCTGACGTTGTAACAATGATGTTTTCGCCATTATCCGGCAGTGAGAGATAAGATAGCCAGTTCCTCAGTGATTGGGGATTCCGGGAGTAGTGCGCTTCCACCTTCAGCCTTATCACCACTTTACATCAGGTGTGATGAAGGCTAAGTACTAACCAGTTGAAATAAAAAAAATGGCCTAGAATATGATGTAGGTTAAATTTTATCCTGGGAAAATATCTCATTCCTTCGGGAAAACATTGTCTAGCTCACGCGGAAAAAGCCGCAAGCGGAAAGAAATATTGATTATCACCTAGCTGTATTTGGAGCTCTTTGACGTAATTCGTCTTCTCTTTCTGCCACACGAACACAAGCACTCGCTCTCAACACTGACACCATAAAAAGCACAAATTATAAAGAAGATTGAATAGCACCCACCTGATAATGTAAGGTCCTCCCTGCTGCAACAACGTGATAGGATGGTTATACGGCGCACCCCCCATACTATGGAAACTCAGATTCCCCATGCCAGTATTGTTCAAATGTCCATTTCCCAACAATACACCGTTCGAAGTGTTCATGTTCGTTGTCCCGCTCGTCGTGTTCAGTTCCTGCGTTCGGAGCGCTTTGACGAGATTCGTCTTCTCTTTCTGCCACACGAACACGTTGTGGACCATTGCGCAGCCGCAGAACACTATCCCCACTCCGATGAAGACTGACGTCACTATGGCCGGAGTGGAGTGGAATTGGATGAATGTGTACAGGATTATACCTGGAAAATTTAAAGGAATTGATTAGTCCTTGTTGTGTGCAAGTTCAGCTTATAAATAAAAGTAATCTAAAATGTAATCGAACTCAAATTATGACATCGACTGACTTTTTTTAAAGGGGAAAAAGCTCAAGAATGATGCAATCCTACGTATTTTTTTTGTAGTAGTGAAGTGAATCCGTTTACGCATATAGGTACCCTGTCCGCGTGCGGTGTGCGGATGGTGGTTATTTGGGATTCACCTAGCCATTTCCCGATCCTCCATCCAGTGTCAGTGATACTCGATGGGGGATCAGAAAGGGGGAATACCCACTCAACCCCTCACTTCTTGCTCTCTCCGTTGTCAATGAGGTCGCAATGTGGATGATATGAGGTGGCAAGCTACTCCTACACAATCTTACGTCATAAATGACAGGAAGCGATAAGAAATAAGAGCGCACCTTTAAAGTGCGCTCTTATTGGCTGTGCCATTTTGACACTTCAACCGATTATCTAGTACTTACTTAATATTGTTAATCGAACTGGGCAACGAAATTTTTGGGTCAATTATGTTTTAACTTTCAATGCACGTAGACTTACTAATTCAGTGTCAAATAAGTACTTACTAAAAACAAATTACTCATATAGTATAGTATAGTTCATTAGCAACCTTATGAATATTATTGTTTTCACTTACTGACCTGTCAAAAACACCGGTATTGAAATAAAGAAGCCCCCAACAGCACACACTCGAGTTATCGCTGACTTCTGCAGGTATTTGTTCGATCTGAAAACAGAAAAGAAATTGTTTCAGGTTCATTTTATGCATATTTAAAAGTAAAAGCCTGCGGACAAATAAATTCCGTCGACAGCACTGAGAGGTTGTTTTGCTTTCGTCTGTACCTAAGTACTACATAATGCGAGCAAAATAATCGAACCACTACTAAGCCATTAGCATACAAACACGCTCACTTCACTTCAGTCTCATTCTCTCCATTGACGTAAAAATCCTTGCAGTGATGCAAATACCTTCCCATCTAGGTAGGATAAGTCGTGGGCCACACTGGAGCGGTGCGTCTTGCGTCCGCGTTGAGCGGCAGGCTTATTACCGATCTTAAAGTGACAGTTGCAATCGCGACAATTAACAATTAATCGCTCCCAAAACACTTAAATTCGTATTACGGAACGTTAATCGCTACGATAGCGCCACAAGCGAGCGATTTGTGAACTAAAATTTGCATGAAAGGTTCTGTACCGACCTGTACCGATTGCAAACCAACCGCAACTAGTAGCAGTCGCGTTGCAATGAGTCACACCAACGATTTTTGTTATCAGCATATCTAAAAAATATGTAACTCGAGAAAAAAGAATCTGTTTTTATTTTATTCCTATCTTCAAAAATGACTGAGATATTGGTCAAACGATTAAGTCACAAAAAGCTGAAGGCTCGTTAGATGGCGCTACTTTCGCTATTTGGTAGTTTTTATTTTTTTGTTAACTATTCTTTGTATCTTTGTAACTCAAAATACTTTTTGCGCCTTCTATAAATAAATATTGAATTTTCGAAACCAACACTTAACGATTTGTAGTACAAAAATCATCCAAATATGTTAAATATGTTTTTCTGTCATCCAATTTTACTAATCACTCACACATGCATACCATAAATCCGAGGTTTCTACTAACAAAACATTTCGATCTGCCTAGAAACGACAATGTGGCCTAGCGGTCTATATGCTTGACTCAAGCATCAGAGAATTAAGGTTCGAACCTCAGGAAGCTAATTTTTTTTATATATTATTATTGTTTTAAAAAAACATTAAAATATTAATTTAGATGTATAAATTGCAACAAATGCAATTGCATTATTATTTTTTAAATAACACAAGTAGTCTATCAACTAATGCTCCAAAAAACGTATACAGGGAAAATAATGCTTGGAATACCATTTTTAGTGTTCCTTAGCCGAATGGCCAAAACCGGAACCCCTATAGATTCGTCATTTGTCTGTCTGTCCGTCTGTCCGTATGTTACAGCCACTTTGATCCAAAACTATTAAGACTACACATTTGAAACTTGGTTGGTAGATGTATCCTGTAAACCGCTTTACAATTTTTATACGAAAATAAAAATAATAACCCCATACATAAAACTGAAACTTAAAAATTTTTACCTATTCGTGTGGGGTGTCTATAGATAGGTCTTCAAAAATAATATAAAAGTTTCTTTAACCATTTTTAGGGTTCCGTAGCCGAATGACAAAAACGGAACCCTTATAGATTCGTCATGTCTGTCTGTCTGTCTGTCTGTCTGTCTGTCTGTCTGTCTGTCTGTCTGTCTGTCTGTCTGTCTGTCCGTCCGTCCATCCGCATGTCACAGCCACTTTTATCCAAAACTATAAAAACTACTCAGTTGAAATTGGGATGAAATTTAATGACCACCAAAAAAACAATCGTTACCCTAAACAGCCTCATCCGAAAAAAATATAATATTTACAAATAAATGAAACATGTACCAAAATCTTTTGGGCTATTTAAGTCATGCCTGCACTACAAAAACTTTTCATAACCCAAAAAGGCCACGCGTGCACCAAATTTTAACCAGCAAAGTTTTATGTTATTACTACCCAAATATATCACTATTTGCCATAAAATGTATGTGTCACCGGAAAATATCAAGAACCGCAAATTTATAATTTTCCTAGGAAATTTATAAATTTACGGAAGTCCTGTAGAACACGTGATAGATTAGAAATTTAAGGCGATCGCGAAGCGCAGCGAAGCGATTGCCTTAAATTTCGTTGTTATTTTTTTTAGGAAATGTATAAATTTGCTGTTTTTATCCGGTGACATATGCCTATTACCAAGTAAGTATCTTATATTGATGGCAAATTGGTTGAGTCTCGCGGCTTTATTCCCACCCCTCCCACCCGTCGCTACACCGTCACCGCTAATTTTAAAATACACTGAGGACTGCTTTATTAAGTTTTAAGTTTATTTGTATGTAAACTGCCGCTTTTAATGGTAGCCATTAATAAATGAATGCAAACTAATGTTTTTTTTGGGGGTCGTTATTTTATTGAAAGCTCTAAGAAGCTCAGCCTTTAGTAAACATTTTACGGTAGTATCGGTAAACCTTTAGTACTTCATTTATATTTTTTGGGTAAACAATGATTTTTATATATTAATTTACTTTATTAGGATAAAATTGTGTTACATATTTGGATGAAATTTTTAAATAAAATGCGAGTGCATATTTGGTGCATGCGTGGCCTTTTTGGGTAGCTCAGCGATTATTCTGAAGATTCTTGCCTTTTTTAGGTTATCAGACTTTACGTTTATTGGTGATAAGTTCATATTAAAATGGGGATTAGATTCTGGTAAGTACTTACGATTTTTTGGGCGTTATATTTCATTATGTCTGGTGATTGCTTAAACCTAAGCCGTTGAAATTTGGTAAGTAGATGTATTTTATAAACCGCTTTACGATTTTAATACAAAAATCCGGGGGCTTCCGATACATGAAGCTGAAACCGAAAAATATTTTTTTTATCAACCATATTCGTGTGGGGTGTCTTTGTCTATAGATAGGTCTTTAAAAATGGCATAAAGGTTTCTCGAACCATTTTTTCTCAAAGTCAATATTTTGAAAGATAGAGCCTTCCAAAGCGATAAAATGTGTCCCCCCCCACCACTCTAACTTTTGAAATAAATTAGTGAAAAATCTAGAAAAAATATATACTGTACATCTTTATAATAACTTTCAACGATAATTAGTTTGAACGAGATGTAGTAAGCACTTTTTGAGATATAACACATTTTCGAAAACCGCAAATGTAAATGAAAAACAATGTTATATTTTGCTGACGAAAAATGATAAGTACCTAATCGAATTTTGGCTTGGTATAGTCAATCGGTACGTTAAGTTGGTACGGAACCCTTCCTGGGCGAGTCCAACTCGCACTTGGCCGATTTTTCCTTATCTATACTAATATTATAAAGGAAAGATTTCCTGTATTCCCGTTTTGTATGTATTCAGGTATGTATGTAGGTATGTATGTATCAGGTATGTAGCGAATAAACTCAAAAACTACTGGACTGATTTCAAAAATTCTTTCTGCTACATTATCCCTGATTAACATAGGCTATAGAATATTTTGAAAAAGTTAGGGATTCGTATGAAAACTTCGATAATGTAACTCAAGGTATGAAAAAAGATACCAAAAAAAACCTATATACCTCGCGGACCGAAGTATGATAAGGGGCGTGTGCACATCTATGAGATAGATAACTGCAGCACTTTCTTTCAATTGTAGACATAGCGCTTTCCATAGTAAAATGTATTTCTAACAATCTACACAATCAACTTTAGTAATAAAATAGCATAATATTTTAGTTTTGAAAACTGACAAGGTTCGATTTCCCACTACCGAGTACCTACCGACCCATTTCCGAGTCGTGTATGAGTTTTTTTGAAAATCATTGAATGCAGTTTTCTAAACTCTAATATCGACGACATGGTTCCATAAAACAAATATATCTCTATCTCTTATAGTTTCAAACTTTCCCATACTGACCCGTTGTCCGGTCCGGTCTAATGTTGTCTACCTATACATATATTATAAAGAGGAAAGATTTGATTGTTTGTTTGTTTGTTTATTTGCATCGAATAGGCTCCTAAACTACTAGACCGATTTAGAAGATTCTTTTACCATTAGAAAGCTACATTCTTCCCGAATAGGCTAAATTTTATCCCGATATTCCCACGGGTACCGGGTACCACGCGGGTGAAACCGCGAGGATCCGCTAGTATAGAATAATATTGTATGTTATAATTAGTGTATAATGTTGTATAAACAATGGTACGGAACCCTTCGTGCGCGAGCCCGACTAGCACTTGGCCTTTTTTTTAAATACTAGCGGCAACATTTTGATAGGCAACCCTAATCATTAATAGAAGTACCTACGTAAAAATTAGGTTATTAGCAAAAACTCGATGAGCGCACTAATTTGCAGTGGGATCTAGTACTAACTCAAAAGAGAAATATGTAAATTATAATTGACACAAACCACATGACACAAACGGAAGAGCGGCATCGCGCGTTGCGCGTCTTAGCCGCATGGAACGGCAACGTCGCAAATTTGCTCGAAATGTTTGTATACGTACACGACTAATGTCACACACACATGCGTAAGTTTCATGAGAATTTGGAGTTGATTTGTGCTATAATTCTGAATGAAAGTATGTAAAATATTCATTTCGCGCCTACTTAAACATGAGAAAAGACTATAGAACACATAATTTACCGTAAATGGCGAATCCTAACATAGTTAAAGGTGAACGTTTTTTGTATGGTAATCGTTTGACCTTAAAGTACGGCCTCCGCGGAAAATTCAGGTGAACCAATGACATTAACGTGTTACGTCACGTCACGTCGCACTTCCGATCTACATAGAATCCTTTGGCTATATAGTTGCGCTCTCACGGTTTCGTAATAAAATTTATTTTTCTTATAGTCGATCAATGAAATGGTTAAGAAATGTTGTATTGAGCTGAGCCCATGTGAAAAAACACCTTCAAATAATGTTTTATTTTCGTGAATAATAAATTAAATCAACATTCGTAATGGCGGGCGGTATTCTGTCAATACATATAGCAACCGTCAAAACAAAATGTACTTACAACTTTAACTGACTTGGTGGTTAAATATGCACCCTAAAAACTGACAGCCATTTCGATAATTTTGTACTGCTAGTGGCGCCTCCACCACTGGGTTAGATAAGTTTGTGGGATAAATGTCTTTCGGTATCGACAGTAGGTGACAGTTTTAGAGAGCGCCTGCGCGCGGTCGAAATCGAATACTAATCATTTACCATAACCTTAGAACGAAGAAAATGTACTGTAACTAGCGTCAAAAACGCACGAGTTGCGCGCAGATTGCGCACAGACGGACTCTATGCAGTACAGTTAGACGGAAATCACCCACAACAGCCGCAATCGGAGATGTCAGTGCGACATGACGTCATCGCAATAGCGCGCAAGGAAAGCAAATTTACAAAAGCTGGTGAAACTTTACAACGCTATAACTTTGGAAATCCTGGCCAGATTTCGATGAAACAAAAACTATTAGTACTTGCACGAGTACGCGCATTAAATGCAGTAATTTTTATAGTCATATTTTGATGTGTTGGTGTGACTCATTGTACAATCAGCAACTGGTTGCTTTTTTTTTGTAATAAGCTTACGGGAAAATCAAATATAATTTGAGGAGAGACGGACGGGAGGGGCCACACTGGCGCGTCCGGCGGTCGCCGCGACCGGCGGAGGGAATAGTACGTGTTCGCGCGTCCTGCGGATCCGCAGGTCGCCTCCGCGCCCCGCGGTGGCTCCAGTGTGGCCCACGACTAAGACGCTCAAGTGAGTACGTTTGTATGAAAAGCAAGGTTAGAAAATAAAAGTTTTGTTTAAATTTTATAAAAAAAACAGTTCAAATTGTTTTAAAAAGTGTTATTTTTTTAGTTTAGAGCATTATTTCAAATTAATTCGACCTATACTCCCTTATTTCAAAACGTGGACTAAAGTTAGACCGGTTTAAAACATTGGAAAATGTAAGTGACGTAAGCACAGTGGTGAGGGGTCGAAATATGGCGGAGGTAAGCCGGACCAAAAATTGGTGGCAATAATGAATGATCTGCATAGTGTATCGGTGGGGTGGGGTTTTTAGGGATTTTTAAAAGGGATGCCGATGGGAATCGCGATGTAGGGACCCTTAGCCACTGCTACATCGCCTCGCAGTGGTGAGGGGTCGAAATATGGCGGAGGTAAGCCGGACCAAAAATTGGTGGCAATAATGAATGATCTGCATAGTGCATCGGTGGGGTGAGGTTTTAAGGGGTTTTTAAAAGGGATGCAGATGGGAATCGCGATGTATGTAGGGACCCTTCGCCACTGGTACATCGCCTCGTCCGTCGTCGCTTCGTTCGCTTTCTAGCTACGGAATCTAGCGATGACGAATACCTATACTATTTTTTTAATTAAAACGGTCTGAGAAAGCCCTTAAACAATACTGATAACTTTTTATTCGACTGCGACAAAAGGAGGGGTATGGGGTATCTTTTTTTCAATAATTGAAACCGGCCTTTAATCGTTTAAGTATACTATAAAAAATGTAACTGTTATAGTTGCAGACAAACGAAGTAAGTACTTTCGCTGTAGGTATGTATTACTTACTTATGTTTTCTGATCAGATTTATAACACTTAACTCAACAGTCTAGTAATAAAGGAAGTTGCTCGCCCGGCCATAACGGCACCCTCGCATCGCACCTGTTCTTTGAACTGAGGGTGGCAACACTTTCTATACTTCGAGGGAAAGTTATAGCGATTTTAAAAGTTCTTATTGTCAAAATCTCTACCCAGGTAAAGTTAATTACTAACCAATAAACGTGGTGTAAAGTTACACCTAGGTACTATAAAACTGATGTTACTTTTATTTGCTAAAATGACGACAAAGACAAAAACAGATTTACATTACAGCTGATGTGCATAACTTTACAAAACGTTTATTAGTAGGTCTCTAAGGTAAGGGGGCGTTTTATATCTTATGGTGTTTTTTATCCACAACGGGGTAGCACTTGGCCTTCATTACATTTGATATTAAAATATGATAAGGCTGAAGGCGGAAGCGCACTACTTACTCCCGGAATCCTATATTACAGAGAAACTGGCTTTTTTTATCCAAAACTGGTTAGCCCTTAGCCTTCACCACACCTGATGTTAAAGGCTTGAGCACACCAAACGCAGGTCAGAAGCAGCGCTGTTTGAATGCGGGCCCGCGCAAGTTGTAATACAAGAAACTTTATGAACTACGTCACACTAAATTTGAATGCGGGCCCGCGCTCAAACTCAAACTGCTCTGCACCGCGCCGCCACTCATGTGGCGCCGCGCCGCACTGCTACTGCCGGACTACAAACGGCGCGGGAGCGGGGCAGAAGCAGCGCAGGCGCGGCGCAGAGCAGTTTGAGCGCGGGAACAAATTTTTGTCTTGTTCGGGAATCGAACCCGAGACCTCTGGCGCAGAATGTGGGTAGCCTACCCCTGCGCCAAATCGGTCGTCATAATATATCCCTAGGGATACCTAACTATATCACGGCTTTATCTTTCTTACTGCGACATATCTACCACTAGACCACAGAGGCGGTTAAACTGATTTACTGATGAGCTGATCAGCTGATATTATAACTTTACACAACGTTTATTAGTAAGATTACATAGATTATTAATTACTATTTAGTAATCTGTGGTAAGAGGCCAGTTGGAACTTATGGTTATTACCTATGTAGGATGTTTGTTAGTCAATCACAGCGAAACGGATCATGAAATTTGGCATAGATATGGAAAAGAAAGATAGATATCTATGGAAAGCTAGTGTGGAATTAAACACAGTATAATAACTGCGTGCCTTTCTAATTACTTATGTAATTAATTACTAACGAGACGCGACGATGCGTCTCCAAATATGCCATTTTCTTCTTTGTGCAAGTTTAATTTGTTCCCTTTTACTTTGTACAAAAATTTATGTTGAGGGCGCTCTTATCGCGTAGCGTAGCTAGGTAATACGGATTCTTCTTAATGCTGGGGCTTCACCTGCGTGACGCCTAACGGCGCGTTAATAACGGCATGCGCGTCTTAGCGCGCTTATTGTATGAAATTAGTGCGCTAAGACCCGGCTACACCTGCGTATTATATCAAATAGCGCGCTAATTAATGGCATTAGTCGCAGGTGAAGCCTGGGCTAATGCCATTAATTAGCGCGGCATCAGAATTATTTTGAAGACTAGAAAAAAAGGATTGCCTCCCAACTAGACCCTGCAGGATTCGAACCGGCGACCTTTCTCTGACGACCTCCGTGGCCGAGTGGTGAAAGTACCGGTTTTCATGGTGCCGCTATCTCTAGAGGTCCCGGTTTCTATTACCCCGGTCGGGTAAATATTGAAATTGAATATTTCAATATTTCATCGGATCTGGGGGGCTACCGCGTAACTTTATGGGTATGAACTTCATACGTTTTTGGGAACTTTAGGTCAATTTTATAAAGAAAATAGCCGCTTTCAGTTTCTTGTTTTGTGACGTCGGGTATAACGATAACTAGCTAGCAACGTTCAACAGAACAAAGCAGCAAAAATCTATCAAAATAAGGAATTCAAATGACAGTTGAAGCCCATACCCATATCCATATTTCTTAGCCGGTAGCCCCCCTGGGTGTATGTGGTAATACGTAATACCCGTCGTTGTTTCCAATTTCCATAATACTAGTGCATAAGCTACTATCCTTTGGTATTGGAACAGTGATGTGACGGTGTCCAATATTTATTTATTTACTAGCTTTCCGCCCGCGGCTTCGCCCGCGTGGACTACACTACGTCATCCCGCGGGAATGTGTTATTTTTCCGGGATAAAAAGTAGCCTATGTTCCTCTCCAGGCTTCAAAATATCTGTATTCCAAATTTCAGCCAAATCCGTTCAGCCGTTTTGGCGTGATTGAGTAACAAACATCCAAACATCCAAACATCCAAACATCTAAACTTTCACATTTATAATATTAGTAGGATTTATTCTCTGGCCGGTCGAAAAATCTACGGAGTTGTTAGAAGATATGACGTTACAGTAAGACAATCGATTTAAATCTATAATTGCTATTTCAAATTAAGTATTTATTTATACCTTTTAGCATTTGCAATGCTATGTTTATTCCACTATTATTTTGGGACGACCGGCTAATAATACTACTTATAAAAAAATCTATTTGCCTTCCAACTATAGGTACGGTACCTAACTCCTAAGTAGGATTCGAAGCTGTACTACAGATTACTAAATAAATAAGCTGTACCATTTTGTCTAGAAACGACATAATTATTTGTTGCGTTGCTTGAGTTAGTTCGCCAGTTTTTCCTGTCAGTTAAAAGATGTCCTTAACGGTGCTAGGTGAAAATGTTGGTCAATTCCTAAGCATTAATTTTATTGAATTTACATAAATAAAAAGATTTTGAGTAGGTATGACTTCGACCTTTCGTTGTCTGTCTGAGCGAAAGAGAGTGCCGGGAAGAAAAGTTTATGTTAGGCAAAGTTCCTATGTGAAACCTTAACTTGAATGAAACATAAGTTTTGTCAATATCAATCACCACAGTTACCAATTCCCCCTTAAGGCTAGGAACTCTATCGTTTGTTTGCTAACGGTTGCTAACTGCCAACCGCAGCGACAGTTGCAGTTGCAAGTTGCAACGGTCTTGCCACGCGACATCGGCAACTGGTCGTTCCGATTCGGTGCACAGGGAGTTTCGCCGAATGAAACGAATTTTTGTTGTACTATACTTACCATACTTTTGTTTTGAATGCCATCTTATTGGCGAATAATTTTATTTTAATAACAAATTCGAATTTTTGTAGGTAAGTACCTAATACCTAACGCCTAATAAGTAATAAATTGCAAAATTGAAAAATGTCTGATATTAACTCGGCGGCACTCGCTAGGTATTTTTAGTCACAAAAACTCTCTACCGGGTAAAAAATACCACACAATATAAATGCGATTATGTACTTAAATAACCATGTTTTTTACATGTTCATGATGACATAGAGTTTTATAGGATGTTTCTCACAAATGGAATGCCAAATTGTGGCTGTAACAGTGGTATATTATGGATAAGACCAAATCTTAAAAAAGTAACAAATATTTAAAAAACAACGTACTTAAGTACTTTCTTTTTAAAAACAATCAAAATTGAGACCAATTACCAAAATTAGACTTCTTACACTTACAAATTACCAACATAAATCAAACTTTTTTATATAACGTGAAAATTTTGAAAAATTAACATGAAATTCACGCAACGTAAATGGAACAAAAATGAAAAAGAATCTAATTACTTCTACAAAAGTCAATGAAAATATATGTTTTTCTTAGGAAGTATCTGTAATTTATTGATCGGAAGCTACCTAGACTCCTGAGTCGCTGCGGCGCTCAGGAAAAAAGTAATCGTCGAAAATATACCCTCTGTGGTATTTTTTACCCAGTAGCGAGTATTCAAGGGTTAACTTGAATCAAAGGGGTTTCCAAGGTGTTTTATTTCAAAGGTTACTTAATAAGTAAGTAAGTTTCATTATCAATACCTACTTCTGATTCTGTCTCTAAAAATTGACAGTCGTTTCATGTTTGGTCCGAGTTCATGTAGGCGGCAGACTACCGATCCTTCAATCGTTTTTCTATTTCCGTATATCGACTTAGTTATTATATCACAGATTTGTCACTCGTGTTGTTATGCCAAATTGTTATGCAAATACATTGGGTCTGTAGGCCAATTAGATCACTATTCACTGCCATGTAGGAAGGTTCAATAACTTGCCACACTGGTTTAGAATACCTCGTGTATGGACTAAATTATGCACGATTCAAGGTTTTTAGGTGTTAAGTGAGATTATTAATGTAAATGTTATCAAGATGTTATAATATCAAGGTTTATTAAATAATATAAAGTCGCCTCTTTGCGAGTTGTGATTTCACGGTCCACCTAATGGCTCATTTTTACTGGTCGTTAACTCTGTCGTTATACAGCATACGGGCACTCCCCGCAGGCGAGGAAACGACCGACGAAAAGCTTCGATCTACAATACCACTAGATAACGCCTCGGCCACCTCGGCCCTATTGGTGCATCCGCACAGCGCGCCGGCACTGCCGGCCACAAATTATATAGACTAGTCTGCCGGCGGCTTGACCATAAGCATAGCCGCCAGAGAGGAGAGAGAAGCCGCCGCCGGCCGCACACAAAGCCGGCGGCATGTGCCGGCGGCGCTGTGTGGATACACCATAATCATAGTAAAACAATATAAGTACGTTGACTGCCTAGACAGGCACCCCAAACGGTTTGTATGTGAGCGCGCCCGTTCGTATGCGTCGTCATGCGTCGTCGCACACACACACTGACAAAATTTATCGGTGATAACGGGGCGACAGTCATGCGTGGCAGCCCCGCCGCCCGCCGCCCGCGCGGCGCCGCCGCCGGCCGGTCGCCCGCGACCACAAATTATATAGACTAGTCCCGCGACCACGCATAATATTATTAAGGTAAAACTGTCCGTGCCCACCACACGCACGCTCCGCGCCGCCGCTGCGCTGCCTCCCTTTAATAATTTTGTATTTGTATTTGTAATAATTCGTGCGTGTACCTACGATGGCTAAAAATTCGAGTAGAAGTAAAAAATATTGTAGTGTATACGGATGTCTCAGTAGCGGGTTGTCTAATCCAGAACTATCTTTCTTCGCATTACCTAGCGAACAAGAACGGTGAGTACAATCTACCTACTATAATTATCATACGTAGATACATACATAATATTTTGTATAGCTGCTTACCTACCTAAATAGTTCTGCTTCCGATTTCGTTGACCAGATACCAATTTGTAGTTTAATTTTCAAATAGAAAGAAAGAAGAAAGAAAAACATTTATAATAACAAATTATTGTAACTTGTAATCCTATGTGTAGGTAGGTATGTGATTAGATTGATAAACTGGGAGCATAATAAAAATTTTGAACCGCCTCTGCGGTCTAGTGATTCACACCACCGATTTCAGACCCAGAGGCCCCGGGTTCGATTCGCACTGGGCGTAGGTACGTACATATTGTATTCGGTTTTTGACAACCGATTTGGCGCAGGGGTAGGCTACCCATCTTCTACGCCAGTGGTCTCGGGTTCGATTCCCGAACAAGACAAATATTTGTGTGCATGAACATGTCTATTTGTCTTGGTCTTGGTGTTGTTGTAAAGCCACGTTTTAATTTATCCTATTTCGACCGTAATTTTTCAAACTACTAAACAGATAACGACGTAGGTAATGAAAAATTTTTGTCAGCCCCTGGTCTATGTACAAAAATAATTAAAAAACTTTGTATTATAGATTCCTGACGCCCACCCTACAGGGGAAAACTGTTTTGTATAGAGATTGACTATGCATTTTTGACGATTGAATAAACTCTAAGCGACAGCCCTACGTGTTTAGCCTATTATCGCTCGCTCAGGGCTCCAGTCCGCTTACTTATATTGTTTTACTATGCCATAATGGCATGCTTTTCAGAAATCTCTCACACCCCGCATACGGGCCCAATCGACTAATGAAAATGAGCCGTTATAACTCTGATGTAAAATCCGTACGATATAATAAATAAATAAATAAATATTTTCTTACAATCACACCAATTAATAATAATGGTAGGTAAACGAAGACAACTCTTTGGAATAAGAAGCGAATACCTATAAGTATCTACTTATGTACGGTCGCCAGCACGTCGGCTTACTACAAAATGTCAAAATTTATTAATTGAAACTGAACTCTATCTGTTGGACATAAGGTTGAATTTTATTTAAAGAAATTTGACAGTTTGTAGTAACCTGACGTGCTGGCGACTGTACTTAGATTTCCTGAACCCAAATCCAAATTAAAAAAATTATAGATGGTCAGATCGTAAAGTGTAAAGTCTACATACTCTCTATTCATGTAAAACCTCTTAATTAAAAGACTGTTTCTTAGGCTGACATCAGACTGCAGTCAGTTGTAAAATAAACTGCACTGCATGCAGTGCAGTTTTACGTTCGACATCGTTCAGTCGCGTGATATCAACTTCGTCGGCTGCAGTCGTGTGGAGTCAGTTAATATCGGTTCCACACGACTGCAGCCGCCGACCGCGTGAAGTGGATATCATGATGACTGATCGAAGTCGAACGTACAACTGCATGCAGTTGAACAACGCGTTGCTGTGGTGCAGTCAGCCTTCAGTCGACAGCGGAATGTACTTTACATTTTGACCATGTAAATTGTAAGGTCTTCTTCACTAAGTAATAAAGAGATAAAAGTTTGACTTTGGATGTTTAGGGAAAACCTGGAACTGATACACCAATTTTTTTAATTCGTTTAACAGGTCGTAAAACTTCGTTAGGTACTCAGAATATGTTCAATGTTCCTAATGAACATTTACTATATTTTATCCTGATATCTCCACGGGAACTGGTACCTACCTACCTACTGACCTACTTCTTACAAGTTGGGTCGTTCGAAATAAAAGCTATTTTCGTGAGTATTTAGTGCAACCGCTAAATAAATATGAAAATATGCTATAAGTATCTATTAACTACAGTAACCTACTGGTTGGTACCAATTTTGAACTGCGTCCTTGTGAAGACTTGATGACCTTGTTGATTTTATAATCTGATCGGCCAAATAAATATTTCTCAAAAAAAATAAAGAACCTGTTTAAGTAGCAAATTCTTTAAATGTTAAAAGTAGGACACCCAATAATTGTATTTCTACAAACTATTATCAACCATAATGTTACCTCTACATTACCCATAGGTGGCTTTTTGAAAGCATCAGTCAGTAAAAAAGGTTTAATCGAATACTTGTTTAATCACACTGTAGAATAATATAAACAAACGCCTCATTCAAACAATTACAATCGTCAATAAGATAAGATTAGGCTATCAGCGATCAGTCGTTTATAGTAACTCTCTCTCTAGTCTCTACCAGTCGCCATTTCGTTTCGCGCCACCCCAGCTGACAGGACCGGTTGCACTCTCAACACAAATACCGAATAACAGGTACGTGCAGCCATGCAATCGTGAACATTCCTTTCTTTCGGCCGCGGCCGTGAGATTTTGTTCCCTTTGCCTGTCTGTCGTAGGCACGTAGATGTGATAATACAATTTTTGTTTCTTTTTTTCGGCGCCAATGTGTGAAGGTGTCGAGGGATGGCAAGCAATTTATGAAATTTAAAGAAAAATAAAAATGCCTTGAAGATTTATTGAGATCAACGTTTTTGGGTTAATGTTTCTCACCACAGTATTGTATAGTGTTGGTATCCTCATTGGGGGAAGCCTTTGCTCAGCGGGGGGCGTTGATTTCTTTCGATTCGAGTCCTGATGCTAGAAAAAAATCTACATTGATTGTTAAAATTATAGCTTTGCATTTTGTGTCTGGGACATGAATGACATTTAAACTGTCCATTGCTCAATGTCATTCGAGTTTGACAACTCTTGTCTCTTCTTCGCAAAATGGCCTGAGCTCGTTAGCCATTTGTGCCGTTCATTTAATTTTATATCCATAACCATCACATTATGTTGACGTAGGAAAGTTGTTATCACATCTTGAGGATGCGCTAATAAATATTTCAAGACAATTTGGGAATTTATTTATTTGGATCCAAGGTGTCTTCTAGGCACGCGTCGCCCTCGCACATGTCTGCTCATCATTGATAAAATAAAATAAGTAGGTACCTATTTAACTACTTACCTAAGACTTCCATACTTAAAAAAAAAAGAGCTGCGCAAATGTTTAGCTTCATATTGCACCGACTGTACAAACAAATTGTAATAACAAGCAATGGCGGGAAATAAATGACGAGCTATTGTTTGGATGCGTTCAGTATCGTTAAGTTATTCTCGAGTGGTTAGTGCTTATCGTTTACAGTCATAATCATAGCTGTGGCCTAGATTTACTGTTTGTAACCTACTCAGAATTATTTCTTTCATAAATTTCATTATGGTTTCAGTAGCTACAATAATAAGTAGGTACCTACTTACTTACTTAGGTCTACTTACTTCTATTTAACTAGGTACCTACCTACAGTGTTTGTTTACTTTTACATTCTTAATTTTCTATGAAAAAATGGTGATCAGCGTGTAGGTACTTACTTAGGTATACCTATGCTTAGTTTATTTGCCCAATTCAATTACCATAAAAATCATGTTTAATCACTACAATAGGTAGGTACTTATTGTTAACAACTCAGGCACCTACTCACAGTCGATATTGATAGCAGACAATTTAGAAACTAGGAAGTTAGGTAGCAAATAGTTTTTTTTAATCTTCACAATGGATTTGTACGACAACCTACTTCAGTTAACCAATTTGTCTATTTGTATAGAACTTTTACAATGGAACTAAATTTTAATTTGCTTTTCTAATCGACCCTTTTAACGGTCACTTTAGTCAATTTGTTTGTACCTACTTCCTTTCCTATCGAGTTTATGGGTCAATAGTTTTCGTGTTTCGTCTAACTAAAGGATGTTTCGTGTTACCTAGCCTAGCTTACAATAACATTTAACTATAAACTGACTGACACAATAAGATGGACTACAAACTACAATAGATTGCATTACCTACTTGCTATACACAAAGATCAAAGCCACACACGTCGCGCGATTATTTGTAGCGCGTTGTCGCGGCAAAACTTTAGGTTCACTTTAGGGCCCCACAGCAGACTATTACCACTATTTGTGCCGTTGCTTGCTGGCGGACTAGGTTAAACCTAGTCCGCCAGCAAGCAACGGTCTGTCAGTTGCCCGCAATCGACCATACCTCACAGTTTTACATATAGAAACAAATATAATGGCCGATTGCGGCCGATTTTGGCCACTTACTGATTTAACTATTAGTAAGTGGCCAAAACCGGTACATTTGGTAGGTCTCACACATTGTGTATAATATAAAAAAAAAACTATTTTACTTTTATAAAGGACCATGCAAAAAATCGTCCCAACCCACCAACAGAATTCAAACGTATCTCATTTAATACATCTTGAACTTGATAGCATGATGATTTTTTATTACTATGACGACATCACGGTATTATTATTATTATTTATAGGGGGGACGCCAGCGAAGCCGGACGGGTGATCAGTCACCTAGGTCGGGACCATTTCACCCAGTTCCCCAAGTCCCCTAAAAAATGAAAAATCAGGGGGGGAGGCGGGTTATCATTTACCCCACCGGCGTCGGACCCTCGAACCTACCTGTGCGCTTACAGTACCTGTTGAGTTGACTTATCGTTAACTTCTTTAGATCCTCTTCCTTAAGCTTGTCCGTTCCAAAGAGCTCCCAGCGCAGTGATGCGTTCATCGGGCACTCTGCCATGAAGTGGTAGCTTGTTTCTTCTCTTTCTTTGCATTGCGGACAGATCGGGTCTTCTGTCCGTTTAATCACTGATAGGTGTCTGTTTAGTGGGCAGTGCCCAGTAAGTACACCTACAATCGTTCTTATATTTCTCCTACTCTGTTTCAGGAGTTCTCTAGTTTTCTTCTTGTCAACCGATTTGATGAAAATCTTAGACTGTCGGCAGTCCTTTCTTCTCATCCATCTTTGGTTGGTTTCTTTGATTGTTCTGATCCCGATAATGTTCTTAGTAATTCTATATGTGATTGGTAGTCTTGGTTCAGGGCCAATGAAGGGTTCATCAGCTCCTCCCCTGGCTAATTCATCGGCTTCCTCATTGCCCACGTTACCTTCGTGTCCGGGTACCCAGGCAACTTCTACCTCAACCAAGTTGGCAAGTGCCTGAATGCTTTGTTTGCATTCTTTCACCAGGGCTGAGGTAGTCTCCGCTTTGTCAAGGGCCTTGATGGCAGCTTGACTGTCGCTATATATTATTATTTTTCCTACGTTATAATTGCCTATCTCACTTTTAATCATGTTCGCACACTCCAGTATCGCGAATACTTCCGCCTGGAACACGCTGGCGTACTTGCCCAGATTAAAAGTAGTTCTTATAGTGTTGGGTTTAGCTATGTATACCCCAGCTCCCGATAGTCCAGTTGATTCCTTTCTTGACCCATCTGTGTAGCATACTGCAGTGCTATCCAGATTGTCATGTTCTAGTTTCCAGTCTTCTCTGGATCTGATGCTTATTCTGTACTTTTTGTCGAAGATCCTTTCCTTTTTTATTAGGTCATTGTTAACCAGTATCATGGAAAGGTTTTCTTCGTACTTTTTTCCTATTTCAGCGTGACCATGATCATTGTGCCTTCCTATCCACAGGTTAGTGCTTTTCAGCTTAAACCATTGTTCTGTAGCTCTCTTTTCGATTTCAAGATCTATTGGACTAAGGCCTAGTATCATTTCTAAGGCGGCCGTGGGAGTTGTTCTCATGGCTCCCGATACCATGACGCTAGCTAGTCTTTGTACCTTAGTGAGTTCTTTTCTGTTGTATTCTAGTTTTGCCTTATGCCACCATGCTAGTGCTCCGTGAAGGATTCTCGGTAGGATGATTGCCCTATAGATCCATTGGACCACTCCGGGTTTCATGCCCCAGTTCCTGCCAACGGCTCTTGCGTCATTGCCTTTTTACTGGTTTCTTTTATCCTGCCTCTCCTGGCTTTGATGGTGTATTTGATATCTGCTAGTTCTGCTTGTATGGATCTGTGTTGTAGCATGTTAGTGATCCAACCTGATATTTGCTTTGTTACGCCTTCTCTGTTTAGTGCCTCCACGATGGATTGCGCAGACGCTTTGTCAAAGGCGCCTTCAACATCGAAGAAGCACGCTAGAGCGTATTCCTTGTCACATCACGGTAAGTCATGGGGTTATCGTGAAAAAAATGTTAAATAAAATTATTTGATACTTTTTATTGTAAAAAGAATGCACAGGAACACTATAAACTATAAAAAAACTATGTATCAAAAGAAAACAGCCGTGAGACGCACCGCCACCGCACCCTCCCCCCTTGCTCTGCTACCCCGCGCCCTTTCGACGCCTGCGCGCGCGCAGCGCACACACAAAATACACATTTTAAATATTACATTTGCCAATAAATCGTTTTTTGTAAGTAATGCCTAAAATGTAGTGATTTTTATAAACATAAGGGGGCGTCCATTAATTACGCGAGGCATTTAAAGGGGAAGGAGGTCGAGCCGAATCTCAGATTTTCTCACGTGGGGGAGAGGGGGTCTCGGAAAATATCACGTAATTTTTTTGCCGCAAGAAACACTGTAAATTTATATATCTTCTCAGTCTAGGCAAGCGCTATTCATCGCAGAACACATCATAGCTTACCTTGCGAGATAGCGGGCAAGCGCTTGCCCATCGTTAATAAAAAACTGGGTTAAAATAAGTAAAACATCAGTCATTCATCACTTCATCAAACTTAATTTATAACGCATTTTTAATAAATCCAATAAAACCACGAATTTTGGAAAATCTCATGTGAGGTGATGGGGGGGGGGGGGGGGGGCAAACCTCATGACATCACACTAAGGGGGCCGGGGGGTTTGGAAAATCGCCAATATCGCCTCACGTAAATAATAGAAAATATATAATACATAAAACGTTTTTTCTTTAAGTATCCCATCTATTTTTGGACTAAAAATTATTATTCGCCTTTTTATGGGACGTCATAATAATATTGAAACTAGAGCCATGTCTGTTGGTGGGTTGGGGTGGGACAGCGCCCCTACAATTTTTTGCATGGTCCTTTGAAAAACGTACCTTTAAAGGTAGATAAGTATATTATCTATTTAAGATATAATTTGTGTCATAAATACCTAAGGCCATTTAGTACTTAGTGCTTAAAAGTCAAAAAATCCTTAAAGTGGCCACAAAGGGTACCTCTGCCCTACATCAAAATTGTAGGTAGGTACTTTTTGATGGGCTTCGATTCGTCTGAATGATTTGCAATGAGACGAATAACTTCTTCAGGAGCGTCACTTAACTACTTACATAGCTACCTACCTTTTCGTTATCGCAATAATGTGCTACAAAACAAATTACAAAAGTAAATTCGACTAAAGTTGGCAAACACAACACAATGCATGCATACCAAAGTGACAGCTACAGCTTTTTTTGGTCTTAGAGGGATGATGGAATGCGAATAGAATAGATAAGTATCTACCTTAGATTTGCTAATGGGTCTTGCTTGACTATTGTCACCTAAACGTTTTGCGCCATTTTGGTAGAGCTTTTATTTATTCATCACCACTAAAGTTCCGTATTTTTTTTATATTCAAACTAGCTGACCCAGCGCGACTTCGTTCCCGTGGCCCTACTCCCTACTCCACCTTACCCTACCCGTACTCTACCCCTACCCTACCCTACCCCTACCCTACCTTTACCCTACCCTACTTCTACTCTACCCCTACTTAGGGGAAAGAGGGTCCCCTATCTCTACCCCTACTTACCCCTCTTTCCCCTATTTTCTCACCTTTTAAACCTTCCCTGGACTTCCACGAATATTTCAAGACCAAAATTAGCTAAATCGGTTCAGCCGTTCTCGAGTTTTAGCGAGACAACGAACAGCGATTCATTTTTATTTAAATAGACTAGGTAAGACAATAAAAAAAATTCCTTCTCAGTCAAACACTCAGACGAAATCAGAGGCGATTGCTAGTTGAACAAAAACCATGTGCAGAAAATAGACATTCCTTTAAAAACATAAGTAAGTATACTTAGGTATCAAGATATTAGGGAACTTGCATTATTTCATAAATGTAGTCTATCTGAAAGATTTAAGGATTGCATGAAGATATCACAAGCGAAAAAGTTGAAATATGCTTAAATTATTTATTTAATGCAAATCAAAAATTAACATTTCAAAGTCCGCGCGTAAACGCTCAATGGCCGGACGTGACGTCATTTCTTAGGACGTCAAACTTTTCAATGTGCATCTGAAAGGAGTGACCAAGAAATTTTGACAACTAACGACAAACGCTAAAAGTGAGTGACCAAAGATTTCAGTTTTACTGACTAGGCTTCGCCAGATAGGTAAATGAAAGAAAACTTATGTTTTTTAGCGAAATCTTTACTAGAACTTGGTTTATCATCCGTTTCTCTAAGTAATTACCATACTTTTAGGGGTTGAATTTTTAATTTTTGTGAAAACGAAATTGACAGAATATGGCTACCATCATTTTTTACTGTTTTTTAAGGTAATAAAAAATTAAGTAAGCTTTACGTAAAACGCACTAACATATAAGTATTGAAAATATGCCTATTTTGCATTAGTCTAAAATATTGTGAACTCTAACATTGACAAAGGCAAAAATAATTGTTGTTGCTTGATTGATTATATTGATACTTGATTTATTTCTGCTGCACACTGGAGTAAATATACTGTTACATTGTTATAAATATATTGTTTAAATGAAGATGTTAATGTTGGTAGAAAATATAAGTACTGAGGTATATTTACTACATATGTAAATCTATCAGTCAGCAGGCAGGCCGCCTGCAGTCCTTAGTCGAACAGGCCACCTGATATTCGGTTTATAAGTGCGCGCACTAGGCCACTTGCAAAAGTAATAACTGCAACGGCCAACTGCAAAGTAAATGCTGCCTTATTTCTATATAATTCTCCGGCACTATTCGGCCTAATAAAGAAATAAAGGAAATCCTTTTTTTTAAAGGATATTTAAAGGTTATTTACAAAAATATATAAGGTCCTTCTTAAATAGTGCACATAATTTTAAGGGGTCAATGTACTCACGCATACAAATAACTTTTACTATAGTACCAACATTGAAAACGTGAAAAAGAAATCAGCTTCAATTTTTAAATTAGTAAGTTCTTACTTAAGTAAGAACTTACTAATTTAAAAATTCGTAAATTCTTTTCTTTTTTAGATAAATTAATACGGAGAGATTTACAAAACTGCAAGTTATAGGTGTTTATGGAATCGTTATTTAAAACTCTTCATTTAATACCTACCCCACTCGATGAGATTTAAAAATATTTCTTTTACAATGCACAGAATAATATCCCGCCTAAAAGCCGCCATTTTGTTTTTTGTTAATATTGATGTTCTATTTTCACTCGGGCTATTAAGATGAATCTGATGACGTATCAATTAACAAAATCAGTTCATCCGTTTAGTAGTTACGACGGAACATAGGAACAGAAACACATACATTCAGGTCAAAAACGTAACACTTTTTGGGCTTCGCCCGCCGCAGTCAGGTAATTTTTGACTTCGCCCGCCGCAGTCGAGTAAAAAAACTAAAGCTTACTTTCATTTATCTAAGTGGCGAAGCCTAGTCATTAAAACCGAAAACGTTGGTCACTCAGTTCAAACGTTTGTCGTTAGTTGTCAAAATAGATAAATTCCATTTATTATTAAACTATTAACGTTTGTACCATTGTTTCTTCATAAGGTGCTAAACAATTAGATATTTAAAGTAATTTTATCTATTTCTTTAGTTTACTTGCAAAATTTGAGAGATTCAATGATGCACAAATTGTATGAACTCAGTGACCAAGCTAAATTCTTTACTAGATTCGAATTTAAAAATAATTAACACACAATGCTCAATTACTTTGACAGGTGACAGTAAATTTTTAACAGTTGCTGAACTGAGTGTCCAACTCAGAATTAATACGAATTATTTGGAGTTTTACTTAGGAATCAACAATTTTTTTACTAGATTCTCTGACAGGGTCTCAAGCTGTTTCTCTTTTGGTGGTCACTCCTTTCAGATGCACATAACTTTTCATGTCGCGTAAAGATTCTCTGATAGGCTCTCAACCTGTTTCTTTTTTCGTGGTCAGTGGTCACTCCTTTCAGATGCACATAACTTTTCAGGGCGCGTACAATATTATTTTTGTAAGACAGAATTAATTTATTTCAGTTTTATTTAACATACAAAAAAGTCAGTAAACGATACTTTATTACTACTACAATGGATAATTCTTTTACAAGTAAAGCTAAAACGATACTTTATTACTACTACAATGGATAATTCTTTTACAAGTAAAGCTAAATCTCACAAAATAGAGTGTGCAGTTTTAACTGTGCCTCAAGAGCCTAAACTTAGAGAAAAGTGGATGAAAGGAGCTATATAAGACAACATTCACCCTCTTCAAAATCTGCCTTGCAATGTTGTGAAGATCATTTTGATGTAAGTACGTTGTATTCGTAAAAATCATAACCTCGTTAGATCTTGCATCAACAGTGTATAAAGTAAACAGCAATCTCTACACTTGAAAAATTTGAATTTTCCATAAATAACCACCGCACTATGTCCATATAAACCTTAAGCAAATCTCGCGAGTCGAATTTAGTCAAGCCTTTTTCCATTTTGTAGATATTTTTAATGTTTTATGACATGATTTGAATGTATGATCACCTATATGTTTTTGAACTCAGCTTAATTAAGTGACTAATGGAATGACGTCACTGCGCGCTGATTGGTGTTTCAAATCACGTTTCAATTTACGTAACTTTACATTAAAATATTTTGCAAAATAATAATAATTTTGGAATAAATCTTCCACGAATGCACTTTTAATGGCTATCATCATTGGATTATTAATATAATTTCTCAAAATAATTTTAATGCAAGTTCCCCTTTCTCAGAAAAACAAATTCCATTTCAATGCATTTTCTAGTTGGTATTTTTTGGCTTTGTTACCAAGAATTTTTCACAGTTTACTAATGAAATTAGTTCACAAACGAGCGGATATTCATTGGTTCTTAAGTAACTCGACCGACACACGGTTTTTAGTTTCAAGGTTTTGTCTCTAATATCGACAGTGACAACAAACCACACGTAATTTACATAAACGTATGTAAATTAAGTTACGAGGCTGAAGATTTTAACGTTAACAACATAAATTGTTTATGTGACCTCTTGAAGTTATTTTACGATTTCACGAAGAAATTATTTCGCGCAAACTTATGAATCAAAACACTTGGTTGGTTGTGAGACGGGTCGATTTTTTCTAATTACTTAGGTACTTCATTTTCCATTTTTCAAAACACTTAATAAAAAAATCAAGAAATCATATAAGTACCTACTTATTAGAATAGAATAAAGATGTTTCAAAATTTTTTTAAGTTTTTAATAAATGTTTCAGCTTCGACTTTTTCTAGTAGAAGTTGGTTCATCGCGCACTCATTTTTTCACTAAGTATGACTAAAGTTTAATTGGCTTTAGTTTATCGGAGTTCATTAAAATTGGTTTAGAGTTTTAGGCGTGAACATTTACCTAACAGACAAAATGTGTTATTGTTATTGATATATTTTCATTTACTTATTATAATATAAGTGTTTATTCACTTCTGCAAAGCTGCCACTACGGCGAAAGGATTCATTTCAAGGTTTTGCAGAGCTCATATAAGTGCGGATTGCTCAGTGGTTATACTTGCACAAACACTATTAAATAAAATCCAATTAAATAACAGTAACTGTAAACGTTCACTTTTTACCGATTCTGTTTTACACATAAAAACGAAACACATACTTACCTATAAAATTGTGTTTCGTTTTTATGTGTAATGTAGGTAATTATGAAAGTTTGTAGGTACGTACCTACTTACTTACTTATTTATTTGATAATAATGAAGTAATACGTACTCGTATTAATTATACCTTGCTTACTTAATAAACAAGACAAATATATTCATGATACTTAAAGTTTAAAAATGTAATGAATCCAGTCTCTAACTATAACCACCTAAAATCGCGATCTCAACTTCGTGAATTTTAAAGCAATCCTATTATAGGGAAATAAAAAAGCTGGAAAGTAAGTACAAAAGAACTAATTGAAAATTAAGTGTTATAAGTCGGGCGGGTTTTAACAAAAACAACAAAACATTGTACCTACATGTTTCACGCCCGACTTCAAAGTACTTACGTTATTTATTTGGTGAGGAATTATTTCTTACTTTTTTGATGTGGTTTTTTAGAAGGCGGTTTAATTTTTTTATAAAAATAATTTTTATTTCACTCTTTTTAGTGCATCGTGCAGGCAATTTACGTGTTTTCTGGTAAATAGGTATGTGATCAAACTCAAAACCTCCTTTTTCGAAGTCGGTTAAAATACCTTGAGGTATCCCCTTTCCAACAAAACAAGAATCATTTAAATCGGTTTATAAACAAAGGAGTTATGCCTAAAGATACGTATTAAATTCACATAAAGTGGTAACGAAAACGACAGTATTTTCAAGATTTCCTGAAAACTACTGAACCGATTTCGAAATTTCAAAAAATGGGACCAACTTGGAAACCAACCTGATGTAATAACGTTTGAACCATTTCAATCGGTTCAGCCGTCTTCGAGTAATCGGTGGACATACACAAAAAAAAAACATACATACAGACGAATAGAGAACCTCCTCCTTTTTGATTTAGAAGTCGGTTAAAAAAGCGACCAGTCTCACAACTAGCTCCGATGGGACTCGAACTCACGACCTGTACGATCCAGAGCATTCGCCCGGACAGTGAAAGGCCGTGGGTTCGATCGAGTCCCATCGGATCTAGTTGTGAGACGGGTTGATTTTTTCTAATGAGTACCTACTTCATTTTCAACAATAAAAATCGCATTGAAGATTGTGAATGCAAAAAGTAAGAGTACCTATTTAGAAAATAAGTTATTGCATTTTTACGATTCAAGAATTTAATTAATTGTTTGTCCGTCTTTCACGTCAAAACGGTGCAACGGATCAATGTGATTTTTGGTACGGGGGTAGATTGGCAGCTGGAGAGTGACAAAGGCTATCCCGGAAAATATCACATTTCCTCAGGATTCCTCCTATAATGTCGTGTAGTACCTACACGCGGGCGAAGCCGCGGGCGGAAAGCTAGTATATTATTACGACACTTTTATTAGCTTCACTTGTAACTAAGTCACAATGTAAGAAAGTCTTGAAATTCAATTTTAACCTACTTCTAATTGGGTAATAAGGCTCATAGTTTTTGTACATTTTGTAAAAATTTGCTGTCCCAAGAGTTTGAATATAAAAATAAATTTTCATTTTTATTTTTATTCCACTTTTAATAAAAACACACAAAAGGACGTATATTTCTTTATTATGTTTATTTTTTTTATAAATATATTCCTATTGTTTACATTTAATACATTAATGTCAAAAAAGGGCTACTTTTTTCTTCCATACAATTTGTTGATGTCCGCAAACGCTTACTCGACACAAATGATTGGTATTTACAGTTTTTTATGACTATAACTTTTTATTTTCGCATATAACTTGTTCTATAGGATCATAGCTACAAAATTAAAACTAAAATAGGCTACAATTTATCAGTTGTATTGTTTTTATTCACAAATTTATAGGTGTCCCAAATTCTGTTCAGTTGTAATACTTCAGGTGTGCGACGCGATATTTCTCAGACTTTATAATAATCTACCATAAAGATTCATTTATTTAAAGTGGCAACACTGGCCCATCATGCTTGACACATTTCTGAACGATTCCACCATCTTTTTTATCGTGTCATTTGGAAAAAAGTGCTGGAACCTGCTGAGTGTCGTTAAGAAAAGGTAAGGTTTATTCTTTTGTATTATCATTAATTGAATAGTTATCTTGATTTGGAGTTAAAAATCAAGTAAAACATTAATTCCTTTTATGAATTGTGACAAATTTCGAAGGATAAATTCATTAATGTATATGTTATGATTTTTTTTAGGTTAGGACGTGTTAAAAATTCTATCCGTTGTGCGACAAAGTGACACAAATTTGTGCGACGTGTCACAACGGAAATTATAAAGGGAAGTGTAAATTGTTAAATTTAAGATTAATTTCATTTATTATCACTACATATTTTTGCGACCTCTAAGCACATATAACTAATACTTGGATGGATACCTGGATGATATTAAAGTATGAAAATGCAAAACTTTCTTACTTATATAATTAAAAAATCCAAATTTGCGTAAGTAGCGCCATCTTTTTGAGACTTGAGTTTTACCGAGCGATAGCAACAACCTTAAGCATCTTAATTGATTTGTGATATTTCCTAAGAGCTAAAAATAAGTTTATTAATATGGAAAAATAAAAAAATATGCACAGAAATTCATATTTTTTATTTAATAATAATAATTATTTTATCAATTTATTACACACAGAATAACGAAAACTGAATAAACAAAACACTAAAAAAGACAAACACAAACATAAACACACGAACTAAATACCCCTTTCTAAAATGCAAAAACACAGTCTTTGTGTACAAAGGTTTACAAATTCCGTTGTAACACATAAGGAGATCAGTCAAGCTTCATACATGTTTGGACCAAAAAAGTAAAATGGTCGGCCAACAAAAATAAATTACATATTACTATTGTAAACACTGTAACGATCATTATTTGTTATGACGTCAACAGCGTACGACATGTGGCCAAGCAGTTATTCAAGTTTAAAAATGTCATTTATTCTTCATTTTCAAACTTGAATACAGCTTGGCCAAAGTGCGGCCAACGAAAATAAATTGCACATTACTATTGTAAACAGTGTAACGAACGTTTTTGTTATGACGTCAACAGTGTACGATTAGTGGCCAAGCAGTTATTCAAGTTTAAAAAGGAATTTTTTTTATTATTTTTTCAAACTTCTATACAGCTTGGCCAAAGTGCGGCCAACTAAAATAAATTGCACATTACTATTGTAAACAGTGTAACGATCGTTTTTTGTTATGATGTCAACAGTGTACGATTAGTGGCCAAGCAGTTATTCAAGTTTCAAAATGACATTTTTTCTTCATTTTCAAACTTGAATACAGCTTGGCCAAAGTGCGGCCAACAAAAATAAATTGCACATTACTATTGTAAATAATGTAACGATCATTTTTGATTATGACATCTTTGTTGGCCGCACTTTGGCCAAGCTGTATTCAAGTTTGAAAATGAAGAGAAAAAAATGACCCTTTCAAACTTGAATAACTGCTTGGCCACTAATCGTACACTGTTGACATCATAACAAAAAGTGATTGTTACACTATTTACAATAATAATGTGCAATTTATTTTTGTTCGCTGCACTTTGACCAAGCTGTATTCAATTTTGAAAATGAAGAAAAAATTACATTTTCAAACTTGAATAACTGCTTGGCCGCTAATCGTACACTATTGACGTCATAACAAAAAATGATCGTTACACTGTGTACAATAGTGATGTGCAATTTATTTTCGTTGGCCGACACTTTTACTTTTTTGGTCCAATTTGACTGATCTCCTTTCAGTGGTGACACATTCCGTTGTGATCTCCTTTGTGCGATTAGTGCAAAAAATATAAGCCTTACCCAATTGTCGTATTGATTTGAAACTTTGCAAGTCTATATGAATCCGATGACAATACAATAATTTGCTACTATCGAGCTGATCTGATGATAAAGTCAAGAGGTGGGCAATAGAACTCTTCAATGGCTGCTAGGAAACCCCTCGAGTTTAGACTCATTTGTTTTGTTCTGATGAGAACTATTCGTTACACTTGATGGTGAGGTTCTGATGATGGAGCAGGGAGGAAGCCAGAAGCACTTCTTAATGGCCACTAGGAAACTCCTCGAGTTTGGGCTCCGTTGTTTCGTTCTGATGAGACTTATTCGCTACACTTGGTGGTGAGGGTATCATGATGGAGCAGGGAGGAAGCCAGTGGCACTCCTTTATCACCAATAGGAAACACCTCGAGGTCTGGCTCATTTGTTTTGTTCTGATGAGACCTATTCGCTACACTGGGTGGTGAGGGTCTGATGATGGAGCAAGAAGGAAGCCAGTGACACTCCTTAATGACCACAAGAAAACCCCTCAAGTTTTGGCTCATTTTTTTCGTTCTGATGAGACCTATTTGCTACACTTGGTGGTGAGGGTCTGATGATGGAGCAGGGAGAAAGCCAGTAGCACTCCTGAATGGCCAATAGGAAACCCTTCGAATTCTGGCTCATTTGTTTTGTTATAATGAGACCTATTCGTTACACTTGGTGGTGAGGGTCTGATGATGGAGCAGAGAGGAAGCCAGTGGCACTTTTTAATGACCACTAGGAAACCTCTCGAGTTTGGGCTCATTCGTTTCGTTCTGATGAGACCCATTCGCTACACTTGGTGGTGAGGGTCTGATGATGGAGCAGGGAAGACGCTAGTGACACTCCTTAATGACCACTAGGAAACCCCTCGAATTTGGGCTCATTTGTTTCATTCAGATGAGACCTATTCGCTACACTTGGTGGCGAGGGTCTGATGATGGAGCAGGGAGGAAGCCAGTGGCACTCCTTAATGACCACTAGTAAACCCCTCGAGTTTGAGCTCATTTGTTTCATTCAGATGAGATGAGACCTATTCGCTACACTTGGTGGCGAGGGTCTGATGTTGGAACAGGGAGGAATAAATAAGTCTTATACTTTATAACATGTAATTATGTAATTTATTACATCTTATTAAGGAAGCCAGTGGCACTAATTAATGTTAATTTGGTTTGCCATTTATTAAACTAAAAATTAAAAAAAAAATAGTTTTAAAAACTAAACAAACACACTTTTAATAGTAACAGACTAAAAAGTACAAAATAACCTTCTATTCAGTAACTGAAATTTAAAAGCGTGGTGCGCGTTGTCAATATTAAGTACCTTAAGTACTTGAAATTCATGCTTTGCACAGGGCGCACCACGCTTTTTAAATTCAGTTACTGAATAGAAGGTTATTTTGTACTTTTTAGTCTGTTACTATTAAAAGTGTGTTTGTTTAGTTTTTTAAACTATTTATATATTAGGTAAATAACATTAGAAACCATTTAATTAACTTTTTTGGTAGGACCTCTTTGAGTGGGTGTGACCGTTTGCCGTGTCATCTTAGGGCCCGTGGGTGGTAGCACAGGTCCAAGGGTCAAGTATCAAACAGTCAAGCATTCTGTACCTACCTAGTACCAATACTAGTTTGCCCACGGAATACCGAAACGAGTCTGTAAATATTCATTAGGAAAATAATTTGAATTTAACTGGAAAATAGCATCTAACTCTGAGTTAGAAGTGGCGAAAGTGGACATTTGGTCATGCAAATAATAAAATTCAATTGTTTTATCAAATGACGCGAGCATAAGGAAATTGGCATAGGTATGTTCAAAAACATGAGTAATAATTTAAAGCAACAATTGAATGTAACTTTATGTAAGAGATAAGATAAGAAACTAATTTGAAAGTGAGTAATTAAATTGCTTCGTTGCTCTTTCAGTAGTCTTGTTTTTGTTCTCATTTTGCAGATGCTGCAAGATTACACTTTAAGTAGATTTTTAGTTTACATTCCATAATGGGTCCCTTTCTCTTATTTGTTTTTAAATACTGCTTAATCTCCTGCGTAAAATGTTCAACACAGTTTTGCTAAGGTAGGTATATAAGTAGGTAACCACAGAACACGGAAAGATTTTTTTGTTAACCTTTGCACAAAAATTGATAACACGCTAATTTCAGTACCAACCGATTTTTTAATTCCATAACGATAATTTATTATGACAAGTAAGCTCGAGTGCTGCTAAAATCTTTGCCTGTCACCAGAATATCGTGATGTCTCTTTGTCTTCTTAACCTAAGTAGGTACTATACCTACCTACTTGTTACACTTAGGCCCGATTTCACCAATGATATTTGAACGCGATTAACGCTAAACGCGTTTAAAACGTATTTCTCTCTCTGTCACATTCAAACAGATGATAGAGACAGAACTATGTTTTAAACACGTTTAGCGTTAATCATGTTTAAATATCAGTGGTGAAATCGGACCTAAGTGATAAGCGTTAGATAACCACCAGAATTTAACAGTATCAACTAACATTTATCCACTAATTTAACCAACTTAATCCACCTTGACATGTGCCATGTGCACAAACAAACAAACAAACACTTAAGTAGATTTATTAAGATAAGGCCTTAGTGATGATGTGATCTGCTGACCATGACAGAAAGTGTGACGAGGATCTATGCTTACAAGATTACACATAGCATAGGACGTAAACGGAGCGGAACAGCGACAAAAACACTGTGACAAGAGTATTAGGTGACTGGCTTCGCAGTTTTCACTACTTTAGTCGGGAATGAAAAAGCATGTACTTAGCTCTTGCTTAAATCACGATGTAGTTAGGTAGAGTCAGGGATAAATTCGGTGAACCACCTCTTACTTCTTTTCGTGCGGCTAGTGCCTCGCTATTCACGGGCAGATCATTTTACTATTTGGTTATGAAATAAACTAGGGTAAAACAATGCATAAACAATCAGGGATAGGGACTGCATGTAAACGGTGAGACGCCAACCACACAAAAAGAAAAAAGAGGTGGTTCACCGAATTTGTCCCTGACAAAGCTGACACTCATCAACCCTCCGGACGCAGGGGAGGGAGGTCGTGAATCCTTATGTCAGAATCTGACTAAAGTAAATAACATACTTTTCACACTTATGCTCTGAAATGTTAATATTATATTTGAGAAAAGAATGCAGTACGTGGCTTTGAAAATCACTGCAGTAATGAATTTCAGTACTTACTTACTGCACTGATTTTAGTGCAGTAAGTAAGTACTGAAATTCATTACTGCAGTGATCTGCACTGCAATGGTACTACCAACTTTTTTTCTTTATTTTTTCTTTCGTTATTCCTGTGTATAAAACAGAAAAAGCAAAAAGACATTTGCACCATACAGCCACATTATTATTATTATTATCTAAGTAATTATTTTATCATAATTAGTTATGTAACTTTTTTTTAATACGGTGCGCACAGAGTATATTACTTCGTATTGTACCACAAGCGCTATGTACCCTTAGCACGAACATCAATCGAAAAAATAAAATGAGATTTATCATAGACAAAATATCCTTTACGAGTGATTTTGTATGGGAAATATGTACAGCGCCATCTACCGCCCAGAAGCGGGTATTGAAGTTGCGCATTTTAGTAGCAAGTAGTAAGTATCAATAGGCTGTATGACCGTTCCACATGGCCTCACAAACCAATATTAAAAAAACGGCGGGAATGATTTTCAGCGGTTGATTTGATATCAATACAGTTTATATTGTGTAATAAATTATCAAAATGAGTTCTGCCAATGAAACATTATACAGACATTGTATGTACCTACTCCACCATATTTGAGAGCAGAAGCAAAATTAATAACAGAAAACTTACTGCCAGCAAAATCAAAAGAAAGATACTTATATGAAAACCTACGATCTGATTTGGAAAAGTGAAAAAAAGGCGCATACGTTTTCGGAATCTGTGCTGTTGGCGTATTTTAGTGATACATCATTAAAATAATATTATTATGGGCGATTTATACATAAGTGTGCCCGGGAAAACAATAACATTTACATTTAACAATTGCCCGAACGAACATGTGTGATATAAATTTTAGTAAATATTATTTAGTTAAACAGTTTTTTTATTTCCTCGCATTTCTTGAGAAAAGCACTATACAAGCCTTGTACGGTAAGCAAATTACCTTGCCTCGAATGATTAAAGCCCTCGCCTGCGGCTCGTGCTTCAAACCATCCTCGACAATGTAATTTCTTACTTACCTGTCATCGGCTGTAATGTACTATTATTAGATAAACAAGCGATACACAACCTTACACATATTTAATACTTGTATCAAAATAAAATAAGGCTCTAAGACCTTACCAGTGATGATGTGATCCGCTGACCATGACAGAAAGTGTGACGAGGATCTATGCTTACCAGATTACACATAGGACGTAAACGGTGCGGAACAGCAACAAAAAGCACTGTGACGGAATATCAGTGACGGAGTGTTAGGTGACTGGCTTTTCTTCACTACAAGAGTAGAGAATAAAAGAGCATATGGGTACCGAATATTTCAAGGGGAATGCACCCGACGAAAGACTGGTATCTATTATAAACTCGACATAAATTTGGAGATTCAAGATAGTTATAAAAAGGACAACACGAAATTAAAGTGCGTAACAAACTTAAATAGTTTTATCTACACTCATGTTATAATATTCGAAATATGAACTCGTACCTGGAGAACATGTAATGTTAATGACACACTTAATGCCATAGACAACTTTAAGCAAATAAAATATCAACCTGTATCGTAATAACCATTACGACACCGCTGTCGTTCATTAGGTATATAGCACACTTCTTTTTTAACTATTTTACAATCCCCATGGCAAATGTAGGATTTACCTGACCTGCCCCCTTACTCTTGAACGAAATTGCATTAGCTTTTATTGAATGACAAACGTCAAAAGTAAGGACTTTTAAAGCAAGGCGATATGTTTCACTGATACAATGTTTGGCGCTAAATTTAATAAGTGGCTATTGGATCAAGAGTCAGGGGGCTGGGGTTGAGATCAGGGCCTTCATTAGCCGAAAAATATCAAAAAAGGGGCTTTATTTTTTGAGTCGGACCGGAAACGATCGCTTACATACATTTTATATATTAATCTTGTATGCTATGCATCTATGCTTCTATTTATGAAAGCTACGTAAGTAACTATTGCAAATCAATGCTTTACTTACAATTACAAGATCTCGAAATTATTTGACCCATGTTTTTTGACTTCCTACTTTTAGTAACATCTTGAATATCAAGTTCCTACTTAGGTGCTTAAATTAAGTAGGTACTTTTGCTTTATTAATATTGTTCTCATTTATTTAATCTTTTACAATAATGGTTGCCATAAATTGTGAGCAAACTAAAAATAGCGCTCTTTGAATTATAACGAGCAATCTTTCTTATTAAAGAAGCAGTTAAAACAAGATAAAAAACTAGAATTTTAAAATATTGAATACGAAGATGGATATGTATTAAAAGCGTCCTAACATTAGTTTCAAATGATTAGTCAGTGCTATTAACATCATTTGAAAATCTACTTCTTCATGCAGTTCAAAATAAACTCTATTCGATAAACAGTAAAACAGATTTTCTTCCGATATCCAAAGACGTTATTTGAATTCCTGTAGCTCATTCTAAATTATGCCCGGAAATAATTGGGATATCCATTCACAGCTGCGTCCTTGACCAAGGACCCGTCCTTCTACTGCTTTTTTATGTTGTTGGAGGGCATGGGGACGTTTTCGAATAGCTTACTCTATGATGTTCTATGGCATAGTCATTATGGAAGCAACTGCATTAGCAGAAGATAATGTAATGAAAAAACATGCACATAATGTAAAAGAACTGGTACGTGAGCCTCCTCTACAAAAGTTGCCTTATAGCACAGAATAACTAATATTACCTACCTACTCTTTAAGAAACTTATCAAATTAAAAGAATGAAAGAAAAATATGATGATTCAATTGGTGCATGTGTTAAAAGAGCTGACTTTTGATGCAGTTAAGATCAAAATATCTTATATCTAATAAGAACACAACTTAAGATAAGTTGTGCATGCACAGACTTGCTGGCTGGCATCTTACAATCTGATAAAGATTACGAAAAAACTGCTCAAAAATGTAAAGCAGAACCTGATAACGAACAAGCACATCACATAATTACGAGAAATACACTTACAAAATTAAATGTAAACCACCGCTGTATACATTACTAACAACGTAAAAGTATTCCATAAAGATCCCAGTAGGATGGGATTCGATGGGATATCTACCTAGTTATACCTACATTTCCTTTATTGTAGTTGTTAGTGAGTTAAGAAATATTAAGATTTTGTGGTAAAAAATCGGAAACAGAAACATAAAACAAACTCAAGTTAAACCAGAAATTGGTAAAAATCGTCAGAGTCAAAAATATCAGCGAATTGAAATTCCCAAATGAATGGTACAGTTTTAACGACAAATAAATATTTCAACCCGCTTTAGATTTTTTATGCGAATCCAAGTTTTAAATAAGCAGTGAGTGAGTAAGGAGGAAATTTTAATAACTTCAAACGCAACGGGAGGCCTTTACTTAACGACATTTTAAGTTATCTATAGCGGTTCTTGGCATAATTCAATTTAATTTTGGAAATTAACCGTTAATAACAACTTCTTATAGTTATTTAATGATAAAAGCAGTCGTTTTTTCATGCATTTGGATACCTACATCAAAAAATGTAGGTCTGCTTTTAATATAAAATGTTGAATGTCTAGTACCTATGCATCCCTATTAAACACATAAAAGACTTATAGCATTAGCTTATAACAACCCCCATACCAATTTAAAACCGCGAAATAAATTGACTAATATAAAAACTTTTGATTTGAAGTATTTTTATAGTTATATTTGCCTCTGTGTAAGTTAAAACTGAAAATATGAAGCTATAATTCAATGGGAATTTCAAATTGTGTTAAAATAGGAAATGCACTGTTTGGGGGAACAATAAAAGTATCCACGGTGATAGATTTGTAAATGTTCAGTACCTATATCAATAGATGAAGCCCGTATTGCATAAAATTCCTCGCACTTCAATTTCAGTTATTTTTTAGTTGTAAAATTCCCACCACTGGTATCCAAAGACGCTACTACGACTACGCTTTATCCGTCATCGCACCGGGCTATTGAATGAACCGCCTCACGAGGTCACACAGCAAATATTCAGACCGGTTCCAACGAAATCACCTCAGAGAACGGCAAGATATGTCCATAAGACTGAACTGAACCACCATCATTTGTAACACCACTACTTTCAACTCTAAAACTAATAGCAGATGATTCACTTTCATAATTTTACTTTGCGTCGCCGTCGTTGGAACCTAAACTGTTTAATTAAAACCATATATTTTCATAGTTACGTTTGCTAGTAGTGATTGCGCCTTAAAGACCATCATTCACGACAAAGGCAACTCTAAGAATACTAGCAGAAGATTCACATAAAAAATCAACGTCTACTTTGAAAGCAAATCTTTTATATATTTCAACGAACTTATTTTTTCACAGTTGAGTTTGCTATTAAGTGGTAATACTGGCATGGTAGTATATGTCAAGATTGTATACCTGACCGCCTTAATTTGAGAAGTTTCGACTCTAAAACTAATTACCCAAGCTTCACTTTCAATTATCTATTTTGGATTGTCGCTATGAAAACTGTTTTGTTTGAACCCTAAGTTTTTCGCTAGCTAGGCTTTACTTTGATTTCTTATTGAATTATCGTTATCAAATGAGTTAAGTTACTTTACTCTTAGGTGTTAGTGATAACAGCGTACCTACGTTCATACTAAAGAGCTATTATAGATAGGTTTAATTACCTAATTTATTATCGTCTAATACGTAGGTATATATAAAGGTAATCTTAAATCAGTGTTTCTTCTAATGGGCAATTGCACTTCCTTGAGGGAGGCCTAAAAAGACGGTAAAAGGATAGAGTTTAGTAGACAGTAATACGGGAACATGGCCATTTTTCAATAAGCTTAACATTTTTCTTAAGTCATTAAATTCACCTTCAAGTTTGTTAGATACGGAAAAAAATCTTATTACGTCGAAAATGGAAAGGAGTAGGTATACACCTAATTGTTGTTTAAAATTAATTGACGTCTGAGAGCACGAGCGGCAGCAAGTAAGCAACAAAATATCGAATGACATATTTTATGAAATAAGACCCGTAAAAGAAACCGCAAAGAAGCCTTATCTGGTCGCACATAAATAATACTGCAGTAGAAATACTTGGCAATGAAACTATTTCCATTCACACTAACCAGTATAGGCAATCATAACTAGGGGCTCCGCACGGTTTTACCTGTGTTGAACCCGTTCCCGTGGAAATATCGGGTTTAACTAAGTATATAGCCTATGCCACTCAGGAAGAATGTAGCTTTCTTATGGTGAAATGATTTTTAAAATCAGCCATGTAGGTTTTGAGTTTATCCATTACAAACAAACAAACAAAAATTAAATCATTCCTTTTTATAATAAAGTGCTTTTTGTAACATAAATTATATTCTTTTCTAAGACAATAAATCAGAGGATGAAAAATTTTATTGATACTTAATTCAAAAATACAGCATTATGTTCAGTAAAGTTCAGTTAGAAAAACAGTTTGATTAAAAAAAACTTTCGTCAAAAATTACTGAAATTCTCAAAAATCGAGTCGAGACGGCTGAACAACTCTGTAACTCTGTTATTTTTTCTTGTAGGTAATCTTAAAAAAAAGAAACTCGACGAAGTTACAAAATAATGCTACTCTGTTTGTTAGTTTGTTGATAACACAGAAAAAGAATGCAAAAAAAACAAGAAAATAAATACAGCCACGAAATACCTCAGCGATGTTGAGATAAAAACTGTTGCAACAAAATGAATTAAGGTTTATACTAAATTACTAAACAGCTCACGCCCACTGTTTAAATTCGTATTGCTAGATGACTATGTATATGAGTCAGTCAAACATAATACTAACAACTTTTTATATTGTGTTCCTCTTAAAACAATTGATGAACCACAGATAACATAATATTAAATATTCAACTTAGTATCTTATCACATTTTATTAATTTAGGCACGTGACAAAACAGAGACAGGTAATAAATTACATTTTAAGGCAAAACAGACGCAACATAATAATATTGGTAGGGAGCAACTCTACAAAAATAAGCACCATGAAATGCATTTAGTGCGAATGTTTGATTTGATGCACTTGTAATTTTTGTGTGTTCTAAGTACCTTGGTACAGAGCACTTTAAAAAGTATCCATAACATCAAATACTTACTAACATCAATTCATATCTATAGGTACCTAATGTTTAACATACATGGCGTTATCCGTGAAAAAAAAAATATTTCTTCATATCTTGGCAGGTTAACTACTGAAATTTTTGTTAGTGCATCAAAAATACATATCACTACGTTGGGGTGCCAAAATAAATACTTATATTTATTTTGGTCCCCTGGTCGAACGTGCTAGGTACTATCCTTAAACTTCCGATAGAAGTAAAAGTCGATAACCTCTTTATACTTTTACTGATAAAATATGCACTTACAGATATTTAGCTCGATGCTTACAGATATTTTTTATAAGATTTGACGCTGATGTGTTTGTTATTCGTCATGTTGCGTTATATTTACGATAGTATCTGTTTACTTCAACTGCATTCGTATTAGCATAGGAAAACGTTTTACTCTTAACAAAATTCTTATCACGTCCATACGTTTTAAATAGGTATCTTCCCACCTTTTACTATATCGCTTTGTTTTTTAAATATTCCTCTGTAAAGTTTATTCATAGAAAGTTTTAACTATTTTTTTTATACTGTCTTTTTCTAACAGCAATGTATAAAATGTTGCAGGCTATGTGTCTGTCTCAACGTATTTTACATCTAGAAGTTCCCATGGAAAACATCTGCCCTTGCTATAAGTAATCGTGGTTAACGTTCTTAAAACAGGTTTTGAATGAAAATAAACTAAGTTCTAAGACATGAGTAGATAGCTGGTATTTATAGGGTTCTGTACGCATTTGTAACTGCGAAAACCATTTGGATAACAGAAAAAAAGTAAAAAAATATATTGCGGTGTGAGGTTCAAGAACATTAATTTTAAGTCTGACCTTACCTAAACTTCGTATCTCTATAACAGTAGTTTCATGAATCACTTAATAAAATAGATGAATCATAAAAAATTCCTTCGCACTTCTTATACATATTTCTAAGTAGTTTCAAATATCCTGTTTTCATTTTAATAGGTTGGTGGCATTTTTTCTACTAACGCTATTGGATTCTTTGCGGAACCATCGTACTTTTGAACTGGTGTTTTTATTCAAGTTTTGTTTTTGAAAAAACCAGTAGCCACTCGTGTTTTAATAATAATAGTGTCGTTAAGATTTTAGTTGGTCTTGTTTTTTTCATACAAACTCGCGAATTTACTAATCACTTTTATAATTAAACGATATTTGTTAAACTGTCGCTAATAGGTTAAAAGGTTTCTTGCGTATGTTTTTGCTTAACCTCATTTAAAACGTCCATTGAAAATGTCGGTTCAATTAAAAAAATCATTGCCTGCTAAGTAATTCTGTACTAGGATACAAGATTTTTTCTATAGTTCTAACGAGTTTCTCGTCTATCGTTGGAATCCACATTCCAAGCTTGAGAACCTAGCCGTAGTAGGATGCAAAAAAATCTCTCTTGATTTAGAAAAAAAGGTTTTATGTTTTTTTATGTGTCGAAGGAGTTTTATTTTGTTGTGTCTTTAGTTTCTTAATAGAGGTTGTATAGAAACAGCATTTAATTTGTACCTAAAGGTCAATGCAGAAGACCTTAAGAACCGGTTTGATTATACGTAACAATTTGCGACCGGTATTCTTGAGTTTTGATATGTGGATGTCAGAAATTAGTTCTTCTTCAATTTCATTGATATTTAAACAGTTAATTTTATAATTCTAAATCTTATATTAATCGGGTTATATTTTGGTCGTGTTACGTTATTGGATCCATTAACGTAATTAATTTCAAACCAATCAGCGATAATTTTGGCATCATGAGAAATATTGGTTTTGTATTCCTCGAAATAAGACGGTATTTCTTCAGCAGGTACCTAAGTAAGCAGTAAAGCAAATAGACGTCTTCACTTACAAAGCGAAATTTTTATTTGTCCCATACAATTTCTGAAAACCATTGTTGAAAGATTCGTCGATAAATAATGTGGCATATTTTTATGGTCTGGATATATTTATTTATACCATTTAATACTTGTGCCAAGTAGCATAGTAAGTTACATTCGGTTATGCGATTTAATGTTAGGCGATTTAAAAATTATGCACATTAACGTAATGCCAATTTGAATTAGGAGTAAGTTACGTTATGTGAATTAATATAGACTCGTTAAATTCAGTTATATTTCATCCAATGTTTAGCTCCTTAGTTAAGTTGTGATTGTGAAGCAATCTTGACAGTTTGAATTGAAAAGACACTTTAATAGGTGGTGTAAAGAAAAGCAATTCAAAGTGATTATCTTTTTAGCTAAATTGTATAAATAATTATACATATTAAAGACTGCTTGCCACATTAGCCGAGATTGGTATTCTGTGAAATCTTGGTGCTGTTTAGGAAATTGTTTGGAATTACGCGTTTAGTGGTATCCATCCCTATGAACTAACTATAATGCAACATCTGTAAAACTAGCTGACGTTACATTAAATAAATGCAAATTTTGTTTGTTCATCTCCTCTATGTTTTTTTTCGTTTGTAGCATTGCACAGCCCTAAATGCCAATAGTAGCGGTTTCTTGGACTGTGTTCCAGTGCTCTCTGAAATATGCGGTCGCTAGATATAAGTGTTGGGTGTCTATATAAATGCGGAAGCAATGGCAAAATCGGCTACGGTGATACATACCCGAGAAACTCATTCATGAAAATTTTATCCCAGTAAGAATTGGACTTATAGAAATGACATTGGAAATTCCAGTCTTCAATCGACTTTATAAAACTCTTATTGGTAAGTAGGTAAGTATATTAAAAACATAGAAATTGAGGTGGTTGTCGAAATACCACATACCTATAGAAAACAAGATCCATACATATGAAGACATCTTTTGTGAAATATGTTGCACGAATGAGAATGAATTTACCTACTTACTATGAATTTCGTTTTGTTAATTTCAAATGCAACAGTATTGTACAATCCGAGCTAAATTGATGCTTTCTAGAGGCGTTTGATATAACTCGCATCTCGAAGATCACATACCGTGAACACAATTATGGCATAGCTGAAGATTAAGTAACGGAGCATAATTTTCATGATACAGATATTATGTTAATGAAAGTTGAAAAACTTAAGACAACAATATGTTTAGCGGCGCGTGCGAGCAAATCAACAGCCGTTGAACACGGAACATTTTTTGTAAGACCATTCACAAATAACCGCCACTACGGACCGTTAACACCTGCCGACTGTGCGTACGGACCTGACGACGGACGAAAAAACACGATTCAAATCGAAACGGACAAAAATGTTGATAACGAGGAATCGATGGCCCAAAACAAGAATACCAGCGTAACAGTTATGGCTAACGAACTAGTCTTTAATTATAAGTCGGAAACGTCGCGTTTTCATACAGTAACTGAGTTGTGTAACACATCCAACCTGTATTGAGATAAGTCCGTTTAGACGTAGAGCTTTCGCTGAGCGGGATCCGACATGTTCGACCTCTAACTCGAATAGACAATTTCGTGTGCACAAAATAGCCATCGTTTTAAGATTCGGTAAACCAGTTTTAAGGCATTCTTAACGGTTAACTTGCAGCCAGATACGCACAAATTGCGTATAGACAGAGATTCTTTATGTTGCTGTTTTCTTTAAAACTCACCGGCCGTTTGGCGCCGAAGGAGAATGTACCAACTTCACAGCGAACAGGAACTGTATTGCACACACAAGAAGACAGCATAGATTCAGCGAGAGCGTCAATGCACACAATGCTAACGTCACTTCGTACACCACTGCAAACTCCTCGGGGGCACTGGTCGCTGGCGCAGATATCTTTAAGAGGAAGAGTAGCGCTAACAGCGCAAGAAGCAAGCTCACGAGACATAGTAGCGCCAGAGAAGTTAGAGCTTCTTCAGTGGCAGCTCGCGTGCTCCTACTTCTAGGGGGTGCTGTTCTCGTCGACAGTCCATTTGCATTGCCGTTAGCAATTTTTGGTGGTGACACTACAGAGATCGGTTGCACTACAGGCACTGGAGCAGGGTTCGCCGCCGGCTGAGCTCCAGGGCTGACGCTGGCGGATGTCCCGCCAACTGAATGTTTTGAAGAGTCTAGTGTGGACACGTTGAGGGGCAAGTGGTGGTGCGGCCGCCGCGGCATGTTCTGGTAGCGGTGGTCGGCATCGCTCGCCGCCGGCGGCCGCTGCGCATGCTTCAACATGGCGCAGCTTTCACGCGGCGCGCCATCCCGCCGACTGGTTCTCGGGCATGCCTGCACTTGGTCCTGCGTGGTGACGCGCTCTCTCGGCGCCGGTCGCGGCTCGACTGGCGGCCGGCCCCCCTCGTACCTGCGGCTGCGTCCGCGCGTAATTATGTCAATCATGCACCGTCCCGGGGTGCATACTGCCTTCGCCGCGAGGGTGCGCGCCTACCTAACCTTCCCCGACAATGGAATAAGAATAATGCACTCCAAACACAATCAGCTACATTCTTAAACAAATAACTCTCTATTCATTTGTTCTAATGTTTTGTAAACACCACGATTGGGTACTTACTGTGTTTTAGCTACCGGACAAGGTGTTTGAGGATCATGAAACTCGTAATATAAACAACATAATTTCGGTATCGTTTACGTTTAAACGCTGTTAAATTACCTCGGTTAACATGGAACGTTTACACACCACCATGCTAATGGATTAAGAAGCGCTGACCATTTAACTATAAACTTGACTGGTGTGAAAGTGTCCGAGGCCAAAATAAAACAACATTTATTTTTGAGTGTTTGTTTTGTGAACTCTACATTTAAAGAGAACTCGTTTAGATTGACGCTGAACCAAATGGTTGCAACGCGAAATGCATACAAAGCGCGACATCAAGCATTAACAACAAAGTTGCAATAATGAAAGGCTTTGCCGAAAAACCTGCCAGAGCGCAGAGTTCCCCGCTACAGCGACTCATACCTCATACGTCAGGTCGGGAGTACAGTTATCGCGCGCATCCATCTCCCAGGTAGATAGGCCTGCTGTGCGCTTTTATAGAAACTTTTTTTAGAGACCGAGCTATTAAATAAAAAAAAAATTTGAGTTTGAATTTCAATGGCCTACGAAAATCAAACTCGCAATATGTCTTTTTTGTAAGTAAGTACATAAAAAAACAATTCTTGTTACTTACAATAACGCTTGTAAATGATACAATATGGTGACAACTAAATAATATGCAATAAACATTGCGTTCAAATAAAGTTTTAGAGATAGTAAAGGATCGAATGAAGGAAAGGAATCAATCAATCCTTCCGCGATACCGAGTCCCTGTGGAATAGGTACTTACCTACAAAAAAATATTGAGTTTTTGACATGTGAACGCGAATATAGGTACTAACTATGCTTCAAATCGGCAAATATTTCTCAAAAATGCGAATAGGTGTACGTACTAAGTACTAGATAATTTATTCTTTCAAAATTTTGCCAATCTATTAATATTAGGAACACAGGAAAAACGAACATGGTAAGTAGGTACATAATATTAGGTTAGGTCCTAACCTAATATTATGTAGCGCTAACGACTCCGTAGCTCAGTGGTTAGAGCAGTCGCCCCGGGGATCATACCCTGGGACCTATCAAACATTTTTTTTGATTTAACCCTTATCAAAAATGTGTCGAATCGATTCTACTCTCGATTCTGAACAAACTATTTTCTCCGTTTCGGTTAAAGTATTAACACGTTGTATGTACCTAACCTATACCTACTAGGTACGTGTAAAAAAATAAGCAATATTTTAGGGAGTGACCCATGAAAGTGCAAAACTTTAGAATATAGAGTGCTTAGAATTATAAGTCGAAATATAAACATTTTTTTTCGTCGTCTGCTAATAATAAAACTGAAAAATTTAAAATAACCTTCCAGTCCATCGAATAACTTTTACGAGCTGCGACAAAATCGAAGCTCGTGGTTACCCTAAAATAGCAGCTTTACAAGTTTGCAGGAAGTCAACTAAATGGACACCTTGGATAAACTCGGTTTGTGTCGATGAACTCAAAACGCTTTTGATGGGCTTATTAATTTGCCTTATGATAAGGTGGTGTTAATATTTATTTAATTAAAAAGTTTTCACAGCCGAAATGCATAAATATGCTGAATTTAGGACTCTTCCAGGCTAGTTGTCCTTCTCGCATAGTCCTGCATCAGGCGCAGGTGGAAGCAAAAGGTTGTTAAATTAAAAAACAAATGGTAGTTTAGTACTCAGATATCGCAGCTGCCCTCTACTATGGCTTTTTTATGGAAATTGTAAATTTCTCCCTATTCCTCCTTACGTGAGATTGTAACATTGTGAGTTTTTGACTGCCGAAATGCATAAATGCTCAATTGAGAGCTCTTCCAGGCTAGTTGTCCTTCTCGCATAGTCCTGCATCACGCGCGAGTGGAAGCAAAAGGTTGTTAAATTAAAAAACAAATGGTAGTTTAGTACCTACTCAGATATCGCAGCTGCCCTCTACCACAGAATAATTCTACTATGGCTTTTTTATGGAAATTGTAAATTTCTCCATATTCCTCCTTACGTGAGATTGTAACATTGTAAGTAGCACAACCTACTTTATACAAGCTTTTATTTAACTTGCAGTGTATGTATGTATGTATGCATGTATGTCCGTTCGGGTCAAATCTTGCAACCTAAATTTGACCCACTTGCCAGTGATCGATTAAGCTGAAATTTTGCATACAGGTTTGGTATGGATGACAATACAATATTAAAGTAAGGTCAGCAAAAAAGGTTGTCACTAAAATGATTTTTTACAAAAAAAACTTATAAAAAGCAAGTACTTACTTATTTAAACGAATGGTAAAATTGTACTTTGAAGCAAATAGTATGATGGGTTCAGAGTTCAATTCCTTTATTTATACAGATGTGATGTAAACATGGGCTGTGGAGCAAATTTATTTCTTTTTAATACTTACTTAATAAAATAATGTTTCCTTTCAGTAAATCGAGCTAACTAAATGATTTAAGGGAGTTTCCCTTCAGGGCTCAACATTTTTCCACCCTGTATAACTTAATAGTTTAGAACAGAGAATAACCCGATCCTAACTACTTACGGGTTCAATTCTCGTCAGAGCAGATGCAAATAACGATAGATTGTAAAAGTATAAAGTTTATTCAAAAAAGTTTTAATTTTAAACCGGTTTTCAAATGTCTCCAGATGTAGTTATTAAAAGTAAAGAACAATGATGCACCATTGCATCTTGTTGCAACTAATAAGGGCTTTTGGTTTGCAATTACAGACAAAATATGTCTCTTCGTATCTTTAGCACCTTGCAAGACGAGTTACGTTACGTTAAACATAGAACGGAAGCCCCGGTTTTGGCCACTGCACCTTAGTACTATTATATATTATGTGCCACTGGCCTGGTTTTGGCCACTTTTTGCTATAAAAGTTTTCTTAAAAACGTTTCGTTATTTTTGGCAATAGCAATTGAAAGAAGGTATTTTATAGTAATAATAACATTCGTTAGAATCCCTTATGCCGTACGTTTTAAAATGTTTTTAAAATTATTTCTATGAAAAATGTTAAGACATTTGTGTAATATGAAAGTTACTATTATTTTATTTTACTTATTTGAAAGATAAAAAGTAGATAAATTCTCTTTAATATAATATATAATTTTTGTCTCTTACCTAAGACAATTTAGCACTAAGCACCACAAATTGAAAAAACCCTCAATGTGACCACAAAGGGGTAAAAATGTTTTTAAAATTATTTCTATGAAAAATGTTAAGACATTTGTGTAATATGAAAGTTACTATTATTTTATTTTACTTATTTGAAAGATAAAAAGTAGATAAATTCTCTTTAATTTAATATATAATTTTTGTCTCTTACCTAAGACAATTTAGCACTAAGCACCTCAAATTGAAAAAATCCTCAATGTGACCACAAAGGGGTAAAAATGTTTTTAAAATTATTTCTATGAAAAATGTTAAGACATTTGTCTAGTATAAAAGTAACTATTATTTTATTTTAACTTATTTGAAAGATAAAACGTAGATAAAGTCTCTTTAATTTAAGATATAATTTTTGTCTCTTACCTAAGACTATTTAGCACTAAGCACCTCAAATTTAAAAAATCCTCAATGTGACCACAAAGGGGTAAAAATGTTTTTAAAATTATTTCTATGAAAAATGTTAAGACATTTGTTTAGTATGAAAGTTACTATTATTTTATTTTACTTATTTGAAAGATAAAAGGTAGATAAATTCTCTTTAATTTAAGATATAATTTTTGTCTCTTACCTAAGACCATTTAGCACTAAGCACCTCAAATTGAAAAAATCCTCAATGTGACCACAAAGGGGTATTCAGCTCTATGCTTCGATCAACAATAACACCTAGTTCTGTTGATCGAATGCCCTATGCTATGAATTCTGTGGCTATACTACATAGATTATAATCTAAGTACCTCTTTGCTATACTTCATCATTTCAACCGTACGACGCCCACTGCTGGGCATAGGCCTCCCCCAAGGATCTCCACAATGATCGGTCCTGCGCTGCCAGCATCCAGCGGCTTCCCGCGACCTTGACCAGATCGTCGGTCCACCTTGTAGGGGGCCTGCCCACGGAACGTCGTCCGGTTCGCGGTCGCCATTCGAGAACCTTTCCGCCCAAACGGCCATCGGTTCTCCGCGCTATGAGTCCCGCCCACTGCCACTTCAACTGAGCAATCCTTCAAGCGATGTCGGTCGTTTTAGTTCTCCTGCGGATCTCATCATTTCTGATTCGATCGAGCAGGGAAATACCAAGCATGCTATACTTACCTAATTTCATTCAGACTCGTGATTGAGTAACAAACATCCAAACTTACAAGATATATTTAGAATTACCCATAGGTATTATGAAGAAAGATCATTTTAATTCGCCTCTGTGGTCTAGTGGTACACACCGGCGGTTTCAGACCCAGTGGTCCCGGGTTCGATTCCCAGTGGGGGTACATATTGTACGGTTTGCTTGGTGGTAGAGCTTGTTCAGAGTCCGCCTGGCTAGCTACCACCATCTTATCTAAGTCTGACGCCACAACAACTATGTTTTCAGCATTGTCGTGTTCCGGCAGTTAGAGATAAGATAGCCAGTTCCTCAGTAATGGAGGATTCCGTGAGTAGTGCGTTTCCACCTTCAGCCTTATCATCGCTTAACATCAGGTGTGGTGACGAAGGCTAATTGCCGTTGTGGATAAAAAAAATGAAGAAGTATCTTGCATGTAGCATTATCCATGATGTTACCCATAATTAATATGTTTATGTTTTTCTTACAGAAGGACACACTCGGCACCAACTGTTTAGTTTTTGTTTAGGTATATTGCAAGTCGTCTCGGGCACGTGGTGTGGTATCCACCTGGTCGGCAGGTGCCTTCATATCAAATTCTACAAAAAAATGATCATAAAGCGACCAAGCATGTTCAGGCATGGCTAAGTAAGGTATATGTAGCAACTAGCTTCCGCCCGCGACTTCGTCCGCGTTGACATTCGAGAAAATACTTAGGGGACCAATATCTAAGTATTTTCTCGAATGTCAACGCGGACGAAGTCGCGGGCGGAAGCTAGTAAATAATAAGTGTCTGTTTCACAATCAAAAAGTTAGTTCTGAGTAGCTTAGGTACCAAGAACTTGTTAGGTACCAAGAACTTTTAGGGTACTTAAGATGGTTTAGGTTTCTATACCCTATTTACCCCCTGGGTTTGATTTTCGGAAAACTACGAAGTGGGTTGCCTATTTGTTTTAAGAAGTAAGCCTACAAAGTTTCAAGTTGAAATGTCTATTTTACCCCCTGATTTTTCATTCAAAATTTCACCCCTATTTCAACCTTTTAGGGGTTGAATCATGTTTAGCGTGTTAAACATCAAAATAAATGCCATTTTTGCAATCTTCATCCCATAAAACCTCAATAACGACATCCATATCGATTTTTTTGGTTTTTTATCCCATTTAACCTCTAAGGGGTTGGTTTCGAAAAAATACGATGTATGTGTTTGCTTATTTGTTTTACTTTCCGACCATAAGCCTAAATAATAAATTTAATAAAGGACTTTCCAGATACAACATTTCATCCCCCTTTTCACCCCTACGGGGGTGGAATTGTCAAAAACGCTGACACATGAAAATATTAATTTTCAATTGCCAGCCTAAATACAAAATTTGAAGATCCTAACTTCAAAACTGACAGACTTTCATACACATATTCATCCCCTATTTACCCCCCTGGGTTTGATTTTCGGAAAACTACGAAATGGGTTGTCTATTTGTTTTAAGAAGTAAGCCTACAAAGTTTCACGTTGAAATGTCTATTTTACCCCTGATTTTTCATTCAAAATTCCACCCCTATTTCAACCTTTTAGGGGTTGAATCATGTTCAGCGTGTTGAACATCAAAATAAATGCCATTTTTGCAATCGTCATCCCATAAAACCTCAATAACGACATCCATATCGATTTTTAGGTTTATTTATCCCATTTAACCTCTAAGGGGTTGATTTTCGAAAAAATACGTAATACTTATGTGTTTGCTTATTTGTTTTACTTTCCGACCATTAGCCTAAATAATAAATTAAATGAAGGACTTTCCAGATACAACATTTCATCCCCCTTTTCACCCCTTCGGGGGCGGAATTGTCAAAAACGCTGACACAGGTAAATATTAATTTTCAATTGCCAGCCTAAATACAAAATTTGAAGATCCTAACTTCAAAACTGACGGACTTTCATACAAACAACCATCCCCTATTTCACCCCCTTAGGGGTAGAATTTCCAAAAATCCTTTCTTAGTGGATGCCTACACTGTATAACGTATCTATGTGCAAAATTTGAAGTCTCTAGGTTCAGCGGTTTGGGCTGTGCGTTGATATCTCAGTCAGTCAGTCAGTCAGTCAGTCAGTCAGTCAGTCAGTCAGTCAGGACTTTGAATTTTATATATATAGATAGGAGTGAACATTAAGATTATTACGGTATATTTTTACTTTCAGATAAAGAAAACTAACTGAAAAGACTTTCAAGACTAAATAACTTTAAGATAAGATTTCTTTAGGAACGAAATAAACTTTCTCTAATAGAAGTTTTACCTACATGCTTAGGTAGGTTACAAAAAATTATTAGGTGCCTACAAAAAAGTTAGAATATAGATAGGTGTGGCACGTGTGCATATGGAAACGTTAAAAATGTCTCCCGATTTAATTTAACTCCCAATTTAAAAGGTAAAGGTTGCATGTAAAATTAGATGATTTGCAGCACGCGCGGGAGTGAGATGCATCTTGCATGTTTTTATTTTTGCGGAAGAATGCTAAATATTATTGCTTTCATTGCTCATCAAATTTCAGCATTCCTGCCAGTGTTTACTTAGATCTGCCCCTTAGAGCGTTTGTGCACTACCACTGAATTTTACCGATCCGGAAAAAATCGGATGCTTGTATTTTAATAATTAATCATTTATATTAGTAATTAATTAAATACAAGCATCCGTTTTTTTCCGGATCGGTAAAATTCAGTGGTAGTGCACAAACGCCCTATCTCTTGAATGAAATTGGCATTGGAATTGGGTTGAGCTAAAGAACGTAAAAAGTAAAGACTTAATTGGAAGGCTCACATATATTGGAGGACATTTGGATTTTAAATTTTTCAATAACAAAAATTGCATTGTGACTCTTTATTGTTGATCGAAGTTGTGAATGCAAAAAAGTAAAAATTAAATAACTTGTTTGAGATTAACTCACTTAACTCAATAATTAACTAACTATGTATTGAAATTTGTTTCAATAGTAAGAGGACTGATTTGGAACAAGATATTTTAGTCAGATTGACTCACATGATCACATCAAAAAAATTATTTATACAATAATTTTAAGCAGAAAATATATGTATATACCAATATGGCCACATAACATACAATACTACTGTAACACTACCTGACTCTTGCGTTGCGGCTCCGGATGTCCTCACGCGTTATCACGTTACCCTTCCGCCACTTGAAGTTAAAAATAAACAAACACTTACACATCGGCCGTCTTGTCAATAAACACATTGTTGAGAACGATAACTCGTGGTTTATGTCCGACGCTATTAGTTTTTAAAAATAACATTAGGATAGGTATATCAATTCGCAGATCGGATAAAAAAAATGCATGAAAATTTTCAGGTGGTTTCATTTCAATGTCAATTTTCATACACTGTCACAGATTTTTATTTTAAAGTTCGTTCGTTTTTAATTAGTAATATATTATGTAAACTAAACATAAAAAATACTACTAAAAAAACAAATCTAAAATTTCAAAATAAAAAAATAATAATGACGCACACAGCTATTTTTGATGATGTTTCACGTAGGTAAGTTGAAGGAATAAACACATTGTTGAGAACGATAACTCGCGGTTTATGTCCGACGCTATTAGTTTTTAAAAATAACATTAGGATATGTATATCAATTCGCAGATCGGATAAAAAAAATGCATGAAAACTTTCAGGTGGTTTCATTTCAATGTCAATTTTCATACACTGTCACAGATTTTTATTTTAAAGTTCGTTCGTTTTTAATTAGTAATATATTATGTAAACTAAACATAAAAAATACTACTAAAAAAACGAATCTAAAATTTCAAAATAAAAAAATAATAATGACGCACACAGCTATTTTTGATGATGTTTCACGTAGGTAAGTTGAAGGAATAAACACATTGTTGAGAACGATAACTCGCGGTTTATGTCCGAAGCTATTAGTTTTTAAAAATAACATTAGGATAGGTATATCAATTCGCAGATCGGATAAAAAAAATGCATGAAAACTTTCAGGTGGTTTCATTTCAATGTCAATTTTCATACACTGTCACAGATTTTTATTTTAAAGTTCGTTCGATTTTTAATTAGTAATTATATTATGTAAACTAAACATAAAAAATACAACTAAAAAAACTAATCTAAAATTTCAAAATAAAAAAATTATAATGACGCACACAGCTATTTTTGATGATGTTTCACGTAGGTAAGTTGAAGGAATATGATAAATTTTAGTGTCGGTAACTAGCAAAAAAAAAATCATCTTGAAGTAATTCAAACAGTTCCCTGTTTACAATGTCTGCACAATTTGTTTTCAATTGCACACGTTTTCTTATGAACACAATCGTGGTTAAACAAAATACATCATTGAATTAAAGACAATGGTGAAAATAATTATTGTTTATAAAATACTGAGCGATGAAAAACAAATTATTATCATTAAATGTTTTATCTAAGTTTAAACCATAAAGTTAATATACCTTTATGGTTTAAACATACGATTGACCCGTATCAACCAGCTCTGATATAATATGGGGCTCGAACCCACGACCTTTCAACGTCCGGGCGAATGCTCTGACGGGACCGAGACTGGTCGATTTTTTTTACTTCATTTTCAATATTTACATACCTAAGTAATAAAAATTGCACTGTGAATGTAAAAAAGTAAAAATCATTTTTAATTCGTAAAGTTGTTTAACTTCGAAGTTTTTTATTTTCATGGTGTTTTCTTGTACTTACCTAGGTGTTATATTTCTTATAACTTAACAATAATAAAAGAGTTGTTATTTTATCGTTTACTACGGATTTTCGAAATACTTAACTAAAGTTGTTAAGTAAGATTTCAAAATAATATAGAAAGAAGTTTTCGATATTTGTTTTTTTAAGTAAGTATGAGTAGGTATTCAATGAAAACCATAAAGTTAATATGAAAACGGAGGGGTAAGTTCTAAAGTGGATTTCGATTTATTTGTATGTAAGTGATGGTGTCCTTTTATTTATTATGTCGATGCCTACTATTCTTTACGGTCGAATGCTAGACCAATTATTTAGAATAACAAGGCGAAATATAATTATAATCCCCCTAAACGTGTCTGTATTCAAATAGAAATACTTTCTTAAGTAATAATTACACGTCAAGTACAAGCACCTAATTTACCTAACCACTAACTCGGTTTTTTTGTTATTTACCTACTTACTTACCTAGGTATATTTATCATAAATAATCATTATCATAAATAATTATCATCATAAAATCTCATCGGCAGCAAATTGGTTACTTATGTAACCACCATCATTTCAGGGACGTAGTCCAAGTGTTAGCAAAAACTTGTAGCATAATTTTCCTATGGTGACAATACATTTTGAAAAACTTAGGACAATTTCTTTAGTACCTACTTAGCCCGTTCCTACTACAAAACTTTCAATCGACGACAGGGTCACACAATACACAAGACTCGTCTCCGCGACTGGCATCGTATACCAGTCGCGCATCAGTTAACGGGAAAAATAAGCCCAATCCATCATGAATCTGTCACAGTTTCATAATGGACTGGACTAATTATTACCTAAATGAATCATGGCTACCGTAAGAATAGATTGCACGCAGTGCAGGCGGTGCAGGACGCGTCGACGACGTACCAAGACTGTCGCCGGTCTAGCCGTGACCCTCACGGGACAGACTCAGTTGATTAACATTTTTGTGGTCAATAATATAATTAACGCGGTCCAATCAACCATCTAAATTACTTTACCTACTCCTAGTGTAAGTGAAGCTGCTAAAAGTAACCAGGGGCGTGCATCAGTTTTCCAGCGCAGTAGGCACTGTAGATCTAACTAGTGGTAGTTGCACTGATCATTTTAAAATTCGTAATATTTAGGCCGAGCGACGGCGACGTGACGCGGACAAAGTCGCGAGCGGAAGGCTATGTTGGATATAAATTCGCTTACCATATATTGTCCCGCTTTCTTCAGACTGTAACTAATGTTCTGTATGTTATGTGAACTTACTTCCTAGTGAACTTGCTCTGCTCTTATCCTTTGGCACCTGGCGGTCGTGTGCGGTGGAGCGAATTTTTAACCACCACAGATATCTCAAAAATGCATGAATATAGGTAACATGACTCGTAAAGAATCACACATGTCATTTGAGCGATAGCCGTAGTGGCTTTTAGAAAAGCCGTTGTATTTGTTTTATGTCACTTCACATCACTCACGATCACGAATACCGGGTTTAATTAATTAATAAACGAGTAATAACACACATATTGAGAGGTATTTAAATTTAACTAGATTAAATAAAATTTAGAAATAAACACAGTCTTCGCTGTAGAAAACAAAAGACACGGAAAGCAAAATAATAAATTCGTATGGCGGCAACCAGCTAACCAAGTATAACTGTCGTAATATTTGGTATTAAAATGTCTGAAATTTTTACCTTTCTGTTGAGTTAAACTAATATTTGGCATAGGTCTATTGAATGAAACAATTTTTGTTTTATCTATGTACGAAAACTGTGCGAAAGGATACGTACGTAATTTCTGTAAGCAAATCGAATCCGGACAATCGGCACATTCTAATTTCTCCTTTATATTTTAATTATTGATTACCTATATTAAGCACAAACACACACAGCAATTTCTTTTTATCACAGTACAAACACTCGATCACTCAACAGTAATTATCTAATTAGGTCTCGCGCGCGTGTGATGCCAAGAAGACAAAAACGAACTAAAAACAAAATGGCAGGAACTTTCGTTGTTGCAAATTACATCCGTAATTATTAATAATTCTATAACTCAATCACGGATGCGGGCGGTTAACAATCACTCTTAAAATCAGCGAAATAAGGTTGAAACTCGTTGAACGTACACGCACTGCAGCGCGCGGAACTAGAAAGAGACGGGTCGGAAATCATCGGTTCATTTCGCGACAGTTCGTCTAAGTAAGCTCAACTACCTAACCCGGTTAAATTGAGAACATATGCATGTCCTTAGGACGACGCACATTTTCGGTAAACATTATACGCGGTTGTATTACCTTGACCAGTACTTTTTCTAATTTATGTTGTATGAAAGGCTGCTTGCATCGAATAGGCGATTCGGAGTCTGCCTACCTTAGAGTTAGGTACCTAAGTATTTAGTATTTAGCGAGGAAAAACTTATTGGGTGAGGTGTTGAATAGACGTTTTATTATAGAATATCTGAACCATATTAAACTAAATTAACTTTAAGTATATAATTAAATTAGTGGAAAATTAGTAGCATGTTATTTAGGTTTTTAATGAGGTAGGCACAGCAGCCTAATTGCCTATATGGTATGCACGCCCCTGAAAGTAACTGCAGTACCTATCTGCTTCAAAAGCCAGTCTCTGATTATCCGTAATAGCGGCTGCATCATGGCCACCGTAAGAATAGATTGCGTGCAGTGCGGGCGGGTGCAGGACGCGACGCACCAAGAATGCCGCCGGTCTAGTCGCGACCATCGCGGGACAGACTCACTTGATACACCTTTTTGTGGACAATAATCTACGCGGTTCAATCAACCTTCTATCTAGTTAGTTAGCCCTGTGAACTTGCAAAAAGAAGATTTTTGATCTTTTAAAGGAAAAAATTGTGATAGTTAAATACCACCAGCCCTGCAAGTAACTTTCAGGCGGGATTCGAATAGAACCCGCGCCCCCGGGAAATCAGCCCGAATCCCGAATTTTTTTTTCAAAGTTTATTTTGAACTTAAAAACATTTAGTTTAAGTAAGGTATTATTTCTAACTCTCTGCGCAAACAAAAAAAATAAGGGTCATAATTGACTGAAAACAAAGTGTTTTACGCAATATTGACCATTAATCATTAGTTTATAGGGTATATTATAAAGTGCTATTGGCAGACACACTTCCCCAATAAAGTGAGGCAAGTGTGACTAGGTATATCATTGAAGTACAATAGACAGAAACTTTTTCTTTAAAAATGCAAAGTCTATTCTACTTGATCGTGGGATCCAATCATTTGACGACTATATTACTTTTTAAACTTTGCGGGAATAGTTTAAGGGAGCAGAAATTATGAGGCAAGTGAGTCATACTACGTTGGGCAGGGATAGAAAACATTTTTAAATAAAAATCTTAACTCTTCACAGGGCACCGCACCAGTGTCCAGAGTACAAAGGAATATCAATATATTAATGTGAAAAAAGTGAAGTTGCTTAATGTTATTTCTATTATAAGTAATAACAAAACAGTAAAAAAATATTTAAATAAGCAATTAGAAATTATCTATCACTTAATTTCGAACAAAATGTTTGTAACCCCCCTGATTTGAGGCAAGTGTAACATATAGATACACTTGCCTCATGCAAAGTGGGCACACTTCCCCAGTTATTTTTTAATGACCGTAATTCTCTTGTTATCAACGATTCCAACAAAATATAAAGAGTAATAATAAGTTTGGTTAGTATTGAAACTATTAACGGGCACAAAATATAAAAACTCTTCAAGATCACCAAAATTTTTATCTATTGAAAAAGCACGTGTTAAGGGCCGGCGGTAAGTGAAAAGCGTAAAACAGCTTTCAGGGTTTTAAACTTTGAACATAGAATTAACGACAGATATTACTTTAAAAAATATGATAGTGAACAGTGGCCTTACCATGAGTTGATGCAAACTGTTTACGTTACCGTAAACTATCGTTTTGTCTCTTTCACTCGCACTGATTGTAAGCAGTATATCCGATAGTTTACGGTAACGTAAACAGTTTGCATCAACTCATGGTAGGGCCACAGGAATAGTTACTCTACAATAACACCGTGGTAAATTTTAAATATTTTACTCACGTTAATGGCAAAAAAAACGCAAACTTCACTAAAAACAGTAAAATCAACGTTTTTTGTTTTAAAGATATTGTTAAAGAAAAATAATCTTTTTAATAATATTTAATGTTAAATTAAATGACAATGAAACATAGAATTGATTCACCGCGCCATATTTTCCGTTTTTTATATAAATTGAGAACAGTCTGGCGTCAAAGATTGACAATTTTGAAGCGCGCTTCGCTCATACATTTTCGTATAGAACGCGAAGATAAATAAAACATTGTTTATATACAAGCCGCCCTAGCAGCAAAATTTAGTAAGCCCGCTGATTTCAAGGTGAGAGCACGTCGCTTTTTCTCAGCTTCTGACACTCGAAATCAGACTATCTGTACACAAACACTTTGAGCGGTGGTAAAGAAAAGGTAGGTAAAGTAAAATTTCCAAAAATCCGGAAAGCGATACAAATATCAGGACATAATTAGTTTTCCACTCAACAATTTGTTTGATACGTCATCACATCAGATATCTGGTCAAATCCTGGAGCCAGGAAGTGGCTGATGGAACTACTCACCAATTCAACGTACGTAACCACTTTGAATCGTCTAGATGAAAACTCTTGTGCAAAGTAGTTTCGAAAGTCTGATGCTAAAGTCAGGAGGTGGTTGATGGAACTCTTCAACAATTCAACGTAAACACTTCGAGTTTGGGCTTATTTGAATCGTCTTGATGAGAACTCTTGTACCAAGTAGTTTCCAAGGTCAAATTCTGGAGCAATTAAGTGGCTGATGGAACTCTTCATCAATTCAACGTAAACACTTCGAGTTTGGGCTTGTTTGAATCGTCTTGATGAGAACTCTTGTGCCAAGTAGTTTCGAAAGTGTGATGCTGGAGTCAGGAGGTGGTTGATGGAACTCTTCAACGATCCAACGTAAACACTTCGAGTTTGGGCTCATTTGAATCGTCTTGATGAGAACTCTTGTGCCAAGTAGTTTCCAAGGCCAAATTCTGGAGCCAGTAAGTGGCTGATGGAACTCTTTATCAATTCAACGTAAACACTTCGAGTTTGGGCTCGTTTGAATCGTCTTGATGAGAACTCTTGTGCCTAGTAGTTTCGAAAGTCTGATGCTGGAGTCAGGAAGTGTTTGATGGAACTCTTCAACGATCCAGCGTAAACATTTCGAGTTTGGGCTTATTTGAATCGTCTTGATGGAAACTCTAGTGCCAAGCAGTTTCGAAGGTAATGCTGGAGTCAGGAGATGGTTGATGGAACTCTTCAACGACTCAACGTAACCACTTCGAGTTTGGGCTCGTTTGAATCGTCTTGATAAAAACTCATGTGCCAAGTAATTTCCAAGGTCTAATTCTAGAGCCAGTAAGTGGCTAAGAAGGCTCAAAGTCACCCAGCGAGCAATGGAGAGAGCGATGCTTGGTATTTCCCTGTTCGATCGAATCAGAAATGATGAGATCCGCAGGAGAACTAAAACAACCGACATAGCTCGAAGGATTGCATCATTGAAGTGGCAGTGGGCGGGACACATAGCGCGGAGAACCGATGGCCGTTGGGGCGGAAAGGTTCTCGAATGGCGACCGCGTACCGGACGACGTTCCGTGGGCAGGCCCCCTACAAGGTGGACCGACGATCTGGTCAAGATCGCGGGAAGCCGCTGGATGCGGGCAGCGCAGGACCGATCGTTGTGGAGATCCTTGGGGGAGGCCTATGCCCAGCAGTGGGCGTCGTTCGGCTGACATGATGATGATGATGATGATGATGAAGTGGCTGATGGAACTCTTCATAAATTCAACGTAACTACTTTGAGTTTGGGTTCGTTTGAATTGTCTTGATAAGAACTCTTGAGCCAAGTTGTTTCCAAGGTCTATTGCTGGAGCCAGGAAATGGTTGATGGAACTCTTCAATGATTCAACGTAACCAGTTTGAATTGTCTTGATGAGAACTCTTGACAAGAAAACAGGAACGCAATGTTAAAATTTTTAAAAAATCCAAGATTGCGGCCCACTTTTTTGTGTGTGGGGCCAATTTTGGCAAAACTTGGGTTTTGGTACTATTTTGTCAAAAAAACAGCAACGCAATGTTAAAAATATTAAAAAATCCAAGATGGCGGCCAACTTTGTTGTTTGTGGGCCGATTTTGATAAAACTCGATTTTGGGTATTATTTTGACAAGAAAACAGGAACGCAATGTTAAAATTATTGAAAAGTCCAAGATGGCGGCCAACTTTTTTGTTTGTGGGCCGATTTAAATGAAACTCGGTTTTTGGTACTATTTTGACAAGAAAACAGCAACGCAATGTTAAAAATATTAAAAAATCCAAGATAGCGGCCAACTTTGTTGTTTGTGGGCCGATTTTGATAAAACTCGGTTTTGGGTACTATTTTGACAAGAAAACAGGAACGCAATGTTAAAATTATTGAAAAGTCCAAGATGGCGGCCAACTTTTTTGTTTGTGGGCCGATTTAAATGAAACTCGGTTTTTGGTACTATTTTCACAAGAAAACAGCAACGCAATGTTAAAAATATTATAAAATCCAAGACGGCGGCCAACGTTTTTGTTTATGGGCCGATTTTGATGAAACACGGTTTATGGTATCATTTTGATAAGAAAACAGGAACGCAATTATAAAATATAAAAAAATCCAAGATGGCGGCCAACGTTTTTGTTTGTTTATGGGCCGATTTTGATAAAAGTTGATTTTTGGAACTACTTAAACATGAAAACAGTAAAATTGACTCCAGACGAGAAAGCTCTTCAACAGTCAACAGCACTGACAAGAAATTTTATATATGCAAGTTATTTAAATTTTTACTTTTTTGCATTCACAATGCAGTTTTTATCATAGAAAATGGAAAATAAAGTATTTAGAAAAAATCGACCCGTCTCACAACCAGCTCCGATGGGACTCGAACCCATTTCCATTTTTCTTTATATATGCATTCAATTATGGTGGGTGATCCTGCACGGTGCACCTAAGGTTGGCCCCGGACGCGAGAACTCTGCAACGGTCAATAGCAATGCCATGAAATTTTCTATAAGCAATCCTTTATGATGGCCTGTTAAGTTTCTGTTCAGTTGGTCTCGATTTAGTTCAACAGTAAAAATTAAATAATTATAACTAAAAAAATTAAATAAACAAAAAAAATATACAAGCTTTTATTAGTTAAAACTAAAAAGTTTAAAAAATATTTAATTCAGATTGGAAATATGCCGTTTTATATTTCTGAGCCACTAAAGCTCCTTCGTCAATATCAAAATAATCCCATATCGCAATTACATATTTTATAACCCTGAAACTTTATAAGTATCATTTACTTACTGTGCCCGCGACTTCGTCCGCGTGGTATGGTGACTTTCGGCAGCATTTTTTATTTTTTGGCATATTATTTTGCAAATACACTTAGGCATATTGCCCGATTCCCCACATACGCTGCGCTACGCCGCCGCCGCTCATTGTGTATGGTGCGCGGCGTTTGGAAAGTTTCTTACTTCCGTTAATTTCAGTTTCACATTTTGTAACGACTCCGTAAATCTTTGTTTTTCTATTATCATTTTATTTTGTGGGCCGTAAGCTTTTTGTCGACGTCATTACACAAAAACTTTCATTCTCTATTTTTACCACCTGCTTAGTTTTCAATATTTACAGTAATTTTGCTCCACCAATTTTAAATTAAAAGTTAGAATCGCACCGTCCTCTTTTTTTAATGCTCTTCTCTGTGCCATTTCTAGAAGCTACCGTGTAAATGCAATCTGTGACATGGTCGAATAAAAATGGAGATTTTTTGTGGCAGTAAAAATTTAGTTTTATTTATTCGAACGCATCGAATTAGTGGACACCACCTTTAGAGTAAAATTAATACAAACTTTGAATGTCGTATTTATTTGTATCTAATCAAAAGCCTAAATAATAAGGTTCAAGTTTCTAGCTTTAAAATTAACGTAATTTTCATACAAATTTTCGTCTCCTATTTCAACCCCTTACAGCCCTTTTTTCGCATTAAAAAGCAGCTTATGTTTTTTCTCAGGCTCTAGATTATCTCTGTACCAAATTTTATTGAAATCGGTTCAGTGGTTTAGGTGTGATTGCGTAACACACAGACAGACAGAGTTACTTTCGCATTTAAAACATTTGTGTACGTAATATGTAATATATTTCAATTTATATTAATTGTGTACTAGTCACTGTTTCAAGCTTTCAAATAAAAGCGTGTTGTAGTGTGTGCACCTCGCCTCATATAATATGTTATGATACATGCATTATTAGGCAGTAATAAACGCAACATTGACCTATCAAGTCGTTTCAATTATTGTCTCCCGGGTCCCACATTGCATGGCGACCCTGCCAGTGCTGCCTTGTGGCAGCGCTGCGCTGAGATGGTTTTTATATAGAAATAATTTATAAAAGTTCCTGTGACTATGACACAATATACCTATATAAAGTGAAAGTGAAAATGACAAAAACAATACCAGAAACTATATTTTTATGCGACATTATTGTTGAAAAACCTATGTGCAAATAATTATCATGTGAAAAACTATTTTAGTGCCCTATAACTTACTTATATTAGGTATTTTTATATTAAAGTACCTACACAAAGCTTAATCAGAATACTTTCTCTTGAAATTATGAACTGCAACTTCAAAAACAAAACAAAATGAACTATCGAAAAATTTTAAATGTGGATTAGTGAAAAATAAATTATCAGCGGGCTGATCTCGATACTCCGACCCGAGCGATGTGTGATTAAGCGAGTGATGAGCTGGGCGCCGGGAGACGATGGAGTCGGATGAGGAGGCAGCCGCGAGATGTCCAGACCAGGAAATTAGGCAAACTCGATTGTGTCGTGATCGATTGTCGTATAATCGTAAAGTTCAGTGCTAAATTAATTACTAATTAGTTCCTAACCAATTGAAATTCGTATTTTTATTTGATTTTGTTAAAATTTACGTTTCTAATTTTATTAAGATTTCCAAATTGATAATGCGTATTTTTGAAGCTCTAAGTGTAATAAAAAAAAAGAGGTTAAAAGTGTAGGATTTTATAATTTTTTAAGAGCAAAATTTGTGTAATTCTTCTATTGAAAATGGAAAAGTGTAATTTCTAAAACAAATATTTCTGTATTTTTTTTATAAGTAAGTACTTACTGTTCTATTTTTACTATAGTGATATTTTTTAAATACATAATATACTTTTTACTGAAATTAAAAAGGTAATAACTTTTATCAGAGAAGCGGAAGTAATTTAGCTCCTTTATTTTAATTTCTTAAAACTAAACAATGTAGGTAACTGTTTAGCATTATTATTTTATAATCGGTTTATTGTATTTTTTTTAATGTAATATCTACAAAAATAAGAACAGTTGGTAACGACTAGTTTTGATATACCTATTTATCTTGTTAATAAATAATAACTTCACTCTAAAACGTTTCAAGTATTTTGTTGTGCGAACATTGATTATATGATATACTTATAACGAAAGCTTATTTATCTTATTTTAGTTTTTTTAATTAATTTTTTTAAGGATATTTTACACTGTTGGCAACTATTTTTTTTTATGAACCTTTAAAATGAATTTAATAGTTAACTAGAAGTTTGTTGATTTTGATTTTACGTAATGTACTAATCCGGGTTATGTGTCTGATCTTTTATCATTTATTTTATGCAGAAATGTACCTATTACTTATTTTATTATAAGGTTGTTTTCCTTAATTTTACTTGGTACTTTGAGTAAAGTAATATGAATCAGTTTATCATGCCATTATGGATTGCTTAGTATTAATAAACTTAGTATTTTCTTTATTTTTTTTGCTATAGTCAAAAACGTAATATTTATAAATTATAATTACTTACTTAAACATACATAACAAACAAACTTTTAACGTTAAAATCGTTAACTACATCTTTATTTCAGTTACTTAGGTATTTTTTTTTGCTGACCTAACAACACGTGCAGAGTAACTGTGGCGTGCCGTAAATAGGTAAGTACCTATACGTATAACTTTAAGACAAAGTCAATTTACCGAATATATTTTCCATAATTAATTGAGACAGTTTATGAAGGTATATAAATAAATGACGACTATTGCTTCTGGTACGAAATTATTTGAAAGTTACTATTGTTCTTTAGTATTGATTGATTTTTATTTCACATTTTAGTGCCTTTATTTTGAATTTTTATGCAAATCTTTTCATATAGGTACTTAAATACATAAGTACTAAAAATAAAATATAAGTATTGTAGTACATATTACATCTTTCATCATCATTCTTTCATCATTCTTTATACAGCAATTTACTTATAATAGAAAATTTTCATTTTATATCTTTGTTTTTATTTAAAGATTTTAGTTTAATTACTTATGTTATGACATTCATTTTTGTTTGATTTTATAGACTGACATTTACAGTTTGGTAAAATAAAGATATCGAAAATTCAAGGCATATTTTAGACAGAATTCTTAATTGCTCTTGCAGGACTTTACTACTACACCAGTAGCTTTGTTTTAATTAAAGCAAAAACAATGGTTTTTTTTTTCAGGACTTACTAATTTGAATTACGGTTTTATCTAATGAGAACATGATCGGAATTTTATGTCTATGATTGTTTTTCTTATTTACGTATTTTATCAAAAGTATGTAGTATAGCTTGTGTTATTTGGTATTTTTACAGTTTTTTTTATTATGAAATAAAACAGTGGTATAAAAATCATTTCCAGTTAAGTATATTCTATTTTGTCGCAATTTGTTTTAATAGTTCATTTCATTACTGTTAGCGACTCTAGAATTAAAGCATTTTAAAAGTTAACATTTATTTATATTAATTTGAAGTTATCTGAGTGTACTTATTCAATGTCAACATCTAAAAACAAGTTAGAATCAAAGTAAAGTCTAATGTAAAAGAGTAATGTTTTGTTTAAATTTATTTAAAGATAGATTAAAGTTTCAATAATTGTTTGTTGTAATTTCAGTTGGAATGTCTAACGTATTAGGTATGGTCATCGTATTTCTTTATCGTTCCCATTTCCAGATGATAATGCTTAGCTTGCGTTAGTGGAAGCGAAGTAGTAACTTAATGCTTCTGTAAATAATGTCGCACAAGTCGTCGTTCTAGAAATGATGATCTTGCTTGTTTAAATAAAATTACAAATATAATGTTATCTTAATAATGGGTATGATTTTTTTTTGTTCGAGAATAAAAGATGTTTTTCTGGGGAGAAAGATTAATCATCATACTACCAGATTCTTTTTTTAGTATTTTTTTTTAGTAATGTAGTCAAAAGTTTTGATAGAGTTATATGGTTTTAAATGGATTGATTTGGATTTAGCTAGCTGTATTAAAAATCTTTTTGTAACGAGTAGTGTGCAATTAGGTACAGCATGAAAAGAAGTTAGGTATTGGGATAGTTTAAGTTAGCTGTATTAAAAATCTTTTTGTAACGAATTGTTTGCAATTAGGTACAGCACAAATGGAAGTTATGAATTGGAAATGTAGTTATATTTATGAATGGCTTGGGACCGATGTGTTTGTGTTTATTTAAGGTTGTAAGCGAATAATACAGTTTATAAGGTATCTTTCGCAATTGGACTGATCACCCGAGAGCTTGGAATACTCTTGTAAACTCTAATATTCACATTTTGGTATTGTGTTTATTATGATTGGTTTGGTATGTAAGTTATGTGTTATATGCTCCAAATAAGGTACACGTGATGTTGTAATGGTACACGGAGGGTCAGATCCTTCCATTCGATCATGGTGCGAACGAGCTTTCCTCCGTGAGATAAGTTGGAGTCCAAAGAGGCTTAAAACTTGACCCCCAATGTTAGGTTATGCGCATAACCCAAAATGGCACAAAGTTGTCCATTTTATATATAAAAGTGTATAAATAAGAGTCGCGACTATAAATAAATAAATGAGTGTACCAAATAAAATAAATAAAAGGCCGGCGCCGAGCCATTTATGTTATGATAGGCAAAGTACCTATGTTATATTGTTGTGATAAGTGTACCAATGATGTATGAAGATATTATGAAGTAATTATGAGCATGAGTATGGAATAAGTGTGGTTCAAAAGAAGTACTTACGTAATAAGTGGAGAATAATGAATTATTGATATGAATTTATTGAAAAGAAGAAAAGTTATTTAAAGCTAGATTTTGGTTAACTGAATAGAGAATTATTTAAAGAGTTGATTTTAAAGTTGAGAATATAAGTTAAAAGCGAAGTATAATTCATGAGTACCTATGTAAATTGGTAGTATGATGACGACATGACATTAAGTAAGTAATTATGTGTAGAAAAACAAAAGGTTTAATAAAATAACTTTAACCAAGCAGTAGGTAAGTAATAGAAGTTTTACGGAGATAAGTAGATAAATATATTTCAACGTTTGTTTTGCTATTTTAAGAGCAATAAGTTAATTTTATACATTATTATTAAAATCGATGACCAACCCAATGACACCTAATATTTTTTTTAAACGTTAGCAAAGTCAAATTTAATGTTGTGCCATTATTATTTTAAAATAAATTTTCTTTTTATCATAAAGTTTTCGTAACGATTAGTGTACAAACGTAAACGTTGCCAACAGTGATACAACAGTGATACAAACAGTGTTAGATAAGTCGATTTGTTTAGTATAACTTTCTTGTGCCTAAGCAAGAATTTCATTTTTTGTTAATTAAGATGATAGATTAGCATTGTAAGATTTTTTGTCTCTGTTGCTTCAAAATTTTTAGTAAGTAAGTAAGAACCTATTATCTGATGATTTTGGTTCTGTGCTCTGCAGTGCTAATTAACTATGTTAATAAGATTGGTACCTATTACCGATATGATACTTATTGATAAGATTTTGATTGTTTTGTTCTGTTGCGAAAAATATTAAAGTTATTGTTTTGTTTCTGTCTTTTATATTGTATAAGTGATTTCATGAAAGTAAATATTTAGAAAAACAATAATAACTATGCAAACAAAGTATAATATTATTACTTAATTTAAGTTCTATTTTTTTTCTCAAATTGTTTTACTATTTTCAAAATAAACTTGATATTGATGATAACAATAATAAAATAACTGTTGTGTACTTTAAAATCAATAATTGAATTAGTATAAAATATGTGTATGAGAAATTGGTTTTTGAACATACTTAAACTCCTTTAAGTAATATTTTTTTTAAATAAAAGTGTTTTTAGTGTACCTATCTAAAAAATATCAGACAGCTTTCAAAATGTATATTTAAAAAAAATACTCTAAAGTTTTTATTGTAATAACAAAAACAAATGTATTTATTTTTCTTTTTCAAAAAAACGGGGGAGGTGTAGTGTGTGCACCTCGCCTCATATAATATGTTATGATACATGCATTATTAGGCAGTAATAAACGCAACATTGACCTATCAAGTCGTTTCAATTATTGTCTCCCGGGTCCCACATTGCAGTGTTACATTTTAATAACGGCAAAAGAAAGAGAAAAAACTAAAGTTAACAACCTTTTTGACCTTTTGTAATTTTTTACACTGCGTTCTTGTTTTATTGTCAAAATAGTACCAAAAACCGAGTTTCATCGAAATCGGCTTATAAAAAAAAGAGTTGGCCGCTATCCTGGATTTTTTTATATTTTTAACATTGCGTTTTAGTTTTCGTGTCAAAATAGTACAAAAAACCAAGTTTCATCGAATTCGGCCCACAAACAAAGAAGTTGGCCGCCATCTTAGATTTTTTAATATTTTTAATATTGCGTTGCTGTTTTCTTGACAAAATAGTACCAAAACCCAAGTTTCATCGAAATTGACCCACAAACAAAAAAGTTGGCCGCCATCTTGGATTTTTTAATATTTTTAATATTGCGTTGCTGTTTTCTTGACAAAATAGTACCAAAACCCGAGTTTCATCGAAATTGACCCACAAACAAAAAAGTTGGCCGCCATCTTGGATTTTTTTATTTTAATATTGCGTTGCTGTTTTATTGACAAAATAGTACCAAAACCCGAGTTTCATCGAAATTGACCCACAAACAAAAAAGTTGGCCGCCATCTTGGATTTTTTAATATTTTTAATATTGCGTTGCTGTTTTCTTGACAAAATAGTACCAAAATCCGAGTTTCATCGAAATTGACCCACAAACAAAAAAGTTGGCCGCCATCTTGGATTTTTTTATATTTTTAATATTGCGTTGCTGTTTTCTTGACAAAATAGTACCAAAACCCGAGTTTTATCGAAATTGACCCACAAACAAAAAAGTTGGCCGCCATCTTGGATTTTTTAATATTTTTAATATTGCGTTGCTGTTTTCTTGACAAAATAGTACCAAAACCCGAGTTTCATCGAAATTGACCCACAAACAAAAAAGTTGGCCGCCATCTTGGATTTTTTTATATTTTTAATATTGCATTGCTGTTTTCTTGACAAAATAGTACCAAAACCCGAGTTTCATCGAAATTGACCCACAAACAAAAAAGTTGGCCGCCATCTTGGATTTTTTAATATTTTTAATATTGCGTTGCTGTTTTCTTGACAAAAGAGTACCAAAACCCGAGTTTCATCGAAATTGACCCACAAACAAGAAAGTTGGCCGCCATCTTGGATTTTTAATATATTTGATATTGCGTTGCGTTGCTGTTTTCTTGTCAAAATAGTACCAAACACCGAGTTTCATCAAAATTGACCTTACAAAAGAGTTGGCCGCCATCTTGATTTTTTTAATATTTTTAACATTTCGTTGCTGTTTTCTTGTCAAAATAGTACCAAAAACCGAGTTTCATCTAAATCGGCCCACAAACAAAAAAGTTGGCCGCCATGAAGAGCTCTCATGAAGACAATTCAAACGAGCCCAAAAATGAACTTGTTACGTTAAACCGTTGAAGAGTTCCATCAGCCACTTCCTGGCTCCAGCAATAGAGCTTGGAAACTACTTGGCAAAAGAGTTCTCATCAAGACAATTCAAACGAGCCCAAACTCAAAGTGGTTACGTTTATTTGTTCAGGAGTGCCATCATCCACTTCCTGACTCCAGCATCAGACCTTCGAAACTACTTGGCACAATAGTTCTCATCAAGACGATTCAAATAAGCCCAAACTCGAAATGTTTACGTTGGATCGTTGAAGAGTTCCATCAACCACCTCCTGACTCCAGCATCAGACTTTTGAAACTACTTGGCACAAGAGTTCTCATCAAGACGATTCAAACGAGCCCAAACTCGAAGTGTTTACGTTGAATTGATAAAGAGTTCTCATCAAGACGATTCAAACGAGCCCTAACTCGAAGTGTTTACGTTGAATTGATAAAGAGTTCCATCAGCCACTTACTGGCTCCAGAATTTGACCTTGGAAACTACTTGGCACAAGAGTTCTCATCAAGACGATTATAATAAGCCCAAACTCGAAGTGTTTACGTTGGATCGTTGAAGAGTTCCATGAACCACCTCCTGACTCCAGCATCAGACTTTCGAAACAACTTAGCAGAAGAGTTCTCATCAAGACTATTCAAACAAGCCCAAACTAGAAGTGTTTACGTTGAATTCTTGGAAACTTCTTGGCACCAAAGTTTTGATCAAGACCATTCAAATGAGCCCAAGCTCGAAGTGGTTACGTTGAATTGTTGAAGAGTTCCATCAACCACCTCCTGACTCTAGCATCAGACGTAGGAAACTACTTGGCACAAGAGTTCTCAGCAAGACTATTCAAATGAGCCCAAACTCCCAACTGGTTACGTTGAAATGTTGAGGAGTTCCTTTGACTGTCTGTAAGATGCTGTATCAGCCCCCAGATGTCAAACATGGCAAATCAAACGCATCAAATACGTAAAGTTACTTTCTGACAAAAAAAAACAGTTATTACTTTTATTTTCTGAATTACATTTTTTCGTGCTAGGGCGGAGAAGTTTGTGTGAGTGAAGGCACACATATACAGATTAGCTTCGTCAATACCTACGCGCTGGCTTACAGCCGGCCCTTAACTCTAGTTCGTCTTAAAAAATGTGTCAGGTTTTAAAATGGTGACAGCTTCAAAAGTATTTGACAATGCCATCTAAATTGAAATTTGTTTTACAGTGCCACAACCTTTTCTGTTCCGGTGACAGCGGCGCTACGTACGTTTTTCTTTTTTTTGTAGCGATTTAACCGGCCCCGACTTCTAAGAACTTCAGCCGCCAGCAGCGCTATGGTTGGACATAAACTTGACAGTAAAATGACATTAAAAAAACACGTTAGTTTCACATTTTGGCCACCGGAACAGAAAAGTTTGTGGCACTGTAGATTCTGTGACTGTAGTCACAGCAACAGACGTCACTGCCAACAAAAGCTCAAATAGTTTTCAAAATATAAAGGGCATCCACACTTGCCCCCTAGCTACACTTCCCCACACTGACCTTACTTACCTATTTACGGGTCCTTCCACATTATACCGGCGATTTTTCTACCGGCAAATATTATTCCACTTTCAACCGGCACCTTAGAAAGTTAGGTATAATAGACAATAAAGGAAATTATATTTAATTAATTCATAGGTGTAAATGGTAGGTTTAACATAAATAAAAAGGTCAAAAATAGTAATCAATTCTTTATTAAGACCTATACTTTATGATAACTAAATAAATATCATTCTCTCAAAACCGTAGGTATACAAGCAACAGACTAAAATTTTAATAGATAATTAAAGATTAAACTAAAAAAAAATATATCCTCAGTCACTCAGGTAAAATAACAATCAGTCTTATTTTTCTTATGTTGTGACTAGCGGCTGCCCGCGGCTTCGCCCGCGTGGACTACACGACGACGTCATTACGAGTTATTAAATAAATTTGTAAGATAAAAAACAGTTATTTCGATCTTCAAAATAAATTACAGCCTATGGGCGTTTGTGCACTACCACTGAATTTTACCGATCCGGAAAAAATCGGATGCTTGTATTTTAATAATTAATCATTTATATTAGTAATTAATTAAATACAAGCATCCGTTTTTTTCCGGATCGGTAAAATTCAGTGGTAGTGCACAAACGCCCTATATGTTGCCTAGGGCCAATAGCTATATAAAAAAAGTTTCATCCATGTCATGTACGAGAATCAATTCTTAAGAAAATCTTTTATTTGAAGTACCTATTTGACTGTCAAGATATTATAAGAACTTGTAAAAAGTAGTAGTTGTGATATCACATACGTAAACAGATAGTGCTCATTCGCTCAACAACCTTCCTTAAGGCGCTATTTTCGTATATCTTAAGCTTCTGTCTGTCTTCTATCTGGGCTCTTGGGGGACATCAAATGTGCCAGACTTTAGATTATTGTATTTCAATAGAAAATACTTATCACGCTGAACAACTTCTCTTATAAGACTGACTATATAGCTGGTCTGCTAGGGTTCCACATCAGTTGTACCAGACCATCGTTATTTTTACGTCCATATAAAATGTTCGTCACGTTAAACAAGTTAAACAACTCGGACAACAGACAGACAGACAAAAAAATTAAAAACCATATTGTTGGTATCTGTTTCGTTAAAAAAGACCCCTGGAGGTATTTTTTTCTATTTCTTTTCATTGTACGGAATCGGCTCGTTTACAGTTTTATTATATTGTGCCTAGGACCCTTTTTTTTACTTGTAAACCCAAAACACTAAACTAACTGTTGGATCCTATAGCAGTCTAATAGAAAAGTGTAATTATTTAAATTTCTTATTGTTTTATTAGAATAATTTTGCTATAAATTCACTATTTTTTTTTTGCCGGTTGAAAAAGGAATAGGTTGCCGGTAGAATCTGGAATTAAATATTAATTTAAAAATCGCCGGTAGAATGTGGAATAGAAACCGGTAGAATTTGGAAAAAATATTCACCGGTTGAAAAATCGCCGGTAGAAAGTGGAAGGACCCCCTATTTACAGAATAGCATTGTGAATGCATAAAAATAGTTTAAAGTTTTAATTTTGATCTTTTATCAGTTTATAATTGACTTAGGTATGCTCAAATAGGGATCGACCTTCACCCATCTGTTTAGTGGGTGAAAAGTGTTTTATATCAAATCAAGTATGTATACTACATAATGTATTATTACGAGTACCTATGTTGGTTAAAACAATAAATTATCCTAGTCAGACAGGTTTTTTTATTTTTATCGCAACTTTTTTAAACGAAAATTGCACGACAATATAAGATTAGATTGATTTTGGCAAAATATAATAACATTTTAATAGATTTCATATAATGCGTCGAGTGGATACGGCAGACAAATAAAGTTATCGAAGTGGTAGAAGAAATCGGACGCAGAAAGTTGAGATGGTCAGCAAGACATATTGGTAGGATGAACCACACCTGGGGCCGAGAAGACTGCTCAAATGGCAACCTCGGTTAAGACGGCCCAGGACGGCCGAGAGATGGCTAGATAGGTAAACAATATCCAGATTCCAGAGGCAAGTTGGCACCAACCAGTAAGCAGACCGGAAGGGGGAATGGAAAATGAGAGAGGTGGCCAGTGGCGGAGTAACAGGGGGGCGGACAAACGCTTTATGTTGCTTTGAAAAATCCTATTTGACGACCGATTTGGCGCAGGGGTAGGCTACCCACCTTCTGCGCCAGTAGTCTCGGGTTCGATTCCCGAACAAGACAAATATTTGTGTGCATGAACATGTCTATTTGTCTTGGTCTGGGTGTTTACTATGTATACAGGATTAATTTTTGAACACCATCCAAATTTTTAAGATTGTCTCAGAATCAGTAAGTGAACAACTTTCTCCTAGAAACATGGGTCGAAATATGACATAAAATGACCTTTCATACAAATCAGACTGATTACGCGATCGATTTAGTATGGGAAGTCCAAAAATTTTTGTCGTATTTCGACCCATGTTTCTAGGAGAAAGTTGTTCACTTATCGATTCTGAGACGAGCATAAAAATTTGGACGGTGTTCAAAAATTAACCCTGTATTAAGTTTAGTATCTATTTACAAACAAAACGTATTTAAGTACTTACTTATATATTTATCCGTTATCAAGTTTTCCATGATACAGTTTCTTAATGAAATTAAAATGGGCTTAGATAATTGGTGTGAATGTAAGTTTTTTTTTTAAACACGCGTCTCGAGCAACTAGCCTGGAGTAGAGGCCCCCCAAACGCCTCCTTGTTCCATAGGCAAATCCTAAACAAGTTGCCAAATGGGTCAGGCCGTAGATTTTGCCACATTCGAGGGTACAAAAGTCTCCGCCTCATATAATTTTAAATACTTATAGTACTCTTAGAAATTTCTCAATCTTATCATCGTGTTTCCTAAGAAATAGCAAACCAAGGCAGATATAGATATTTGGATATGTTTATAGATTTGGAAAACTATTTGACATTTCCCTCCCAAAAGTGACGGATTTTTTATAAAAAACGCGAATCCGCATTGGTAGGTGTCCAGCTTAAACATCGATAAAATTATCATTTTTTAACTTATTGATGAGCTGTTTGATTTGACGTTATAAAATAATAATAAGGTTGCCATTCCTTTAATATCTTTGCGTATTTCCTAAGAAAAAAGATAAATTTTCGGCAATAAGTTTTTTTTTGAAAAACCATTTTTTTGCGCTACTTATATTGCGCAACCATTTTCACCCATATTATGGTTTTAAAACATTTATTAAGATTTTGTTTGAGTGCTGGCATCACCAAACAATCGTATTCTATGGTCAATGCAGCGTTGACGACCATATTTTTTGACATTTCGGTGTCAACTCCGATCAAAGTGAAAAGTGTCGCCTACTTTGCAGAGTGCATTTTTTGAGATTTCAAGGTAAGTTTTTGATTAAAACTTATAATTGTTGTTGCGCATGGTTAAATTAGATGTGTGTGATCTGTATATGTTAAATAAGCCTTGTAAAATAGTATATTTTAAGAGTTATAATCGATTTCATTTGCGCCTCGGTTCCGCAAAACTGCCTTTATGCCACTTTGCGATACCGGTTGCGTAGAAATTGCGCCACTTATTTTACGCTATTGAATAATAGTGCATGCACACAAGACTTTCAAGTGTTTTTATTATTTTGAAATTACTTTTAGCTGTAATTCCGCTAAAAAACATGACTAGCATTACTATTAATTGATTTGTTAGCTTTTATTAATATTCTATAAGTACAGGGTGTTCGGCAGAACGTTAAACATACAAAAATAGGGGTAGGTGCGGTGGTCTGCTACCTAACCAGCCCCAAAGATTTTACCTAGGTCCAAAGTTTTTTTTATTTTGTATTTTATAAGTTTTGGAATTTCGTCACTTTCATACTAACTTTTAAACCCATCTAACTTTTTTCTTTATTGACAGATCTATTTTTTTTTTATTTTTGGCATCTTAATGGTTGGCAGGTCCTTTTAATAGTGATACTTCAAGCAGGTTGTTGCTAGAGTCAAAGTTATGGAAAGAATGGAAATGGTAAAGTTGTATAATATTTATACATATAATTAATAATGAATAATACCAAATACCTCCATCTAACAAATTAAATGTATTTGTATTTTTTGTAAATTGAACAAATCATACATACTTACTAGTTTTTGTCATCCTGTTTAACTTTTCATTGTGCGCAATATATAAAAAAGAATTACTCATAGGTACATTATTGTTAATTATTAATTAAACATACTTACATACCAACATCGTGTTTCTTTTTCTAGTTTGATGCAATACCTCTTGTTAGTACATGTTTGTTAAATAAAATCACATTAATGTACGTGCTCCTTAATAATTTTGCGCTACCATTTTGCGCCACTTTGTGCGCCCGACTCGTAGAAAATTTTGCGTCACCATTGCGCTATTTGTGGCAAAATCTACGGCCTGACCCAAATATAAAAGGAGCCAAATATCAAAACCGCCAAACGCCTTAAACGCTAGATACATACCTACTAAATTAATTAAAAATCTTCATCTTTAGCGAAATATTCAATAAAGTCCTGGGGCCTTACCACAAGCTCTTATAGCAGTTATTTTTAAGCCTTAAAAAAAACTGCCTTGCTTATCGGTACCATGAACCATAACAATAGCAGCGCTCAGGGCCGCGCCGCCCCTGTGTGCGAAGTGTGCGGCGCACACAGGCGCCAAGACAATAGGGGCGCCGAAATTATTATAATTATCGAAATTATTTTTTTAATACAGTTGCTCAAAAAGTGGCGTATTGCAGGGACGTATAGCGTTCGGGATATGGGCTATTACACACTCGAACTTTTTCTTTACCTTTCCCGAACTCGTGCGTTTTCTTTCCCAACTGTCAAAATATTGTCTATTAAAAAGAAAAAACCAACCACGAAGTTTTTCCAAAAAAATCATAGAAGTTTTTATGATTCATGCAAATATTTCTAAAAAGAAGCTACTAATTTGTTTCAATATCAGATTTAAAAGTAATTTTAATTATACATTAAATTAATATTAGTATCGGCCAAATTAAATTTATGAATATAAAAAATACATAAAATTGGCTGTATGACCACAGATTACTAAATATGGTATGACGTGCACTATTTACCATAGTATCTGCTTATAGGAGTTTGCGCAAGTAAGTGAAAAGAAAATGAGAGACCTTATTTCTTAATTTTCTAAATTAGTTTTTTCTGGTTTTTGTTGTGGTAGGTACTTAGTATGGTGGAATTAGTGCAATAATGTGGCTTTAATGGAAAACGATGTGGTAAAAGAGAGAAATAAGGAAAGGCGCTCCTGTAGGATTCGGATTGCTTTTGTTAGGTTTCATTTCATTTCATCTCATTTAATTTAATTTTCATTTCATATCAATAAAAAAATTCTACTGAAGCCTTGGCTGTATGATCATAGTTTCCTTTGCCAACCCAGAATGGGTGAAGAAAACAAAAAAAAGTCTCTGCTTATATTCTTTTACGATTAGTTAGTTAAGTTTATTGTGTTTTATTAAATTGCTTAATTTTTTCGCAACTGTATTAAAAATAGTTGTTCAGTACACGTGCGGAACCGTCATTGCAACTTGTTCCGACTCTTTGCAATGACAGGCTTTCCGCACTTGTAATGAAATCTACTATTTTAATACAGTTGCTCAAAAAGTGGCGTATTGCAGGGACGTATAGCGTTCGGGATGTGGGCTATTACACACTCGAACTTTTTCTTTACCTTTCCCGAACTCGTGCGTTTTCTTTCCCAACTGTCAAAATATTGTCTATTAAAAAGAAAAAACCAACCACGAAGTTTTTACTAAAAAAAATCATAGAAGTTTTTATGATTCATGCAAATATTTCTAAAAAGAAGCTACTAATTTGTTTCAGTCAGATCACATATCAGATTTAAAAGTAATTTTAATTACACATTAAATTAATATTAGTATCGGCCAAATTAAATTTATGAATATAAAAAATACATAAAATTGGCTGTATGACCACAGATTACTAAATATGGTATGACGTGCACTATTCACCATAGTATCAGCCTATAGGAGTTTGCGCAAGTAAGTGAAAAGAAAATGAGGGACCTTATTTCTTAATTTTCTAGATTCGTTTTTTCTGGTTTTTATTGTGGTAGGTCCTTAGTATGGTGGAATTAGTGCAATAATGTGGCTTTAATGGAAAACGATGTGGTAAAAGAGAGAAATAAGGAAAGGCGCTCCTGTAGGATTCGGATTGCTTTTGTTAGGTTTCATTTCATTTCGTCTCATTTAATTTAATTTTCATTTCATATCAATAAAAAAATTCTACTGAAGCCTTGGCTGTATGATCATAGTTTCCTTTGCCAACCCAGAATGGGTGAAGAAAACAAAAAAAAAGTCTCTGCTTATATTCTTTTACGATTAGATAGTTGAGTTTATTGTTTTTTATTATTTTATTAAATTGCTTAATTTTTTCGCAACTGTATTAAAAATTGTTGTTCAGTACACGTGCGGAACCGTCATTGCAACTTGTTCCGACTGTCAACCCTCACCTTCGGCTGCGCCTCGGCTCGGGTAGACATTTGTCGGAACTCTTTGCAATGACAGGCTTTCCGCACTTGTAATGAAATCTACTATTGTTACACTTACACACCAACATATTTCTTTGCAGTGGAGTATCGATATATAAGACGGTATAATAGGCGCAACAAATGCCTCGTAAACAACAAATTTATTAATTAATAAATTTTAATAATTTATTTAATTTATTGCTTCTGTTGAAGCTATTTGATTCAAAACATAAAAATAAATTCTGCGAGGGAGTTGGTGATTGGCAACATCTAGCTTTGTATTGCAGCAGACATGAGAAAAGTTCTGGTCATTTCAATAAATTTTAAAAAAATTACAGATTTGTGTCACGTTCTTAATAATGGTGTATCATATGATCAGAAGGCAAAATATGACGCTAAATATATAGCAGAAAAAATATAATATAAAATATTGCATAGGTTTAATATTGACAAAAGTAAATTATGTGAGCAAAATTCTGCAGTTCATCGATATGAATAATATGCAAGTTGCTTTATATGCTTTAACGGAATTATAGAAGTTTTTGATACAAATTAGAACTGACGCAAATTTTGAAGAAATTTTAAATGATGCCATGAAAATTGCCGAAAAATTTGATGTCGAGGTTAAATTTGAAACTTCCAGATCCAGACCCCTAAGACGTCGTAAGACTCCAAAGAGTTTTGATTATGAACACGAAGACCACACTATAAATGATCCGAAAATCGCTTTTAAAATTAATGTATTTTTTTAATATTTTGGATCAAGCTTTATCCTCCGTAGACGAAAGATTTAATTTATTGAATAATCAAAATATAAACGATCCGAAAATCGCTTTTAAAATTAATGTATTTTTTTATATATTGGATCAAACTTTATCCTCCGTAGACGAAAGATTTAATTTATTGAATTATCAAAATGACCTGTTTATTTTTTTATCTAAACTAAGAGATGACCAAGAACAAAGTTAATTAAGAATTAGCTGTCATCGTTTGCAGGAAAAACTTACAGCAAATGATTCGTTGGTCATTAACGCCGATGATTTGTGTGAAGAAATTATGTCATGTCAATCTTTAAAAAAAAAAAAAATGATGTGGCGAACATTCTCGAATTTATATACAGTGTGCCCCTCGATATGGTGCACAAACGAAAAGAGTGTTGACTATACCGGATTTCATCGACAAAATAAATATAAAAAAAAAAATAAAAAAATTATATTGCTCATGTTACAATGTATTTAAAAAAATAAATTCCGTTTAGGTCCTTTTGTCATAAAAAGTTAATAGTTTTTGAACCAAAAGAGATATCGTCATAAAATAAACGCTAATATACTTGTGAAGGATTGGAAAATAAGTGGAAGAGTGAAATGAATTCCTAAAAGATGACTAACATTACAAAAAAGAGACAAAATCAAACATTTTCGATTTTTTTTTTACCCTTTTTTTCATTATTAGCGATTTATGCAAAATAATCCCATTATACATTTTTATTGTCCATATTTTCTTGTTATTCATTGCATCTGCTTTGTAAAAAAAAAATCAACGCTCTATCCCGTCCCGTTTGCTTGCGATACACTGTTAACTGCGGACGTCAACAAAAAAAGTCAATGTTGAATAGCGTTAATCGACCAAATAAAGTTGCATTTCATAACGATATATCTTCTGGTTCGAAAATGATTAATTTTGTACGTCAAAAGGACTTTAAAAAATATTTTTTTAAATAGGTATTTCGTAACATGTGAAATATATTTTTTATTTTTATTATATTTTTTTTAATTTTATTTGTCGATTAAATCGGGTAAAGTGAACGCCCTTTTCGTTTGTGCACCATATCGAGAGGCACACTGTATTTAAACAATTTGACAGCTGTATATTCTAACATCACAATAGCAACTAGAGTGAGTGTCAGATAACTCTGCGCGTGACTGGGGCGTTTTTGGCGCTAGTGTCAGTACATTTTTTGTTCTAAGCATTAGGAAAATATTAGTATTCGATTTTGACCGCGTGCAGACTTAATTGGCGCGCACTCTATGCCAGTTAACGTAGCAAGTGCGGAAAGGTCACTTTCTAAATTAAAACTAATAAAAAATTACCTGCGCTCAAACATGAGCCAGGAAAGATTGTCAAATTTAGCAACAATATCCATAGAGGAGGCCATATTAGACCATATAGACATTCACGAAACTATTAAATATTTCGCAAACAAAAAAGCTAGTAGAGTGGAAATAATATAATTTAAATATGTTTATTTATATTCTTACACATTTTAGACTCTTGTTGTTTTTTTAACATAGAATACTAAATGCTAAAACTACTTAATAGTTAAAAAAGTAAGTACTTAAGTTATTTTGTTATTGATATACGGTTGTTTGTTATATAACGGTATACGATTAGATAGAACATCATCGGTCATAATTAACAAAAAGAAATAAAAATAAGTTGAAACATTAAGATAATTAAGATTCGTGAAAAAAAGAGGCGCTTCATAGGTTTCGCACACAGGCGCTGTGGGGGGTCGGAGCGGCCCTGAGCGCTGTTAGTCCTAGACGTTCACCGGTCAAACAGCGTTGCTAAACGTACCATGAGCTCACTTTAGCACGCCAGCAGGCCTGCCAAACTGTCTTATTTAGCAGTTTTTAAAAAGTTGGTCTCAAGCAGCTATAGCTAAAAGCCTGCGCAGGGTGGTATTCCACTTATCTCAAATATTTGATCAAAGAAATTGGACGAGGACGATTAAAGATCTTTGATAAGTGGAATACCACTGATAATTTTGTTCGTTATTAAATGAATGATCAAGCAATTCTGAGGTTTTTGGAGGACGAAAGCTTTCCGCAATAGAAAGAAAAAAGCGTGGCGTAAACTAATACGAGAACAAAGCAATCCATTGGAAGTTTACAAAAAAATGGATTTTATTCGGAGGTTTTGGTTTTGGTTTCGGGTCCCTTTAGACCTCTGATGCCCCCTGATTCACGAACCACCGGAAACAGAATCTGATTTGAATTCTGTGCTTTGTCTTTGCCTATTCTATAGTGAGTGACAGAGACAGTGCATACATTCCGCTGTCGGAAGCGTTTCCAACGGTTTGTGAATCCGGGGGCTGATACTGCAGCGGCAACGAAATCTATAGATTAATCCGTTCAGGCAAGAGTGAGTGAGTTCTACCCATTAAAAAATTAAAACAAGAGTCTTACAAGATTCTTATTTTCTCGAACTTTGTAACATTTAAATTATTTATTTTAGGTATTGTCTGCTTTGTCCTTTTTTGCCACCGGCTTCTCTGAAAAACCTGTGGCTGTGGGGGACATTGGGGGCATTCCATGGCACAACAAACCGTGTCAAGTAGGTTACTGCTGCATTATTGTGAAGCGTTCCGAGCGCTTTTTTCTTTAATACGAACTCATTATTAGAAGTCCGTATTAAAGAACGACACTCACTCAAGTGGAGATCTCTTCTCAAGTATAGTTAGCAAGGGATGAATGTATTCTGTGCATGTTTTCGCATCCCTTTCTAACTGAGCTTGAGAAGAGATCTCCACTTGAGTATCGTTCTAGAATACGGGTCTAAGTAACTGTGTTAACTTTGTTTGTTGAAATTAGTCACTTTTCCAACTTTAAACCAAAGCTTCAAACACATTTGTAAAAAAAAAACATTAGTTGCGAGTAACGTTCGGAAACTAGACGTGACGCTTGTTTTTAAAACTTTGTCAAGAATAATATTTAAAACCATTTTTTTACACTGCCGTTCAATTTTATTTCCATAAAAACATCTTGTTTTAGGTTTTCCTTTGCATTGTTATTGTATTTTATTTATAAAATGTTACTTTAATACGAAACGGTATTTACCGGTAAAAATCATATTTAGTTTTCGAACGCAAACAACATTTTGGCTCGACAGGCCAGAGACAATCATTCAATAGCAACAGCAGTGCAGCAGGCCTGCTAAAAGACTGCTAATTTTGGCTTATGGTACGATTAGCAAGAAGTTTATTTTAAACCTTGCATTATAACTGCCCTGCATTTGTTCTGTTTGCTAAGAGCTTGTGGTAAGCCTCCTGGTGGCCTGGTCTTTTAGCAGGCCTGCTGCACTGCTGTTGCTATTGAATGATTGTCTCTGGCCTGTCGAGCCAAAATGTTGTTTGCGTTCGAAAACTAAATATGATTTTTACCGGTAAATACCGTTTCGTATTAAAGTAACATTTCATAAATAAAATACAATAACAATGCAAAGGAAAACCTAAAACAAGATGTTTTTATGGAAATAAAATTGAACGGCAGGCAGTGTAAAAAAATGGTTTTAAATATTATTCTTGACAGAGTTTTATAAACAAGCGTCACTTCTAGTTTCCGAACGTTACTCGCAACTAATGTTTTTTTTTACAAATGTGTTTGAAGCTTTGGTTTCAAGTTGGAAAAGTGACTAATTTCAACAAACAAAGTTAACACAGTTACTTGACCCGTATTCTAGAACGATACTCAAGTGGAGATCTCTTCTCAAGCTCAGTTAGAAAGGGATGCGAAAACATGCACCGAATACATTCATCCCTTGCTAACTATACTTGAGAAGAGATCTCCACTTGAGTGATTGACGTTCGTTGAAAAAAGCGCTCGGAACGCTTCACAATAATGCAGCAGTAACCTACTTGACACGGTTTGTTGTGCCATGGAATGCCCCCAATGTCCCCCACAACCACAGGTTTTTCAGAGAAGCCGGTGGCAAAAAAGGACAAAGCAGACAATACCTAAAATAAATAATTTAAATGTTACAAAGTTCGAGAAAATAAAAATCTTGTAAGACTCTTGTTTTAATTTTTGAATGGGTAGAACTCACTCACTCTTGCCTGAACGGATTAATCTATAGATTTCGTTGCTGCTGCAGTAACAGCCCCCGGATTCACAAACCGTTGGAAACGCTCCCGACAGCGGAATGTATGCACTGTCTCTGTCACTCACTATAGAATAGGCAAAGACAAAGCACAGAATTCAAATCAGATTCTGTTTCCGGTGGTTCGTGAATCAGGGGACATCATGCCCCCAGTACACGATGGCCGATCATGGTCGGCGACCATGACCAATACATCGTACATTGACACTTTTGAACGAACAAGTTTAAAAAGGTTCTTTCAAAAGTGTCAATGTACGATGTATTGGTCGTGGTCGCCGACCATGATCGGCCATCGTGTACTGGGGGCTTCAGAGGTCTAAAGGGCCCCGAAACCAAAACCAAAACCTCCGAATAAAATCCATTTTGTCGTAAACTTCCAATGGATTGCTTTGTTCTCGTATTAGTTTACGCCACGCTTTTTTCTTTCTATTGCGGAAAGCTTTCGTCCTCCAAAAACCACAGAATTGCTTGATCATTCATTTAATAACGAACAAAATTATCAGTGGTATTCCACTTATCAAAGATCTTTAATCGTCCTCGTCCAATTTCTTTGATCAAATATTTGAGATAAGTGGAATACCACCCTTAGCAGGCTTTATAAAGCTGCTTGAGACCAACTTTTTAAAAACTGCTAATTATGACAGTTTGGCAGGCCTGCTGGCGTGCTAAAGTGAGCTCATGGTACGTTTAGCAACGCTGTTTGACCGGTGAACGTCTAGGACTAACAGCGCTGCTATTGTTATGGTTCATGGTACCGATAAGCAGGGCAGTTTTTTTTAAGGCTTAAAAATAACTGCTATAAGAGCTTGTGGTAAGCCCCCTGATCATGCATGCTGTCTAAAATAAAACTAGGTTGCGATGCTAGGTCTAGGTACTTATATGAAGGTTACCCTTGTCAAGCAAGTGATAGGTACCTTAACTTAATAAGAAAGGCACTGTATTTGAACTGAAAGGTTATCGGTTTGATTCCTAGGTCGATCTCGATCGGTCGGTAGATGAACGGTGAACCTCTGGGTTATTATCACTTAGGTACCTAAATAATCAAGTTTAAGCATTGAGTACATTATATAACTCAATGAGTTTAAGATCATTAGTTACATAAGAAATAAGTACCTAACTTACCTACTAGTCTTGTTACCTGCATTTGATTACCCTAATTGGAGAAACAGAATCAACTTGTTTAAAATTTTATCTAAATAAAATGAACCTGAAAATAACCTGTCAAAATTAACAGAATACAGTAAAAATGAATCTGTTCCTATTGCCACTTCAAAAACATCTTTAATTGTATACAAATTAAAGTAGATTTTCGGTAAAAGCGCCTGTCTATAGCTTGGTTTCATCAAGTAGGTACCTACTAACGTTACGCAATTTGATGAATGACGTCAGACGAGGTTACCGATTTAGTTAGTACGAGCACGGACTTCTCCGAAAGTGTGAGGTTATATTTTGTGTTAAGCTAAATAAAGGAAACAAGAACCCTGGCGTAAGTAAACTATTAAACCTGTGGATATGAGGTTATAATTAGTTTGTTGTTCGGCAGAAAAGATTGTGTTTTTAAAGAGAATCGTTTAAAAAAAAGGATAATTATCTTTTCCATTTCATGTTGTATTTGATAGAAGAAAATATTAAACTTACATGGATTAAGTATATTGTGTTACATAGTTACCTATTTGTTACTTAATATAAATCATAATAAAAGTTAAATTCTGAACAATATTGCTTAGTTTCATCAAAACTATAATATTGTTTAGTTTCCGCCTACTGTATTAGCCTGAGCAATAGCCTTGATTGGAACTTTTGATTAGATATTATTTTATTCCCATGCCATTGATTTTTAAGAGGTTCCACGTTTCTCTTGTTTTATAAAGTTATACTTAATACTCCAATATAATGGTGAGACTAGAACGAACGTGTTTTAATATAAATTATGAAATAGTTATTGAAAAAAGAACGATATCACAAGCTATAAAAAACGCTTTATTCGTTTCTTTCTTCAGTTTTATTCGACCATGTTTGTTACTTTTCTGTTGTAAATACAACATAGGTACTTACTTAAACTAATATTCACAATAAGTAAATTAAGCGTAATGCGATGATAAAAGTTTTTCTTATGCTGATGCTGTTCGTGATCCGCTAGACCATCTACATAACTTTGTAACTTCTGTCGATAGCTTAATTTTCGCACTTCTGCAAAGTCGCAAGTTTTCTAGTCGGGGTAAGCATGTTGCACCATAGACTGCATCCTGACATTTGTTCAATACGAAGTAGAAAGTTGTAAACGACTTTGGAACAAACTTACTAGTGTAGGCAATGAACAGATTCTTTGTATGGAGACCCATACACTAATTCCTCAGTCGATGAAACTTTGCTGGGTTATAAAATAGCATGAGCCATAAACTTTTAAATGATTATCCAAAAAAAAATCTCACACGGAAGTTAGGTATTTATACGTAAATAAACAAATCTGTTTATATATTGAACCGAGTAATTTCTCAGTCCAAATTTATTTTACCAAATGAGTTATTTATACTTGTATGTGATACTTCATAAAAATCCAAAACTTTTTTCAAGCATGAGTATGCTTGGCAAAATGGTATAATTCCGTTAAAAAGTTCGACAGAGACATCTTTCAGTTCAAGTCACCCCAATTGTTTTATTAAAATTTGGTGTTTCTGCTGGGATATTTTTTTGGATATTTCATATTATTGTTTTTATACGTTACATGAATATGTCCAGTGAAGAAAGTTTAGACGGAGCATTTTTCCTAAAAAAGATATCAATGAAATAAGACTTTCATAAAAAAATACCTAACCTTCTATTATTATTATTTTTTGGAAATTTATACCATACTTTTAATTTATTGATACTTTATCATGCTGTAAAAATTTTTGTGACTGAGGAATTACTGTGGGGGTCAACTAGCTTCATTGACTACACTATACCTACTGATGTGATATTTGGTGACAAAGAATTGTATGTAGGTATGTCTTAAGTATCTTTAAATGTTTCCAGGCAATTAATGGACGTTATTGTGATAGGCTGCGGTGCTTCAGGCATCGCAGCCTTACGAAGGTTGCACGATGCTGGGTTCAAGGTCCTTGGGCTAGATGCCAAGGACAGGATCGGCGGGAGGATCAACACTGTTCCGTTTGGAGAGAATGTTGTGGACTTGGGAGCAGCCTGGTAAGATGATTGTATGAACTTATGAATGGAGTTTTGTAAAATCGACAGCTATAGCTAAGAGTGCGTCCCAACTGAGACGGAGATGGCGGAGCGAAGCTGTGTTCGTTACTTTCGTTTGACAACAGATTTGACACCGCTTTTTTAGGAAAACTCTGTTCAAAGCTCTCAGCGCCGCTTTTCTCCGTCCCAGAGAAGACGCACCCTAAACAGGAGGTTAAACTCAGGAATGCCTTATCCATGTTTTCAGGTGCCACGGTGAAAACGATAACATCGTATACGAAATGGTCAACCCACTTGACCTACTAGGAAGACCAGAACCGGATGAGAACTGGTACTTGCTTTCAAAAGGAAGTCTTGCGCCTGACGCAGTTGTTAAAGACATTCTGAAGGAACTAGCTGATTCAGTAGAGGCCGCGGAGAAAGAAGACACGGCTTCTATATCTGGATGTCTTCAGAAAGCGTAAGTAATTTTCAAAAATTTTGTTGACCTAAGTCTAAGTCTTGATTTGCACATCACCCTTAATACAAAAACAATTAGCTCTATTCCATACCATACATATTGGTCGAGTCGGTATTGTATTTTTCTATGGAACAGAGAACTTCAAATGTCAAATGAATCTTATAAATGGACTTCAAATGTTAAATGAATCCCATGCTTTGGTATATCCATATTTTATCGTGAAAAAAAAGCCCCCAGCTTATTTTTCACGATTTCGTTGCTGGCCTCGTAATAAGTCTTTCTTATTGATGAATGAATACCTATTACCAAGGGATTAAGTATGTTGCTTCCTGAATCTTATCACGTAGGTAATAAGGTCAAAGTCTTTATACGATAAGTTAGCTTCAAGAGTCGCACTAATAACGACTTTTTACTAAACTAACTCTTTTTCAGAGCAGAATCCCAGGAAAAGCTTAAAAACTCAGAACTAACGGGACCTCTTGTTGAGTGGTATGAAAGGACGAACCATCTTGGTGGCGAGGATGACCCGAAGAAAGGCAAATCGTTGAAGGGTTTGGTCGAAAATTGGGTTTGTGAAGGTAACCCAATGCTCAACTGGAAGGGACGGGGATATAAGACTGTACTGGACGTTTTGCTTGTAAGTTCGAAACTTGAACACTGGTTTACAGTGCTAGACCGACTACTATCCTAGTCTATTTTTGAAAGAAATAACATGTTATTTTACTTCAGAATCTTCAGCTTTTAAGATGAGGATCATTCCGCTGTCCACTCATTTACAGAAATAAAATATTTTTTCTTCTTCTTGATGTCCCTCTTCACTCACGTTGGTTAACCGCAAGTTTCCAGAACTCTTCCCTGCCCATTGGGCCGCGAAAAACTGAAGTAAAATAACATGTCCAATTGTTTACTCTCGAATATTCAGTCACGATTTTTTTTCTAACCAAGCGCGCCTTTTTCCTTCGATTTTCGAGTCAAAGGAAATAATAAAATGTTAACTACCTACTTAGAATTTTTTAATTTCATACCAATCCTCAGTATCTCGAAAGTGACTTCCCAAACCAAATTATGAAGAGCCCACAGAATATTACATTTTTGAGACCAGTTTCTTCATGACGAAAGTTTTCTCAAATTTAAATAGGAAGAGATCACTTAAATCATATTTAATACGTATATGTATTTACGTTAATTATTTTCAGAACCGATATCCGGACCCATCGAAAGAGATCAAAGTGGATATTCGCCTAAACAAGGAGGTGGACAACATCAGATGGAGCACAGTTCAGTTCGGCAGTAACTCCACTAATTCTTTCGTCCACGTTTCATGCAAAGATAACAGCTTGTTTATGGCGAAAAGCGTAATCGTTACTGTATCGTTGGGGGTGCTGAAAGAGAGGTATGTAAATTCTGAAATTATTTATCTTGACGAAAAGAAAAAAAAAATATACCTATATTCGTTAATTATCTAGCCATAAGGACGGCCTGTGCCCTAGCGCTAGCAGTGAGGACATTAAAATAGCTGACTATGTATGATCAATACCTAATGATCATGATGAAAATAAAGGCTTTCTACAGAGATTGGCAAACCAATTACTTTTTAAAGAGCCGGTAATGATTAGACGTAATGAACAAACAAGAAATTATTTTCCAGCATCAAGAATAATACCCCTATACCACATAGCTCTACTGCAGGGCTGCCAGATTGTATATTTTTATACATTTCTTGTATAATTTGAAGGTCTTATGTATCTTCTATGTATAATCAGCCCCCATGTATAATTTTATACTTACTTACATATAAATTTTTTGGGCACGAAGGTATTGTGAAAACTTTTAAATGAAACGCAGTTTCATAAAGCGTAGGTAGGTAGTAGTAGTAGTAGCAAAGTAGTAGGTGTGACTTATGATGAATCTTATTAGGGTTCCGTCCGTGTGGTTACCCTTTGGATAAAGGGTAAAAACGGGACCCTATTACTAAGACTCCACTGTCCGTCTGTCTGTCACCAGACTGTAGGTATCTCAAGTCATCATGAACCGTGTTAGCTACATAGTTAAATTTTGCACAGATGATGTATTTCTGTTGCCGCTTTAACAACAAATAAAAAAACAGAAAAAATATTTATTTAAGTGGGCCTCCATTACAACAAAGGCGATCTGTTTGCCGCTTTTTGCTCGATATTAATAACGGCAACAGGTAGACGCTTGAAATATTCACAGAATATTTAGTTGTATATTCATTTCCCGTAGATTTAGCGCACTGACGCGACACGAATTTTCGCCCGCCTAAAAACATCGCGTATGCCCGACAACGATAATTCTAGCGCGCCAACGCGATAAGAGCATAATAATCAATCGATGTATGCAATCAACATTGTGAAAATGAAATAAAAGGTGAAAAACAAATATCTTATTTCACTAACAGTTATTGGATCGTTATTTTTAGTTCATGTATAATAAGGGGTTATTTTGTATAATTTAAGAAACCTGGCCGTATAATTTAAAATTTTTAACTGGCAGCCCTGCTCTACTGCCAGATCCCCCCTGCCCTGTAGGGATACTAGGATTTTGTTATCAACTAAGTATATCGCTACTATGTAATAACATTATGTTATGTTGACAAAATTATCTAAAGCTGAAAGATTAGATTTTTTGTTTATTTATTTGTATGTTTGAAATGGATAAACTCAAAAACTATTGGACCGTTTTTTTTTATTATTTTATTTATTGATTTATCAACATTTGTAAACACTATTACATTTATTTTAAAAGCATGCCAAGAGTTATAAACTAAGTGATACAAACAATTATAGATAAACACCTCATGACCAGTAACAACATGATATTCACATATTAAATTACTTACTTATCTAAAGTTTAATGAAATGCAAATAAAAAAAAGGCATAAAGGAAACTAATTTTCATTCTCCATTAATTTAAATAAGTGAGCACGAAATTTTTTGGGTGAATCGGTAAGGATATCAACCTCGGTGCCATATTTATTTGCCAATTTACTGAGTCTTGCAATGGGAGAATTGCAACCAAAAACTGTTTTACGACTAGGTATATAAAAAGGCCTTATTTTGCTACGGGGACACCTAACTGGAACGCGGCAATCTGAATTTACTTAGCAACTGAGGACAATCTATATTATTATTAAAGATTTTAGATACAAATAGCAAGTCAATAATGAGTCTACGTTCTTCTAAAGATTGAATTTTGAAATGTCTTAAAAGTTTTTTATATGATGGCAGTTTTCTCTTTGAGATCCCTTGTGTATATCTCAAGTGTCGCATAAATCTTTTTTGTATGCGCTCCAAGCGTAAAGAGTGAGTTGCATAGTGAGGTCTCCATACGACGGTGCAATATTCTAAAATACTTCGTACAAAGGTGTTATAAAGTGTTATTTTGGCTCTGCTAGTACGGAAGGCCTTGGCATTTCTAAGAATAAAACCTAGTGCTCTTGATCCTCTGTTAAAGACGTCATCCATATGTGGTAAAAAAGTGAGTTTTTTGTCAAAGATCACACCTAAGTCACGAATCTTATCTACTTCTTTGATTTTAGTCGAAGCAATGCTGTACTGGTAATGGATGAGATTTCGTTTTCGCCCGTATTGCAGGAAGAAACATTTTTCTGAGTTAAGATCCATTCCGTTCATCTCACACCACTTAACAAGCTCATCAAGATATGTTTGAAGCATGATCGAGTCATTAGGTGAATCAATAATTCTACCAATTTTCAAGTCGTCGGCGTACATGTAAATACTTGAGAATCGTATGATGTTAGTTATGTCATTGGCAAAGATGGTGAACAGTACTGGCCCCAAATGTGAGCCTTGGGGTACACCAGATGTTATTTTTCGAGACTTTGATTGGTACCCATGGACAACAACGTAAAATGATCGATCATGAAGATACGATTTTAACCAGTTTAACATTGAATTAGCAATACCGTACGCTGACAGCTTTTGTAATAGAATTTCCGGACACAGACGATCGAACGCTTTGCTAAAGTCCGTATACACAACGTCCACTTGTTTGTTAGCATCAAGTGCTTCCAGTAAAGTTTCAGTAAGATCAACTAAATTTGTACTAGTGGATCTAGACTGAACAAATCCATGTTGGTAGTCGCTGAGTGCCTGCTTAAAGTGGCGCTGTATATACGGACATATTAGAGACTCTAACAGTTTTCCTAATGTTGAAAGAATAGAAATAGGCCTGTAGTTTCTGATAAGATCTTCGCTTCCTGACTTATGAATTGGCACTGTCTTAGCTTTTTTCCATTCCGTAGGAAATATACCCGTAGTTAAAGACCTATTGTAGATAATTAAAAGCGGCACCACTAGATGTTCAGCACATTTTATTAAAAATATGGGTGGTATTCCGTCTGGACCTGCTCCCTTAGTAGCATCAAGTTTCTTTACTTTATTCAGAAGGGTTTTAGAGTCTATATTTGGGACCGACAAATTTTGACTATAGTTTTCCAAATGTTCAAGATAGCCAGAGTGAATGTAATTTTTGATAGTCTCACTATTATCCCTAGTATCGGGAACATATACAGAAGCAAAATAAGATGAAAACAGTTCGCAAATTTGATCACCTTCTGATGCTACCACCAATCCATCCGATTTTAAAAATTCTTTCACCATTAGACTTCTCGAGTGTCATAGGCTATATTTTATCCCGATATTCCACGGGAAATTGGTGCACAAAGAAGAATCGTCGTAGTTAACATGATCTTATATTCTTTGCAGACATCTAGAACTTTTCAACCCACCGTTACCGGAGCCAAAAATAACAGCGATAAACAACCTAGAGCTATGCGTTCTTGCCAAAATCTACGTAGAATTTACTGAAGCATGGTGGTCCAAATCTCCAGCACAATTCAACATCTTATGGCTGGAAGAAGATAAAGCAAAGTTATCTCATCAGAAATGGGTGACCAGCATATTTGGAGCAAATACTGTCGCCGACCAACCTAAGGTTCTGCTTTTCTGGTTGTATGGCAATGGTGCTAAGGAAATGGAGGAAGCTAGCCAGGAAGAGGTGGAGAAAGGCATCGAGAAAGTTCTTGAAATTTTCGCATCTAACTTCGATGTTACCCCGATTAAGAATGTTCTGAGGTGAGGTTTTTTAACATCAGATTCATAAATTAGAAAGTCAGAATTATCATTCAAAAAATAGCAAAAGGATATGTATCAGTAGAAGACATTAAAGTGGTGGTTGTGGACGTTCTTGTGCTTGTAAGCTATTGACGTCATAACATAAGTGCTTGTAAGAAATTTAAAACATCATTATTTTTTATGTAGCATCGTTACATAAGTAGGTACAGTCACGAGCAATAATATGTTAACAACATAGAACTTTGTCACATTGGAACGTTCCGAAACAAAATGGGCGCAACAAAAGTCATTCAATACTGTAATATGACAAAGTTCTTTGTTGTTTACATATTATTGCTCGTGATTGTACATGTGATATAGTTGTTATAGTTTGTTTGACCAATAATAAGAAAAACAAATTTCTCTAATTTCTTACCAATAGCGCTGTACCGCTCTTCTCATAGTCGAATCTTCGTAATGAGCGGTACAGAGGTCACACTAAAACAATCATCGGGTAGACAAATGTATCCGATTCATGAAAAAGTAACTTTATATTTTTATCCTGCAGGACCCAATGGTCTTTAGATCCATTCACCAAAGGCGCATACTCTTACCGCTGCGTAGCAACAGAAGAGAACGGCGGCGGCGCGGTTGCTCTCAGCGAGCCTCTGTACCACGGCGACACATTCCCCGTCATTTGTTTCGCGGGAGAAGCGACCTCACAGCATCGTCATAACGCGGTACACGGGGCCATTGAGGCTGGCTTCAGGGAAGCAGACAGGCTTATCGCTTGCTTCGAGAAGATGAACGCTTGAAAGGGCAATGGGAAATTTGGTAGCCTATATACGCGGCCACTTCAAAAAATAGTCTCATTTCTTAGATTTTTGTATTCTCTTAAAAAGTTTGTAAGTATTTGCATAGTACCTACCTACTTTCATCCATAGTTTTTGAAATAGAGTGTATCAAAAGAAAGATCTTTTTTAAGAATAAATTCTTTAACCATTTTGTAACTGTCTTCAAACTGCAAATACAAAAAAAACTTTCATAGTAGTTAGTAAAATATAATCAGGTACCTAACTATCTGTATAGAATGAAAAAAATTATAGTTTCGAAATGGCCGCAAACATTTTATTTGGCTATGTGACCAAGACTCTTAAAAATTGCCCATTATCCTTAGCCTTTTGATATTGTGAATAGCGATCAAAATACAATGACAAGGCTGTGTAATAGTTCTTCGATTTTCATATCGTGTTTGATATTTTTTGATTTTATATTCCTACCTACCTACTTGACGTGGTCAGAATATTATATTTATCTTGTACTGTGCTATTAGGGTTCGTATCATATCTATATTTTATGAAAGAATTTAGAAAAAATCTACAAATGTTACATAGTAAGTATACAATGATCCTCATAATATTATTTTTGGAACTAAGAATATTATATAGGTACCTACTATAAATCGAAGCATTTTTATATTTTTATGAATAAAACTGTTTTAATATGGATAACATTTTTTACTAACGTTTCTCAACAACGTAACTAAAAGAGCGACTCATCATCATCATCAGCCTATTAACGTCCACTGTTGGACATAGGCCCTTTCCAAAGGTACGCCATCGAGCACGATCAGTGGCTGCTCTCATCCAGCTCTTGCCAACCACCCTGCAAAGATCGTCGCTTCACCTAGTCTGAGGGCATCCTATACTACGTTTGCCGATTCGCGGTCTCCACTTTCTAAAGTCCCTCGCTTACCCCAGCGGTTATCGGTCCTGCGGCTTATATGGCCGGCCCACTGCCACTTCAGTTTTCTAATCCGGTGGGCTATGTCGATTACTTTGGTTCTCTGTCGGATTACCACGTTCCGGATTCTACCCTTAAGAGAAACTCCGAGCATAGCCCTTTCCATAGCTCGCTGAGCGACTTTGAATTTGTGAACCAGCCCTGCCGTGTCCACGTTACGGCTCCGTATGTCATAACAGGTAGGACGCACTGGTCGAAGACTTTCGTCTTTAGACTTTGAGGCATAGGCGACGTATAGACCCGACGAAGCTACCCATATGCTGTATTCTTCTATTGGCTTCCTTCTCAAAGTTGTTTCTACCTAACTGCAGAATTTGCCCGAGGTATACTATGCGGGCAGCGCAGGACCGATCGTTGTGGAGATCCTTGGGGGAGGCCTATGCCCAGCAGTGGGCGTCGTTCGGCTGACATGATGATGATGATGATGATGATACATACTCCGTCACAACTTCGACAGTACAACCTTGTACTGCAATCGGTTCCGGAGTAATATGTCCGTTGAACATTAACTTGGTTTTGTCCAAGTTCATCCGAAGACCGATGCGTTGAGAAGAATCAGCTAGGCCGTTCAGCATGTGTTGAAGGTCCTGCAACATTTCGGCCACAATGACGATGTCATCCGCAAATCGCAAGTGTGAGATGGTTTCGCCGTTGATGCTTACGCCACGTAAAGGCGTAAAGAGTGACTAGTAAGAAAATATTCCACGAAATACCTACTGTAGAAACAAATTAAGAATAGAAAGTCAAAAGAAAATTGTACGCAGGTAAGTATATATTATATAATGATGTTTTCACTTCTCATGCTCGTAAAGTTCGTGTTTATGTTGGGGTATAGGCTGCATAAAATCGCTTTTTATGCTCTAGCTAGATAATATATTGCTTTACTCTGTTTTTGAGTAAAGCAATATATTGAATAAATTGAAAGTTTAGAAAATTGAATTCTCATTGTGTTTAATACTTATAATTTGCATGCCTCTGTATAAGCATGTCAAATATGTGAAACTTAATATGACATTATATATACCGTGAAATTTTTTTCTTAAGGGGAAAGTTATTTGACAAGTTTAGAATACCAAAAAATTTTTTTTTTTAAGAAAGAAAGAAGAAAGATAATGTGTTTATTTCGTCACAGACGCGAGACGATACATAACAAAATACAGCTAGACAAATAATAACCAAAAAATAATTATAATCATAAGTGTTGTTAAACAAACCTAAGTTTAATAAACGAAATTGAAATTTGTTTTTTTTTAAACGTCTCACGGCTGCGCCAAAATAGGTGGCCAAATCAGCATTATGTCAGGTATAGTATACCTGACGCTGGTTTTCAATTGGCACCTAGGTATACGATTTTTTTTTTCGACAGCTATGTCTGTCAAGAAGTATACTCATGTCATGATATAAATTACAATTAAAATGTAACCGCCTCTGTGGTCTAGTGGTTCATACCACGGATTTCAGACCCAGAGGTCCCGGGTTCGATTCCCAGTGGGGGTACATATTGTATTCGGTTTGGTTGGTGGTAGGACTTGTTCTTAGTCCGCCTGGCTAGCTACCACCATCTTATCTAAGTCTGACGCCATAACAATGATGTTTTCAGCATTATTGTGTTCCGGCAGTTAGAGATAAGATAGCCAGTTCCTCAGTGATTGAGGATTCGGGGAGTAGTGCGCTTCCACCTTCAGCCTTATCACCACTTATCATCAGGTGCGATGAAGGCTAAGTGCTACCTCGTTGTGGATAAAAAAAAATAAAAAAAAATATTATAGTAAAAACAAGTATTTGCAAATACATAGTACATAATATAAAGTGGGAATTGATAAAAAAAAATGCAATACGGTATGATATTTCTCGATGGTATTAGTACATACATATAATGGAACTTATAAAAACCGAATAAAAAATTGAAGAAATAAAAAATAACTTGATGTGAAGAGGCCTAAATAAATGAGAAATTGGTGTTGTAAGGCTCTAACTCACACTGCACATTAAGCAAATGATGTTTTCTAAATGTGTTTATAGAAGAGATCTGTCTTAAGGGTGGTGGAATATTATTCCAAATCTTAGAGGCTGTATAGCGAAAGCTGCCCCTAAAAGATGTAGATCTATGTGCAGGTGTGGCTATCTGTTGCGAGCACTGCCTTCTGTCGCAGAGTCTCCGGCTACCAATCTTGCCAATCTTATCAAACAAATATGATGGTTCTTGGTGTTTAATCACTCCAAAAAGAAGACAGGCTAAATGACGCTTACGCCTCGATTTCATTTTAAGAAGGAGCCGACTATTTAAGAATGGCGTGACAGATGCTCTAGCAGGCACGGAGAAACAGAACCGAGCACACGCATTCTGGACTCGCTGAATGAGCCGTTCAGTTCTACTCAGCAAACGCGGACCATAGACGGCATCTGCGTAATTCAGCTTAGACAGTATCAACGATTCGGTCAGCAACACGCGTAACTCTTCTGACAAAAAAGGCCGTATCTTATACAAAAGGCTGAGGCGATAAAAGCAATTTCTTACCGACTCCGCAATGTGATCCTCAAACCTCAAGCCTTCATCGACGACCAGGCCCAGATTACGAGCTGAGTGTACCTGCTCTATCTTCTGCCCAGACAGTGTCACAGAAATAGCTCCCGGAAGTCGACTCAACTGCCTTTTCGTGCCAAACAACATAAATTTTGTTTTTGCAGGATTTAGCAGTAAACAATTTCTATCAGACCAGTCTGCAATTCTGTCCAAATCTTCATTGAGCTTCTTGACAGCAGTTAAGAAGTCACTTGGTCTGAAAGAAATATAAATTTGTGTGTCATCGGCGTAGATGTGGTACTTGCAGTTCTGAACACATTGAACAATATCCGCACAGTAAAGGTTGAACAGGATAGGTCCCAATATGGAGCCTTGAGGTACGCCACGAGCAAGTTGTCTATAGGCGGAAAAGCGCTTAGAACCATCCGCAAGTTGTATATTTACAATTTGTCCGCTATTGGTTAAATAACTGGGGGCTTAGACAAAGTAACATTTGAAAAACGATAGCGAAGCGATAACGAAGTTCGAAAGAAATTCAAGGTATAGGATTGGCGGATTCGTATAAGCTGCGCTAAATCACGTGGTTTTGCCGCAAGTTGATTGGAGCATAAAGACGATAGCGATAGCGATTGTCGTTTCGCCACATAACGATGTTACTTTGTCTAAGCCCCCTGAAACCACAAAATTGCACGTCGATCGAAACCATAAGCGGACATTTTAGAGAGCAGTAGCTCTACCTTTAGTGCGTCAAAAGCGCGGGAATAATCAAGCAGCACCAATAAGGTGCACATTCCATCATCCTGAGCAGACAATATGTTATCTGTCACGTCAATCAAGGCAGTAGTAGTATTATTATTTTTATCTCTTTTTTTCCTGGCTGTATAAATACAGTACTATAAAGACATACGATACGATATGTGGTCGTCCAAATCAAAAGGGACCTTGTGGCACTCGGCACTTACGCCTTTATTGCTGTTTTTCGAATACAAAACAACGACAATAAAGAACTATGTGCCGGCCGCAATAAGGTCCCTTTTGATTTGCACGACCACATTATACAGATGTGGAATCGGATGTGGTTGTGCGAGATGCACGTACAGCTAAAGGGCTTATTACACTTGGCTAAATTCAGCATCTAATTAAGCATACATTGCTTGTTTTGATTGCATCACGCTTGCTACAAATGAGCTCAAAGAAAGCAATGTATGCTTAATTAGATGCTGAATTTAGCCAAGTGTAATAAGCCCTTAACTATGGCGTGTGGTTGTGTGAGACAAGGTCAGCGCACCGATCGCACGGGATCATCGACCCCGGCGGAGCGATCAGCTGGTTTAATAGATAATAAATTATTACTTATCTGTTTTTTTTTTAACCTAAATGTTTTGAATTGTTGGAAATGTTTTATTTTAATATTCAAAATGTCGACAATAAGGTAGAAATAAAGTAAAAAAACTAAACTAAAAAAACGGAAATTTATTCTAAACACGTCAAATAAACTGGGGTAGTTTATCTGACGTGTTTAGAATAAATTGGATTAATAAAAAAAATTCACGGTATATAACATCAAATGTATCTATCATATTTGCTGCAAATAAATTTATCTTATCTTATCTTCATCTTAGCTTGGTTTCAGCACGTTACACAATGTGGTGAAACGGATGAATGACGTCAGTCAAGGTTACCGTACAGCTACTGATTACTACCGTACCGATATCATAATAGGTGGGTATATATTAGTAAGACCACGGTCTTCGCCGAAAGTGTGAAGTTATATTTTGTGTTTACCGGTATAAAGGAAACTAGAAACCTGGCGTAAGTAGGTAAATTGTTAAATCAGTGAATGTGAGGTTATGGTCTACAAATTAGTCTGTCTGTTGTTTCTTTAGTTATACGCATGGCAGAAAAAAATGCGTTTTTTATAGAACGTTAAAAAAGGATTAAATTGTGGTAATTACGTACCTACTTTATTGTTACTAAGATAGGTAGGTACTAGAAATCTTAATAAAAGTTAAAATCTGTCAATTAATGCTTATTTTCATCAAAACTTTAATATTGTGAAGTTTTCGCCTTAGCCTTGATTGGAACTTTCGATTAGAGAATTATTTGCTATTGATTTTTCAAGGTTAAGCACGTTCCATTCCAAGTTTATCTTGTCTTATGTAGTTAGATAATAGATATGGGGGTCTGGATCATTACTTATATCGACAGTCACTGCATCGACAGTCGCTGTATCGAAAACGCATCATCGACGGGTTAATGAATCGATGGTAAGCTACATCATGGACAGTATGCCAAATCGACAGTACACCAAATCGATAGTAGGTACGTTATATCGACAGTACACTAAATTGACGGTATGTTACATTGACAGTACCTACATCAAATCGAAAGTACGCTGCATCGAAAGTATTTTATATCCAAAATTCCGTTGAAGCGTGGCATTAGCGCTGGAATTCGATGCTCAATAAAAAAACTAGGTTTATACCCTACTACCATAGAGCTTATAAAGGAGCAGATCGCGGTGAATATTAGAGGGATTGCTATTGCTAGTACTTAATACTTATCTAGCTCCAGCTTCTGTCTGCTTGAATTGGATTATTTGGATTAGTTTAAGCTAGATAAGTATTACTAGCAGTCCCTTAACGAAACTTTAAGATTCTAGATTTTTTCTTTTTAGGGGAGAAGGACCTTGTGTTCCAGCTTCTGCCTACTCAATTTGAATATTCACCGCGATATGCTCCTTTTTAAACTCTTTGATAGTGGGGTATAAACTTACTGGCTATGCCACGCTTCAACAGAATTTTGGATATACAATACTTTCGATGCAGCGTACTTTCGATTTGGTGTAGGTAAGTACTGTCAATGTAAGGTACCGTCGATTTAGTGTTTTGTCGGTATACGTACTATCGATTTGGTGTACTGTCGATTTGGCGTACTTTCGATGTATCGTACCATCGATTCATTAACCCGTCGATGAAGCGTTTTCGATACAGCGACTGTCGATATGATGATCCGGACTCATAGATATGACACTATATAGTTAGACCTACTATATGGGGGTAATACGTAGTGAATCCCAGTCCGACCCTGCTTATATGTAGGTATATTAGTCCTGGCTTTAAACCGAAATGTCCTGGTATTTTTACCTTCAAATCCTGGATTTCAAAGTTTGGTGATGGCAACCCTAGTTGACACTATTGCAAAAAAAGGAAACGTGTACAATGTACCTATCTAATGATGCGCCCTGCATTGCGGTGTCATAATCATAATGAAACTTTTTACCTGATCGCTAAACAAAAGAAAAACAATGAGATAACGCAAACTGCAAACACAGATACTTGCGTACACATTAGTTTTGAGAAAAGATAAGCAGTACTGAATTTTTTTATCACACACACCCAAGGCAGATTAGATTATTTAAGATTATGATTACTTAGGCACCTAACTAATAATTACACGCGAGCGTACTTGAACAAAATTGCTTATGATATGAAGTCAAATAAAAACTACGTTTTGCCTCAAAATCAGTTACCTACTTAATTATGCACAGCCCTCCTGGCACCTCAAATCCCTTGTATGCAAATGTGACAATGTGATGGTTGGTACCAATGCGCTCGACTATCTAACTTTGTAACTTTCACATAATTCTGCAAAGTCAGCATCAGCATGTCGCTCCTATGACACTTGGTGACAAAAATGTAAGCCTTCTCTGTAAATGTTTCCAGGCAATTATTGGACGTGATTGTAATAGGCTGTGGTGTTTCGGGCATCGCAGCCTTACGGAAGCTTCACGATGCTGGGTTCAAGGTCCTGGGGCTAGATGCCAAGGACAGGATCGGCGGGAGGATCGAAACTGTTCCGTTTGGAGAGAATGTTGTGGACTTGGGAGCAGCCTGGTAAGATGATTGTATGAACTTATGAATAGATTGTTGTAAAGCTAAGGGTGCGTCTCAACTGAGACGGAGAAGAGCGGAGCGAAGCTGTGTGCGATACATTCTTTTGAAAACAGAGTTGACACCGCTTGTTGCTCTGTTGTGTCCTATTTAGGAAAACTCAGCTCTGAGCTCTCAGCGCCGCTCTTCTAGCCTCAGAGAAGACGAATCCTAAAGCAGGAGGCTAAGCTCTGAAATGCCTTATCAATGTGTTCAGGTGCATCGGTGAAAAAGATAACATCGTATACGAAATGGTTAACCCACTCGACCTACTAGGAAGACCAGAACCGAACGAGAACTGGTACTTGCTTTCAAAAGGAAGTCTTGCGCCCGAAGCAGTTGTTAAAGACCTTGTGAAGGAACTAGCCGATTCAGTTGACGAAGCGGAGAAAGAAGGCACTACTTCTATATCTGAATGTCTACGTAAAGCGTAAGTGATTTTCAAAAGACTTTACATCAACCTGTTCTTCTTCTAGTCAGTAAAAAGAGTCCAGAATAGGTGGTAAAGTGCGCGCTAGATAAGTCTGCGCGCAGTCAAAATCGAATAATATTTTTTTCTATAACCTTAGTACAAAAAAATGTATTGTAATTAGTACTAAAAACGCCCCAGTCGCGCGCTGAGTTATCTGACCCGCAAACTAGGGCAAAACGGACAATTCAAAAATTCTTAATTATTTTTCATTTGAATGTTTAACGTTTCTTTCTCTTTTTTTTTTCTTTCTTAATATAAAAAAGTCAGCTATTCCATATACCATACATATTGGTCGAGTCGGAATTTTATTTTTCTACAACCTTTTTTTTGGCATAATCGTTACTGGCCTCTCGTAGTAATGGCCTAAGAGCTCGCGAACCCCAGACGTTCGTTATTTTATCCCTTTGTTCGCTGGATACCAGATTCGCAAAACACCAGATTCGGTAACTACATGACAATACCTCCGTGTACCTACATGACCAGTGGACATGAAGAAATCAATGGTCCATCGTTCTTACATGTGTTGGGACTTGGGACCATGCGCTGACAAACTTTCAGCTCTGATAAAATAACGAAGGCCTGGGGTTCACGGGCTCTTGTCCATACAAGGTGAAATTGAATGAAAGTCTTTCATATTAATGAATACCTACCACCTACAATTGTGTACGTTGCTTCCTGGACCTTATCACGTAGGTAATAAGGTCAAAGTTTTGACAAGACAAGTTAGCTTCAAGAGTCGCACTAAAAACTACTTGCTTGTTAACTAAACTAGGTAACTCTTTCAGAGCCGAATCCAAGGAAAAGCTTAACTCGGAACTAACTGGACCTCTGGTTGAATGGTATGGAAGGATAAACCATCTTGGTGGCGAGGATGACCCGAAGAAAGGCAAATCGTTGAAGGGTTTGGCCGAACATTGGATTTGTGAAGGTGACCAATGGCTCAACTGGAAGGGACGGGGTTTTAAGACTATACTGGACGTTTTGCTTGTAAGCTACAAACTTGATCACTGTTTACACTACTAGACTTACTGTTATTTTAGTCTATTTCTGAAGGAAATAACACGTTGTTGTACTTCTTAAGACTAGACGTTTTGCTTGTAAGTTAGAAACTTGATCACTGGTTTACACTGCTAGACTTACTGCTATCCTAATCTATTTCTGAAGGAAATAACACGTTGTTTTACTTCATAATCTTCAGCTTTTAACATGGGCATCACTCAGCCCGTTGACAAAATATTTATCAGTCCATTGCGAGGCGAAATAATTTTTCGACGGAATTGATCCCAGTGTCCACCCACTATCGAATATTCCGCAGTCATGATATTTCCTAACGTCCAGCGTGCCTTCTTCCTTCTAATCGAAGTAAATAATAAAATATTAACTACCTAGGTACTTAGAATGTTTTAATAACATTTTAGCCCTCAATATACCTATCGAAAGTAGGTAATTTCCCGAACCAAATTATGAAGAGCCTACAGAATTATTCTTCAAACTCAGTAAAAATATTTTTGAGACCAGTCTCTTCAATGCAAGTTTTCTCAAATGTAAATATCACTTAGTTAGATCATATTAAATTATTTACTTACGTTATTTTCTTTTCAGAACCGATATCCAGATTACAGTTGCAGTCGGGAATAATTCCGAATCTTTCCCGTGGAATACTTACGAAATATTCCGAAGTATTACGAAACATTCGGAATATTTCGATCGTCGAAAAATACGGGAGTAGGTAACGATAAAAAAGCAGCAATCGGTAAAAAAGCAGTAGAAAGCAGTTTTGACACTTATTTTTAAATACCTACCTAAGCAAGAAAAATAGTCAATCATAGTAAAAGAAGTATGGATGGATATCTTACTATCTAGGTACCTCTTAAATAAAATGTCTGTGAAAGTTTTAAGTGTAGAAGTAGGTACTTAAGTAGGCACATATACCCTACCTAAGTACCTATTATTTTAGCGAATTTTTAATGTTTTTGAATTGCTTGAAACGGATGAAAACATATTTTTAAACTATGATAAAAGGTTTTAAACTATAATAAGGTAAGCCGATTAGAATCGGCTTGTAGGTATGTACCCTTTCGTTTTGCCACTGCTAGGTAGGTACAAAACTCGGCACGGAGTCACGGAGTATAGCCGTCATCGGCATAGCCGTCGAACCACAATATAAGTGGTCGTACCTAGCAATACAAGTGCCGTGCCGAGGCTTAGGTCATCACTTCACTATCACTAGGTAGGTAAGTAGGTAGGTACATAGTATAAAATAAAGTCACTCTCCGCCTCTGTCTGTCTGTTTCTAACCTTTCTTCTTTTAAACCACGCATCGGATTTCGATGCAGCTGTCACTGTTATTTAGAAAATTTATTCTCGAAGGTTTATAAATAAATACCTACATACAAAACATTCTAATTACGTATTTATATAATAGAGAAAAATATCATGTTTTTTGATGAAGCCGTCAAAAAACGATTTTTCGAGCGCTTAGGTACATTGCGAACGCTGCTGGCTAAGGGTGGTGGTATTCCATTCATCAAAGATCTTTGTCCAGTATGCATTGGATCCAAGAAATTGGACGCATATTGGACGACTTTGACGTCCAATTTCATACATTCGACGTCCAATTTCTTGGACAAAGATCTTTGATAAGTGGAATACCACCCTTAACCGTATGAGATAGGTACCTACCTACATCAAAATAATTTACTACGGCATTGTATATCATAGAGGCCTACAAAAAAGACCCGAAGTCGCCTTATTTCTATAGGTTGACTCACAGTAATTTTTATATTTATTAAGTTATTTAAAAATATTACTTTATTTGCAAAGCTAATGTCTCCTAATCAGTATTAATCCTTATCCAAATAAGTACCTATATAAGTTACCTTGGCCATTTAATGTAGGTAAAACGATATCATTGAGGTAGATCAAAATTATCCTTTACCGTATTTCATTTAAATTAACACTTAAGAAGTTATCACAGATTCGAAGCACCCACAAATTGTTCAAACGAAGCCGGGCTGGGTCGCTAGTACCTATAAAAATTAGTGTTTTGCTGTAAGTAGGTACCTACCTACTTTTGTTGTTAATGTCGCCTTACATAGGTAAGGAATAAAATAAACATTCAAATTTTACTTACGCTAATTACGCTACAATAATAATAACAACCAATTCACCATCAATCCATCACTGAGCAAATAGGTAAGCACTTCGTTTTTAAAAACAACGCTCACGTTTATTTTTATCGAAATTGAAATATTTTCTTAGACCGCGAATTATTGCGAAACATTATGAATCCTTCTCTGCGGGGAAGGGGAGCGGTCGAATAATTCCCCGGGGGGCATCGCCTCCCACTCCCCGCCCCGCTAATCTCGCCCGCCCGCCCTGCGCGCCGCGCGCGCCGCCTGCCATGCGCCACTAGAATTTGTTCTGCGGCGGGCGCCGCGCGCCGCGCACGAGTTGTTTGTTCATCCATCGTCGTCGTCGCCCGCCGGACTATATTTTCTAGCAAGATTGACCTAAGATAAAAAAATGCCAATATTTTCAAACGAATTTATTTTAAAAATTCTGATGGAAAGAAACTTTATGAGAAGTATTACGTAATTATTCCGAATACTTCAGAAGTTTTGCAACTGTAATCCAGATCCATCGAAAGAGGTGAAATTGGATATATGCTTAAACAAGGAGGTGGACAACATCAGATGGAGTACAGTTCAGTCCGGCAGTGACTCCACTAATTCTTTCGTCCACGTTTCATGCAAAGATAACAGCTTGTTTATGGCTAAAAGCGTAATCGTAACTGTATCTTTGGGAGTGCTGAAAGAGAGGTATGTAAATTCTGAAATTATTTATTTTGATGAAAAGCAAATAGGGGAGGTCAGCTCAGAGCGGTCTCCTTAATTTTAACTTTAAAAAAATGCCACTATAGAATTTATTTTGATAAAGTATTTGATATGAATAGACAGTAGGCAATTTATTAAACTTTAAAATAATGTAATCGCATTTCGTGAAAACTTAAATATTTTCTCATTAAGTATAGGTAAATTACGAAAGCTTGACAAAAAACCGCATTGCCAAAAACGGCAATAGGGGTTAGGGCAAAATGATACCAAAATAATACTTACAAGAAATTAATTTATGAAAATCAAAAATACTAAAACTAATTAAAAAATACTGTATCCATACTAATATGGTAAATGCGAAAGTATTCTGTCTGTCTGTTACGCAATCACGCTAAAACTACTGAACCGATTTAAATGAAAGATAGTCTAGTACAAAGATAGTCTAGAGCCTGAGAGAGGACTTAGGCTACTTTTTAATGCGAAAAAAGGGCTGTATAAAGGGTTGAATAAAGGGTTGAAATAGGGGATGAAAGTTAAGGCGTTATTACACGGTTCACTTCTGCCTTTCAATTTGGATGAAGCAACTAAATTAAACAATTTTAACGTAAAAGTTAATCATTCAATGTTAAGGGCACGATCTTCCAAATGATCGAAAACAACCAATTTTTGATTCAAAAGTAAACAATCAAATATTCTTTATTTTGAACAGATAAAAATATTAAGTTGAAGTTTCATAAACGATCTTGATTATTTTGTGTCTAGAAAAACATTATTCGTATCTTATGTCGACTTTAAAAAGAAAATTTTTAATTTTTTTTTTGGTTTTATACTTAGATTATTAATCTCTAATTCACGAATAATATATAGAAAAATAGGTAATGACATATTGTAGATTATTTTCAGGCTACTTTTTCAAAAAATGAATTTATGCTCAAAATAACAACAAAAACATTGAAAAAATGAAAAAGTGAGGTTATTTTCATTACTCTTCACACATAAAGACAAAGACAGAGTTTTTGGAAGATCCTGCCCTTAATATGCGCCGGTCCTTCTGCGCCTTTCAACCAAAGTGAATCAATTTGGTTGAACCGTGTAATATCGTCATGACTAAAAGCGATAGCGCAACGCTTGCCGTTCTGTCATACAGTCGACCTCCTGCCCCGCAGGAGTTAATAATAATGTTACCAATTTTGCAATGGTTAAAACACGTGTGTTTCCGCCCGAAAATAAACTAATTTGTTCCTGTGTACCTACTAACTCGCGTCGCGTGCACAACTGAGCGCGCGTGTCACCCGCGATATCCTATACTTCGAAGTAGACCACGCGTAGTCGACTAATTTGCGGAGTGAGCCACGCCTGCTAGTAGTTAAGTTACACATATAGAAGAATCGTCGTAGTAAACGTGATCATATATTCTTTACAGACATCTAAAACTTTTCAACCCACCTTTACCGGAGCCGAAAATAACAGCGATAAACAACCTAGAGCTAAGCGTTCTTTCCAAAATCTACGTAGAATTTACTGAAGCATGGTGGCCCAAATCTCCAGCACAATTCAACATCTTATGGCTGGAAGAAGATAAAGCAAAGTTTTCTGATCAGAAATGGGTGACCAGCATATATGCAGCAAATACTGTCGCTGCCCAACCTAAGGTTCTGCTTTTCTGGTTGTATGGCAATGGTGGCAAGGAAATGGAGCAAGCTAGCCAGGAGGAGGTAGAGAAATGCATCAAGAAAGTACTTGAAATTTTCGCATCTAACTTCGATGTTACTCCGATTAAGAATGTTCTGAGGTGAGGTTCATAAGATTCAAAAATAAGAAAGTCAGAAAGTAGCAAAAGGATAGATATGTCTCAGTAGAAGACAGCAAAGTCGTAGCTTCATTGACGTTCTTGTGCTTGTAAGAAATTTAATACATTATTACTTTTTATGTAGCATCGCTAGTCGCTAAATAATGGTATACTTAGTTTAGTTATAGTTTGACCAATAATGATAAATTTCTCAAATTTCTTACCAATAGCGCTGTACCGCTTTCCACATGAGTAAGTGATCGCATATTCTTAATGGGCGGTACAGAGGTAGCGGTCAAACTATAACAATCATCGAGTAGACAAAATGTATCCGATTTATGAGAAAGTAACTTTATATTTTTATCCTGCAGGACCCAATGGACTTTAGATCCATTCACCAAAGGCGCATACTCTTACCGCTGCGTAGCAACAGAAGAGAACGGCGGCGGCGCGGTTGCTCTCAGCGAGCCTCTGTACCACGGCGACACATTACCCGTCGTTTGTTTCGCGGGAGAAGCGACCTCACACCATCACCATAACGCAGTACACGGGGCCATCGAGTCTGGCTTCAGGGAAGCAGACAGGCTTATCGCTTGCTTCGAGAAGACGAACGCTTGAAATTTATGTCTTTTGATATTGTAAATGACAAGGATTTTTATTGGTCCTTCGATTTTCATACCCTGATTGTTTTTTTTTTTCATCTACTTGAAGTGGTCAGAATATTCTATTTATCATGTACTGTACTATTAGGGTTCGTAGGTTATGTATCTAAGTATATTTTATGAAGGAATTAAGAAGAAATTCTACAAAATGGTACATAATAAATAAGTAAATACAATGGTACCTACTCATAATATTTTTTTGGAAGAATTTTTATAATTTTATGAATAAAACTGTTTTAAATATCAATAACAATTTTTATTATAGTTTCTCAATAAAACATAATTAAAAGAGCGACTTATAAAAAATATTTCACAAAATACTGTAGAAACAAATCTATATCTATACTAAGATTATAAAGAGGAAAGATTTGTATGTATGTTTGTAAGTTTTGAACAAACTCAAAACCTAGTGGACCTATTTCAAAAATTCTTTCACTTTCAGAATGCTACATTATCCCTGATTAACATAGGCTACATTTTATCCCGATATTTCCACGGGAACGGGTACCAAGCGGGTAAAACCGCGAGGATCCGCTAGTCAAGAATAAAAAGTCAAAAGAAAATTATACGTACAAAAAAAAATATAATCTTAAAATGTTCGTGAATAATAAAGACTTGTTTACATAACAAATATTTCCTTCCCCTTTGAAGAAATAAGTCATGCATGACTCGCTTATAAACGAATAAAAATATTTTTAAAATAGACATACAAAACTAAATAGCACTGAGTAGAAAAAATAAAATGTTAACATACAACTATGAAACTGCCTTATCAAATCTAAAAGTACACTTAAGTTAGCAAAGAACTACACTTACTATTAATATCACATGTCTTACATCAGAGTTCTTACCAATTCATCAATTTAAATAACGACCAATCAAAACAAGCTAGAAAGAGAGTTACAACTTCGGTCTATCTCGCTCGAATTATTTCAAGTATCGGGCGCGCCATCTTGTTTCCCTGTTAAATCAATCTTGTCATCGGGATATTCATAAACAACATCTGAATTATCAATAAGCTCAGTACTTATTATGTTACCGTCTTCATCAACATCGCACACGGTGATCTCGACTCTATTCTCATCTATAGAGGGTTCAATCTTCACTTGAGTTTCTTCCTCCCCTTTTAAAGTTATTTCGAATCTTTTGGGCGTAGTTTCAGTGGCATCTGCTACTGTTTTCACGTTGAACTCGAATGAAGTTTTGAGTGACTCTTTAGGACCACTATAGCCATCAACTATTTTCTTAGAAACTTCTAGAATTTCATACCTTGTTGTTGTCAGCCTATACATACCATCTTCACTTATTTGGTATCTGTCGAAACAAAATTAAGTGCTTTGAAATTATGTCTTTAATCTTGAGGTAATTATTTTTGTTAAAGCGATTATTAAAATTTTACAGAATAAATTATGTGAGATACTGTTAAAATCAAACAAAAACTCAACTTACATTCAAGTCTGGGTTAATATAAGCACTCGAAATTCTTAGCACAATTTTTGGCACATGCAAGAAAATTCCATGTAGCAGATGAGGTACGAAGTACGAATGGTGATGTAGGTGTGGTGGAGTGATCTAAATAAGTGGCAATTAGTACGTTTGATGTAGTTTGAAAATTGCATCAGAGATAGAAAAAAAAAGTGACATAATGGAAATGTAATCAAAAGTTGTATTGTAAAAACATGAGAAGCGTGTATGCTGATGTGATGACTGGAGTGAAGTAGAAGACCACATAAAATAGAATCGGCGTACAGAATATAAATTAAAGAAAATTAACAGGACAACAACAAGCAAGAAAGGATGGGGAGAGAAATACAAATTCAGTCTCGCTGCCGACACCAAAAAAATTAGAATAAGTTAAGGTAGGGTAAACTGCCCCGTCCTTTTATTGGCACCCTGGATTTTATTTAGTTCTAATGGCACACTAACTGCCAATTTTGTACAATATAATATATTTCACATACGTTATGTAATGTAATCTATTTATTTTCCTTGTTTTTCGAGCTAAACTTAAGGGGGCCAATATTAGGTAGGGTGCCAACAACAATGCAGTTTACTCTAGATGTGAATAAAGCCTGTCCAAAAAAAATTAAAAATCTCGCCATGTTGCGGAAATGTGGCGAACAAAATTTTTCTATAGAATTTGACATTAATTTGTAACAATGAAGAGGCGAAAGTGGCGCCTCAAGCCAGGTTTTTTTTTTGGTCAGGCTTTATAGTAACAACATTACACGGTTCAACCAAATTGATTCACTTTGGTTGAAAGGCGCAGAAATACAAGCAAACATTGATATTTAATGATTCCCTTTTACGTTTACATTGTTCTATTTGGTTGCTTCATCCAAATTGAAAGGCAAAAGTGAACCGTGTATTACTGCCATTAGATAAACGACTGCTTACCTAAACCGGCTATGTCCGAACGGCCACTGCGCTCCATGGACTTGCACCAAATGGGTAGTCAACCTGGACCCTCTAGAGAACACCTTCATACTCTTCTCCGGGCACATGTGACACGCGTACTTCTTGGCCGGCTTCGTTTGCTTCTCGACTTCGGAACTGTCATCGTCGGATATATCCAGTTCGCTGTCTTCTGTGACTTTGGAACGTTTTCTTTTGCGGGTATGCGTTGGCATGTGTTTGCGCAGATCTGATATGTTTACGGCTCTGTAATTTTTTTTTAAATTGATTAATTATATATTTATTTAAACTTTTTACAAGAAGAAGAGACTTGACGGTTTGAGATTATAACTTCTGAGGTGAGGATGCTCCATGTGAGCGAAACACGTGAACGAAATACGTGAAAGTGCAAGTGTGTGACACTGTGTGCATCGAGTGCGCGGTAAAAATGAAAAGTACCTATATCATGTTGTTGCATAAATTCATTTTCTGTTACAGCGAAATTAAGCTAAAGATTTACATTGTAAATCAGTCAATATATAATTGTAAATACATTACAAAGTTACCTGTACGGGCAGCGCGGGCAGGCGTGGTGTCGGGTAGTGGCCGGCAGGTGGCGGTACCGCACGTGCACTCGCACTGGGCATATAGTGTGTAGTATAGTATACAGTGTTACCTGTACGGGCAGCGTGGGCAGGCGTGGTGGTGAGTGGTGATTAATTAATATTCAAATAACATACAAGCCTTAAACTACTTCATTGGCCTCCCGACAAAACGCGGGCTTTACTATAACGTGATTTATTCAAGTTTGCGCACGGAATTCACCGAAACAAACAATGTCACCCATGCTTCATGCCCGCTTTACCCGCGTCCCTGCGCCCGCGCTGACGCCGGGCAATACCCCTTTTCACGTAAAAACATACCTTCATACGAGTACCATTAATGGGCCGCGAATGGATGCCAATGACTTCAAAAACACCCTGTAGTGTAGTATATATAATGTTACCTGTACGGGCAGCGTGGGCAGGCGTGGTGTCGGGTAGTGGCCGGCAGGTGGCGGTACCGCACGTGCATGGCCAACGCGGCCGGCGTCGGTGCCGACATATCGCACTGGGCACACGCGTACATCGATACGTGTTGGCGGGTGTGCTCGCGGAGGAGGTAGTCTGATGCGCAGTACGCCCCGCAGACGGAGCATGTGTATGTTGGACTCGGGTTCTGAAATGAAACGAAATGTCAACAACAATGCTGACAGCATCGTTGTTTTGGCGTCAAGAGTCAAGACTAAAGGTCATAACCCACTTATACCACAAAAAATAATAGTTACTAGTAACAGAATCTGCACTCTGCGAGACCATTTAAACAAATAGCAACTCTAACTTCAACACGACAAAGTAGAATTCAGCTTGTACGGCTCTAATTACGAACGGCTAGACGTTGCATCTCTTTCTATCGCATATATTCTATCGCGCTCGGGCGGGCGGCCCGCTGAAAATTGTATTGAATTGGTATCCCGAGAGATACCCGAAGCGGTAGGCACTTATCTCGGGTTCTTGAGCGAGTAACGGACGCCTGCTTATGCCGCACCGCTCACACCCAACCAAAGTATGAGCAGCCAAATATGGACTTAGGTAATATCGTTCACTGTAGATGCACTTTACAGTAACAATATACAATAGCAGACAGCGCGCGGTAAGCGAGCGTGCCGCAAGCTAAAGTGCATCTACAGAGCACGACATTAAGTCCATATTTGACTGCTCATACATTGGTTGGGTAGAAGCGGTGCGGTATAAGTGGGCTAAGTCCTTTTAAGGGCCCCACAGATCCCTCAGTCCGCCACAGGCAACGGCCATGATATTCGGTTTTTGTATGGGAAAATGTGAGTGTGTGGCCCATTGCGGCCAACTGACAGGCCGTTGCCTGCTGGCGGACTGATAGTCTGTGGGGCTTTTTAGATAAGTTGGTGGCTAGCCAAGCGGACTTAGAACAAGTCCTACATACAACCAAACTGAATACAAAACAGATTATATTGCATGACCAACAAAAAGTAAAAAATAAATCGGCCAAGTGCGAGTCGGACTCGCTCATGAAGGGTTCCGTACCCACTTAACGTACCGATTACGTACACCTAGCAAAAATACCACTGTAATTTTTTGCCAGAAAAAAATAACTTTGTTTTTCATAGTATTCGTATGAATGACAAAGTTATATTTGCGGTTTTCGAAAATGTGTTAAGTATATCTCAAAAACTTGTGAAGCCTACTTGGCTGTGATATTTTTCCTTTTAAAAAAAATAAAATAAACTTTTAACTTCGTCATATTGTGTAACAAAAGAAAACATACAATGTTATATAAAAGTTATTATTATTATTTCATATGTAAGGGGCTATGCATCTCCTATAGGAGATGTAGTCACTGTAACCTAGAAGATTTATTGTCACTCGCCACTTGGTTAAAGTAAACTCTAATATAATAGTTAGTCAACTGCTTTAAGTTACAAAATGTTAGTAAAGGAAAAATGTGATAGTAAAAAACCACGAGCCTTATAAGTAGCTTTCAGGCGGGATTCGAACCCGCGCCTCCGGGAATCCGGCCCGTCCCGGACTTATAGGGCTCGTGATTTTTTACTATCACATTTTTCCTATACTTACAAAAATTGCATTGTGAATGCATAAAAATAATTTAAAATCTTACAAAATGTTGCTCAACAAAAAGTAACTTCCATTATGCAATAAATGAGGTGTCCTTTAACAACACACTCAAATTAATTTATCGGATATTGAGTTACAATTTAAATTTTAATTCTAGTACCAATTGATATCTAAGCAAAGATTGTACAAATAAAAACTTACTTGTCTCCGCAAATGATCACACAGCTTCCTATTGCAAGCAAAGTGCTGGCCACAATGGTAGCACGCTATGAGCCGCTCCCCGGTATGCGATCGCACGTGCATCGTCAGCAGGACCCGGCGCGAGAACGTGACGCCGCACCCGGCCCACGAGCACAGCAACTCGTCCGCGTACATTATGTGGACCTTCACGTGGTCTAAGAAGCCCTGGAAATTGTTACGATTACAACTATAGTCTTTCAGTCTCTGCAATCTTTGGCAAGCTGACCAACTTCATGCCTGTTTAGATCCAGCGACTGGAATTGTAATGGACTTTTGGTCGCATAAACTAAGTATATACTAAAGTAACTAGTCACAGATAGCAGAAAAAACGTGTATTTTATGTTCGAACTGATAGGCCAGCAGTAGAGGAGACTCTGCAGGGACCCCAAATAAATGGGATAAGGGTAAGGTGACAATAATATTGATGATATAATCTGATCAGGGTATGAGCCGCTTCCTGGTATGCGATCGCACGTGCATCGTCAGCAGGACCCGGCGCGAGAACGTGACGCCGCACCCGGCCCACGAGCACAGCAACTCGTCCGCGTACATTATGTGGACCTTCACGTGGTCTAAGAAGCCCTGGAAATTGTTACAATTACAACTATAGCCTTTCAGTCTCTGCAATCTTTGGCAAGCTGACCAACTTCATGCCTGTTTAGATCCAGCGACTGGAATTGTAATGGACTTTTGGTCGCATAAACTAAGTATATACTAAAGTAACTAGTCACAGATAGCAGAAAAAACGTGTATTTTATGTTCGAACTGATAGGCCAGCAGTAGAGGAGACTCTGCAGGGACCCCAAATAAATGGGATAAGGGTAAGGTGACAATAGTATTGATGCTATAATCTGATAAGGGTATGAGCCGCTTCCTGGTATGCGATCAGACGTGCATCGTCAGCCGTCAGCAGGACCCGGCGCGAGAACGTGACGCCGCACCCGGCCCACGAGCAGAGCAACTCGTCCGCGTACATTAGGTGGACCTTCACGTGGTCTAAGAAGCCCTGGAATTCAATATATGTTACTAATACAGTCCATTCAAAACTGGTAAAATGGTAGATTGGTCACTACAGCCTTTGGCAAGCTGACCAACTTCATGCTCGTTTACATGTAACAATCGGTTTGGGATGGACTATAACAGCATATAGGGACTTCGATCTAATAAAGAAAGGACTAAGTAGCTTGTCAAATACGAACACTGGTGTATGGAAAGGAAGAGAAAGATCACAAATAATGAATTCTCTAATTTGAAATGTTGTCAAACATAAACATTGATGTCTGAAACCGCGTTATACCCGTCCCTATCACTCCCTAGTCGGGGTGACAGAATCGAATGAATATAATAGAATAGAATAGAATATAGTGAAAGGGTAAAACGAAGTTTCGGATTTTGCGTTTCAGAATACGGCATCAACATCGTCGCAGTAGCAATACGCGCGATTCCAATATCCGACGAACGCAGGAAGTCAAGATATCGCACGAATGCAGCATCAAGAGAATCTTTAATAAGTACTGCGATCGAAGGCAGAGAGAGAGAGTCTCCACACCACAACGCGATGCAGCTCGATACAGTCGTAAAATCGCCGATCACCGATGCTAAAAATAGCCAGTCTGCTATGGCCCTTAAATAAATAAATCAATCATGAGAGTGTAAAGGTGCGCTTATACAGGCAATTTTTCTGGCAATAATTGCGTGGCAGGCAACTGTAATGGATCAATCTGGAGCAATTAGTGGAGCAATCTTCGATCAACAATAGTACTAGATGAAGGCTCACGAACTAAATCAAAACTTTCTATGGCACCTTTGAACGGAGAATAAAGGTTAATAATGTTACGATCTTACGTCAAAAATGACAGGAACTACTTATAAATATACGCTCAAATGGGCGTATATCGCTCGGCCATGTTTGTCACTCCAACTATAGTTTTGTCAACCACCTAGGTGTTATTGTTGATCGAAGGAAGCAATACAATAAATAGCGTCAATTCTTTCGGGAACATTGCTTCTAACAGGTCAATATATTCCACATTTTTCAATGTCGTGAATATGAGTTGCCGAATATCCAATCGGTTTGGAAATCATTAGTCACTTTTCTTTCTATCTCGTTTAAACGTATTTAACTACGTCTCGTTTTAAAGTTGCTCCATATTGCATGGTAGAGCTACTAGGTAGTAGGGTGCTACATGTTGGCATCACCCTAAATAGCTTGATGTGGTTATGACGTCATTGTTAACGGATATTGACAGGAATTAAGCAATTTAGGAAGCCTGTGGAAGCGCACCCTAACACACCCAAATACCAATCTATGGCAAACATATTAAAGCCTGATCAGAAAAATAAGAAACCTGACTTGAGGCGCCACTTTCAGCTCTTCATTGTCACAGATCGCGTCACGTAAAGAGGCCGCTGGCGAAGTACCTGCGCAGCGCATATATTTTTAATTTTAGCTTATACCATCACTTACTAAGCTGTGTTTTATAATTTATGTGTGAATAATGCTTATTGTAGATTAATAATATCAACTTGTTAGTGCGTTGCAAGTGCTGGTTTAAGCTAAAATTAAAAATATATGCGCTGCGCAGGTACTTTTCCAGCGGCCTTTTTACGTGACGCGATCTGTACAGATGTCAAATTCTATAGAAAATTTTAGTTCGTCACATTTCCGCCACATGGTGATGTTTTTTATTATTATTTTTCTGGTCAAGCTTTACAGTCTTAGTTTTAGAAAGTATCCTTACTTGAATGGAGTTAAATTTCTCATCACAACCAGTCCACAAGCAGCAGTGCTCGGACTTCAGTGGTGGAATATGGTTCCTTTTCGTAGAATCTTTGTCACACCGCGCTAACTTCAGTGTGGCCCGTGCGTTAAACCCGATAGCCATCAAACGAGCATGGTATGCATGGTAGTTGATATGGCGCACCATTTCAGGAAAGTCGGATGTGTTATGCCCACATACATCCCAGAGACAGACATATTCAACTGAAAAATATACAAAAATCATGATGAATTTGCATATGTTATCATGGTGTTTTAAAATTCAATCTTAATATAATTTATTCAGTATAAGATGTACCAAGCACCTATGTGGCAATTAAAGCCCTGCGATAAGAGACCTCTTAATGTGAAGAACCGGCTATCGCTATGGACCTGTTTTTTTTATGACTGAGTTGTCAAATTGAAAAATTACGATAAAATCATCATCATATTTACTGAAAAAAGATTTATTAAATGTCTGGTAATTTTAGCAATAGGTACTTAAATAGTTTTCTGCCACATGGGAACTCCAGAAGGTAGTTTGTATAATGTAAGGTATGGGAAGTGTGCCAAACAAACAAGTAAGTTATCAAAATAATTTGAATGTAAATATTACTTTTTGACATATATTCAGACAAGTAGATAGGCAGAACAGACAGCACACACACACAAGCTTTATTGAAATCCATACTAATATTATAAATGTGAAAGTGGGTTTGTATATTTGTTTTTCTTTCATGTCAAAAAACTGAGCAACGGATCGACGTGATTTTTGGAATGGGGATATTTAGGGAGCTGGAGAGTGACATAGGCTACTTTGTATCCCGAAAAATAATCACATTCCCGCGGGATAACGTCTGTAGTCCATGCGGGCAAAGCCGCAGCCGGGCGGAATGCTAGTAGATTATTATTGTTATTTATAGGGGGGACGCCAGCGAAGCCGGACGGGTGATCAGTCACCAAGATCGGGACCATTTCACCCAGTTCCCCAAGTCCCCTAGAAGCTGAAAAGCAGGGGGGAGGCGGGTTATCATTTACCCCACCGGCGTCGGACCCTCGAACCTACCTGTACGCTTACAGTAGGTACCTGCTGAGTTGACTTATCGTGTGCTAGTAGATAATAAATGAATATTTATTTTAGAGAGTAATTATTTATATCTGACTTCACCTTTGCTTTCTTTGTCAATAACATGCAGATCTGCACTATGTTTTTGGACATGCTTTTGGAAGAGCTCATAGTTAGTGTAACGCCAACCACACGATGTCCACTGACAATCAAATTGAAGACACTTCACACGTAAATGATGACGTGCCTAAAAGAAATGATTTTTTTATTTTATTATTCTTTGTTTCTTATTTAACACTTGTTTGCCCTGAGAATGACAGAAATTCTATCTTCGATCAATAATACCACTAAATTATGCCTCACAAACTAAAACTTAACGCAAATATGGCACAAGATGACTTTTTTAAACGGAGAAAAAGTTTACTTTAGAGAAAAAAGAGAGAAAAAAGTTCTTTTTTTAGAGAAAAAGTTTACTTAAGATAAGAGTGTACCTTTGAAGTGCACTTTTATTCGCTCGGCCGCTTTCGAGACTCTAATTGCTTAACTTTATGGTATTGTTGATCAAAGGATGCCATACTTTATGGTTCTCCCCACACTGCTGTTATCAAATGTTAGAAAAGTTGTGTTTACTAATGTTTGTAGGCTTTTAATAACAACAATGTGGAAGTGCCATTACTTTACAAGTCAAGTTCCTAAATCCTAAGGAGCCCTTATCAAATTTATTTTACTTCAAACCTGTAGAATACAATAGGTTTTAAGCATTCTAAAGATATTCGTTTAATCAAATCATCATACCTGTTTTAAAAAATGCTTGATAAATCAATCAATCTTCCATTGAGAAAAGGTTAAGGTGTACCATGTGGAAAAATACAGATTAATTTGCAATAATCTTACCATATTAGTACATACCAATGTAACATATTATTGTTCAAGAAGTGCAAAAAGGCAACAATTTTAAAGACTTTGGTAACACTGTTTGCATAATTTCTTTCACTACTGAAACAACTCTAATAAAGAGAACAATTATTGTATCACAATATTCACGGTTAATGTTTCCTCAAGCTTTGTTCTGGACAGGGTTCTTTAGGCTTATAAAGTATGACTAAATTGTAGAAGGAAAATATCTAAAAGTACGGGTTGGCTTTAGTAATCAGTAGCACGAATATCAAAGTGAGCTTGGTCATAATCAATAGGAAATGATGCCCCGAATCACAATCTAGTTGCTTTTTACGCGGAAATGGTATTTTAAGAATCTTTATTTTAATTTTTGAGGTTAATTACGAAAAATCTTGTAAAAGTACAAATCAATTTGAATACCACAGCTTCCGGCACTACTTCAGGTTGTTCATCCACACCAACTGGCACAGTCGCATCGTCTTCTGGCGTTGATAACAGAAATTTCTTCCTAGCCGCATTCGTTTGAATAATAAACTGTATATCATTTTTATTCTGCTGGGCAAGCCTGTCAGAGTTCAAGCTGTTCTGATCCTGGAGCCAGTCCACGCAACGAAAGAGTTTGTTCTTCGAAGTGTTTGCTTTACACACCTTTCCTACATTTGACATCGTTTCTTGCAACAGTATAATGTTTTAGGTAGGTACACAATTAATTTGTTATTGTAGAACGTACGTTTTCATTGCTAAATTCTAAATTAGGTAAATAATGACCGAAACAAACACCATCATCACTATTCATCACATTACAGCAGCAAAGATTTGTGCAGCAAAGCAAGTTCACAAATAGCAAGTTGACCAAAGTTGACAGTGACGTACCTACGTAACGTAAAAAGTAAAGTGACAGAGACAGTGAAGTGACATGTAGAAAAAATCGTCCATAAACAGGACAGGAGAAGACATTGAGCCATACTGCCAATTCTTGGATAATATTATAGTTTCTCCGAGCCACGCCCCGAAAGGATACCCGCCATAAATTATATAGGGTACCCGCCCCTATTGGTCGAGTCCATGAAGTTTGACTTAATCATAGATGTATTATTCCTGTAGATGGAGCATAAGAAAATGAACAATTCCTTCTATAATCGACTCTCGTCTCTCAAATGGCAACATGTCGTGTGTTAAAAAGAGATAACAATAGCCCAACGTGTGCGTCTTAGTGAGCGGCGCGCCACTTGAAAGTAAACGTCATGTTTGTTTGTTAACCAGCTGGTTAACAAATGCTTCAGAAAGAAAAGCTTTTTTGTACAAAAATATAGAAAGATTTGATGGTGTGGTGCGGTAAATCTGTTGTTTGTTAAGAATGGCCTGTACTGTTCCCGGTTATTCAAGCAGAGTGAGTGTTTTGAAAGAGAATAATAAACACATATCATTTTAGAGGTAAGTCACACTCATTGTTTTGTGTTTTTGCGAACACATTTTTATAGCTTACTGGGGGTCTACCGCCTAAAAAATCTGGATATGGATATGGGCTTTATTTGACATTTGAAGCCCATAATCTGAACTTGGCGGTACCGCCTAATTCCATGGACTTCATATTTCTTCCCATACCCATATGTCAGAAAAAGAGTGAATGACGAAGAAAATTCTCTATACATTTTTGACAGTTGAAGCCCAGAATCGGTATTTTGTAAAAATTAAAAAGTAAAAACTCGAAACCCAGATTCATATCGTTATGTCAAATGAAGCAGGCGAGTATTTTGGTATCGGAAGATTCATGGAAAAGTTTAATTTCTGAATTTGTGTGAAATAACTTGCTACTTTTGAGTGTAATCAACTTCATTTATAGTAAATATACCCCTAGCACTTGTAAAACGTTGAACTTTAGCAGAAGAGAGTTTAAAAGCGGAGCGAAAAGATGGAGCGAAAGAGACAAACACAAATTGCTATTTCGCTGTTCCTTTCTCTCGAAGTCATGTAATGGAATTTTACCCGCGAAATTCAAATTTTCGTTTCTTGTTTCGTTATCGGAATTTACATAACTTTAAAGATAAATTGTTGACCTACTTTTGATAAAAATTAGGCATTTAATTAAAGTAATGAAGATACTATGTAAATCAAAAATAGGAAAGTTTTATTTTATGTAGGTACGGTTATATATTTTGTTTTTACTGCTTTGAGGATTTTTATCCGAAACACAAAAATTAAACCAAATCACTAGCCTAGCCTAGCCCACAAATTATATAGACTAGTACAGATAGGAATCAAGCCTTATAGCGGCCGTTTGTTAGTGAATGACAGCTTTCCCCGTTGATTTTGACAACATAGTGCAGTCAATACTATCGACGCCCTTGACACGTTATCGATAAATGTGTAAATCATCGACATTTAGTTACAACCCTAGTGATATTAATTAATTTAAATAAATTTTGCAAGTAAAAAAAACTCATTTGTTGATGAAAAAAGGCGTTTATTACTCTACATAGTTTATTTTATTAAATACAAAGTACATAAGTGTAAGTTAAGATTTATACAAGGCAAAGAATGAGAGTAATTAAATTATTACTACTTACATTGAAATTTTAGATAAACTAAGAATTAAACACTCAGTTGGAGAAAGCTCTCATCAAATCTATTGCTGTCACTTATTTTCTTGACAACGAAAAAGTGACAGCAATAGATTGTGAAGCATTAACTTTAATGGAGCTTTCTGGGTGCTAAACACTTTAATAGCCAATAAAAGAGAACTTAAACTGCTTGCAAATATTTTTTATGCACAAACGCTATTGCTTTCAATGCAAAACACAATAACTTAAAATAGTTAAACATTTATAATACAGTATGTAATAATATAGCAACTAACAGTAGTAATTTGCACCATAATTATTCTGTTTTGATAATTTATTACCGTAGAAATAGACAGACACGGGTATGTTTCGCAGCACTCCATGAACCTCGTTGACACTCAAGTTATCTGAAAAGATTAGATTTTGTTACTAAGTATAGGTTTTAGATATTGTTACTACTGCCATAACATTTCGTAAACAAATAAGTGAAAGCTGAATAGTTTGTAAATCAAGAAAGAGTAGTGTGGCTAAAGCACATGTTTTGTTGTGCCGGTATGCACATATTATTAAGTTATGGATAATCAACGTTTCTAGATAATAGTAAATAAGTAGATAAGCTTTGTACATAGACTTATAAGATGTGTATAGTATATATAAGTAAGATCTAAGGTAGTAGCAGTAACAGTTATAATAACACAGTCATAAGACAATCACAATAAACCGTCATTCGTACCGACACCACAATCATTTATTTTCCTGCCGGAACATTTGTTATAATTCTATTCCGTTAGTCAGAAATTTGAAATTGCTGATAAGTCAGTTTTAAATGCTTCGACAAATTTATTGAATTACATTGTTGTGTTCTCTCGATTTAGTATTAACAACTTTACTAACTCCACACAATTGAAACTAGTTAAATGTGTCCCAAGGTAACTCTACTACTGTAAAGCAGTACCTAATAGTATATCACAATATGATATCACTTCTAAATGGATATTGAAATTACTAGGAACATTTTTCAACAAACTAATCAATAATTAATTTTAATATGTACATAGGTTAGGTACATTCATATATAAAAATTAAACAAACATTACCTTTCATTCATAACTTTCTGAAAATCTTTGCTCCGGATTGTTAACTGTATTTTGTATTTTTTAAAGACGCTTCCTCTCCTCTTCCACCAAGTTGCGTACCCGACAGGATCCATATTGATTTTAAGAAAGCTTTTACCACCTTATGTACACTATAGTTAGCAATAAATGATTGAGTATTGAGTATTTTCTTTTGGTTTGTTTTATGAAATACAAAGTTGCCTCTTGGAATTTGCCTGAAACAACAAAACAAACTCAAATTAGGTACCTACCTTTAGAATTATTGATAAGTACCTAAGAATTTGGTCTGAGATAAGTACATAAAACTACGTAAATAGTATTTACTCACGTACCGTAGGCACCTTCGAATACCGTATACATTATTTATTTCTAAAAACAATACAAAATGAAATGTTAATGAACTAAATAATAAATAATAGAAATAGAAAGAAAGAAAACCGAAATACCGAAATGAATTTTATAAAAAACACAATCTCAGTGTTGCCAGATGCCCATGTTGCATTCTCCGAAATCCCGAAAATCCGAAATCCTCCAAAACGCTGATTTTTAAGAAAAAGCCCCACAACAAGCCGGAACACTTGAAAAGTCGTTCTTCTATCTCACTGATTACTTGATAAGCTTTTTTTTAGAGTGTGGCAGAGTAGATCACTAGCACGAAGAACACTGATTGCGATATATAATCAGTTCCATACGCTAAAACACACTCAAAATAATACTTATGCCATGAAAAAATCCCCCAATTCCACCCAAAGTAAAAACTCTTCCTCCCAAAAATGCCCTCCACTGCCTAAAATAACCCCGAATTTGGAGGGTAATCACCCCAATCCGGCAACACTGCTTAAACTAGACGTCAAAAGTGACCATTTTAATTTTAGCCAATGGGATTCACTTGCGGCACAGAATTAAAATGGCGGTCTTAATTATAGCCAATGAATTGATCGTGGAAATTGAAGTCACTAAGTTTTGATCCAATGTATGGGTGATTCCAACGCCTGGCCTAGCCACCATTCTGCTCAGGCGTTGGAATCACCCATAGAATAGGTCAAAACTTAGTGGCCGGTAGCCCCGATACCCATTCATTAGCTATAATTAAGACCGCCATTTTGTTGGGGTGCCCCCATTGGCTAAAATTAAGGCTGTCACTTTTTTCAAGAATTTCAAGATGACGTTTATTTCGTTTGTGTTTTTTTACTCATTTCGGTTTTCTAGTATTCTATAGATGTTTTTCCACTTTTTCTCAGATATTTCTTTACAGAAATATGGATACATTATTCGAAGATGCCTTCGGTACACGTAAGTAAATCTATTTACGTAGTTTTAAGTATCAATTATTTATTACATTACTTAACCTAAATTTGAGTTTTGTTGTTTTAGGTAATTCCAAGAGGCAACATTGTATTTCTTAAAACTAACCAAAACAAAAGAAAATACAGTTCACAACTTAACCGGAGTAAAGAAGATTCGGTTTCTCATAAAGTTATGAAATTGATCAAAGGCTAAAGAGTCGCAATAGTTTTTACAAGTGCGTCATTCCTGGCACCACGGAGGCCTCTTTAACCAAAGTTAGACTGTGGGAAAAGTCTGCTACCCTTTCACACCCATTTGTGCTTATCCAGGAAAAGCTCCTCCCTCCTGGCGTTGAACTTCCCAGATCATTATGGAGATCTTTAAATAGACCCGTACCCAAGTTGGTCGTAGTAAAGACAACCTGTCCAGGTGGGGCTTCACCAGTAACACGGATCTCGCGTGCAGGTGTGGTTACACTCCACAGACCCTGGCCCACCTCATTGATTGCTCTTTATGCCCAGACACCTGCACATGTGAGGACCTCATTATGGCTGCAGATAATGCGGTGAGAGTGGCACAATTTTGGGCCAACAACATATGATTTTGTACTTGTCATTGACATGTTGAAGAAGAAGTTATGAATGAAAGGTAGGTAATGTTTGTTTATTCTTTTTATATGAATGTAAGTTGGTATGTGTAATTAATTATTGATTAGTTTTGTTAAAAAAAACCTTCCTAATACCTTATTTCAATATACATTTAGAAGTGATATCATATGGTGATAATGATAAAGCACAGAAGATAACTTGGGATTAAATTAAAATAATCAGTTGTCACATTTAACAAGTTTCAATTTAGTGAAGTTGTTAATACCAAGTCAAGAGAAAATAACAGTGTAAGTAATTCAATAACTTTGTCAAAACATTTAAAATGCCTTATCATCAAATTCATATTTCTGATTCTGACAAACAGAACAGAATTATAACAAATGTACCGGTGGGATAATATATGATTGTTGTCGGTACGAATGATGGTTTATTGTGATTGTCTTATGACTATGTTATAACTGTTACTGCTACCTACTATCTTAGATCTTACTTAATTATATATACTACCTCTCATCAGTCTATGTAGAAAGCTTATCTACTTAATAACAGTTATTAACTATAAACATTGATTATCTATAACTTGTGCATAGCGGCACAACAAACAAAATGTGCTTTATACACACTACTCTTTCTTGATTTACAAACTTTTCAGTTCAACTATCACTTATTTGTTTATAAAATGTTATGGCAGATTATAGTAACAATATGTAGAATCTATACTAACCAAATCTAATCTTTTCAGATAACTTGAGTCTCAACGAGGTTCGAGGAGTGCTGCGAAGATGCCCGTGTCTGCCTATTCTTGCGGTAATAAGTTATCAAATCAGAATTATGGTGCAAATTACTGCTGTTAGTTGCTATATTGATTACTTACTGCATTAAATGTTTAACTATTAGAGTTAGGTTATTGCGTCTTGCATTGAAAGTGATATTAACAGTAAATAATGAAATGGCAGATACTAAATAAAACTACTAGGAAAAATAGCATTAGCATTTGTGCGTAAAAAATATTTGCAAGCAGTTTAATTTTTCTTGTGGCTGATAAAGTATTTATATTTCTTAGTTTATCTATTAAGTCAATTTAGTAAGTAATTTCATTACTCTCATTCTTTGTCTTGTTTAAATCTCAACTTATACTTATGTACTTTGTATTTGATAAAATTATAATGTCAAGTAATAAATGCCTTCTTTCATCAAATGTGGTTTTTATTTGAGCAGAATTTAAAATAGTATATTTCTAGGGTTGTACCAAACGTCGATGATTTGCACAACTATCGATAACGAATCAAGGGTCGATAGTTCTGGCAGCACTATGTTGTCAAAATCTAATCGGGGTCCGTCATTCACTAACAAACGGCCGCTATAAGGCTTGATTCCTATCTGTACTAGTCTATATAATTTGTGATTCTGCTCTGGCTGAAGTGTGCTGAAGTGCTAGATAATACTTATTATCCTCCTTGGAGTAATTGTGTTGTGTGATATTATCAATAGCGACTTTTTTGTGGATATTGTCTACGGAAAGTGCATTTGATTGACATATTATTTTACAAGTGATATTGAGCTGTGTTAAAGTTCTCTGTTATTTATTATGTTATAAAGCTAACTCCTTCCTATAAATGCATGTTTTAAGACCTCAGCAAAACATTTGATCTTGTGTGTTATGTAGTTATGATAAGCTTTGGACCTTTGGACAAAACTTAAAGATGTTTCTCGTTGGCTGAGGTTATAAATGTACCTACTGGCACATTGGTATGGTAATCAGAAAAATGTGGTAAAGTGGGGAAATACATGCTCTGAAGAGTTTATGTGGTGTTAGACAGGATGGGCTGACTTCGCTCTTATATATGTATATATGGACAAGCTCATCGCTGGGCTGAGCAGCACACATGGTTGTTATATAGATAATGTCTGTGTGAATAATATCAGTTATGCTGATGACATGGTGCTGTGCTGCTCTGCCTATCGCTGGGTGGCCCAAAAAGCTCCTGCGAGGACTATATATGGAAGCACGGCCTAAGGTACAACGAGAAATAGAGTGAATTCATGATCTTCAGGGGTAACATTAAGAGACTTGAAAATGTGCCCCTGTTACTTTTGAACAGGATTCCTTTGGGCCGTGTAAGTCAGTTTAAATACCTTGGGCATATAGTAACTGAAACTTTGACAATTTATTCTGATATAGATGGATAGGGATGCAGGGCTTTGTTGGTCAGTGGTAACATGGTGAGACACAGGTTTGCTTGGTGTACAGTAGAAGTAAATTTTACTTTATTTAAAGCCTATTGTCAACATTTTTATACCAGTAGTCTGTGGTCAAACTTTATCCAGCTTTCCTACAATGCCCTGCGTGTGTTATACAGTAACATCTTTAAATCCTTGTTGGCGCTTCCACGTTTCTGCAGTGCATCTGGCTTCTTATTTCAAAGGCATTCTGAGGAGAGTGGAGAGAAGTTAGTCTCTCCATATTTTGCTAGGTGAAACTTTATGTTAACATAAGTAGCCTATTTTAATTTACTTTTTCAATTTTAATTTTAATATTGTGATTTTGTACTAAAATAGTCAGTAAGCAAAGAAATGGTCTGAAATAAAGGAATTTTATTTTATTTGAACAGTTTAATCATTGCTTATTTTTAATCATTTCTGTCGAACAAATAAATTTTTATTTTTAACCTAATCGATAGAAGTTTAAGTTATAAATTTCAATAAAAGCTCCCATCTGTTATCATTTGTTAGATACTCTATACTTAACAGACTAACTCTAGTTTGTCTGTTTTTCGTTTCGGGACGATGCAATTATTTCAGAATTACTGAATAAATAATCCATATTATTAACCTATTTATTTAGCAATTTCTATTCAAAGTACCTAATCCACGTTATGTGCTATTTTGTAGTAAGTAGTACAACTACATAATATGCTATGCTATGTTGTACTTACTAAGTACAACATAGCATAGCTACAATGCACATCTATACCTGTCTTTTGTGTGCAACTCTAGGAGACAGCGCTTAAAGCTCATATTTTCCAAATAAAATTATGAGTTGATAGACAATTTGTTAATTTTCTTAATTGCTGTTAAATTGTAATGTCAAAAACCCACTTATTTATATTTAAGTTAGCAACTGAAAACATAAAATGTGCTAAACTGAAAAAATCATAGAAAATAAAATAACATTTGGCCGCTGAAGAAATAAATAACTTATGTATTTACAGGTCTAACTATTTAATCATCCTCATAAATGATAGTAATTTTATTTCTCTTTCATAGCAAATTTATATAAAATAAAGATAATGATAAAAATAAGTACCTACCTATCACTACATAGTATAAAACAAAGTCGCTTTCTCTGTCCCTATGTCCCTTTGTATGCTTAAATCTTTGAAACTACGCAACGGATTTTGATGCGTTTTTTTAAATAGATAGAGTGATTCAAGAGGAAGGTTTATATGTACTTTTTATCCCGATATTCCCACGGGAACGGGAACCACGCGGGTGAAACCGCGGGCGGCCGCTAGTGTTACATAAATAAGTGTTAAAAATATGAATTCAAGAAACTAAACATTGCTTATTTTCAATTCTGGAAGGGTTGTGTTGTAGCACTTCTTAATTGAGAATATTGGCTTTGTTTAGTCTGAATTTGTCACAATATACTAATAATTTATGTAAACACAAAGGTATAAGTAGGTAAGTACAAGAAATTAATAACCAAAAATAAAGAACTACAAAATGGTATCATCATGCATTTATTAACCAAGTTGTTATTGTCACAAGTTCACAACACATATTTTAAGACATTATTACGGTATACTTTGTACTGTTTATCTTTTAAAGGTTCTGTTGAATGATTTTCTCTGTAATTATCATCTTGTAAACAATGTTCTTGTCTTGGAGTAGCCGTCCATTCCATCATGTCAATATTAAACTTATAAGGAACATTCGGTCTGCTTCTCTTTAAATCTTGATAAATATCTGCAACCTTGCTCTGATAATGAGCCTTACGGGTAGTATCATAAGAGGAAATGAAGAACATTAACCACAAAATGACCCAACCAAACAATAACTTCTACAAAATTTTGCCATGACGGGGTCATTTGTCAAATTGTTCCCGTAATTAGCGCACACAAATCGAAGAGAAACCATAGTTGACCCTCAAAGATATGCCTTTTTCGTTATATTTTATTAATTTTGTGTTATTTACATAATTCAAAAAGTAAAGCAAAGCAAAGTTAAGGGTGGTATTCCACTTATCAAATACTAGCGGCCGCCCGCGGTTTCACCCGCGTGGTTCCCGTTCCCGTAGGAATATCGGGATAAAAAGTACATATAAACCTTCCTCTTGAATCACTCTATCTATTTAAAAAAAACGCATCAAAATCCGTTGCGTAGTTTCAAAGATTTAAGCATACAAAGGGACATAGGGACAGAGAAAGCGACTTTGTTTTATACTATGTAGTGATTTGATCCATGAAATTGGACGAGGACAACTTCGAATGGTTTCATTTCTATGGTTTCATTAATAAATTCTTTGATGAAATGCATATTGGACTAAGATCTTTCATAAGTGGAATACTGTAGAAAGGCTTGTCATTTGCGTTTGGTTATTAATTGATACGTACATTATTTATTTTAGGAATACTTGTTTTTAATACTATGAAGAACTAAATTAATTGTTTTTATCGACTTTGTCCGTTGTCATTTAAAATATAAATAATAAGAGTAAAAACTGCAGAGAAATAATAATATTTTGTTAAATATTGGTATTTATTTGATATGATGCAACAAGACGCGACTATCATTCACTCGCGAAATCCAGATCCGGAAAAACAGTTAGCCGGTAGCTCCAATTGAAGCCCATATTATGGGTCTGGGCTTGAAATCAGAAATATGGATCTGAACTTCATATTTTGCAAAACTAAATCGCTGTACGTGTATATATAGTTTAACATTGACTTGGATGAAGAAAATCGGGTGTATTTAGGCTAAAAATATATAATTTAAAGCCAATTGGGATTTTTTGACATTTGACCAACCTGATAGTGTTGTAGTCCGATTTTATTATGTAATATCGATAAAAAATGGTAGTGTTAACAATTTTATATTTAAACTTAATTTTTCTCGATTCTAAACAGATTTCCCACCGCCGGCGCCGCGCCGCCGTCGATGTAAAGAAAACGTAAGAAAAGGCGACGATTGGAGACCTTCGCAACAAACAAGAATATGCTCGATGCACTTATTGTGTTGATGCATAAATTGTGGATTTATACCTAAAAAATTGAATACATTAAAAGTATAAAAATTTGCGTGAAATCTGTATTTTTTTACTTGATATCATTCAGTAGATTTTTTAATTTAATAAATTGATTAGAAATCTCGTTCAGTTTTACGACTACACCTCCTGGTATAAATAGTATAATTATCATCATTATCATATAATGTCCTCACTGCTGGGCCTTCCCTGTGCAAGAAAACACCACAGGTAGAACGGGCCATTAGTGCCATAACCCACCACGCGAAGCCAATGCGGATTGGTGGGTGAGGGTGCCAACGACTGCTAATGCAACCGAGACCAACGGCTTAACGTGCCTTCCGAAGGACAGAGGAGACCGAGATAATAAAGTTTTGGTCACCATTCAGATGTCCAACCGCAACGAATGTTGCTTAACGTCAACGACCGGATGCAGAATCCGCGTACCAATGAGCCATCGATCTCAAGTATAATTATAGTACCTAATTCAAATTTGGCACTGATTCAAAATTAAAGGGGTTGCTTAGACCATGAAGCTGAACAACTTTCTCTTTGGACCATAGCATACGTCAAAATATAAAAAAAAAATTCTGCCACACTAGATCGATCAGCTGAGCGTGCGCTTTTGTCTGGAGGGAAGAAATTTTTGCCATATTCGACCTATGCTGAAGTTTCATAGCATAAACAAAATTCTAAGGCCGTGAGCACTTTGGACACGATTAGTACTAAAAACTGACAGAAAAGCGGATTATGAACCGCCAAATTACATTAAGTCTAGCCGCATTGAAAATCGCGAAGCGCTCTATTCAATGCGGCGTACTTTCGATCAGCCGTATTGAATACGGCGTATCTTGAATCCGCCGCATTACAATGCGGTGCTGTTTTCCAATACAGCTAGTTGCTATGTAATACGGTGAAATATACAATACGCCTGCGATATATACATATACATTGTAATTTTATGTATCGCATTGCATTCAAATTATTTTTACATCTTTTATCGATAACTTGTTATAAAAAAAACCACAGCACTATCATTGCATCATCATCATCAAGCATTGCATAGTCAAAATGGAGACATTCACTAATTACGACGCAACAGATTAACATGTATGTCTCTTTCTATCTTATGACAATTTGATAGTGTTAGAAGGGGTAAAGGATGGGTGAGTTATAGCTTATTTTTGTGATCCATCTATAGGAATAATACATCTATGGACTTAATACTCTGAGGTAACTGGAGCTCTCACCCTGAATAAAAAAGTGTCGCCAGCAAATTTGACATTTATGTATGTAGTGGCAGGTAGTGGCTGTCAGTTGTCTCATATGACCATACGTATTTTTTTAAAGTGTAGGTGAGACGGAAGACAGCCACTGTGTTATTTGTGGTATTCAAAAAATTGTTCGTACTGCACTCTCCAGTTACCTCAGTATTAAGTCGAGCTTCATGGTCGAGTCGCTACCAAACTGGGGGGCTATCGCGTAACTTTATGGATATGAACTTCATACGTTTTTGGGAACTTTAAGTTAATTTTATAAAGAAAATAGCCGCTACCAGGGCAACCAGGGGGGGCTACCGCGTAACTTTATGGGTATGAACTTCATACGTTTTTTGTAACTTAAAGTTAATTTTATAAAAAAACTAGCTTTCCGCCCGCGGCTTCGCCCGCGTGGACTACACGACGTTATCCCGCGGGAATGTGACGTTTTCCGGGATAAAAAGTAGCCTATGTTCCTCTCCAGGCTACAAAGTATCTGTATCCCATATTTCAGCCAAATGCGTTCAGCCGTTTTGGCGTGATTGAGTAACAAACATCCAAACATCCAAACATCTAAGCTTTCACATTTATAATATTAGTAGGATAGCCACTATCAGTTCCTTGTTTTGTGACGTCGGGTATTATGATAGCTAGCTAGTAACGTTCCACAGAACAAAGCAGCTAAAATCTATCAAAATAAGGAAATCAAATGACAGTTGAAACCCATATCCATACCCAGATTTTTTAGCCGGTAGCCCCCTAGTTCCTTGTTTTGTGACGTCGGGTATAACGATAACTAGCTAGCAACGTTCAACAGAACAAAGCAGCAAAAATCTATCAAAATTACGAATTCAAATGACTGTTGAAGCCCATACCCATATCCATATTTCTTAGCCGGTAGCCCCCCAGGGGGGGCCTGGGGGGCTACCGGCTGGATGACCGGCTGGCTACCGGCTGGATGGCTGGGGGATACCGGCCGGATGTCAACAAACTGTTCCCCATGACGACAACCTTGTGAAAGCTGAAAAAGATAAAGAAAACAAATATCTTGATTTAGCTCACGAGATTGTTGACATGTGGGACATTGATTCAGCAATTATTGTTCCGATAGTCATATCTGCCCATGGTCTGATAGCCAAGAGCCTCGATAAACACCTTAAGAGGCTTGCGTTAGGTGGATGGATCGGGAGTCAGATGCAGAAGGCAGTACTTCTGGACACGGCCCGTATAGTGAGAAGGTTCCTGTCTCTGGATCCTTAACCATCGGTAGCCGGGACCCTGATCTTGCTACCGTTGGGGAACTGCATTTTTGTTTTTTTTTAATGTTATATTTTTTAGTGTTAGGCCACGTTCGCACGGGCGTGCAGAAAGGCGTTGCGTTAGCGGGGCGATATCTGTGTATACATAGTAGGTATCATATGTGACCTTACATTCATTACTTAATTACATCTGTAATCTGTATGACAGCCTACACAAATCAAACTATCATACAGGTTGTTGCCAGAGTTCTTTCATAAAGTACCTATGTACTTATCAAAAGTTAATGGATTTTATTAGTTATAAATTATCTGCTTCGCTTTATCTTAATATATTATTATATAGAAATCTGATACAGGAGGCCAAGAGTATTCATGCTGTTAAGGTAGGTAATGATGCAAAGTAGGTCTGTCAGTTGTCTCACCTGGATGATGATGATTTGTCCCTCAGCCAGACTCTAGCCCCCTCGCCATCTTGGTCAGGTTGACACACCTGCGGTTAGACAATTCTTATGATCATACAGTCATGTACAATCATTAAGCACTCAGCACATATATTCTCATTAAAGTAACACATGTAATCAACATGAAATTTAGCATATCAACTTGAGTTTGTTATGTCATTAGGAGTGCAATCTCACATACTTTGTGAAGGACCTCAGTCCTCGTTATAGCTTGTTTACCTTCCGAAAGCATCGGCAGGTCTTATCGTATCTCAATAGGTGTACTAGTGCAGACCCTACGGTCGGCACACGCCCTAGTCTCAACTACGGTCTTTTCAGACCAACCTTTATACCTCGTGATAAGATTGCGCAAACTTAACATGCAGGCCGCCATCCTGTGGCAGGCGGCCGTGCGGGCGAGCTCTTCAAGGGCTCATTCTTTTATGGATACTCATCCAATCTTAGTTCCCTGACAAGGGACAGAATTGCACACGCCTTATGACATAAAACAACAGTGATTTGTAAGGACATTACCTCTCTGTACGATGAAACTGTACCACATCCCATCAGCTCAGCGAGTTTCGTGGGCGTACCATTCCATCGTCCTTTATCAACGCGATCCTTAACAGGAACATTATGCATTCAATTCTAAATAAGGTTTGTATAATGCTGAGTACTTAACTTCGGTGGTATTTGAGGCTGGCGGCGAGCAGCAGGCGAAGATCACACATGCCACGATTTACACTTTGAAAACTTGAAAGCGAGTCGACGTTGGAGCGAAAAATGTTGACACTTACCGATCGGAAATTAGCTCTATGGTTTGTATTGAGTGTTGCTATATACAATTATTGTTGGGTTAATTTTGATACTCGCGAACCCTTCGCGACACACCCGCCTCGCGAGTTTTACACTATAGTAGTCATCAAGTCGCGAGTCCATTTATGGATCTTCTCCATTGCTTGGACTGCAGCGGCTCGACGCGATCTCTCATCGCTTGTTTGGTTATTACATTCATGGTTATCTATTGTTTCGTTTTCTAGATCACGTTCATTATAGTCTTGTGCAAGCTCAGTGTCATTTAACGTACTAACGTTCTCTATTTCTTTTCTCGCGTCTTGTGTTGAGTCGTGTCTTACGTTTGTATTCGTGCTCTCATCATCGTTTGATTTATCACTTATCTCTGTGGTTGGATTAGTGTCGACACCTTCAATCTCGATAGACGGCGTTTGTATCGAGTCTCTATCATCGACGCTTATGTTCTCGAGATCCACTTGATTTAGTGCTTTGTCAATGGAAATTTGTGGTGTCTCTTCCTCTTCCACTTCAAGAGGATATAAATGAGCAATTGATCGTGTGAAAACATTGTTATCGACTTTTATTCTAGCAACACGGCATAAACCGTCCTTTCCTTTTAATATTTCTACTATTTTTCCTATTTTCCAACTTTCGCGGTTTCTCGTTTCACCTTTAATTTGTACCACATCTCCGATTTGAGGAATTTCACGAGTCCTCACTCTTGCTTGTTTGGGAGAATTTCCGTACCTTTCTCTGAGGCTCAGAAGGTATCGGCTGATGAACATTTCTTTGTACTCATTCATTATCGTGTTTCCACGTTTCCATCCTTCGATGAGTTGTTGTTTAATGGTTGAACCAGAGAGTGGCAAACAATCCATGAGTAATTGAATGTTCAAACATTTTCCTGGTGTTAGGAAATCAGCTGGTTTCAGAATGTGGTCCATATCGGCTCCCACGTACGTAAGTGGTCTGGTATTGACTACGGCTTCAACTTCTTTGATGATCGTCGAGAGTTGATTTTCTCCGAGCATATGTTTCTGAAGAGTTCGTTTTAGGCAATGCTTTACCACTGCTACCAGTCTTTCGTACGCGCCCCCATGCCAGGGTGCTAGTTGAGGAATGAATTTCCATTTTATCTTTTCTGTCGATTCTCTTTCTGATATTACCTCAGCTAGCAGTCTGAACTGAGGTGCGTTATCAGTTAATATAAGTGAAGGAGTTCCTCTAGTAGCAATGAAGCGTCTGAATGCCATAAGACATTCGTCTGTGGTTAGATCTTTGACAACCTCTAAATGTATTGCTCGTATCACAAGGCATGTGAAAAGACAAATCCATCTCTTTTTTATACCATTTTCTGACCTTATGACCATCGGCCCAAAGTAGTCTACACCGACGTATGTAAATGGTGTATTAAACGTTACTCTTTCAGCCGGTAACGCTGGAGTTTTAGGTAGTTCATATGGACCTCCTCCATGCTTTACGCACCTTGTACATTTGCTTAGCGTTTTTTGAATTTTTGCTCTTCCTTGAGGTATCCAAAATTTTTGTCTTATAAGGCTTAATGTATGTGGTACTCCAACATGAAGGTTTTTCTCATGAGTTTCCTTAATTATTCTTTCGGTAAGTTCACTGTTCTTTGGTAGTAGTATGGGATGTTTTGCATCGTAGGATAAATCTGAATGTGTGAGTCTTCCATCACATCTTAGAATTCCATTAGTATCAATAAATAATCCTAAGTTCTTAGATAGGTTTGTTTTCTTTCCTCCATACTCTTCTGGAAATGTACTTTTCTGTAGTTCTTTTATCTTTTGCAGTTGTGAATCTAAAATTTCGTTTGATATTGCTTCTCTCTCTGACGGTGTTATTTTTGGTTGTTTTTCTGTGTTCAACAGACCCTCCCCCATCAGAAGAGAAGTATCCCTTATCGGACCACTAGGCCAGTGTCTAGGGTTTTGTTTTAAAAATTCGGGTCCAGATAACCACTTGTTCCTTTCCTCTTCTGAGGCGGTTGGACGTGTCGCTACGTCTGCCGGGTTAAGTCCAGACGGTACGTATCTTACTATCAGATTTTTGTTGCGCTTTATTTCTTCTAGTCTTTTAGATACAAAAGGTTCAAGTAACTTTTCAGAGTGATACCAATCAATCACTATTTGACTATCTGTCCACAGTGTTAACTGGGTTATGTTCAATGGTAAGAATTTGAGTACGAATTTTATAAGTCTACTTCCAATTAGAACGCCTAATAACTCTAAGCGTGGAATCTTTAAGTTCTCTTGGTCTTTAATAGGAACTAAGCGTGATTTACCTATTATGAAGTTGACTATGCCTTTCTGTACTATGTATATTACTGCTGCGTAAGCTACTGTAGATGAGTCAGTAAAACAGTGTATTTGTGCCTCTCTTTCGTTGGGTACAGTAATATTTCTCTGTAGGCATATGTTTTCTACTTGTTTCATTTCTTTCAAGATGTTCGTCCACTTGTGAAGTAGATCCTTTGGTAATGGTGTGTCCCATTTAATCTGTTTCTTCCATAATTGTTGAAGTAGTAACTTAGCTGGTAACATGACTGGTACAGAGAATCCACAGGGGTCATAAATAGCTGCAATAGTTCTTAAGACTCCTCTTTTTGTGGTTTCATTGTTCTCGTTGACTCTAGCTCTAAGATAAAGTACGTCCTCTTTCAAGTCCCAGTTTAGACCCAGTAATTTTACAGTTGTTTGTGTGGCAGCATCAGGTATTTGTTCGATAAAATCTTTGGAGTTGGAGCTCCATTCGCGAAGATTCATTGAGATTTCTAAAAACATGTTCTTGCTTTCTTTATAAAGGTTTAAAGCATCTGTTGCTGTTTCTACCCCAGTGACTATGTTGTCAACATATATGTCTTTAGCTAACTGTTTTGCGTAGTCTCCATTCGACCTTTGAAGATGGTGTCTAACCGTACCGTTTAAAAGGAATGGACTGGATATGATCCCAAAGGGAACACGGGTAAATCTGTAGTGTAGTAGATTGTCTTCAGTAGCGGGTTTATTGATGTCTTTCAACCATAAGAACCTAGTGACGTCTCTGTCCTCTTCTTTTAGACCAATCTGTAAAAATGCTTTTTCTACGTCTGCCGTCATGCCTACGGCGTGACTTCGGAATTTCAACAGTAGTCCAGTCAAATCCTCCAACATCATCGGACCGCAGTATAGACATTCATTCAGACTCTTTGTATCCTTTGTTTTAGCTGAAGCATCATAGACTATTCTCAGAGCCTTACCTGGTGCTAATATTCCATGGTGAGGAAGGTAGTGGATGGGATGATCACTTGTATCTTTTCTAGGTACTAGTTCAATGATACCCATTTGCAGTTGATCACTTAGTGTTTGGTCGTAGGCTGACAAAGTTTCTGTGTCTAGGCGTTTCATTAGTCCTATCAGGCGTCCGTATGCCAGACCGTAGTTAGTTGGTAATTCAGGTGGGTATTCCTTCCAAGGCCAGCTAACGTGATATCTTCCTTCTATGAATTCGGTGTTTTCATTGAAATGCTTAATAGCTTCTTCTTCACGGTTAGCATTTGGAGAATCAGTAATTCCAAGAGATTCTAAGTCCCACAAAGTTTTCATTGATGTGTTATCTAATGGCAGATCAGGCTCGTTTAATCTAGTTTCATAGGGTGCTTGGAAGTATGTGAGCATTGATAACTCATCCTCATGTTTATGCGTTATTTTGCCTGACAATATCCATCCTAAGTCGGAATTCACCAAGTACAAGTTCTCTTGTAATTTCACCTTTTCGGTTGACATAAGTGAATGATAATAATCATTTCCAATCAGAATATCTACCTTATCTGACAGAGATCCATCATCCGCCAATAAGTAATCCTTTTGATGGTTCCATTTGGTCAATTCTTTGCCATAAGATGAGATACTGCGTGTAATAGATGGTACGACATTCGCATATACTGTCCTTCGCATATGAGTTCTTGATTGAATATGAAGTTTTACCAACGGGCTATCTAGTTCTTGAGGTTTGTTCGAACCAAAGGTGAATACTGTGAGGTGGTTGTCTTCTTCGGTTTCTAAATTAAGGTCCTGCGCGACATCTTGCGTAACATAGCTTCTCATACTGCCTGAATCTAACAGTACACGACACTTCTTTGAAGTATTCTCAGGTCCTTTGACATTAACAATAGCAGTTTGTAGTATTGTGGCTCCCTTTTCATAGATGTGCATTGTACTGGTAGATTCCTTCCTTGGTACCTCATTCTTTGTTGTCACCTTCCTTGGGAACTCTCTGTTCGGACAAAGTGCTCTATTATGGAGGCCTTTCTTACCGCAGTGTCTGCAGGTTATGTGCTTAGACTTACAGGAGCCTGTTTGATGGCCTTCACGGAAACAAATAAAGCAACGGTTTCTTAATTTTAATCTTCTTTGTGGTAGAGTTTTACTTTCTGTACACTCATCATTAAAATGATCTCCTTTACAAAATATGCAGTAGAGCTTCCTTCTTTTCTGATTAGATCCATGCCCATACTTCTCTTCATTGAATTGAAATTTCCTCTTAGTGTTAAAGGTTTTGTTGAAAGCAGTTACACTACGTTTAATTCCTTTATCGGTCTTCCTTATATTATTTGGTTTTCGGACTTTTGATCCCTTCTCATTTCTAGGTTCTAGTATATGAAGCGTTTCTGTTGTATAACTGGTATCTTCTAAATTGAATTTTTCAGATGTTCTTTTAGCATCCTCTCTCGCTGAGAGTACAATATGGAGTTGTTTTCTCATTTCTTCGATAGTGTCGTTACTTAGTTTCAATTTCAACTCGTATACTATATCCTCAGGAAACTTTTCCAGAATTAAGAATCTCAGATGGTTGTGTTCTGTATTTTCGCCCAGTGAGCTCAATACACGAAGGTGTCTTTCAATCTCATCTAATATTCTTCTACAGTCTTCTTGTTTGTCTGCTCTCTTAAGTTTGTAAAGTGTTGAATAATGAGCATCGACTATTTGGGTTTTCTTTCCATATCTGTCTGTTAAAGTTGCTACAGCAATTTTATAATTTTCGTTTGTAGTCTCAAGACCATCCAAAATTGTCTTAGCCTCACCCTTCACAGAAGCCTTTAGGTACAATAACTTATCGACGTCTCTTAATGCTCTTCGATCAATATTGGAAGAGAATTGATCCCAAAATTGTGTCCATTGTAGAACATCTCCGGAGAATGTGGGCAAGTTCAATTCAGGTAGCTTTCCTCTGCTGATGGACTGACTAGAACTGGAAGAAGAATCAGCCTTGTCCTTTTTGACTTGTATTTTTACATTTAGTTCAGCTAATGCTTCCTCTCCTCTTAATTGTTCTGTCGTCATACTGGATATCTCATCCGCATCCGGATTTGTTGAAGTGTTAAAATATTGATACAATTCGCTATTAAATCGGTGAATTACTGCTTGTAATTTTGATGACACGATCCTTGCTTGTTCTAAATCATCGTCTGACCACGACTTCAAAGCACAAAGAGCGCGAGAATTACTCGTTAGATTTTTTATACTTGACACAAATGTAGTTAGTCTATCCAAATATATTTCCTCCATGGTATTAAATTATATTGACTGGTATGAATCTGAAATCATCATAAATACTGTATACCATTTATAACTCATTCATGCATGACACCGTATTCAAGTATTAAGTTTTAATTATTTAGTGACTTCTTGATCCCATAGTCAATTTTGTGAAACATCTCTAGTAAGTTATACTACTCAACCTAGTCTATAATCATAGCACTAGTTGAGCTAGTTGTTGTTACCTTTAAAACATTTGATCTTATCTAGACTTGGCTCTGGCACTACAGTGCCCCCTTGACCTAGTTACTTGACCATGACACTACAGTGCCCTTTTGACTTAGTTACTTGGCTATGACACTACAGTGCCCCTTTGACTCAGTTATATGGGAACACAAGAAAGTTCACTAGGCCACACTTCTTATTGGTCACACAGTGTTTAGATTGTATTTTAGCACTAACTTTATCAAACGCATGAAATCACAATCATTTTATTGCTTTTTGTACACTCAATATACCATATTGACCACCAATAATTTTTCACTTTTGACCATAGGTTATCAAACTATAGCACAGTGTGTAAACACTGAACATGAACACTGATTGTAACAGCACTTCACTATGTATCCATAAGCACAGATACTATATTCTCACAGTGTATGTAACATCTGAACATCAAATATGTATGCATGTAGTTTGTAATAGATAGGTAAGTAGGTCATTATTTATGTATTTGTTTGTGTATCATTTTCTCACAGCATTAACCAACTATTCACCGTTAGGCTATTGAGTTTGATCAGAATTTGTCTAGTTTGATGCTACTCTGTTCTTATAATTTTAAGAATCTTAGTGAGCTAACTTAAGTAGTATTTTGTTGTGATAATTATAACACCTGTCAGTACTCAAATAATAAAAGTTAGTGTGAGACGCTCATATTATCTTTGTTGTCAATGTTTTGAGTTGTATTTAATTGAAGCGATGACAATATTCAACTTGGTAGGTATGTGACACTATGTGAAAACTTAAGTGCGCTTGGTGAAAATGTCATGTAAACCATAAGTATGTAAACATTGGGTTATGATTAGTTTTGATTTGGTATAAGAATTACAACGACAATGTTCTATGATAATTTGACATGCTATCTGAAACAATCTTTGCTAGTCAGCTTCTACTTTAATGTTGGAAGTTTTATCAAGTGACTAGTCCTGTATGTGCTTGAAATAATATGGTGTGTGATCACAGTTTTACATACCTGAACCTTGACTTCAATTTATTACTCAATGTATTCTTGTAATAGTACACTTTTATATGTGTTGTTTGTAGGTACTGAGTATCGGTGTCCCTATTAGAATGATAAAAAGTTAGGTTTAAATAAAGATTCACACAGCTAGAGTCCTCATTGAAACACCCTTTACTGATATTTTATTTCATCATTAAGCACATTTTCTTTGTCTATAAAAACTTTGAAGATTGTTTTCAACATAATTATGTGACTTATAGGTTGCCGCAAAATTTTTCCTGACAATTGGTTGTTCTGACTTAAAGATATGGTTTAAACTTGAAATTATAGTTTCAAACAATGCTTGTGATGCTTTGTTGTCTTACCTGTTGAAATCTAATTCGTACTTTCTTTGTTTCACTTTAAACTATTGAAAATGTTTCGAATGACATTCAATTTGTTTGTTGACAATTACAATGACCCTTTCGTGTAAGTATAGTAGCGACCTGCGGAGAAAAATTGCAACATCTTAACACACTAGCGCTGCGTGTATTCACTGACACTTCCGTGGCGCTGATCCTAAACTTAACACTTGGCGGGAATTTTGATTGTTTTGATGTTAAGTTGCTAACACTGACTCAACAGTAGTAACTTGTTAGATCAATGTTCACAACCTTAGTAAAACTGAATTTCACTCATACCATCAGAAATAATAACTTATAGTAAGTAAGTGTGTGGGTGTGACCGCATGACTTTTACTAATAAAGTAAATTGTTGCACTTTGTTCATTGTTTTTCATGAGTATTTATCTGTTTATCTTTTTATAGGTATTGTTATCATTCGATGAGACAGCTGACAAATGCATCCTATTGCATCAAATGAATTCTCATTAAACTCTCTTCGGCCATATATCAGATAAGCTTTGTTTGAGATCTGTACTAAACATTGTTTTGTTTGGATTTATACTACTTAAATTATTTTTCAGTAAGTAGGTATAACTATATCCAATTCTTTATCCCCTTATTTTCCCCAGATAAATTCCAACTTATCTATATCAAATTTCAATCCCAGCACATCTGCACCAAATTTGTGTATACATAGTAGGTATCATATGTGACCTTACATTCATTACTTAATTACATCTGTAATCTGTATGACAGCCTACACAAATCAAACTATCATACAGGTTGTTGCCAGAGTTCTTTCATAAAGTACCTATGTACTTATCAAAAGTTAATGGATTTTATTAGTTATAAATTATCTGCTTCGCTTTATCTTAATATATTATTATATAGAAATCTGATACAGGAGGCCAAGAGTATTCATGCTGTTAAGGTAGGTAATGATGCAAAGTAGGTCTGTCAGTTGTCTCACCTGGATGATGATGATTTGTCCCTCAGCCAGACTCTAGCCCCCTCGCCATCTTGGTCAGGTTGACACACCTGCGGTTAGACAATTCTTATGATCATACAGTCATGTACAATCATTAAGCACTCAGCACATATATTCTCATTAAAGTAACACATGTAATCAACATGAAATTTAGCATATCAACTTGAGTTTGTTATGTCATTAGGAGTGCAATCTCACATACTTTGTGAAGGACCTCAGTCCTCGTTATAGCTTGTTTACCTTCCGAAAGCATCGGCAGGTCTTATCGTATCTCAATAGGTGTACTAGTGCAGACCCTACGGTCGGCACACGCCCTAGTCTCAACTACGGTCTTTTCAGACCAACCTTTATACCTCGTGATAAGATTGCGCAAACTTAACATGCAGGCCGCCATCCTGTGGCAGGCGGCCGTGCGGGCGAGCTCTTCAAGGGCTCATTCTTTTATGGATACTCATCCAATCTTAGTTCCCTGACAAGGGACAGAATTGCACACGCCTTATGACATAAAACAACAGTGATTTGTAAGGACATTACCTCTCTGTACGATGAAACTGTACCACATCCCATCAGCTCAGCGAGTTTCGTGGGCGTACCATTCCATCGTCCTTTATCAACGCGATCCTTAACAGGAACATTATGCATTCAATTCTAAATAAGGTTTGTATAATGCTGAGTACTTAACTTCGGTGGTATTTGAGGCTGGCGGCGAGCAGCAGGCGAAGATCACACATGCCACGATTTACACTTTGAAAACTTGAAAGCGAGTCGACGTTGGAGCGAAAAATGTTGACACTTACCGATCGGAAATTAGCTCTATGGTTTGTATTGAGTGTTGCTATATACAATTATTGTTGGGTTAATTTTGATACTCGCGAACCCTTCGCGACAATATCGCAACGTCAACGCCTAGGAACCAGAGGTGTTCGCATAGACGTAAAAAAATCGCTTGGCGTTTTGTGCTCACACGGTGCGGACTGCAGGCGTACCTATAATGAATTCGGACGACATCTTGGCAATCGCTGTTTGGTATATTAAGAAACGATAAGCAAATAGAAGGCAGTACTGGTTTCATCCTCTTCATTCAGAGAGAGTTATCTTACTGGTAAACTTTACACTCGGTACAGCAAGCTTCAACGATTTCCTCAAAAATTCTGCGATTAAAATGATAATGTCATAGTCATAGTCATAAATTTTTTATTCATATAGATTAAATAAAATTAATGCTTATGAATCGTCCGTCCCCAAATTTTTTTACCTACCACCTGTTATGGACATCTTTTAACTGAATCAGCTCATTTGATGAACTACTGCTTATTTGTTGGCCCTAATAAAATACAGCGACAAGATTCCCGAATGAGTCCTTGGGTTATTTGGTAGGTTTCACCTAAATGAAAATAAACCTAATGACGTAAAAATAGTTACCCACTGACAGTAGGTAGCGTTAAAAAAACGCTTGTATGAACGCCAATAGGGCTGCCCGTATGTTGTATTTCCATCGCGTCCATCGCGTCGCGCCGTCAATCGGGCAATGTGCGATAAAATAACGCCGCGTAAAAAAATCGCTCGCGTGTGAACGGATTAGGGAAAGTCCATAAGTTCTGTTTCAAGGCGTCAAAAAATCGCTTCAACGCGCGATAATATTACGTCCGTGCGAACGTGGCCTTATACATTGTAAAAATTAAGTCCCGATTTCACCACTGATTTTTAAACACGATTAACGCTAAACGTGTTTAAAACGTATTTCTGTCCCTGTCACATTCAAACAGATGACAGAGGCAGAACTAAGTATTAAACACGTTTAGCGTTAATCAAGTTTAAATATCAGTGATGAAAGTCGCCCTTAAGTCTAGAAATATAATTTTGTAAGTATTTAAAATGTAATAAAGGGAATAATAATATGATCTGCCGGCCTAGCATGAGCGGCTTTGATCGATTATTGACGCTGACGCATGATAGAAGCCTATAGCTTGCTTATAGTCCCACACTCCTATCTGTTCCGGTGACAGCCGTGACGTGACAGAGGAGCCACTTGCAATACGAAATTAGCTGTCAAAATGAACTGTGTCGTATGAAATCTGTTTTAGTTCCAAAGATTATCACCGGAACAGAAATGCTTGTCTCACTATATACCTTATGCCCGAGCTACTTCTGCGTCTAATGCCATTAATTAGCGCGCTATTTGATAGAATACGCAGGTGTAGCCGTTAATAACGCCGTTAGGCGTCACGCAGGTGAAGCCAGCATTAGTGGGATAAGCAAGACTGCATGACGTGCTATATCGTATCGCGTGATATAATGATGGTCATGCTTGGGGTATTTATTGTTGAATCCTTTGAATTTGGCCAACAATATCCAGTTAAGCTAGAAACACATTTCGCTGGCGCAGCGTCGACTCGGGTGTGCAGTTGTGCACACTTTACTAGCGTGGCGCAGCGTTTCCTGACGAAATTTTTGATCAGTGTCAATCGAGTCGTTGCCGAGCTAACATCTGCATTATGTTTTCTTCTAATTTTGAAAACAATTTCTGTTCTTACTTGAACATATTAAATCCAAAAAAAATATGTTGATGATTACGATGATAATATGATGATGAATGAAGACGAGATGCAATTTATATCTATACTAATACTACAAATACACTTTGTTTGTTTGTAATAGATAAACTCAAAAAATACTGAACCGATTTTAGAAATATTTAGTGTAATTTATTTTCAAATCAGAATTATCATTATTTTTGTTATAAAATTAAAAAGTATAGTGTACTAAAAACACTTTAATACTGTTTTAACAGTATAATGAGCGATTTTCTGAGAGGCCATTTAAAAAAAAAAGCTTCCAATTGCTTCACTAGATGGCGTTGAATAAGTATGTACATGTCTATGGTATATTTTGGTATGAAACATATTTAAATTAATTACTTTTTATCAACCCAAAGGAAACTAATAATATATTAAATAAGTACTACTGTGAGGAACAGAAACGAAATAGGTAAATTTAAAGATTTAGGTAAATAAATAACATCTGTCTGACGTTCCGTTTTAGGTAAAAAAGTCGCGTCAAAGTAAAATTTATAACGTTCCGTTCCTTCTAACTGCATAGGTGGGACAGCGCCATCTAGTGACTGAGCTTTCAGAAAATCGCCCATTAACAACCCTACATGATAATGAATTGGTGACTCTTCTAAACAAAAAAAATATTTTTTAAATTGGCCCATTATTGACGGAGAAATCGGAGAACATAAGTAGTAAAAAGCAAAATGCAGAGCTCCGCTGCGCAGTCCGCTACCGAGCCATCCTATATAATTTGTGGAGCCATCTGACGATACAATGCTAGAAAGTGGTGGGGGGCCTGGCGCAATCGGAGCCGGGCGTAAACGCTGCGCTGCGCTGCGCTGCGTATAATTTGTGCGCTGCGCCAGGGAAATGTGTTTCTAGCCATACTAAATGTATGAAACCGATCGCGCTGCGCTGCGCTGCGCTGCGCTGCGCCAGCGAAATGTGTTTCTAGCTTAAATTGGCAAATTATGCAACCTCCATTTTGATTTTAAGCTTGTTGACTGACTGACAACATCATGAAGCTCGACTTAATGCCCCCAGTACACGATGGCCGATCATGGTCGGCGACCATGACCAATACATCGTACATTGACACTTTTGAAAGAACCTTTTTAAACTTGTTCGTTCAAAAGTGTCAATGTACGATGTATTGGTCATGGTCGCCGACCATGATCGGCCATCGTGTACTGGGGGCATTATACTGAGGTAACCTCAGACATAGATCATCTATGACCTCAGAGTATTAATCAAACTTCATGGACAACATCAACATTACGTCGGCGCTGCGTTCACAAAAATATAAAATGATGTGTCGATCCAGTTTTTTGTAAGAAGTATTAATAGTAATAGTTAATTGTAAATAGGTTATCTGAAAGTTAGTTATTTCACTATTTATGATTATTGCTTCTTTAAAATTGACGGGACGCACGGCATCGCAGTATGGGGATAAAACATCTCGTCGCGAATGAATTCATTTATTTGACATCTCTCTCATTGACGTTTCATTTCAATAAAAATTCATTCAATAAAAAAACGTGCGTGCGAATATAAAAACGCGTGAGCTCGTCGTCAAGTACGGCGCGGCGAGTCCCACGTTGCATAGGTACCTATTTCTTATCATTTTACTTCATATAGTTCATCTCGTTACTCTTACCACACATACTGAACTGAGAGTGACCGTCGAGAGGTCGTCTCGGATTAAAGTCTGGTGCTGATGAAAACTACAGTACCACTCGAAGACGTAGTGAATAAATTGGACCACCAAGTTTTACCTCTAACAACCAGAATGCCGAACATCAAGGTCTTTAGTGGAAGCTCGCACCCGGACTTGGCGCAAAAAATAGTCGACCGCCTCGGAATTGATTTGGGAAAAGTGGTTACAAAAAAATTTAGCAACATGGAAACGTGCGTTGAAATCGGAGAATCCGTTCGCGGAGAAGATGTTTACATTGTTCAAAGTGGCAGCGGCGAAATAAACGACAATCTTATGGAGCTGCTTATTATGATAAACGCTTGCAAGATCGCATCGGCATCGCGTGTCACCGCTGTAATCCCGTGCTTTCCTTACGCAAGACAGGATAAAAAAGACAAAAGCAGAGCTCCAATTACTGCCAAACTGGTTGCTAACATCTTGTCGGTGTCTGGTGCTGACCATATCATAACAATGGATCTGCACGCATCCCAAATTCAAGGATTTTTCGACATCCCTGTAGATAACCTCTTTGCAGAACCAGCTGTACTGAAGTGGATCAAAGAAAACATTCCTGACTGGAAAACCAGTATTGTTGTTTCTCCTGATGCTGGAGGTGCTAAGAGAGTGACCTCTATTGCGGATAGGTTGAATGTTGAGTTTGCTTTAATTCACAAAGAGAGGAAAAAGGCCAATGAAGTTGCATCAATGGTCTTGGTCGGTGATGTCAAGGACCGTACAGCAATCCTGGTTGACGACATGGCCGACACTTGTGGTACCATTTGCCATGCTGCTGAAAAACTGATAGAGGCTGGTGCTACTAAAGTGTATGCAATTTTGACTCATGGTATTTTCTCAGGCCCAGCTATATCAAGAATTAACAATGCTTGTTTAGAAGCTGTTGTTGTCACAAACACTATTCCTCAAGATAGGCACATGCAAGCGTGTCCTAAAATCCAATGCATTGATGTGTCCATGATGTTAGCGGAGGCAGTGCGGCGTACTCATAATGGAGAGTCCGTGTCATATTTATTCTCCAACGTTCCATACTAGATGAATTAATTGCCTTTCTTTAATTTTACACTTTAGCTTAAGGTCTCCGACATCGATTTGTTTCTGCTTGTGGAGTAGACATTATTTACACTTGATAATGGAGTTTTCAGTGATCTGGTTTTAAGTAATCTAACAGTTAGATAAGATAACAGGAAATTGGTGATATTGCTCTATGAAATTATTAGTTTCAAATGAAAGTATTTACAAGAGGAAAGTTGGAAACATACTAATTTAGTTTTAGCTTTTTAATCTTTAATTTTTATGGATTGAAAGAAAGATATTGATATATTTCTTTATTCTTAAACATTTTTTTTTGTAATTATGTAACCTTTTGGATGACATAATTTTCTTAGGAAGACAACTGTTACTATTTCTATGTGCTCCATGCTGTCTTTATTGAAAGACAATTTAAATGTAAACATAGCCTTTAATTGATGACCCTGCCACTAAACAGTTCATTAAAAGTACTATTTTTACAAAAGATTTATCAAAGGCATAATAAGTGGTAATCTGTTTGATTATATTGACAAATCTAAGTATTTTAAGTCATTCAAAATTTGAATTGCCATGAAGTTGAAATATTACAGAAAAGTTAGTGCATTTACATACATATTATTGTTTTAGATGTCATTAATGATTGAAATGTGTTTTTGCATAGGTAAATATTTTTATCATTAATTTTGTAGCTGTAGTTATTAAAAGACAACTAGTTGATTCTGTTTACATTCTTTTACTTATTATTTTGATAAGTATAGTAACTTTTGACTCGTCAGTTGATATGAAATTTTACTCAAATTATATTTGGGTAAATTTTTTATCATTATGATTAGTTTGCTTTGCTGTAGGTATTATGCGGCTAAAGTCTAAATGTGGCCTTTATATTTTATCGGGTAATCTATTACTGTATTCTATAGATATAAATGAAATGAGTATTGATGCATGCATTTGGGTAAAAACTAAGAACAATTTTGATTGCTTTATCATATATTTTTGGTTACATAAAAGGTGTAAATTATATTCTTTTTCTAAATTTGTATAACTGTTATGATGTATATTTGGTCCGTATACCTACTTTAAGCAATAATAAAAATATTAATTAATATTTTTTATATGATTATAATTTATTTTTAATATCCTTCCTTATGGTATAGCCATACACCATCCTGCCTATCGTCCAATCGGCATGACGCTGCAGGATTGATCCAATCTGCAGTTCGTCCATATCCCACCCACACGGTCAAATCTACTTGATCCAATCTGCAGCGTCATGCTGAGACTGGACGATGGGCAGGATGGTGTATGGCCAGCATTATGCTAGTATCATCATTTCATCATAATAATATACCTACAACAATAAGATATAATTAATAAGATTGCGTGTGCATGTAATGTAAGCATTGACCAAATAACCATGGATATTTATTATACTTTTGTTATTTAGGCGGTTCTAGCACTGCACCGCACACCGCTCCGGTTTGTGGTAGTGCGCTTCTTAACTATGGCTGTAGCATCTTGTGGTGCATACAAAACCCGCCCCAGTGTATAACAAACTCACGCCGCATCTCCGTCCACTGGAGCGGAAACCGCAGCAGTGGGGTGGACGCCTTAGGGAAAACTTATTGGTACAGGCGGCAACAAAAAGGGATTGGTACAGTCGGCCACAAAAAGGGATGACATAATAACGTAAATAAAAAATACCAACTTGAGAAAAATATCTACTAATATCTCGACCTGTCTCCCCTTCCCCTTACATTCATCAGACAGAACTGATTCGGCGTGAAAAGTTAGCCAAAAAGAAGTCTTGTAGCACCGCAAACATAAAATAATGGCAACAGGATGATAACATACTTAGATAGAAATCCTAACTTTAACTAACTAATACAACCTTAGATAGATAATATTCGGAAGCGTCATTATTTTATAATTAAGTAGGTACATTTACATCATTACGCAAACTGTATCAGTATGAAAACTTGACCCTAGAGGTCGATCGCCAATGATGTAAATTGTTTGCGGGCGCGGCGACGACTGCCCCAGTCAATAGAACTTTCAACTTTATTGCAATGACCTTTGGTTCGCCACGGACTGTGACGTCTGTGACGTTCGTGTTCGTGTAGTTGTAAACATACGGAAAATATAGCAATAAATAAGTGAAGATAGTTCATAGGACTTACTAGGTACAGTCAGCGTCACATATACGGTGCCAGCCAAATTGGTCGCATAGTGGCACACAGCACACACCATAGGTATTAAGTACCGAACTATTTCACCACTGGATGGCACCGTATATATGACGCTGACTGTACATAGATAAATATGAAGAATGCATAAATTAGATAAAACTGAAATAATCTGTTGAATTAATTGAATAAGAGTACTTGTTTACAAACGAATTTTATAAATAACATGGTCCCGCTTTGCTTTCCTAGGTTTATAAACCTAGGTCTCCCGCTGTAGGGTTTGCGAACCGATGGCGTAGCTTTGTATGATGGTAGGTTGCTCACGACTGTACGATCACTGGGGGCATAGGACTATGTAGTTATGTAATAGGTATTAAAATATTGAATAACTGACAGTTTTACCTATGCTTCATCATCATCATCATTTCAGCCGTACGACGCCCACTGCTGGGCATAGGCCTCCCCCAAGGATCTCCACAACGATCGGTCCTGCGCTGCCCGCATCCAGCGGCTTCCTGCGACCTTGACCAGATCTTCGGTCCACCTTGTAGGGGGCCTGCCCACGGAACGTCGTCCGGTTCGCGGTCGCCATTCGAGAACCTTTCCGCCCCAACGGCCATCGGTTCTCCGCGCTATGTGTCCCGCCCACTGCCACTTCAACTGCGCAATCCTTCGAGCGATGTCGGTCGTTTTAGTTCTCCTGCGGAACTCATCATTTCTGATTCGATCGAGCAGGGAAATACCAAGCATCGCTCTCGCCATTGCTCGCTGGGAACCTTGAGCCTTCTTATGAGACCCATAGTAAAAGACCACGTCTCGCTTCCATAACTCATAACTGGCAACACACACTGGTCAAAGACCTTAGTCTTGAGACATTGAGGAATTTTGGACGCAAATATATGCCGGAACTTCCCAAACGCCGCCCATCCGAGCTGGATTCGATGAGAGATCTCTTTCTCGAAGTTGGACTTACCTAATAGGATTGTCTGCCCTAGGTAGACATAGTGGTCAACAACTTCCGAGTGTAATGTTCCCAACATTAACTGGAGCGGATGCAACATCATGGGCATTGGACATGATTTTCGTCTTATCCATGTTCATCTTCAGACCCACTCTTTGGGAAGCATTGCTGAGATCTTCGAGCATTGTGTTCAGGTCTTCCATAGCTGAGAAGCCATGAGAACTACATCATCGGCAAACCGCAGGTGTGTTAGGTACTCGCCATTGATGTTAATGCCGAATCCTTTCCAGTCCAGTAGCTTAAAAATATCCTCCAACGCAGCTGTGAACAGTTTCGGAGAAATGACCTATGCTTCTTTATTATTGCTTGTTGTGACTCTGTCTGTCTGTACCTACTGTATACCGCCTTTTGTGCTGAGTTGCTGAAGCCCACCTGCTGCGTACAGCTATCTTTTTGAGACTAACAAGGAAAAATCTCGATATAAATTTTTTACTGTCTGATGGGAAGTGGAAACCGTTACATTACATGCGCTGCGCTATTGCGCATTGGGGCAAACTCATTGTTTAAGTAGGTAGGTCCCCAGGTACCTTACGTAGTTATTTTTTGACTTTGTGTTGTACCGTGTAGAGTAACTTCACCATAATAATTGGTTTAGTAGTACCTATTTAGTTATTATTGGTAGTACTTAGTAGTTAGTAGTATTTAGCCGGGGTTTAAAAATTTTTATAAACTCTTTAAATTGTTATTTTTATTGGATTTCTCCGTTTGATAGTATGTGACCCGCATGTGACCCGAATGCCACCCCCGGATCGCCAGCATTGTAGATAGATAAGTTTAAAGTGTACTACCTACTTACATATACGTCGTCGTCTTGATGACTGTTTACTACATGCGTTAAGCACTTAACACTCACATAACAATAAATATTCTTCTAATATAGGTAGGTATTTCAACTTGTAGGTACCTATTGTATTCGGTGATTAATTTCTCACAAAAATATGGAAATAAGTCGGCGACCTCCATTGGCCCAACATGGTGTCGCAATTTTGAGGACCCGGGTTCGATTCCAGTAGTGTCAAAGAAGCTGCAGAAAAGCTAACTTTTATTTCCTGTTTCGTTTAGGTAGGTACTTGGAACTTAATACCACAGAAAACCTAGGTACATCTCGGTGAACCAACTCTAACTCGATCCTTAGTAAACTGTCTTACAGACAAATATTATTCTGTGCTTACAGTCTGCATTTAGGTATTAAGTATTACGTTTGTTTAGTTAGACGGTAGATTATGAACACGTGTCTCGGGGGTTCAGATTTCATTCCCGCACCGATTGCTCAGCATTACCGTTACGTATTATACATACTTACGTACGGTTAACGTTACACGGACCCGCGTCTGTGGTGTCCTTGACTGACTGGTTTAAGGCGATAGGTTACGCGAAAGTGGCGCCCGCAGAGGTTTTTATTTAATAAGTTGAGTTGCTAATAGAAAAGGACTTTAATAAAACTTTACATGGATTTTTTAGGGCCCATAATCTAGTAAGTATTTTAGGTGTCGCTACGCTACATTCCCTCGTAGTCATTCATAGAAGCAGCTAGGTATAGCAAATGAGTCAAAAACTTTTAGCAGTTTTGCTATCTACTTCTAGCAGTGACTATTAGGAGGGAACATGGGCGTAATTTCAAGTTTTTAATTGGGGGGGGCAAGACCTACCAAAAAAAAAACCTATACTGTATTTTATCGTATACTAACAGCCGCACGCGGTTTCGCCCGCGTGGTTGTACTGGTTGCCCAAAACATTACGAAATTTTGAAAGAAAAATGATTTTCAAATAATGTTCTCTCTAACGCGTTCGCGCCTTCTTGGAAAACAGGGCGTGACAGGGCTACCAATATAGCGGCAAAGGAAATAAATGATGAGGCGCACGATACCTTTCTCAGACAGACACGGATACCAAACGATACTGATATTTTATCATTTATACATATAAAATTAAAAACTAGCGACCCGCCCTCGCTTCGGTGTAAAGTGGTATTCGGTACCATGTATTATACCTACATATAAAACTTTCTCTTGAATCACTCTATCTATTAAAAAAACGGCATCAAAATCCGTAGCGTAGTTTGCGTATGCGTACTTGCGTAGTTTTAAAGATCTAAGCATACATAGGGACAGACAGCGGAAAGCAACTTTGTTTTATACTATGTAGAGATGAAACAAACAATGTAGGGCAGAGGTACCCTTTGTGGCCACTTTAAGGATTTTTTTACTTTTAAGCACTAAGTACTAAATGGTCTTAGGTATTTAAGACACAAGTTATATTTTAAATTATAGATAATGTATCTACCTTTAAAAGTACATGTTTCAAATTTATAAAATGTAAAATATTTTTTTTTATTTTACACACAATGTGTGAGACGTGCCAAATGTACCGGTTTTGGCCACTTACTGAGAGTTAAATTTTTCTAAGTATTGCGAAAAATCAAAACCAAACCTAGGTAAAATCAATTTATATTCTAATGCGCTAGAAACCAGTCAATTGCAAAACAACAATTTGATTGTAATAAACAAAGGTTTATAAAGTATTTCATCCAAAACAAATTTCTTAAAATTTTCATACAAAACATTTCTTTAAACAGAAAATGGAATTAATTGAAAAAAAAATCTTATTACATATGGAATTCTAACGATTGTTATTATTACCTTTAAATACCTTATTTTAATTGCCTTTATCAAAAATGGCTAAAAGTTGTTTAGAAAACTTTTAGAGCTAAAAGTGGCCAAAACCGGTACGCCTGCCCTACCTAAGTACCAAAAAAATATAAAAGCTTTAATCAAATAACATCACCACAACATATTTTAAACAAAATGAAGCCTTTCTTTGGCCATCGATTACTTTTGGAATGTCTACATCAACACTCCGCGCCGATGACGGTAGGTACATCATCGCCTGCGCCACACAGTATAAATACCGTCAAGTAATAATAAGTAGGTATCGTAATAATATTAGGTACTTCTTCTTGTTTTGGGTTCAGGAAAGGCAAGACTGTCTAAAGGAAAGGTTTTTCTTTTAATAAAAAAAATAAAACTTATTTGTTTAGTAGTAATTTGCGCTTATTAATGATAATTGCAGGAAGTGCCACGTTCTGGAGTCCCTAAAATTCTGGGGGGCAAAATACTGGGTTGGACAATTCTGGGGGGGCAACTGCCACCCCTTGCCCCCCCCAAATTACGCCACTGGGAGGGAATGTAATGATACCGTCTCTAAAAATACTAGACTATGGGTAAGTGTATATATTCTTTGCTATGGGCCCTAAAAATTCCATGTTGAGTTTTATTCAAATTGTGTTTTAGAATTACTTTATAAATAACTCACCGCGCGGCGCCACTTTCGCCTTAACTAAGCTAGTTAGTTTGGCAACCAACTGTGCTAAAAAATGCACGACTTATTGACATCTAGCTCAAGCTCTGCTGATATAGTTGTATTCAAAAGGGCTCCGCAGACTATCAGTCCGCCCCTGTTAGCAAGGGCCTGCCAGTTAGCTAGCCGCAACAGGCCACAGGACTGACGGCTAATGCGCAGGCATAGTGTGTGGCCGCTGGGTGGCGCGGACATGTCGACAGTTCATCGGCCGCACAGAAATTAAAACTTGACGACTGTATCAACTGCTAGTAGTGTGTGGCCTCAAAGCGCGGTTTTCGACTATCCCCCTGGGGGGCAGCGGGATAATTTTTTTGCAGGTGTTCAGGGTTTAATAAAAAAAAATGTGTGATGAAAGTTTCATTTAGTCATCTCGCTCAGACCGCGCCAGTAAAATTGCCAATAGTAAAACATTTTGTTAACTGCCATCTGCCCCCTAGATTTACAAACTGTTGGAAACGGAATCCGATTCGAATTCAGTCTTTTCTATAGTAACATACATTCCGCTGTCGTGAGCGTTACCGACGGTTTGTGAATCAGAGGGCTGATCTGAGGGATAGCGCATGCAGCGTCGCTCGTCGCTAACGTAACGGCCGGTATATTCAACTGCTGTGTGCGATTGTATCTTAAAAATTAATGTAACAGCTAGCGTATAGTTGCGACCTACCTTATCACTTGACTCTAAATTACCTAAAATTAGTAGTTTTCTGATAACATAAAATTACTTGTGTGCACTATTATATACATAATAATATAAGTTATCAATAAAGGAAACAAAGCAAATGTTATTCACTAATTTATTGTTTACTTAGTGTGAGTGGGGGCGTGGTGGGCTTGCGCGGCAGCCTTCCTCATCTGAGTGAGCACGTTGCTCAGTTCCTCTCGCTTCCTCTTGGCGCGGATGTGTGTGCCGAGACGACGCTTCAAGAATTTAAGAGCGCGCTTGTCTTTTGATACCTGTGAAGTATATGAAAATATGTAATGTCAAAATTGTAAAATATAGCTCACCAGCCTTCCGCTCGACACGTCGTTATCCAGCGGGAATATTATGTGTTTCCGGGATACATACAAATTAGCATAAGTCCCTTACCAAAGTCATCTCTATCTCTGTCTGTACCAAATTTCATCAAAATCGATATGTAGTTTGGGCGTGAAAGCATAGTAGCGGACAGACAGGAACTTTAACATTTTTAATATAAGTAGGGATTTCACACTTTGGTGTACCGTCAGTCAGTTCATTATCGTATCGGAAGATCACGCGAGACAATTTAGATGTGGCTGGGAAAGGTGAGGTTGCAGGGTTCTCTTTAGTGCATAGTAGCTAGTGTCACTTGGGACTAAGATTGATGCAACATTAAAATCGGTTAGTTTTTTGGGTTATTTTTCTCAAAGTTAACAGTTAAGCTGGTGAAAATGATAATTAAAAAAAAACAAAAATATTTGCTAGTTGAAATAAGAATATTGGACAAGACGTGTAAAACACTACAAAAAAAAAAGTGTATTACAAAATTTTTTTGATTAGTACAAAGATTTTAGGGGATGAAATTGTCCATCAAAATGAAAAACTTTTATTATAGTGTGGCCAACGTGGCCATTAACGGAAACACGAAAAAAATCAGGTGTTCCCTAGAAAAGTAAAACAAACAACACTTATTGTATGGAACTAGGACTCGACTTAAATGTATGGAACAGTCAGCTTCAAAACAATCTGAGTGTTCAAACCTACCAAAATTATTTGAACATTTGACAAAAATCACTCTTAGCACAATACTTGTACATTGATTAGTTGTCACTTGTTCTTAACCCATTGACACCTGACCGGCCAAATAGGACTGGAGAACAATGGAAAATCTATTGTGTCTCATTTCTGGGGTGTTGAAGGAAAGGAACAAATGAAAATGCACCTTAACATTTGAGATAAGGTTGATTTTTGTCAAATGTTCAGATATTTTTGGTGAGTTTGACCGCTCAGATCATTTTGAAGCTGACTGAACATCCGATTTGTTTTTATTGGGGTACACTATCATAACCTAAAATCTTTGTATATTTAGTTATTTAAATTTTTATTTTTTTGCATTCACAATGCAATTTTTATGGTTGAAAAATGGAAAATGAAGTATTTAGAAAAAAATCTACCCCTCTCACAACCAGCTCTGATGGGACTCGAACCCACGACCTTTCGCTTTCCGGGCAACTGCTCTAACCACTAAGCTATGAAGTACTCCGTAGCTCAGTGGTTAGAGCAGTCGCATGCATCGTATTTACTTTTCTAAATACTTCATTTTCCATTTGTATATTTATTCAAATTTAGAGGTGTATTTTTTGCCAAAGATCAACATTGTTCATTAATTAAGTTAAATAGCAAAGAAAGTACAGTATTTAAACACAAAAGGGAAATTATTCCAAACTAGATGTTAACAGCTGCTGTCAAAAAGAAATTAAATTGAAAAAAAAAGATCTATCTTTTACTAAGTCAGCTATGGAATTGCGTAAAGTCAATCATATTCATTTGACAGTTCATATTGTATCATAATAAATGGTTGCATTTACCAGAACTAATCGCTGACTAATCGCTAAGTCATCGATCACTTGTCCGATTACTATTTTCGATAGATTCTGCTGAACGCGCTTTAGCATTTTTCTGGTTTTGACATGACGAATGACAGCAACAAACACAAAATCACTACGTTTGACAGCTACTTGCAACCAATCGCTGCTTCTCATTGAAAATCAAATGTGATGGAAAAAATGGTGTCTGATTGCTGTAAATCGCTGTCAGTCATCGCATTTTAGTGTGCGTTCCAGCAGATTATTTGTAATCGATTAGTCAGCGATTAGTTCTGGTAAATGCAACCAATGTCATTCCATACAAATGGCAGATTGAATATGATATGAACTGTCAAATTAATATGATCACCATACGCAATTGGCCCCCAGGTTTAACTTAGAAACATGATAATTTAATCATAGATCAGTCCTCATAGGTACTCTTGAATAACATTGCATTGGCATTAATTGAATTAATGTTAAACATCAAAAGTAAGAATTTTAGTACTTACAAGGTGATAAAGTTATTAACAATAAATTAATAAATGGCTGTTGGAATTTGTCGCAAGAGTAACAGGGCTGAACTCTTTGAAGAAGTTTGTGTAGTAGTTCTGATATTTTTTGACACAATAACAAAACATATATAAACATAAAAGAACAACAAAACTTGCAAGTAATACAAACCTTAAGTAACTCCATAGCCCTCTTTTCATACTGTGCATGGCCAACCACCTCACGGACCAGGTCACGAACAAACTTTGAATGTTTGGTTTGCAGCTGAAATGGAATAAAAACATGATATAAACAATAGGTATTTATTTGAAATCCAATGGATACAGTTAGAAAAAAAGAAAAAAAAAAGTTAACGACTTCTTGTGTCGTCAAATGAAATTATAAGACAATATAATTAATATCAGTAGGTACCTATAAGCCTCAAATACAGAAACACTAAAACCAGTAGGCACCCGGTTCAAACTAAGGTTAAAAGCTGGAATAAACGGTAAAAAAGCTACTTACACCCTTCAATCTCGCGGGTCTGATTCTGATGGCTTTATCAGTAATACCTTTCCTGCCAGCAGATATTTTAGTTGTTTTGTGGCCTTTTCGCAGGCCGACTGCGATTTCAAATCGAGGAGCCATGCTGAAATAGTAAACACAGTCACAATAAGACACGAAATTAATTCACCAAGCTTTCAATAAATTATCGGTTTAACAAAATACGGTTAAGAATTAAAATTACATTAGAAGATCGCTAAGATAACATTAAATTGATTTTTATAAAATTATTTACGTACTTTATGAAATGACAGTTCCGATCAAAGAGAATGACTTTATTTTTTTTCAAACGACACGACAGCTAATGTTTTTTTTAAGTATTCCGAGTTGGGTATAGGAGCGCGCACATTATGCCCGGGCCGCAGCGGAGCGGGCCGCAGCGCATCGCATTGACGGATTTGAGTATAGCACATAGTGACGGGCCGGGCCGCAGCGCATTGACGGATTTTGAGTACAACCAAATTCAAACATCCAATTTCTTCTACTACTGCCGGTTATACCCGTCCCTCTCACTCTCCGGGCATGACAGAATCCGCGGCGGATTATGCGGCCCGCAACGTCCCGGCATAGTGTGCGATACTTCATATAAAATACATACGAGCGATTTGGACGGATTTTTGCGCTGCGGCCCGGCCCGCTGCGCCCCGACATAATGTGCGCGAACCTTATAATAACAGATAATATAATACTATACTAGTAGTATAATCATGAAGCTCGACTTAATACTGAGGTAACTGGAGAGTGCAGTACTAACACTTTTTTGTCACCAAAAATTACACAGTGGCTGTCTTCCGTCTCACCTACACTTTAAAAAAATACGTATGGTCATATGAGACAACTGACAGCCACTGCATACATAAATACACTTTTTTATTTAGGGTGAGAACTCCAGTTACCTACCTCAGAGTATTAAGTCGAGCTTCATGGGTATAATTTATCGTCTTTTCAGCCAACGGTTAATGCTAGAGAGTCTGTGTCGTGGACACTCAGAAATAAAGTGTGTGTCAGATAACTCTGCACGTGCCTGGCGCGTTTTTGGCGCTAGTTACAGTGCATTTTTTGTTCTATTGTTATAGAAAAGATTAGTATTCGATTTTTATCGCGCGCAGACTTATCTGACGAGCACTCTAGTCTAGATTAATAAAATGAATTGAATGTTTACGCAACTAGCTGTTGCCCATAGTAAGTGTAAATTAAGTACCTATATTTAGTCTGTAGAAAAGTGAATACTGTTGTGGAAGGCATTATGGTTTTCTGTCTTTGGCAGATACCTCTTTAAAAAAAAACGAAATAATGGCCTACGTACCGTACGTCAACGTCAGTGTCAAATTGTCAGTCAATGTCAAAGTCATATGTTACGTGCAACCAGTCTGGCGCAACTTCCATACAAAAAAGTGTTGTATGAAGTTTGTACCAGAAATAATGGTGGCTATCGCTGTCTTGCTTTCACCTATTTGACTCTCACTCACTCTGACTGACAGTCAGCCGCCAGCCGCCAAATTTGACTTTCTTGTTGACTGTTTGTAAACGAAGCTTGATTTTTGTATTATTGTGTGAATTTGTGCATTTTGTGAATTATTTGCGAAATTTCGCCTTAATAGTACGTTTTCGTGGTCCCGTGTGATCGGTGTGATCTGTTGAGAGATGCATTACAAAACTTGTGAAATATATTATGTGGTTTACGAGCCGGCCGGTCAGAAGGCCAAAAGCGAATATTCATGGCCAAATTTCCATTAAAAAAAAGGTAAGCATACATTCACATTTGGTTATAGCCATTAGGTACATTAAGGATTACGTGATTTAAAAGTTTTCTATTAAAATTTAAGTAATTGAGAAGATAAACTGATAAATAGTGCTTGACATTTTTTAATCGACAATCGATAATTTTTTAACCGACTTCAAAAATTTTAAAGGAGGAGGTTATCTATTCGTCGCGTTTTTTATATGTATGTAGGTACACCAAATACTCGAAGACGGCTGAACCGATTTAAATGAATCAAACGTTATAACAAAAGTTTAGAAAAGCTTAGATGGATGAGCGACTTGCGTACACTTCACAAGATTGCCAACGGGTTATCGGATAGCGACTTACTGGAAATGCTATCGTTCAGGGTGCCGACTCGGTCTGTGCGCATTCCACGATCCCTCTGTGTTCCACTTGCTAAGAATAACGTTTCACAAAATACGTACACATACATAGAATGTGTGTGTACTTCAATGAAATTTGTTCTGATTGCGATTTATTTAACTGTAGTATTCCTGCCTTCAAAAAGACATTAATGGCATTACTGCATCCCGATTAAATTAATGTCTTCGTAGTATGTTAATGTCTGTGTGTTATTTTTCATATTATGTATTAACTTGTTCACTTTTTTTGTTTTGTTTTGTACTTAGATTTAAATTAACTTAAATCAAACTAAATTAGGTAATTGTATTGTTTTGTATTGTGGAAAGATAACGGCTAAAGCTGTGCACATTTTGTCATTGGGCACAGGTATAGCTTTGTTATTATTTCTAGTGTTATTATTTTATGTGTATTCTACCTGTTGTCTGTTAATTGTGCCTTAAATAAAAAAAATAAACAAAATAAAATTAACATCAGGTTTTTCCCAAGTTGGTCCAATTTTGAAATCGGTTCAGTAGTTTTCAGGAAATCTTGAAAATACTGTCGATTTTCTTACCACTTTATATGAATTTAAGAAGTATGTTCAACTATAACTTTTTTGATTGATGCGGTTTATGTGTAGGTGCAATATATCATACCTATTTACCAGTATACACGAAAATTGCTTGCATGATGCACTACAAAGAGTGAAATAAAAATTCACTCTTTTTAGTGCATTTGTGCATGCAGTCGGGCGGGTCTAAACAAAAACAAAAAAAATTGAAAATACATGTTTCACGCCTGACTTCAAAGTACGTATTAATTAGGTACGTGGATTTTTTAAGGCGGTTTTCGTTAAATAATTATTATTATTAATTTACATGCTATGCTATGTTAACATGTTTCTTGTGAATATTCCAGAACCTTCAACTACGACTGCAAAAATAGCACCTGCAACCCCTCGGAAAAGAAAACAGTTTTGTTATAGTATTTTTATTGCCAAATGTATGTATATATATTATAAGTTCGATTAAATTAGACTTTGACTTTAATAATAGAGTCTACTTTTAGCCCCATTTGCGCCAACGTGAAATTCTTGTTAAACTTGGTTGAACTTTTTGAATTAAAATTTTATTGTCATATAACTCTTGTTTCATTTAAACCGAGAATTAACGTTAGCGTAAGTAAGACATCAATTTGACCCTAAAGTTTGAAAAATGATAGAAATGGAATCCCGATATATTTTAATATCGCCATCGATAAAAAATCCCACGACTGGTACATCACTATTTCGGTTATTATGTTGGGAACCCTGTACGTCATGTACGTCATAATTTCAGCTATGTGGTTGGTATTCCGTTTTAGTATAACTTCCATACAAAACGATAATTTACTTTTTTTCTATGAAAGACCCGTTTCTTAAACGTAGTGATTACATGCTCTTTGCGTGCAACGGCAACGGCATGCATCCATCGTATTTACTTGAAAAAAATCATAGAAACTTGTTAAATCGTTATTACTTACTCTTACAATTGGAATTTTTGACTTGCTTGCAGTTGTAGTTTAAAAAGATTTGAAACACCATTCATAAAAAAATAAAAAATAACCTAGAACTTTACGATGGAAGTTGGAGCTGTAAAACAAGCATTTAACAACGAAGTATGTATCTGTATAAGTTATATTTTTACTAAATTAACTAAATTTAGCCCAGAATACCGATTTCATTGATATCGTTCCAATATTTGTAGTAATTTGTCTATGAATTCTATCATCTCATACCATTTGAAATTAGTTGTTATATTTTAGTTTTCTCTTGTTTCAGCTGATTTTATTAAAGAAGAAACTTAATCAAGCTAAAATACAAATAATTCACAAACTTACAAGAAAAGCTAAAACATTGACTGAAAGAAAGGCACCTGAGGCACTCAAAGAAAAGTTAAAAAGGAAAGCAGTATCTGCTGTAAATGAAGTTTTGATTATTAAGGTAAGGTCACAGTCATTAGGTGGCTAACAGTTTTTATAACTTCTGAAGAAAATCTTTAGACATTTAAACTAATATTATTAGGAGGAATAATGTTATTATATGTTTGTACATAATGAATAAACTCAAAAACTATTGAAATGAATTTAGAAATTATTACACCAGTAGAAAGCTATGTTATTCCCGAGTAACATAAGCTATATTTTATCCTGCTATTCCCACAAGACCGTTCTTTAGGTTACTTGCAGGCACCCCAGGAAGCCCCGTGGCTTCCTTGGGTAAAACTGTTGGAAGCCACTTGTTAGTTATATTACCTTTTCTAACAGTAGGTATGCTATATTACTTTTCAGAAAATCAAACCTAAGGACTTAGCTCGGTTTGCTGTTACACACAAGGGGCAGTTGAATGACCATCTTAACAAGCCAAATGTGGATCAAGACAAAGCATGTGCTAGACTACTCCTCCACAAAGCACTACACGATAAGTATAAATTGATCAGGACACGCTTTTCAAGTATATCCATAGAAGACTTGCTTATGTCAAGAGAGGAAAGAAAAAAGTTGAAGAAAGAAGCAAGAGAAAATCAGAAAAATAAAAGAAAACAGAATGAACTTAAAGCAAAGAATGTTGTTAATGCTGAAGGGGTTTGGGATGTTGAAGACGTTGATATGTCTAATTCCAAAAAAGAAGCATCTAGTAATGAACAATCTGACTCGGAAGATATGGAAGAAGAAAATAAAGTTGAAGATTTAGAAAGTAGCAATGAACACAGAAATGGTAATGAAGATTTAGAAGAAAGTAATGAACAGTTGGAAGAAGATAGTGAAAATGAATCCGTCATTGCCTCTGTAAATGGTACAGACAATGAAAATAGTGATGTAGATGAAGAATCAAATGAAGAAGAAGGTGATATTAGTGAAGAAAAATTTGAAACACCTACAAAACTGTCAAAACCTAGGAAAAGCAAAGATCAAGCCATAAATCAGAGTAAAGTAATTCCTGAACATGTAATAGGCAATAAACCTAAGCTTCCTTCTAAAGTACAAAAGCTAGTAGGTAAGTCAAAAGAAAAGAAACCAAACAAGAATAAAAACTTAAACGAGAAACTACTATCAAGAAAGTTTAAGAAAGATTCTGGAAAAACTCCTGTTAATGAAGCAAAAATTGTAGATCCATTCTTTATTACGTCTACTGGAGAAAACTATATGTCAGTATTTGAACCGAGAGGTCCTGATGAAGTGAAAGAGGTGCACAAACAGGGTAATAGGAAACTGAGACGAGCTGCAATGTTCGGTCATGTACCTAAAATCAAACCGAGACGAAACAATTTTGGCGAAGATGATAATAGGTTTAATAATGGATTTAATAAAAATAATGCAAAGAAATTTAATGACAAAGAAGATTTGAGTAATGATAAGAGAAATTTCACTGACAAAAGAAACAGATTCAACAGAGAAGAAGAAAAGGAAGCTAAACCTGAAAAACTTCACCCTTCTTGGGAAGCGAAGAAACGCCAGTCAGGAATTCAGCCATTTATGGGTAAAAAGATAGTTTTTGATGAAAGTTGATAGGGAATAATAAATATTGTAATAATTGGTTAATCATTATTATTTTATACTTCATTATAATAGAGAATCTGTTTTTTAAATGCTGTAGTTATTTTTCATGTCATAACTGAATGATTAATATCATTACCAAAAACCATTGGTAAAGTAGGGTGCTACAAATTTATCGGATCCGGTGGTCGTCTTTGATAGCCAACAATATTTTTTATATTGCTGACAGCTGATGCTGATAGTCATTTTGATAACTAATTTTGTATTGCAAGTGGCTCCTCCACCACCGCTGTCTTGCTGAGATAAGTTTGTATAGTCCTACACTCCCGCTGGCTTATCACGTAACTTGCAAAAGCCAAGCGATAGCAAAAATCGCGCAATTATTGCTCTAAAATCGCAAATTCGTACCATGGAGCTTTGTATTTGTATGTAGATTCAACTCGATTAGCGATTTTAGAGCAATAATTACTTGGCTTTAGCAATTTACGTGATAAGGCTGCTGACTGTTCCGGTGTCAGCCGTGACCATGTGATAGAGGAGCCATTTTACAATACGAAATTAGTTGTCAAAATGGACTGGTCGTATAAAAACTGTTTTAGTTCCAAAGATTATCACCAGAACAGAAATGCTTGTCGCACTATAGCAAGCACTCTTATCTACCTTGCTATTTTCAAGAAAGTTCTGTTGTATGCACTTCTTGAAAAAAAAACTTTGCTCTATCTGGGTCCTCCCGGTATAGGGCTGACTAGAGCCAACTAGCGCCGCCAATCGCTTTTATTTTATTTCTTCTAAATAAACCCTATTTCTAAAAAAAGGAATTATAGTCAAGTTTTTGCCACTAAACTCTAAATTTTATTGAATAACTTTACACGATTATAAAATGCTTTTCAAAATGGGTTTGATCTAAATGTCTCTTAACAAGATCTTCTTAAAAACTGTTTGAATGCTTTTAAAATTGTGTTAAGTTATTCAATAAATATTAGACGTTATGTACAAAACATAGCGGATTCCTTTTTTTTAAATTGGATTTATTTAGAAGAAATAAAATAAAAGCGATTGGCGGCGCTAGTTGGCTCTATTCAGCCCCTTACGTGAATGCTTAGATAGAAATAGTAAGTGCACAAAACAATCCAGGTAAACGGTATGCAGTTTCGATTGCGACGAGCAATGTTGATGAAGCAATGTCTGCGGCATTCGTGATAGATGGCGTGCCGGGACACCGCTCCGGAATATTCCATAACACAGCTCAACTGCTGAACGGTTTGTTCAATTATAGTACTCTTTTGCGACATACGATAGGGTGACTTATTTTATAATAAAATTAAAAGAAATATATCTAAATCCTTATAATAATATTCTTCCTACTTCATCACTATCACTACATAGTATAAAACAAAGTCACTTTCTCTGTCCCTATGTCCCTTTGTATGCTTAAATCTTTGAAACTACGCAACGGATTTTGATGCGTTTTTTTTTATTAGATAGAGTGATTCAAGAGGAAGGTTTATATGTACTTTTTATCCCGATATTCCCACGGGAACGGGAACCACGCGGGTGAAACCGCGGGCGGCCGCTAGTAATATTATAAATGTGAAAGTTTAGATGTTTGGATGTTTGTTACCCAATCACGCCAAAACGGCTGAATGGATTTGGCTGAAATTTGGGACACAGATACTATGTAGCCTGGAGAGGAACATCGGCTACATTTTATCTCGGAACAATATCACATTCCCTGGGATAACGTCGTGTAGTCCACGCGGGCGAAGCCGCGGGCGGAAAGCTAGTCTTACATATTACAAATAGACGACCTCCGTGGCCAAGTGGTGCACGCACCGGTTTTCAAGGTGACGCTATCTCTAGAGGTCCCGGCCGGGTTTGATTCCCGGTCGGGTAAATGTTGAAAACTAACTTTTCAATTCAATATTTCCTCGGGGTCTGCACAGCATAAATATACTGTGGTGTAGGTATGTGGTAATACCCATCGTTGAATGCAAGAAACTAAAAATTAAAATAACTTGCAATAGTAATTTCATCTTTAGCGATTGCCAAATACCTGGAAAGGTATTTCTTACGCGTGTGAGGGTAGTAATATCTCCACATTGACTATACAACGAGTAAGAAGTATTGGATAAATTCGTCGCTTCTCGTAACGACTCCGTAGCTCAGTGGTTAGAGCAGACGCCCGGAAAGCGAAAGGTCGTGGGTTCGTGTCCCATCGGAGCTAGTTGTGAGACGGGTCGATGTTTTCTAAATACTTCATTTTCCATTTTTCTATAATAAAAATTGCATTGTGAATGCAAAAAACTAAAAATTAAAATAACCCATCGTTGTTTCCAATTTCCATAACATGCTTTATACTTAGATAAGTCACAGATTACTAAATAGTTACTTTACGTTAAGTGCTTAAGCTATAAGCTATTATAGTTTGGTATTGAAACAATGTGTGATGATTTTCAGTATTATGTATCGAGAATTATTATGATACAGCTTAAGAGTTTGTTGAACTGGAACTTCTGGAAGGATTAAAAAACATTTTTGCATTCATAATTCATAAGGTATATTTATTACCATGGATAACTGGATAATAACATCCAGAACTAAACTCTAAAGAATTTTTATCGCACTGGCTGGGAATCGAACCTTCAGCCCCTGTCGTTGTCCACTAGACAAATTATAAATAGTCGGTCACAATATTCACATTTTTATCATCCTGGATGGGATGGGGATAAATCATCTAACTAAAGTACGTACCTATGCATCACATTTTATCTAACTAAAGTAACTGCAAATGCAGCAAGTAACTTAATGTAACTGTTTGACTCTATGTAACGCAAATGAAGCGTTGAATCGGAATAATCCATCTTTAAGGGTGACACATGGGGATGTATCGCTGTCGCAATACTTGCAGAGGCATTCGCAATACAGATGCGATAAATCGAGCCGCCGCGGAATGCACCAACGCATTACATGCACCTGCACTGACTGTTGTATTGTAACTGTTTGTTTACATGTAATAGGTGCTTAGATTGCAGAATAACTTTGCACTTACTTACGACGACGACATATTTTAGGTGGACTTTGTTCCTATCTTTACAATTTTATTATACAAAAATGAAATATTAGAAAAAATTGACCCGTCTCACAACTAGCATCGATAGGACCCGAACCATATTCAACTAGATATGACTCGAACTTACGACATTTCACTGTCTGGGTGAATGCGCTTTCGGAATTCGCCGTATAAGAGTCGATGTAACGCAAAATCTTCTTCTTTTCGAGTTGACAACAAACCTAAATAAACTACCTAGGTATGTCAGAACGAAGATGAAGCGTTGGATCGAAATACTTACCTAATCCATTTTATGCGATTTTAAGGGTGAAGCTGACATCGGGTGAATATATTGCAGTTGCAGTGGCATTCGCAATACAGATGAACCATCGCATTACATGCACCTGCACTGACTGTTGTATTGTAACTGATTGCTTACATGTAATAAGTAGGTAGGTGCTTAGATTATATTACAGGGTAGCTTTGCAGTCACAGACTTTGCAGTATCACTATCGAGCGATGATAACTTATTTTAGGTGGACTTTGTTCCCGTCTTAATAATTGAATACTGTATAGGTACTTAAGTATATTTTTTTCAGTGAAATGAATGAAAGACATTTTATTGACACATCGACATATCACAAATTCACAATACAATAAAATATATAAATATCACAAAAACAAAAAAAAAACAGCTTAGTGTTGGGCCAATCAGGACAGGATCCTGCCTCAGCATATTGTTATTGCTGGGTGAAAAAAGTTCACCCTGGATCAACGCTGGTATTCTGGCAGGGGGGCCTGTGCGAGTAACTGTTAAATACCAAAATACCACAAATTATTTGGTTGGTAGGTACCTATCGGACGGTTTCCGAGACCGGTGATACATTAATTAAATCGTACGTAGACGGACTGGTTGCGGTGCGATCGATTGCGGTGCGCCGTCTCGTGCGCTCTGTGCAGTCGGATTGTCACGCAGGGCTGCTTCCTTGGTCGTAGTTATACTTAGTAAACTGGACTTTTCATTTTGACAGGTGATGAGCAGATTAAATCGTACGTAGATTGCGGCGTGCTGCCGTGCGCTCGTTGCAGGCGGATTGTCACCCAGGGATGTCTCATTGCCAGGGGGTGCTTACTACCATAGCCCCCGCCACGGCCGGCCCCCCTCAGTCGGCGTGACGGCGGAGAGCAAGTAGCGAGGGGTTTAGTTGATAGTGGTGCCTGCTCTCATCTCAACCGCCCCGATCTGGTGAGTTTGTAACCTTATAGGGAGATTGAGAGGAGTCTCTCTCCCTCTGTCCGGCCGCCTCTCGAGCTTGCGAGCTCGTAGAACCACCCAACCGTTACGCGAAGCCTATTAGTCTCGGCGAAAGTGCTAAGCGCGGTGAGAGACAGGCCCTGCGTCTGACTGAGTCCAACATGGCATTTCGGTATACCTACGAAAAGACTGTATTTGCCCTTACATAAACCAAATAAAGGGATGTTTCATTCGGGCCGAATAAAACATCCCTGCCGAATGATCCCTCCAAAAGTCGGCGCCACGGATATGACGTGATCTGAAGAATAACCTGCAAACCTTTTACTGTTATGATAGGTAAAATACCTAGATGTGCTGTTACGCTGATGCATAGGTAGAGCATCCAGAAACAAGCTAACCCATAAGTTACTGTCTAAATTCAAGTCACCTAATATACAAAGATTTTTTTGAAGTAGCTCTTTCTATATAGTCTAACTACTAACTTAACTACTTAGACAAAGTCTATTTATAAATTTTTACTTTTTTGCATTCATAATGCAATTTTTTATAGAAAAATTGAAAATGAAGTAATTATTTACTAAGTCACTTAAACTAGAAACGTTATCGGTACATCAATTTGCATACTGAAAAAAATATTGTTTTACTTAAGTATGCAAATTGTTGTATCGATAACGTTTCTAAATAGTATAAGTGACAAATACTTATGCGTTTGCATAAGTACTTTTCACACGCGTACTTTTATTGTTACATTTTAAAATTAAATTTCAAGTGTGATGCACAGGGATAAAAATTCTAATTTTGATAGTGCTTACATATTATGTCGTCGTCTAAAACGTTCTCGCAAATTTGCATGCTGTAAAAAAATGTACACCTCTAACTGTCGTTTCCGCCCGGTCTAGATGTTTTCTTCAGTCATTTCAGTTCAGCGGGGGTACAAAATTGTATTAGGTTTGGTTGGTGGTATAACTTGTTAAAATACATAGTAACTATTTAGTAATCTGTGTTAAAAGTCCGCCTAGCTCTACCACCATTAAGTCTGATGCCATAACAACAAGGTGTGTTAAAGGCTAAGTAAGGCTTGTTTAGTTGTCAGCTTTTTAACTTGCAACTTGCTACTGCATTCTGTGTTTAGGTACATGCAATTTATCACTTAAAATTAAGTTAAAATTTGTGTAAATCACCCTTAAGTGCTAGGTACACCGTTGTGGATTTAAAAAAAGGTTTTTTATCTGAAAATGTGTCATTCTACAGTGAAGGCTACTTTCCAATTCAATTTCAGGTGTTGGTGCACTGGAGTGCACAAAACGAAGATTCGTGCTTTTTCACACACTTGTGCAGCACTAATGCAATTTTGTTTAACATGTTTGGAGGGCTGAAAGCATCTCTATTTCTTTCATCCCTGGTTATCTGTGATAGTTTCATGACGTTGATTGTTTTTGAGATCATGAACCTGTAGGTAAGCTAGTTAATAAACAGACGTTCGACATGTTATTAAACAGTGTCTACATGTTACCAGAATAAATCTAATAAATAGCTAGGCGATGCGTCATGCTCGTAAACGGGTGCTGTCAGTGGGAATGGGTCTGCATTTGTTTGCTTGTTCTAAACTGTGATTTTTGTTTTTTATATTTTTATAACTTATATTAAATTTAAAGTATACAAACTAAGAATAGCGCAACTAATAGTAATAGCGTATAATAGTGATTTATAATTGCCACTATCGAACAATAAAATTGCTTTTTAGAAACCCTAGAGTTCTTAAGTAATTGAAAATTGTTTACAGCTATGACAACAAGTTCACTTTAACTATACCTATTTATCAAAAAGTTTTTGTGTAATTTGATGGAAGCAGACCTTAAGGTCCGAGTACCTACACCAACAGTCGTTAGCCGCTGGTTAAGTTACAATAAACGTTGGTTAGTTGGTTGGTTAACGCACGTCATTGGTACTTTAATCGTTAACCAACTGTTAACGCAATCGACTGTTGGTTAACTCGGGTGTAATTAGGTATAGATACTATATCCCACCAAATACAGGATTATTAATTTTTTATTTACAGGATGTTTTAGTGGGATTTCATATCTTTTTGCTCACGCTGAATAACTTTTGTTAAGGCGACATTTTCATATCTCTCATAGTTTAAGAACATAGCATGTATAATAAAATATATAGGTAATGAGGTTTAAGTGAGCTCTCAGGGAACTTGATCAGATACTCCAGACTCCAGACCTCAAGAGAAAGGAAGGTCTAACCACGCTGAACATATTTTGTGAAGATATATTAGGTATACCTACATTACTAGCGGACCCTCGCGGTTTAACTCGCGTGGTAGGTACCCGTTCCCGTGAGGATATCGGGATAAAATATAGCCTATGTTAATAAGGGATACTGTCAGCATTCTTAAAGTGAAAGAATTTTTGAAATCGGTGCAGTAGTTTTTGAGTTTATTCGGTACATACATACAAATCTTTCCTCTTTATAATATTAGTATAGATCCGTTTCACACTTGACCATTTATATTATTTTTTTCGCCCGCGGTATTCCAAAAGTGTCGCGCTGATATCAGCGAGCTGCCATTAATGTTGCGGACATAGCGATAGAGCAAAGCGCGGTTTTTTACAGGCGTTGCATCGAAATGCAGTGTTCGGACTAGGGCTGGCTGCTTTAGAAAAAAAGACTTTGTATAGAAAAATTGAAAATGAAGTAATTATTTAGAAAAAATCGGCTCGTCTCACAACCATAAAAACATACCTAGTAATTTCATATTTAGCGAATGTCAATATCTGGAAAGGTACCTAAGTATTTCTTTCGTGTGTGAGGGTAGTAATATCTTCACATCTGGCTATACAATACAGCGCGTATAAAGTATTGGATAAATTCGACGCTTCTCTTAACGACTCCGTAGCTCAGTGGTTAGCGCAGTCCCGGATAGCGAAAGGTCGTGGGTTCGTGTCCCATCCGAGCTGGTTGTTAGACGAGTCGAGTTTTTCTTAATACGTCATTTAAAATTTTTCTATACAAAGTCTTTTTTTCTAAAGCAGCCAGCCCTAGTCCGAACACTGCATTTCGATGCAACGCCTGTAAAAAACCGCGCTTTGCTCTATCGCTATGTCCGCAACATTAATGGCAGCTCGCTGATATCAGCGCGACACTTTTGGAATACCGCGGGCGAAAAAAATAATATAAATGGTCAAGTGTGAAACGGATCTATACTAATATTATAAAGAGGAAAGATTTGTATGTATGTACCGAATAAACTCAAAAACTACTGCACCGATTTCAAAAATTCTTTCACTTTAAGAATGCTGACAGTATCCCTTATTAACATAGGCTATATTTTATCCCGATATCCTCACGGGAACGGGTACCTACCACGCGAGTTAAACCGCGAGGGTCCGCTAGTAATGTAGGTATACCTAATATATCTTCACAAAATATGTTCAGCGTGGTTAGACCTTCCTTTCTCTTGAGGTCTGGAGTCTGGAGTATCTGATCAAGTTCCCTGAGAGCTCACTTAAACCTCATTACCTATATATTTTATTATACATGCTATGTTCTTAAACTATGAGAGATATGAAAATGTCGCCTTAACAAAAGTTATTCAGCGTGAGCAAAAAGATATGAAATCCCACTAAAACATCCTGTAAATAAAAAATTAATAATCCTGTATTTGGTGGGATATAGTATCTATACCTAATTACACCCGAGTTAACCAACAGTCGATTGCGTTAACAGTTGGTTAACGATTAAAGTACCAATGACGTGCGTTAACCAACCAACTAACCAACGTTTATTGTAACTTAACCAGCGGCTAACGACTGTTGGTGTAGGTACTCGGACCTTAAGGTCTGCTTCCATCAAATTACACAAAAACTTTTTGATAAATAGGTATAGTTTAAGTGAACTTGTTGTCATAGCTGTAAACAATTTTCAATTACTTAAGAACTCTAGGGTTTCTAAAAAGCAATTTTATTGTTCGATAGTGGCAATTATAAATCACTATTATACGCTATTACTATTAGTTGCGCTATTCTTAGTTTGTATACTTTAAATTTAATATAAGTTATAAAAATATAAAAAACAAAAATCACAGTTTAGAACAAGCAAACAAATGCAGACCCATTCCCACTGGCAGCACCCGTTTACGAGCATGACGCATCGCCTAGCTATTTATTAGATTTATTCTGGTAACATGTAGACACTGTTTAATAACATGTCGAACGTCTGTTTATTAACTAGCTTACCTACAGGTTCATGATCTCAAAAACAATCAACGTCATGAAACTATCACAGATAACCAGGGATGAAAGAAATAGAGATGCTTTCAGCCCTCCAAACATGTTAAACAAAATTGCATTAGTGCTGCACAAGTGTGTGAAAAAGCACGAATCTTCGTTTTGTGCACTCCAGTGCACCAACACCTGAAATTGAATTGGAAAGTAGCCTTCACTGGGCGACCGCCCGCCCGCGTAGTTACTTTGTGCTTCACTGTAGAATGACACATTTTCAGATAAAAAACCTTTTTTTAAATCCACAACGGTGTACCTAGCACTTAAGGGTGATTTACACAAATTTTAACTTAATTTTAAGTGATAAATTGCATGTACCTAAACACAGAATGCAGTAGCAAGTTGCAAGTTAAAAAGCTGACAACTAAACAAGCCTTACTTAGCCTTTAACACACCTTGTTGTTATGGCATCAGACTTAATGATGGTAGAGCTAGGCGGACTTTTAACACAGATTACTAAATAGTTACTATGTATTTTAACAAGTTATACCACCAACCAAACCTAATACAATTTTGTACCCCCGCTGAACTGAAATGACTGAAGAAAACATCTAGACCGGGCGGAAACGACAGTTAGAGGTGTACATTTTTTTACAGCATGCAAATTTGCGAGAACGTTTTAGACGACGACATAATATGTAAGCACTATCAAAATTAGAATTTTTATCCCTGTGCATCACACTTGAAATTTAATTTTAAAATGTAACAATAAAAGTACGCGTGTGAAAAGTACTTATGCAAACGCATAAGTATTTGTCACTTATACTATTTAGAAACGTTATCGATACAACAATTTGCATACTTAAGTAAAACAATATTTTTTTCAGTATGCAAATTGATGTACCGATAACGTTTCTAGTTTAAGTGACAAATATGCGTTCGTTTGCATACTTTTCACACGCGTACTTTTTTTCCTTCATCTCTATTTTCCACTTTTTAGAAATGAGAAATTGCTAAACAACAATTTGGACAACAAAACAAAAGACTGCTTTTATATTCTTGTAACATATTTTAATGGTCTTTATCATCCATTGCTGGCCTTATCCTCTCACGCGGACGTTTGCGCGTTTGCGCATATAATTTTGGGTAGTCAACTACCCAGTGCCCGCTTGGGTGCGGTGCTTTGCAGACGGAACAAACAATAAAATATACAACTGATATTGTCACAGCGGCGCCGGCGCCGGCGCGGTCTTTTTGCCCGTCGTGTGCATTGGTATGGTAGTTTGTGCTGTCGTTCGCGACTCTGTAGACTTATCACAAATCAGAAGCAACTGCTCTACTAACGCCCCAAAATCCTTGTAAGTATTTCACAATTTAATATGCATATGGCTCCCTTTTATTTCACGAAAATTCAAGAACAATATTCCGCCACTTGCTACCTCTACCGTCTCTCTCGTTTTCTAAGATCACCATACTCTGTAGACTAATCATAAATCAGAAGCAACTGCTCTACCAACGGCCCCAAATCCTTGTAATTCACAATTTAATATGCATTTGCCTCCCTTTTCTTGGACGAAAATTCAAGAACAATATTCTATTAACAATCTTGAGGTACCTCGTAGAGCTCGCCGCCTGCCGTCACCGCAATCACATAATGCATGAAGATTATATCGCAGCACCGAAAATTGCATTGCTGCAGCGAACACAACCACCGTGCTCGTAAAGTGACAAAGAAACGAGCTGTTTATGACGAATAAACAGGAATAATTTTGCGATATTAAAGCTTTAATGAAGAGATGCTTTTTGTTAGGATATTACCTACCTACTTATTTTTGGAATGAGTTGAATTATGATGCTATGTTTTGAGATGAGAGATGAGTTATTGACACTTTAAAAGGGTGAAAACTTAACATTAATCCATGGTTGTGTGGTCTTTCGTGTATCTTATACACGGTAATTTTTTTTAACACCCCGGATAATTTTATAGATCATTCTACTCATGAAAACAAACAACTTTTATTAAGGGACCAACACTGAAATCGCGAAAAAAAATCTATTTTTGCACTTGTTTACTATGTATGGAACAGTTGTTTTTTTTTCGCGATTTCAGTGTTGGTCCAATAATAAAAGTTGTTTGTTTTCATGAGTAGAAAAATCCCTTAAGTTATCCGGGGTAATAAAAAAATACCGTGTGAGTTCTTGCGTTACTGTCTGACTGACAGACAACACACAGCCGAAACTACTGGCCGCAAGAAGCTGGGCAACTGGGCATGTACGAGTATGTTCCTTGGGGAGTGGAGGGGAGCAATAAGAGAGGATTTTTGGAAATTCCCCCTCTAAGGGGGAAACAGGGGGTCCACGCAAACGAAGTCGCGAGGGGAGCGCTAGTCTTCTATATGACATATTATGACTGTTTGAAGATTAAATAGCGAACTATCACCTCTCCATAATGAGCCATAAAGAGACTCAAACCAGGATCTTTCGTTACAGCTCATCCATTCGAGCTAGACCTAAGGCTCTTAGAAAATTTGTGTTTTCTTTAGTTTTTTGCTGTAAGTCGGTGTTTCCTTTAGCTCATGAAAGCTGTAATGTTCCATTCCTTCATGTATAGGTATCTCATTATGATTGGTTGAAGATCAATGTGCACCAATTTGCATGCGATGACAATGCAACGTGATGTACAAGCGAACTTATGACCTCTCTGCTACTGCTATCGCGGCATCCGACACCTGCTCCAATTTAGCGCCCATAAATCGGCGCAAGTCATCTGTTACCCCACGTATGCAATTAACAATCAGGCACTCCGGAGCTCAATCAACGCTGCAATAATAATCATATTATAAAAAAAGCATTTTAACACTGGCACAGGAACTAGAACAAGAATATTTTAAAGTTTCTGTTCTGTTTCTGAGACATTAAAATGCTCTTAGAAATATTCTCGTTCTCTCTAGTTCTTGTGCCAGTACTTCCTCTTGGCACGGGAAACGGTTACGTTCTCAATCTCCATCTACATATCTTCTTTATGACATTATGACTGTTTGAAGATCAATGCCCACCAATTTGCATGCGATAACAAAGCCGTGTGATGTACGAGCGAACTTATCACCTCTCCACATCGCAGCATCCATCACCTGCTCCAATATGACGCCCATAAATCGGAGCAATTCATCTGTTACCCCACGTATGCAATTAACAATTAGGCATTCCGGAGCTCAATCAACGCTGCAATAATACCTAATCATATTATTAAAAAAGCATTTTAACACTGGCACAGGAACTAGAGAGAACAAGAATATTTTAAAGTTTCTGTTCTGTTTCTGAGACATTAAAATGCTCTTAGAAATATTCTCGTTCTCTCTAGTTCTTGTGCCAGTACAATCAGTACTTCCTCTTGGCACGGGAAACGGTTACGTTCTCAATGTCCATCTACATTATCTTCTATATTGACGTATTACTGTTTGTAGATCAATGCCCACCAATTTGCATGCGATAACAAAGCTGCTTGATGTACGAGCGAACTTATCACCTCTCCGCATCGCAGCATCCGTCACCTGCTCCAATATGGCGCCCATAAATCGGCGCAAGTCATCTGTTAAGTGCGGTATGCTATTAACAATTAGGCATTCCACAGCTGAATCAACGCTGCAATTAATGTAGACGTGTATTGCGGATTCCGAAGACGGGCGCATAAAGCTGTTTAGCTAGCTTACGTTCGTGTTAGGAAACAAATGAAAATTCAATTCCCGTGCAAACACACGTAACATTGCTGGTGGTTGGCTTGAAAAGAGTAATCTGCATAGAGCAAAACTACATATGCCTTTTAGTAGATTGAAGAGGAATAGAAATTATCCTTGGATCCATCTGTGGATTGAAGAGGAATACAAACTATCTATGGATCCACCTGTGGGTGGATCGAAGAGGAAAACATTGTACCAATCGATCCACCGGTGGAGCCTGGCGGTGGATCCAAGTGGATAGAGGATCCTAGGCAAGATGCAATTGCTTCGAAGCTATTTTTATTTTTCTTTACATTTACGTCATCGTTATATTTGGCGAGCGAGCTAAGCTAACGAGCCAAGCGATGTGTCGCTCGCGGGAAACGTCACTTCATATTGAGAGAGAGAGAGAGAGAGAGATAGAGTTAGAGAAAGAGGTAAGCGACGTCGCTTGCGGTGTGAACCGGAGGTAAAACGTCACATCGCTCGTCTCGTTAGCTCGCTCGCCAGCTAGCAGTCTGGTTTGCGCTTTATTGTTATGATTTCAGATAATTTCAATTCCCAAATATACACCACTAAATTTTAATTAGTACAAAGATATTAGGGGATGCTAGTGTCCATCAATACGAACAATTTTTACTATGGGGCCAACCACGGAATCGGGAATAAAAATCAGCTGTTCCAAACAAAAGTACAACATCGACTCGACAGAAATGTATGGAACAGCTGATTTCTTTTTCGCGATTCCCTGGATGGCCCCATAGCAAAAATTGATCGTTTTGATGGACACTATCATCCCCTTTTAATTAGTACTTACAAAATGTTTGTAAATACTAATTTAGAGGTGTTTAACGTAAACGTAACTATAATGTCTCTAAGTTAGCGTTAGTATTTTGCACCTTGATCTTTTGACGGCACAGCGGTAGGCTTACTGCTCTAGGGTTAGTGAGTTCGATCACAATGGTGAAAAGTAAAAAAAAAACTGCTTGTTACTTTGTATTAAAAGTAGCTTTTCAATAATTTTACTTTATATGTAAGTATTGTATTTTAAAATATTTAAGACTAGTATGGATCCTGGCGGTTTAACTGGGAATATCGGGACAAAATATATCCTCTGTCACTCGGCAAGAATGTAGCTTTCTAATGGTCAATTCAATAACATTTTCTAAATCGGTCCAGTAGTTCCTGAGATTAGCGCGTTCAAACAAACAAACAAACAAACTCTTCAGCTTTATAATATAAGTATAGATGAGCGGGTACCGTTGTAGCGATTTTATGTAAAGTAGTTGGCACCTAGTGGAGTAGCGTAACGCAAGAAAAACCAAATGACCCGAATACATTAAGCAGTGAGAATTCCTGCCCCATTCCTGGCACTGAAGGATTCTTTCCCTAAGAATGTGGACAGGGCTGTTACTAGAAAATGGACTTAGACTTAAAATAAATGTAATAAAAGATAAATAAAAGAAGGAAAAGCAAGCGGCAAGGGTAAAGATGCGAGGTGTGTCAAATGTTTTTTTATTTGTGTGATGCATATAATTATGTAGACAGAACTCTAAATACTGAATACTATACTGTATAAATACTGAAGAAAACGAGGTGATATTTTGGTTTCATATGGTAACTTTTTAGATTTCTTTGATATCCATACTAATATCATAAATGTGAAAGTGTGTTTGTTTGTTTGTTTGTCCGTTCTTCTAGTCGAGACGGAACAATAGTACAGTGTGACTTTTGGTAGGGGGATAGTTTGGGAGCTGCAGAGTGACATAAGGCTACTTTTATAGCCGCTACACACGCTCCTATCCGACCGCCGATTTGGTGCGGTCGAACTTCACTGCAGATCTGATCCGCGCCTACACACGTTCAAAAACCAAATCTGCCGCACCAAATCGGTCGGCGCTACACACGTTCCGATTTGGTCTGGCCGCACCTAGCTGTTGTTGCAGTGTTGCCAGCCACTGCTAATCTCCCAATATTAATATTATTTCTAAATACTGAAAACATTGATTTGCTTGCAATAGATAGGTAGATAAAAAGAAAACTATTTTCGGTTTTTAAAGTTTTATTATTTTAAAGGATTCAATTTCATATTTTTTTAATTTTCTGTTGTTTTCATTAAAATACTAGAACATGCTAAATATTTACTAAAAGCAGCACTTATTGATGAGGTGTTATGCCTTTATTATAATTATTTAGTTTTACGAGAAATTGCGAGTTTTTAAATAAAATAAACGGAAAAAAACCAATAGATAAAAGAATCTTTGCACAAACTGCCATAATTAAACCTTTCGTTTGTTCAGTCCTTCGTAAAACTCATGAACGAGCATTAAATTGAATACTAGCTATTAGCTTTAAATATTTCCGCTTTTACATAATTTCTCCCTAAATCTAGGGGAAAACCTCCAAAATTGTCAACACTGCCAAGTTGGTCCGGTCGGAAGCCACCGGAAGCCTACACACGTTCCGATTTGGTAGGAAGTGAAGTTCGTGCGAACCAAATCCGGCCGACCGCGTCAAACACGTCAACACATAATTATGGTCGAACGACGACGCTACACACGTCCAGATTTGGTCTGGAGCAGACCAAATCGGCTGTCGGATCGGAACGTGTGTAGAGTCTATTAGTTCACGCGGGCGAAAGGCTCTTAATTACCTTACAAACTATACCTACACTACTAAATTTTAATTAGTACAAAGATTTTAGGGGATGATAGTGTTCATCAATACAAACAATTTTAACTATGGGGCCATCCACGAAATCTCGAAAAAAATAAGCTGTTCCATACATTTCAGTCGAGTCGATGTTGTACTTTTGTGTGGAAGAGCAGCCGTTTTTTTTCGCGATTCCGTGGTTGGTCTAATAGTATAAATTGTTCATATTGTTTGACTTGACACTATCATCCCCTAAAATCATTATTTGTAGTAATTAAAATTTAGAGGTGTATAGATAGATGTGTTTAAGGCGATACTCGGAAAAAATGTGCTGAAACGAGATAGCAATGAGAAAACGACGCGCGAAGGAGCGAGACCGATTTTGCAGATTAGGCAAAAAAAACACAAAATCACTTCGTATTAAAAAACTACAGCGATTTTTAAAAAAATGCTTCTATACGATCCTCAATATTATTGGTGTTCACTAATTGAACCAATTTCCAATAGTGTAAGTAACCCCATTTAAGAATAATCTTCACTTTTCGTATTTTTTAGAGGTCTTTTCGAAAAGAAAAAGTGTCGAGGCAAAATCATAAAATCGTGTTTTTGAAACTATACGATTCTAGATAAAGGTATGAAGAAATATATCTCTTATTACCAGATTTGTAACAACTGTAACCGTCCTATAGTTTTAAATCAAAAAGTCCATATTTTTCCGAGTAGCGCCTTAATGTCTATATCAAACCCATAGCGACATCCTTCCAAGAAATAGTGTTCATTATATACGCGACGGTTTTCCTCCGCCACGGACGAAGGGCGGGCGCTAAATGCAAATAACTGTCAAGCGTCCCGCCGCAGCAGCTCCCGAGAGATTTTATATTCGCCCCTCCTTTGTCTTCTGTTGGCTTAGTCGTAAATTGTGAAGCCAAAAGAAATACAATTATGCGTTTCGGATTTACAGTCGCAGTCGTCACGGGTATACGGGTAACCGGGACCAAACCGATTGGGCATTTTGTTGTTACAAAAACCGTTGTTACAAAAACCGTTTAACCGCCTCTGTGGTCTAGTGGTTCACACCACCGATCTTAGACCCAGAGGTCCCGGGTTCGATTCCCAGTGGGGTACTTATAGTATTCGGTTTGGTTGGTGGTAGAACTTGTTCTTAGTCCGCCTGGCTAGCTACCACCGTCTTATCTAAGTCTGACGCCATAACAATGATGTTTCCAGCGTTATTGTGTTCCGGCAGTTAGAGATAAGATAGCCAGTTCCTCAGTGATTGAGGATTCCGGGAGTAGTGCGCTTCCACCTTCAGCCTTATCACCACTTAACATCAGGTGTGATGAAGGCTAAGTGCTACACCGTTGTGAATAAAAAAAAATAAAAAAAGCACTTCTGCGGGGCTAGCATGACTGCAACGACATAGTTTGTCGCGTTACTTTCGACCAATCAGATCGCTCGTAGATAGCGCGCGTGACTTGACGAGACGTGTGGAAGGAGCGCGACAAACTATGTTGTTGCCGCCATGCTAGCCCCGCAGTACTCCTAGAATGAAAGCTATCGTTATGTTCCGTATAGTAAACTATACAGTCCTTCAAAAGCTGTCAAAGTGCTGTTTCAAGTAATATTATTCTATGGTATGGATGGTGGCCTAACCGTACACTACCCACAGGCTCCACAGCACAGAGAGCTCACAGCCGATATCCCGTGTAAACTTACCGTTTATAACCCTGATGAAGCCGGCCTTTGACCCGGCCGAAACCGGACGATTTCTTGTCACGAACTCACTTCGACTGACATTAGTGCAGTCAGCATTTTTATGGATTTAGTTAAAAACAAGTGCGACAGGTAACAATTTTAAATTATATGATTCCCTAAGAGCAGTACTACAGTACTACGTCCGATTCTTATCTTATTCTTATTCAATTCTTATCAGCCAAATGACGGATACGAATAACTTAAATCGGATCTAGTGCGTAAACTACCATACAAATAGTTCTATGATTACGCCGGACCGTCATTTGACTGATAAGAATAGAATAAGAATCGGACGTAGTGCGCAACCGCTCTAACCGTATTCATACGTCGACTGAAGTCTCTTGAAATCCAGGGTATCTGAAGCCCGTGTAAACTTAGCGATCGTTTTTGCCCGGATAACGGCCGCCCTTTGACCCAGACGACCGGACGATTTTTTGTCACGAACTCACTCCAGTGCGTTAACGCGAGTTCCAAACTATCTGATGTCGGTTTTATTGGTTTAGTTTCTTAGTTAGATGTGTGATGATTTAACTATTTATTTATTTAACTATTTGTGGAGAGTATTAAGTCTTCTATTCGTTCGTAAAAAGTGAGATAGCTATTTTCAATTATTTAATAGTTTAATCAAAAGTACATATAATTTTGTAACTTACTAACTAAATAACTTGGATCGTGGAATTCGGTTGTATAGTGCTCCAATCCAAGTTAAATCGTGCTCTTAATAGTAAGTAGGTAGGTACACGTCCAATTTTCGGAAACAAGCAGTTAAATATAATTCATGATATTATTTAAACTGTCAAGATCGTGACACTAATAAAATGTAGCTAAGTAATTTCTATCCAACTTAATTGGAAATTCTGTAACAAGGAACAGGAACATATTTTTTCCCTACCATTCTGAACGCGGGTGATTTTTATTTCATTTAAAAAGCGCAAAAGTCCAGTGTGTCACGTACGTTGAAATGAGATCACGCGCTTAAAGTGTAATTACAATAGCAACGTTCGCCGCGGAACGGTTGTTTTTTTTTTAAATAATACGCCTCTTTATAATCTGTGATTAAAACGTGCGAACGTGCGCGGCATGCTTTATTTAATCTGGGATAATCATTGATTGTGACTGCGATTAACGAACAAAACGATTTAAAATTTCATTAGGTTATGTTTATAATTTAGTTCTTTTATTTTATCGATATCTTTTTATCTTTTTGATATTTGCAGGCTAACTACTGGGGGGCTACCGGCTAAAAAATATGCATATGGATATGGGCTCCATCTGTCATTTGAATTCCATATTTTGATAGATTTTTGCTATTTTTGTTGAACGTTGCTAGCTAGCTATTATTTATACCCGAGACGTCACTAAACATGGAACTGATATCTGCATTTTTTTTATAAAATTGACTTAAACTTAAAGTTCCGAAAAACGTATAGGTACTTATGAAGTTCATATCCATAAAGCTCAATCCAAGCTCTCTTTTAAAAGGAATGCTCATATGCTCATGCTTTCCTTCTTAAGGATCTCGTGTTTGACGTGGAATATTATTATGGTTTATCATCACTATATCTGTGTTCATTGTTATTATTTATGTTATGTTATATATGTACCTATATATTCAAAATATTTATATGTATGTAGGTATGTTGTGTATCATTATATTTATGTGTATGTAATGTTACCTATTTTGAGACAAATTATTATTTTATTTCATTCGTTTTTTTTTCTTTGTTTGTACCGCATTCGCTGATTTCTTTTCCTAAAGGTTGGCAGAGAATGCTTTAAGCGTTTAGTCCGCCTATTGTACTTTACAAATGTATTTTGTGCAATAAAGTTATATAAAATAAAATAAATAAATAAAATAAAGTTACGCGGTAGCCCCCCTGATCCTGACAGAATCCAGTTGAGATCGAAATCGAATCAAGATAAAAAATCACGATTCTAGTAAAGATTGTAGCGCCAATCGAGTAGTGGTCGAATACCGAACTAAATAAAGTCGGCTTATATAAAAATAAAATGAAACAAAAATATTGCTAACATTGCTTTGATTTATAATTAGTAAAATATAACATTATTATTATTTACAATTTTTTTCATCAATGGATAGAAAGAAATATACTGGATAGCATTTTTTACAGTTATTGCATAGAATATAGTAGGCATAAATATACCTATATTTATCGAATTGATTAGAATATGAAATAATAGCCCTACGATTAGTAACTAATTATAGTATCTAACTATAAATAAGTTAATTATTAAATTAATTATTAAACAATATAAAATGAACTTTTCATAAAAAAATATTACAAATCCACTATCTATCGAAGTACTTACCTACTTATAATATTTTGATTTTTTCATTTTTCATTTTAGAAAAAATCCGTAAGAGTAAAATGAAAATTTTCTTAGGAATCTAAATTAAATACACATCAGATACATCGCTGAAATCACAAAAAGCCTACTGCCACATACAAAAGCTTAAGGCATAGGTGGGTACAGTCGAGTTCAATAATATCCGTGCACTTTTGAACTTTGTCGTAGTAATTATAGTGACAATTTGCACAGAAAGTCAAAGAGGATGTCAAAAAACTTAATGCGACAAAGTCCAAATATGCACAGATATTATTGAAATCAACTGTACCAGGCACTTATCAACTTTACCTAAATCTCGATATTTAAAGTCTATAATAAAAAAACCTGTTGAAAACGAAGTAGTAGTACTTATTTGAAAAAATCGACCCGTCAGCACAGAATAAGTACTAAAATAGTGTAAGGCGCGCAACCCAACTAGCTCCGATGGAACTCAAACCCAGAACCCACAACCTTTCAGTGGAATGAAACGAAATGAAATATTGTTTATTTGCATATGAATAAGGTTACACTGTCCGGTACATACAGTGTCCGGGCTAAACGCTCTAACCACTGAGCTGCGGAGTCGTTTCAATCGTTTAGTTAAAGTACCTATGCAGTCTGGACAGTGAAAGGTCGTGGGATCGAGTGCCATCGGAGCTAGATGTGAGACGGGTTGATTTTTTCTAATAATTACTTCATTTTTAACCGACTTCTAAATCAAAAAGGAGGAGGTTCTCTATTCGTCTGTATGTATGTTTTTTTTTTTTTTTTTTTTTTTATGTATGTCCACCGATTACTCGAAGACGGCTGAACCGATTGAAATGGTTCAAACGTTATTACATCAGGTTGGTTTCCAAGTTGGTCCCATTTTTTGAAATTTTGAAATCGCTTCAGTAATTTTCGGGAAATCTTGAAAATACTGTCGTTTTCGTTACCACTTTATGTGAATTTAATACGTATCTGTAGGCATAACTCCTTTGTTTATAAACCGATTTAGATGATTCTTGTTTTGTTAAAAAGGGGATACCTCAAGGTATTTTAACCGACTTCAAAAAAGGAGGTTTTGAGTTTGATCACATACCTATTTACCAGAAAACACGTAAATTGCCTGCACGATGCACTTAAAAGAGTGAAATAAAAATTATTTTTATAAAAAAATAAAACCGCCTTCAAAAAAACCACATCAAAAAAGTAAGAAATAATTCCTCACCAAATAAATAACGTAAGTACTTTGAAGTCGGGCGGGTTTTAACAAAAACAACAAAAAAATTGTACATGTTTCACGCCCGACTTCAAAGTACTTACGTTATTTATTTGGTGAGGAATTATTTCTTACTTTTTTTGATGTGGTTTTTTTGAAGGCGGTTTTATTTTTTTATAAAAATAATTTTTAATATTGTTAATAATAAAAATTTGCATTTTTTTTGTTTAAAATGTTTTTTTAATATCAGTAACACGACGCAGGTATTTATTTTCAAATATTTTCCATATTTTTGGAGATAGAATAGAATAGAAAAAGTTTATTCAACAAAACACAAAAAATACAGTTTATAAAGACAAATGTTTACACTGTAATTACAGGTATTTTGTTGAAATGGTTACTTCTCAGCATGTGTCACTGCCTGAGCCGTGACGCTGATTTTCAAAAGCGACCAGATGGAGATCAACACTTCCTTATAAACAAATAAACAAAAAAATAAATAAAATAAACTAAACTTATAAACAACAAATTAAGTAATATTCATTTGTACAGCAATATTACACAAGTACCTACCTACATCGCAATTCTGTATATCACCTCAGTGTCACAATGCACGGTATGTTACCCAAAAATAAATATAAATATATAAATAGCTTGAAAACCTATATTAATAATAATATGTAGATAAAATAAATGAAAAAAGAAAAAGAAAAAATACTCTAAGCAAATTCACAGACGCCGATGAGATATAGCTCATCAAACTTCCTAATTAGACAAGGACAGCGCTAGACTCAGATGACGTCAGATGTGCTTAGCGCCATACTCCCGCCATACAAAATTTCGTTTTAGAAAGAGATAGCAAGAGACAGAAGTTTTTCACAGTTCAGCAGCTCATTACTTACTTGCTTAATTATTCAAGATTTTGAATATTTTTTTTCACTTTTGTTATTCTTCTATGTTATATTTTTGAATGTTACTATTAAATATTTACATATCAATAACAGTCTGGTCTATTAAAAAAGTAACCTAATTTACGAGCGTAGCGACCAAGTTCCTTTTCGGGTCCGGTCGCCATGGACCCATACCGGTACGCGCCTTGTTTAATCTGTTTTTCTTTTTCCAACAAAAGAAACAACGGCATATTTGACCCGCCTTTATAGGCTTTCTACACACCAACACACCAAACCCGCCGGCCCGCCCCGGCTTTACCCGGCGGGGTAGGCCGCGTATGATAATACCCCACCACGCGGGCTCAGTGCTATAACTGTATTTATCATAACCCATTGTGTAATTGTGATGGAAACTGACCTTAGTCATACCATGTTAAGGTCATTTTTCAATTTGACGACTCTGTATGAAATAAAACAAGGAGAAAAAAACATCCCTTGGTGTTTCTTGCCGGTTCTTCTCCAAGGACTCCCGCTGTAGGGTTTGCGAACCGATGGCGTAGCTTCTATGACGTTCACAAGTATTGTAAATAACAATCTAAATTGAATAAACAAATTTGAATCTTGAATCTTAAATACTAGCTTTTCGCCCGCTGCTTCGCCCGCGTGGACTACGCGACGCTATCCCGCGGGAATGTGATATTTTTCCGGGATACAAAGTAGCCTAAGTTACTCCTTATTACATCCGCTACCTGCCAGTGAAAGTCCCGTCAAAATCGGTCCAGCCGTTTCAGAGATTAGCCGGAACAAACAGACAGACTGACAGACAGACGGACAGACAAAAATTGTAAAAAATGTTATTTTGGTATATGTACCGTATATATATTCATATGCATGTAGTAAAAAGCGGTTATTTTAATATTACAAACAGACACTCCAATTTTATTTATTTGTTGGTATATGTACTTACCGTATATATTGGTATACTAGCGGCCGCCCGCGGTTTTACCCGTGTGATTCTCGTTCCCGTGGGAATATCGAGATAAAAAGTAGCCTAAGTTATTTCTTATTACATCAGCTATCTGCCAGTGAAAGTCCCGTCAAAATCGGTCCAGCCGTTTCAGAGATTAGCCGGAACAAACAGACAGACAGACAAAAAATGTAAAAAATGTTATTTTGGTATATGTACCGTATATATAATCATATGCATGTAGTTAAAAGCGGTTATTTTAATATTACAAACAGACACTCCAATTTTATTTATTTGTATAGAATAGAATCTATTTCATATTTAAACTATCTATTCAATACATTCAATAGATAGTATAGATATAAAACAAGCCCGGCGGCCTAACCCACGGGCTGCCGGCGGGTTTGGTGTGTAAAGGCCTTAAGGCGCGCTTACGCGGGCAACTAGAATTGCTCAATTCCTGACAATCCCCGCCAAATATGACGTCACGAACATAAAGCAATTAAGGGCGATGGAAAAATGTAGCAACCTGTTGCTGTTACTGAGATACAGCTACACAATACCACGAAATGTGGAGCGACATCGCGCCACTTAATTGCTCCAGATTGATTCATTTAGTGTTGCCAGGCAATTAATGACAAAAAACTGCCCGCCTTTACAACAACACCCAACGACCACCGTCAATTTACTTCGAAACATATTACACAACACAGTAAAGGGACACTCCATAATAAATCAATAAAAAAATATTTTTTTTAAATAAAAATACAAACCTTTAGCTAAATTATATTGTACTTACTATTCAAATACTCAAGTACCTAGGTATTACTATTAAATATTTTTGTTTTGGAATCGCATTTGTAATAATAACTAATAACCCTCCTTCTGTCGCAGTCGGGTAAAAATGACCTGGTTAGAAAGAAAGAAAGAAAAAGCAAGAAAAGAACTTAAATAAATCGCATTGTTTTTGTACTGTGTCTGTATAGTAACAAAAATGTAAAGATTATCTACTAACTAAAACTACTTACTACTTCTCAAGAGCAAAATAAAAAGTATGTAGGTAAGTATACATATTTGGTAGTTGATACAGAAAATTACAGTATTTCCTGTAGCCAGCGTTAATTTCATCAATCAATCAATCATCATCAATCATTAATTTCATCTTCGGAGCTGGTTGTGAGACGGGTCGATTTTTTCTAAATACTTACTTCATTTTCAATTTTTCAATAATAAAAATTGAATTGAGAATAGCAGGCCAGTCAAAGTAACGCTTACTGCCAATCTTTTTATACGTGCAGTCTGTGGGTTACCAACACGCGGCGAGCATTCAGCGATCTAAAAGTCCAATACAACTATGCCTTGAGGGTGTTGTTAGGGCTGCCATGGCGATGTAGCGCCTCCAACATGTTTGCAGAAGCTCGTGTTGACGGCTTCCATGCGGTAGTGAGGAAACGGTGCGCCTCCGCGCTGTCTCGGTTGCGTGGCAGCAGTAACAGCATCCTTAAGGTATTTGTTGACAGATGGGACATACCTCTGTTTCAAAGGTGGGTTCGTGCTCACACCGTGACAAATTATACTATAATTGTACATTTACTTACTTATATATACATATATTGTGATATTCCTCTTGTTAGTAATATTTAATGTACAACTGTTTGATGTCCCAAATTACAAAATAAAATAAAAATAAAATAAAAAATAAAATAATAATAATGTAATATTGAGTTTAATTTGATTTGATTTATTTTGATTTAATTTGGTTTAATTTTATATTCTAATGATTATTAATTGTTGTAATTTACTAACACTAGTCTTAAGATATTGTAACTAACATTTTTATGGGCTTCGCCTGAAATAAAGGATATGAATTGAATTGAATTGAATTGAATGCAAAAATTAAAAATTGTAATAACTTGCAATAGCAATAATTTCATCTTTAGCGATTGTTAAATACCTAGAAAGGTATTTCTTTCGTGTGTGAGGGTAGTAATATCTTTACATTGATGAAATTAACGCTGGCTATACTATCTAAATAAATACTTCATTTTCAATTTTTCAATAATAAAAATTGCATTGTGAATGCAAAAAGTTTTTTTTATAGCTTATAATATAATTCGCTTATTTTAAAACATGCGACAAATATTTTTTTCACATTTTGGTATATTTGAGTTATATTTTTTACTTCCTCATTAAGTAAGTATTTACAATTAAAAACAGTGAAATATAAGAGACCCACTGAAATAATCATTTTCTCCATAAATTTTATGAAAGTGGTAGCACTGTGTACAGATCATTTTTTGGTATCCAGCAACCGTAATATACCTACATTTGTTTCTTTCAAAACTATCCTTACAATAAAATTTACATTACATGGAACTAATAAACAAAAAAAATATTAACATTGATAAGGCAATTTATACATTTTCACAGCCCTAGTCGGAACTAAATAAGTACCAATGGTCATTAACAACATTTTCATAATATTATAAAATTGACTATGTCTTACAGTAATCATTATAAGCCAGTTTTACCTTGAGATTCATTCGCACTCTTCTCACCATGATTTTCATCTCTCCTTTCTTCAGGGACAGTCTTCCTGTCTTGCTCTTGTGCCTCTTTTAGAGAATCTGGTAGTTTCATGTTATTTGTTTCTGGTAACACTAGGACGAGGAACGCTGAAATTGTTGCCATCACACCGAATAACATGGTGGGAAGGTATTCGTAGTACCGTGCCTGTAAACAAAATGTTTTAAGTCAGATTGGAATGTAGAAATTATCAGTATCTACGGACAGACGGACACCGCTTAATTTTTATATTTTAATCACAATAGGTGACACTTAGGTTCCCTCATCATACCTGACGTTAAGTGGTGATAAGGCTATATGGAAGCGCACTACTCTCAGAATCTTCAACCTCTGAGGAACTGGCTATATTAACTGCTGAAACACCATAATTGACAACAATGCTTAAAACATCGCTGTTATGGCGACAGCTTAGATAGATGGTGGTACTGGTGGTGGTAAACAAGTGGAACTAAGTATACTACTTTTATTTCAGAACATATACCTATGTAAAAGAATCAAGATTTGAGACAACATAGCAACACAATATTTACTTACCAATAACGGCGTCAGCGGCGCCACAGTAGACCCTATCCTACCAACGGTAGAACACATGGCCAGCAGAGTGGTCCTGTAGTTGGTGGGGAACACTTCAGCGGCGAACACGTACAATGAGTTGTACGCCAGCGTGATGAAGAACTTGCCGCCCAAATACATCACTAGGGCCCAGTTTCCCGCTGGAAGAAAATAGTTGCATCACGAAAACTGCTCCCTTTATAAAGGCAATTTTAAGATTGACTTATTTCTCAAGCTTGAAGCATTTCGTTTATGGACCTAGGGAATATTTCACAACCTATTTTCTTCAAGATTTATTTTTATGTAAAATCGGTTTAAATATAGGTATTCCACCTATTATGTTCCAACGCAATAAGCATTATTCCTTTAGAGAAAATTTTCTTATCAATCAGAAGATTTTTAGTTGTAATGGACCATTTCATATTATATAATGAGCATATTAAATGAGTTTCAATACAAAAAATAAACAAATGTTAATACAATTACCTGGTACAAAACCATAGTTGATCAATATCAGTCCGGTGCACAAGAAAGCTATCGCTATGACCTTCTTTCTTCCAAATCTGTCCAATAATATCAACTTGCACACATTTGCCGGCGCTTCTATTACAATAACGACAATATAGTTCAAGTAACTATTCCCTGAAAGTTCTATCGCATTGATTGAAAGACCATAGTAGACCAATGTAGATGCAGTCCAAAGCGAAGAACAAATTAACAGTCTTTTCCATATCGTCATGGAAGTTAACATCTGTTTGAAAGAGGACTGATTTGCTTCCATAGATTGGTATTTCCTCGCGTCTCGTTGCTGAGTAGCATGCTTCTCGACTTGGTCATAATGGTCTTTCGGTATAGGTTTTTTGTTAACCTTTTCTGCTTTTTGGAGAACGTCCAAGCCTTCTTGGTACCGTCCTTTGCTGAAGAACCATCTGAAGCTCTCGCTGAGCATCCACATGTAGACGAACACGAATACTGCTGGAGTATAGATGACGAAGAGCAGATACCTCCAGTTCTGCAACCACCACGAGAGTAGCGTGACGGTGACGCCTCCGAGGATGAACATGGTGTTGAACAGGAGACTGACGAACACTCTGCCCTTTGGTCCCACTAACTCCAAAGCTAGAAAAGAACATGAGCTGGTTTAATAAATCATCAACAATAATTTATTAAAAATATATTATGCAAAACATTATTTTCATGTCAACTGCAACTAAATTAAGTTTAATTTTATTTCAGCCCTATAATAATCAAACACTTTTAATAACTATATAATTATGAAGACTACATGTCTATGAATTGATCTGACTAAAGGCGGACCCTCCCCTCCACATACCCTTTATTGTAAGTACATGTATGTTATGCTTCTTCATTTTACATGGCATGGCATTTTGAACTAAGTAACTAAGTGAATAAATTAACTATTTTGTTTTTATTGCTGTACAGTTTTAGGTACTCAATTCCTAAGCCTAGGAAGTGCTCCATTCCTGATAGTTTCTGACGACTACCTATAAAAATAGCAGTGACTTTGATAGTCGGGTCATGCCTTGCTGGTCATCCCCCCTAAGGCACAAGAAAGTGGCTAAAACAATCTCAGGAAATGAACCTTGATCGGCAAAAACTGAAACTAATCAAGTCAATCAAGTCAAGGTTTCGTCAACGAGGCCAATTTGGTGACTACACAATGGGTTAACTGTCACAACTTTGTTTTTTTTGTATACAGCTGTGGTAGGATGATGGTGGCAGTGATAGTGGAAATTTAAAATAAATTGTATGATGGTATTTAGTAATATTTCCATTTTTTATTACAATTACAATCATATCGATTGTACTATAACCATAGCTAGAACTACCTTTCATTAGGATTTTGTGTTTGAGACATACATGAACGTTATTTAATATGTGAGTGATGTCAATTTATTTTTGAATTTGAATATACATTAATTCTTATACAGTTTACAAAAATTAGAGGACAAAATGTATGATATATTTTTTGCATCGAGATTTTATTAATAAAACTGAAAACGTTCGATGACTTTTTAATAAAACAGAATGCATTCCATTTTTTAAAACGTGTTTGAATATTCAATTTTGTTTGCTTGCAATTCAATTTCAAAATCAATCTAACTATTATGTTTGCTCAATTTAAACACGTACATACTCGTACATACAAAGTTTCTATTCCAAATCCACGACGAAAGTGTTTACATTCAAGTGATAAAAACTTAACGGTTGACTGAAATGTCACGCTCGAGATAAGATTTAACTTGATTTAAGTACTGGTGAAAGGTGAGAGGTTACTTTTATTCTCTTTTTTGGTGACACGAGGTTAAGTCTATTTTAATTGGTAATGAGTTTTTATCCGACTGCGACAAAAGGAGGGTTATTTACTTGATTGCTTTCTATAAGATCTTCACAAAACCTTGTGGGTGAATTATAGTCCTGGTGGGGACTAAAAGGCAAAAAGACAATTGAAAAAATATTTGTTTTACCAACTGCAGCAATGGCAATATGGTTGTACAAACAAACATCTTTCAAACTGAAAGCGATCTCGATAATTATATTCGAGAGACAACCAAGAGGCTGTTTTTGGCACCAGATTCTTAACACTCCATATAACAATTTTATTGTAAATATTGATACTATTAATTTCAATAATTAAGTATAGTTATTTTAAACTATTAGCACTATTTCTTGGTAGTGCAATGGGTACTAAAAAATACCCATTACACCACCGGTGGTGCAAGCTGGCGGTGCTATGGGCCCAAAAGGTTACAAATTAACTAAATAAAGTAAACTATTGAACACCATCATACACATTGTTTCAATCCCAAATTAAAATCGGAAGCAACGAGACGGCTGACATACCTACACCCCAGACACAAGGGAATATTTAAAAGTTTGTCTTCGACATTTACCCGACCGGGAATCAAACCCAGGACCTCAGAGATAGCGGCACCTTGGAAACTGTTGTATTTGATCACAGAGGTAATCTATCTTACTTCCTACTATTATTATAAATGGGAAAGTTTAGATGTTTGGATGTTTGGATGTTTGGATGTTTGGATGTTTAGATGTTTAGATGTTTGGATGTTTAGATGTTTGGATGTTTGTATGTTTGTATGTTTGTTACTATCATACCAAAACGGCTGAACGGATTTGACTGAAATTTGGGACACAGATACTTTGTAGCCTGGAGAGGAACACAGGCTACTCTTTATCTCGGAAAAATGTCACATTCCCGCGGGATAACTTCGTGTAATCCGCGGGTGAAGCCGCGGGCGGAAAGCTAGTATCTAATATGATTAATTTCTTACCTAATACAAAGCAAGCAGTGTAAAGCCCCCCTCCAAATGCCGGCTCCAAGAACTCGAACACGATGAACATGTTATAATTCGCCGACACGGCGCGAATGACGCCGAATGCTCCGTTCGCGACGGACGCGAACACGACCGCGATCTTCCGCCCGAACTTGTCGGAGATGAAACCAGTGAGGGGTATCGAGATGAAGAAGCCGGCATTATGAACCGTTCCTACGAGAGAACGCTTCCAATCTTGGCAGGCGAGGTTGAACTGGAAAAAAATTAAAAAGGACTGATAATATTTTTTTATCATTCATTAATTCAGGTTCCCTAGCGTTTGTTTTAATTGAAATACCTAACATCATCGTTCATTGACATAAATATGTACTAAGTTAACGTCTAAAGGTGCTGATAAACTAGAGCATTCACTTGTAACAAAACATCGGGCATTCGCCGTTTTTAAATTTGTCGAACTGAACAACGAACAGAATCAAGCATAGAGCCAAACATCGCAACCTTCGATCAACAATGACAAATATTGTTGATCGTAGATCGCAACGAAAATTTTTATGATCTGTCTAGCGAACGCTTTTATTCTTAAAAAGTTCGAAGCAAATTTACTGGCCTTTCATTAGAATGCTCGCCAGAACCCTCGATAGAATGCTCGCCAAAACGCTCTCATTTATTTTTCTGTAATGTAACATTCGCAAGAATGCTCATTACAAGTGAATGCTCTAGTTTATCAGCACCTATAGGTGTAGCAAAGCGACTCCATGTGGTCATATCTACATTATGGACAAAATATATCAGTGAAATATATTTAAGTCTTTTATATTAGTATGTCCGTGTTGCAAACTAATAAATATGTAGTTTAATACGCGTTGTCAATATTAAGTAAGTACTTGAATGCATGCTTCGCTAAGGGCGCACCACGCTTTTTAATTTCAGTTACTGAATAGACGGTTATTTTGTACTCTTTAGTCTGTTCCTATAAAAGTGTGTTTTTATAGTTTTTTAAACTACATATTTATTTTTTACTTTTTAGTTTAACAAATGGCAAGCTATGGATGGGGATGGTAATCGATTTCACGGTCCACTCATGTGTCTGCCCACCCCGTAAATATTATAACTCAAAGGCGTGATTGTATGTATTTAGTTTTACAAATTCAAGTGGAGTCTATTAGTTTCCAGATGCGCGAGCCGAACCCTTAATTCCTCCCTGCTCCATCACCAGACCCTCACCACCAAGTGTAGCGAATAGGTCTCATCAGAACGAAACAAATGAGCCCAAACTCGAGGGGTTTCCTAGTGGTAATTAAGGAGTGCCACTGACTTTCTCCCTGCTCCATCATCAGACCCTCACCACCAAGTGTAGCGAATAGGTCTCATCAGAACGAAGCAAATGAACCCATCTCGAGAGGTTTCCTAGTGGTCATTAAGGAGTGCCACTGACTTCCTCCTTGCTCCATCATCAGACCCACACCACTAAGTGTAGCGAATAGGTCACATCAGAACGAAACAAATGAGCCAGAACTCGAAGAGTTTCCTACTGGCCATTAAGGAGTGCCACTGAGTTCCTCCCAGCTTTATCATCAGACCCTCGCCACCAAGTGTAGCGAATAGGTCTCGTCTGAACGAAACAAATGAGCCCAAACTCGAGGGGTTTTCTTGAGGTCATTGAGGAGTTTCACTGGGTCCTCCCAGCTTCATCATCAGACCCTCACCACCAAGTGTAACGAATAGGTCTTATAAAAACGAACAAATGAGCCCAAACTCGAGGGGTTTCCTATTGGTCATTAAGAAGTGTCACTGGCTTTCTTCCTGCTCCATCATCAGATCCTCACCACCAAGTGTAGCGAATAGGTCTCATCAGAACAAAACAAATAAGCCAGAACTCGAGGTGTTTCCTATTGGTCATTAAGGAGTGCCACTGGCTTCCTCCCTGCTCCATCATCAGACCCTCACCACCAAGTGCAGCTAATAAGTCTCGTCAGAACGAAACAACGGAGCCCAAACTCGAGGGGTTTTCTAGTGGTCATTAAGAACTGCCACTGGCTTCCTCCCTGCTCCATCATCAGACCCTCACCATTAAGTGTACAGTCTCATCAGAACAAAACAAATGAGCCTAAACTTGAAGGGTTTCCTAGCAGCCATTGAAGAGTTCTATTGCCCACCTCTTGACTCCATCATCAGATCAGCTCGAAAGTAGCAAATTATTGTATTGTCATCGGATTCATATAGACTTGCAAAGTTTCAAATCAATACAACAATTAGAAGTAGGTTAAATTTGAATTCCAATATTTTCTTACATTGTGACTTAGTTACAAGTGAAGCTAATAAAAGTGTGGTAAAAATAGATGCTGACCAAAAACAAGTGAGCCATCAAAATGAAAGCACAGACTACATAGTTACATAGATTACTAAATAGTTACTAACAATAGTTGCCTCGGTAGTAAAAAGTGCGTGTAAGAAAAAAAGAGCCTTTGTTGAGTTTCTTGCCGGTTCTTCTCGTTACAAGGTTTCCCGCCCCGTAGGATTAGCAAACCGATGCATGGCGCATATTCTTTGACAAGTGCTGTATCAGCGTAGAATAAATATTATTTTTCATTTTTCTATTTAACAACCTATAGGTTAGCAACCATCGCATTAGGACCAGCCTCACTGTACGTGCACATAATAGGTAGGTATTATCTGGGCATATTTCTCACCAACAAGTTTCATCAATGAATAATACACATTTAACAAAAGGTGCACATTACGATTTTTACCACATGTTTGTCATGTTATTAAACGTGACTTGGAGTATATTAAATCAATTCGAACTTTGACGAATGGATTTGAAAGAAAATTGTAGCTCTGTGAAATTGCTATTTAGTGGTGAACCGCAAATCTAATAGCGAAAATATGTGACTTTGATATATCTCAGAACTATTACTCTTGATTGTAAGTGTTCAATGAGATTTTATGAAGGAAATATCTGAAACCGCTAAAGAATGGTGAACTTGAACTATAAAACTATTTAATTAAGTTTAAAAAATGACTCAGTCTTCACGCTTCTTAATGATAAAATGTTGGTTAATCTCACGTGAGAAACCACGTGTTAGAAAAAACATGCAATAGCGATACCTTCATTATCATGCGTTTTACAATATATTACTAACTAGTTTTCCGCCCGCGGCTTCGCCCGCGTGGACTTCACGACGTTATCCCGCGGGAATATGATATTTTTCCGGGATAAAAAGTAGCCTATGTTCCTCTCCAGGCTACAAAGTATCTGTGTTCCAAATTTCAGCCAAATCCGTTCAGCCATTTTGGCGTGGTTGAGTAACAAACATCCAAACATCCAAACATCCAAACATCCAAACATCTAAACTTTCACATTTATAATATTAGTAGGACTAAAAAAACTAAACATTGAGGTTTTTAATTATTTTTATGCATTCACAATGCAATTCTATAAATATAGGAAAAATGTGACAGTAAACAACTACGAGACCTATACACCACTAAATTTTAATTAGCATAAATATTTTAGGGGATGTTAGTGCCCATCAATATGAACAACTTTCACTATGGGGCCAACCATGGAATCACGAAAAAAAAATCAGCTGTTCCATACATTTCAGTCGACTCGATGTTGTACTTTTGTATGGAACAGCTGATTTTTTTTCGCGATTCCATGGTTGGCCCCATAGTGAAAGTTGTTCATATTGATGGGCACTAACATCCCCTAAAATATTTATGCTAATTAAAATTTAGTGGTGTATAAGCTACAAATAGCTTTCCACCCGCGGTTTCGCCCGCGTGGACTTCACGACGTTATCCCGCGGGAGTGTGATATTTTTCCGGGATAAAAAGTGGCCTATGTTCCTCTCCAGGCTACAAAGTATCTGTGTCCCAAATTTCAGCCAAATCTGTTCAGCCGTTTTGGCGTGATTGAGTAACAAACATACAAACATACAAACATCCAAACATCCAAACATCCAAACATCCAAACATCCAAACATCAAAACTTTCACATTTATAATATTAGTAGGAAAGTAGGATTAAGCATTGTGAAATTGTGAATGCATACTAATAACTTAAAATCTTAATTTAATGGCTTTTTCGATTGTTAAACATTTGTAAAAATGTTTCTTTCGGATGCGAGGGTTTCCTCACTTCGATGAAGTGGCTGGCCTACAGCGTCAATAAGTGATAGCAAAATTCGACGGGTCGTGTAGGCAAGCCTTTCGGTAGCTTAGTTGGTCAGACAGAGCATCGGGCTGGATTTCCGGAGGCGCGATAGCATTAGTAGTTCTCGAGATGTCCATTTATGACAGACAGACGAAAGTCTCACCATAAGGATTCCATTTTACCATTTTGGTTCGGAACCTTACAAAGAAACCATGTGGTGTATTCCTATAAAAGTGCTAAAAATTACCAATGTTAGCTAATTGCATTAATTGTTAAAATAATTAGCGTAAATCCACAATCTGACCTGTTGGAATGGTAAGTGTCGGTCACCCTACAATCGTAAGCACGTGCCAATCGTTAATAAATCATAATCATAATCAATCAGAAGAGATCCACTCTTTCGAGTCTGATTGGAATTTTATCAGGGTTACCGTAACTTAGCAGCATATTATGTTAAACCTAGCATGACCACCAAAAACTCGAAATGTATCGCATGATAAAGCGATTTATCGACATTCAAACGTCAAAACCCATAGTCTTTTGACAGTTAAACCGGATAACTTATCATATCATATCGCATTTTGGTTGGTCATGCTAGGGGGGCTGATGTCTGACCTGGCAGGTCGTGATAACACATTGAACAATATTGTGCATTAGGCTTTTTGATGTTCATTAAGTTACAACCCCACATTACAAATCTATTGTTAGGTACTATTATTGTCAAGGACTATTGTTACTATTATTGTCAAGGACTATTGTTACTATTATTGTCAAGGACTATTGTTACTATTGAAAGGTGATGTGCTTTTCAGCGTTCACCTTAGTTTTTTTAAAGTTAGTAGGTAATTAAGTAATTGAGTTAGGCGACCTCATGTTTCGCTAATAATTAGCTTAAATTGTTCGATTCCGATACTAAAGATGACGTTTATGTGCATGCAAACCCATTATTGCCCGCCGTGCCAATTTGGGAACACCTAAGTATAACTCATAAACTTATTTATACTAGGGGTATAATAAGTTTATGGTATAACTATAATAAAACACGAAATTTAAAAAATTAAATTAAATCAAATTTTTTTTAGGGTTCCGTAGTCAACAAGGAACCCTTATAGTTTCGCCATGTCCGTCTGTCCGTCCGTCCGTCTGACCCCAGTCTAGCTCATAGACTCTTAGTACTAGAAAGCTGTAATTTGGCATGAATATACATATTTATCGCGCCAACAAAGTGGTAAAGTAAAATTTTGAAAAAAATATTTTTTAGGTTACCTCCCCTAAACGTGAAGTGGGTATGTAATTTTTTTTTCTTGTCTACCCCATAGTGTGGGATGTCGTTAGATAGCAATTTCAAAAACGTTGTGGGTTCGTGAAGACAGTTTTTTGATTGAGGCATCTGTTTGAGAATTATTAAGCTTTAAAGTACAAACTTTTGTTAGAGTCAAGTGACCCCCCCCGCCCCCCCCTACCAGCCAAATGGTTGTTTATGGATACGTGAAAAAATTCACGATAGTAGTACATATGGCGAAGTTAAAAGGAAAACTATCACAGCTAGGTAGGCTTTACAAGTTTTGAGATATAACACATTTTCAAAAACCGCAAATATAACTTTGTCGAATACCATGAAAAACAAAGTTATTTTTTTCTGGCAAAAAATATCAGTGGTATTTTTGCTAGGAGTACGTAATCGGTACGTTAAGTGGGTACGGAACCCTTCATGAGCGAGTCCGACTCGCACTTGGCCAATTTTTCATAATAGTTAATAGTTATAGGTGTTAATATTGTATGTGAGATACGACATGTCAAATTGTTAACCAGAACGGTGCGGCGGCTAAGCGATTAGTTTAATAAATAAAAACAAATTATTGTTGATTGCATATTTCTTTCACGCTTACAAATGATGTTCTATTATTATTCCTTTAAGTAGTCCAGTTTATCAGCAATGTCATCGAACTACATAATATAAATATTTGTTTGTTTATGTTATACAATAATGAATGAGTGTTACTTATGCACTTGATGGATGTCGTTTTCATAATTATCGTGGTTTTGTTTATCTAAAGACCGAATTGTAAAAAAATAATTATTATCCAATTTTTATTATTGAAAATGAAGTATTAGAAAAAAAGAAAACGACTCCGTAGCTCAGTGGTTAGAGCATCCGCCCGGACAGTGAAAGGTCGTGGGTTCGAGGCCCTTCGGAGCTAGTTGTGAGACGGGTCGTTTTTTCTTATACTTCATTTTCAATACTTTTTTACAGTTTTGTGGTTAATGTATAGTTGATAGCAAGACACTTTCGCTTGCTTTCGCATTGCCTCGAGTTTTGAGAACACTTTATTGGAAAAAATAAAAGATGATTTGAAATGACTTATACTACAAGTACAGGGAAAAATCTGAAAACTTAACATTTGTAATTAAATCATTAACTGTCTGTCTGCCTGTCTATCCATCTGCCTGTCAAGACCCTTTATCTCGGGAACGCTTGAAGGTATCGAGTTGAAATTAAAACCAAATAGGTACTTAGGTTTACAGTCCCTTGAAGCTGTGAAAATATCAAATTTCTCAGTTAAATAAAAAAAATACAGCCGTATCTGCCGCAAAAATTGCATTGTGAATGCAAAAATATAATCAAAACAAAAATAGTGTCCAATGTTGTGTACTTAGATAATGGTACGGAACCCTCCGTGCGCGAGTCCAGCTGGCACTTGGCCGGTTTTTTATTATTTCAAAGTTAAATCTAAACTTAAAGCTATACCAGTTAACTAGTAAACTTCAAGCTTTATTCGCTCATGGTAGTCATGGTGAAGTGAAGACATACTTTTAAATAACATCGTTAACTTGTTCAGCAGGCGAGAAAAAACTAATAATGAACTGTAGTTACGTTCAGATTAAATCTTCAGATTAAATCTTCTCAAGAAAAATATTTGCAGCTATTTGTTGCAGTACATAAGTATATAATAATTTAAATTGAAATCGGTATTGTTGGAAAATCGTTGTACTTAGCTTAGCGCTTGAAAAAATTAATTTGCTATCTTTATAAATTCTTACCACATGAAATACTCATGTGGTACAGCCTGTCTTATGAGAAACTAAACCAGTTCATGTCTGTGCTATTTCTGTCAAATATTACTCTCATAAAGTAAACCTTAACTAGAGAAGAGCCCTATACTTTTTATCTCTCTTCGTCTGAATCTTCGAGCAAAATACCACTAGATCACGATGTCGGTCGACATCGACATCGCTTGAAGGATTGCTTAGTTGAAGTGGCAGTGGGTGGGACACATAGCGCGGAGAATCGATGGCCGTTGGGGCGGAAAGGTTCCGTGGACGGACGACGTTCCGTGGGTAGGGACCCTACAAAGTTCAGCGCAGGACCGTTCGTTGTGGAGATCCTTGGGGGAGGCCTGTGTCCAGCAGTGGGCGTCGTTCGGCTGAAATGATGACGCCTCACGAACTAAACAAAACTCAAATGTGGCATCAAGTTGAAGTGCGCTCATATTCGCTCGGCTGTTTTGACACTCCAACCGGTTCTCTAGTGGTATTATTAACCTCTTTAAGGATAGAATGCTCTTCTAATGAAACAAAGGTTTTCGATTCGAAATTCGATCTCTGTGGAATTGTCGAAGTGGTAGGGGAGCAGTAGCACTACTGTGGTAGTCAGTCCCATGTGATCCCATTTTCGAAGGCGGTGACGTTGGCCAAAGGCGCGCTCAGGGGATACTTGTACGAAAAGTTGCTTATTCTGTGCTTGTACTGAGCATCTGTTGAAACGTGCCTTGAGAATCCCATCAATAGAAGATTGACTTTCTTCTTTGACAATATTTTTTCAAGTTTTTTTTTATATTAAAAAGGGGCAAACGAGCAGACGAGCCACGTGATGGGAAGTAGTCATCGTCGCCCATGGACATCTACAACACCAGAAGGGTTGCATATGCGTTGCCAGCCTTTGTGTTTAAGGGTCCTATTAACACGCTTTTTGAAGAACTCCATGTCATAGCACAAAGGGAACACCTCTGGAGGAAGCTCATTCCACATCTTACAAGTTCGAGGTAGGAACGAACGTGATGCCCGAACAGTTGTTGATTTCCAGGTGTCAAGAATGTGGGGGTGTTTAGGATGAGTTCTACTCACTTGGCGTGCGGTGCGGTGGCGGAAGTGTGACGGTGGCACCAGTTCAAAAAGCTCCTCAGAACAAGTACATAAAAGAGCCGCGATCATTTGATCTTCGTAGAGGATGGTAGAAATGAGGACTGATTCGTCTTCTGCTCTTTCTGGCGAAAATATCTCACAAATCATATTAAAAGAGTTTTTTTTACTCACCTCTTTAACAATTGAATTTCTCTTCCAGGAGGTGGAGGTGTCGAGGTAGTAGAGGAAGGGTACGTACCGGAGACACTTGTACTGAGCTTCAGGTAAAACGTGCCTTAAGAATCAAATCATAAGAGGATTTACTTACTTCTTTGTCAATACTCTATCAATTATATGAAAGAGCTGCATTTGATCTCCTTAGAGGATGGTAGAAATGAGGAGTGATTCGTCTTCTGCACGTTCTGGTGAAACATTTCTTATGAATAATATGAAAAGACTTTTAGCTCACCTCTTTTACTCAAGAATTTTAATCCAAAAAGTTTTAACTCACTTCTTTAACGATAGAACGCTCCTTCAAATAAATGAAGGAGTTGCATTCGATCTCCGTAGAGGTGTCGAAGTGGTCGGGGGAGCAGTAGTTCCCGTTCTCAAAGGCAGTTACGTTAGAGAAGGGCACGTATCACAGACACTTTGTACTCAGCATTTGGTAAAACGTGCCTCAAGAGTTTTAATCCAAAAAGTTTTTATTCACTTCTTTAACGATAGAGTGCTCCTCCAAGTAAATGAAGGAGTCGCATTCGATCTCCGTGGACGTGTCGAAGTGGTAGGGGGAGCAGTAGTTCCCGTTCTCAAAGGCAGTTACGTTAGAGAAGGGCACGTATCACAGACACTTTGTACTCAGCATTTGGTGAAACTTGTTTTAAGAATTTTAATCCAAAAAGTTTTTACTCACTTCTTTAACGATAGAATGCTCCTCCAAATAAATGAAGGAGTCGCATTCAATCTCCGTGGAGGTATCGAAGTGGTAGGGGGAGCAGTAAGAATTTTAAGCCAAAAAGTTTTTACTCACTTCTTTAACGATAGAATGCTCCTCCAAGTAAATGAAGGAGTCGCATTCGATCTCCGTGGACGTGTCGAAGTGGTAGGGGGAGCAGTAGGTCCCGTTTTCGAAGGCGGTGACATTGGGAAATGGCGCGTACCGGAGACACTTGTAGGGGTTGCCATTGTCATCGTGGGGTATAGTGTAGTTGAGGACTGATTCGTCTTCTGCACACTCTGGTACTGCGCATCTGGAATCAAATTTGATAATAGTTATTATACTTTGTTTGAAGAGATAAGCCATGCTCTGTGTGAAATTTTTTGCCATTGACATTGAAATGATGTTTTAGAAAATCCAAAGTTTGGTAGCCACTCGACGGTGCATGAGTTAAACTACTTAACAAGTAGACATAAGATAATGAATGAATGTATGAAATAAATATGGACAAATAAGGAATTAAGCTCTATCAATTAATCACCGCTGGGACTCTAGGCCTCCCCTCAGGTCCTACAAAGGAATCGACTGATTGTGTTTCTAAAAACCTCACTTAGTTAATTTAAATGTTTCTTCAGCTTGAAATAATTATCCCGCAAGTTATCCCCATTTAAGAGGTTAGCTTCAACTTACCCTCCATTTGAGTAGGGTTTATAGGTGAGAGTTATAAAAGTGAGTGAAGAGAAGAGAAGTGAAGAAGAAAGAGAGTGGTAAAAATTTCCAAAATGAAGTTACCCTAAGACCTTGCAGTATTGTGGCTCTTGCCGTATTTGAAAGGTGACTTGGCAATCGCATGTCGCCAGGATCTCAAATAACGCTGCTGCCCTTTCTCATGACACCCGTTAAACGGGAAGGTACAGTACAACTCTCTGCCGGTACCAACAGATTATAATTATTATTATGGAATATAACTTTAAAACTTAACTTAAATTAATTTTATGCGTTTACAAAGAAATTATGTAAGTAAGTATAGGAAAACATGTACCAAATAGAAAAAGAAACCACCAGCCCCATAGCACCTTTGGAAATCTGGTCCAATGCTCTAACTAACCAATTAATTACGCTTTTTTCCCATTACAATTGTTCCTATAATAAAACTCAAATGTTACACTTTATTTTTCCAAGTCCGTTACGACTTTTTGTTCCTTACGAATCCTTTGGAAGGAACTTGCATCAATTACTAAAACGTGCTAATAACATGAATGATATTACGATAAAGGAAATTCAACTGAGGGAAAAAAATATGTTAAAATTACTATCTCTTTTTTATTTTAGTGAAACAGTAAAGGCTCTTATTAAATTGATAAATTTGATTTGATGACCTATTGACTAAACACATCAGTGTAAATAAATAGTTAATTGAAAAATTGAAAATTAAGTAGGTATTTAGAAAAAATCGACCCGTTTCACACAACCAAATACTTCATTTTCAATTTTTCTATAATAAAAATTGCATTGTGAAAGCGAAAAAGCTACGGAGTCGTTAGCGACGACAACGACTCCGTAGCTCAGTCGTTAGAGCAGTTGCTCGGATAGCGAAAGGTCGTGGGTTCGACTCGCATCGGAGCTGGTTGTGTGACGGGTCGATTTTTTCTAAATACATTTTTTTTTAAATTTTTCAAGGAATTAATGCCTAAGTTTTCAATATTACAGCGGCGACCATAAATGTAAGAGCCTTAATATCAATAGATCTGATTCGCACTTGACCGAGTTTTTGCTAAAAAACCTCTTAATGTGACAGATCACAGATGCAAAAAAAAAAAACTTTTTACAGTTTAATCTGTGGTACAGTCACCTTTGCTAAGCATTACGCGGTGCAATTTAGCAGTACTTCGAATTGAGACTTTTTGTTATCACCTCAATGAATAGACTCCGTTGCAAATTCACAATGCTCTGTACTCCGAAGGTCGTCACACCGAACTTTTTAATTCCTAATTTCAATGAGGAAAACACTGATTACCAAAATTTCGTTAGGAAAGACCAGAAAATCACTTATTCACGTGCAATTTGTTATTAATGCAATAATAAATTAATATAATTTTATTTACATTTTTGGTAAGTTTACGTTTTGGGGTACCTTTTTTTTTTTTTTTTTTTTATTAGAGTGAGGGCAAATACATTCTTTACGTATACCAGTGACATTCTGGCATGCTGGACTCGGTCAGCGCACAGGAAGCCGTACGTCCCGGTTATACCGGGACTCCTAGGCTGTCTCTCGCCGCCCCCAGCGCCCCCGTCGAGCCTGAGTAGTAGGCTCGGCGGGGGAGCTAGGGGGTTCTTACCTCTCCCCAGAAGGGGGGGAGGGAGAGAGCCTCCTCCCGATCCCCCCATAAGGTTACCCACTAAAGGTGGGCAGACCAGATGGGGGTGGTCGAGAGTAGGCACCACTACCAGCTAAACCCCTCACTACTTGCTCTCTCTCCGTCGATTGGTCACGGGGGATGTGGTGACAGTCTCCCCTCCGACCCGACGGGTGGCCTGGCTATCCGGGCCCCTACACGGCGGGAGACGACCGAGCAAGTGTGATCGTCTCCCCAGACGACGTGCGCCGTGCAATGCCAACGACAGAACGCTCCATCGCCGGCCAGCGACACTAGGGAATGCGGCGGTCGTACTGACGCCTTCTTCTCCCCAACCGTCTGCGGCGGATGAGGGCCGCCTGAGCGTCCTCTTCGCGCGCCCTCTCCGCTGCCTCCTTTTGAAGAAGCACGTCCTCGCAAAAGGAGACTGCCGCTTGCCAGCATCTGTCACTGTCCAGCATCCGGACGTTTTGGGGTACCTAAGCACTTAGGCACTTAAGAAAAAAATATTGGGAAAGGTTATTTACCTTTTTAATTATCATTAAAGTATTTATATCACTCTAAGCAATTTAATAAATGATAGTTGTTGTATGTAGGCACCTAATATTAAAATTTTGTATTTAATTAGAATTAGGTACAACGTTAAAATGCAAAATAAAAGCTTAAATAATATTGAAATATGAGAACGCATTCAATGTTAGACAAAAATAAGTATGATGGCAAAATTCAATAAAAGATATAAAAAACCCCCGACACAAAAAACCTCAAAAAAGTAAAAAAATATCACAAAAAGAGAAGTAGGTACTAAAAGGGTATATTATACGCTGGGGGTCCCCCGACCGTGCGAGATTTTTTTATTTTTTATTTTTGTGCCAAAAAAATGCCCCGAGCATTTTAAAATTTTATATTTATTTCATTCTTTTTAAATTACACTTAAATTAACAAAACCGCTTTGAAACCGTTTAGGCACTACAAATATATATACAGACAGACGGACATTTTTTGCCGCTATTTTGTTAATTTTTATTGCACCTATATTTGCCCAGGGTGTAAGTACATTATTTTAGTCAAAGCACCACCTCTGTGCGTTTCGGCAGGCAGTTGACCATCTCCATAAATGGCCAGATGGATTTTCATCAAATGTGGCTACGAACCATCTTGATTAATTTAGCTTTCAATTGAAAAACAAAACCGCATCAAAATTGGTCCAGTCATTTAGGAGCTACGTTGACCCAGACAGACCAGTCAGACACACACACACGTCAAACTTATAACAACCCTCTTTTTGCGTTGGGTTAAAATAGCAGAATTGTTATTAAAGGAAAAATGTGATAGTAAAAAAACCACGAGCCCTATAAGTAGCTTTCAGGCGGGATTCGAACCCGCGGCTCCGGGAATCCGGCCCGATGCTCTGACCAACTAAGCTACCGAAAGGCTTACACGATTCGTCGAATTTAGCTATCACTTGTTACGCTGTAGGCCAGCGTTGCTTCATCAATGTGAGGAAACCCTCGCATCCGAAAGAAACATTTTTACAAATGTTTAACAATCGATTAAGATGAAACAGCCATATTGAGATTTTATATTATTTTTTATGCATTTACAATGCAATTTGTAAGTATAGGAAAAATGTGATAGTAAAAAACCACGAGCCCTATAAGTAGCTTTCAGGCGGGATTCGAACCCGCGCCTCCGGGAATCCGGCCCGATGCTCTGACCAACTAAGCTAACAAGTGATAGCAAAATTCGACGAGTCGTGTAAGCCTTTCGGTAGCTTAGTTGGTCAGAGCATCGGGCCGGATTCCCGGAGGCGCGGGTTCGAATCCCGCCTGAAAGCTACTTATAAGGCTCGTGGTTTTTTACTATCACATTTTTCCTATACTTACAAATTGCATTGTAAATGCATAAAAAATAATATAAAATCAGAATTGTTATTGTAAAGTTTAGTCTATATTCAGTGTCGTTTTAGTTTCAAATGAATCACGTAAATATTTCTCTATTATATTGAAAGAGAAAGAACAAAAACCTATAAAAAAATGATAAGAGTAACTTCCTTATTAATACAAGGGTTCAAAGTAAATCAATGAATGAATGAAAGGGCAAACTTTCCCAAATTAAAAAGTACACGACAAAAGACTGAGAATAATTTCCTTGTTCCGAAATTTCACGTCGACTGATTCAAGTTTTTCTTTGTAATTTTCCAATAATTTTTCTTTTAATTATGAACAGAGTGAGGAAAAGTTTGTGTTGCCAGTTTAAAGGGGAATCGGTGCTAATTATAAACTCTTTTCTGTCGCTTCGCAGTCTATTTAGTAACTAAAGTTTTTATAATGGTAGGATTAACTTAGTTTTTTTCGCTCTTTTTATTCTGGACTAAGAGTTCTGTGAGTAAGTTACACCGTTTGTTTTTTGTAGGTACTTGAATGAACTTTAAAATACGTAGCTAGATTAAATATCTTTAATACATTTTATTTAACGATATGCTGACCTTAGATAATTATTAGAAACATGTGTAGATAAATCACATTATGCAACGTGAATCTATTTGAGATTGATTTAACGATTTTGTAGACTTAAGTTTTCCCTTAGACGCTGAAATACCAGAAGGTTTTCAATAAACAAAGAAATGTATTAGAAAAATAGATTTTAAATTTTAATTATTATTAAATTTAAAGTTATTTTAGTTCAATCTACGCGGAAAATTATACTTACAATAAGCTTATTTTAAAGTAAGTACACTATGCTATTGGTTGCTATAAAAATAGAATTAAATAAAAGTATTAAATCGATACTTAAAAAATAAAATTATGACGAATACCGCCAACATTCCCTTCCGTAACTTTTTACTATGCCATACTTATCATAGCTTCCGCAAACATGTTCGTATTAAAATGCTATGGTAAAAACTCCTGTTCTATACGAAACCTTCAATAGGCTTCACTTTCCTTCCGCAAATAATTTAACATGAACTTTGAATATATTGATTGCATTATTTATTGTGTTTATGAAAAAAGTACTGTGGTATTACGCATATAGGAACTACTTTGAACTTAGACGTAGACGCGTGACGTAGACGTAAACCGTAAACTTCATCCGCGTAATTTCGGTCGCGTTTTTTCGGCAGGTGTGTGTGTGCCGTCCGACACAAAGAAAGATAAATAAGTTATTATTAAAAATTTCATTTTTATGACAAGCTTTTTTGCTGATTGTTCTTTAATATTGTATTGTCATCTTAACCAAACCAGTATACAATATTTCAGCTCCATCGGACACTGGGAAGAAGGTCACATTAAGCTTGCAAGATTTGTTCCCCACTAACTAACTAACAAACTAAGTAACTAACATGGCAAGTTAATAAAAAGCTTGTAAAAACAGACAACTACGTTCGGGCCCAAGGGTTGGAATATTCATATTCATCTTACATTTTATTTTTACCTAGAGCACAATCTTATGACGCGTTCGTATACTGAAAGTGTAAAAGCACTTTGAATAAAAAAAAACTTAAGTATAGGTAGTACCCGGTACCCACCTACATATTCTTTTTCCGTTAGTTTTCAAGGGTAGGTACAAAGTCACAGGCGGCTGTTAGTATGAATTAAAAGGCGTTTTAATAGCATAAATCAACCTTGATTATTAACTAGACGTTGTAATACTGACATAAAATACAGTTAAGTACTGTAGCCGTAGCATGAAGAACTATCGTTATGGTAATCTGTACTTGTAGTATAAAACTCTTGATTTACTGACTGACTGACATACAACGCACAACCGAAACTACTAGGCGCAAGAAGCTGAAATTTGGCATGTATGTTCCTTTGGAGGTGTAGGGGAGCACAACAAGAAGATATAAGGAAATTCCCCCTCTAAGGGTAAAAAAGGGGATTCGCAGACAAAGTCGCGAGCGGAGCGCTATCGCTAGTCGAATAGTAAACTATACCGTCTTTCAAACGCTGTTTTTTGTTTTTGTTTTTATTCACAACGGGGTAACACTGTCAAAAAGTAATGTATTGAATTTCAGTTAGTGTAGGCAATGAACAGATTCTTTGTATGGAGACCCATACACTAATTCCTCAGTCGATGAAACTTTGCTGAGTTATAAACTAGCATGAGCCATAAACTTTTAAATGATTATCCAAAAAAAACTCACACGGAAGTTAGGTATTTATACATAAATATACAAATCTGTTTATTTATATTGAACCGAGTAATTTCTCAGTCCAAATTTATTTTACCGAATGATGTGATACTTGATGAAAATCCAAAACTTTTTTCAAACATGAGATGCTTGGCAAAATGGTATAATTCCGTTAAAAAGTTCGACAGAGACATTTTCAGTCCAAGTCACCCCATTTTGTTTTATTAAAATTTGGTGTTTCTGCTGGGATATTTTTTTGGATATTTCATATTATTGTTTTTATACGTTACATGAATATGTCCGGTTAAGAAAGTTAAGACGGAGCATTTTTCCTAAAAAAGATATCAATGAAATAAAACTTTCATTAAAAAATATCTAATCTTCTATTATTCCCTTTATTACATTTTAAATACTTACAAAATTATATTTCTAAACATTAAATTTTTACAATGTATAACACTAAAAAATATAACATTTAAAAATACAAAAATGCAGTTCCCCAACGGTAGCAAGATCAGGGTCCCGGCTACCGATGGTTAAGGATCCAGAGACAGGAACCTTCTCACTATACGGGCCGTGTCCAGAAGTACTGCCTTCTGCATCTGACTCCCGATCCATCCACCTAACGCAAGCCTCTTAATGTGTTTATCGAGGCTCTTGGCTATCAGACCATGGGCAGATATGACTATCGGAACAATAATTGCTGAATCAATGTCCCACATGTCAACAATCTCGTGAGCTAAATCAAGATATTTGTTTTCTTTATCTTTTTCAGCTTTTACAAGGTTGTCGTCATGAGGAACAGTGACATCAACAATTATTGCGCGGCGTTCGTGTCGATCTATCAATACAATATCAGGCTTATTAGCTACAATAGTCCTGTCTGTAATGATAGATCGATCCCAATACAATGTGGCATGGCTATTTTCAAGGACCTGTTCTGGTGCATACCTGTAGTACGGCACCTCAGATGCCACAAGACTATGTTTCAGAGCAAGTTGTTGGTGTATTATCCTGGCCACTTGGTTATGTCTATGCAAATACTCGCCGTTTGCGAGACGAGAACAACCGGAGATTATATGCCTAAGGGATTCACCCGGACGATGGCACGCTCGACAAATATCCACTGTGCCATCCCTTAGGATATACTTTCGGTAGTTATTCGTCATCACACCCTCATCCATAATTGCACAGACAAAACCTTCGGTTTCACCAAAAAGATCACCAAAACGGAGCCAGGATACTGAGGCTAATAAATCTACGTCGGGCCCATGGAGAGCCCGGTAGAATCTGCCATGTAACTCCTTGCTTTGCCACACAATGCTGCGGTCGGAAGTACTAAGTACTACAGGTTTGCGCCAGTTTTCTTTTGCTAAAAATAGAGGAGTCAGTGCATTGTCAACAGCAACTACATCTCTATGAGGCCCCATATCGACCTGGAGAAAATCTTCTATTATTATTATTATTTGGAAATTTATACCATACTTTTAATTTATTGATACTTTATCATGATGTAAAGTTTTTTCTGACTGAGGAATTACTGTGGGGGTCAACTAGCTTCATTGACTACACTAAGTACCCTAAACGACCGACAGAGGCGCTGCTCTGATTTTCATACAAAATTATACGATCACGGTTACATTATCAACTATTTACTTGGTAGGGATAGAACGAGAGTTTTCTGAGCTTGGTGTACTGCTGACGGTTCTTCAAACAGTTTCAATATAAAACCCACCCATCATTTTACAACACATTATTTTAGTTATAGCCAACGCAGTTTGTGAAAACCATTTATTGCGTTAGCCGTAAACGGATTGATATAGTAGATTGTATTACAAGGGAGCAAAATAACATATTTACGGCGAGGCGCTATTTTGAATCCAGAGCGCAGTGAAGGATTCTAGAGTAGAATCCCGAGCACAGCGAGGGATCTAAAGTAGAATCCTGAACGCAGCGAGGGATTCAATATACGTCACCCGAGATGAAAATAATTTTGCGGCCGAGTAATACACTCTACTTTTCATTTCGAATATAAGGAAAGTAAATACACTCTGCTTTTCATCCCCCTCTAAAAGAAAAACAATAAAGACAACTAAAACTATCTAGAAAAATAAAAGAAAGGCGGCGGGGGGCTTCGCTTTCTCTGTTTTTTCTATAATAGGTAGGTATATAAAAAATATTAAGTTTTGAAATAACAAAAAAAAAAAACTTAAAAACAAAAAAAAAGTTTTTTAATAAAACAAAATTTTTTGATAAAAAAAAAATTTTTGAACAAAAAAATTTTTTTTATATGTTTATCGGATGCCTCCTAACTATCTCCGGAGTACCATAGGAGGTTGAAAATTTTGTTAGATTTTAGCTACGCTACGAGACGCACCGTTTTTGAGATATTCTCGTTTTTATAAAATTCTTTTTTTTTTATTTTGCAAGTCCCGTCCCCATACAAAATTTGTTGAAAACTTTTTCATTGTCTAAGAGGTAACTCTATGGTTGACTGTTACCAAATTCAGTTCTATTCTTAAAGTTCATTTCCACCCTAGGGTGAAACGGCTAGTTTTGGACCCGCTGCTCAGTTTAAATATACATCACTTTCCGAATCTGAGACATGAAAAAGTTATTATTCAATCCACAAACGTCGACAAATATTTTTAAAAGTTTTTTTTTGCATTTTTCCATTTAAATCATCTTAGTAATATCCTTATATATGTAACTAGCGGCCGCCCGCGGTTTCACCCGCGTGGTTTCCACTTCCCGCGTGAATATCGGGATAAAAAGTATCTTATGTTATTTAAATTTTTACTTTTTGCATTAACAATGCAATTTTTATTATTGAATAATGGAAAATTAAGTATTTTAGAAAAAATCGACCCGTCTCACAACTAGCTCCGATGGGACTCGAACCTACGACCTTTCGCTATCCGGGCGACTGCTCTAACCTCTAGTTTCTAAAGTACTTCATTTTCCATTTTTCAGTATCTTATGTGTTATTCCAGCCTATAATCTATCTCTGTTGCAAATTTCATTCAGATCTGTTCAGTAGTTTTGCGTAAAAGAGCAACAAACATCCATACATCCATCCATACTCACAAACTTTGGCTTATAATATTAGTAGGATTTTTCTGTACTTGTCTTTGTCACCTCCTCCTAAACGGCTGAACCCATTTGGTTAAAATTTTGTATGTAAGTAATTATATTTCAACGGCTTCCTGGATGGTTTGAAAACACAATTGCACCCGCTAGATAGCGCTACTGTCGGTATGTCACCGATTTAAGGCGGTCCAAAGTTCGCCGGGTCAGCTTTTTATTTATTTATATAAGTATTAGTTGTGCTCGTGGTTTTACTCACGAGTTTTCCGTAGAAATATAGGTAATAATAATTACCTTTAATCTTTATTTTCCTCACAAACAAAAAGTATTAAAGTAAAGTACCTAACTACTTACAATAAAGCTTATTTGTGTTAACTATGTAGGTATATTAAGTATGTATTTACAAACAAAAGTATTTAAGTATATATTTATCCGTTATTAAGTTTTCCATGATACAGTTTCTTAATGAAATTAAAATGGGCTTAGATAATTGGTGTGAATGTAAGAAGTTATTTATTAATTAATTATTATTTAGTTATTTACTGATGACACAAAAGTAGGTATAATTTACTTACAGCTAATTTCAGTACCTAAGACAAACACGTTCTATCTGTAAAGACTGGCGCTTGAAATAAGGTTGTATAAAACACCCCGTCTTACATACATAGGTATACTTATCTATACAAATAAATAAAATTGGAATGTCTGTTTGTCTACAAAAAAATAAAATTGAAAATGTCTTTTTGTAATATTAAAATAATCGCTTATTACTACATGCATATGATTATATATACGGTAAATATACTTAAATGACATGTTTTACAATTTTTGTCTGTCTGTCTGTCTGTTTGTTCCGGCTAATCTCTGAAACGGCTGGACCGATTTTGACGGGACTTTCACTGGCAGGTAGCTGATGTAATAAGGAGTAACTTAGGCTACTTTTTATCCCGATATTCCCACGGGAAGGAGATCCACGCGGGTGAAACCGCGGGCGGCTCAAGTAATTAATAAGTATTGTATGTCCTTCTGGGTCATGGTCTATTCTATTTGTATGCAGGGCCATGTTATTCAAAATTGTATCTAATGCCGTCTAACCTTTAACGCGTGATTGGGTGGCTAAGAAATAAATAAACAAATAAAAAATGTTTAAACTTTTCCATTATAATATGTACCTAATATTAGTACGATAAATATTAGGGCTTCGTTTGATTGTGTAAGATAAGTCAATTATGTGTAAAGAGCATTAATAGTCATTTTGAACTCATTTGTTCTAAGACAAGACCTTATTACTTACCTATTAGTTGCCACTACACACCCTAACATTACATACTTACAAACATACATATAGTCACGCCTGTTTCCCATGGGGGTAGGCAGAGTCTATGGATCGCCATCTGCTAAAATACGATCCTTGCACATTTCTTATTTCACCTAACATTACATACAGTATACCTATGTACAGTCACGTCACGAGCAATAATATGTATACAACACAGGACTGTATCATATTACAATATTGAATGACTTCTGTGACACTGATCGGTTTCTTTCGGAACGCTTCAATGTGACAAAGTTCTATATTGTATACATATTATTGCTCGTGACTGTACATTAAATGAATTATTTAATATTAACATATTAAAATAGGAAATAAAGTACCATAGAAATTAAATTGGAAAATTTATTAGAAAATTCATCGTCAAATTTGTCCTAACCTATTTTTGTTTTAAACGTGGTAAAGCTCTATTCCGCTTTATACCTATTTCTTTTTTCAATTACGAATTCATTAATTAATATTACATTAATACAAAGATTTTAATGATAACAGTATATCACGTTCTAACATTTTGCTCTAGAAATGTAGCAACTATTTCTACGACGCTTTTGATAAGCAGGTAATTGTATTGTTATAATTTAATTCAACGGGAATTTCTTCATTGGCCGACACGACACCCGACATCGATAGCATAACAAAAGGGATGCTGACACTAATCATAATTTTACGTAAAGTTGGCTTTAAACGATAAATGGTAGTAATAAATACTTAAAGTATAAATCTTTATTCAAATTAATTCATAATATATTATATAAAATTAGCTTAAGGGCATCGGCATATCGTGCCATTGAGACAGCAGCGTACCATATGATTTCATAGGAAAATGCGTCTAACGATGTCGTTTTTGGGTGTCACGACGGCCAGAAGCCCAGAAACGCCAATTACCTAAAGACCCATAAAAGCCAATAAGGAGAAATTAAGTATTATACTTTCACGGATTTAGTTATGGGTTTTACCTTTCAACATTAAATTAAACGAGTCCTAGGCTAGGTGTGCTAACATTCCTAATTAAGAGCTCATTAGAACTAGGAGAAACTGCAAACGTAACGAGCGCGGGAAAACTAGTGCAAATGTCTTTTTGACGGCTAAACAACATTCGATCAACAATACGACGTGATACCCGGGTGTAGTGTCAAAACGGCCGACCGAATAAGAGCGCACTTTAAAGGTGAGCTCTTATTTATTATCGCTTTCTGTCATTGATTAAGATAGTACGCTTCGTTTGTAATCTTTTTCTACGTATAAAAAAGTCAGTCGGTGCCTTAATTGAGTTTTATTTGAGTTCGTAAGGCGTTATCTACTATGCGATTATTATAAGAATAGGACTGTCAAAACGGCCATATTTGTTTGCGTTTCGCTTCCACTTTAGGGTGTAGGATGTGCAAGAAAAGGAACAAAGATCAAAAATGCCGTTTGACAGTCCTATTCTTATAATAATCGCATAGTACTTAGTCCTATTATTGATAGAAGTAAACAACACAACAACGAGATGTCATTTTGAAGCCGCTTTGTGTCTCTTTAACAGTATTTTCTGTATAATTATTTATTTGATAGATTAGCCTCATGAATAAATTACTTTAGAGATAATAAGTACTCCAAATATTGGTCGTAAAATTATTATAATACTAGCTTTCCGCCCGCGGCTTCGCCCGTGTGGTCTACACGACGTTATCCTGCGGGATTGTGATATTTTTCCGGGATAAAAAGTAGCCTATGTTCCTCTCCAGGCTACAAAGTATCTGTGTCCCAAATTTCAGCCAAATCCGTTCAGCCGTTTTGGCGTGATTGAGTAACAAACATACAAACATCCAAACATCTAAACTTTTACATTTATAATATTAAATTACTATTAGTAGGAAGTAGGATACGTTATATATTAATATCAAATTAAAATTAATACTTTACTAACTCCCTCCGCCTTGAGCGCATATACAGTGCGGACGTGTGTCTGGTTGTTCTCTGAATTTTATTTAAAATTCTGTTTATTAAATTGTGATTGGTGTCACTCCTAAAATCTTGGTGACTTAATATTAGTGAAAATAATTTCAAGTGTGTACTGGATTTGAACCTGTGTTCGCGCTGGCAGTCTCGCTTGGTCTGCTTATAACACCACAAGGCTATAACTGCATGCACCGCACGCGCCAAACTAAGGGTCCCACTCGGCCAGTGACGTCATCACAGAACTACGGCTACGCTACGGTTCCTGCTCTCTCGCTACGACTTTCGTAGACGGACTGCTACGGACATCGGCTACGGTACGATACGTGTTCATTCGTCCATTGGTTTTTAAGTCAGTTTTGTGACAATATTTACATAAAATGTCACGAGTTCAACACTCGCCCACTAAGACCCCGAGTATAAACTTAACTGAATCTCAATCTGAGCCTGATTTATCGAAGTCTGAATCAGATACCAACCTTGTAGGCCACACGGTCAACTTGTTGCCTCGGAATAAACGGCCTAGAGTCGAACAGTCACCTGAAAATACTGACGTCGTGGATATTATGTCTTCTCGTGATGCTAGTTTCATGAAGTTAATAGAAAATCAAAATATTATCCTGAATAAGCTGGCCTCCGACGTGGCAGAGATAAAGTCTCAAAACTCACAGATACAAAAAACTAATAAGGAAATAGAAAAGTCCATTACTTTTATCAATCAGCAATACGAGGATATGAGGATTAGAATTGAGTCTATTGAGAAAGAACGATCAGAACTTAAAAACCATTCGATAACTTTAGAAAATAAAATAAGGGATCTTCAATTAAACTCTCGCTGTGCCGCTATTGAGATTAGAAATGTTCCGGCCACAGAAAAGGAATCCTTTGGGGATCTTGTATCAGTTGTAAATAAAATTGGATCAACTATCAATCAAAACGTGACGGCAGCTGATATTAGAGACATCCGGCGCTTGCCAGGGAAACCAGGATCCCAAAAACCAATTTTTGCAGAATTTATTTGTGTGCAAACGAAAACTCAGTTTCTCTCAAGTTGCAAGACATATAATAGGAACAAGACAAATGCACAAAAACTGAACACATCGAACATCGGCATTTCTGGCGATCAACTGCCGGTATTTGTTTCCGAATACCTATCACCCACTCAAAAGAAGTTGATGTATAACGCCCAAGAGTTTAAAAAACAACATAATTATCAGTACTGCTGGTCATCGAATGGCAACATATTCCTGCGTAAAGAAACAGGGGCTAAGCAAATCCTGATTACATCAGAACAGTGTCTATCTAGTTTAGTAAAACAGCAATGACTAGTTACATATTATTATACCTTACTTACTTTATTTGTCCTTATACTACAACCGAATAACCAAGCTACTTTTTTTATTAGATTTGTTTTCATAATAGTGTTTAATATCATAATTTTTGTAATCGCCAACCTATCTTTTTTGCATAATATACCTAAACAGCTGTATTTTAAATATCTTTTTTTACAAGGTAATTTTAAAAGTCTCTGTTCTCTTTTAACTTTTGCACATCCATACTATTCAGTCATAATTTTGGTGTTTCTCTTGCGATCCAATGGCTAACTCTCTAGATATAAACCCAGAACTTGACGAGATCCATGTCTCTAAAGCTTATAAATGCAAACCCGGGGAATGTCTTGATTATTTTGACAACTTAAATGGTACGCTTACAATAATACATCTTAATATTCGTAGCATCAACAAAAACTTTGACGAATTTTTGGTATTGCTTGCGTCGCTTAAAATATCCTGTGATATTTTGGTCCTGAGTGAATGTTGGTTATCTACATCTGCTGCGTTACCATGCCTAACTGGATATAACACATATACAACGTTAAATAACAGGTCTCAAAATGAGGGAGTTGTCATGTTTATTAAGAACACAATAATCAATTGTGTAGTCTATGAACCGACATTCGAAGAATCAAACTGTTTAATCTGTAAGGTGGGACAAGAAACGGCTGTAATTGCGATATATAGGCCTCCCTCACATAAAAATATCGACCCTTTCATACACCACCTGAATGAGAGTTTGTCTAGTCTCAGTTCATACCAGAATGTAGTTGTGATTGGGGATATTAACATTGATATTAAAGCAGGCAATATTGATCGACACTCTAACGAATATCTTGATCTTATAGTATCTCATGGTCTTCTACCTGCACACACGTTTCCTACTAGAAATAAAAATTGCCTCGACCATGTTTTACTCAAGACTAATAATTCCGCAACTACATTGGTTTTTGACACATCAATCACGGATCACCAAGCAGTTTTACTAGGACTCGATCTCGGGCACAAACCTAAAATTATTAAACGATCGGCATCTTATGTTAACTATCAAGCTGTAATGGAAACCATAAGAAAAACAGACTTTTCGGAAATTCTTCTACTTGATGATCCAAACTTGGCGACAAACCGATTCACTCAAATGTTGGGTAGTATTATTGCTACACATACTAATACTAAATCCATCCCATCTAGGAAAAGAATAATAAAGCCGTGGATAACCCCCGGACTACTTCGCTGTATACATAACCGTAACATGATGCAAAAGAGACTCCACAATCAACCTGATAACACCATTTTAAAAATAACATATAAGCGTTACCGTAATTTCTGTAATAACCTTTTAAAGTCCTTAAAGCTTGAATATGAGAAATCTGAATTCAGCAAGGCATATAATAACCCAAAAAAGACATGGAAACTCATTAAAAATATCACCAATACCAACCGTATATCTTCAAAACCCACTGAACTTTTGAACCTATGCCACACTAAGTCAAGCTCGATTAATGAAGTTAATAAATATTTCTCTAACATCGGTATCCAACTGGCAAGCAAAATAAATCGTAATCAATTTAAAACGCCGGTGATTAATTCTGCCAACTCAACTTCTAATTCTATGGCTATTTTAATGGTTGATGAAGATGAAATAAAGCGTATAATTAATTCTCTTCGCACTGACAGTGCGGTCGGCTGGGATGGTATTTCAACAAAACTTTTAAAGTCTTCAAGTGATTACCTTGCGCCTGCTATTGCTCATATATGTAACCTGTCCCTTAGTTGTGGTATTTTTCCTAAAGCACTGAAAAAAGCCATCATTCACCCAATTTTTAAGAGTGGTGATAGGAGCAATGTTACAAATTATCGTCCTATCTCAGTGTTGCCTGCGCTCTCAAAAATTCTAGAGAGAATTCTGAACAATGCCTTAACTGGATTTCTTGAAACAAATAAACTTTTATCAGCAAGTCAATATGGCTTTAGGAGGGGACTTTCTACTGAAGATGCAGTGATCTCTCTTACACAAGTAGCAGTACAAAAAATGGATGAAAAGAACAAGTGCCTTGGAATATTCCTCGATCTTTCCAAGGCATTCGACACTGTTTCGGTAGACATCCTTACGAGGAAATTAGAGTCTATAGGAGTACGGGGATCAACTTTAAATATTTTCTCCGACTATCTATCAGATAGAAAGCAATGTGTTAAAATTGACACATACTTGAGTGACGAGGAGTCTATCTGCTGTGGAGTTCCACAAGGTAGTATTTTGGGACCTACCCTCTTTCTCGTGTATGTTAACGATCTCTGTCAATTATCTCTGCCCAACTGCCGTATCTTCTCGTATGCTGATGATACTGCTATACTTGCATATGGGAAAACATGGGAAGAAGCAGAATCATATGCAGAGCATGCTTTCAAACAAATCACCAATTGGCTCTCTTCTAATCTCCTCACTTTGAATTTTGACAAAACAAAGTTTGTCACCTTTTCCATCAGACCAAGTGCACAACCACCATTAAACTCAATTCTAATAAGAGCGCATAATTGCAGCACATCTCAAGCCTCATCTTCGTGTTCATGTCCCTCCCTTGGTAGAACATCATCTATTAGGTACCTCGGTGTACAACTGGATCATTGCTTGAACTGGTATGAGCATATTCAGATCCTTTCTGGGCGCTTAAGGAAACTCATATTTATTGCCAAAAAGATTAGAAATTCAGCTGATCCAATTATTTTAAAATCTGTGTATTGCTCACTTTTTGAATCAATTCTTTCTTATTGTATTCCTGTCTGGGGAGGATCCTCTAAGTCAAAATTCATCAAGTTGGAGCGAACACAACGGGCAGTTCTTAAAGTATTGCTACGGAAACCGTTTAGGTACCCAACTAGAGAGCTATATAAGGATTCTGAATGTCTCACTGTGAGGCAATTATTTATCTTGCGGTCTTCTCTTCGTAGTCACAATTCGCTCCATGCTACTAGGACACCGACTTCTTCAACCATGACTAGACGGCCCAAAAACCCATGCCCCAAAATCACTTGTAAAACCTCCTTTGCACAAAAAAACTTTAAATACTTAAGTACCAAAATTTATAATAAATTAAATTCTACATTATCGATTCACTACTTGACTCATTATGATTGCAAATTGAAAATAACTAAATGGCTTAAAAGTATGGATTATGACGAGACGGAGAACATTTTACAAACTTAAAATATTTTTCTAAAATCTACACTCAGCTGGTTATTACAATATACTTCTTACTATAATTTTTCATTTTTTTTTTCATTTTGTTATTAAGTAATTTCAGAATACCCACACACAAACTACACTAGGCAACAATGTCTTAATTATGTAAGGGGCCCTGTTGCTTGTAACACAGGTTTATCTTACTACAGGCAACAGTAGTCACCAATTTCAATTCTATGTTAAACAAGCCTTATTGTGTCTTTAAACTTGAAATTGAAACAATGTAAATTATTTATGAAATAAACAATTTTTATTTTTTTTTTTTTTTTTTTACTAACAAGATGGTAGCGTATGTATAAGCATTATTTTTCCAGTTATAGTGTACCTAATATAAAATTGATGCACTTTATAAAATAAAAACATGTTTAAACAACTCATAATATTTTCTTAAGTACTAGGTAGCGCAAAAGTGCTAGCACTATTTGGTTCAGCTCCAACTTACTATAGTGCCACTTGCCACTTGCTTGTACCAGTAATAATGTAAAGTAAAGCTACTAAAATTTCCACCACTGTAAGCAGGTAACAATCTTTCACACATCCTTACCTGTAATTTAAGTCCAAACTCTCGAAGTTGTACACTGAAGAATACATTCCCACTAAATACACAGGAAACAGAATAAGTATAAAGTTGTAGACATTGAACTTCCCAAAAGGTCCCAACTGATTCAAAATATCATCTACAGTCACTTCATCACTATCCTTCTTTTCTGGATCCATGTTCAAACAAACTTTTTGGAACAAACCTTGAATAAACGTTAAAATAGTAAAAAACTGGTTCAAATATTTTAAATTTTTCGCGCGCTTCAGAACTTTTTTCAAATATTTAAATTACTATTTTCGCCAATGATCATTGATTTTCGCTCGTTGAGTTTGTGTTCTACAGAATTCAAAACTCTTTTCGAATATTTTTAAAAACTTAAACTTTTTCTTTATTATTTTCGCGCGTTATTCTGAATTAAGAACGCGCGTGCGCTGCACCGATCACCCAACTACAGTGGCCGAGGCGAAGTCGATTGATAGTTTTATTGTATGTAAATAAACGATTTTTGTTCGTGATAAGCTACGGTTACTTCAGTTTTTGTTACCTAGGTAACGTTCTTGCTTTTATTTAGAAAAATATAAAAACTTACTTATTTTTGGTTTTATTACATAAAAATAGTTTTATCTCACAGAGTGAGTAAATGATTCATATTCATCATCTATAAAGTAGGTAAACATTTTAATTAAGAAGAATTTAAGAAGAAATGGAGTAAAGGCAATTAGTTCTTTATTCTCATTTTTACCGTTAATAAAATTGAAAACCCCAAATAGTGGGTTTGCAATAGATTTTTTATGTAATTTTTATTAGTAAAGACTAACACTAGAATAAGATCTTTATGTTACTAGCACTTATGGACTGAAAATCCGAAATAAATTTCTGATTATTATTCCCTTTATTACATTTTAAATACTTACAAAATTATATTTCTAAACATTAAATTTTTACAATGTAGAACACTTAAAAATATAACATTTAAAAATACAAAAATGCAGTTCCCCAACGGTAGCAAGATCAGGGTCCCGGCTACCGATGGTTAAGGATCCAGAGACAAGAACCTTCTCACTATACGGGCCGTGTCCAGAAGTACTGCCTTCTGCATCTAACTCCCGATCCATCCACCTAACGCAAGCCTCTTAAGGTGTTTATTATTATTATTATAATAACAAAATAGAAAATACATTGTTTAGTTATTAATACATTTGGCATCGTTGGTAGCCTATAAATTTTCTTTCATAGCTCAAGAATCAAACTGGCTATTAATTTGCCCACCAATCCGCATCGGGTCGGCTTGGTGTCCCATTCTCCTTATCCATCCATAAGGAAGGGGATGCCTTACTATACCCCAGCAGTGGGGACATTAAACGGCTGATGATGATCATACCAATCATTTTGAAAATGAAGTAAGTATCATACACAACTAGCTCCAACGGACGTGGGTTCGACCCACGACCTTTCCCTGTCCAGGCGAATGCTTTAACCACTGAGCTACGGAGTCGTTTTTGCTAATACTTCATTTTCAATAATTAAAATTGCATTGTGAATGCAAAAATGAATTAAAAATCTTTACTGATCATTTTGTTTTCCCGACTGAAATAGGCACCTAACGCTTGCTCGGCCGCGCGCGATAGACTTCGCGCGGACCCAATTGGGTATTTGACAAAATTTTTTTTATTGACTTATAATGTTCATTTAACTAGTAGCAACACAACATAGGTGTTTATTTTTAAATATCTTGCATATTTTCAGCGATATAGAGCATCAAACTTACTAATCAGACAAGGAGAGCGCTATAGAAGCGTGACGTCACGTTTCTATAGCGCCATACTCTCGCCATAGAAAATTTCGTTTTAGAAAGAGATAGCTAGAGTCACAATTAAGTAGCTCATAATTCGCTTGTTATAATACATATTGAATTTTTTTTTTTTTATATTTGTTATTCAATAATGTTATATTTTCCCATGTCATAATTAAATATCTACATTTCAACAACAGTCAAACACCCAATTCGAAAATCACCTGAAATTCAATTAATTTTTTTAACTTATGACGGCCTATTCAAAGATAATAAATATTTTCGTATATTTTTCATTAAATAAAACCAAGTATACTGCAAGTAAGGATATTTGCATTACGATTAGGCGGATTTTATTTAATACAGTAAAATATCACTAATCGAAAAAAAAACGACCGGAAGCACTAGATAAAATAACTGTAAAATAACATATATTTTTTCAAAATTTTAAGTGCTTGTGATTTGCGAGTACCTAATCCATAATTTAAAATACCCTAGTTTAGGGCATCCTACCCTTTTTTTATAGTGAGGGGAATGCATACCCCGTCCGCGTGCGGTGTGCGGACGATATGGTATGTTTGACTCTCCTGGCCACTTCCTGATCGTCCATCCAGTGTCAGATACTGGATGGGGGATCAGGAAGGGGGAATCCTAGCCTTAAGTTAGATGGAATACAATATCGAAAGTGGATCAAATGCTCGATATGAACTTGACTGGGACCAAAGAGTGAAATAATGCTGACCATGAATATTTTTTTACGCTCAGAAAAAAAAAGTAAGTAAGTATCTATTCTACGTTTTGCGTCATTGCACAGTTATTTTATAGATCACTGTTAATAACAATAACAAGAATTGTGTTAAATGAAACAGTGCTTGTAGGTAATGTATAAACTTTATTGACGTATTATGGCAAATAACACAAAATTTATATTTTATTTGTTTTAAGGTAGCTAGCCCTAGACAATGATAGAGTAAAAACATCTTACCTACAACGGGGTAGCACCTAGCTACATATAGCCTTCACTAGTGCCTTCATTCAGTGCCTTCATCATACCTAACGTCAAGTAAAGAAAAGGCTAAAGATGGAAGCGCAGTAGGTATTGCCAGAATCCTCAACGGCTGAATAACTTATTATATCCATATTGATGATATTATAAAGGTATCTTACTTATCTCTAACTGTCGAAACACAACAACAACAAAATCGGTCAAGAGCGAGTCGGACTCGCGCACCGAGGGTTCCGTACCATCATAAATTTAAATTTCATCGGCGAGGCTAGATTCGTCAGAACATTTCCGGTGTAGAATGTTGCAGTGTTAGGTCAACGCCAGCTTTTGACCGATTGTGAAACTAATATAACTTTTGTTGATGATTTCTAAAACAGTTTACTATCTAGAGACATCGTTTTATTTTTCCTGTAATCTTTACGTAAACTTCTATCACATAAAATAAATTCAGATTTTTCTCTATGCAAACTTCGGAGATAAGGGGGAGGGAACGGTATTTTTTTTACATTTTTCATCTTAAGTAGAAAACTATGCGGCTTAAGAAAAAAATAAAAAATGTTTGAGAATGTGCAAGCACCGCTCTTTCATGTGATACCCCATATGCCCTAGTTCGAATTTTTAAGACACCCTTTCAGTCACTGTTGCAAAAAAAAAAAGTTTTTTTTCTCTTATCTGCAAAATAGTTGGGCAAACGTCATCTAAAAGTATGCCAAATTATTCCAAGTTGATAGCATTAGTAGTTCTCGAGATGTCCAGTTGTGACAGACAGACTTAAGTCTCACCATAAGGGTTTCTTTTTACCATTTTGGTACGGAAACTAGCAAGCTAGCCAGACGAACTTAGAACAAGTCCTACCAGCAACCAAAACCAACCAAATCATGCCTCAACAAATATTATTTATCATCGAAAAATAAAGATAAATGTACGTAGGTATTATTTTAGTGTTAGTTTAGTGTTTGAAAATGTAGATGTATGATAGATACTCGCGTCGAATGAAGCTGTCTACATAATTTTGATCGAACTTCACTTTGTAGGTTCGATTGGTCTTTAAAAACGCGCGTTGTAATCTGTGAAAGTAGATTTATTTAATTTTTTTCTGAAGCAAATATGTATTATGGTGAAAATTTAAAACTTAAATCTCTGATTTAATTTCAATATTCAGTTTTCATAATATTGTAACGGCTATACGATGTTATCGAGATTTCACGCCGAAAATCACATGCAGAGCCTTAATCTAATCATTCAAATTGAATGAATTGGACTCACTCGATGGTACACATGTCAGGTCATAAACCTATGACCTGACATGTGTACATAAGTACATAATGGCGTTCAATGTGGGATCAGTAACCACTAATCCCACATTGAAAGAGGTGTCTAGGTGTCAGCTTCTTCTATTGTATTTATTCTACTTGGTCCTAAGTTAAGTCTGCCGTAATAGGTACAATAAAAAAGTCAAAAATAAAAAAAAAATAAACAAAAAAGTAAAGTTCGAAATGCTGCTTTATTTTCTTTATTTCATTCACGAGCTTCGAGCTTTGTTTTTTATTAATGATTTTGAGAACTATCACTCCCCTACAACTTCGCTAGCCTTTTCGTCGAAATCTAATTTTTCGATTTCGATTCGATTTCTCGAAATCGAAATCTCACTCCCTTATTTCACCCCTTTAATTTCACGATTAAGACCGTTAATATCCTGGCCTGAGTTCCAAAGTATATTATAACAACGAACATTTCCATGAAATAACGTACAACTAAGCATGTCATACTCATAGCATTAACGAAATTGACTTGGCTTTGGTGTCTCCATATTTGCCACAATAGCGTGAGTAGTACTGCTTACGACATCTCAATGTTAGTTTAATTACAGATGGATTGTTGCGGTGAGCCGCAGTGATTTACCATTACTCCACGAGATGGGTATCCTGGAGGTAAGTGGTAGTCAAGGAGAATGAAGTTATTAAGGCTATTGATGAAACCTCCCTTACTCTTGAAACAAATTCCAATAGCAAAGTATTATAATAATGATAATAATAAATTCGAAATTTCGGACATGTATTACATCCATATTAGTTAGTACAATTACTTAAGACTATTGTTAGTAATCAATTATATTTAAAATGGGAATTTACCCCTCATTATCTTTGAATTAGAGGAAAGGGAAAATGACTTTTACAGAGAACCATTATTTAATTCATTAGAGATTTACATACTTACCCCTTCAGATTTTTGTTCCCTTCCCTTTCGCTTCCCGTTCCCTTCAAAGTTCTGAATACACTACAAAATAAAATTAGGTTTTTTACTGTATTATTTTCTTAAAACAAGCACTAAAATGATATGTCCATTGAAATGGACACCAGGACCGAGGGGCAATTTTTTTTTTATATTTTACGTCACAAGAGCGCCTAATAATAATTTAGTTTTTTAGTTAATTATTAAAGTCAAATCCATTAGGAGTTTCTTCTCTTTATTGAATAATAGCAAGGTTCCTAACATACTAAATCTGTTACGTTTTAAAGCAAAATTCAACCTTAATACCCGAGCTTCCATAAAGCTCCACTCACAAGCTCCAAATTTAAAGAGGTTCAACAAGATTCATATTTTCCTCTCGGCTAGTATCTCGATGGTGATTTGCCGAGACGTGGATAATGTGGATATCCGGATGGACACAATACAATTTGCCGAGCACCTTGTATCTCAGTTATTCAGTAATGCACTTTTGTAACGTTTATGCTGCATTATCCGATCCATACTATAAAAAGGAGGGGTATATTATAAAATGGAAAATAATTGAGTTTGTGTGTCGATCATCGGACTTAGAGAAGTACTTAATGGCATTTTTTGTCGCGATGGTGTGAAGTAATTCGAGGAGCCCGATATAATCTAACTCCACGGTGCAACGCTAGTTAAAAAAAAAGGTTTTTTTTACTTTCTTCTAAATAAATTTTTCGACTGATATACAGGGTGTAAATTTGTCGACAAGTACAAATTAATGGTGAAATTAATAATAAAAACAACTGTTATAATTCTGATCCAACATTTTGTGAGCTTAGAGAAATCTCTTATAATTTTTCCACTGATGTTGCATTATAATTTTGAAAACAAGAATGATGGTTAAATTAAAATTCAGTTAAATATTTCTAACAGGGACAACATGCACATGCTACCATAGTGATGATTGTGTTTCAAACTCTTCATGAGTCATGCGAAAAGATAGTAGGTAATCCAAAAATTGAGAATTTTGCGTCTAATAATATGAAAAATTCTAATTGTGTATGTTATGTAGTGGAGAGATGGTGTCGCCTGGCAACAGTCGCGAGAGGCCTATTTCTTCCTTAAAGGCTCACAAGCAAAATATTCATAAGGCCCCTCGGCTAGTATATCGCTGGTGATGTGGCGAGACGTGGATAGCTGATATCCGGTTGGACACAATACAATTTGGCAAGCACCTTGTATCTCAGTTATACATTATTGCACTTTTGTTAGGACGGTCTTTGTCACACCATCCATACTCAGGTATATTATAAAAAGGAAAAAAATAAAACCGCCTTCTAAAAAACCATATCAAAAAAGTAAGAAATAATTCCTCACCAAATAAATAACGTAAGTACTTTGAAGTCGGGCGTGAAACATGTACAATTTTTTGTTGTTTTTGTTAAAACCCGCCCGACTTCAAATTACTTACGTTATTTATTTGGTGAGGCATTATTTCTTACTTTTTTGATATGGTTTTTTAGAAGGCGGTTTTATTTTTTTATAAAAATAATTTTTATTTCACTCTTTTTAGTGCATCGTGCAGGCAATTTACGTGTTTTCTGGTAAATAGGTATGTGATCAAACTCAAAACCTCCTTTTTCGAAGTCGGTTAAAATACCTTGAGGTATCCCCTTTTTAACAAAACAAGAATCATCTAAATCGGTTTATAAACAAAGGAGTTATGCCTAAAGATACGTATTAAATTCACATAAAGTGGTAACGAAAACGACAGTATTTTCAAGATTTCCTGAAAACTACTGAACCGATTTCAAAATTTCAAAAAATGGGACCAACTTGGAAACCAACCTGATGTAATAACGTTTGAACCATTTCAATCGGTTCAGCCGTCTTCGAGTAATCGGTGGACATACATAAAAAAAAAAAAAAAAAAAAACATACATACAGGCGAATAGAGAACTTCCTCCTTTTTGATTTAGAAGTCGGTTAAAAATAACAATTTGTTTGTCTATCTGTCTGACAGTTTATAGTTTGTAGTGATACACCAGACTTTGGAGAAGTACCTATAGGTACATAATGGTGTAGCGACGCACTCACATCGCAACATAAGCAAGACGCCGAGTATTGAAGAAATGCAGGATCAGCGAAAAGTACGAATGTAAACATCGACGCGCAAGCCTGACGTCACACACTACGTCAAGACAGAACTGTGTCTGTCTTGACGTCTGTGCTCGGGGCCGCGGTCCCCGAGCACAGACACCTAGCTCGGAGGAAGTACTTCCCTTTTCGCTGAATATCTGGCGAAACATCCTGCCTCTACAATGGCATTTGCGATGGTGTGAAGTGATCTCCGGAGCCCGATATAACCTAAGTCCACAGTGCAACGCCTGTTAAAATAATGATGATGTCATGATTTTCCATATAGGCTCACAAGCAGAAAATATTTTCTCCTCGGCTAGTATCTCGCCGGTGATTTGCTGAAACGTGTAATCGTGATATCAGCTGTATCCGGAAGATGGACGGACACAATGGAATTTGGCGAATACCTTATATCAGAGTTATTCAGTAATGCACTTTTGTAAGAGCATTTATTGTTATTTATTTATCAAACAATTCATACTAATATTATTCTGTTTTTTTTTCTCCACTACGTGTAGGGGTGATAAGGCTGAAGGTGGAAGCGCACTACTTCCGGAATCCTCAATCACTGAGGAACTGGCTATTTTATCTCTAACTGCCAGAACACAATAATGCTGTAAGCATCATTGTTATGGCGACAAACTTAGATAATATGGTGGTAGCTAGCCAGGCGGACTAAAAGAACAAATCCTACCACCAGTCAAACCGAATACAATATGTAGGTACCCCCACTGGGAATCGAACCCGGGCTGGGTCTGAAATCGGTGGTGTGAACCACTAGATTACAGAGGTGGTTAAAACCTGTTTGTTACTTTTTCATACTGACACTTAAACCTATGAAAAATAAAAGATTTTTGGCATAAGATAGACAAGCCGTTTTTTTTCTCCCGCGTCCCAGGATTTGTCGCCACCGAGCATGGCTCGAACCATGCCCGGCAGCGAGCCGCATCCAGATAGCGCAGACCATCCTTAATCACGCTGAAAGGGAGTGCTCTAAATGCGTTCCTTATGTCTAAGGACACCGTTATAACGAAATCCCCTCGGCCCGTCACCCGCTCGGTCAGTTCCCTGAGCGCTATAATGGCATCCACCGTCAACTTCCGTCGTTGAAAGCCATATTGATTTCCCGATAGATCCGGGCCCACCGTCTCCAGGTGCTAGACGATCCGGTCTGCAATGTTTTTCTCCAACATCTTTGCGACCTCGTCCAGCAAAACAACCGGGCGGTAGGCCGATTAAGAATCAGGAGGCACAGGCATCTCCTCTTCCAGCGCTCAGGGAACTCGCCCATCTCCAAGCAATCATCGAAAAAAGATAGATAGATAGTCATGGGCAGAATGCTAGTTAACAGAAACGAAGGCTCTGTTACTTTCTGTGGGGGTAAATCTCAACGCCTCAATATTCATCGTCATCTGTATGGCATAAGTGACTTTCAACTATGAAAGTGTTTTTCTGCATGCTGTAGGTTTAGCGAATTAGGCGAACTGCGTTATAGGTATACGCGTAAGCGAAGAGTTATTAATCTATGGGTATACAGCGAGCAAAGGTTTTATATTCCCAAATGCCACAAACAGCCTAGAGAATTGCGGCGATGAGATTTACTCATTTTCTAATTTCAAATTAAGTACAAGATCTTCTGTAAAACCTTTGTCCCATTCACAAGCACGAAATTCTTATTTTACCCTCGGTTAGTATCTTGTTGCTGAATCGCTGAAACCTGGTTAGCTGATATCCTGCAGGATGGACAGGACACAATACAATTTGGTGAGCACCTTCTATCTCAGATGCCGTGTTTTATTCCGGCTATGTGAGGTCGCGTTCCGATATTGCACTGAGGTAGGGCCGTGCTGTGTTAATTTGTCGACTGTCGATGATCATATCCTACTAATATTTTAAATGTGAAAATTTTTGGATGTTCAGATGATTTTGGATGTTTGATACTCAATCAAACCAAAACGGCTTAACCGATTTGGCTGAAATTTGGGACGCAGATAGTTTGTATCCTGAAAAGAAACAAACTTATACTACTTTTTATCCCGGAAAAGTATCACATTCCTGCGGGATAACGTCGTGAAGTCCACGCAGGCGAAGCCACGGGCGGAAAGCTAGTAAATAAATAAAACAAAACAATATAAAAAAACAAAAATCAGATGCAACGAATATCTCTCTCCTCAGTCGTTCACTCTTGGCAGAGTGGTCGTGGTTGATGACGGTGCTTCATTGGCTAAAGCAGCCCCCGCGATGTGCCTCCACTTGTTGCGGTTTTCAGCGTCTCGGGAACTCTGGACTATGGAGGTTTGTGTCGCAGCTTTAATGAGGTCTGTCCAACGCGTAGGTGATCGACCGCGTGACCGCTTGCCCTCTACCTGCCCCTGGACAACGAGTCGTTCCATGGACTGTTCGTTTCGAACAACGTGTCCGAAATATTTGAGGATTCGTATTTGCACAGTCGACGATAATCTCTGCTTGATTTTTAGTTCCTCCAGGATCGAAACATTGGTCCTAAACGCTGTCCAAGGGATCCGCAGCAGTCGCCGCCAGCACCACATTTCGAGTGCATCGATTTTGCGTCGGTCTTTGAGGCGAACCGTCCACGTTTCTGCGCCATAAAGAAAGATCGGGAAGACTAAGCTACTCATTAGGCGGACTTTTGTGGCTTTGGTGATGTTACGGTTGCACCAAACTCTTTTCAGCTTGTCAACGGCAGATCGTGTGATAGATCACATCTCCTTCGAATTTCGTCTTCACATCCCCCAGAGTTTGTGATAGTGGAACCGAGGTACACATAAGATTGGACAACCTCACAATTGCCAACCATAGAGATGTCAGGATGGTTTAGTTCAGCTCGGTCCACTATCATCATCTTGGTCTTGTCTCTGTTAACCGTAAGTCCGAAGGAAAGGCTTGTTGTCTCTAGACGTGTCAGCAGGTGTTCCATGTCTTCTTTTGTTTGAGTGAGAAGAGTAGTGTCGTCAGCATACCTCAAGTTAGATATTTTTCGACCTCCCACTGAAATACCTTTGTCCCATTGTTCCAGAACGATTCTCATAATACACTCCGTATAGATGTTGAAAAGGATTGGAGAGAGTATGTACCCCTGTCGAACACCAGCGTGTGTATGAAAGCTTTTCGAGTCAACGTCGTCTATCCGAACAGTCGCAGTTCCGTCCTCGTAAAGTCGGCGTATGTGACGAACTAGATTGTTAGGTACTCCCATTTGAATGAGTACGTCCCATAACTTATGCCATTTCACAGTATCGAAGGCTTTGCGAAAGTCGACAAAGCAGATATAGAGTGGGATGTTAAACTCTCTAGACTTTTCAATTATTTGTCGCAGAATTAGGATCTGCTCTCTTGTTCCTCGACCCTTGACAAACCCCGCTTGCTCAATAGCTATTTCGGGATTCAGAAAAGCTTGCAGTCTGGTGTTAATAATATGAAGGAGTACTTTGCTGGCGTGTGTAATTAGAGCTATAGCCTGTAGTTGCCACATTTCTTCGTTGATCCTTTTTTGTGCAGTGGTATGAACACGGAGTGTGCCCAGTCTCGAGGCCACTTCTCTGTCTCCCAGACGCGGTTGCAGATAACATGCATAATATCAACTCCGTATTCACCCATCGCTTTAAAGATCTCTATTGGAATAGCGTCAGCACCTACAGCCTTGTTCCTTTTCAGGTGATCAATTGCAGCTCTAACTTCACTTTTCAGGATTGATGGTTCCATAGCATTCTGTGAGAGCGTACTAGTGTTACACGATGGTGTTATGCTGCTATCGCTATAAAGTTGTTCGCAGTATTCCTTCCACACACCCACAATATCCTTAATTTCTGATACAGTCTGTTCAGTACACCCCTGCCTATACCGCGGAATCAGCTAGCGCAGTGGAAGCGGTTTCACTAATATAGACTCCGGACAAAAACTTGGTTTCAGCGGGGATGTAACTGAACAATTGGACTGCGATACACAGTGACTTAATTTAAAGTAAGGTGAGGTTACATACGGGTCTGTGTGTCGAACGTCTCCAAGGCAGAAATGGTGTAAGGGAGCGCGCGCGCCCCTGGTGTCCTTTCTCTTCTGCAGACCTTACCAATTCGTCACCTTACTCACAAAACCAACACAACACAACGGTCCCAAGACACTGGGCGCTTCAGCACTACACGATAACACACGCGGGGCTTGCTTATCAAGATATATTGCCCCGACAACGACGCGTGTCGTGGAAAGTTATTTTTCTTTCAAAACCCCGCGACCGGCCCGATCAGATGGCGTCAAATCTTGGTCGTACAACACGGGATCAGATAGATAATTTAAGATTCAATTCAAGCTCGATATGCCAGGCATATTCAACGCGAGCGGTTTTTAACAATTCCGCAAAATTAATCCGACATCTTGTTACAAGAATTTCAATCAAGTGTCACTGTCAACTTCAAGTGACAGCCAAATGTCAATTTGACGAATGACGTGACATTAGAGACGCGTTCAGAAACGTCGATCTTTTCCGAACATCCCCCCGCCCCGGACCGTTAAGAACGGTACGTCAATCTACGGGTAATCGGGAGAGCCCACTAACTGCTCTCTTCAAAACCGAATCTCGAACCAAAACCTCAGCAAAACGAGGAACTCCGTCAGTTCCGGGGTAGAGTTTAACAATGCGCCCCCTTCGCCAACATAGGGGCGGCAGGTTAGCATCCTTAATCAACACGAGGTCGCCAGTCTGGGGTGGGGTGGTTTTATCTGTTCACTTCACGCGCTGTTGTAGGATATGCAAATACTCCATCGACCAACGTGCCCAGAAGTTTTGGGACATCTGTCTCAAAAGTTGGTATCGCGACAAACGATGGGATCCTACATCCTGAATCGGATATTCAGGCAACGCCAAAAGGGGCTGTCCGATCAAGAAATGACCTGGGGTCAACGCTTCCAGGTCATTCGGGTCCGAAGACAACGGGCACAAGGGTCGCGAGTTGAGGACGGCCTCAATTTTACAAAATACCGTATCAAGTTCCTCAAACGTGAGAATAGTTTCTCCAATCACGCGACGCAAGTGTGTCTTGGCAGCCTTTACACAAGCTTCAAAAATTCCTCCCCAGGTCGGACAAGCTGGAGGGCTAAACTTCCAGATTATCCCACGCCGGGAGAGGGTGGTTCCAATGTCTATTTTATTATCAACAAAAAACTTAACTACTTCCTTAAGATAATTACACGTTCCCTTATAATTAGTACCACAATCGGAACGTATCAATGTCGGCAGTCCTCTACGGGAAACAAATCTGCTCAAGGCGGCGACAAAGGCTTCGGTAGACAATTCCGAGACAATTTCCAAATGGACAGCCTTGGTGGACAAACACACAAACACGCACAAGTACGCCTTATAGGTTTTAGCATTACGCAGTCTCGAAGCCTTTACAGTAAAGGGACCGGCGAAGTCGGTGGCGACTCCGGCAAAAGCTCTACATTCCGTGACGCGATCAGCAGGCAAATCACACATTTGGGGCTGCATGGTCGCGGCCTTCAATCGATAACAAGGCAGGCAACGGAACACCACAGTGCGAATGGCTCGACGAGCAGACAAAATCCAAAATTCACGCTGAAAAATGGCCAACAAAGCATTACAGCCAGCATGTTGTGCATTCACATGGCGATCTGTTATTATCAGTTGAGTCAAATGTCCGGCTTTAGGTAACAAAAGGGGGTGACGAGCTCCATACGGCAGGTTCGCATTTCGAAGTCTTCCGCCGACTCGCAAAAGCCCACTCTCGTCCAGGAAGGGATTCAATCGCGATACCGCGCCCTTCAACTTGCGACGGCCTAAACGCAAAATTTCAATCTCGGACTCAAAACTATCAGCTTGTACTCTCCGGACCCAAAACAAGAGCGCGTCCCTACGCTCGTCCGGAGTGAGAACCGACGAATCACGCCTCGCGCGTGGGTTTCTGCAATTGTACGCAAAACGTCTGATCCAAGCGGTAACACCAAGCAGCTTCTGTAAGGAGTTGTACCGATCCAACAACAAATCCTTTTCCCCGGCGGGGTTAGTCTCCAGGACGCATGCCCGCATATCAGGAACGGCTACGTTCGACAACGCTGGAGAGGGCGGCCACTCCGACTCAGGCCGCATCAACACCAGAGGGGGTGGTTAATTAGGGTTGGGGCTACACAACCCCGAGACGCACAATCCGCGGGATTCATGGTTCCCGGCACGTGTCTCCAAATCAACTCGATGTCGGAATTACAAATCTGCGACACTCGATTGGCCACAAACACGTCCAAGGTGTGCGCCGGAGCCTTCAACCAACAAAGGACGACCTGACTGTCCGTCCAAGCATAAACCTCTTGTATCTTAATAGATCGACCTAATGTGAGCCATACGTGGTTCAACAAACGCATTAGGAGGGCAGCTCCACACAATTCCAACCTCGGGATCGTATGACGAGTCCGAAGGGGAGCGACTTTGCTTTTCGCTATCACCAGATGTACAGCAACAACTCCGTCAACAGTAACGGTGCGGAGGTACACGGCCGCAGCAAATCCACGTTCGGAGGCATCGGAAAAGCCGTGAAGAGTAACTTTACAATTTTCAGAAGGGAGGAATAGCCTCGGCAAATGCACTTCATTAATCTCGGGGAGGGATGAAACGAAGCTCGACCAATCTCGGAGTAACTCGTCCGAGAGGGGTTCATCCCACGACACACCCGAAGCCCATAACCGTTGCAAGAAACACTTGGCCATAAACAGCACGGGGCAAATCCACCCATTGGGGTCAAAGGTACGTGCGACAGTAGACAATACTAAACGCTTGGTCCAGACCTTCGGTGGTCGTAAATCCACACAATAAGTGAACGTGTCAGAGACCGGTTTGTACTGTACGCCAAGGACGGTCACCACATGGGGATTATCAACATTTTCGAATAGGTGGGGGTCCTGCTGGTGCTCTTCGGGCAAACCTACCAGTACATCAGGCGAGTTGGATATCCATTTCCTCAACTCGTAACCTCCCGACTTCAAAAGGGCGGTGAGTTCGTCTCTCAGGACAATCGCCTCTGAGACAGATGAGGCGCCCGTGCAAATGTCATCCACATAGACGTCACTGGCCAAAATGGCGGAGGCGCGAGGGTATCTCAAGCGCTCCTTCTCGGCCAACTCCAACAAAGAACGAATCGCAACAAACGGGCTCGAAGCCAAACCGTACGTATTCGTATTCAATTCATAAATCAACAAGGGGTCCCTAGGACTCTCTCTCCACAAAATCAATTGGTACCTCCTATCCTCTGGATGGATGACCGTTTGTCTGAACATCATCCGGATGTCAGTCATAAATACAATTTGGTGCCGCCGGAAGTTGGTCAAAATGTCTGAGATCTCCGTGTGTAGCTTGGGACCTACATGCAGACACTGGTTCAAGGACGCTCCAGTAGAGGTGGGAGCCGAACCGTCAAAGACCACCCGAATCTTTCCGGATTTCAAAACGGCGTGGTGCGGCAAAAAGAAGTGCTCAACGGAGCGCCAATCCAAATCGCTCACGGACATGTGCCCTAACTCCTCATACTCCCGCATGAATTCAACATACTTCTGGCGGAAGACCGGATCCTTGCTCATGCGACGCTCCATCGCCACTAGCCTACGTTCCGCTAGCGGTCGGGATTCGCCCAGAGGAGGTCGGCCGGCACGAAAGGGGAGACGGGTGATCAAACGACCAGAGCGGAGGCGACCAGTGTTATTCTGGTAATACAACTCGCATTCATCCGCTACTGGGTCTACCCGCGGGGCTGGTGGAGGTTCCTCAACCTCCCAAAACTTCTGCACCACTTCGGAGAGAGACACATTAAAAACAAGACCGCGATCCTCATCAAGGGAATCCAAAACGCGGCGAGCAGGGCCCATCACAACTGTACCGAGTGTCGTCTGCAGAGCTACCAAGCCATCTGGCTGCAAAACTCGCTTCCCCGTCAACAAAACTCGCCCCAGGACATCGGCTCCAAGGAGAGCATCAATCGGGCCTGGGCGGAAGAAATTTGGATCGGCGAGTGGGGAATCAGACACCAAAGACAACATACTCGGTCCCAAGTCAACTGAAGGTTGACGGCCAACAACTGTGTCCAACACAATCGCCGAGGTCTTAATGCCTGGCGTGGACTTATTACGTGATGTAAATGTGAAGTCAACATGCCCTAACAACCCGGGGACTTTCACATCGCCAACACCTCTCACGCCTTCCGTGTGGGGGTGCACCTTGAGGCCCAACCGCCTAACTAACCAAGATGACACAACACACCCCTGAGCACCGGAATCCAACAAGGCGCGAACTTCCACAAGGTCGCCATTCAATCCCCTGACAAGCACAGAGGCCGTGGGCAACAAAACGGTCTCTGAAGGGGTGGCTACAATCGACCGTAAACACGTTGATTGCTAGTATGTGGGGTCCCCAGACGTCCCCCCCTGGTAAGGGGGTCGCTCATAGCGATCCAGTGGGTCCCATTCTCCCACATACTGCCTACGTCCAAATCGCCCGGTATCAGGCGGGTTATATCTCCCGGCCCCTTGAAGACGGGGCGGGCGCCGCTCCAAACGCGGGTATTCGGCGAGCGGCGGCGAGAATCGGTGCCTAGCATCCACCGTGTACGTCGCCCCATAGTCGCGGGGGCACGGTGACCGATTTTCAGAAGGGGGGTCCCGGGGACCCCCGGCTGTGCGAGGCTCAACACGTTGCGGGGGGCTTCTACGACCTCCCGCAACGCTCGCAAAATCGAACCCCCTAGTTGGGGACCGATTTCCCATGGGGGGGTCCGTGGGACCCCCGCTCGTGCGAGGCTCAAAACGTCGCGGGGGGCCTCTACGACCTCCGGCAACGCTCGCATAACTCATCCCCATCCTTGGGGATCGGTTTCCCATGGGGGGGTCCCTGGGACCCCCGCCCGTTTGAGGCTCCATTCGTGGCGGAGAGCGTCTGGGGCCACTCTGGTGGCCACTAGAACTGCTGCGGGATGCAAACACCGCGGGGGGTCCGAGCCCCCCACCCATACGAGGTGATCCTGCAGCGACGCGCTGCGGCGCTCCGCCGCCCTCTGGGCTGTTCATGCAGAGGAGGGGATGGTGGTTGCCCTTACAAAAGCGGCATGGGTGCGCTTGGGTACATTCGCGCTGCATGTGCAGGCCCAAGCACGAGTAGCACCATGTCCGTTGTCGCGCGATCGCTCGACGGCCTTGGACGCGCTGGTCGAGGAACTTATCACAACGGGTCGTGCTGTGACCCGGTTCCCGACAGTACAAGCAGCGGGCGGTCTCCTGGACGGCGGCATAGCGGCCGGGCGCGCGAGGGGCCATACGCCCCCTACGGGGGGGTCCGGTGGGGGATCTACTCTGTGGCACAGGTCGTTCGGGTCCCATAGGACCGGCCAGAGAGGAATTATCTGCCAGTCTACTTTCTCCTTCCAGGAACGTCAAGAGGTCCGAGAAGGGTGGCAGATAAGTCGCACTATCCCCACCATACTGCTGCTCAAAACGGACCTTAACAGAGTCCGGCAACTTTCCCAGGACAATGTGCAGTAACAAAAACGACCACTGCTCCACTGGGAGTTTTAAGTTTTTTAATGCGTTGTATGCAACCAACAGCGGATTCAACAAAGCCACTCTCAAGTGCATCACGCTGGCAACGCGGGGTAAATTCAAAATGGCGGCAACATGGTTGTCCGCCAGACGTCGTACGTTCTGGTACCGACGGGCAATCAAATCCCTAGCAATAGGGTAGTTTTCATCCGAGGGGGCCAAATGTTGAACTGATTCAAGGGCCTCCCCTTCCAACACGGATAACAAATAAGCTAACTTCTGGCCCTGGGTCAAATCATCCCGGGCATGTACAAGACTATCAAAAATATTAATAAAGCCCTCCCAGTCCTCTAGACGACCAGCAAAACGCCTTAAGTCTAAGGGGGCCAATCTAGCAAAGAGAGGGGGCATACTCTTAGATGTGACCGGGGACGGGCTCGGTTCATTCTCTCTTGCCACTTGCAAAGGTCGAGCCACCTGAGTAATTCTGTCCGCAAAATCATAACACTGGTCCACATCCAAACCGACTTCTTGTCGCATTTCCACCTCGGCCTCAACAGTCCTTTCCAAAAATAAGGCATACTGTTCATCAACAACAGCCAAACGTATGGGCAGATCTACGTATCTGTTCAACAAGGCCTCCGTCCTATCCGGTCGATCCAACAATGCGACCGCAGAAGCTAACCACCGTAACTCAGAACGTATTTTGGCTTTAGCAGAGGAGGCCGTCATTGTAACGTCACAAATTTATCAACAAAAACAACAAATTCAAAATATTCACTATAACACAAAATCTCCAATATTTGGAGGTTATTACTAACCACAAAATTCCAATATTACAACAACAAAGTATTTATAATGACACAAACTCTTAAATATTTGGAGGTTATCAGAAAACAACAAAACTCACTGACCATTGAAATTCACTCAAAATCACTGACTATTGAAATTCACTTGGATATCAACACAACAACAAGTTAATTTTAATTATTTCAAAGCACAAGTTTCAATGAGTTTCAATGTGTAAACAATGTCCCAAATCATTTAAGTTTCACTAAGTATTGAGTGCAAACTTATTAGCTAACCTTTTATTAGCCACCATTTAGCAACAACTTGTCAATATTCACAACTCAAATTTGCTAACAAACTAAATAATAATTATTATGAGCAAAGAAAGGCATCTGTTTACATTTTGGAACTTCAATACATGACAATTAATTACAAGACATGGAACCAATAACAAAGGAATGCCCTTTACTTTTCAAATGCAAGTTAATTACCATTTACAAGTACAAATTAATCTAGTCCGGACCAGATGGTCATCAAACGGCACTGATTAATAGACAAAATCTTGGCGTGGGCCTCTCAGGCCTTCAAACCACGCTCTTGCTACCAAGGAATGTTCAGTACACCCCTGCCTATACCGCGGAATCAGCTAGCGCAGTGGAAGCGGTTTCACTAATATAGACTCCGGACAAAAACTTGGTTTCAGCGGGGATGTAACTGAACAATTGGACTGCGATACACAGTGACTTAATTTAAAGTAAGGTGAGGTTACATACGGGTCTGTGTGTCGAACGTCTCCAAGGCAGAAGTGGTGTAAGGGAGCGCGCGCGCCCCTGGTGTCCTTTCTCTTCTGCAGACCTTACCAATTCGTCACCTTACTCACAAAACCAACACAACACAACGGTCCCAAGACACTGGGCGCTTCAGCACTACACGATAACACACGCGGGGCTTGCTTATCAAGATATATTGCCCCGACAACGACGCGTGTCGTGGAAAGTTATTTTTCTTTCAAAACCCCGCGACCGGCCCGATCAGATGGCGTCAAATCTTGGTCGTACAACACGGGATCAGATAGATAATTTAAGATTCAATTCAAGCTCGATATGCCAGGCATATTCAACGCGAGCGGTTTTTAACAATTCCGCAAAATTAATCCGACATCTTGTTACAAGAATTTCAATCAAGTGTCACTGTCAACTTCAAGTGACAGCCAAATGTCAATTTGACGTGACATTAGAGACGCGTTCAGAAACGTCGATCTTTTCCGAACACAGTCACTCCATTTAAATCCTCGATTGCCCAGGTTTTCGGTTTGAATTGACGAGTAATGGTTCGAATCTTCTTGAATAAATCGCTAGTTTCGTGGCGCTCTGCGTTTTTTTCCAACTCTAGGCAGATGTTTTTGAGCTGTTTATTACGATCTCTGCGAGTAGAGGATTGGATCTGTGCACCCATCAAATTCAATTCCTGGACAGAGGCCCCCCTGGCTTTCATCTCACGATGGCGCTCTACTAGACGCCAGGTGTCATCTGACATCCAGTGTTGGTGTTTACCTTTAGTTCGGGTAGGCTGTGACGAGAGTACAGTCTTTTTTATGTGCTCTTTTGCGGACTGCCAGAGTGAGTCGGGGTCGTCATCGGGAGCTAGTGACCTCCATGTGCTGTTATCGACTGCCAGTTGGTTCCTAAAAGACGTGTGGTCCACTATTTCAAGCCTCTTGTTAGTTTTACGAGGTACGGAGTTGCGTAACTTAAGTTTGAGGTTGCATACGAGAAGTTGGTGGTCAGATTGACAGTCGGCTCCGGGCAATGTGTGTGCGTTCGTAATTGAACTTCGCCATCTGGATCTTATAAGTATGAAGTCAATCTGATTCCGGTGTTTTCCATCAGGGGACGTCCAGGTGTACAGTCTTCTGTAGTGTTGCTGGAATACTGTATTCATAATGGTGAGGTTGTTGTCGGCTGCGAACTGGAGTAATCTCTCCCCTCTAACATTCCTTTGGCCGAGACCATAGTTGCCTACAATATTCCGCAAGCCCACATCCATCCGTGTGTTACCTACTTTCGCGTTAAAATCGCCAAGTATGATTAGTAGTTCTCTACTTGGTACTGTTGCTATTGAAGATTCAATGTCATTGTAGATATATTGTCATTTAAAATGTTTTTCGAAATATTAGCTACACAAAACAAGTGTTCATTTTGAATTATCTTGAATATTTTCAAAGATATAGGACTTCAAACTTTATAATTAGACAAGGACAGGACGCTATCTTAGTGACGTCAGTGGGTTAGTAGCGTCATAGTCACGCCATAGAAGATTTCGTTTTAGAAAGAGACAGCTATAGTCAAAATCAAACAGACTATAATTCTTTTATTATAAAACAGATTCAAATTATTTTTTCACATTTGGTATTCTTAATTGCAATATTTTTTAACGTCATCATTAAATATCTACATTTCAACAACAGTAAAATACCCTATTGGAGTTGTTTTTGTCCTCTTCCAGTCGCATGCTTTCCGGGGGATGCCTGGTTGCCTACATTCCCTCGGCCGGTAGCCAATTTCACACTGTGAGTCCCGGGAAACCCAGAGCGCCGGTCGCTACGCGGATCGTCAGGCAAACGTACTTTTCTATTGTGTTGCATTTCCATCATTCAACTCTCGTGGGAAATAATAATGTAGTAGTATCCCGTTGCTTTCTACATCGCAGTACTACAGACTCAATGTCCGTAGAAATCTGTTAGTGAACCAATTCAGAACATATGGTTCCTGCGCTTCACTACAGTGCTGATGGCTACCGCTGCCCTCCACCAGGATCCAGGTACAACGCCCCTGTGGCTCGCCTCCTCCGCTGGTTGGGCCGTACCGACAACTGTTGTCTCCGCTCTTCCCCACCGTTGAGGTCTTCACCCGTTACCCTGGGCACGGGCTCCGCGTTATACCCCGCAGAACTGGGTCCCTGCTGAACTTCGCCATCTAGACACTCCGGCCTACTGAAGTGTAAGATGCCCACCCCCGCGACGTGGACGCGCCAGACAGGAATTGCTTAAGTGGAGCGCAGAGAAGGTGACTCTACTCTACCAGGAGCCGGGTTAATGGGCGTGTATGACCCCACGCCCAAAGGCAACGAATATAGGTAAGTACTATTAAATAATAGAAAATATTGAAAACGAAGTATTAGAAAAAATCGACCCGTCTCACAACAAGCTCCGATAGGATTTTTCTAATACTTACATAATCCTTACTTATATTATAAATGCGTCTCTGTCTGTCTGTGTGTTACACAATCACACCTAAACTACTGAACCGATTTGAATGAATTTTGGTACAGAGATAGTCTAGAGCCTGAGAAAGGACATAGGCTACTTTTTATTCATGAAAAAAAAAACACCTTCCCGCGGGATAACGTCGTGTAGTACACGCGGGCGAAGCCGCGGGCGGAAGGCTAGTTTTCAATATTTTTAATAATAAAAATTGCATTGTGAATGCAAAAAAGTAAAAACAATAATACTATAGTCAAATACTTAAACCAGAATGAACAAACACTAATTTGATTCGCTCTATCATTGTTCTTCTTTGGTCACGCAACCCTAGAACGAGCAGGCAGGGGATGTCGGGATGTCTAACTAGGCTTTGACACGGAGTAGCAATAATTATTCAAAGTTATATATCGGTATTATCGGTCTCTATTTATTTTAGCTACACACTTTGTACTTGTCTTGTTTTAATTATGTTCGTTTTTGTCATGTGTTTTTGTAACTACGTTCTTTGTGTGTCCTATTAAATGTTTTTTCTTTCTTTCTTTCTTCATTATGATGTGACCGTGATCAGAATTTTTCTAAACTGAAGTTTAAGTGACTTTTCCTACACATTTTAAACTTATTATGTGGTTGCGTTTATATCTATATATATAAAATTCAAAGTCCTGACTGACTGACTGACTGACTGAGATATCAACGCACAGCCCAAACCGCTGAACCTAGATACTTCAAATTTTGCACATAGATACGTTATACAGTGTAGGCATCCACTAAGAAAGGATTTTTGGAAATTCTACCCCTAAGGGGGTGAAATAGGGGATAAATGTTTGTATGAAAGTCTGTCAGTTTTGAAGTTAGAATCTTCTAATTTTGTATTTAGGCTGGCAATAGGGTATTTTACTGTTGTTGAAATGTAGATATTTAATGATGACGTTAAAAAATATTGCAATTAAGAATACCAAATGTGAAAAAATAATTTGAATATGTTTTATAATAAAAGAATTATAGTCTGTTTGATTTTGACTATAGCTGTCTCTTTCTAAAACGAAATCTTCTATGGCGTGACTATGACGCTACTAACCCACTGACGTCACTAAGATAGCGTCCTGTCCTTGTCTAATTATAAAGTTTGAAGTCCTATATCTTTGAAAATATTCAAGATAATTCAAAATGAAAACTTGTTTTGTGTAGCTAATATTTCGAAAAACATTTTAAAGAAATAAAAAAAAAATCAGTAAAATACCGTATTGTAAATTAATATTTACCTGTGGCAGCGTTTTTGACAATTCCACCTCCGAAGGGGTGAAAAGGGGGATGAAATGTTGTATCTGGAAAGTCCTTCATTTAATTTATTATTTAGGCTTATGGTCGGAAAGTAAAACGAATAAGCAAACACATTTTTAGTATTTTTTCGAAAATCAACCCCTTAGAAGTTAAATGGGATAAATAAACCTAAAAACGGATATGGATGTCGTTATTGAGGTTTTATGGGATGACGATTGCAAAAATGGCATTTATTTTGATGTTAAACACGCTGAACATGATTCAACCCCTAAAAGGTTGAAATAGGGGTGAAATTTTGAATGAAAAATCAGGGGGTAAAATAGATATTTCAACTTGAAACTTTGTATGCTTCCTTCTTAAAACAAATAGACATCCCATTTCGTAGTTTTCCGAAAATCAAACCCAGGGGGTAAATAGGGTATAGAAACCTAAATCATCTTAAGTACCCTTAAAAGTTCTTGGTACCTAAGCTACTCAGAACTAACTTATTTACTAGCTTCCGCCCGCGACTTCGTCCGCGTGGACATTCGAGAAAATACTTAGGGGACCAATAACCAGGATAAAAAGTATTCTTTGTTTTAATTTCATAAAAATCCGATCAGCCGCTTTTACGTGATTAGGCGGGTCCTCCCTCACCAAGTGAGCAGCCTCGTGCGAGGCCCGCCGCACGTGGCATACTTTTTATCCTGGTTATTGGTCCCCTAAGTATTTTCTCGAATGTCCACCCGGACGATGTCGCGGGCGGAAGCTAGTTCATCTATAAAACAGCAGAACATGCAAAGATTTTTGTTTAAATTTCGTGTGACTTAAATTTAAGTATTTAAGTATTTTAGGAAAACCGACTTCACAAATCTAACAGCTAAAATAATGACTTATTTTCGAGGTTAAATAATATTATGTCGATAGATCAACAGCTCGTTCTCGTCGCATCCCTAACCTCAATCCACAAGAAGCTCTTTGTGGGATTTCAACTTTTTTCTGAGGGATTGTTATCCACAAAGTAGCTCAAATGTATGCGCTCAGCTCACGTGCAGAGCTCGTCCGCGAATCAAATGCTTTTATCGTATTAACTTCTTTGCGCCACAGTCAACGTCGATGGGACGTCTTGTGACTTCGTTTAGGTTTATTACCTCCTTCGTAGGTAACTTCGTTGTACAGTCGAACCAATTGAATCATGACTCATTTTTCTATAATAATAATTTGTTTGAAAATGTCAAAACCACAAAAGCCAGTGTCAATGTCAACAAGTTTGAAGTTTATGTTACAAACTTCGATCAATTAGGTGTTATTGTTGATCGAAGGCTACAAAATGAACTTATGGCACCTAAGGTCACAGCACATACATCAACTCGGAAAGGGATCGTAAACGTATCAACTCGAGCGGTTCAGTATTCTTTGTATGAAACCCCCTACTGCAAAGCACACTAATCCGAATCGTAACGTAATCGGCTCGCCTCGGGTCGGGACCAGCTCACGAACCGCTTTGCGAGTCGTTCAATATGCTATCCCCGCGCTTACCGCTAGTCGTTCACGCGCTCACGTCTCTCCGTACCCGAGCTTACGGCTCTACGCACAGTGGTCAGAAAATGCAAATGTTGTATTTCAAAAAAGTAATGATTAAAATAATTAAATTATTGTAGTACAAATTGTAATTTTCACTGGCAACACTTTTAAGTTGAAATTGACAGAAAGCGCCGGCATGGCGCCACTGTGTTTTGAACGGGGATAGACAAAATGGCGGGAATCTGCCCGTAGGCGGACAGTCAGTTGTGTGGTCAATTCTGTTCGAGTTGTCGAGTCGAAAGGACGTTAACCAGTGATTGTACGAATGAAGCATAAATAAATGGATGCCTATACTGCTGAGTTATTTCATTTCATCATCATTCATCATGATGATGAAATGAAATAATTAGTTAGCTGAGTTATTATTTCGTCATAATTCAGAAGTGGCAACAGAAAACCCGCAAAGAAGTTCAGTTATAAGGTACGTGCAATTTTTCTCTAGAAGTTGTATAAAATCAGTTTGATCAGTTGACCTTATTCGCATTTACAAAATATTTCAAATTTATTCCGCCTTTCTGTGAAAAATCGGCACTTTATTTAAAAAGCTGTCTTTTATGACTCGGAGTCAATCGACCCGGACGTTTCAAATCTTTTTCAAAAGTTCGAATGAAGATTGAAAACATTCGAAACCGAAATTAAATTTTATATGATACGTGTTGAGGAATATTAGGAATGTAAATGCTATGATTGCGTAATTATTGTAGGTACTCAATATAGTTAATAAAGATAGCTTTGATTTTGACTTTCACATGCCATTGATGTGGGCCAAATATGTTGAGCATGTTTTAAAGAGAATGAGTGATTTTATGTTTTTGAAATTACAATGGAAATATATAATTTAACAGACAAGAATGCAAAAAGGGCGAATGGTTAGGTTATATGAACAATACTCAATTCTTTGTATTCTATTACTATACAACTAGTTTGTTGAGTTGGCCATGTGTGTCACTTATTATAAAACCATGTGTATGTGTGTCTAAGCTTGAGTACCTAGTGGTGGCCATTTGCCGTAAAGTCGTTAATGGATTTAGATAGTTTGAAGTTTAATTTTGCAGTCGCTTTACAAAAGTAATAGGTATTAGAAAAAGGCCATGTCTGCCTATAGCGTAATTGAGTAGCCATGTGAGCTACTAGTCCGCCATGTGTGTCAGTTATAATCCGGCCATGTGAGCCTATAGCTTAGTTGAGTAGTGATGTGTGCCTATAGCCTAGTTGAGTAGCCATGTGTGCCTATATCCTAGTTTAGTAGCCATGTGAGCTACGAGTCGGCCATGTGTGTCGCTTATAGATAGACCATGAGTGTCTAAGCTTGACTAGTAGTGGTTATTTGCCGAAAGGTCATCAGTGCATAGATAGTTTGAAATTAATTTTGCAGTCGCTTCACAAAAGTAATGTTAGAAAAAGGCGATGTGTGCCTACAGCTTAGTTGAGTAGCCATGGGAGCTAAGAGTCGGTCATGTGTGTCTATGCTTGAGTAAAAGCTAGGCTACAAGGCTAGATGCGCCTACAGTTTATATGGCTAGATGCGCCAACAGTTTATAAGGCTAGATGCGCTTACAGTTTACTAGGCTAGACGCGCCTACAGTTTATGTGGCTAAATGCGCCTACAGTTTACAAGGCTAAATGGGCCTACAGTTTACTAGGCTAGACGCGCCTACAGTTTATGTGGCTAGATGCGCCTACAGTTTACAAGGCTAGATGGGCCTACAGTTTACTGGGCTAGACGCGCCTACAGTTTACTTGGCTAGACGCGCCTACAGTTTACTTGGCTAGACGCGCTTACAGTTTACTAGGCTAGACGCGCCTACAGTTTACATGGCTAAATGCGGCAACAGTTTACAAGGCTAGGTGCGTTTCCAGTTCATAAGACTATCTGCATTTAGATACAAGGATAGAAGCTCCTTCTAGATTAAAAATCTAGGTGTATATTTAGGTTAAAAGGCTACACGCGCCTTTTGATTACAATGCTAGAAGTGCCTTCAGTTTGTCAGGCTAGACTCGCCTACGAGCCTTCAGCTTGTCGGTATATTATGTCTCATTGCTAACAATACCTAAAGCTGATTGATTAAATGTGTTTGTGGTTATTGTAGGTCGAAGGCCTATATGTAGCTATATTACTTTACTATTTTGTCCCTTGTTATCATAAAAAGTGAATTTAATTTTATATGCAGTTGTACTAGACAAGTGCATTAGTTTCAGAATGTACTAAGAGTTTCGACTTGTTGAATTTGATAAATAACGAAAGTTTTCGTATACTGGCTCCTTATACACTTTTTAATTAATTGGGCTATGTGTGTCGCTCGAACGTAATTTATGCGGCATACAATTATTTCAGTTGGGCAAGTTGGCCATTCTTAGAATAGAATAGAATAGAATAATTCTTTATTTGCAAGCAAACACGGTACAAAAAAAGATAAAAACAAAAGGACATGCAAGACCTCGTGTCGCACCAGGTACTGGCACACAAATATAATGATAATTACTTAATAAGTTTTGATGATATAAAATCATTAATTCAAAAATGTCAACAGGATGAGGTCTTATTTAAGTGTACAATATAAGAACGTTGAACATTAATCCTTCAACGCCCCAGAAATGAGACACTATACTTAGTTATTTAAATTTTTACTTCTTGCATTCACAATGCAATTTTTATTATCGAAGAGTTGAGGGTGGAGTGTTTTGGAGAAAATGATCCGAGCGGTCGCCCGGATAACGAAAGGTCGTGGGTTCGAGTCCCATAGGAGCTAGTTATGAGATGGGTCGATTTTTTCTGAAGTACTTCATTTTAAATTTTTCGAGACAAAATAGATTTTACATTGTTCTCTGGCCCTATTTGGCCGGTCAGGCGTCAATAAATAATGAATGGTGAATTTTCTATAGAAGATTAGCTTTCTGAGTATTTTTACGGATTAACTAAGTAGATTGACAAGAAGGATGAATAAAACACCATACACTAATATCATTTATTTGTTCTAATGTTTCCGAGGTCATGAAACGCAAACAAGTCATTGAAGGAAGAAAGCGACGACCGAATAGAGGAACGCAGATCACCACTCTGTCACTGATGCCTCGTCGATGGCGCCGCGCCGGCCGCTGCGTCTCGAGGATTTCTGAGCCGTCATCTTGGTACTCCTTGGATCGTCGAAGTGATTTCAGGATATCAGTTAGCTTCATCTTCATCCCGAAACGGGATGACGGGCGGAGTGTGTATGTAAATTAATATCGGCATTAAATATTGGAACTTGATTATGTAAATTCGTTACTTTCAAATATTGCATTATTTTACTCTTCGATTCAAACTTTGCTGATGATGTGACTGTAAATGTTTTAAAGTCCAGTTTTGATATACTTATTTAAAAAGATGCTAAAACTTTTATCAAAACCACTACTACTTAAGAGTAGGTACGAACAGGGAAAAGTCTAAGTTGGCAGTTTGGTTGGTAGCAGAAATATGAAAAAAATCACTTTTTTAAATGTAATGATAACTTACCAATTGCTTACTACGACAGGCTTTCTACTTATGGAAACCACTTGAATAACACCAATATCATGGACCTATTTGGAAATTGTGTTAACAAGCCTTGGATCGATAAAGTAAAAAGTTTGTCCTCTCGGATCGTTCAGCTCAATCAATGCAAATCTTTCAGCGAGGGATTTGATATTAGTACCTTTACAAAACAAAACATTTGTTGTTTGTAAATTTATTTCTAGATCGCATTTTCAACTTTGTTTTGCAAATGTTTTCTTGCATAATGATAAAAAAGCGTATAGAGCTTTCAAAATATAAAAGAGATCGAAGTGGCAGTAAGGTACATGAAAACATAACTTAAGGGGTAATAAAATTATAGAATAATAGGTCGTATACAAATACAAATAGGTATATAGTTTCTTATTATGAAAAGTACTGTAGGACATTAAAATCCGTCATTCAGCCTCATTGTTTGTGTTGGTGACACTGCTATTGATGGCCGAAAGCCATAGCCAAGATACATATAGGCACTTTTGGGGCCTAGTGGTTAATTATAGGACTAAAGAAAGACAAATCTTTAACTGTAGGTAACTGAACTGCAATAGTATTTATTCTAAGGCCCGTGGGTTCTATTCTGATAGGTTTGATATAAATTGTACAGGATTGAATTCCGAGTGGAGCGGTGACGTTTCGGTGTTCCGATGCATGAAATGTAATTGATAAGTCTATTGATTCATTATGTGCGCCTCTTTTATGAGTCGTCAACTTAAAGTTAGAAACGCGAGTATTCGCAGGTTAAATAAATGAGCGACATACAAATAAACTATTATTGACAAATAATAGGTACATGGAAATTCCAATGCTTGATATTTGAGAAAGTAATCTTTATGACCTTTAAGTATTTTACAATTTTACTGTTGCTTACTGACATAATAGTACATAAAAAAAAGCGCAATTAACAAAAGAAACGCCTCGTGTAGGCTTATTCATAGACATGTTTGAAACTTTGAGGCTGTAGCTGGTCACGTACTGCACAACCGACTGAATTTAACGGAATACGTAGTATTACATTAGAATTATTTTTTTCCATTTTACCTAGTAGCGCGGGCGGTGCGTTCGTTTATAGTAAGTTGCCGAGGGGCCTCAGGGGTTAAAAGTGATTTACAAACTTAAAATGATGAACGTCTGATGTGCGTAGTTAATCCCACGAATATTAAATACATTCAATTTGGTATTTTCAAATGTGAATTGTTGAACTTAATAATATGTGATAAATAATAGAAATAATGAAAATATTACTTGGTATATCTATAGACACTCATTTAAATTGGTAATCTTGTTGTTATTTATAATATCGATACAAAGATCTCAATCTATTTTTACGCTTTAAATCTATTTTTGCTCATAATAATTGCTTATATCAAGTAGTTTAGTAGTTTGTGTCCTCTTTTAACTTAGGCGTCATAAACCGGAGCAATTCTGTAAATCTAAATGTTGTAAAGTATGGTACATTTGTATTACCAAATGTGGCATTCACTTCATATTTTGTATCACGTTCGCATTATTTATCTGACGTTTGACCATGAAACGCTTGAAGGACTTTCAAAGAAAAGAAATCCCTTTCAATTCTTGCATACCTATCTATAATCTAGCAATTTGTATCTACGTTATAATTCATATTTACTTGACATAACTTTTTATTATTATTTATTCAAGATCAATTAAAACTTTAATCGACCAACCAATAGAATGTTAATAATGAAAACTACTAGTGTCATAATAAATTAACAGCAAATATAATATAACATCGTTTTGAGACCTAAATAATAATATATTCTGGCAAGTTCTTTTTGCGCAGATCCTCGCTAGAGAACCAAGATACTTTCCCAGATTGATGCGCGAGGCTATTGAAATTAGCAAATAACCCAAATTTCAATAGAGAAGATGGTTGGAAGATCCACCAGCTTGGGACCCTATAATCCATCAAGTAAAGTCACAACCTAAACCACACACTGCAAGAACAAAAGATACGGTTAGTTCTTTTTGCAAATAATTTTAATTGCAAAAAGACAATAATTTTAATTAACGGAGATCGTCCCCCTTCGTGTAGTTTTCTTGCCAGTTCTTTCTCCGAAGGGCTCCAACTTTTGTGAACTGGTGGTCGAGTCAGTAACTTTTTGCTTTGCTATAAATAATTATTATCCAAATTACTTAAACAAATCAAAATATTAAATTAATAAATAATTTTGTTATAGTTAAATATAATGTTAAAATAATCAATACCTAACCGTATCCTGTTTCCGAACGAAAAACAAAGACAATTAGAGTGGGTGTATTCTTTTATTAAAATAAAAAAATAGTGGGTAGTTTTCCGTGACCACGGCCCCTGGAAAGGTGCCGAAACGTCGGATAAACCAAAAAATCTAAAAAAACAACTAAAATTTAACCAAGTTGTTGAATAAATTGCGTGAAAAATCCGTGAAATGTTTTATTTGTATGGACGGTTCGCGCGGAAATCTAAGATGTGTTTAAGTTCTTTTGTACTTAGATAAGTAGAAAATTAAATTAAAGTACGAAGGGCCTCCTCATTTGTGAACTGGTGGTCGAGTCAATAGTTTGCCTTGATTTAAAATAATTATTTGTCTTGTTCTTTTCAAATAAATCTAAATATCAAATAGATAATTTTCCTTGCCTCAGTACAGTCATAGTCATTAAAAATAGTAAATTCCGTATCCCGATACCAAACAAAATAATAAAATGTTAAATCTGAAGGTCGAAATGATCTGAAATCAGACGGAAAGAGACATGAAATAAAAATTTAAAAAAACTAAAGAAAAAAATACAATTAAATGCTAAAAATAAGTGATACTGAAACGCTCGCAGAAATCTGAGATGTGCATAGGTACATTTACATTGTAAATTATTATTTTAACTATTATCATGTTTTTATAAATTTTATTGAGATTATACTTCAGATACTGTGATTATAATGCCGAAAGTTGTATTTATATTCCTTTAAAATTGTATTCTTAAACCTATTGAGTAAAAATAAAGAATCTGACTAGGTACTTGTTACATACAGTGCACCAGGAGGTAGCACTATGTCGGATGGCCGAATGTTGTATTTCAAAAAAGTAATGATTAAAATAATTAAATTATTGTAGTACAAATTGTAATTTTCACTGGCAACACTTTTAAGTTGAAATTGACAGAAAGCGCCGGCATGGCGCCACTGTGTTTTGAACGGGGATAGACAAAATGGCGGGAATCTGCCCGTAGGCGGACAGTCAGTTGTGTGGTCAATTCTGTTCGAGTTGTCGAGTCGAAAGGACGTTAACCAGTGATTGTACGAATGAAGCATAAATAAATGGATGCCTATACTGCTGAGTTATTTCATTTCATCATCATTCATCATGATGATGAAATGAAATAATTAGTTAGCTGAGTTATTATTTCGTCATACAAATGAACATTAAATTTTTTTTAAATCTTATTTTTATAAAAAAACTTTCACCTTTTTTTATTTTTTTTTATTTTTATTTTTGTTATCTTTTTTCTTCTCTCATTTTTTTATATGGAACCACTGTGCGGCGAACCGTAAGCGCGGCGTCACCTAGCCGTAGCCGAGCCGACGTACCGACGCTGATCCGGTTTGGTTACGTGCTTGCGTTAGGTTGACGCCTGGTTGACGGCGAGGCGAAAGGCGATACGGTGTCGATCCCTTTCCGAGTTGATGTAATGTGCCTCTGGTGAGCAATTGCTCCGAAAGCTTCGAGCAACGCGGGCCTTCCGTCCCGGAACGGAAGCTCCGCGCTGCTCGAAGTTCGAAAGACATAGCAAGATTAGCGATTGTTTGATTTTATAGTAGGTACCTATATATGCAAATTGCATTTAAAAAATCTGATTAAAATGCGGATGATTTTAAAAGCAGTAGCAGCAGAATGATACTTTGCCGTCAATACAGTGGACGTTGATGACTTATAGTTATAGATTGTTCATGGAAATTCTGCTAACGTTAAGTCACAATCGTGTCTCGATCGTGTTTCAATTGTAGTTCAGTGGTAATGCTTTTTTCAACAATAGTTACAAGAATTAGGACAGCATGATGTGTTGTGAATGTAGTGTATGGTGTGACCATCAATAGTATTGTGAAAAAAGTACATATTTCTTGTAACTGTCTGTAAAATACAAAATAGCACTACAACTGATTATTTCAACAAGATTTATGTTCAAATCCAAATCCATCGGAGCTAGTTGTGATTGGGAGACAGGTCGATTTTTTATAATACTTCATTTTCAATATTTACAAAATGTTCAATTTTTTAATTAAACCAAGTTAATGCGTTAGAAGTAGAAACCTATAAGTTTTGCATAAATCTACTAAAATGACGCTCTTGAACAGAAAATTGTGCATTACAACGACTCGACGATCAATCATAGTTTTCAATTTTTACGATATTGACAATTCTAATCATTTTAACTTAATGATTCCAATAGAAGGAATTAGGTACAATTAGCCCAGTTTTACGTATATATCTCGCAGCCGGATGGTTCTTCGATCATATGGATGGTTGAATCCGCCGGATGGTTAAGTATGGCAGCATGTACCTGTCCTGTAGAACACGTGATAGGTTAGTAATTTAAGGCGATCGCGAAGCGCAGCGAAGCGATGGTCTTAAATTTCGTGGTTGTTTTTTTTATGACTCGGTCAACTTATGGGAAAATAAACTTACGGAAAAAATGATCGGCCTAGGCGTTTAATTGAATGGCGGGTTCAACCAGTTATCTGCGACATCTACACCACTTAATTTTAGTTAGTACAAATATTTTAGGGGGTGATAGTGCCCATCAATATAAACAACTTTTAAAATAGAATCGCAAAAAAAAAAGTTGTTCCATCGAAAAGTACAACATAGACATCGAACAGCTCATTTCTTTTACGCTAAATTTCCCTTTAAGTTATTGTAATTATTAAAAATTTAGTAGTGAATAGACGACTGGTATCCTGCGCCAGTCGCGGAGACGAGTCATTTGTATTGTGTGACATGTGTGTGACATGAAGGATACTGTGTAGCCCTAGCACGAAAAACTGTCGCTATGGTAACCGTTATCGTATTATTTTGTATGAAAACCAGAGCAACGCCTCTTTCGGTCGTATAAGGAACTGAGATTCAATACATATTTGACAGAAGCGCCTTGACAGCTTTTGAAGAACGGTATATTTTACTATTGGATTAGGTACCATAACGATATACAAGTATAGTGCGACAAGCTTTTCTGTTCCGGTGATAATCTTTGGAAATAAAACAGTTTTTATACGACAGTCCATTTTGACAGCTAATTTCGTATTGCAAGTGGCTCCTCTGTCACGGCTGTCGCCGGAACAGACAGGGGTGTGGGACTATACTGGCAGCGTAGGTGCGAAGTCACAATAGACCCCATAAATGTATAGAAGTGACACCTCGGCGACGCGTATCATACCAGTCGTCTAGCATCGTAATTAAAGACTGGGCCATTCTGGGCATAATCAGAGAATAAGAATACTAGGCTTGTTGGATTAATGTTTTTGCCTTAAAAAAATACGTCTGGTAAACCATTTGCCTTGACTTGGTTCAGTCAACAAAATTATTTCATTTATTTATTTCAGTTTTGTTAACATTGAATTATTTGTACAGGGTTTACACAGTTCAAAAGTGGTGTACGTAAGTTTAGAAATTCACCGCAAATTTCTAACTTTTATACGTCGACAAAGGTAATTTAAATTAGGTACAAACCCATATCTGTGTATAATTACCCGCAACTCCAAGTATTTCACCAACATAATATATCAGAGGAACTCCGAACAAACCCCAATTGGGGTATAAATCAGTACCAACTAAGTACTACGTACAGTGTTGTGTATGTTAAACATTTGTGTAATTTCTCTACGAACACTTAAAAATGCAACTTGCTGTACAATTTTCGGCTTTATGTTGCCCACAATAAGAGCCTAGGTATGTGTCAATTGTGTAAGCTGGATTTGCCACCAATAACTACCCACAGATGTATTTTCATGGTCTGCAGTTTATGTTTTTTGTTCCATGACCGCTTCTGGTTTCGAAGTCCCAGCTACAACGGAGGCTTTAAGTTTTTTATTCGTTTGTAAACAGCCATTTTCGTTGTAGTTGCTTAAAATATAGGAGTAAACGTTTATTTGGTCGAAGATTTGTGTTGCGAAGAGCGTATTATCTGTGTTTTTATAGCACACAAATCTTTCTGCTTTGCTTTGTTACATATTTATTTTACAAACAATACACAAACAAGGAGGTTTTTGTCTTTTTATTTGTTAGGGCAGCATTAAATTACATATTAACCTATACTTACTCCATTTCCTCCACCATAGTTCTTTAAGAGCGCTTTTTTAATACACACAAAATAAGTTTTTAGTAAAAAAATTTAAATCATGACAAGCTTTTTGCTGACTGTACTTAAATATTGTATTGTCATCTAAACCAAACCTGTATACAAAATTTCAGCTCCATCTGACACTGGGAAGTGGGTCAAATTAAGCTTGCAAGATTTGTACCCCACTAACTGCTGATTACAGATATAAGAACGTATTATCTGTTTTTTGTTTTATTCTGTCAAACATCTTATTCATTTGTTAAGCAGCCCCAGTAATCTCTAAATCAATTTTATGTACAGTGCCACAAACTTTGCTGTGCCGGTGGCCAACATGTGAAACCAGCGTGTTTTTTTAAATGTAATTTTGCTGTCAAGTTGATGTCCAACCATAGCGCTGCTAGCGGCTGAAGTTCTTAGAAGTCAGGGCCGGTTAAATTGTTACAAGAAAAAGAAAACCGTACGTAGCGCCGCTATCACCGGAACAGAAATGGTTGTGGCACTGTAATCTATTAATCATTATGGAACCACAGAACACGGAAAGATTTTTTTCGTATGGAACTATTATTGTCAGGCACTGTGTTTAAAAAAATCAGTAGAAAACAATGGTAGAAAACAAAACAGTTCAAACTTCACCCACCACTTTTCATCGCACTCTCAAGAACGAGCGCTAACTCTAAAAACTCTTGTGCCACAAAAAGCGCAGGGGTGAGAATTAAAAACCCTTTCTCCAAGAGAACGTGTGTACTTTTTTCTTGTTTCTCATTTAAAACCACACGCTCTTAGGCACAAAAAGTATTTTTTGGAGTGTGAAAGCAGCCTCCTTCTGTTTTACTAGGATTAAGAAATAATGGATACGATGAAGTTTTTCTAGTTTTTTGCCGTCTGCCTTAGAAGAAGGTTTATGTTTTTAGAGAGTATGTATGTTTGTCATGTAAGATTTCTAAAGCCGTTCAGGCTGTAGCAGGGAACATAAAATAATATAATATTATAAATGTTCTGTTATGACAAAGTTACGCTATTTGTTTAATCGCGATACTTGGCTTTGCATATATCTATGAGATAAGACATTAGGTTACTTTCAATTCAGATACTTCCGATTACTGGAAGGCCGTTTGTGCACTACCACTGAATTTTACCGATCCGGAAAAAAACGGATGCTTGTATTTAATTAATTACTAATATAAATGATTAATTATTAAAATACAAGCATCCGTTTTTTTCCGGATCGGTAAAATTCAGTGGTAGTGCACAAACGCCCGAACAGTTATACAGGGTAATTTTTTTATCAGTGCACAAATTTTTAGGATCGACTCAGAATCGATAAGTGAACAACTTTCTCATAGAAACATGGGTCGAAATACGACAAAAAATTTTGGACTTCCCATACTAATTCGATCACGTGATCAGTCCGATTTGTATGAAAGGTCAAATTTTTTTTGTCATATTTCGACCTATGTTTCTAGGAGAAAGTTGATCACTTACCGATTCTGAGTCGATCCTAAAAATTTGTGCACTGATAGAAAAATTATCCTGTATTAAGCAATTATTATAGGCGGACACTGAATGCAATTAAATATTGAAGACCAAAAGCTTTATATTTTCGTTTTGATTTTAGCGTTCTTTTCATTTAGATTCACAAGCTAAAATCTTCGTGTTATTGTATATTATTATCTCCGTGTTGCATAAACATGTCAAGCCATGATGGTGTTGGTCATTTGTTCGCGACTCGTGGCTCGTGGCGTCACCTACAATATTGCACTTCACGTATATCATAGCAGATCATGCCATGTGTCCTCCCGCTTAGCTCTTGCCCTTCCCAAACAGAGTATCAGGAGACGCAACAAACCCCGATTCTGGCGTTGGCCGCTTTGATCGTGACTCGTGGCTTATGGCGCCACGTACAGTATTGCACTCCACGTATATTAAAGCAGGTAATGCGATGTGTCCTGACAGAGCATCAGGAGACGCAACAAAGGCCGATTCTGCCGGCCTAGCATGAGCGGCTTTTATCACGTCATATGATATACCACGTCATGCTGTCTTGCTCACTAAGGTGAAAGCAAGACAGCATGACGTGCTATATCATATCGCGTGATATAATGACGGTCATGCTAGGCAGCATAAGAGATCATGCCATGTCCTCTCGCTGAGCTCCTGAACTTCCCAGATAGAGCATCAGGAGACGCAACAGAGGCCGATTCGGGCGTTTGTGCACTACACTGAATTTTACCGATCCGGAAAAAAACGGATGCTTGTATTTCAATAATTAATCATTTATAATAGTACTAGCGGCCGCCCGCGGTTTCACCCGCGTGGTTCCCGTTCCCGTGGGAATATCGGGATAAAAAGTACATATAAACCTTCCTCTTGAATCACTCTATCTATAAAAAAAAAACGCATCAAAATCCGTTGCGTAGTTTCAAAGATTTAAGCATACAAAGGGACATAGGGACAGAGAAAGCGACTTTGTTTTATACTATGTAGTGAAGAATTTATTTATTTCGTGTAGTTTCAATGTTTCAAACCCTAAACTATACGAAATAAATAAATTCTTATTATTATAAATGATTAATTATTAAAATACAAGCATCCGTTTTTTTCCGGATCGGTAAAATTCAGTGTAGTGCACAAATGCCCTTCCGGTGCTGGCCGCTTTGTTCGTGATTCGTGGCTCGTGGCGCCACCTACAATATTGCACTACACGTATATCATAGCAGGTCATGCCTTGTGTCTTCTCGCTTAGCTCCTGCCCTTCCCAAACAGAGCATCAGGAGACGCTACAAACCCCGATTCTGGCGTTGGCCGCTTAGATCGTGACTCGTGGCTTGTGGCGCCACCTACAATATTGCACTTCACGTAAATGATAATCAACAGGTCATGCCATGTCCCCTTGTAATGCTAACTTAGCTCCTGTAGCACCCAGACAGAGCATCAGGAGTCGCAACAAAGGCCGATTCCGGCCTCGACCGCTTTGTTTGTGGCGCCACCTACAATATTGCACTTCACGTAAATCGCTAGTGACGTCATCATCTTGTGAAACATATGATAGGGGTTGAAATACTCTTTTAAGGACTTTTAACTCCGCCATCTTAATTAAAACTTGATTGTTATTAAAAATGCTTATTAGCATTAGTTATATAAAAAGTCTGATGAAAAGTTATAGCAGCATTAGGTTGACGTTTCTTGCTATTTTTGTATGTTGATCTATAGCGTACTTTATGTACAACAATTCTACACTTCTGAAGTATGATTGCAACATATTACACAAACAAGATGTTTGCATTATCGCGCATTTACAGAAAATTGGAACACACGCGTAGCATTCTCAGCAATCTAGAATAAGATCGCTTACTAAGATAATGTATCTTTAATTGTACTCAATATTATTATCTCAATATACATCTTGACACCGAACAATTCACATCTCTTTTATTACCTTAGCCTCGGTAAAGCGTCATACCTCTTCATGGCGACCCTTTGCCAACCGAACTTATAAATTTTTGCGGGAAAATCATTACTACATGGAGCAGCAAAGCAAAATTTTCAACACCATACTAGCAGCAGTCTTCGTTGCGGTGCTATTTGGCTCTACACTTCTGTTCATCGCATTACTTGGGAAGACAAAACAATAATATGGGAGCACCACAAAGTAAAGAAGAAGTTATCATCGCACAAACCGCCAGCGGCGACGCCCAAGCAACGCAGAAAACTTCAAGCCAGCTCACTACAACAGAAATTTTACTATCCGTCATACTGCTTCTCATCGTTATACTCATCATTTACGCCTGCATCCGGAAAATTTGGGACCGAATTGTCAACCGACTCCGTAGAGAATTCAACAGCGCAGTTCTAAGAAACACAATATCTTCCGTGGAACTGGCAACGACGTCGACTCAACCATCAACGTAGACCAGGAGGTGTCCAGGGTAGAAACCCGGCCCATTGTACGAGGGGCAAGGGAAATCCCAGCCCGATCTTCAGTTAGCTGTTTCAAGCGGTCCAGGAACCCATCTTAGAAGTCTGAAGATCCTACACACTCAAGGAGCATGAGAAAACCCCCAGCCCGCAGCCCCAGCCCCCACACGCCACGCCGGTCACCACATACCTACTCATCGTGCAGAGACGTAATTATTTTATTCGCGCGCTATAATGCCACCGTAAGTCGTAAGTTATTTTATACCTAAACGTTTTAAATAATATGTAGGATTACATTTTTTTTTCTTATTAGATAATGTCATTTATTATTTCCGATTTAAATGAATTGCATAAGAAACTATTGTATATTAAAGATAATTTAGTAAAACTAGGACCAGATAGACGTCAAAAAGAGTTAGGTTTTACGAAATTTAATGAAGCGAAACTTGAATACGCGAAATTAGAGTATATTTTAGCTCAAGTACATAATTTAGTTGAAAAATCGGAGGTATCAACTAAAGATATAACTTTAATTAATAAAATAGCAAATGACATTCAGATCATTTATGACAAAATTATTTCTTTAGAGACTTTAAGTGTTAGTAGTATTTCAAAAATGGCAGAAAAAGATAAATTTGACTTGAAGACAGCCATTGCACTTTTACCAACGATGACAGGTCAAGAACACGTCACTAAATCTCTAATTGATGGTATACAATTATATAGTTCAATGATCAGCGATGCTACTCATGGGTTACTTATTGATTTTGTGATTAAAACTAGGCTCTCTCCTAGCGCAAAATTACGTTTAAAAAGTAGTTATCCAACTATTAAAGATTTAATTAGAGATATGAATACGCATTTGATTCAGAAAAAATCTGCTGTTGCTATCCAACACAAATTACAAAACTGTCGTCAAGGTCATAGGTCGATCGAGTCATTCGGCTCGGAACTAGAACAACTTTTTGTGAATTTAACCATAGCACAAGCGGATGACGACGCTACTAAGTTTGAAGTATTGCGTCCCATTAATGAAAAGGTTGCAATCAAGCGCTTTTCAGATGGATTAGTGAATCAAAAGCTTAGTACTATCATAGCATCACGTCACTTTGATTCTTTACCAGAGGCTATAAGAACTGCCCTAGACGAGCAGTCAATGTCTACCAGACACGAGGAAGTTATGAACATTAAAAAGTTTCATACTCGTAATTTCTCACGCACACCTACTAATTATCCGCGTCAGCCAAGTAATTATTCTAATAAATATAGTTACTATAATAGATTTAGCGCAAACAATAGGTACGCTGCCGGAAACACGAGACCACAACAAGGTAAGTACATGTCGCGAGACTCCCGCGCCGCGCAAGGAACACAATCACGTTCACGTGACCGCGGTCGGCCGAGCCCGCGCCCGCCGCGCTCAGCTGTGCCTTTTCAACGTGTGCAGTACGCTAGCCACGAGCAATCGACCAATAGTGAGTCACAAGCGCGTTCTGAGCCCCAGAACGATAATAATTTAGATTTTTTTCGTTCCTACTGAAAATTATGTTTTAAACTACAATAATAGTAGTACCGTAACTTTTAACGTAAGTAATAGCAATATCGATCTTTTAGTCGATAGCGGAGCAAGCCTTTGTGTTTTAAAATACGAATGGTTATGCGATTATCCGAAGTTATTGAATTTAATTACATTTGAGAAGTTAGTTATAAAAGGTGTTAGCGGTAAACTAGTATCTGAAGGATATATTTACTTAGATTTGTCTTATAATGGGTTAGTTTTTAGAGAAAAAATGTATGTGTTTAAAAATATGTCTTGTTCTGCAAATGGTATTTTAGGTGATAATTTTTTGAAACGCTATCAAGCTATAATTAACTATAAAGAAAATACTTTGCTTTTAACTAAAGATAGTAATTATGTGTCTATACCTATATTGAGTCACTATAGACATTTGATACCGCCACGATGTGAGGTAATAAAATATATACCTACATCGTTAGGCGACGATTGTGTTTGTTTATCTAAAGAGATACAGAAAGGAGTTTTTATAGGAAGTATAATAGCGAAACCTTGTAATGGTCGCATGCCAGTAAGGATATTAAACACCACTGAGAAAGAAGTTGATCTAGATCTTACCGATTTAGAGACTTTTTCATTGAATGATTTTGAAGTCTGTAATTTTGAAAAAGAGGAGGTTTCTGTCGATCGTGTAAAAACATTATTAGGATTATTAAATTTACCTGAACTGAATTTAGAAGAAAAACGAAGTATTGAAAGTATTTGCGCTAAGTACGCAGATGTTTTTCATCTGCCAGGCGACAAACTCTCTTGTACAAACCTAATGACCCATAATATAACTTTAAAACCTAATGTCTCGCCAGTTTATGTCAAGCCACATAGATTACCGTTCGCACTAAGGAAGGAAGTTCAGAAACAGATAGATATTATGCTCGAAAACGATATTATAGAAGAGGCTACGTCAGAGTGGTCTAGTCCCGTCTTGCTTGTACCAAAAAAAACAGATAGGTCAAACGAGAAACAATGGCGATTAGTTATAGATTACAGGCAGTTAAATAATCGTATTGAGGACGACAAATTCCCTTTGCCTAATATAACTGATATCTTAGATTCGCTTGCAAATAACATTTATTTTTCAAAATTAGACCTTTCGCAAAGCTATTATCAGTTATCTTTAAGCGAAGATTCACGAAAGTACACAGCTTTCACTGCTGGTGATAAAATTTTTCAGATGAAACGCTGTCCCATGGGTCTCCGGACATCTGCGAGTGTATTTTCACGTCTTATGACTATTGCAATGTCAGGCTTAAATTATAAAAAGGCTTTTATTTATTTAGATGATTGCGTAATTTTCGGGAAATCTATAGAAAACCACAATAAAAACTTAATTAGTATACTAGAGAGATTTAGAAAAGTTAACTTAAAATTAAATCCTATGAAGTGTGAATTTTTGCGAAACGAAATAATATATCTAGGACACAAAATAACTTCTGATGGAATTTTACCAGATGAAAGTAAAATTGCAACCATGCAAAACTATCCAGTGCCGATGAACTGCGACGATGTCAATCGTTTTGTCGCGTTTGCAAATTACTACAGACGATTCATACCGAACTTTGCAAACATTGTTTATCCTTTAAATCAATTAAGAAAAAAGAATGTACAGTTTCTATGGTCATCAGAGTGTCAAACGGCATTTGAAAAATTAAAATCAGCATTAATTCAACCCCCTATTTTATCTTATCCAGATTTTTCAGAAAGTAACATCTTTCGGCTACAAACAGATGCTTGTAAGACAGGTTTAGGATCTGTTTTATCTAACATGAACGGTCAAGTAGTCGCGTATGCGAGTAGAAACCTGAAACCCGCCGAGACGAGATATCCCATCATAGAATTAGAACTTTTAGCAATTGTTTGGTCTGTGAGACATTTTCGCCCTTATTTATATGGACGTAAATTTAAAATTATAACAGACCACAAACCGTTAATTTATTTATTTAACTTGAAAGACCCAACAAGCAGACTTACTAAATTCCGATTATTCCTAGAGGAGTATGATTTTGAAATAGAGTATGTTCCAGGACGAAACAATGCAGCTGCAGACGCATTGAGTCGCATACCTATTACATCTTCTACTTTAAAATCATTACATCAAAACACAGTATCAGTTTTAACTAGAGCACAAAGTAAAAAATTAAAAACCCCCACTGATTCTTCTTCAGAGAGCTCCACCAGCACTAGGCCTGATCAACCTATTGCGGTAGAACTTCTCAAGAAACCCGATGACGTAACTGAATTAAGTTTTAATCAATTAAAGTTTGACAATTATTCAAAGTCTAAAGATAGCATTATTTCTAATGCAAGTTGTTACGTTTACGTACCTTCGCAATCAGCGATATATCTGAGTACCCGATCGTCATCTACCCCAGAGGTGTTAGCGAGGGACTTAGAGTCATTATGTCAAAAAATAGGCATACATGAGGTACTTATTATTAAAGAAAAATGTAACGAGAGTAAAATCAAAAGTCTTGTACAAGCAACAAAAAGAATTAACTCTGTTACCCCGCGCTTTCTCATAACAAAAAATATATTAAGAATATATGATAGTGAACAAAAAAGAGTAATACTAAATGATTTCCATCTATTACCTACCAGCGGACACGCAGGAGTTAATAGAATGATGAACAACATTAAGCAATATTATTTTTGGCCAGGTTTGAGTAATGATGTAAAACTTTTTGTTAAAAATTGCCATCAATGTCAATATCATAAGCATAGTAATAAACATATTAAGCAGCCCTTAACCATAACATCAACAGCCCACTCATCATTCGAAAGAATTAGTTTGGATATAATGGGTCCACTCGATGTTGATGACTATAATAATAAATATGTATTGACATTACAATGCGATTTAAACAAATTCGTTGAAGCGTATCCATTACCTAGTAAAGACTCGGTCACAGTTGCTCAATCTTTTACCAATAATTTCATTTTACGTTATGGTATTCCTAGAGAAATATTGACTGACCAGGGAACCGAATTCATGTCATCAGTGATGTCCGAAACATGTTCTCTATTACATATTAAAAAATTAAATTCTACGGCGTACCATCACGAAACTGTAGGCGCTTTAGAAAATACTCATAAAACCCTAGGAGCTTTTCTGAGAATCCAGTGTAATAATTATAAACATAACTGGAGCACCTGGATTCCATATTGGTGTTTTTCTTTTAATACCACAGTGCATAGTGAAACTAAATATACGCCTTTCGAATTAGTTTTTGGAAAAATTTGTAACCTTCCAAATAATTTACAATCAGAAATCGACCCCTTATATAACTATGACAGTTATCCCCGAGAACTTAAGTATCGTTTACAACAAGCGCAATCCGACGCACGACGTAACTTGATACAATCTAAAGAGAAAAGAAAATTATTGTATGATAAAACTAGCAATAATGTTACCTATCAGTTAGGCGATTTGTTATTATTAAAGAACCAAGTAGGAAATAAATTAGATAGTATTTACAATGGCCCTTATAAAGTTTTAAGAGATATGACGTCTAATGTAGAAATTTTAAAAGAAAATAAAGCTATAATTGTGCATAAGAATAATACCAAACCATTCAATAAATAACTATTTTATTTGATACGTAATTATAAGTATAGGTACTTAATTACATACCATGTTACTTAACACTTTGTTATTGTTATGATTAAGTGTAAAATGTGAAGCTTCCGTTTTAATTCAATACCATTTCAATTCGATACCATTTTAATTAGATACAATTTTAATTAGGTATATTGTTTATATTGTAAAACGTTTTTGTATTAGTACGATTTAATAAATGAAATAGTTTTAACTTTGCTATGTTGATAATGTTTAAATTTTGTTTACTTATTTTACTTAAGTAATTAAATTTTGGTTAAGTTCGTTAAAGTCAATGTTACGAGTCTGTTCCTTTTTGCAGGGAGGGGATGATCCTTCCACTTTTTCAGGGGAGATGAAGTATGATTGCAACATATTACACAAACAAGATGTTTGCATTATCGCGCATTTACAGAAAATTGGAACACACGCGTAGCATTCTCAGCAATCTAGAATAAGATCGCTTACTAAGATAATGTATCTTTAATTGTACTCAATATTATTATCTCAATATACATCTTGACACCGAACAATTCACATCTCTTTTATTACCTTAGCCTCGGTAAAGCGTCATACCTCTTCACTTCTAATTATCCTAGAAAAACTATTTTGATTGAGTGGGGGAACCAAGCAAAATGCGTTACGATTCGAGCTACTGCTTACATACAGCTTAAGTGCTCACATTATGCCTGAACAATCTTCGTCCCTCTTGCCTATAAAATATCAATCACAAGCATGCATCCACAGTTTGAACTGCAATTTAATTTTAATGTCAAAGCACAGCTTCAAAGTTGCAGCAAATGGATAAACGATAAAGCATTAGATGCACATCACTATGATATCGATATCATGCTAGCGAAACAAGACTCTTTTCAACATATTCACTATAACGCCGAAACAAAGTGTGGTTTTGGTTTCATAGATCATCATATGTTAAATTCATTCATCTGTTAAAGCTGATGAGTTTTTTCGCCTGTTTTTCTTGTCAGTTAAAAGATGTCCATAACAGGTGGTAGGTAAAAAAATGTTGGACGATTCATAAGCATTAATTTTATTTAAACTATTTGAATAAAAAATTGACTATAGGTAAGTTATTTAAATTTTTACTTTTTTGCATTCACAATGCAATTTTTATCATAGAAAAATGGAAAATAAAGTATTTAGAAAAAATCGACCCGTCTCACAACCAGCTCCGATGGGACGAATGGAAAATAAAGTATTTAGAAAAAATCGACCCGTCTCACAACCAGCTCCGATGGGACGATGGATGTCCCATCGGAGCTGGTTGTGAGACGGGTCGATTTTTTCTAAATACTTTATTTTCCATTTTTCTTTGACTATAGGTACTTTATTTTAACGACGAGGAAGCTCTAAGGGCGCGCGTACATGTCATGTGCCATTTTTTTTGGCAATCCTGGCAATCGGATGTTGTTTGAAAGTAAACCTCTTTCTTCAATAGCTAGGTAGATATACTAATCTTTAAGAATGAATGTCATGCCTGCCAATCCAGTGTCAATAAAAAACGTCAACAAGAAAACCAGACTTTCTATACATAGTTAATTCCCATTTTAGTTTAATTATAAACATTGCTGGTCCTTCTATTGCGGATTTACCGTGCCTAAGGCTACCACTAAACGATGGATGAATTACTTTCTGAATTCGGTGAGCAAATTAAAACTTTATACTCGAATTACAAAAAGACTTCTCGCGACAGATACAAACTGTCATATCTCAATACAAGAAAAGAAATATTGGAAAATTATTGGATTAGATTTACGGACGAATATGCTATCTTGCTTAAAGTGGAAAATATAACTGCAGAATTGAAAAAGCAAAGCCGAGAATTCTATACTATAATTCAAGATATTTACTTAGAATTTAAAACTAGTTTGAACGAAGAAATTTTGTCATGCGATTCTCAAACTTTTTCAAAAAAACCATCTACTTCAAGTCATTCGAAAGCAATGCTGTGTCACAAATTAGATTGCCGTCTATAAACCTTCCTATTTTTACTGGAAATTTTCGCGACTGGATTTATTTCAAAGATTTATTTACTTCGCTTATACACAATGAACCGTCTTTGAGTAACGTCCAAAAACACCACTATTTGAGATCCAGTTTAAGAGGAGAGGCAGACCAATTAGTTCGTCATTTTGAAGTCACTGCAGTGAATTATCATGTGGCATGGAATGTTTTAGTTGAGAAGTACAGCAATAAAAGAGTAATGGTTAATACTATTTTAAATCGCTTTCTAACGCAGAAGAAACTTACTTTTGAGTGTTCCCGAGGAATAAAGGAGTTGATTAGTACCACGAAGGAATGTATCCATAGCCTACGTACTTTAGAACTGGAGACAACAAGCTGGGACCCATGGATCGTTCATGTAGTAGTATCAAAGCTTGACTTAGAAACGCATAAGAGTTGGGAGCAGTCTCTAGGGTCTTCGAATTCGTTACCAACATTCGAGCAGCTAGTTCAGTTTTTGGAAGGAAGATATAGAGCAATGGAGATAGTTCAGACTGCTAGGAAAGATAAGAAAGAAATTCAACCTCAAAATGCTCAACCGATAAAGATGAAAAGTTATAAAGCCATCAGCACCGAAGCAAATTCGAAATGTTCATACTGTAAAGAAAGTCATTACATTTGTCATTGCACTGAGTTTTCGCACTTAGATGTTGTGCAACGAAGACTATTTGTCAAAGATAATGGCCTATGCTTTAATTGTTTAGTCAAGGGGCATTCGATCAAGCAATGCAGACAGAAAACTTCATGTAAGATTTGCAACTATAAACATCATACGCTCTTACATGATCAGAACATAATTGCAAAGCATTTGACAACCGAAGACGCTGAAGAACCTGTGGTTAAGAGTGATGAAGAAGCTACTCAGATCACAACGATGAAAGTTTCTGTAAGCAACAAGCAGGTTATTCTCGCTACTGCGCAAGTTCGTATCAAAGATAGAACTGGAAAGTATGTCCAATTGCGTGCATTAGTTGACCAAGGTTCGCAAGCTACATTTATGAAGGAATCTGGCGTGCAATTACTTGGTTTGAAAAAGTCATCATTCAATGCTTCCGTCACTGGCATAGGAAATAACTCTGTCAAGTCCCGACATATGGTCATGTTTGACATCTATTCACCATTAGACTCAACGTTTGTTACACAAGTTAATGCACATGTCCTCACGAAGTTGACATCATTACTACCAGTAAGAGAATTTGAACTCTCACAATGGCCTGGTCTCACTACTGTTAAACTTTCGGATCCCGAGATGAACAGACCTGGACCTATCGACCTCTTACTAGGCGCAGATGTCTACGCACTAATTTTGTTAGATGGACTCAAGAAACACGGATCTCTGATTGCACAAAATTCAAGATTAGGCTGGCTTGTTTCAGGAACAGCCAACTCACAGATTGATTTGCCTTCCAACACAATTTTAGTTTCTTCAACACAAGTGGAAGTCGATCAGTTGCTTAGAAAGTTTTGGGAGACCGAAGAGTACCAAATAAACGAAAGATCGTTAACATTAGCAGAGAAAAAATGTGAAGAACACTACAAAAACACTTATACCAGAAACCATGACGGTCGGTATGTGGTTCGATTACCATTTAAAGACGAGTTTGAGGAAAGATTAGGTGATTCGTATAAGATCGCACTAACTAGATTGAATCAAATGGAAAGGAGATTCGTTCGCAATCCGAAGCTTAGAGAAGGTTATAAAGATTTTTTGGAAGAGTACAAAAGTAAAGATCACCTCGAAGATGTCGATCCTAAGGATGATAACCCTGCTCATAAAGTTTACTATTTACCACACCACGCCGTGATCCGAGAATCTAGTACGACGACAAAACTCCGAGTCGTCTTCGACGGGTCAGCGCAGCCTTCAGGTGGTACAGCGTTAAACGACGAGCTACTTATTGGACCATCTCTACTCGAAGATCTGAGAGATCTTACACTTAGGTGGCGTACTCATAAAATTTGTCTTTTAGCGGATGTCAAGCAGATGTATCGCCAAATACTAGTCTCTAGAGAAGATGCAGACTATCAGCGGATTTTATGGCAACCTTCACCCAATGAGGACATCGTGGAAAAACGCCTTCTAACCGTAACGTATGGAACATCTTGTGCACCTTTTTTAGCAATTCGAACTCTTAAACAATTAGCTTTAGATGAAATTACTGATTTTCCTGACATGTTTCATATCCTAAATAATGGATTTTACATGGATGACTTGTTATCGGGCGCAAATGATGAAAAAACGGCCATTACTATTAAAAAAAGAGTTACGGAGGTTATGAAACGTGGTCAGTTTGAAATGCACAAGTGGGCATCCAATAGTACTACTGTCTTGAGAGATTCAGAAAGTATTAGTCTTGTAGAAAATAGTGTAAATATAATAACAACGAATAACACAGTGAAAGCGCTTGGTGTGAAATGGAATTCGCGGGATGATAACTTAGAATTTAATTTTCATGTATCTAAGCAAACTAAGCCATTTACAAAGACTACAGTACTTTCGGATATCGCTCGAGCATTTGATCCACTTGGAATTTTAGGACCTATTGTAATTACGGCTAAAATATTTCTTCAAAAACTTTGGTTATCGGGAATAGGTTGGACTGATGAACTTCCTCATGATCTTGCCTTAGAATGGGCTAAGTTTAGAGATCAACTAATCAGTATGAAACCTTGTTATCTAAATCGTTGGATTAATACTAAAAATGACGATTCAGAGCAAGTGGAAATTCATGGATTTAGCGATGCTTCTTGTTTAGCTTACGCAGCATCTGTATATGTTAAAGTTGTAAATGAGCATGGTATTCAAATGAATCTTGTTCTTGCCAAGACAAAAGTAGCTCCTGTGAAACAAATTTCACTGCCACGTTTAGAACTATGTGGAGCGGTGTTACTTTCTAAATTGATTAGAGACGTTCAAAAAAGTTTAAAGATTTCTAAAGATCGCGTATTCGCTTGGACAGATTCTATGATTGTTTTGTCATGGCTACGGAAAAATCCTAATGTTTGGAAACCTTATGTTGCAAATCGTACGACTGAAATTTTGAATGTTTTAAGTAGTGATCAATGGCACCATATCAGGTCTATAGATAATCCCGCAGATTGTGCGTCGCGTGGATTGAGTCCTGAAGCATTACATAATTTTGATTTGTGGTGGCATGGACCTACATTTCTTAGACAATCTGTAAATATTCAAATGCCTAATACTGATATCCCTGATACTACCTTAGAAAGTAAAGGTAAAGCAGTTATTCAATTACTGTCTCATCTTTCTGTGGGGGAGGATAATAGAGTTTCTTATCTCAATAGATACTCTGAATTCAACAAGCTTATTAGAGTAACAGCTTATATTTTTCGTTTTGTAAATATTTGTAAATTTCGTATTGCTGCTAAGAGAAACATGAGTATACCTGTAGCAGTCACTTCATATTTAACTGTTCAAGAGTTGAAGAACTCTAAAAATACTTGCATAAAAATGTCACAGTCAATTTACTTCTCTAAAGAAATTTTATTGTTATTGAATAAGGCTGAGATTCCAAAATCTAGTAAACTTCATTCGTTAACTCCATATCTGGATGAAAACGGAATTTTACGTGTTACAGGACGTTTAAAAAATAGTAACCTTGCCAGTAATTCTAAATTTCCTATAGTTTTGTCTCCTAATTGTTCGTTTTCTAAGTTGATAGTTAGAGATGCACATATTCGTTCTTTGCATAGTGGACCTCAACTAACTTTTAATACGGTGAGACAAAATTACTGGATAATTCATGCCAGGAATTTAATTAAAAAAGCTATACATTCTTGCACTGTTTGCTTCAAATACTCTTGTAAACCAGCTAATCAATTAATGGGTCAATTACCATCATTTCGGGTAACTCCGAGCAAACCTTTTCTTAACTCAGGCGTTGACTATGCAGGGCCGTTAACTTTAAAATTATATCCTGGTCGATGTCAACGTACTTGTAAAGCCTATATTTGTATATTTGTTTGTACAGTTACTAAAGCAATTCATTTAGAATTAGTAAGTGATTTGTCTACTGCGGCATTTATCGCTGCATTTCACCGCTTTGTTTCTAGACGCGGCTATTGTAGCAATTTATGGAGCGATTGCGCTACTAATTTTGTTGGGGCATCCAAAGAATTAGATATTATGTTTAAAAATCGAAAGTCAGCCGTTATTGGAGAAATAGCTGAATTGCTCGCGAATGACAAGACTACCTGGCATTTTATTCCGCCTGGGTCACCTCACTTCGGAGGACTTTGGGAGGCCGGTGTCAAGTCGATTAAGAGTCACTTAAAACGTGTGATTGGGTTGACTTTGCTTACTTTCGAAGAATATGCTACGCTTTTGTCGCAAGTCGAAGCTTGTGTAAATTCTCGTCCGTTAACACCCATTAGTTCTTCTATAGATGATGAACCTCCAATTACGCCTGGACATTTCTTGATAGGACAAGCTCCGATTAATGTTCCTGAAGAAAGTCTCTCTGATGTAAATATTTCGCGATTAAGTCGTTGGAAAATGATTCAGAAAATGATCCAAAATTTGTGGTCTCGTTGGAGTTTTGAATATCTTACCACTCTCCAAAATAGACATAAATGGTCGAATGCACAATCAGAACCTGAAATTGGTACAGTTGTTCTAGTGAAAGACGAGAGACTTCCACCAGGAAAGTGGTTGATGGGTAGAATTGTGGAAAAACACCCTGGGGCAGATGGTCTTACGAGGGTTGTTACTATAAAATATAAAAATAATCTTTTTAAACGCCCTATTACTAAAATTTGTCTTTTACCAATCGAACAATGAGTTATAGATTAATTGTAGAGTTATTTGTAAGTGAGATGTCTTGTTTGTTTTGTTTACTTCTCATGTTTAGTTGGGTCTAAGTTCATTTTTCTCATGTCAGGGTAAGGACTCCTATAGTCGTCCTTGGGGGGGCGGTAATGTTTGAAAGTAAACCTCTTTCTTCAATAGCTAGGTAGATATACTAATCTTTAAGAATGAATGTCATGCCTGCCAATCCAGTGTCAATAAAAAACGTCAACAAGAAAACCAGACTTTCTATACATAGTTAATTCCCATTTTAGTTTAATTATAAACAGATGTTGCTCCATATTTCTGGGTATTGTGTGGCCACAGCAACTGGTCTGGTTGCTATATATTAGAGTTGGATTGGCTTTACTGAGAGATTTCATCACTTTTTATAAAGAAAGAAGCAGCTCCAGCGAGAATTGGCTAGTTTTTTACCACACTTTTATTAGCTTCACTTGTAACTAAGTCACAATGTAAGAAAATCTTGGAATTCAATTTTAACCTACTTCTAATGATCGTATTGATATGAAACGTTGCAAGTGTATATGAATCCGATGACAATACAATAATTTGCTACCATCGAGCTGATCTGATGATGGAGTCAAGAGGTGGGCAATAGAACTCTTCAATGGCTGCTAGGAAACCCCTCGAGCTTAGGCTCATTTGTTTTGTTCTGATGAGACCTATTCACTACACTTGATGGTGAGGGTCTGATGATGGAACAGGGAGGAAGCCAGTGGTACTCTTTAATGACCAATAGGAAGCACCTTGAGTTCTGGCTCATTTGTTTCGTTTTGATGAGACCTATTGGCTACACTTGGTGGTGAGGGTCTGATGATGGAACAGGAAGGAAGTCAGTGGCACTCCTTATTGACCACTAGAAAACCCCTCGATTTTGGGCTCATTTGTTTCGCTCTGATGAGACCTATTCGCTACACTTGGTGGTGAGAGTCTGATGATGGAGCAGGGAGGAAGTCAGTGGCACTCCTTAATGACCACTAGGTAACTCCTCGAGTTTGGGCTCATTTGTTTCGTACTGATGAGACGTATTCGCTACATTCGGTGGTGAGGGTCTGATGATAGAGCAGGGACGAAGTAAGGGTTCGGCTCGCGCATCCGGTAACTAATAGACTCCACTTGAATTTGTAAAACTAAATACATACAATTACGCCTTTGAGATATAGTGTTTACAGGGTGGGCAGACACATGAATGGACTGTGAAATCCCTTACCATCCATACATAGCTAGCCATTTATTAAACTATAAATAAATAAAATATAAATAAATCAGCCTGGGTCGTCCCACTGCAGGGCAAAGGCCTCTTCACCTTCCTTCCATTTCTCGCGGCTTAGAGCTGTTGTGTGCATGCCATTTATTAAACTAAAAAATAAAAAAATAAATATGTAGTTTAAAAAACTAAAACAACACACTTTTATAGGAACAAACTAAAAAGTACAAAATAACCGTCTATTCAGTAACTGAAATTAAAAAGCGTGGTGCGCCCTTTGCAAAGCATGCATTTCAAGTACCTAATATTGACAACGCGCACCACGCTTTTTAATTTCAGTTACTGAATAGACGGTTATTTTGTACTTTTTAGTTTGTTCCTATAAAAGTGTGTTGTTTTAGTTTTTTAAACTACATATTTTTAGTGGATGTTTTTGGTGGGATACGTTTGAGATGTATAAATATAAAGCGACAGGGCGTTGTTTGAGACGCTAATCGGGCGTTAGTCACCCTCCAAAATGCTGGCAGATATTACTCCTGATTTATACATCAGAAAAGTCACATACTTGGTTCCGATTCCCTTGTGCTACGAAAACAGTACCAACGAACGTATTACAAATAAATAGGACCCCAGATCTATCACAAATGTTCATAACATGAATGAAGGGCAATTGTTTTCAAATAATTGATTGAAATTTAACTCGGTACTTTGAAAGAGGCGAAGGTATTTCGAATGTTTGCTTTTAACTAGGAGCTGAACTAATTTAGTTATAATACTTTTTTGTCATGTAAAAATAAAAACGTTAAAGGAGAGAATAATTTAAAACTAAAGTACCTACGGTATTTATTAGGAACAAAACCATCTGCTTATATTTCATGCTTATTTAGTAGAGTTGATAAAACATTATGGCTTACCTAATTCTGGATGCTTTATAAAACGATGACTTGTCTTTTAAGTCTGCTGCACACAGGTAGAGTAAACGGTAGAGTAGAGCGGTAGAATAGCTTTCCCGCGGTGCTGCGGCTACTACTCTACCAAATTTCAGTACCTACTCTACTCTATCAATGGTGTCTACATTAGTATAGTTAGTAGGATAGTTAGTACTCTACCACTCTACTTTACTGTTTACTCTACCCGTGTGCAGCAGGCTATACGGTATTAAGCAGACTCTAAAGGGCCTCACAGACGATCAGTCCGCCTCTTGGCAACAGTCTGTCAGTTGGCCGCAATCGGCCACACACTCACAGTTCCCTTTATGATTTAGAACTGACGGCTATAGCACAAACATAGTGAGTGGCCGCTGGGTGGCGTGGACCAATGTCGACAGCTGTTATCGGCCGGACAGAAATTGCGATACTGACTAATACTAAAACTGTCGACTATCAACTGCTAGTGTGTGGCCTCAAGGCCGGTTTTCGACTATTGCCGACAGGCAATGATCGGTCTAGTGTATGAGTGTGACCGATGGAGGTCTCGAACGTCATACGGCCGATCCGATCTAGCACGGCAAGCGGACTGATCGTTTGTGGGGCCCTTAAGATTATTATTCTTTTCATAGGAATTAACCCCCAGCATTTTACATTTCATTTTTACTACACCGTTTATAAATTGTAAAATCTATAGGTACTAATATTATAAAGAGAAAATATTGGATCTTTTATTTCTTTGTATGTTTGTAAGAACTCCTGAACCGGTTTTAAAAATTCTTTCAACAGAAGGAAGCCTGATTATTTCTGAGTGACATAGGCTATATTGTATATAGATGAGCCCGTGGCGCAGTGGTTAGCGCTCTCGGCCTACGATCGTTGAGATCAACAACTTTCGCAATGGTCAGTCACGGGATGGGTGACCAAAAACTTTTCATCTAGGGCACCTCCCTGCTTCGGAAGGCACGTTAAGCCGTTGGTCCCAGCTGCGTTTGCAGTCTTTAATACCCACCAATCCGCACTGGGCCCGCGTCGTGAGTCATGCATGGTCCATTCTCCTTATCCATCCATATGGAACGCCAGTGCCCCGTCAGAGAGGACATATGTCTGATGATGATGATAGGCTATATTCTATCGTGATATTTTCACGGGAACGCGGGTAAAAACGCGGGGAGCCACTAGTCTATAATAAACTTTTCTTTAGACAATAAAATAAATAATAAACTTACCTATAAGAAACCACTTTTATTAATTTAAAGTAACTTTAATCATGACTAGCCCAAATTAAGGTTATAAGTGAAATAACAGAAGTACTTTTGTTGTTTCGTTTTTAGGGTTTCCGTACCAAAATGGTAAAACGAAACCCTTATGGTGGGACTCAGTCTGTCTGTCACAACTGGGTGCTTACCATCAACTCTTATTGCGGTTTTGTTTAGGAACCTAAACTGAATTGCTTCGCTTATTCGTACCACGACAGCTTAATATCAATGACAGCGATTCAGTGATCGATCAATGACATTTCACAGCCGCTAAGCTGTCAGGAACTCTTATTTGACTTATAACCCGGTCGATTTAACATGTCACCTGCAGGTAGGGTTACCAGATGAAAAAAACAAAAGTCCTGAGAATAGGCCTGATTTCCGCTGAAAAAGCCTGAGATTGAGAGCGGGTTGGAGGGGGGGGGGGTGCAATAAATCAACAATTAAAGAAAAAACATTACTTAAAAAGTTATGTATCTACTAAGATAAATTAGTACTTATTAATTAATTATTACCAAAGGAAGTTAGTTTGTTCTGAAAGATCTATAAGATCTTTTAATCTAAGCATTTATTTTACTATTTCTTTTGTATTTTATTGGAAATTCTAAAAATCCTGAGATTTCACGACTTTTGCAAAATCCGGCCGCAATCCTGAGATGAGTCTAAAAATCCTGAGATCTCAGGCCAAATCCTGAGATATGGTAACCCTACCTGCAGGTTATACCCGTCCCTCTCACTCTCCGGGCATGACAGAATCGAGTGAAAGAGACGGGTAGAAGAAAAAGGACACAAATCGTTCGGTCATTAACATTTAGCAATTCATTTGCGATCCAGTTTTTAGAAGGTCAGAGTACGAAAGAAAGCAATTCATTTTGGGAACCTATTCTGCATCGCGCTATTTTTGAATCGCTGTCTTAAAGTTGATGGTAGGCACCCAGGACATCTCGAGAACTATACTAATGCTATCAACTTGAAATTTGGAATAGTTTAACTTATATAAAGTACTTTTGATGAAAAATGAAAAAAAATACCACCCCCCCCCCCCCCCAACCCTTATCTCCGAAGTTTGCATAGAGAAAAATCTGAAATTATTTAATGTGATTGTTAAGCCGTTGTATTTAAATATAAGTTGTAATTATTGTACATAGATGGCGTTGTGCCAAACGTACGTAATGCTGAACGGCGGTGTTAAGATTTTTTGGTGATTGATATAGTCTTGTCGATGCACCCAATAAATTATCCTCGACCTACACACTAGTTTTATTTACGTTGTGAATAACAGTATTTTGGACCTCTATGGGATTGTACATGGTCCTAACCGAGTCGGAAGTTTCGGTTGGTTGACCTGGAACCAGCTCAGTACGAGTGACAGGAGCAGGGACTACGGAGGATCGGAGGTTTGAGTTTGCAGCAGCAGCTCCAGCAGTGAAGTCAGCGGATCCGGTGCGACCACGAAGCGAGCGATTGCGTAAGCGGAAGCGTTTAGTGTGTTGTGCTGTGATGAAACTGTGAGTACATTTGTGTCATTCATTAACTTAGAATAATTTCAAGAAAGTTAGAATTTGGAAATTTTAGAAGTGTTTTCATAGACTTAGAATAATTTCTCCAAAAGTGAAATACGGGGAATCCACGCTAGTTTGCGGAGCCAAGTGCGAAAACACTTAGAAAAATTTCGTAAATTTTACGATTGACTTAGAAAATAATTTTGAATTTTCTCATACGGTGAATAGTTAGAATAACTATCAAGATGGATGCCTACGGTAAAATACAAGATGATACTAAGTCAAAGATTCAGAAGGGAAGGTCTAATTTTAGAAAATCTCCGAAAGATAGGATCTCTTTGTCATACATAGAAACACGTCTAGAAGCCTTAGAAAAACAGTGGTCTTCTTTTGATGAAACACATAAGAAGATTATAATGGAAGTTTCTGGAGACGTACTTGAAAAATCTACTTATTTTAAAAATGACATGTATGATGAGACCGAAGAACTGTACATAAATTACAAGTCGGAGTTAAAGGAAGCCATCCTTAGGTTAAAGAAAGATATTAATGTTAATGAATTTTATGATGCAAATGCAACTAGCAGCACCCAATCCTTTACTGTTAAATTACCGAAAATAGAAATACCTAATTTCAGTGGCAAATACACAGAATGGAGTAGTTTTCGTGATTTATTTTTGTCTTTAATTCACAACAATAAGGGATTGGATGACGTTCAAAAGCTGCACTATTTGAAAAGTCACTTGTCTGGCGAAGCCGAGCAAATGTTAAGACACATTCCTATCACGGCATGTAATTATAAAACTTGTTGGGATCAGTTAGAGCATCGTTACAACAACAAAAGGTTTTTAGCCAATTGTGTACTAAAACGTTTTATGAACCAAAAAAATGTATTGTCGGAATCTTCAAGTGCGATAAAGGAATTACTGGACACAACTAATGAGTGTTTAAATGCTCTTACTAATTTAGATGTAAATGTAGATTCCTGGGATCTTATTGTAATTTATATAGTTTCGTTGAAACTTGATACAGAATCTCGAAAGTTGTGGGAAGTAGAAGTCAGTAGGTGTAATGATGAATTGCCTAAACTTGTTGATTTCAAAAACTTTTTGGATCATCGTTTCAGATCTTTAGAATTTCTAGACAATAAATCCACTAAACAGAGTAATGTTCGTTATAATGTTCCTAAAACAATGCATGCAATTCCTGCTGTATCATGTATATTTTGTTCCGATGCTCACAAACTGTGTAATTGTAAAAAATTCGCAAGGGAAGATGTAAATGTACGTCGTACTTTTGCCCAAACCAACAAGTTATGTTTTAATTGTCTTGCTCCGAATCATTCGATATACAATTGCCGTCAATCAACCAGCTGTCGCATTTGTAAAAGGCGACATCACTCTTTACTGCACCCAAAGTTAGGTCCTAAAGATGATCAAGTAAACACTTCCGTAGTGGAAGGGGGCGCTCAGTCGTCCAATGTAGAATCATCTCAAGGCGAGGCATCAAATATAGTATCATGCTTTTCTAATGCAAATAGTCAAGTATTATTGGCCACTGCTTTGGTCAATGTAGATACGAAAAATGGAACTTTTTGTATCAGAGCTCTTCTGGACCAAGGTTCACAAGCTTCATTTATAGCAGAGTCTGTTGTACAAATGCTTGGTCTTAGAAGAGTTTCAAACATGAGCTACATTTCAGGGTTAGGTAGTGATCAAGGTTCATCCTTGCAGTCTAAATGGACCGTTATGGTCAAAATTCAGTCACGCCATGACCCCAACTTTATAGTTGAAGTTAAAGCTCATGTTCTTAATAAGCTCACTTCTCTTTTACCTGAGAGGAAAATGTCTGTTCCGATGTTTTCTCCTCAGATTCCTGCTATAGAGTTAGCAGACCCGAAGTTTGATACTCCGAGTAAAATTGATATTTTACTGGGGGCGGAAGTGTATGGTCAAATTATAATGGATGGAGTTGTCAAAGGTCCACCAGGTTCTCCAATTGCGCAAAATACCAAACTTGGCTGGATCCTTTCAGGCCATATATTTTCCCCTCCAAGTTACGAACTTTCACAGACACGTAATGAAATAATTACTATGCACACTCAATTGAGTATGAACGATCTCCTGAAAGGTTTTTGGGAGCAAGAAGAACTGTCTTCAGCTGTGAAGAAATGTCTGTCTGAAGAAGAACAGCAATGCGAAGAGCTGTTCGCCAAAACTACTTCTAGAGATGATGAGGGTCGCTATGTCGTAAAATTGCCATTCAAAAAGGTGGATCCAAGTTGTCAATATGGTAATTCTTATGATATTGCGCAAAAACGATTCTTTATGCTCGAAAAACGATTACTGAAGAATCAACCACTGAAGATTCAATATTCCGAGGTTTTGGAGGAATATTTAAAATTAAATCACATGGAAGTAGTGCCGGAAGTGGAGAAAGCTAATCCCAAGGCTGTGTATCTTCCCCATCACGCTGTCGTTCGCAATGAGAGAAGCACCACTAAGGTTCGGGTCGTGTTTGATGCGTCGTGTTCGCTTAATAATGGAACTTCGTTGAATGATGATCTCATGGTAGGTCCAACGCTTCAACCCACACTTCGACACCTTATTTTACGTTGGCGCTGCTATCCTATAAGCCTGGTAGCAGATATTGTGAAGATGTACCGTCAAGTCAAGATAGCTGCTGAGGATGTTGATTTTCAACGTCTATTATGGCGTAGCGATGTTAATTCAGAACTTCAGCATCTCCGACAATTGCGTGTAACATTTGGTACATCAGCGGCACCTTACTTGGCGGTCAGATCCTTACAACAGCTTGCACATGATGAGGGAGATAAATATCCTTTGGCAGCTAGCAGAGTCCTTAGGGAATATTATATGGATGATCTTATGACAGGCTGCGAAAATATAAACGAGGGAGCACAGATTTATCAACAAATGAACGAGTTACTTAAACTTGGTGGTTTCCAGCTTCAGAAATGGAGTAGTAGCAATAGTGAGTTGTTGTCAAAGTGGGATAGAGAAAGTAAGAATTCAAAGGAAACTTTAGAGCTAAAATTAGATACAGTTATCAAAATTTTAGGTCTCACTTGGAATAGACACCAAGATGAATTTCAATACACTGTCCAACTTACAGCACTGGAAACACCCATAACTAAGAGGAAAATGATTTCGGAAATAGCAAAACTGTTTGATCCCCTCGGTTGGCTAGCTCCTGTGGTCACCACTGCTAAAATATTTATTCAAACAGTCTGGCTGTCAGGGATACAATGGGATGAAGAATTGCCATGTGATATTTTGAAGGCATGGCTTGAGTTTCGAGAAGAACTTACACATCTTGCTCAATTTAAGATTCCAAGATGGATTGGCACTAGCACCAAAGATGTTACCAGAGAACTTCAAGGATTCTGCGATGCTTCAAATGCAGCATACGCAGCTGTAGTCTATATGAGAATCGTTGATTTTAAAGGTGATGTGCATGTACGATTACTTGCCGCAAAGACGAAGGTTGCTCCGGTGAAGCAAGTCTCGATTCCTCGGTTGGAGTTGTGCGGAGCGGTATTGTTAGCCAACCTGCTTCAAGAAATTGCAGAAGTTTTAGAGATTCCGAAGGAGTGCGTGTACGCCTGGACGGACTCAAGTGTAGTCCTTTCATGGTTGAGCAGTCATCCCAGCAAATGGAAAACCTATGTCGCGAATCGGGTCTCTGAAATATTAACGCTTATGAATAATACTCAGTGGTCACATGTCAAGTCCGAATCTAACCCTGCAGATTGTGCGTCGAGAGGTATAAATCCGAGCAAACTATCGGACTTGAAGATCTGGAGAGAGGGTCCAGACTGGCTGCAAGAAAAGTTTATTAATTATTCAAAGGGACATTTTAAGTTACCGGATTTAGAAAAGAAAAAAGAGCAAATTTCGTGCCACACTATTCAGTCAGAGTCAGAATCTATATTATGTCGTTATTCTTCATTGAATAAATTATTAAGAGTTGTTGCATACATACGTAGATTCATTAAGTTAAAGAAAGAAAAATTTACGCCTTACATATCTAGATTAGAAATAAAAGAGTCTTTACTTACCTGTATCCGATTGTGTCAAAGGCAAAGTTTCCTGGAAGAAATAAAATGTTTACAAACTTTGGGAAAGATAAGGAAAAGCAGTAAACTTACATCACTGTGTCCGTTTCTTGATGCTGATGGTATACTCAGGGTGGGCGGTCGCTTACAAAATGCTGAAATAGATAAAAATATGAAACATCCAATATTGCTGCCGTATCAGTCGCATTTCACAGATTTGATTGTGGATGATGCCCATAATCGCACTCTTCACGGCGGTCCACAATTAATGACAAACTTTTTAAGAACGCAGTATTGGATAGTTAATGCGAAAAATCTTGTTCGCAAGGTCGTTCGGAAGTGTGTTGTATGTCGTCGCCATTCTGCACAAACAAGTCAGCAAATGATGGGACAGCTACCTACGGAACGTGTCACAGTCTGTCGACCTTTCTATCAGAGTGGGGTTGACTACGCAGGACCCATAGCTATAAGACCGTATAAAGGGCGTGGTTATCGAGCCGTTAAAGGATATATAGCCTTGTTCGTATGTATGACCACTCGTGCAATACACCTCGAAGTCGTTAGTGACATGACATCCGAGGCATTTTTAGCAGCTTTTAAGCGTTTTGTTGCACGGCGAGGTCACTGCGCAGATTTATGGAGTGACAACGGCACGACCTTCGTGGGGGCCAATAGGGAGTTAAAGCATTTATTCCAAACGGAAAATTCTGAAGCCGCTTATGATATTGCTGAGTGGTTGGCAACAAATGGTACTAACTGGCACTTCATTCCACCTCACTCGCCGAACTTTGGAGGGTTGTGGGAGGCTGGAGTGAAGTCCACAAAGCATCATCTAAAAAGGGTTATTGGTAACAGTACCTTGACATTCGAAGAGATGTCCACGCTTCTGTATCAAATAGAAGCTTGCCTTAACTCGCGTCCACTTTCTCAAATTAGCAATAATCCAGATGATCCGTATCCATTAACTCCCGGCCATTTTCTAGTCGGTGAGCCGTTGCTGCTTATACCCGATGCAAACTTTGAGCAGAGTAACGTGAGTACTCTTAAAAGATGGCAGTTTGTACAGAGACTACTGCAAGACTTTTGGAGACGATGGTCTCATGAGTACTTGACTCAATTACAGCATAGATATAAATGGTCCTATATTGCTCCTGAACCTTCTGTAGGGGATGTCGTGTTAGTAAAGGAGGATGACCTCCCACCGTCCAGATGGTTGTATGGCGTAATTAAGGAAAAACATGTTGGTGCGGACAATCTTACGAGAGTCGTAACCTTGCGATGCAAGGGGTCTCTAGTAAAAAGACCTGTGTCCAAACTTATAATTTTACCTGTCACTTAATAAATGTAAATACCTTCTACTATGTTTTTTTGTATTTTAATTTAGTCAAGTATGTGTATGTGTTAGTTATGTATTATTGATGTATTGCATACCTAAATTTTGTTATTTTTGTTAAGTTTCTTATTTGATTGTGTTGTTTCTGATGGACGTTCCGTTCATGGTGGGCGGAATGTTAAGCCGTTGTATTTAAATATAAGTTGTAATTATTGTACATAGATGGCGTTGTGCCAAACGTACGTAATGCTGAACGGCGGTGTTAAGATTTTTTGGTGATTGATATAGTCTTGTCGATGCACCCAATAAATTATCCTCGACCTACACACTAGTTTTATTTACGTTGTGAATAACAGTATTTTGGACCTCTATGGGATTATATTAAGTTTATGTAAAAATTTCAAATCCGGATTTGCTAAAGGAGGTGATGTTGCAGGTACCTGACAATTATGTGGGGAGGAGGCGACAGCCACGGCTGCTGGTGGTACCACGAGGCAGGACTAATTTGCTTCGTTAAGCCCCGATCACACGCGCTCTGCACACACTCAACGAAATTTCACAAATAATTCATATTTTTTCGTGTTCTTTGAGTGAATTCGCCAAAGTATCACTGTATATTTTATGTTATAAGCAGTAGGAACCACTTGATCGAATTGGGATATGTCCTGTTATGATATTGTGTTTGTGTTAATAAATAAATAAAAAAATAAATCTTAGTCTGACGCCATAACTATGATTTTTACAGCATTATTGTGTTCCGGCAGTTAGAGGTAAAATAGTTAGATCCTCAGTGATTGAGAATTCCGGTAGTAGTGCGCTTCCACCTTCAGCCTTATCCACTCACTAGCTAGGTAATTGGTGTGATTGTATACTTAAAAAACCGGTCAAGAGCGAGTCGGACTCGAACACCGAGGGTTTCGTACCATCATAGATTTTAATTAATATAACGTAGTAGTATAACGCAGTTTTAGGTCAACGCCAGCTTTTGACCGATAGTGGAACTAATAATATATTTCATCATCATCATCATGTCAGCCGAACGACGCCCACTGCTGGGCATAGGCATAATATATATATATTTACATAAAGTTTACTATTTAGAGACATCGTTTTATTTTTCCTGTAATTTTTACATAAACTTCTATCACATTAAATAATTTCAGATTTTTCTCTATGCAAACTTCGGAGATAAGGGGTGGGGGGAACGGTATTTTTTTTACATTTTTCATCAAAAGTACTTATATAAGTTAAACTATTCCAAATTTCAAGTTGATAGCATTAGTATAGTTCTCGAGATGTCCAGCTGTGACAGACAGACTGAGTCCCACGATAAGGGTTTCTTTTTACCATTTTGGTACGGAAACCCTTATGGTGGGACTCAGAAATTTTACCTCGCAATAATTTTAGTAAATATACTACGAGTGCCAAGTCCCGTCCCAAGATGGATGGTATAGCTAACTAGCTAGCCAGGCAGACATGAAGTCCTACCACCAACCAAACCGAATTCAATATCGTCGGCGGGCTGTGAAAAGCTCGTGAGTCACAAATTTAGTAAAAAACACTTTTAGTTGATTTTTGTGAGAAAACCTCGTAATACATGTCTACACGGAACGAAACTCAGATTCAATAATTGTAGCGCCATCTATTTAAGTAAATGAGAACCGCGTGAAAAAGTCGCGTTGACCAGTGTGGTTTGAAAAGCTCGGCTACGCGGTTCATCCCGTGGTTTTATTCATAACCTCTTATAAAAAATATATTTAGTATGGAAAAAATGCAGAGCTTGTAAGAATGTATACGTGTTTATCATACGTAGTATACGACAGTACTAAGATATTTTGTTGTCTATGAAAACCTCTCAAGTAACATTAGACACTTTTCTGTAAATTATTTGCGAATATTTGTCTTCAGAATCATTGAATAATGTTTTAAACATGAAAAATCCACTAAATGTTTTACTTGGCTTCATTCAAAAATTTTCACTGTACGGTTTTTTTCATCTCCTGTAAAATTTGGAGTAATGCACATGCGAGGTTTTCACAGCCCGCCGACGATATGTACCCCCGTTGGGAATTGAACCTGGGACTTCTTGGTCTGTAATCGGTGGCGTGAACCACTAGACCACAGAGGCGTTTGAAATTTGTCACGTAGAGTAGGACCCCCCCCACTCACAAGATGGACCTTGTGTGTCCTAGTCTACGTTTGCCAATACCTACACCTTTTTTTCAAATAGCAATACTTAAATTAATGACCATTCTACGTTGAAATAAAACATTATATACGTTTTATCTTTTGATTAGCCCAAGTGCGAAAAGATAAACTACCGATATTTTCATAAAAAGCTACCATTTCGGAGAAGTCATATTATTTTAATCTTTGCTACCTTTACTGTTTTGAACTCGTTTGGCTTACAACAAACGTTTGAATATTTTTTTACGGTAGTTTTATTTATTCCTACGCATCTGGAATCCAATTAGGTACAGCAGAATGTTTGCGGCACTCCACTTCGTGACGGACATGCAGATAAAAGTAAAAAATACTACTAGGTTAACTTAAAAATACATTTGGTGCAAGGAGAATGAATATTTAAATGCGTGGGCATAGTGGTATAGTATCTACCTACCTAATGTAGGATAACGGAAGCCCTTCTATAGCATAATCACAGCAATAATAACTTCTGTGATGAATCGATATGAGACACTGTTAAAAAAACTTAATATGGTGACCTGAAAACTGACTGTATTTTTTAACCGACTTCTAAATCAAAAAGGAGGAGGTTCTCTATTCGTCTGTATGCATGTTTTTTTTTTTTTGTGTATGACCACCGATTACTCGAAGACGGATGGACCGATTGAAATGATTGAAACGTTATTACATCAGGTAGGTTTCCAAGTTGGTCCCATTTTTTGAAATTTTGAAATCGGTTTAGTAGCTTTCAGGAAATTTTGAAAATACTGTCGTTTTCGTTACCACTTTATGTGAATTTAATACGTATCTTTAGGCATAACTCCTTTGTTTGTAAACCGATTTAGATGATTCTTGTTTTGTTAAAAAGGGGATACCTCAAGGTATTTTAACCGACTTCAAAAAAGGAGGTTTTCAATTTGATCGCATACCTATTTACCAGAATACAAGTAAATTGCCTGCAGGATGCACTAAAAAGAATGAAATAAAAATTATTTTTATAAAATCACATCAAAAAAGTAAGAAATAATTCCTCACCAAATAAATAACGTAAGTACTTTGAAGTCGGGTGGGTTTTAACAAAAACAACAAAAAATCGTACATGTTTCACGCCCGACTTCAAAGTACTTACGTTATTTATTTGGTGAGGAATTATTTCTTACTTTTTTGATGTGATTTTTTTGAAGGCGGTTTTTAAAAGTTGCAATGCGTTTGCTTGCCACTTTGATTTATCTGTCAAGCTAAATCTAACTAAGTACCGTTCGGCAGTTTAACCGAATTTTCGGGTGTGCCAGTAGTATGTTTTTTTTAAACTAAAATCATTTTTCCACCGAGTCAGACAAGTTTGAAGCACTCTGTCAGCTCTACTGTGCTACTATAGGTAGGTATACCGCTTACACTGACCGTGTGCATCAGGCTTTTAAGAAGGTATATGATTTTTCTCCATCGAACCCAGGTCCATTGGGTCTGTCAAATAATGTCGTAGATTTTGTTTCACTGCAAACACACGTAGACATTTCGTTTACATTTCAAGCTAAAGCTACGCCTTCATCCCACGAATCCAATCCATCGATATTAACAAAAGCCTAAAGTACTCACTATCTCTCTGTACTTTACCGCAGCAAAGTGAACCTATCAAAGTTGTACCAGATCTGGAACTGTTCGCGAGCTCAAACTTAAGATTAAGACCCGAGGCCCTACCATCAGCTGTCATCGCATTATTGAATTAATGTGCCACAACTTGAACCCTTAATAGGGCAGAGCTTTTTTTTTGAAAAAGCATGTTTTGAGTAAATACTTATACGTTAATTAGGATTCTTTTTAACAATATTTATGAACAGTTAGTTTGTTGCCAGTACTAATAAAAGTTTTAAGGGTCTTCAGGCATTATAAATATTTAATTTAAGAAAGTGTACAAAGATAAACTTTTGCACTATGGTGAAAAAGCTGAGGTGGTAAGCAATTGCCCTAGGCCCTATTAAGGGTTAACTAACTTTTGGAACATTATACTTTCTTATCCAGCTGACAGCCATTTTGCTTGCCATGTTAGTTAGTTAGTACCTATGTTAGTTAGTGGGGGACAAATCTTGCCAGCTTAATTTGACCCACTTCCCAGTGTCCGATGGAGCTGCAATTTTGTATACAGGTTTATTTTGTATAATGATAATACAATATTTAAGTACAGTCAGCGAAAAAGCTTGTTATGAAAATGAGTGGCTCCTCCACCGCCACTGTCACCGAGTCAGTAATTCATACTAATATTATAAATTGTGAAAGTGTTTGTTTGGTCTTTCACGTCAAAACGGAGCAATGGATAGCCGAGATTTTTGTTATGGGGATAGTTTAGGGACTGGAGAGTGACAAAGGCCACTTTTTTTCCCGGGTAAATATCAGATTACCGCGGGATCACGTTGTGTAGACAACGCGGGCGAAGCCGCGGGCGGAAAGTTCGTATAATATGTTTGTGGTATAAGTACTATCACAGGAGTAATACGTAGTAGTTTTTATCTACCCTGTGATACTATACTGCGATTCCAATCAACGATCAGACGACCTCTGTGGAAGAATGGTTTGTATTTCAAGGTGTCGTTCTCCCAAGGTCCTGGAATCAAATCAACAAGAGCAAATATTTGTTATGACTAATACGAGCATCTGAGTCATGGTTGTTTATTGGTACATAATTATATTTCTATAAATGTATAGCTATTTACTTACTCATCAATAAATTATATCCGTTACCATGGTACCCATCTCATAAATAACACAAGCCTTCACAGTGCTTACTTTGGGGCTTGGTTAATTGGTGTAGTTATTAGAAATATTTATCCTATCCTAATTAATATTATAAATAACGGTGTGGGTTTCGCAATGAACCAAACAAAATTGTATGAAAATGTATACTTAAGTAATACTATATTGTGTAAACTGTTTGTTGTCCCCAATAAAAAAAAATAAAAATGTGAAAGTTTAGATGTTTGGATGTTTTTTATGTTTGTTACTCAATCACGCCAAAACGGCTGAAAGGGATTTCTCTGAAATTTGGGACACAGATACTTTGTAGCCTGGAGAGAGTCTACTTTTTATCTATTAAAATGTCACATTCCCGCGGGATAACGTACAAAGTATCTGTGTCCCAAATTTCAGCAAAATCTGTTCAGCCGTTCTGGCGTGATTGAGTAACAAACATCCAAACATCCACATAAATAATCGAAACTTTCACATCTATAATATTACTCGTATAAGTAGGTTTTTGGTTAAAGGACAAAGCGATACATTACGTATGGCGGCTTCTCGCTTACAATTTTACTGTTCGAGTAAGTACCTAAATACTGCCCATATGAAGAGGCTGAATATGTTTTGATTGGAGTTTTGTTATAATATATTTTTCATTAATTCTGAATTTCGACAGTCAACTGTTTTAAATAAAAGTAACAAATCTTCTTCACCTTCTACGATTCTAACAAGTCTCATTTTTATTTTTTATAAGTGAGGAGGTTCTTTTCAAAACTTGACTATTCCACTTTTCTATTTTTTTCAGAATTTGAGAAAAATGTATTTTAGGTATGCAGTAATGTATATTATTCATTTTTTTGTTGAATATTGTATACGAGCATAATACTCATTAGGTGGTACTTGTTTCAAAAGTTTAGCATTAATATATTCTGAATAAATCGACAATTTAAAATGGAATAATCTAGTTCTGACGCGGCTGATAGGAATAATCAAGTTTTGTTATGAGCTCTAGAGGAATAATCATACAAATCATAAAACATGTTTTGTTGCATTTTAGACTGAAATAGTTAATTTACTTCAGGATTAATCATATTTTGTTCCAAAAATGAATATTTGAAATGTGTAATGCCATTTTGAAGTGGATTTAACTACTTTTGACCAAATCGTGTTTTTTTTTTTTTAGTGGATCTATCACGTTTAGCTAAACTCTTGTTTTCGCATCGTGTAGATTTTAATGTTACCAACCCAAAAAAAAAAATCATGTTTTGTCAAAAGTGGAATTGTCAAGTTTTGAAAAGAACCTCCTCAAGTATACAACTTTAATTTTCTCCCAACAGTTAGGTATACTTTGAAATCTCGTAGTAAGGCCGCAGAGCTCTAAAAAAGCTATCCGCGATACGAGCGCACCAACTTTGCTGTCTATTTGAGTTGTGCTTGTATTTGGTAAGTTTCAGAAACTGCAGATGGTCTTTTACAGTTAGTATTATCGACTGTTAAGATATAAAAGTTGGCGAGCTTGTTCGAAATAAGATTTGGTTGGTATTGAAAAGTTTTGGCCGTTATTCATATTGTCGTAAAGTCGATTAAGACTTTGTTACTGATGACATGAATACGAAAACCACTTAGGTATTAAGTAACTTCGTTGGTTACTAAGGGTGACTTTCACCACTGATATTTAAACGTGATTAACGCTAAACGTGTTTAATACATACTTCTGTCTCTGTCATCTGTTTGAATGTGACAGAAACAGAAATACGTTTTAAACACGTTTAGCGTTAATCGCGTTTAAATATCAGTGGTGAAAGTCACCCTAAGTTATCAACCTTAAAAATCGTTTGTTTTCTTTCAAATAGCACACACAACTTTGAGTTTAATTACCTACCTAATATAATAATTAAAATCTATCTACCTATATAATTACCTACTTATACAAAACTCTTGCGTTACCTACTGACTCACTGGCAGACAACGCAGAGCTGAAACTACTGAGCGCAAGTGGCTGTTTGGCATGTATGTTCCTTGAGGAGTGTAAGAGAGGATTTTTGGAAATCTCAGGGGATAAAAAAGGGGGCCAACGATTGTATGAAACTTTTTGTTTCTTCAACGGATTCACTTGAAACTTTGTATATAGATTCCGCATGTGATGCAATTGAACACTAAGAAAGGGTTTTTGGAATTCCACCCACTGAGAGGGTAAAAAAGCGGGTTCGAGGTAGATCTGGATACGCGGCAGCGTATCAGCCAAGTTCAAAAGCAAACAGAACTGGCGAGTAGCACCGTGTGTATCTTAACACGAACCATTTGGAGCCACTTTTGACCCCCTCATAACTCAAAAACTATTACACAGAAACATGTCAAATTTGGCTTATGTATTGAGACTAGCGAGATAAAAATGTGCTCCAAATTTTATATACACAGCTCAAACGGTTATTTAGATATTTACGTCCAAAACTCGTTATTTTTATCACTGACTCACCTATAATCAAAACTCTAACCCACTTCCAGATGACCTAGAAAGCTGAAATTTGGCATGTAGACAGGTAATCTGGTGAATACAAAGGAAAAAATCCGAAACTAGTATTTTTTTAAAATAAAACGTTGACAATCTTATATTTGCGTTCCCCATGCACTTATCCTGTATAAGATCTTGTATAAGATGAAGTACAAATATAAGTTTGTAATAGTTTTTATTCTGTTATATACCAATACTAGCGGATCCTCGCGGTTTCACCCGCGTGGCACCCGTTCCCGTGGGAATATCGGGATAAAATATAGCCTATGTCACTCAGGAAGAATGTAGCTTTCTAATGGTGAAAGAATTTTCTAAATCGGTCTAGTAGTTTCGATGCAAACAAACAAACAAACAAACAATCAAATCTTTCCTCTTAGTATAGACTAGCGGCCGCCCGCGGTTTCACCCGCGTGGTTCCCGTTCCCGTGGGAATATCGGGATAAAAAGTACATATAAACCTTCCTCTTGAATCACTCTATCTATTAAAAAAAACGCATCAAAATCCGTTGCGTAGTTTCAAAGATTTAAGCATACAAAGGGACATAGGGAAAGAGAAAGCGACTTTGTTTTATACTATGTAGTGATTTCGTCACACCCCTTGAAGTTCAGCTAGAGCCGACGGCGTAGTAGCCATTCAATATTGAGGACTCGAGAGAACCAAGTTCGAACCCCAGATTACCCAAATACTTTTTTGTCCTCGCGTTAAGTAAATTACAAGCTTGCGCCATCTAGCACGATATCCATATTATTATTTATTAATTATTAATATTAATATAAATTATAAAGTTATTGAAATTTTTACTTTATTGCATTCACAATCCAATTTTTATTATTGAAAAATGGAAAATGAAGAATTTAGACAAAATCGACCCTCATCTCACAACCAGCTCCGATGGGACTCGAACCCACGACCTTTCACTTAAAATAATTATTAATATTAATATAAATTATAAAGTTATTAAAATTTTTACTTTTTTGCATTCACAGTCCAATTTTTATTACTTATTGAAAAATGGAAAATGAAGTATTTAGAAAAAACCGACCTTCATCTCACAACCATCTCCGATGGGACTCGAACCCACGACCTTTCGCTTTCCGGGCGACTGCTCTAACCACTGAGCTACGGAGTCGTAATGATAAATGTGAAAGTGTGTTTGTTTGTTTGTTTGTCCTTCTTTCATGTCAAAACGGAGCATAGTACTTATAACCCGACCACCAGGGGGCGCAATCTTCATACATTCAAATGGGAACTAACGAGAAGCCAAAAAATGCGAAAGTTGCTATGTTCTCACTGCTGTAGGTGCACACTTTGCACATAAATAGTTCACAAAGTCAACGATAGATGACTCCATATACACCCACCCACAGTATAGAAAACAAGAGAAAAATCCTTTTTTTCTATACTATATTGTTGAAAGTTGATGGAAGATTATAAACTTTATAGAGAGTAAAGTGTACTTATGGAAAATAATGTCAAATAATCTAAATTATACTTTTATTTGTTAAATTTGTTATTTGCTATGTTCTGTTTCGTAAAGATCCATAATTCCGTTAGCAATTACATAGTTTCGTAGTTTGTCCGGAAAGCTTTATCGCTTAATGAAACCAGAATCAAAACGCAAATGTAAATGCAATATCTGCTCAGGAACATTAAATACCTACTGCAACTTCGTCGAGCAAAACACCATAAACTATTACGACTAGGAAAAAGAAACTGTTGGAAATAAGAAAATCTGTTAAAAATGATATTTCTACGTCCACACCAAACACGAGCATAAAATTCGTTTCATTGTCAGTAGCTGATACACAAGGGCAAAGTCTTAGAATAATAACGCCTAGAAACCGAGTAGGCCTAAGAAAATGAAGCAATTCAAACTGAGCCAATTTGGCTCAGTCGGCCCCGACTTTACACGAACGTCCCGTTTTGTTAACATCAAAGTTTTGTTTGTGTGCGTGTCGGGGCTGGTCGGCGCACGTAGGCACGTAATGCTCGCACACACATAAATCTGATTTTTTGCTTCACTTTTGATGAAGCTTTAGTATGAAGACTATCGATCTAGCGTAAGCGAAGCGAAGAGTTATTAATCTATGGGCAAAGTAATATAACTGACCAAATAAAATATACTGAAACATTTGGTATTAATTTTATTATGAATAAGTACCTACTAATAATTTCTCTACAAAAAGTAATGATATCTCATCAAAAACAACACCAGTGCACAATAATACCTGCATCTAGCAAGACAGCAATACACCTTGCACCGTCACCGATTAGACTACTCTACACGTGTTTCGCCCCAACCCGTGGCATCCTCAGGAGATAGTTCGTGCTAGTTCGTGCGAAAAACCAACACCAAAAAATTTTTGGTGTTTTCGTGGTGTGCATGTGCAATTTTTTGCGGGCGGGCGGGCGGTGCATCTTGCATATTGTGTTTTTTTGCGGAAGTAAGCTACATATATTTCGTTTTTCACAATGGTTAGGGACTTCCGCCAAGTGACGCCTGATTCAATCAAATTCTTATTCTTGAGTGACATAGGCTACAGTTTATCCCGATATTCCTATGGGAACGGGCACTGTGCGGATGGAACTGCGCGGAGCCGCTATGACGAATGAATCAAAAACTACTAGACCGATTTTGGAAATTCTTCGCCTATATAAAGCTATCTTTTTTCTGAGTTTCATAGGCTTAATTTTATTCTGATATTCTTATGGGAACAGGTAACATGTGAGTAAAACTGCGTGGAACCGCTTTGACGATTAAAACAAAAACTACTGGACTGATTTTTAAAATTAACTCACCTACCTAATTGATTAGATATCCAAAAAAAAAAAATTGATATTCAAATTCTTTTTTTAGTTCAAAGTCGCGTTACTCACGTCTTGTGTGCCGTCAGACGAAATCGCGTTCGGAGCGCTAGTTATAAAATAAAACGTCAAAGTGTGGAAAGGTACTGTATAATTTAATAATGCATTCGGTTTGTACTAAATAAACAAAACATAAATTAGATGAAATAACACAACGCAATATTTACAATCAATACTTATAGAAAATGCACTGTCTCTTTAGGCTGGATTTTTAAGTAAATAACTAAATCTAAAAGAGAAAAAGTGAAAATGGAAACAATCCTTTTTTTGCAACAGTTTTTTTAAGAAATCTTATACGTACTTAAGTAGAATGTATTTTAAGAGTAGTAGGTATTGTAATACCAAATATAAGATATATAATTACTTATATACTTAATTAAATTACGGATATCAGAAACAACGACGGTACAACAAATTTAATAGTATATTGACTAATACCGTATTAATTCCATTCTATTCTACCGTATAAATAACGTGAATATGAATTATCACCATTTCATATATAATGAGAAAGTTTTTATCAAAATTCCTTACCTATATAACCACTATGGTAAATACTTTGTTTTAATTTAAAGGCAATTTTACAGTACCCACTTTAGATTATAAAAAAAGAATAAGTAGGTAAGTAATATAAAAAGTATTATTATTTTATGAATTTTTTATATTTTTTTTGTAAAAATGGCTTTACATAAATAAACCAATTAACTACATTTAAGTACCTACATTCTATTCAGAGGAGCAAAAGATTTAACAACCTTGACGTGTTTTTAATATTTTTTAAATACTTAATAAAAATATGAAACACTTATTTATTCAAAGAAACTCCATGTTTTCATATTATAAAATGGATAATGTATGTAAAATACACTAACACATCATACATCTTTCTTATTTTTAAATGCATTTCTTAGATAAAGAGCAATATATCAAGATCGTTTCCTAAAATAATTTTGCTCCGCTGAATGGAGTGTAGTACCTACTGGTATACCTTGTAAGATACTTTTGTTTTACTTAATATGAACTAAATAATTAAAATAAAAATCATAAAAAAATTGGGAAACATTATAAAAACCGATCAAAGCATTTTAAAAAGTACGGTACATTGTAGAAGTTATGTCTAAAAATGCCCATACCTATTATTACAATTTATAACAATTTTACAATTACTACTTACTGTATCATTTTTTTTTAAACTATTTTGTTTAAAATATTACGAGTTTAAAAAACAAAACGTACATGGATTATATAGTATAATATGTGAATTGTTTTATTTCCTTTAAAATAACATATTTAATTCCTTTATTAACTACGTAAGTAAATATATAATAACATATATGTAGGTACTCAAAAACATAACATACATAATAACTTCATTGGTCCCTGAAATAATACGTTTCAAATATTTTTTACAATAATTATATATTATTTTTACATATTATATTCGTTAATTTTTTATTTGATACTTGATTAACACATTTTTTTTGCTTTGAAACGTTTCATCACGATCGGCAATTTCAGCAAGAAGATATACTTACATATAAATCTACTTTTTACATAAATATAAAGACGAATCTTATTAAAAATAAAATTGTATAAGTACCTACTTAAGGTATAGGTACCTATAGTTTAAAAATTTGGAGTAGGTATGTGTAAGCAACATGCTTAAGTAACATAAGTAGATATGTAAATTATCTGCAGTGAGTTCTAGTCAAGTTCAATTTTAATTAAATATTTTGATATTCTGGTTTAAGAATCCGTTCCAATTGATTTTCAATTTATTCAATTCAATTGTGTACATACTGACTTACAGTGGTCCCAAATGTTTAAAACTACTCGGTATAATCTGGTAGGTAATGATTAACATGATTAAAATAACGATTTAAAGACATACTTATTATTTAATATATATGAGTTTAAGTAAAAAGTGCTAGGTACTTACAACTTAAAAAACACGGATGAAATACAAATATACAAAAACTGCTTACAAATCATTGATATATACGGTAACAAAGACATACATTACAAAGAATTGTTATACAAAACGGTTCTTATAAACACAGTGTATAAGTCTCTTATAATAATTTGTCACTATTATTTTACATTAAGTAAATACTATAAGTACACATTATAGAATTTAGTCTTTTTACAATTTATAAGGAAGGTTTTGGTGGGAAAAAATATGATTGGAAATGAGTTAAAAAACAATAAAATTAAGTATGGTGTTATCTTCACAACTTGTGAATAATACCTTACCTTAGTATATAAAATTATTCGATTTTTTAAAGTTGGTCATTGTGTTAAACCAAAATAATTTAACTACACACTACTGTAGTAAGTAATTTACAATCTTTTGATACAGTAAACTATGTAACAATAACTATTTCTTTTTATAAAAGCATCTTAAGTCTTAGTTAAACATTTTTTTTAACAAAAATGTGCCTGATGTATCTTCAACGTAAATTGTGTTTAATAATAACAAGGACAAGCTTGTAATTGTGATGTTGTTAGTTAGATCAATGTAATTTAAATAAAAATAATAATAAATCAAATCCAAATGCAGGAATCGGAACAAATAAAAAAAGTATTAAACGAGATTCATCATGTTGGTATGGTAACAACCCAAACCTTATTGATATACTTAATGTTTTATTAAGTAGGTTTTGATTTTTACTAAAAATATAAAATGTATATTATAAAATTCACAGTAAAAATGTCATAACATACTAACATGACTACTGAATACTAATAATTAGGTATAGTTTTTTAAATTCAAACTCGTATAGTACGAGCACCGAAATGATCGGGAATCGAGTGTTTCTGATAAACTTGGTTTAAATTTATATTTATTAAAAAAATGGCCTTTTAAAAACAAGTTTTAGTAAAAAAAATAAACTAAAAACATTTGAAAATAGAACACCAGCAGTTTGAAGGTGACAAATCAGTCGAGAAAATGGAGCTTACGCGCGAACATTTCCGCGCCATAACTTTTCACAACTTTCGACGAGGTTTATCTCAAGAACAATGCCTCAGCGAGCTTGTTTCTTTAGATGAAAGGACGTGCCTAGTCAAAGGACAATTTATCGTTGGTATTCCGAATTCCGACGTGGACGCGCCTCTCTCAGTACTACCCCTTCTACAGCCAAAAACGGCGGTAACACCAGAAAACTAAACGTAGTGATTACACATGCTCTTTGCGGAAAACATTACTGCTGTACGCATAGATATAGTCCATCTAATTCTAGAAGATAGACATGTGACATATGAACAGATTCGGGCAACTTTGGGTATTGGAATGACAGCAATTCAAATAATTTTAAATCAAGAGTTAGGTGCCAGGAATTTATTTTCTCGTTGGGTACCGCACAATTTGACTGAAGAACAAAAAGCAGCTCGAGTCACTCGACACCTAGTGACTAGTGTCTGCTCTTCAACGGTTCGACGGAGGAAAGTCAAAGGCGGTTTACAATATCGTCTCAGGTGACGAATCATGGATTTACTCATATGAGCCTGAAAGAAAACAACAATCGACTGTTTGGATCTTTGAAGGAGAGGTTAAGGCAACTAAAGTTGTTCGTTCTCGCAGCGTATCTAAAAAATGATTGCTTCGTTTGTCTCAAAAACAGGCCATGTTTCCATGATACCTTTACAGGAACGCAGGGCGGTTACGGCTGATTGGTACACTACGATTTGTTTGCCAGAATATTATTAATTCTGTGAACTGCGTAAAACTAACCCGAATCGTCGCATAATCCTCCATCACGACAATGCAGCTCCCACACCCACCGCTGGGAAGACGATCGCGTTTTTGAAGCAGGAAAACGTAACCCTTCACCTGATAACCGGTCATAATATGACCGCAAATTACAAGTCGACGTCTGGTAGGTGGTCTGGTCATATTATGACCGCTAGCAAGTTAGGATTTCAAGTCGATATATTTATATATATTTTGATGTTTTGGAACGTGTGAGTAGGGTGAGTTGATGGACCATCCTCCGTACAGCCCAGATCTGAGCCCTAACGATTACTTCACATTCACAAGACCCAGAAGAAGCAGTCGAAACATACAAATCGGCCATTTTGACTATGTCAACTTCAGACTGGAATTACTGCTCTAATAATTGGTTTGACCGAATGAAAAAGTGCATTGACTGTAACGGAGAATACAATGAAAAACATAACATAGCATATATTTTTCTATTCCCAATCATTTCGGTGTGTCCTTACTCCTTAGTACGTTTTCAAGAAAAAGCAACGGGGTAAACGGGTAGAGTAACCCTACATTATGATGGTTTTCGGATAACAAGATTAAGGGTCACCATAAATTTACTATGAAGTGGCATGTAACTTCTGTTACAGTGGCGTTAATATTTTACAGATACAAATTAAATTACATGTACGTGTTTGAACTCAAATCAGATACTTAACTAGAAATGTGCGATGAACAAACCTGGATGTTTTTTTGCAGAAACGTAATATTTTCGCACAATCTCTGCGAATCTCTTTCACTGCAAGTATGAAGTTCAAAGTTGCGCAATTGTTCTAGAAATCTATAAACCAAAATAACGACAAGCCTTACACGGCAGTTGTCACTGAATTGTATTATATTTTATACTAGCGGCCGCCCGCGGTTTCACCCGCGTGGTTCCCGTTCCCGTGGGAATATCGGGATAAAAAGTACATATAAACCTTCCTCTTGAATCACTCTATCTATTAAAAAAAACGCTTCAAAATCCGTTGCGTAGTTTCAAAGATTTAAGCATACAAAGGGACATAGGGAAAGAGAAAGCGACTTTGTTTTATACTATGTAGTGATCTAACTAAATAGTGCTCGCAAGCAAACGATACACGAAGACAGTACAGTAGCCCTAGCACAAAAATCTGTCGTCATGGTAACTGTTATCGTGATAGTATTATTTTGTATGAAAACCAGAGAAGCGCCTCTTTAAGTTGTTTGAGGAACTGAAATTCAATACATTTTAGACAGCAGAACTTTGACAGCTTTTGAAGGACGGTATAGTTTACTGTTCGATTACCATAACGATATTTTTTATGCTAAGGGTAGGTATTGTACTCCAACCACGAGAAACTCTCTTCGTAATCGTATTATTTTGATAAGTACTTATTTATTTCTCAATTTCTTCATGTATATTGTACGTACATAGGCGGCCTTAATGCCTCAGGCATGATGCTGATATGTTTCGGAACTAAAAGTCAATAGGCAGCACTTCGGCAGCTTTGGTAGTATTTAAACGGATGAGGTACACTCAGGGACACATTCGGTGAACTTCTTTTCGTGTGGCTGGCGTCTCACCGTTCACTTGTGGTCCCTATCCCTAATTGTTTATGCATTGTACTACCCTAGTTTAAGACATAACCAAATAGTAAAAAGGTCTGCGCGTGAATGGCGAAGCACCAGCCACATGAGAAGAAGTAAGATGGTTCACCCAATTTGCTTGTTTCACAAAAAAAAAAACTTTAATTTGTTTAATTCACAAAAAAGGAAATTACATGATAACTTTGACAGTGTCCCGCAAAACCTAACAATAAGTTTGTCTGCGAGTATACCTATTGTTTATGAGTACGATTACGAGAATTAGAGTTTTCCATGTCTGGGATACAGTAAATACCAAATCCGTGCAAGCGAAAACCACAGACTATATACATTTTTTCTAACACTACAGAGGATTCATACGCTACTCTCACAAGGCGTCCTTATGAATTTTGCTACGTCTTCTTGTCAGCTTCTCTGCTTCTTCGATTGTGTCTGGAAGTCGCATATTCATCGTTTCTGGCAGTAGGAACACCAGACAACCCGACATTATGCATGCGATCCCAAATAAAACCGTTGGCATGGACTTGTGGTAATGCGACTGGAAAACAATAGACATTATTAACGGTGAAATATATAAAAATTTACCGTATCATATTCCAGTGTCTGGATTAAATTTAAAATCGAAGAAATATTCTATCTGTCAAGAAGAAAAATGGGACATTTATAATGTTTCCTTGGTTGTCTAATCTAACCAGTGTTAACTACTGTTAGTATGCAAGGAATGGTATTATTTTGGAATATTAAGATACAAAAATAAGCAAAAGATACGAGCGTTCACATCACACTAATACAAATTTTGTATCGATTTAGTACGAATCAAAAATGTTATTGACATAGATTCAATAAACAAAGCAACTGAGATTTTAGTAAATTATTATTTTAGCTAAGTGAAAACCATAAGAAGGATAATAATTACTTCCGTATGGATTGAGGAGCCACGTCAGATTTTTAAGGATAGCTATCACCCTTATTTAGTAGCCATGCAGATAATTTTGTAGCTCAAATTCTGAAATTTGTAGTAAAATACATCAAAAGTTATATCACTGCAAAGGTGGCTCCTCAATCCTGATGTTTAGATTGAGGAGCCAAATAATATACGTTTGTTTACGGAAATCACTATGTTTTAGTATTTCATTCATATTGTAGGCAATAGAATTTACCTCCTTCTAAATTATCATTATGTCGAATATCTGAATTGACTGCAAATATTCATAGAAATTTACTCTATTGTGTATGGATTGAGGAGCCACAACAAAAGTGTTGTAGTTTCTTGAATTTTAGAACTAAAGTGCTCAAAATTCTAGTAGATATCCTACGTGATGGCTACAAATTGATACATAAGTTTCAGCAACCTACATTCAATACATTACGAGTTCTAGGTGGCTCCTCAATCTAAACATCAGGATTGAGGAGCCACCTTTGCAGTGATATAACTTTTGATGTATTTTACTACAAATTTCAGAATTTGACCTACAAAATTATCTGCATGGCTACTAAATAAGGGTGATAGCTATCCTTAAAAATCTGACGTGGCTCCTCAATCCATACGGACGTTAATAATTATATATGTAAATCCAATCGTAAAACCTTAAATTGATGCGTCAGTTTTAACTCAACCTTGCATTGGAGTAAGCGTCTTTGATTGCTCAAAGGCCCTATCCTTCAAACAGTAGAACAGAGGCTGATCAGCGTCTGCCGCATGTTCGTGGGGAACACCTTGGAGACGTAGATGTAGACCAAGCTGTAGACCAGCGTCACGCTCTACTTGCTCATCAGGTGGAGGAAACGCTTGATATGGTAGATGCAGTGCAGAACTTACCAGCATAGGAGTAAGGGGAGCAATCAAAGAGCCTATCATTCCATCGGTAGAACAGAGTCTATCAGCGTCATTATCAGCGTCTCCCGAATGTTCGTGGGGAACACCTCGGACACGTAGATGTAGACTGAGCTGTAGGCCAGGGTCACGGTCCACTTGCCGATCAGGTGGAGGAAACACTTGATATGGTGGATGCAGAACTTACCAGCATAGGAGTAAGGGGAGCAATCAAAGACCCCATCCTTCCAACGGTAGAACAGAGGCTGATCAACGTCTGCCGCGTGTTCGTGGGGAACACCTCGGACACGTAGATGTAGACCGAGCTGTAGGCCAGCCAGGGTCACGCTCCATTTGCCGATCAGGTAAAGGAAATATTTGATAATGTAGCTATAGAACTTACCAGCAGAGGAGTAAGGGGAGCAATGAAAGAGCCTATACTTCCCACAGTGGAACAGAGGTTGATCAGCGTCTGCACCTTGGAGACGTAGATTTAGACCAAGCTGTAGGTCAGGGTCGCGCTCCACTTGCAAACCAGCCCCCTGATTCCTAAACGTCAGAAACGCTCCTGGCAGCCTAATACATGCACTGTCGATGTTACTCACTATAGAATAGACAGATACAAAGCACGGAATTCGCATCCGATCAGATTCTGTTTCCGCCGGTTTGTGAATCAGGGGGTAGGTAGAGGAAACATTTGATATTGTAGCTGTAGAACTTACCAGCATTGGAGTAAGCGGCGCAATCAAAGACCCTATCCTTCCAACGGTAGAACAGAAGCTGATCAATGTCTGCCGCATGTTCGTGGGGAAGACCTCAGACACGTAGATGTAGACCGAGCTGTAGGCCAGCGTCACGCTCCATTTGCCGATCAGGTAGAGGGGAAGGGACCACCAGTCGGCTGTAGACAGAAAATGCAGGGTTAAATATGCTTCTAATAAGGTAGGTTAAAGAGATGATTTAACTTACGCGACGACGACAAAATTATAAGCTATTTAATTCTGACTATTGCCTAGATAATGTCTCTTTCTAGATCGCAATCTTATTTATGACGAGACTATGCCACTACTGACTTGGTGACGGACGTCACAAAGTAAGTCGTTCCCTGCTTGACTAATTTAGAAAATATTCAAGACTAGCGGGTCCTTGCGGTTTCACCCGCGTGGTACCCGTTCTCGTGGGAATATCGGGATAAAATATAGCCGGCACTCGGGAAGAATGTAGCTTTTTAATGGCCAAAGAATTTTCTAAATCGGTCCAGTCGTTTCGGAGCCTATTCGATGCAAACAAACAAACAAACATACAAACAATCAAATCTTTCCTCTTTATAATATTAGTATAGATAATTAAAAATAAAAACTTGTTTTGTACAAGTAGTTAATATTTCGAAAAAACATTTTAAGTAAATACTTAAATAAAAAAAAACAGTAAACTACCCTATTAAAATAAACTTCTCCGCCCCTAGTCATAACGCTAGAATCCTTCAAACCGCAGATAAATCTAAATAAAAACATAAAATCAGCATAAACTGAATCCTAAACACGTAGGTACGCGTAGCTTTCAAACAGCAGCGTCGCATTCAATGAGTTCGTGGAAACAGCAATTAGCATTCATAATAACATCCTACTAATATTATAAATGTGAAAGTTTGGATGTTTAGATGTTTGGATGTTTGGATGTTTGGATGTTTGTTACTCAATCACGCCAAAACGGCTGAACGGATTCGGCTGAAATTTGGAATATAGATACTTTGAAGCCTGGAGAGGAACATAGGCTACTTTTAATCCCGGAAAAATATCACATTCCCGCGGGATACCGTCGTGTAGTCCACGCGGGCGAAGCCGCGGGCGGAAAGCTAGTCGTCCATATATAAAACAGTGTGTTTATTAATAGATTAAGGATGTCTACATTTTAAATTAATCGCTGGAACAATTTTTGTTCCTTTAAATTGCTATGGAATAGCTGTTAACATTTTGTCATGAATATAAAAAAAATTGCATCGAGGGCTTCGAAAATATACTTAGTTAATTATTTAACTCAATAAAAATAAAATAATAATCATCATAACATATTAAAAAAACTGAAAATTAAGTAGTTAGAAAAAAAGCTCCCGTCTGAGCTGGTTGTGGTTGTGGGACGGGTCGATTTTTTCTAAGTACCTACTTCATTTTAAATTTTTCAATCCTACTTCCTACTAATATTATAAATGTGAAAGTTTAGATGTTTGGATGTTTAGATGTTTGGATGTTTGTTACTCAATCACGCCAAAACGGCTGAACGGATTTGGCTGAAATTTAGGACACAGATACTTTGTAGCCTGGAGAGGAACATAGGCTACTTTTTATCCCGGAAAATATCATATTCCCGCGGGATAACGTTGTGAAGTCCACGCGGGCGAAGCTGCGGGCGGAAAGCTAGTAATATTATAAATGTGAAAGTTTGGATGTTTAGATGTTTGGATGTTTGGATGTTTGGATGTTTGTTACTCAATCACGCCAAAACGGCTGAACGGATTCGGCTGAAATTTGGAATATAGATACTTTGAAGCCTGGAGAGGAACATAGGCTACTTTTAATCCCGGAAAAATATCACATTCCCGCGGGATACCGTCGTGTAGTCCACGCGGGCGAAGCCGCGGGCGGAAAGCTAGTCGTCCATATATAAAACAGTGTGTTTATTAATAGATTAAGGATGTCTACATTTTAAATTAATCGCTGGAACAATTTTTGTTCCTTTAAATTGCTATGGAATAGCTGTTAACATTTTGTCATGAATATAAAAAAAATTGCATCGAGGGCTTCGAAAATATACTTAGTTAATTATTTAACTCAATAAAAATAAAATAATAATCATCATAACATATTAAAAAAACTGAAAATTAAGTAGTTAGAAAAAAAGCTCCCGTCTGAGCTGGTTGTGGTTGTGGGACGGGTCGATTTTTTCTAAGTACCTACTTCATTTTAAATTTTTCAATCCTACTTCCTACTAATATTATAAATGTGAAAGTTTAGATGTTTGGATGTTTAGATGTTTGGATGTTTGTTACTCAATCACGCCAAAACGGCTGAACGGATTTGGCTGAAATTTAGGACACAGATACTTTGTAGCCTGGAGAGGAACATAGGCTACTTTTTATCCCGGAAAATATCATATTCCCGCGGGATAACGTTGTGAAGTCCACGCGGGCGAAGCTGCGGGCGGAAAGCTAGTAATATTATAAATGTGAAAGTTTAGATGTTTGGATGTTTGGATGTTTAGATGTTTGGATGTTTGTTACTCAATCACGCCAAAACGGCTGAACGGATTTGGCTGAAATTTGGGACATAGATACTTTGTAGCCTGGAGAGGAACATAGGCTACTTTTTATCTCGGAAAAATATCATTCCCGCGGGATAACGTCGTGTAGTCCACGCGGGCGAAGCCGCGGGCGGAAAGCTAGTAACTAATAAAAATTTAATTGTGAATGCAAAAAATTAAAATTTTTTATTACATATTTAAAAAAATTACCATACTGACATTGTTTCAGTGTACGGTTTTGGTTTTATCGTCTCTAGCCTCTAGCTAACTTTATTAGGACTACAAAATCTTTATGTACTCATGTCCGTTTTCAAGAGTAAACAACTTGTTTTGTTGATATATTTAAACTGCCGGTCTAGCATGAGCGGCTTATAACGCGCGATATGATATGGTACGGCATGCCGTCTTGCTTACACCTTAGTCGGGTAAGCAAGACAACTTGCCGTACCATATCATATCGCGCGTTATAAGCCGCTCATGCTAGGCCGGCAGAGCATTTTAATAAAATCCATACTATACTAATCTTATAAATGAGAAAGTGTGTTTGATTTTCCGTCTTCACGTCTTAAAACGGAGTGTCTCGACGTGATTTTTGGTAGGGATAGTTTGGAAGCTAGACAGTGAAATAGGCTACCTTTTTATCCCGTAAAAACATCACATTCCCGCGGGATCAAGTCTTGTAGTTCACGCAGGCGGGGCCGCGGGTGGAAGGCTAGTATTTAATATATTTTGTCGAATATTTTAAGGCGAGGATTCCCGACCGAAATAGGCACGCTAACGCTCACTTAAAAATTAAATAAATATAAATTTAAACTTTTGACGGCCGGAATCCCTCGGCTTTTCAATGACGAATTTTTTCGTATATTTTTCATTAACTAAAACCAAGTATACTGCAAGCAATAGGACATTTGGATTACGATTAGACGGATGTTTGGGATTTTATTTGACACAGTTAAATATCACCAATCGAAAAAAAACGGCCGGAAGCACTAGATAAATAACTGTAAAATAACATATATTTTTTCCAAATTTTGAGAACTTGTGGTTTGCGAGTAATCCATAATTTAAAATACCCTATTTTCGGGACTCGGCGCCTTAAACCTTATAATTTTTGGATTTCGATCGAGCCGTCCGCGTCCATGTTATTTAAAGCTGACACTGACACACACTAAAAAGTATCGCAGACGTGCTGCATTGCGTCTGCGTGCGTCCTGATTGGTAATATTTGAACTTGTACGCGTAGGTTCACATCACACCGACATAGCCCGAGAGCCAAACTAATTCACTCTATGGAGACTCAACAATAATTCTATATCAGTAATTTCTTTACATTGAAAATTAGATTATCTAGTTTAATAAATAATTCATTAGTAATCCACCAATATTTATGACAGCGACATAAAAAAAAACAAATACATAGCTTTAAAAAAATCTAAAAAAATAGGCAAAAATGGTATAAGTATTATTCACTTTACATTTGAATACATTTATTATTATCTTTCGTAAAAGTATATAATCCCCCTATATTTGTAAATGAAAAACAAATAAATTTTTAATAAAACTCTCTACGTAAACTCAAATTGGCATTACACCTTATTAAAAATGCTATCACAAACAACCGACTTCTTCTTAAAGTATTAGTTTCCCGTTTTATATCTTTATGGATTTCGACTTTGGTGCTTAGATATGGTGAACATAAACACATGTTAACGATAAAATTGGTGATAGCATATTTGCTGAAAGAATTGCACCATTTTCGGGGTATAACTTTTTTTTTATACCTTCCAATGCGATATTATGTTGGATTCCAAAATATAGTCTCTTAAAATTATATTTTAGAGCCGTTTACAAAAATTTGGCCTGTTATTGAATTTTTTACAAAAATATCGGATAGTTCTTGGGGTAACAGTGTTGCACCGCAATGCGTCTGCGACACCGTCTCGCTGTGAACCTACGCCTAGAAGTTCAAATATTACAAATCATGACGCACGCAGACGCAATGCAGCACATCTGCGATACTTTTTGGTGTTTGGCAGCCTTTATGACATAATTACATACAGTACTTAACTATGGCAAACAAACGCATAGTGGACACGTGGCGATGTTGACACAGACGTGTGGGCGAACAATATTGAAGGTCACTTTGTATACCACCGATATTTTAATGCAAAACTATTATAATTAAGGCGCTACTCGAAAAAAGTATGGACTTTTTGATTTAAAACTATAGGACGGTTACAGTTGTTACAAATCTGGTATTAAGATATATATTTCTTCATACCTTTATCTAGATTCGTATAGTTTAAAAAACACAATTTTATGATTTTGCCTCGACACTTTTTCCTTTCGAAAAGACCTCTAAAAATACGAAAATTCAAGATTATTCTTAAATGGGGTTACTTACACTATTGGAAATAATTAGTGAGCACTAACAATACTTAGGATCGTATAGAAGCATTTTTTTTCATTTTTTTTTTATTCACAACGGGGTAGCACTTAGCCTTCATCACACCTGATGTTAAGTGGTGATAAGGCTGAAGGTGGAAGCGCACTACTCCCGGAATCCTCAATCAATGAGGAACTGGCTATCTTATCTGCCGGAACACAATAATGCTAAATACATCAATGTTACGGCGTCAGACTTAGATAAGACGGTGGTAGCTAGCCAGGCGGACTAAGAACAAGTCCTACCACCAACCAAATCGAATACAATATGTACCCTCACTGGGAATCGAACCCGGGACCTCTGGGTCTGAAATCGGTGGTGTGAACCACTAGACCACAGAGGCGGTTAAATAGCTGTAGTTTTTTAATACAAAGTGATTTTGTGTTTTTTTTGCCTAATCTGCAAAATCGGTCTCGCTCCCGCGCGCGTCGTTTTCTCATTCCTATCTCGCTTCAGCATAATTTTTCCGAGTATCGCCTTAAGGCAACATATTACTTAAAGCAACTTAGTTTTAGAAACAAAACAATATTTATTTAGAAACACCGTGTTATAAATAACCACGAGTACCTGTGCTATCAATGTTGTCGATGATTCATGAACATAATATAAAAGAACTAGCTGACCCGGCAAACGTTGTTTTGCCATATAAACAATTGCTAGAGATACTAATATCACTTTAAAATGAGGTTTGGTGGAAGAGTGAAAATTAAGGGTTAATATGTAAGTAGGTATTCTTTAGTGCCAAATCATATCATCAATCATCAAAATGTGTCGAAAAAAAATACAAAATTTTGGGTTGGGTTAAAACTTTCTTGCATTCACAATAGAGCAGTCGCCCGGATAGTGAAAGGTCGTGGGTTCGAGTCCCATTAGAGCTAGTTGTAAGACGGGTCGTTTTCAATAACAAAAATTGTATTGTGAATGCAAAAAAGTTAAAGTAATTAGTTTACGACCTATTCGCAGACCTAAAAAAAATCATAAAAATAGGTCAAGCCAATTCGGATGACTTTGGTTACAAACACAGTGGCACGAAAATTTTATATTAAGTATTAGAAAAACATAAGTAAGTACCCGTACATTCTCACGCCGCCCGTGTTTAAAGTTACATTGATTGTTTATAGTTTTTTAGTAAAAGCAAACGAGAAATTGTAATTTATTTATTCTAATTTAGACTCATAAGCTATTTATGAGCAGGTAAAATTGAATGTGGAGCACTTAAACTGAAAGAAGGCTCTTTTCGCTCAGCATAGTCGTATACTTATACCAGATATAACAGAAAGTTCAAATTCACTATGAGAATCTGAGTGACATAAACTTTACCGTCACAATATTTTTGTTAGGAAAAAGCTAAAATTATTTTTTCACTTCTCATGCTCGTTAAGTTCGTGTTTATGTTGGGTATAGGCTGCATAAAATCGCTTTTTATACTCTAGTGTATAAAGTAAAATCTTCGTCTAAAGTCTCAGACTAGATAAAGGTTGTCAGGTCACACACGCAATTAAACTTCGTTTAATAAACTTGTTATTTCATTCTGTTTCTTCAATTTTGTACATAATCCATGTTAAATTACTAAATTAATAAAACTAGGCTAAATTAATGAGTTTTCTAAAAAATAGTATTTCAAGAGCATTATGGACTACGATCTATGCTAAAGTCACTGTGCTGCCAATGTCACGTATAAAAAAAAGAAAAAGAATGTCTTCCCGCCAACATGGCGAAGTCTTTATTTTTTCTTTTTTGCAATATTGCTATTTATTTTCCCCCACCTACGCCCCGCGCCGCCCCGCGCGCCGCTCTTTGTGTAATGGCGCGCGGCGCTCGGCAAGTTTCTTACTTGCGTAAATTTCAGTTTAAATTTTTTTGTATTTCTTCTATATTTTTATTTTCTAGGCCGTAAGCTTTTTTGCCGACATAATTACACAAAAACTTTCATCCCCTATTTTTACCCTCTTAGGGTACATTTTTCATACTCAACTCAACTTTGAATGTTGTATTTATTTATATCTAATCAGAAGCTTGAATAATAATTTTCAAGTTTCTAGCCTTCATAATAACTTAATTTCCATACAAACTTTTATCCTCTATTTCAAACTCTCACAGCCTTTTATTCGCATTAAAAAGTAGCCTATGTCCTCTCTCAGGGTCTAGATTATCTCTGTATCAAAATTTATTTGAATCGGTTCAGTAGTTTAGGCGTGATTACACAGAGACAGAGGGAGTTACTTTCGCATATATAATATTATTATAAATATTATAAATTATTACATTATATAGTTATAATTATATAAATATAAATAATGGAAGTATGGATTTTCGTTCGTTTTCAAATTCGATAAATATCGTACTACAAATGCTGACACAATTTCTCATGCTTTATGCTTTGTAATCGAGTTCACGGTTAATGTAAGTACATTTACGATTAAACCTGGATTAATGTTTCAATCTCGCTTTCAACGTAGAAATGTGGTAGGTAGTTACAGTTTTGATGGCAAAGTTCAAGGTAAAAGTTGGGATTGTACACTACAACGAGTATTGGAATTAAATATTTTATGTAGCGTGAATCAACTCTTATTGCGATTTTGTTTAGGACCTAAACTGATTTGCTTCGCTTATTCGTACCACGACAGCTTAATATCAATGACAGCGATTCAGTCACCGTTCAATGACATTTCACAGCCGCTAAGCTGTCAAGTCAACTCTTATTTGACTTACAACTCGGCCAAGCTAACATGACACCTGCAGGTTATACCCGTCCCTCTCACTCTCTGGGCATGACAGAATCGAGTGAAAGAGACGGGTAGAAGAAATAAGGACACAAATCGTTCGGTCATTCACATTTAGCAATTCATTTGCAATCCAGTTTTCAGAAGGTCATAGTACGAAAGAAAGCAATTCATTTTGGGAACCTATTCTGCATCGCGCTATTTTTGAATCGCTGTCTTAAAGTTGATGGTAGGCACCCTCTGTTGGACTCTAATGTTTAAATATTATGAATCCCAAAAAGGTCCCAAAAATAACCGCCTCTGTGGTCTAGTGGTTCACACCACCGATTTCAGACCCAGAGGTCCCGGGTTCGATTCCCAGTGAGGGTACATATTGTATTCGATTTGGTTGGTGGTAGGACTTGTTCTTAGTCCGCCTGGCTAGCTACCACCGTCTTATCTAAGTCTGACGCCGTAACATTGATGTATTTAGCATTATTGTGTTCCGGCAGATAAGATAGCCAGTTCCTCATTGATTGAGGATTCCGGGAGTAGTGCGCTTCCACCTTCAGCCTTATCACCACTTAACATCAGGTGTGATGAAGGCTAAGTGCTACCCCGTTGTGAATAAAAAAAAAATGAAAAAAAATGCTTCTATACGATCCTAAGTATTGTTAGTGCTCACTAATTATTTCCAATAGTGTAAGTAACCCCATTTAAGAATAATCTTGAATTTTCGTATTTTTAGAGGTCTTTTCGAAAGGAAAAAGTGTCGAGGCAAAATCATAAAATTGTGTTTTTTAAACTATACGAATCTAGATAAAGGTATGAAGAAATATATATCTTAATACCAGATTTGTAACAACTGTAACCGTCCTATAGTTTTAAATCAAAAAGTCCATACTTTTTTCGAGTAGCGCCTTAATTATAATAGTTTTGCATTAAAATATCGGTGGTATACAAAGTGACCTTCAATATTGTTCGCCCACACGTCTGTGTCAACATCGCCACGTGTCCACTATGCGTTTGTTTGCCATAGTTAAGTACTGTATGTAATTATGTCATAAAGGCTGCCAAACACCAAAAAGTATCGCAGATGTGCTGCATTGCGTCTGCGTGCGTCATGATTTGTAATATTTGAACTTCTAGGCGTAGGTTCACAGCGAGACGGTGTCGCAGACGCATTGCGGTGCAACACTGTTACCCCAAGAACTATCCGATATTTTTGTAAAAAATTCAATAACAGGCCAAATTTTTGTAAACGGCTCTAAAATATAATTTTAAGAGACTATATTTTGGAATCCAACATAATATCGCATTGGAAGGTATAAAAAAAAAGTTATACCCCGAAAATGGTGCAATTCTTTCAGCAAATATGCTATCACCAATTTTATCGTTAACATGTGTTTATGTTCACCATATCTAAGCACCAAAGTCGAAATCCATAAAGATATAAAACGGGAAACTAATACTTTAAGAAGAAGTCGGTTGTTTGTGATAGCATTTTTAATAAGGTGTAATGCCAATTTGAGTTTACGTAGAGAGTTTTATTAAAAATTTATTTGTTTTTCATTTACAAATATAGGGGGATTATATACTTTTACGAAAGATAATAATAAATGTATTCAAATGTAAAGTGAATAATACTTATACCATTTTTGCCTATTTTTTTAGATTTTTTTAAAGCTATGTATTTGTTTTTTTTTATGTCGCTGTCATAAATATTGGTGGATTACTAATGAATTATTTATTAAACTAGATAATCTAATTTTCAATGTAAAGAAATTACTGATATAGAATTATTGTTGAGTCTCCATAGAGTGAATTAGTTTGGCTCTCGGGCTATGTCGGTGTGATGTGAACCTACGCGTACAAGTTCAAATATTACCAATCAGGACGCACGCAGACGCAATGCAGCACGTCTGCGATACTTTTTAGTGTGTGTCAGTGTCAGCTTTAAATAACATGGACGCGGACGGCTCGATCGAAATCCAAAAATTATAAGGTTTAAGGCGCCGAGTCCCGAAAATAGGGTATTTTAAATTATGGATTACTCGCAAACCACAAGTTCTCAAAATTTGGAAAAAATATATGTTATTTTACAGTTATTTATCTAGTGCTTCCGGCCGAATAATAAATCGATTTAAATTTAATTCAGATAATATATAACTTTTTCTATAATAAATAACAACCGAAGAAATTATTAAAACAAATATTTTTTATTTTTTATTCATTTTAATTTTAATTCGAATAATTTTTTCTTATATTAAATGTTTAATATAAATTATTAAATATTTAATATTTTCTTTCCAATTTCAATATTGGGTGATAAACTTCTATGAAAAAATGCTCAAAAAAAAGAGATAAAAAAAAAAACTCATGCTTTATGCTTTGTAATCGAGTTCACGGTTAATGTAAGTACATTTACGATTAAACCTGGATTAATGTTTCAATCTCGCTTTCAACGTAGAAATGTGGTAGGTAGTTACAGTTTTGATGGCAAAGTTCAAGGTAAAAGTTGGGATTGTACACTACAACGAGTATTGGAATTAAATATTTTATGTAGCGTGAATCAACTCTTATTGCGATTTTGTTTAGGACCTAAACTGATTTGCTTCGCTTATTCGTACCACGACAGCTTAATATCAATGACAGCGATTCAGTCACCGTTCAATGACATTTCACAGCCGCTAAGCTGTCAAGTCAACTCTTATTTGACTTACAACTCGGCCAAGCTAACATGACACCTGCAGGTTATACCCGTCCCTCTCACTCTCTGGGCATGACAGAATCGAGTGAAAGAGACGGGTAGAAGAAATAAGGACACAAATCGTTCGGTCATTCACATTTAGCAATTCATTTGCAATCCAGTTTTCAGAAGGTCATAGTACGAAAGAAAGCAATTCATTTTGGGAACCTATTCTGCATCGCGCTATTTTTGAATCGCTGTCTTAAAGTTGATGGTAGGCACCCTCTGTTGGACTCTAATGTTTAAATATTATGAATCCCAAAAAGGTCCCAAAAATAACCGCCTCTGTGGTCTAGTGGTTCACACCACCGATTTCAAACCCAGAGGTCCCGGGTTCGATTCACAGTGGGGGTACATATTGTGTTCGGTTTGGTTGGTGGTAGGACTTGTTCTTAGTCCGCCTGGCTAGCTACCACCATCTTGTCTAAGTCTGACGCCATAACAATGATGTTTTCAGCATTATTGTGTTCCGGCAGTTAGAGATAAGATAAGCCTGTGATTTTTTTTTTATACACAACGGTGTAGCACTTAGCCTTCAGTGATTGAGGATTCCGGGAGTATTGTGCTTCCACTTTCAGCCTTATCACCACTTAACATCAGGTGTGATGAAGGCTAAGAGCTACCCCGTTGTGAATAAAAAAAAAGAAAAAGTAAAGGTATCTATAGGTACAGAATTTGTATCTATAAGCAACTTAACGATTTGTCTTATAACACGTCTAGCTCTCCACCTGCGATTTTGCATGCATTCACGATGTTTTTCCTTGGAAATGAGACATTTTCCTGGGGTAAAAACTAGACTGACTAACTAACTACTTATACCTATATGCTACGAGTATTTTAGACTTTATTCTATCTCTATGCCAAATGTTATTGAGATCCGTTGAGACGTTTCGGCGTGATTGAGTAGCAAACATTCAAACATGATATCATTTTCGTCATGGAATGTGTTGTCCGTCATGGAAAACGTCTTCTAGTTCAGACGGGCGGGGCGGGCGGAATGCTAGATTACTATAATATTATTATTAACCATTATACCTAAGTCTCTACTTTTGGGGCATAGGCCTTCCTTTTCCTTATGGATGGATAAGGAGAATGGGTAATGACCTACCACCCGGGCCCAATGCAGATTGGTGGTCGCAAACGCAGCCGGGACCAAAACGGCTTAACATGCCTTCCGTAGCACAGAGGAGCTCGAGATAACAAATTTTTAGTCACCCGTCCCCTTACCGACCATTGCGAAAAGCTTAACTTCAACGATAGCAGGCCGAGTGCGATAATAACTGCACCGAGGGCTCTAGGTTACTTTATTAGTAAGATATATTGAAAGTTTACTTTCCATACTCACATCTCGGCAAGAACGCGAACAGCAAACAAGTCACAGCACAAGTTGTGTAAGTCGCGATCAAAGTCCTCTTCCTGCCATACTTGTCCAGCACCAGCACAGCCACAATATATGCAGGGATCTCCACCAGAACTACCAGCATAAAGCTCACATACTTATTATTACTCAACGACACTGAGTTTATCGACAGTCCATAATACACCAGTGAACAAGTCATCCATAGAAAGGAACATATCATCAGTCTTCTCCAAATAATCCCAGAGCGTATAGCTTTAGAGAACTGCGAAAGCTTATCTACTTTTTGGTTCTCAGGCTTTAGAAGAGGATCAGCCAAGCTGTCCAGTTCCAGTTTTCTGGGGTCCATGTTGTTGATTTTGGCAGCTTTTTTGAGAACATCGATGGCTTCACCCCTCCTTCCTTTGCTGAGGAGCCATCTGCCACTTTCATTCATAAACCAGATGTATGTAAATACTATTAGAGAGGGAGTGTAGAGGATGATGACGTAGGTTCTCCAGTTCTCTACGAGCCAGGCTAGTAGCGCGATCAAGACCACTCCAATAACGAAGGTCATGTTGCACATTGCTGATACGATGACCCTCTGTTTTAATCCAACGAGTTCAACAACTGAAACAAATGTTTAGATTAGACATTTATTTTGTACAACTAAAGTCTACCTTGGTATGTTCTTACTCATATTATTGAATTATTTCAGTTAGAGTAAAAAGTTCTTAAGAATTTGGTACTTAATGAATCTTCTTAATCTTAAAAAAGCTCATCAGCCTCCTTATTCACGAACCTTCGGAAACGGAACTATGCATGTATGCACTGTCACTGTCAATCACAACAGAATAGACAAAGACAAAGCATAGAACTCGAATCCGATTCCATTTCCGACTATTCGTGAATCAGGGGCAGTTCAAGTATTCACCAGAATAACCAAGTTTAGGGTTTCTTATCCGTCTTAATATTTTTTTTTGATGAATTAGTTATTGATCAAATAAAATTAATTTGTTGGAGCTCTAGCAAACATTATGAAAAATGCAACACACTTACTAAAAACATAAGCGGACGGATACAGCCCGCCTCCAAAGCCAGCTTCGACGAAATGCAGGATGAGATAAGTAATGTAGCTGTTCGAGAATGCCCTGGAGAAGCCGAACACGAAACTGGCGAGGGTCGCGAAGCCAACCGCCACCTTCCTCCCGTACCGGTCTGATATGGCGCCAGTGAACAACATGGCGAGGAACATGCCGCAGTTGTGGATCGTGCCGACCAGGGTTCTCTTCCAGTCTCTACAAGTACCTAAGTCGAACTGCAAGAAAAAATAAACAACAATAAATCAATTTGGAAACATGATTTTTCAACTTTTATTTTAATGACTTTATAGTTATGGCATAAATTAGTTTTTATCTCTATTCGAGCTCCAAAAGTTTGACTGAAAAGTTAGTATAGTCTGAAGGTCGAATTTTTAAAATTCGATCACCAATTCGCATTACGAATTCGACGTTCATTATACGCTTTACTTTCATTTTTTTTTGTTATAAATTTGACGTAAAAATACTTGTTCTAATCTTATGCGGAGTCAGATTCACTCTCGCGGAGTGGAAGTGAAGTGACGGTGGAATATCCACAGAATTTCACCCTGATTAGTTATTTCGAACGCTTTATTGTATTGCATATTAGATCGACGATGCAAAACTAAGTGTTTTCTAGCAAACTACGCTAATGGCAGGAGCCTCTTATTGAGTATGAAATTTATGAAATCTTACCTCTTTGACCAATGACGCCGAATCTTCATAGACATAGCTCTCGCAAGGTATCTGCCGCTGCGTGAAGTCTTCAGCCACACATTGTATGTCGGTCGTATTGTGCGCCGGCGCATAGCGTTGACATGTATCCAGCCTCTCCAGGTCGTAGTTGAACGGTATGGCGTGCTGGAGCCATACCGTGTTGTTGAATTTACCCTCACAACCTTGGATCTCGCACCTTAAACAAAAGTTTACATTTATGCTTCACAAATAAATTATAGGAAGAAGAAACAAATGAACCATTTTGCGTGATGGCTGATTACGACATAGACTAGGAAATATTGTCTCCGTAGTCTCTCTTTGTCGACCCATCTTGCTGGTGGATTGATATTGTCAAGACCGCGGGGTGCACATGGCTCCGTAGCCACTGGCATAAATTAAGAGAGCCCTATGCTCAGCAGTGGGTTGAGAAAGGCTGATAATCTCTCTGAAAAAGCGAATGGTCCCCATTAGCTTTTTCTCGCCTGATTCATAAACCGTCGGAGACGCTCCTGGGTGCCTACCATCAACTTTAAGACAGCGATTCAAAAATAGCGCGATGCAGAATAGATTCCTAAAATGAATTGCTTTCTTTCGTACTATGACCTTCTAAAAACTGGATCGCAAATGAATTGCTAAATGTGAATGACCGAACGATTTGTGTCTTTATTTCTTCTACCCGTCTCTTTCACTCGATTCTGTCATGCCCGGAGAGTGAGAGGGACGGGTATAACCTGCAGGTGTCATGTTAGCTTGGCCGAGTCATAGGTCAAATAAGAGATCTTGACAGCTTAGCGGCTGTGAAATGTCATTGAATAATCACTGAATTGAAATGTCATTGATATTAAGCTGTCGTGGTACGAATAAGCAAAGCAGATCAGTTTGAGTCCTAAACAAAACCGTAATAAGAGTTGATGGTAGGCACCCTGAAAGCGAAATGTATTCACTGTCTTTGTCACTTAATTACTATAGAGTTGACAAAGACAAAACATAGAAGTCGAATCCAATTCCGTTTCCAATGGTTTGTGAATAAGGGGGCTGATCCGAGCTTTCGATAAAAACAACATCTGCATCAGTAATATGCTATCAAATCTTGGCAACAGCTATCACCAAGCGGTATAAACTTAGGCATTATCGAAGTGATCTCGGAGTTTAATACTGTAATGGAGATTTATTTATAAAATTTAGAGTAGTAGGTATTTGTAAAATTTAGATAAGTAGTAGAGTAGTTTTACTCATCAAAGAATGACTGAATGAATCTTGTGGGAATTTAACGACTAAGTTCATGTGACATACTTCACCCGATCAGACGCATTCTGAAGGAAACCCTATTTTCTTGCAACTTGTTACAGATTTACATGAACACATTAATTGCCGCCGATTTAGGCGCCTAAAAGCAACGCCACTAAGTCTTCAGTTGTTTTGTTTCATACCGGGGCTGCCGCCAGCACTGGATTGGCAACAACTGGCACCACCTACCTGGTCAATGTGAACCGGGTATTACACTACACGGTATTCAGGGCTAGTTAGGTCTCTAATTCAGAATACATTGCTTGTTTTGATTGCATCACTTGCTAAAAAAGAGCTCAAAGAAAGCAATGTATTCTGAATTAGGGCCCTAACTTGCCCTGAATACCATGTAGTGTAATAGCCGCTTAAATCTGTACAAAATGTAAATTTAGTTAGATGCAATTTAATACGACTACGGCTAATACTGTTTTGTATTCGAAAAGTTTGTTTTTCCGAATCCTTCATGTTATACGTATGCAGCATCGATGAGTTACGGCTGACAGATAGCGAATAAAACTCCATCGACGTAAACGCCCACAATATCGATAAATCTAATCGCTCTCATAGATATAGCTGCACCGATAGGAGATGCTACTATAAAGCTAGATTTGCGGTTGTAAAGTAATATTCCGTATGTGTGTTGGTTTGGTTAAACTCGTGATTTTATTGCTAATCTTTTTTTATTTGTTGTTGTTGTTTTGTTGTAAGTTCCATCAAAAGGGTTTGACGAATTAAAAAACATTTTGATGTAAAAAAAAATTAATGAAATTCTTTTTCAAAAGGCCTGAACCATGAAGATTATAACAAAGTGTTAATGAAAACGCAACAAAAAATTCATTTAAAAAGTAGTAAAGTGCGAGTCACATACCTACCTACCTAAGTCTGCGCGCGATCGAAATCGAAAACTAATCTTTTATCAAAAAACCTTAGAATAAAAAAAACAATTAAATCTTTAAATAGCCCCCGGCACAAAAAAGCTTTAAAAAGTAAAAAATAAAATTCTCTCTTGGTCGGGGGACCCCCAAAATAGACCGGTCACCTTTGTCATAACTTAGCCTTATGAAACCTGTCTAGAGGGGTTGACGTCGCGCACTACTGGCAAATATCACTAAAAATATCTATCGTTGACACGAATAGAAGAAGTGGTATTGTTGATTAAAGATGCCAGCGCTCCAGCATGCACACTTCGCTCAAAGTAAGGCTTGATAAGCAGTCAACTATACTAGATATTTTTTCACACAATATTTTAGAGCTACGGATCTTCAAAAAGCGATTGTCATTTACATCGCTCTAATAGCGTTATCGCTCGCATGTGACGTGCACCTGTTAGTTTATTGCACGTCATCCGGCGTCCATATCACACGTCATGCCCAATGCCCATAGCCAATCTGAATATATATTTTTACATTTCCCTAGGTATTTGAGTACTCTACGTATGATATATTTAACAGACAAATTGATATTATATAGATGAATTTCCAGTTATGTGATAATATGTGACGTTGACGGAAATTTCAAGAGAAAATAAAAATAGAAAATTTAGGTATTGCATGTACAACTTTGCAAGAACCTAATTATTATATTATAGTAACTTAGTTATGGGCCGATCACGAAAAAGTGCGGCAGCGGCGCGGCGGGCGAGCTATTTGCGCATCAAGTGGTCAGTACTTTTAATTTACGTGGTTTTCTTCTCAATTGTACTTTTTAAAAAGTAGGCATTTTGCTACTATCAAAGAATATAATACACTTACGCTACTATGTCATTGTGCGATTAAGTCTTATTATGAAGTAGAGAATATGAGATGTGCATTATTTACTACGTAGGTTTCTTGCAATGTAGGTATTGACAGGCGGACAAATACTTTTTGGTGTGTGGCAGAAAAATTCGTTACTTTCGTGACCGGGCCGTGATAGACAAATTCCAAATCCCATACCAAAGATACTTCATTTCATTTTAAATTATCGTATTCGATTTCCAGTTATATTAATACCGAGACCAAGAACAAACCTATTCGTTAGATTGTTTTTTTTTTATCTACAACGGGGTAGCACTTAGCCTTCATCACACCTGCCGGCCTAGCATGAGCGGCTTATAACGCGCGATATGATATGGTACGGCAAGTTGTCTTGCTTACCCCACTAAGGTGTAAGCAAGACGGCATGCCGTACCATATCATATCGTGCGTTATAAGCCGCTCATGCTAGGCCGGCTGATGTGAAGTGGTGATAAGGCTGAAGGTGGAAGCGCACTACTTTCGGAATTCTAAATCACTGAGGAACTGGCTATCTTATCTCTAACTGCCGCATGCCGGAACACAATAATGCTAAAAACAGCATTTTTCTTCTTCATGATCATTCAGCGTTATCGCGTCAGACTTAGATAAGATGGTGGTAGCTAGCCAGGCGGACTAAGAACAAGTCCTACCACTACCACCAACCTAACGGAATTCAATATGTACCCCCACTGGGAATCGAACCCGGGACCTTTTGGTCTGAAATCGGTGGTGTGAACCACTAGACCACAGAGGCGGTTATGCACTAGACCATAGTTCCAATGTGCCATTGGCATTTGACAATCGGTGTTCTGTTTCAATAATTGCGCGAAAATCTAAGAACTAATCAAATTAAGGAGTTAAATTCGACATTAGGATAATCTCTCTGTCGCCTATAAATTTCAACTTTTTGAAACATGTACCTACCTAATGTTGTATGTGGGTAAGTATGAAATTTAGACTAATGAGTACTAATACCTCATCATTACTATTGTTTTCATGACAATCAGCGTCTCGTGGTTTTTAAATAACTATAGTGAAAACCACACATAAATCAGTTTTACCACAATATTTCTGATCACGCACAAATGTGGTGACCATCTACTGTGTTCCACAGTTTATTGAAACGAAGGTTTCTCATGCAAAATTAAGTTACTTAAAAGCTAGGCCTACCTTAACTTAGAGAATACTGTCCGTAATCCAGGGGGGCTGATGTCTGTCTCGCCGGCGCGCGCGCGCCTGGCCAAGATCTTCAGTCAACCCCGATGGGAAACTGTTATAGCTAACACTCTTATAACTACACAATGCCCTAATAGGCAGCTAAAACTTTCCCGGCGCTTTTCAAAGCGAACACACACGGGTCACAGGTGGCGAACTGAGCGCGAGTTGCGCGGACGGTGGTTGGCGGCGCACTAAAAACGAATGAAAAAACACCCGGCCCGAGCGCATCGAGACATTGACAATGACAACTGTCCGCTCGCGGGCGCGGCGTGAACATCCCCCCGTCCCGGACAGTAGCAAACTGTCCGCCAACTCAATCTACGGGCAGGCGAGAGAGGGTAGCGATCGCTCGCTTCAAAACAGAGTCCCCCACCAGGACCTCGGCAAACCTGGGCACACCATCCGACCCCGGATGAAGCTGAACAATGCGTCCTAAACGCCAGCGGAGGGGCGGCAGGTTTGGATCCTTTACCAACACGAGGTCTCCAGTCTTGGGTGGGGTCGTCCTATCCGACCACTTAACGCGTTGCTGCAAAATGTGCAAATACTCCAGATGCCAACGGCGCCAAAAACTCTGCGTAAGCTGCTGGAGCAATTCAAATCGCGAGAGCCGTCCGGAGGGCACTTCGGAATAAGGATATTCCGGCAAGGCGTTAAGCGGTCTGCCAATCAAAAAATGGCCCGGCGTAAGGGCCTCTAAATCATTCGCGTCCGAAGACAACGGACACAACGGACGCGAGTTGAGGACCGCCTCAACCTTACAAAATACGGTCGCGAGTTCCTCAAACGTGAGGACCGTCTCCCCAATAACGCGACGAAGGTGAGTTTTAGCGGCCTTTACAGTTGCTTCAAAAATCCCTCCCCAGTGGGGGCAGGATGGCGGGGAGTACTGCCATCGTACCCCTCTGCGAGAGAGTGTGGATCCGATCTCAAAATTATTCCTATCCAAAAATTCACAAACTTCCTTTAAATACCTATCGGTGCCCTTGAAATTGGTTCCACAATCGGACCTTATTAACGACGGCATTCCGCGGCGAGACACAAAACGATTCAACGTGGCTACAAAGGCTTCTGTGGTGAGGGCACTAACCACCTCCAGGTGGACCGCTTTAGTGGCCAAACAAACAAATACACACAAGTAAGCCTTTTCCGTTCTAGCATTACGAAGCCGCGATGTCTTAACGGTAAATGGCCCCGCAAAATCCATTTCAACTCCTGAGAAGGGCATCGATTCGTTCACTCGATCGGCAGGCAAATCACCCATCTGGGGCTGCATCGTATCGGCGCGCAAACGATAACACGGGAGACAACGAAAAATAACGGATCGGATTATTCTCCGCGCTGACAAAATCCAGAACTCTCGTTGGAGGAGCGCGGTCAAAGCATTACAACCGGCATGAGCATTCTTTACATGTCGGTCTGTAATCAACAGTCTAACTAACGGTCCATCCTTGGGGAGCAACAAAGGGTGGCGTGATCCGTACGGCAGGTTGGCATGTCTGAGCCTACCTCCGACACGCAGCAATCCGGTACTGTCCAAGAAGGGATTCAACCGCACCAAGGGTCCCTTCAACTTGGTCTTACTTGAGCGCAGGGCTTTCAGCTCCGGTTCAAACTCTCGCTGTTGCGTCACTCGCAACCAATGCAACAGAGCGTCTTGCCGCTCTTGTGGGGCGAGGACCGGAGACAACGATTTCTCCTGAGGCTGGCGACAATTTCGCACAAAGCGCCTCATCCAAGCAGTCACGCCGAGCAACTTATCAAGAGAACTGTAGCGGTCTAACAAAAACTCCATCTGCGGAGCCGCCACCGTCTCCACGGCGTGAACACGCATGCCTAGGTCTGGGACTCTGGCCACAGCCGGGGTGGCAGGCCATGAGCGCTCAGGCCGTAACAACCATGATGGACTCCACCATAGGTGGTGGTCCACTAACTCAGGCGCCTCGCAGCCGCGGGAGGCACAATCTGCGGGGTTCAATTCGCCCGGTACGTGGCGCCAAATCAACGGGGCCTTTGAAGTCTGAATTTGTGAGACCCGGTTGGCCACAAAAACCTCAAGGGTGTGGACTGAACTCTTCAGCCAACAAAGGACGACCTGGCTGTCAGACCACGCAAATATCGACCCCAAGTCGACACCGTTTCCCAAGGTGTCGGCAACATGATTGAGTAGCCGTACTAAGAGAGTGGCGCCGGACAACTCCAACTTCGGAATGGTTAGCCTAGTCCGAAGGGGGGCGACCTTACTCTTGGCCGTAACTAAGTGTACGGCGACAACGGCTGCTGCATCCACCGTTCGGATGTAAACGGCTGCCGCGTATCCGCTTTCGGACGCGTCACAAAAGCCGTGCAGGGAGGCTTTAAACTTTCCCGAAGGCAGCATTTGCCTCGGTATACAAACCCGATTGACGTCGGGTAGGGATGACACGAACCTCACCCACTCTCGTAGGAGGCTACCAGAGAGGGGCTCATCCCATGACAATTCCGCAGCCCAGAGCTCCTGTAGGAAGCACTTCATCGAAAACACTACAGGGCTGAGCCAACCGTTCGGATCAAAGGTACGGGCTACAGTGGACAACACCGTGCGTTTAGTCCAGACCTTTGGGTCTGGCAGTTCCAATCTATATGTGAACAAATCCGGGACTGGTCGATACTGGACTCCCAAAACAGACAGCATGTCTGGAGTCTCCGGATTTTCAAAGAGGAGCGGCTCTTGCTGGTGGTCCTTAGGCAAATCTGCCAATAGGTCCGGTGAGTTGGACAGCCACTTCCGCAACTCATAGCCACCAGCCCTCAAGAGCGCAATCAGCTCATCACGTAAGACGAGAGCCTCATCTAAGCTCGAGGCCCCCGTGCAGTTATCGTCGACAAATAAGGCCCCCCCCTCAATAAGAGCAGATGCCCGGGGATAGCGTAGCCGTTCGCGCTCTGCGAGCTCCAAAAGCGAACGGATCGCCACAAAGGGGCTCGACCGCAAACCTTAAGTGTTGGTGTTCAGCTCGTAAGCCAACATCGGATCCTGGGGATCCTCACGCCAAAGGATGAGCTGGTATCGTCTATCCTCCGGGTGAATCACGGTCTGTCTGAACATCATGCGGATATCGGCCACAAAGACGACAGCGTGCCGGCGGAAGTTGGTCAAAACATCACAGACATCGTGATGCAACTTCGGCCCCGCATGCAGACACTGATTCAACGACACTCCGGTTGACGTGGGCGCTGAACCATCAAAGACCACGCGGATCTTCCCATTGGAAGTCTTCAAAACAGCGTGGTGTGGCAGGAAGTAATGTTCCACATTACGCCAGTCCAACTGCGAGATGGACATGTGCCCAAGGTCCAAATACTCCCGCATGAAGTCTATATACTTCTCCTTGAATGCGGGATCCCTGGCCATTCTACGCTCCATGGACAACAATCTCTTCTCGGCCATCGGTCGGGAGCTCCCTAAAGGAGGGCGAGCCGCCAAGAAGGGCAAGCGGGTAATCAAGCGACCCGAGAGGAGGCGCCCAGTGTTGTTCTGGTAGAACAATTCGCACTCCTCGGCTAACGGATCCAACCGCTTGGCAGTGGGGGGTTCCTCCACCTCCCAAAACTTTTGGAGAACGTCGGACAAAGTAGAACCGACAATGGTCTGGCGGTCTACCGACGGGGTCTCTGGTGTCTGTGGTACCTTTCCCATCACCACATGACCCAGCGACGAGGACAAGGCGACAAGATCGGCTGTCTGCAAAACTCGCTTGCTTCCACACAGTACACGACCGAGGACATCCGCACCAATCAACAAGTGTATTGGGCCCGGTCGGTGGAAGGAAGGATCAGCCAAAGCCAGTCCAGACGTCAGCTCAATCGTGGATGGCGGCACTCGCACTTGCGGGAGTGGTCCAACCACCTTATCAAAAACTATCGCCGAAGCACCGATCTTCGGCCTTGGCGTGAAGTGGGGGGAGAAGGAGAACTCAACTTGACCAATCGGATCAGGGATCCGCGAGTCTCCCACCCCCCGTACCGCTTCGTGATGCGGCACAAGCAAAAGACCCAGCTGTCGGACAAGCCACCTGGACATTATGCACCCCTGGGCACCTGAGTCCAAAAGGGCACGCACCGTGACAACATTGCCCTTAGGTCCCCAAACATTCACGGAGGCTGTTGGCAACAGCACAAGCTCCGGAGGGGTGGTTGGGTCCGACAGGGGCGCCATTAAAAATTTTGGGGGGGGTACTTGTCCCCCTCGCGCCTGAGTCGGCGCGCCAAATGTGGGACGCTCGTACCGGGCGAGCGGGTCCCAATCGGGTACATACTGGCCCCGACCAACAGCACTCCTAGGTGCAGGGTAATACCCGTGTGGGGCGTGCCTCGGTACATAGTACCCCAATCGAGGCCTCTCCATTAGGGGGGGGGAGTAGCAAATAGGGCCCGTGCCCATCGCCACCGTGGCGTACTCTTGTGGTACCCCCCTACCCCCGCCCGTGGCGGGGGCGTCTCTCCTATAGTTCCCCCTCTCCGGGGGGGACTGAACGGGGGGGCTAAGCCCCGCCGAATCTCTAGGGGACCGGTTCCGGGCTGCCGGACCCCCGCCCGTGCGCGAGGAATTCGAACCCCGGTCGCTCCCGGCGTCCTTGCGGTCCAAACAAAGGAGGGGGTGATGCCTCCCTCCGCAAAGACGACAATCCTCTGTCTGGGGACACGCCGACTGCATGTGTCCCCCCAAACACCTATAGCACCATTGGCGCTGTCTTGCAACGGCCCTCCGTCCCTCTGGGCGGAGGCCTCTAAATTTGGCACATTCGTGCACCACATGCATATCTCCCCTGCAATACCTGCACCGCTCACTCGGTGCGGGGGGAGGGGACTGCTGGAAGGCAGCATAGCGATTGGTCGGGCGACGGGGCTGTTCCCTCGCCGCCACCATACGACCAACACCTGGAACCGGGGCGGGCTCCAGGTGGTCCGTCACCCTACATTCGTCCTCCAAAAAACGAAGGAGGTCCGCGAAGGGCGGGAGATACGAGGCGCTGTCGCCTCCGTACCTCTGCTCGAAACGCCCCTTCATTTCAGCGGGCAATTTGGCGAGGACTATGTGCAGCAGTACAAAGGACCACTGATCCACCGGCAGGTCCAATCGCCTTAGGGAGTTGACCGCTGACAGTAGCGGGTTCAGCAACTCCCTCCGTAACAGGTGTACCCGCGTGATTCGCGGGAGGGCCAAAATCGTGGCCACGTGGGTGTCCGCCAGTAACCGGACATTCTGGTACCTGCTAACCAGAAGCTGGCGAGCCACCTGGTAGTTGTCGTCACTGATGAGCAGGTGCTGGATTACCGAGCTGGCCTCTCCTCGCAGGGAGGAGCGCAAATAGGCCAACTTCTCACTAGGGGATAAGTCCCGTCGTGAATCCACCAAACTGTCAAACAAATTAATGAAGCCCATCCAGGCTGACAGATCCCCATTAAAAGTGGGAATCTCCAAGGTAGGCAATCGGCCTAGCAACGCCGTCGGGGTAGGTTTGACCTCCCCGCTCAAAACCGGCTCCCCCTTCCGAACAGCCAGGGCCCTCTCAGCCGCCTCCGTGAACTGGTCAGCCAGCTCATAGGCCTGGGCTACATCCTGCTCCAGCTGTTCCGACACGGCATCATCAGCTGGGGGGTTTTCCATATAATACGCGCGACACTCCATGGCGTGGCGCTCCAGGTCTTGCAGCCGAGCTGCCAGCCCGCCATACCGAGCTAGCAACGCGCCTACCCGGTCGGCTCGGTCTATTAATGTGACCGCACAAGCAAGCCAACGCAAAGCTCCTTGGATGCCAGCCCTGGATACGGCGGTCGGATTCGTAGGAGCCATTTATAATCCGTTTAATAAACAAAGCAAACAAAGAAATATAAAAGTGGCAAACATCAACAAAAAAAAACAATAGAAATAGGTCGCGTCACGATAATATAAAACACAATTAAAATTCGGACGACATACACGGACCCTACTATTTTCATAAATTATTAGCAACTTACCAATTTCAAGGGCTAACAATATAACGGTATAAACAAAACGTATAGGATTAACGGTATGGCATAACGGCACGGCCAAGTCAACCTCGCAAATCAACTACTAAACCGTTATCAACAAACGAAAACAAAACTATTTTTAATAATAATACTCGTAATTTAATACTACTAATAATTAAAACTAGTTCCACTTTTTTAACTAGGCAAGCGGACTCGGAACAAACACTAGTATGTGGTACTAATAAACAACACTTTCGAACGAAACTATTCGTCAAATAAATCCGGACACACAAAAAAAATATACACATCTAGGCGAGTAAACTCGTATCAAATCACTAGTATGTGGTACTAATAAACACACTTTCGAACGAACTATTCGTCAAATAAATCCGGACACACAAAAAAAAATATACACATCTAGGCGAGTAAACTCGTATCAAAACACTAGTATGTGACAACAATTATATAAGTGTCTATCTATTATCGGATCCACCAAGTGAGAAACATTCGCTTCGAGAATTTACTAGAACAATTTCTTAGTACTTCAATCGTCTCGGAATACCCTCGAGATTTCAACAAAAAAAAATAATTTTTAGGTACGCTTTTTAGGTACGCTTTTTATTTTTACTATGAAATTTTATGTAGTTAATTTTAATATGAAAATTAATTATATCAACTAAGCTCTGCTACCAAAAATATGATCACGCACAAATGTGGTGACCATCTACTGTGTTCCACAGTTTATTGAAACGAAGGTTCCTCATGCAAAATTAAGTTACTTAAAAGCTAGGCCTACCTTAACTTAGAGAATACTGTCCGTAATCCAGGGGGGCTGATGTCTGTCTCGCCGGCGCGCGCGCGCCTGGCCAAGATCTTCAGTCAACCCCGATGGGAAACTGTTATAGCTAACACTCTTATAACTACACAATGCCCTAATAGGCAGCTAAAACTTTCCCGGCGCTTTTCAAAGCGAACACACACGGGTCACAGGTGGCGAACTGAGCGCGAGTTGCGCGGACGGTGGTTGGCGGCGCACTAAAAACGAATGAAAAAACACCCGGCCCGAGCGCATCGAGACATTGACAATGACAACTGTCCGCTCGCGGGGGCGGCGTGAACAATTTCTATCTGAGTAATACAATCTACGATAACACATTTTAAAATGCTTTAAAATAAATAATACTGCAATATATGTCAATTACGAACGAAACGGTTAGAATGTAGTATATGTAGCACAAATCTATACTGCTGTACCTACTTATGCCCGAGCTTCACCTGCGTCTAATGCTATTAATTAGCGCGCTATTTGATATAATACGCAGGTGTAGCCGGGTCTTAGCGCACTTATCTGATCGCATGCCGTTATTAACGCCGTTAGGCGTCACGCAGGTGAAGCTCCGGCATAATAATAAAAAAGGAAAGATTAGATTTTGTTTGTTTGTTGGTTTGTAATGAATTAATAAACTCAAAAACTACTTAACTGATTTTGAAAATTCTTTAACTTATAGAACTACATTATTTTTTGATTGGCATAAGCTTGATCGAAGGGCATAGGCAATATTTTTCACACAATTCCCACGGGAACGGGAGATACGCGGGGTTAGTAATGTTGATCCAACAAAGATTTTGGTCCCTAATTGAAAAAGCATGCTGAGTAGAAAGAATTGTAACGTTATGTCCTCTTAAATCTACAACCACATACCAATGAACATTAGAGAGTTACCAACATTATTGTCTGCGAAGCAATTAAAAAAGTGGTTGATAGATAAATGTTTTTACTCTGTTAAAGATTATTTTAAATTTAAGACATAACTAATATACTATTTGGACATTACAAATAATAATTAGGTAGATATATAGTAGACATTTACATTAGATTTTATTGATAATTAAAAAAAATAGAATATTGACATTCAAATTTATTATTATTCAAATTATTCATTATTGTCAGTTTTGTAGAATTGAAATTTCTATTACTTACTTAAAATTTCTGCTCGCCAAATGTTTGGTGTAACGTGTAGAAAATATCGTTTTTATTTAAGATCTTTTTGTATACTTACCACGTTATTTGCGGAATAAATGATTTATGATTTGATTGAACTAAACATCAATCGCTAAAAGTGGCGGTATGGTAATGATTTATACCTAAATAGAAATGTAATAACTTTTGATTGGTTTCGCTCGACAAAATACTTCTGGCCGATTGAGAGACTTAACTACTACTACTACATACACATCTATGTATACTAATGTTATAAAGAGAAATTATTTAAATTTTTGTTTGTAACGAATAAACTCAAGAACTACTGGACCAATTTTAAAAATTCTTTCACTAATAGAAAGCTTCATTCTTCCTGAGTCACATAGGCTATTTTTAATCTCGATATTACCACAGAAACAGGTATAAATATTATATATAAATTGACTCACCTGTAAGCTTGTTCCCTCGCTTCAAAAATGAACCCGCACTCAAAGAAGCTACTCAAAAGTATCGGGTACAGGAGCAGCACGAAATTCAGCAGATTGTACCTTCCGTACGGACCAAGGCTCTCTAGCACCGAGTCCAAATTGATTTCTTTCTTCCCCTCCTCCATGCTGGGTCGACTCTGCAAATGGATTGGAAAATTTAAACTGCGTTTCTGCAAGATCGTTAAACTTATTCACGATAGATTGTAAAGCGCTGGCTACAGTAAAAGCCAAGCAAAAATTTGGTTCGCTTTTCATTCGCCCATTTCGGAGCTTTGTAATGTACCTAACTAACGTTTACGTTACGTAGGTACGTGTGATCTGGCGGCGCTTATGAGTAAAATGAAGATCCACACTCGCTAATTTTTAAGCAAGTAGAAGTGTTTTATTTTTTTTCTCACAACTTTTTTTCTGTTTCATTGGATTTGATTACACGACTAATAAATATATTAACATTTCATGCTAGCTTAATTGTAATGAGAAATGTCGGTTGCGAATTTGTGCAAATTTTCTATTGTAATTTTTCTTACCTTTGGGAGAGGAAGAAATTTAGATTATCTGTCCAAATATGGTGGGGTTGTCCAATTAAACCTGTTAACAAAAAATTAATAGTTTAATATAGGTGTTAAATAAACCATAACCAGTAAGTTACACAGTTTTTGTGGATACAGGGAAAAAATGGGGTCATATTTCAATTCTTGTTCGGTGACCATTCGTGATAAGATAAAATGAATCGCTTGTGTTGAAAAATCTTTACTTTTCACGTAAATAAAAATACGTTCACATAAGCTGTCATGTTTAGTTCATTGTGAGTTAATTGTGTACGTATGAGATTCCAGTTTATTCATTCTTTTACAACCGTAAAAGTGACCAAGTGAGTGCTTTGAAAGCATTAGAAATCACAAATCACAGCACAGAAAAGGAATGATTTATTTTTTTATTCACAAACGGGGTTAAGTTAAGTGAAGATAAAGCTGGAGGTGGAAGCGCACTACTCCTGAATACCTCAACACTGAGGAACTGGCTATCTTATATCTAACTGCCGGAACACAAAAATGGTGAAATCATCGATGTTATGGCGTCAGACGTCATGACATAACATACAAATCCTACCAACAACCAAACCGAATACAATATTTCCCAGGGGGTGTACCCCTGGGACTCGAACCCGGGAGGGGCGGGAGGTCTTGGTCTGATACTGGTGGTGGTGTGTATGTATGTACCACTAGACCAAAACAAATCAAATCAAATCAAATATTTATAGATTCACATAGACATAATAAGCATGAAGGTACTTATGAATCGAAAGAAGAAGAAAGAAGAAAGAAAAACAAAGAAGCGGTTTTCTATGAAATCAAGCAAGAGTTTGAACATGAACTCGGCAGTTAAAAGTTATATAAAAACTAGTCTGCGTGGACCCCCGTTTATATTCCCTTAGACGGGGAATATCCAAAAATCCTCTCTTATTGCTCCCCTACACTCCCCAAGGAACATACATGCCCAGCTTCTTGCGCCCAGTAGTTTCGGCTGTGCGTTGTCTATCAGTCAGTCAGTCAGTAACGCAAGAGTTATATTATATATTTTTTTTTTATTTATTCACAACGGGGTAGCACTTAGCCTTCATCACACCTAATGATAAGTGGTGATAAGGCTGAAGGTGGAAGCGCACTACTCCCGGAATCCTCAATAACTGAGGAACTGGCTATCTTATCTCTAACTGCCGGAACACAATAATGCTGAAAACATCATTGTTATGGCGTCAGACTTAGATAAGATGGTGGTAGCTAGCCAGGCGGACTAAGGACAAGTCCTACCACCAACCAAACCGAATACAATATGTACCCCCACTGGGAATCGAACCCGGGACCTCTGGGTCTGAAATCGGTGGTATGAACCACTAGACCACAGAGGCGGTTAAATAGATACTTATAAAATATAGATAGCACTGTGAATGCAACATTTAAATCATGATACCAACTACTAGTCGGTCACATACGAAGTTTTACTTTTAAATGACTGAACTTGAAATTTATTGCCATTTCAGTGGATTGGTATCTTTATCTAGGTAGGTATATATCGTGGTCAGAACATTAAACTGGTCATTCCATGAAATACGACTATTTCATGAAATGGCCAACCATAGCATGAAGTTATCAACTCAATGATCATCACGACACGTGCAATAAGTAACATCCTTTTCACACTGAAGTTATTTTATTCGTAATTGCTTATTAAGCGTTCTAGCACAAATAATCACATGCATTATTTTTCTCGCTTCAGGAAGCAAAATAATAATTTGTCTACCACTAAAGTAATTACTTACATATTTATAAGTCTCTAAAGTCCTACTAATATTATAATTGTGAAAGTGTAGATGTTTCGATTTGGCTGAAATTTGGAACACAGATACTTTGTCTGGAGTCTGGAGAGGAACATAGGCTTTTTATCCCTTTTTAACATCTTGTAGTCCACGCGGGCGAAGCCGCGGGCGGAAAGCAAGTACTTTATAAGTACATTAATAATTAAAATGTTCTCAGTGTGTCCAGGCGATTCATTGTGTCAACACTACATGAATATTAACAAGCTGGTGACAATATACAATAACAATTATATTGTAACACCGATGTTGATGTTGGGAATGTAATAAAATGAATAGATGTGAACATTTCTGTTAGTGCATTGTATGTTAATCAAGATGTGAGAGATAGTTTTGCATGTCTTTTATTGATTTACTGGTTGATACGTGTTATTATTAAATACTAATCTCTAAGTCCTTATACTTCGTATGGAAAGGAAAGAAATCTTCTGATGGATAAACTACTGCTAAGGTACGCTACTACTAATTTATTTTTAATCGGTCCTGACCTGAAAACTTTAGCAGTAGAAAGCTTAAGTTTTTCTGAGTACTTAACCAAGGCCCCCGATTTATCCCGATAAGTATTCCCACGGAAACGGGTACCACATGTACGGATAAAGCCGCAGAGAGCCACGTTACTAGTCCAATATAATTATAATGTTTTAAAAGAAGTTAACGACGAACTATAAGCCTTTCCTATTCAAATTAATACTCTATTTGACTGTCCACATTATTCTCTCTCTCTTTCTCTTTCTCTATATCACATTTTATTTCTGAAGTCTAAAGAAATTCTTAAAAAGTTATTAGAAAGGAGTTTTATTTAAATTTTCATGAGAATCCGGTTTACTCGAAATAAATAAGTGTGAATTTTGTTTATAGTTCACAAAAATATCATTACCTTTTAAAAGATGGGCCACATGATGTTGCCAACATCATACTAAGTCTTATTGTAGTAGATCAACCACGTTGTTTAATGGTGATCCCATCAAAGCTCCGTAAGATTGTTAACGTTTTCTTATCTCTTTATTGGGTCTGAATGAATTAACTCTTTAATTGCAGTTGTCGTAGTAATTGCTTAATTGACCTCTTAATCCTTTAATGACTGTCCCATTGTGCCAGACGGATTAGACAAAGTGTTCAGTGTTCTTTACACGTGCGATTTGTGGATTATTTCGGATATTCCAGTCGCCTGTAAATTTTCTACTAATGTAAGAACGGGCTGTTTTGTTTTCATATATAGTTTTCAAACAGAACTACTTATCTATGTATCCCGAGTGAAAGTCGATTGTCAATCTGCAAGCGCTATTACCGCGTTCGCGTTAGGAATTCTATTCTAGTTCTTATTTTATACAATAAGGTACAATCTTTATGACAAAATTTACTCAAACGCGAAAATGTGCGTTTTTAGTACCTAACTAACACTTAACCTTCCGAAAACGACACTTACCTCGTTCATTATAGTTATGTATTTTGTCTTGTAATACTTATCCTTTCGTCTCAGTTCCAGTTGTGTCGTTAATAAATAAATAATAAATTGCTTAATTGACTTAAATGACCTCTTAATCCTTTGATGACTGTCCCGTTGTGCCAGACGGATTAGACAAAGTGTTCAGTGTTCTTTACACGTGCGATTTATGGATTATTTCCATTATGACTGAGGTGGATGTGTAAAGTGATACGAATGGATAAAATTAGAATAGAGACTAGGAAGTTTGTAGGCATCTGTGATAGAAAATATTATTATTTTTATTCGTTTACAGAAAGGAATCCTTCAGATTTGGTTATTGATGCTAACTTATATAGTGAATAATTGATGGACAGAAAGACTAAAGAGTCTACGGAGGAAGGTAAACTAAAAAAAGATAGAAATAATAATTGTACAATGTCAGGAAGTATGAGGTCACCAACATAGAGGTATAAGTAAAAAGGAAACTAAGTATACGTAACGTATACGTACTCATAAGATAACCAACGAAAGAAAAAATGCTGGCAGTCCAAATTCTTAGAATAAAATTGGTGCTTAGGGCACAACTTTCTTTACTCAGTTATTTCTTGGAATACTGACATTTTATTATAATAGGTATTGCGCTTATTAAAAGTAGTGTACGTAAATAAAAAATGAAAAATGCTCTTAGTAGGTACCTATTTAAAACCATCGTCATTGAGATCATACCCACTCACTTCGATCAACAATAGCATCTAGTTCTAGATACATAGTTGGAGTGACAGATATGGCCTAGCCGCTAGACCATATCTGTCACTCAAACTATATATCTATGTAACTATGTGCCCTAGCGTATACTCCCACTTGAGAGTATAATTATAAGTAGATTATTTTGACAGTGTCAATAATACTAAGGTATTTCTACAACAACATACTAATTTCTTGGGTAATGCAAGATCGTAAAATTCGTAACCTTTTTTCTCCGTTTAAAAAAAAGTCAGTCTGTGCCATTTAAAGTTTTTAGTTCGTGAGCCTTCACCTATACTATTGTCGGTACTATTGTTGATCGAAGCCCACTCAGAAAGATTAGCAAGAAAAGTTTTTAACTATAGAGTACTGGGTGCCTACCATCAACTTTATGACAGCGATTCAAAAATAGCGCGATTCAGAATAGGTTCCTAAAATGAATCGCTTTCTTTCGTACTCTGACCTTCTAAAAACTGGATCGCAAATGAATTGCTAAATTTTAATGACCGAACGATTTGTGTCCTTTTTCTTCTACCCGTCTCTTTCACTCGATTCTGTCATGCCCGGAGAGTGAGAGGGACGGGTATAACCTGCAGGTGACATGTTAAATCGACCGGGTTATAAGTCAAATAAGAGTTTCTGACAGCTTAGCGGCTGTGAAATGTCATTGATCGATCACTGAATCGCTGTCATTGATATTAAGCTGTCGTGGTACGAATAAGCGAAGCAGATCAGTTTAGGTTCCTAAACAAAACCGTAATAAGAGTTGATGGTAAGCACCCTGGTCACTTGTAAGCATTTTGAAAAATTTGGTTATTGCTAAGTAAAAATACCATTTTTCGAATTTCAAATTTCCCTCCACATTTTTTCGAAAGCCAAACTAAATTATCGTGTCTCATTTAAAAATGGATGCATCGAGAACATTTTCGTACGATGATTTTCTACGATTTTAAATTTTAATGTTGTTTTAAAACCTGATGAGTCGTTTGATCGACTTCAAATGGCTTTTATGCATGAAGGACCTTCAAAAGTAACCATCTACCGTTCATCCCTAAAATAAAAAAAAAAACAGTTGAAAGGGATACAGGTTTTTAATCGCCGGAAGACGCGCTATCAGGGTTCGAGAAGGCGAGGTGCCTGCGGCTGACTGGAAAAATTGTTTCGAAAATTGGTTCAGACGCATGAAACTTTGTATAGAGACGGTTGGAGAGTTCTTTGAAAGGATTTAATCAAAATATTTGATCCATAGAAGTTAGTTTTTTAGTTTCTCAGGACTTTCTGAGTGTCCCACGTATTTATAAATATAATTCGACGAACTCCGTGGCCGAGTGGTGTACGCACGCACCGGTTTTTAAGACTACCACAGTTTGGCATAGGAAACAAACAATGTAGGTATGTGATGGTATCCAATATTTATTTATTTTCATTTATTTTTTATTTAATTAAGGTATGTATGAAGGGTCTATTCACACTTATTCACAATACATTATACAACCAGCTTAGCAAGCCATACTCATGATGATGTCACTCGATGTAAATTAGATCGTGTACAACATGTGTCACACAAACGGACCATGTTACAGTATCCAAGACAAATGTAAAGGACGCCATACACGTTCAAACCTGCCGTCAAGCTGACAAGTCTACTTGAAGCATAAAAGTAGGTTCGATACGAGTAGATAATTTTTGCTTCAAGCAGGCTTGATGATATACTTAACGGCAAGATTAACCGTGTATGACGTCCTTTAATTTTGTTCGGGTAAAAACGGTATTTTTTTTAAACATTTTCGCAAACCGCAAATATAACTTTGTCATTCATGAGATGAAATGAAAATCAAAGTTCTTTTTGTCTTTCGTAAAATGATAATGGTTTAATATTTTTGCTAGGTGTAAGTATGTAAAGGGTAGGTTAAGTGGGTACGGAACCCTTCACGGGCGAGTCCGACTCGCACTTGGTCGATTTTTTTACAATAAGTAAGGTACAATCTATTTGTTTTCAATGTTATATATGTAACTCTTTTAACACCATTGGTGCCGTAACTGGAATGCTTTAATAATATTTTTGATTAATTTTTCGAACCGCACCAATAAAATTGGTCCCGTAAATGGAATGCTTTTGTTGCAGTTCGAGTGGTGCGGTAACTGGAATACCTCCTTTAGATTTCTTGCAATTCTACTTTTATTATGATTTATGTGTATGCGAAATATGTAATAACGGATTTTAGTTTGGGAATGATGTTAGGAGCTTTTATGTTACGGAAACGCCTGCAAACGTAACAACGTAGAACTCTACTGAGTTCTTAGAAAAGAGCTGTAGGAATTCGATAAATATCTGAAAAATTCAAAGCCAAAAAGCTGTCGTTAGATAAGGACTTTATAAAAAGAAGTGTAGGTATTTCATTGCAATGTACTTACTTAATTCTTTATAGTTAATTTTATGAAATTTATCAGCCTCTATAATTGACAAAAAAATAAATTAAACGAGGTGATACAGGTTTTTGGAATAGGTGCTAAACTGGCAAAAAAAACTATGCTTTGAATGACAGAACAATGATAGGATGACATTAAGCGTACTTGCCCAATTTTCAAGAAACTACAAAATGACTCAAGTAGCTATAATCGATAAAAACCGAGGCATCTTTTAAAACGATTCGAGATCGATTTACGCGCATCGATGCTTGCTTCCTTCATGTGAGTTGCGGTCGCACAAGGTCGTATTATATCGAATGTCTGCGGTATTTGATGTTTTGCAACTACTGACAATTGTATTATTCAGTTCGTATTTGTTGATTACTTCAGAAAATCAATGATGTAGTACGACAAATTACAGAGACTATGCGGTCTATAATATGTGTCTGTATGTATGTATCTAATTGGTTTTTCTTAAAGAAATACCTTATTCCGGAGGTAAAATCAGAGAAAAAAGTAATTCGAATGTGAAAAGGCAGCTCGAATAAGCTTTAGAACCGCCCAGCCCTGACGCGAAGCCTATTACGCTTGGTGGGAGGGCTGGGCGCGGCGAGGGACAGGCCCTGTGTCTGACTGAGTCCAACATGCCGTGTGGTATACGTAAAGACAGTATTTGCCCTCACTATAAAAATAAACTCGAATAAGCTTGTTCAGCTTTGTAATAATCGACGGGTTTTGGTGCTAGCTATCTACTCGTGATGTAACGAATATTAATTTTTAAGCATTCGCGAATGCGGATGGGAATATCTGCCTCTGATATTCGCAAATGCAAATGTCCCACACAAGATTCAAAACATGTTGAAAGAAAGGCTCAAAACTAAAGAAACTGACACGGATGCCATAAAACAAAATGCACAAAGATCGCAACACATTTCATCACTTGAATTCTAATCAAGACAGGAAGAATAGAGAAAAGGCTCATCTCAAGATGTGTGTGTGTGTGAACAGTGTGTTACTAGATGAAACAGCAAGTTTTATATGTTGCAGCGTATTTTGGAAGTTCAAGAGTCTTTTTGGTTTTAAAAAAAAACCCCAACCGACTTCTGAAGAGTGGATGTTCATTAAAAACTTATCGGCACCAGTAAAACGACCATTAAAAGTTATGTTTTATATATTGTTTCTTGCGTTCATATTCGAAAAATATTCATACAATATTTGCGAATATCAAGAAATAAGCGAATATTTACGGATGGGTATGCGAATATTCGTTACATACATCACTACTAGCTACTAGTTTGTGATACTGTTTCGGATATCGTTTTGTAAGAAAACTCTGAATAGTCTTTGTGCGTCAGTGGACCTAGATAGATAATCATTTATTTACACCAAACATGCACACGACAAAATATGCACAAAGAAAGAAGATAACAATAAAAAAAAACCGCTTTCAAAACAAGAAACTGCAAACAAAAACTGAGTTCCCAAAAAACACGTAAAAATGAAAAATAAACTGAATCATTCAATTCATAGGACGAAAATGCGCGACTTTTTCTTACTAATCTTGGAACTTACTGATCTGTTTGAAGTCGGTGTCAAGACTTAAGTAAGTATACTTAATTTGATAGGTTACAAGTGTTACAACTCACATCACTCACATCACTATTGTGTATATTGTTTCACAAAGTATTTTTTCTTGTTACTTTAGGCTTGACACCGACTTCAAACAGATCAGTAAGTTCCAAGATTAGTTAGAAAAAGTCGCGCATTTTCGTCCTATGAATTGAATGATTCAGTTTATCTTTCATTTTCAAACCACATAATGAGCAAGTGTACCACAAAGTGCAACGATAAAACTGTTGTCCAATGGTGGTCCATATCTAAATTAGAACACCTGACAAGCCGCCTTCCAACTCTTTAACTGTTATGCAGTTTAACCTTCCACTGGCTTCCACCATCAGCTTACCTAAATTACTTGAAAGAATACAACTAAAGGTCTATTCATGCATGTGGTACTTAAAAGCCATGCTCTTACTCCTAAGCGTTAAGGAGTTTTACCTTCCATCATCAGCTCACCTAAAAAACCTGAAATATTACAACTACAAATCTTTACGTATTAACGATATTTAAAAATTTACCCTCCAGCTCCTAACTATTGAAAAGTTGTAAGAGTTGTGTTGAGTTATTTTCATGAGATGATGATTAGCAGATCCAAATACTTGAAAACTTTAAAAATATATAAAACACGTAAAATACCTATGAAACTTGCGAGTTTTCCTCAATTTCCCCAGGATTCCACCATCAGCTCCTAACTTGGTTACAACGGAACCACCTCAGGAGTATACTCTTTCGAATAAAGAAAGAATTATCGAAATTGGTTAATAGTTCCCGAAAATATTGAAGCGTAAAGCAAGAACTGCCAGACGACAACAATGTGTTTTTTCAGGATACTGAAGAAACTTCTGAACCGAGTACTGTAAATTTTTCATGGGACCAAATTGAAACTTTAGTCTGTCTAATAAAAAAAGAATTATCAGAATCGGTTCACAATTGGCGGAGCTATCGTGGAACAAACATAAAAAAAAAACATTCACACGACTTGAGAACCTCCTCCTTTTTTTGAAGTAGGTTAAAAAGAAAAATTAGATAAAATAAAAGGCAATTCATTTAATCTAATTATCATTTAGGGTGTCGTAGGCCCGCATATTCGAACCGTCTTAATAAAAATCATGGCGTCTCTGTCATACCTTTGACCTTTAATGCGAAAGGGCGATGTTTGAGACGCTCATAAAGTTGAGTAAGTAGGGTTTGAGTGTTCGGGCGGTAGCGATGCAAAACGGCGAAAAATTAATTGGTACAATTTACTCATAGAATTTTCAGTTTCCACCCAAAATACTAGGTGACGCAAAAGTACTAGCTTCATATTATAAAATTATAACCTGTGACCTGCCTCTATGGATATTTAAGAGACTAAAGTCGGCCGACTAATCAATCCATAACCCTGAAAGCCGTATTACTTGACCCTGAAGTCAAAACGGTGTGCGCCAATATACAAGAACCATGTCCCGTAAAAATGACGCTATCATTACAAAAATCTTTAAATTTGTAGTTTTCACGTTTTAAAAATATTAGTTTTAATAATATTAGCAAGTAAGCGTTACCAATTTTCGCCTTTTTGCAAGTAGCGTAGTGATATCCAACAATTTGTATTGCTTCGATAAAATTTGATTCCTTGAATCAAAAGCGTAAGTACCTAGATCAATGCAATATAACTCGTATTCCATGACTAAAAAGTAGCAAATTAAATCATCTCCAATAATACATTCGCAGACGTCGTGATCCATTCATTACTGCATTTAGAATCAGCTGTTGTTCTCGTTGCCTCGAATTAGCGATCGATAGTCGTTGCTATCGATAACTATCCTCGTGGGAAACATTGAGAAACGACGGTGAAGTTGAATTGAATAAACCAAACATATACTAAGGTATAAAAGGGGAGAGGAAGGCCAAATACAAGGTGGATGAATTACGTGAAAGATGACATGTTCGAGAAAGGGGGCTGACTGCAGATTTGACGGCCGATAGGTTGACAGCAAGGTCGATGGCAAACCGCCGAGAGATCGAAGCCCAACTCGGTGGACTGATTAAATTCGCTCAACGCTGAATACCAAGCTATACGATGCACTCCACGACAACACGCCAAGGACAAAAATCGATGGAGGGGTATTATCTAAGAAAAAATTCAAACATCGGGGGACTCACGACCCTCGGTAATGAGGAACAAGACGCGAGGAGGAGGAGGGATAAGTAGAAGAAAGGGATATAGGTACTACGCCAATCCCAAATAAATGCCAAAAGGGCAAGAGTATTATGATGATTAAGCTGGAGCTAAATTTGAAAAGTGAAGATCAACTGTATTATTTTACACCTTATCCGTTTAATTAAACCAACCGAGATGACCGTGTGCGAATAGTTGCAGTTGCTAGTAATACAGCTGTTCACAATTAGTTGTCAATGGCATGACCGTATTACCACCAGTTTTGGAATGCTTTTATATTGCTGTAACGTCACTATAAATTTAAACTTCTTAGATTGGATCTACATTCTGATAATACATGCTTTAGTAATCTTTACAATCGTGTACAAATCTAATATGTTCAAAACCTAGTTTCTAGTAGGTTTTTCATAGGAAGTTATTAAATTTTCTGTCAATTTCTCCTTGGTTTCTGCTATTTGCTTTTGATGCAATTCACTGAATAGTTTATTTTTAAATCGCACAATTGTACAGTGGCGGACTAAAAGCCTTTGGCATTTTCTACCAGTCTACCTTACTGTGATGTGGAGACTTTGATGTGGTAGGATGCGCAAGCAGGGTAAACAAGAAAAATAATTCTCGTTAAAATGAAAATACTTTGCAATTACTTGCATAGATTCGACGTGGTTAGTCAGCGAAATACGTTCGTTAACATTGAATTATGTGATTTCTATAGAAAATTGAAGTCCTTTGATTTGTATGCCCCGTGTCGTGTGAACATTTATAGAAGTAACATGTTAAAAACTAAGGGCAAAGATATCATTACCTCATTAGCGCCATATCAATTTGTTGGTTTTGTGTTGATACTTGATAGATATCTACACAAAACAAACATTTTTAATTCATAGCTATCAGTTTCTTTTATCTGTAATCGTGTTGGATTTATACCTCGTACCTGGTACTTAGGTATATATTTGTAAGAAGATAGATACTGCGACTGAGAATAAACTAACAAGTTGTTCGTAGATACTATACATAGGTAGGTAGTTACCACTCAAAGTTATTTGGTTGTACTTAAAGAATTCTGTTTTTACAAAAACAACAACAACTTTATTTGTAGCATATTATTATGATAAACTTAAATCATCGCTTACCTAGTTGATTGCCCTGGATTTGGCCATTTTGATTCATTCTTATCATTATCAGCCATTATAAGTCCCCACTGCTGGGGCACAGGCCGTAAGATGGATAAGGACACGGCATTTTGATTAATAAATATATAATAATTGTATTCGCTTTGATAACCTGGGCAATAAGACACGGCTGATGGTGATAATCATGATAATGAGACTATTACGGAACAATTACTAAATACCTCTGGGTCACCATTGAAAAGAGAAGCACTTTCTCCGTGCTGGGTGCTTGTGCTCGAGGACCTCGGCCCTACTGTTAGATGTTGGAACTTGTATTTATGCTAAGCGGCTGAAAATTTTCGATAGCGTGATTCATGTTTCCATGCAATTCTACAGTCCTGCCTGTCTTGACGTAGGTATGTGTGACGTCAGGCCTGCACGTCGATATTTATTTACATTCGTGCTTTATGCTGATCATCAATTGTTCGATATTCGACGTCTTGCAAAATGTAGCGATGTAAGTACGTCGCTACTCATTTATTAACAAGATTTTTTGTCCGGGCTAAGAACTAATTTTTATTGGTCGTAAGCGTCATGCAAAGCGACCAGTACCATTGCGTATCGATACTGCTTCAAAACACAATCCATTTGATCATTCACAACACTCCCTTATCAGAAAGTCCTTTAACTGCAGCGATAGTGCATCAATGTCTCGGCGACATTGAACTTTACTGAGATTAAAACTCGCGAAGAACCATCCATTGTGCATTATATTGATTCGTTGATACGCGATGTCAATTAGGTCATAGGTTACGATGCGTCAGGAGTTTATCTGAGCGCACTCCGAAGGGACTTTTTATACTTCTGTACAGACTTCAAACTTAAAAGCATCTGATCGGGAGTATTGAAAGACTTTAGAGGAGGTCTATGCCATAAGGCAAACCGAGCTGAGAGCTGATATTTTCCAAAAAAATTCGAAATTATAATGGAATTTTCTGTATAATTAAAGTAATAAGCAATATGGCGCTATACGCAGTGTAACTTTCGGCTTTATGTCTATCCTGTGCTTTTTTTGAAACGTTTAAAATGATAATAGGCCTATTGGTGGAGATTTGTGAATGGCATTGTTTTAAACTACTGATTGTAATAATAATATATATTTGTCTGTAAATCTTCCAAAGAATAAATAAATACCAGAACTAGATTTGTAGGTCTTTAACTCGCTTAATTAAGTGTGCGCAATTACAAAGCTTTCACAAACAATATAAAAAGATTACTTCCTATTCTTATTCTTCCTATTCTTATTCTCTTAAGAATACTTCCTATTCCTATTATATAATTATATGTACATTGTTTTCAGCAAATAAAATAAATTTCATTTCGATTTCATTTCATTTCATTTTATTTCATTTCTTTTCATTTAATTTAATTTAATTTAATTTAATTTAATTTAATTTAATTTCATTTCATTTCATTTCATTTCATTTCATTTCATTTCAATTTCATTTCATTTCATTTCAATTTCATTCCATATTTTAGTAGGCTCATCAGGCATTTTCAGCACGGACCCGACCGTGCTAAAAAGGATGTCTTTAAGGGTTATGTCCTTCTTAAAAGGCTTTCTTTCTGTATCAGAATTTAATTTTAATTAAACTTCTTTCAGTCGATCATTCGTAAAAAACTTAACAGACAGATATACAGACATATAATTTAAAATAAGTATTAACTACAGAACCTTCATCTAAGTATTAATTAATGCCGTTCTTATCTGTTTTTTTATGTCAGACGCTGCGCAACGCATCGTAGACACTACAACATATCACTGAAAATAAGCCCTCCCTGCGCAGACGTATAGGTAGTGCGACAACGTTTTCTGTTCCGGTGGCCAAAAACTGGAACTATAGTGCGTGTCAGATAACTATGCGCGTGATTGAGGAGTATTTGGCGCTATAAAAAAATCCAAAATTTATTGAGGAGTCAAAATTTAAGTTATTTTTTTAATTTAAATTTCTAACCTATCACTTGTTCTACAAACTCTCACCTGTGAAATTTCAACGCAGCCGTATGTCGCGAGACGAGAAGTGGTTTTGACCGATGCCCTTAGTCAAAACCAGTTTTGACTGAAAAAATCAGTCAAACCCGTTTTTGACTAAAGGCATCCGGTCAATACCACTTTTGCCTGATTTTTTAAGTCAAAAGTGGTTTTGACCGGTCATGGGTTTTGACTGTAACATATGCATTTACTTACAAGTTACCGTAATAAATTTTCTTCCAATGGTACTGAGCTGCTACTGCTGCCGGAGACAGCAACTCGGTTCCATGTGATGGTGTGCTGTTGTGCGATTCTCTAAAATTCAATCCACAAACTCGACGTTTCTTTTTCGCTTGACTTTCACTTGTTTGTTATGAATTTGACATAAAGAATCGAAGGCGAACGACGAAGTGACGCTGTAATTTCGTTAGAGAATCGCACCCCTGTGCCGTGTCGGTAACAAAAAGTATCTAGGTTTGCGCAGCGCCTAATGCTGCGGTCACACTATGGGAATACGCCAATAAACATCGGGATTTGCCAAATCCAACACAGTGTAGCCACGTTATCGCGATAATTAAAGCGAAAATTTTACTACGGCATTCACTACTGTACACCGTATGCCTTATGCCGATAGTTCGAGTGGCGATTATCGCGTGAATTTTTGCGATCGAGCGGTCACACTATGGGCGTTTGTGCACTACACTGAATTTTACCGATCCGGAAAAAACGGATGCTTGTATTTTAACAATTAATTATTATAAATAATAGAATTTATTTATTTCGGGTAGTTTAGGGTTTGAAACATTGAAATTACACGAAAAAAATAATTCTTACTATTATAAATGATTAAATTATTAAAATACAAGCATCCGTTTTTTTCCGGATCGGTAAAATTCAGTGTAGTGCACAAACGCCCTATGGCTATAAATTTAAAGCAATAATTCTCGCGACAATTCAAGCGAAGTTGAACATCGCCATATCCCCATAGTGTGGCCTCAGCATGACAGATACGATGCTAAGCTAACTGACCAAAATGACATTGTCACATTCGTGATACATGAAGCGGCACGATAATTTTGTAACTTTTTATCTTCAACAGTAGCGTTTAAAATGGTGGTTAGGTGATAAGCACGTGTTTTTATTGAGAAATTATCAGTTACAAACTGATTAATTATAAATATGGTACTGTGTTGTAATTTTTGATTAACAAATTACGAGTTATTTTTGTGCAGCTGATTATGAGTCGTCCGGCGACTGCGCCCACTTTCTACTGGGCCCATGGGCGCAGTCACCTGTTTGCATTTTTTAAATATATTTTTCCGTCAACTGGGCCCACTTTTGGTATGCACAAAAGATCACCTAAGTTTGAAATTCAATAGTGATAAAGACAATTAATCAACTTTCAGTGTTTATTTTTCAGGACAGCTAAATAATTACTTAAAGGCAATAGCCCTATGTGTTTTGTATTCTTTTTGAAATAGATACCTAAGTTAATAAGATATAACCTGACCCTATTTAAAAATGGTGCCTATTACATGGCCATAAAAATTTATAATCATCTACCTAACTCCTTGAAGGCCCTCCAGGGTAAAAAGTTTGAAAATGCACTGATAAAATTTCTGTATGATAAACCATTTTATAATTTAAATGAATATTTTAATGATTTTTTTTAACTATAAGTATAATGCTAGTGTAATCCTTAATCTAATTCTATAATGCCAATATTTTTATTTATTTCCATTTTATAATTTAAATGAATATTTTAATATTTTTTTTCGACTATAGGTAAGTATAATGCTATTGTATTCCTTCTAATTCTACATAATATAATGCAAATTGTTCACTATATTTCCAATGTTCTCTGTTGTAAATTTGTAGCATTATGTATGTGAATAAATTATTTATGATTTATGATATCAATATAGTATTTAACCCTAATTATAAACTGCCTCGTGTAGGTAAATATGTAGGTACTTACCCATTTTATTATTATTCCCGAAAAATTTATGTGTATTTATCCATGTAAGTATGGAATGGATTGCAATACTTGTGTTGAGTTCGTCGTAAGTTCATATTTTAATTTGAAAGTAACATAAATAAATAATGATAATTTATGACCAATCTAGGAAGCAGATAAAGAAAGAATGTTAACATTCCTAACATTTGTGAGTAAATATATTTTTGTTAGAAATAAAATTGTTTGTTAATATTTTCTAAATTCCGAGGAGAACCATATCAGTAACATTGGTAGGTATATAATAATTAATAAAGGAATAAATAGTAAAGGTACACTTAAAATGCGGGCTCGGCAACAGAACAAAATACTAGCGAACTTTCGAACAAAACACAATAAAGAATCCCTATTCTTTTGTCAAACAAGTCTCAGGTAGATATATAACAATAGTTTTGTTCAAACAAGCAAAGTCCCAAATAAGTAATCGACAAAAAAATTACCTACAAGCAACAATATTGCGTGAGTAAAATTATGGGTAAAAGGGTCACCTCTATTTTGACGTTCAAAAGAGAGGACAATTTTGTACAAAAAGAAAAGAGATTTAATACATTGAAAGTAGGTATTTAAAGTGGTAACGTTATAAACTTAATAGCGTCTTTATCAAACCTCATAAAAATAATAATATTAAAAACATTAAAATTGACTAACTAACTATTAATTAATTTTCCTTTACCTTGTCTGTGGGTAATTAAATTATTATATTTACCCGACTGATAAGTAGGTAATTGTTCGATTAACTGGGCAATTAATAAAATCGTTTAAACTATGACTATTAAATCATAGTAGGTATAAATTATATCCCAAATGCAAATCAAACCCGCCGCGATTAAATAAAATATGGTTTATCAAATTCTAATTAGGTACATACCTATAATACTTAACTTATACTATACCGCGATAACGCGGTGTGAAGTGTGAATGACACCTTAATGAATCATTTGCTTAAGAATGCTTAACCAATCCTACCAAAAACATCCTGTAAAAAACTAGCCAGATGTCGCTGGAGCTGCTTATTTCTCTATAAAAAGTGATGAAATCTCTCAGTAAAGACAAGCCAAATCTAATGTTCTTTACTGGGATTTGTTTATTTTTAGAGTCAGATTTTATGTGACTTGGCTGTTGTTTTTTTTAAGCATACACAATTACGCGATGATGTTGAGCGCAAGTCAACGGCCAAGCCACATAAAATCTTTAAAACAATAATAAAAAAAATCCGGTAAGAAACATTAACGCGGCTTTACTGAGAGATTTCATCACTTTTTATAGAGAAATAAGCAGCTCCAGCGAGATTTGCCTAGTTTTTAGGGTTCCGTAGCCCAAAAACGGAACCCTTATAGATTCACCATCTGTGTCTGTCTGTCTTTCCGTCCGTCCGTATGTCACAGCTACTTTATTCCAAAACTATAAAAACTACACAGTTTAAACTTGGTAGGAAGATGTATTATGTAAACCGCTTTACGATTTTCATACAAAAAAAAATAAAATAAGGGGGCTACATACATTACTACATACATATGTACATGTAACTAAAACTGAATAATATTTTTTGATTTAAACATATTCGTGTGGGTTGTCTTTACAAAATTGTGAAAAATGTAGAAACAATTCATGCTGTAGATCTTAATAAAAACTTTCAACGAAAATTGGTTTGAACGAGATACAGTAAGCACTTTTTAAGATATAACACATTTTCAACAACCGCCAATGTAACTTTGTTATTCATACAAACACGATAAAAAACAAAGTAATATTTTGCTTTTGAAAAATGATAGTGGAATTTTGACTAGTATAGGCAATCGGTACGTTAAGTGGGTACAGAACCCTTCATGGGAGAGTCCAACTCACACTTGGCGAACTTTTTTTACAGGACTTTTTGGTGGGATTTTACTCCTTTTTGCAGAAATCTATAGTTTTTTAAACATTAATAGAAGGGGCTAAACACACTGAACACCTTTTTTTAAGGCGAAATTTCTATATTTCCCTTAGTTTAACCATATTATATACTTTTACTATGGTTTAACTGAGCACTCAAGAGATACTCCTGATTCTCCAGGTCTTCAATTTTTGAATATCATGAGGAGGTCTAACCACACTGAATACATTTTGTGAAGACAGCATGTCAATAACTTTAATAGTTTTGCTGGTTTGTTACAGTTTCTACTCAGGGTCATACCCATGGTCTTCCATGACACTAGTTTTGATAGTTTTTCCTTAATGTGGACACTAAACCCTACTCCTGTACTAAATTTCAGGTCTCTAGGTTTATGGGAAGTACTAGTTCTATTTTGATGGTCAGTGAGTCAGTGAATCAGTGAGTCAGTGTCGTATTAGTAGCACAAACTGCTTTCGTATAACTTCGGAACTAAATGAGCTACAAACTTGAAATTTTGGGGTCCTGGTGTATGCTTATAGTTTACTATATTACGATACAGCGTTATAAACCTATCCTAAGGTGCTCAAATAGACGATTGAAAATACGCTGAAATGGTTCCAGAATATTTTCTTGGTACGGCAGTGTTTGCATCGCGCTCGACTTGGCGGAGGCACTGCGGTGCCCCCAGATACCGGAAAATAAAAATTTGAACTAGAAGTAGGTATCTACCTAAGTGTATTTTTTCATGAAATTTTATAATTTGTCTGAAACAATTACAATAAAATAAAAACGTTTCTCTAATCGTATGCTAAGTTGTTTTAGACATTTACAGTTTAGTTAACACAAAAATACAGTTGTTAATTAAAAATAATGATTCATACTAAATTGATACTAACTTACACGTTTGTTTTTGGTGATCAAGTGCTATTCCGAACTCGTACATCGTACATTGTGAGTTTACTGATTGTTGTAAATGATTCTCGTCTATAATTGTTACTTCCGCGACCTAACGGAACCATGAATAATTTCATTTCAGCATTAATATTTGTTTTAAAAAAAACAGAAAACATTATAAAGCTAAGATTTATGTTTTAAAACTGACGATTTTATAATTTAAAAGGATTTCGCTAGACAGTATAATATATCTTATACATGCACAAAACATATGGAATGTTTGTAATTAACCTCTCGTAATAAATGCGTACCTAATGCTATTGATACAGCGCAGGCGTTAAGAATTTCAACCAGTACAGATTGTATCCACGATTCCATAGAAAACAAAAGCGATTGGAAACCTTTAGCGAACAAAACAATGAGGTTTGCACCGAATTTTCATTGAAAAAAAAAGAAAACAATTGACGTACTCACCCAGACACGCTTCGCTAATTGAATCGGCACACCATGACCTATATTCACAGAAGCACTGAGGTTCTAACCTTACCGTTCACGTGTGCAGTTCGATAGTTAATCACTGTAATACGTTTTTATCATGTATTTGTTATTTGACACGGATTAGCGTTCGTATTTCGATCGTGAGCCGGCCGGCATGCGTGCAACCGGTCCGTATATCGAACGATGTCTACACAAATGTATTTAGTCCTCACTGTGGTGCTGTGTGGTGGCTTGCAACGTCATTTTATCGGTACCACGCGCTTACGCCGGTAACGAAGCCAATAATGTGAGTATCGCTCACGCGGCATACATTTCTTGCGGCGTGAGAGCTAATACCGCAATGTATGCGTTGTGGAATCGTTTATCGTGCATGCAGTAGTTATAAATAGCGTCGGTGGTGAAAGAATGCACCATCTGTCGCTCCGTCTAATGCATTTTGTTCGAGTTCGAGACAGATAGAATGACACACGTGGTCGATTGAAGTTTCATAAATAGCTTCTCTGAAGTTACTAAGGGTAATGACCCAAGGTTAACCGTAAGCGGTGTCTTGCATAAATTTTAATCTTAATCATGTCCTTGACTGTCTCTAAAATGGTGTCAGTCGTTTAAATTTTTTATTCGATTATATGAGGTTTTCAATCACCTGATGTTTATTAATAGAAATATGGCTTCTATTTGATATATTTGAGTCGTCTTTAGACAGGTATACAGACGGTTGATGCTTCATCATTCCTTATCATTTGTCTTATCGGTCGCACCGATCTACGATTCAGCAACGTTGAAGATATTATCTGTGGTTGAAGTCATATTTTGCAATCGCAGTTAAAGGTCGTGTGTTGTCTGTTAGCTTGCCTGTTTGATCTTTGCTGAAATGCAGGTACCTAGGTATTACATTTCAGAAGAACTTTAAAACTTTTTTGTTACCATGTTAAAAAAAATATGAAAATAACTCGTGAATTAAATCACTCAGGCAAGAAATGAGTCACTATGAAGCCGTCACTTAGTAATTGAGAAATGAGATTGCATTGGTACTGATGCAAAGCATAGAGATTATTTTTATGGAACACTAGCTTTCCGCCCGTGGCTTCGCCCGCGTGGACTATACTACACGACGTTATCCCGCGGGAATGTGATATTTTTCCGGAATAAAAAGTAACCTATGTTCCTCTCCATGCTACAAAGTATGTGCGTCCCAAATTTCAGCCAAATCCGTTTAGCCGTTTTGGCGTGATTGAGCAACAAACATCCAAGCATCTAAACATCCTAACAAAACTTTCACATCCTACTAGTCCTACTTCCTACTATCCTACTTAATATTTTAGATGTCAAAGTTTAGATGTTTGGATGTTTAGATGTTTGTTGCTCAATCACGCCAAAGCGGCTGAACGGATTTGGCTAAAATTTGGGTCATAGATAAGTACCTACTTTGTAGCCTTGAGACGAACATAGGCTACTTTTTATCCCGGAAAAATATCACATTCCCGCGGGATAACGTCGTGTAGTCCACGCGGGCGAAGCTGCGGGCGGAAAGCTAGTTTATAAAATTAGTACCTAGGATTAGTAGGACTAGTGGTTACGCACTAGCATTCAGTGGTTTTACCCACGTGGTTCCCCTTTCCTGTGGAAATATCGGGATAAAATAAAACCTATGTTACTCGGGAATAATAAAGCTTTCTACATATAAAAAAATTCTTAAAATCGGACCAGTATACTTTTTGAGTTTATCCATTAGTAGCGGATCCTCGCGGTTTCACCCGGTACCCGTTCCCGTGGGAATATCGGGATAAAATATAGCCTAGGTATGTCACTCTGGAAAAATGTAGCTTTCTAATGGTCAAAGAATTTTCTAAATCGATCCAGTAGTTTCGGAGCCTACTCGATGCAAACAAACAAGCAATCAAATATTTCCTCTTTATAATATTAAGTATAGACAAACAAAAAATCAAATTATTGTTCTCTAGAATATTAGTATAGATTGCAAATAAAACTTTTATGATTTAAAATACCTATATTTTAAGCTTAATTTGTTTTTTTCAGAATAATGATAAAGTAATACGAAATAAACGCAGTTTATTAACTTTCGAAGCCACGCGTCGTCGTCCTACTTTAGCGAGTTTCCACGTAAGGGCGTTTGTGCACTACACTGAATTTTACCGATCCGGCGGTCCGTGTTTTTACGGACCGATATGGCAGCTATGAAAAACATATGTTCGCTTGTGCACTACACTGAATTTTACCGTCCGGAAAAAAACGGATGGTTGTATTTTAATAATATATCACTACATAGTATAAAACAAAGTCGCTTCCCGTCTGTCTGTTCCTATATATACTTAAATCTTTAAAACTACGAAACAGATTTTCATGCGGTTTTCACTTATAGGTAGCGTGGTTCTTCAGGAAGGTTTTAATATATAATTTATGAAAGTTTTGTGTAAATTGGTAGAAATATAACGATAATTGTCGAAAGTGCCGGCAAACTGCAAGCCGTCCGGGAGCTTTCAGCAAAAACACTGCATAATCCTTTCGAGGTTTAAAAAAATAATGCATGTTGGGATATTCCTCTTCTATAGATCTACAAAAAAGTCCGCGATAGCATATTATGTCTATCTTTTAAGGATAGCATATTATAGCCATATTATCTCTTAAAAATGGTTACGAACAATGCGGTAATTTGGAAAGCTATTTAAACGGATACAGTATTAACCCTTATCAATCTAAATACGTTAGTTGCTTTAAGCATTTCATACACATTATTTTACTCTTTTACACCATATAATTTAAATGAATATCTTAGGAGTTATCGCAAATAAATTAACGCACGCCAAAATAAATTCAAGCGCCTTTCTCGAGTAGGCTACCCACCTTCTGCGCCAGTGGTCTCGGGTTCGATTCCCGAACAAGACAAATATTTGTGTGCATGAACATGTCTATTTGTCTTGGTCTGGGTGTTAACTATGTATATTAAGTATGTATTTACAAACAAAAAAGTATTTAAGTATATATTTATCCGTTATCAAGTTTTCCATGATACAGTTTTTTAATGAAATTAAAATGGGCTTAGATAATTGGTGTGAATGTAAGAATTTATTTATTTATTATTATTATTATTATTTCTCACCAATAACACGTAATATATCTAGCACCAAAAATTTGGTTTTTAAAATTTTTGTTTGTCTGTCTGTCTGTCTGTTGTCCGTGTTTCACGCAAAAACTACTGAGGATATTGATTAAACTTTTTTGTTATATAGCTAGCTGTAGACATTCGATAGTAGTTAAAAAGTAATTTTTCATCCTGCCTCAATTAATTGTGATTTCGGTAAAATGACCCTGTCAGGTACATACCTTTCACTGATAAGAGGATGAACCCAAAATTCTTTCTGGCTTCTACGTCTTCGTACATAAAGCAATAAAGCAAGTAATTGCCGACGTTCCAAGGAACTCATTATTCCTCTCGTTTAAAACGCGTCCGTAGAGTGTAGTTTCAAAGAGATCACTGCGCTGCCCCGGCCAGTAAAAAACCGTAAGTGCACAAGCCAATCATCCGTGTTTTTCATGCCACGCCGCCGCCGGTCCGTAAAAAAACGGACCGCCGGATCGGTAAATTTCAGTGTAGTGCACAAACGCCCTAACTCTGCTGCGGCGACAAGTAGCTGGATGTGAAATTTAAGGAAGCTGTAATTTAATGAAAGCAAGTAAAATTGTTTAGTGCGGGTAAAAAAATATATTAAATGAACGTTTGAATTTTTGTTTCCCTATATTCTATTCTACCGAATTCCCTATATTATATTCTAATCTATCGAAAAGGTAGATTAGAATTCTAATAAAATTGTGTTTAGGTTCTTTTTTGCATTCGCAATGCAATTGTTTTCAGTAATTTTTTTACCATTCCACTTATAAACTTTCTTTCACGTTTATAACTTTAACGCCCGAATTCTCGAACGCAAATCATCTTTGGGAGCGTCTCAAACATCATGGCATCTCTTTCATACGTTTGACATTTAAAGTGACAGGGCGATGTTTGAGACGCTCCCAAAGATAAGTAGCGTACGAGTATTCAGGCATAAGCAACATAAATACTGTGTCTGAATAGTTATTAAGTAGTGTTAAAAACGCCCATTAAAAAAATTATAGCAAATATGCTTACCAGCGAAAATACTTCCATGTCTTGACCTGTAGATTATAGGTACCTATGGTACCTTTCAAATTCTTTTTAAACTATAAGAAAACAGGTAGCAGCGTCTCCAGACACCAAATTTGAAAATTTTCCCTTTTTCGTAAATGTAAGAAACCCGAGAAAAATACCTTTCAGGTATTTTTCTCGAACCTTCTGCACCGCACCTACTATTGTAGATTTCGTTCTCAGTTTTGTCGAACCCAATTTTATTATCTCGCACGTTTAGAATAAATAAGAAGCATCTAGAATCGGTTAACTAAGAAAGGGAACATGTCTACTCTTTTCTCATATAGCAACATTTATGGATTTCGATTCTTTATGGCAAGACAGACATAACAGTCAAGAAACGAAATATATAAGTAGGTACCTACAATAGTTTAAAAAGTATAGGGCACAAAATTTTTACATGACGGTAAGAAAAGGAACGTTTTCAATTTTTTGGAATTTATTTGTTTTGTCTCCTGATAAATTTGCGAGCTTTGCTATGACATGTTCCCCTTCTTAATTAACCGATTCGACTTTCCTTCATGTAAACCAAATGTTATATTTAGTTTGCAGATACTTAAGTAGGTAATACAGCAGCACAAACTTTGCATTTGCTTGGTAATGACGACCTCCGTGGTCGAGTGGTGTACGCACCGGTTTCAAGGTGCCGCAATATCTAGAGGTCCCGGGTTTGATCCCCGGTCGGGTAAATATTGAAAACGATTTTTTCAATATTTCCTCGGGTCGTTGTTTCCAATTTCCATAATGCTTAAGCTACTTTGGTATTGGAACAATGTTTGTGATGGTGTACAATATTTATTTATCTATATATATAAAAAAGAGTAAATCACTCACTCACTCATCACGAAATCTCGGAAACTACTGGACCAATGAAGATAAAATTTGCTATGAAAGATACTCTGGTCATGGTCAAAAAAGTCCCCATCTAAGGGATAGAAAAAGGGGGGGGGGGGAGATAGTAAACATACGTAGTTTGGATGTTTGTGGCTAAAATCGGCAATCACACAAAACGGCTGATACAATCGGGATAAATTGCGCTCTGGCCTGCCTTGAGCCAGAGCGCAATTTATCCACATACGGTTCATATGTTTTTTTTAACTCGTGAAAAAGTACGGTTTCCGTGGGATACAGTTTTTTAGCACTTTACTTTGTTCAATGAAGCATGGGCAAAGAATATATATACACTAACGAAGCCATACTAATAAGGAGCATTTTGACTTCTATGATGCGGGCTGAAGGTAAACTTGATCTATAATGTGTTGTCTGATGATGACACTCGACTTACTGCATGGGTCCTATGACAGTTCATTTTCGTGCAAAGAAAAATGTTGTTTCTTGACAAGAAATAAGGTCTAATTTTCTAGCAGAAACTGCATAAAAAATGTGTAATACTGATTTTCTTTAGTTTTATTCCAATAACATAAAGAACTTTTTGCTCTGCACGATTGAGCTGTCATAGGATGCATGCTACAATAAAAAATGTACCTACTTAATGATTTTTTGAATTTTGGTAGTTCACGAGTAGGAGAATGTCCGAATATTATTCATGCGAAAGTAGCTCCTGTCTGTCTGTCTAGCTATCGTTACCTTCTCATGCATAGACCAATGATCTGACTTTCATGAAATTTGGTATATGGAGCAGTGGGTAGCGTGCTCAGCCTGCGAACGCTGAGGTTATGTGACTTTTGGAATGGTCTATCACGGGATGGCTGTTCAAAAATATATGGTGCTTCCGAAGACACGATAAGTCGATGTCGATAAGTCAGTTGGCTGCATTTAGATTGGTTTATAACTGCAATAGGCCCGTGTGGAAGGTCATGGCCAGTTCTCCTTATCCATCTATATGAAGCCCTAGCAGCGGGAACATTAAAATGGATTGATGATGGTGCTGATGAGCCCAGGCTAAGGTTCCACCGCAGGTGGCACGCTTAGTGGCTAGCTAGGAGGCAAGCTTTGTTGTCGTAACACTTCGATACATAGTGGCCATACTGCCTGGCTACAAAGCTCGGTGTATGGTGATCTAAAGTGTCAATCCTACAAATATTATAAATGCGAAAGTTTGTGAGTATGAATGTATGGATGGATGTATGAATGTTTGTTATTCTTTCACGCAAAAACTACTGAACGGATCTGGATGAAATTTGCAACAGAAATAGATTATAGACTGGAATAACACATAGGATACTCTTTATCCCGATATTCCTACGGAAACGGGAACCACGCGGGTAAAACCGCGGGCGGCCGCTAGTTATTTATAATGCGCCGGAGACAAAAAAGGAGAAAAGCTAATGTTTATACTTATTGCTCGAGAGATTTTAAGGCAAATTATTTTAGGTACTATTAAATGTACACTTTTCTTCTATTTGAAAGATTTCTATTGAGATCCCGTTTTTAAATTGCGAATGTAACAAAAAGTTTGTTCATGACTTTAATAATTAGTTTGATAAAGACAAAACAGTAAACGTCAGTGTCAGTGGCAATGTTAATAAGTTTGAAGTTCGATCTTATTGAATTTAATTATTCTCTGTCTGTTAAAATATAAAAAGGTGGGTAATGATGCAATTAGTTCGACTAGACGTCTCTAGTTTTCAGCCGCCTGAAAAACATCAGTCCAGTTATTGATTAAAATTATTATTTTTTAAACAAATTTAAGTAATTGAAAACGCCTACTCAACATTAATAGCAATACTGTGTTACTTCAAGTCAGTTTCAGACTGAAAGCACAGCTAAAAGTTCGTTCACTCCCAATAATTTCTATCGCTTCAAATTAATATTGGAAACTCGATAAATTGAAACACAAGCAGTAAAAAGCAAAAAACTTATATTTTATTTGTACACAGAAAATTGTGAAGCGTATTAAAAAAGTAATAACGCTTTTTATATTAAAAATCTTAGGTGCTTAATTTGTAATTCTCATAATGTTCTTATAATATTTTTTACAAAATATTACTATATTTGTATAGTGTTAAAAAATTACATACAAGCATAAAAAGTTAAGTTACATTATGTAGTTAAACATGTTTGTTGGTCTGTCTAAGTACCTATAGTAGGTACTTTATATAGCGATTCGACTCGACCATATTCGACCAATATAAAACCCAAGACACCCATTAGATCAGCGGCAAAGAATATATACTGTCAGCGGGCCAATCGCCGTAATTCTATGCAGCGCGTCTTCATCGCGTTTGGGTCTTGACGTTTGACTTCGTATTGCCGTAATGACATAACGACGCACACGTCATGCAAACCTATAGTCTTACAATCCTGTCTGATCCGGTGACATCCGTGACAGAGGAACCACTTTCAATACGATATTAGCTGCCAAAATAGACTGTCGTATAAAAACTGCTTCAGTTCCAAAGATTATCACCGGAACAGAAAACGTTGTCGCACTGTCAAAGCCGCGCGTTATCCACGGGGGACCCAGTTAGACGGTCATGCAACAGTCATTCAAAACCATCATTCAAGACTATTAAAACCAATCAAAATGAACCATTCATAACGCTGCCCGATGTTCCTCTTTAACGATTGGTTAGATAGCCTTGCATGATGGCTTTGAATGATGGTTGCAGAACCGTCTCATGTACGCCTAAAGGTCACAGCAGACTTATCAACTCGTAAACGGATCGTAAACGTATCAACTCGAGCGGTTCAGTATTCTTTGTATGGAACCTCCTACTGCCAAGCACACTAATCGGAATCGTAACGTAATCGCCTCGCCTCGGGACCAGCTCACGAAACGCTTTGCGGGTCGCTCAACTTGCTATCCCGCGCTTACCGCTAGTCGTCCACGCGCTCACGTCCGTCCGTACCCGAACTTACGGCTCTACGCACAGTGGTCCGTAAATGAAAATGAACTAACCACATTTAAAAAAATCAGACTGAAATTCCGAGATTTGATCCCATCTCCTCCTTTTTTCGATATGGAACCACTGTGCGGCGAGCTGTAAGCGCGGCGTCGCCTAGCCGTAGCCGAGTCGACGTACCGACGCTGATCCGGTTTGGTTACGTGATTGCGTTGGGTAGACGCCTGGTTGACGGCGAGGCGAAAGGCGATACAGTGTCGATCCCTTTCCGAGTTGATATATCTGCTGTAACCTTAAGGGTGGATATTGTCTAAAGTTAACGTTTATTTTTTGTAATGTACTTGTTGGCACATACGGCTAGCTACTTATATAGTTAGTAGTAATTAACGGATCGACTTAAATACCTTTTTTTACCGACAAAAATACTAGGTCAGCGACTTAGTCGCCAATCTAACCTAATCTAAACCTATTTTCGTCAAAATCTTCGAACCCCTTAGTAATTTTTTGTCGGTCGGTTTATTATATTCCCTTATAAATGAACATAGGTACTTACGTCTTACAAAAATATAATCATGTTAAAAATGTTGGTATTGATTGGTTGTACAATGCGTCGATGCAAAAAATTATGTGCTGACGATGACGATTGTCTGTTTTTGTTTCATAAATTATTTTGTTACTTCTCTAAGATTCGATTCACTATAAAGATGCAAAAATTTTAGAACAATTTTTGTTTTACTTGTGCTCATTGCAACTACAGCAATTTTGACACGCTTTAGTAAATTAAAATACCTACTTAGGTAGGTATATTGAAATAAATGTTAAAAGTTAATCCCTTGAATGGTACTAAACTTAATCCTTTGTACTTTAATATAAAATAGAACAAATTAAGTAAATAGAAGAAAATGCATTCAAATATTCAGTTATTTGGTGATATTTAGTAGTTTTCTTCTGTAGTTTTTTGTTTGTATGCAATAAAGCGTTAATTATTATTCCATGTCTTTTCCACATGTCCATACGAACTGGCATACCTTATTCACCTTTACCTTTATGGTTTATTTTCGACAAAACGTTAATCCAACTGGTGATTTCCAGTGTCATAACTGCTATACATAGGTATAATCCCTTGGGCATACTATTACATTATTCTATCTACATACGTATTTTTAAATGCAAAATCTTCACGATATTAATAATAAACATGATATTGCGATTGCTTCTTCATGCCTCTTCAATTCCGACTTTCCTATTGGAGAGTTGTTCGGCTTCTTCTATCGTGTCGGGCAGCGGCATGTTGATGGTCTCAGGCAGGGTGAAAACCAATACACTGGCCACCAGCGCCAGGGTCCCGAAGAATATGGCTGGAAGGCTCTCGTAGTATAAAGCCTGGCGATGAGAAAGAAATTTGACATTTATACTTAGTTATTGTGTAATTTTTATTATCTGGAATTAATATACTTGTAAATCCTATAGCATCGAGAGGTACCAACGTGGACTCAACCTTGCCCAATGGTGAACACAGTAGATGTACACAGTGCTATAGGACGCTGTGACTCAACCATCGACCACTTACCAACAGTGGCGTCAAAGGTGCCAACGTCGAGCCAACCCTGCCCAACGAGGAGCAGACTGCCAACAGTGACTGCCTGGCACTGGTCGGGAACACTTCAGACACGTAGATGTACACGGTGCTGTATGCCACCGTGATCGAGAACTTCCCGGAGAGGTAGATTACGAGGGACAACCACTTCTCATCTGTGGAGAAAGGGATAGAATGAAAAAATTAACATGATTTACGAGTTTGTAGATGTGAGAAAAAGATTGGTCTCTTCGATTCGAGTATTACAATATCTATCATTGGTTTTTCGAGTTACACTTATTATCTTGTACTAGTGGTTGCTCGCAACTTCGTCGTTTGAATCATTTCAAATTTTAAAGATAAAAGTATGCCAGTACCCTTTTAAAAGGCCTAATCTATCGCTTTCATTAAAATCTGCAGCTTGAAAAGGTGTCAGTCAGATATAGTTGAGACTAATATGAAATCGAACTTTTAATATGCGTATAGATTCGCCCAAAAACAAATTGGATTATAATGTGATACTCAATGTGAATAGCATAGAGAGAATATGCTAAAATATAAAATGAATACTTAACGAAAACTAGAATATGAATGTACTAAAATTGCTTCTGAATACCTAATATAAAACTTTTATATTGCAAAAACTATGAAAAGTTACTCAACCAGATGAGAAAACAAGGACAATAAAGATTAATTTATTTTTATATTTTGTAATAATAAGGGAAACTTCAGTTCAATAACTTTAAAATAAATCTTATATTTACTTCTGTTGCTCTAGAAGTCTAGATTTACAATCCTCGAGATAAAATTATCAAGAATATTAGATCATTATAACTTTCAGCTTCACAAGTTACAATAAGATTACTAGTGCAAATAATAATAATTCATCCATTCTAAAAGTCATCTAGTATGATAAACAAGTTAAAACATAAACCGATGCTGTTTAAACTTAAATAATTTACGTTAATTAGCATCTTCAATCGGAGCGTAATTCAGAAATTTGGAGCATAGAATATTTATTAGTTCAGCGGCTTAATTAATTGCTAACGTTTAAATTTCATGTGCTTTAACACTAAGAGCTTAGGCTTTGATATTTAAATTTAAGAGAGATACCAACCTTTTGGAAGGAAGGAGAGACTTATACATAAACAAGCACTCAGCACGTAGGTGATTATCAACGTCCTTTTTCTCCCGAATTTATCTAACACTAGTAGACACACAAAATTTGCTGGTATCTCCACGAAACCCACCAGCATGAAATTCACATACTTATTTCCAGCTAAAGACACTGAGTTTATAGAAAGTCCATAATACACAAATGTACACGTTATCCACAAGAACGAACACACCACCAAACGTTTTAGTATGATTTTTGATTTTACAGCTTGAGCTAACGTTGATGCAGGCTTTACTTCTACTTCTTTCTCTTCCTTATTTTCTAATGCAACTTTTTCTTCTACCAAAGGTGCCAACAGTTCTTCTGATAATTCAACTTTATTCATTTCAGCAGCACTCCTGAGTATACGGACTGCTTCTTCAGTCTTCCCTTTGCTGATAAGCCATCGAACACTTTCGTTTAAAATCCATAGATATGAGAAAACGAGCAAGGCTGGCGTGTAAACTATACGCAGTAGGTTCCTCCAGTCCTGTAGGGTCCAAGCTAAACCAGATAGTGTCATGAGGCCAAACACGTATACTACGTTTATTATAGTATTCCCGAAAACTCTGCCTTTAGGTCCCACCAGTTCCACAGCTAAAATAAAAAGAAATTATTATGTTAAAAATGATTTCATTCATTTTGTAGAAAAATGTGCAATTTTAAATTAATTAGGCACTCTTAAATTAAAGGTTTAAGAAAAACATTGAAATTGATTTACAATCAAATGTTTAATTATTAGAATTGCACTATGGTTTTCATTATACACCACTAAATTTTAATTAGTACAAAGATTTTTGGGGATGATAGTGTCCATCAATACAAACAATTTTCACAACGAACCCAACCACGGAATCGCGAAAAGAAAAAAAAAGAAAAGAAAAAGCTGTTCCATACAAAAGTACAACATCGACTCTACTAAAATGTATGGAACAGCTGATTTTTTTTCGCGATTCCGTGTTCGGCCCCATAGTAAAAAAATGTTCGTATTAATGGACACTATCATCCCCTAAAATCTTTGTACTAACTCAAATTTAGCGGTGTAGTACTTAAGTTTTTCAGAATTCCAAGAACTTCTCTTTGTAGAGCTACACCTATGATAAGTTTAAAGTTTCTTAAATATTTCTGATATGTTTCTATTATCACAAAATTTGAAAAATGTGTTACCCAAAACAAAGGCCGTGGTATAGGCCCCTGCTCCCAAAGCCGTCTCCAGAAATTCAAACGCCGCAAACATCGTGTACGTCACAGAAAAAGACCTCAGTAAACCGAAGATGCCGTTCAAAAGCGATGCAATTGCTAGGGCGGTCCTCCTCCCGAACCTGTCCGATAGGATTCCGGTGAGGGGCAACGATATGAAGAGACCAGCATTGTGGAGTGTCCCGACTAAGGTTCTCTTCCCATTTTGACAGCCGAGGTGGAACTGGTGAGATTAAAAAAAACAGTTTTATTAAACAATTCTTTTTAAGTGACAAGTACAGCTACTTAAAAATAATTACTTAAACCGTAACTGACGTATCTTTACAAATGAAACAGGTGTTTTTCTTATTTATTTGGTGTTCAAATTTTTCAAAAAGAACTATTTATATTTAGAAACACTTGTTCATATATTTAACAATTTTACAGGTTAGGAATATACCATGACTTTTACATTTATAGTGCTGTAGATCAATTCTCTACAATTAAAATATGATGAACTCGCATATCATTACGCCGTTTCACTTGTTTGTTTTGCATTTGACCTATTGATTCGTGTTCGATTGCGAAGTTTATGTAAAGTGAATATTCCTACAGTACACTTCTGTAGTAGCGTTTAGAATAATTAGATTTTGTTCTTGATTTTATCTTTTTAGCATTTTAAAGGTGCGCTTACGCTGGCAATTTTTTTGGCAATAATTGCTTGGCAACTCTAGTGTATCTGGAAAAATTAAGTGGAGCAATCAGAAAGCAATCACCATAAGTTGCGGCATTTTTCGGGAATATTGCTTCTAATTGCTCCATAATATTCCACATTTCTCAGTATATCGGGAAATCTGTAGTATAACTACGTATATATAACCACGTCTCGTTTTTGCGAGAGAAACAGTCTGGCAGTCTCCATATTTCGTGGTATTGTGTGGCCGTATCTCAGCAACAGGTTGCTACATTTTGCCATCGCCCTAAATTGCTTGATGTGGTCGTGACGTCATAGCCGACGGGTACTGACAGGAATTGAGCAATTTTAGTTGCCTGTGTCAGCGCACCTTAAACTTTATATTCATTATGTCAGTAAACAGATACATTCGGACTGCTAAACGCTATGCTGATATAAAACGATAATATTTTACTTTAAAAAGGCCAACGGTTACAAAACACCACGTGGGCGGCGCGTGCGTTCCCTAACGTGAGCATCGCGTGATATTATCAGTGGCTCAAGTAAATATAAAAAAATTGTAAAGCGATTTACAGAATACTACCATACCAACCTACCAAGATTCAAGTGCGTAGTCTTAATTGTTGTGGAACAAAGTGACTGTGACATACAGATGGACGGACGCACGGACGGAGAGACAGACAAACATGACGAATCTATAAGGGTTCTGTTTTTTCCCATTCGGCTACGGAACCCTAAAACGCGTCTGGTGTTTTGTGTGATACAAACTAGCGGTGGCTTGCGGCTTGGATCGCTTTAATCAAAGAAGTACAAAGCAATGTACAAAAGACTTGCTTCTCACCTTAAAAACATGGTGGTCAAAACAAAGCTTTATTTTGAGTTTATTAGAAACGTTACCAGCGTTTAGGTGTAAATACCATTATAAAATGCGTTTACCACTTTTTTTTTAAATTGAGCTTATTTAGAGGAAAGAAAATAAATAGGTTGGCGGCGCTAGATAGCTCATGTCAGCCCATTAGTCGTGGGCCACACTGGAGCGACCGCGGGGCGCGGAGGCGACCTGCGGATCCGCAGGACGAGCGAACACGTACTATTCCCTCCGCCGCCGGTCGCGCCAACCGCCGGACGCGCCAGTGTGGCCCCTCCCGTTCATCTCAATATAATATATTTGTTTTTCCCGCTCAACGCGGACGCAAGACGCGCCGCTCAAGAGTGGCCCACGACTTAGCGTATTACATACTGACAGTGATTTTAACCAATACCTACCTTACAATTGGATACTATCTTGTTTTAAAAGGAAAAGCGGCAGACAATAATGTGTTGTTGATATCGTAACTACATATACGTAGTTACGATATCAACAACACAATACACGATTAAGATCTTAGCTTGAGTCGATAAAAGAAGATGTCTTATCGCTTATTAACTTTATGGGAATCATTAGTGTGGCAAACATGACACTAATATCAATCAATTTGAAAAAACTGATCTAAACAGTAATAAACGATATAAGGCGCTGTCAAATACTATTTAATTAGTATGGGGCAACTGCATCATATGGAGATCATTGTTGATACTTCTGTTCTTCTGTGTTGAACTAGGTAAACGTTGAAGTATTTTGGAATATTATTAAATTGGACTATGTGGAAAGAAAAATCCACCTTTTGTTGCAAAATTAAATGTCTTAAAGTAAGTGAAGTAGAAATAAAGGTTTTAATAAAACAAAAAACAATAAGGTTGTGAACTAACTCCGTAGGACCAAGACAAGGGATGCTGCAAGTATCCAATAATTCATCAAGCGCAATCATTACCACACATTTACCACAATTAAATACCGTACATAACATAGGGCAGATTTAATATGGCGCAATAAATTACTTGGACGCAATGAACTTGGTTCCCTTAATTGTTCGTCCGGAATCTGCAGAATGCCATATCTCGGAATCAGAGGGCGCATTCCGAACGCTTTCCCGATGACTGGCTCCCACGGGAAGAGGTTTGTTCCCCTTTCATACTCTAATTAATTTCAATTGACGACAAATTTATTGCTTTCGAACAATCATCTTTATTAGATGAATCAATGACCAAAATATTATTTATGATTGTTGAGAAATTGTTTGTGTCAAATTTTTATCGATTTTATGACCAGCTTCTGTTACAGAGTTAGATCTTATTTTCAGTTCAAAATAATAATTCAAAAAATTCAATTTAAAATTTTCTTTATCCAGATTAGGTTCTGATTATAACACTTAGGAAAGTCAAAGAAGCTATGCCATCGGTTCTCATAATCGCTATGTTCACCTCATATGCCGTTTGCTGTGTAGGTGGATATTTGGCAGGCACTTTCCATGACAAGGGTTGCTTCTGACCGTTTTCTCCTTAAAAAGCTATGACCCTCTAGTCTAGTCGACTTTTACGAGTATGACACTCACGAGAGGGAGAGGTGTGGTGCTATTACGGGTCAGAACACACATATAATAGCAAACTATATTACCCTGTTGCTTATTAGAAAAAAAACACAAGACTAGCAGATTCCCGCAACTTGGTTCGCCTGGGCAAAGGATCTGAGACTGGCAATAAGTTCTAGATAATCTTTATCCGTAAGTCTCAGTCCGAAAATGCCTAACATCGACGACAATGTCCAAAATCGTTTCAATATTAGTAATATTTACCACCCATTTAATATTTTGGATTTGGAAAAAAGTTTTAAACAAATCCGCCTGATAGCTACAGAGTTAAGCGTTCTAACAACCAGACTCTTCCACTTAATTACATTAGTTTATTAATAGATATAATATCACTAAATAGGTCAATGATATCTCTGTTACTTACATCGCTGACGATCGAGTAATGTTCAAGATAGTCGTACGATTCACATGGTTCTTCTTTTGTCGTATCAAACTCTTCAATACTGCAAGTAGCATTGTATTTCGAAAAACCCTCTTTTAAAGGATATCTAGTACATTTGGACAAGCCATTTTTTATTGTAGGTATAGCATTTTGGACCCAAAAACTTGTGTTTTCTATGTGAGAGCATTCGCTGATGTGACATCTGTAACAAGTGAAAAATATATTATTGCATTATTATACATCTTTACAGAAGAATTAATTTCAAGGGCAAGTTTAGACACTTCAATAATTAATTGATCACACCTGGGTGCCTACCATCAACTTTAAGACAGCGATTCAAAAATAGCGCGATGTAGAATAGGTTTCTAAAATGAATTATATTCTTTCGTTCTATGACCTTCTAAAAACTGGATCGCAAATGAATTGCTAAATGTGAATGACCGAACGATTTGTGTCCTTATTTCTTCTACCCGTCTCTTTCACTCGATTCTGTCATGCCTGGAGAGTGAGAGGGACGGGTATAACCTGCAGGTGTCATGTTAGCTTGGCCGAGTTATAAGTCAAATAAGAGTTCTTGACAGCTTAGCGTCTGTGAAATGTCATTGAATGATCACTGAATCGTTGTCATTGATATTAAGCTGTCGTGGTACGAATAAGCGAAGCAGATCAGTTTAGGTCCTAAACAAAACCGCAATAAGAGTTGATGGTAGGCACCCTGTCCGCCCGCTTTTTAATGTAAATAAACACACTAAACAGTGATCGATCAACCGCGCGGTTTCCGCGATTTCTGAACTGGCCCTAAAAGTAACTTAATCGTCAATAACATTTGATAATGTAAAGACAGTTTTAAGCAACACCTCTTCATAAACAATAGGACAAAAAAACATTTTTAACATTATATTACAATGCCATTTTCCAGATAACGACGGACTAGTAGGACTAATAGAAGGGTTTCTTGTTGACAACAAAACCCGAAAAAAACAACTTGGTTATGAATATGAAGTTATTTGAAAAAATCGACCCGTCTACAACAACATTGTGAATAAAATATTATATAACTCGTTATTGTATGCCAAGATATAAACAACAGATTTTCTAAAATAATTTTAAAGATATTTCCTTTTAATGATAGAAATAGTAAACACATTTTTAAGTAAACTGACAATGCATAATAATTATATTGATATAGCAAAACGCTACTTGAATAATAGTGTTTATGAAATATAGCAGCACTACACGACACACCAATAGCCAGTACAATGTACATTCGCACGTATATCACGAAGTGCCAACGGTTCAACACCGCCATAACTCAGATCCGAGCTCTGAACATTCGCATATATTTATCATTGCTTACCCAATGCACGGGTATTGTACCATACATGACTATATCGAAGGCTTAAGACGATACTGTGTTGTATGCAAACACAGAAATCCGGATTAAACTAAATTGATTTTGATGACTACTAGACGACCTATTTGGCGCAGTCTATTACTTTGTCTTGACGGTGTTTTCTATCGTTTCGCTAAATTACCAATTCGCTAAATGACTACATAGTCGACAACAAATTAAAGGTAAAATATTTCCTCTTTATAATATTACTAGTATAGATTATAGAATTTATTAACAGTGTTAAAAATGAAATGTAAAAATTCTGATGAAAAGAATAATAATCTTAGTCTACTTAACACCAGTCATCAAGACAAGTCATCGTATTGTAAAGCATCCAACAAGACAAGCCATATGTTTTTATCAACTCTACTAAATAAGCATGAAATATAAAAGCAAATTGTTTTGTTCCTAATAACGTTATACTATAGTTTTACCGTACTTTAGTTTTAAATTATTCTGTCCTTTAACGTTCTTATTTTTACATAACAAAAAAGCATTATTCTAAATTAGTTCGGCCCTTAGTTAACAGAAAAATTCGAAATACTTCTGCGTCTTTTTCAATTTATTTTCAGTAGGTACATAGATAAATTTGGTCAATCAATCATTTGAAAACAATTGCCCTTCATTCATGTGATATATCAGTATATCTGGGTCCTATTGATTTGTAATACGATCGCTTTTACTGTACGTAGCGTTTTCTGATGTTTATATCATGAGTAATATTTGCCAGCTTAGGGTCGAGACTTTCAAAATATAGAGCAATGTTTTGCAAGCAATTTAAAACCGGGGATTAATTTAAAAGTTTCTTTTTTTTTCAAGTAGGTACCTACTGTCATGTGTTAAGTATTTTGCGATTTTAATATAAGTAATAAGTTCCTGATGAAAAAGTTGTGAATTTGGACCGTCGAAAAATGCCGGCCAATTTATTTAATGACGTTATTGTAAATTTATTTTTATACTCAAACAAGTGTGATATTGCTATGATGAATGATAGTGTGTTGCAATATGTAAATCACGGCGTCTCGCACAATGCTCAATGCAAGTCAAAGTGCAAGGGATTAGGCTCATTCTGACAGCGGCTTTTCTCCTATGAATGCACGATGTCTGTCTAGCACAATAGGCTTTACCTTGACTAGCTGCTCAATGATTACGTTTTGTACACTTAAGTTAATACGGTTTGATTCGACATTTTATTGCGGTTTTTGTCTAATATTATAATAACCTATAGAGTCCTTGCTAGAGACGAAGAATTACGGAATAATTTAACTAAATATATGAAAGCATTTTAATCATGAATGTTTAAACATGTGCAAAAGCTGACCAACGTTCGTGACCAACGGCTTCAGGCGTCTTTCATCTAGATAACTTGTATTTGGTTACTCATCCTATAAAACATCATAGTTAATTTGTTTCACTATCGCAGCGAAACGTGCTAGCCTAGCGTGACATTGAGGACTTATTATTTTGTATTGTTCAGTTCTGTTTCTGTTTTAAAATATAAAAATAGTATTGAAATTCAATGTATTTCTATTCACAGTACAGCATAAAACTTGAGTCATTTTCAAAGCACATACATATTCAAATTCAATTATGTAATTAGAAGACAAAAATCTTATTGTTGTTTTCAAAAGATGGTTATTATTTTCGATTTCTTTTCGTTCAATATCGAGGCTGTCGATAAATCTGGAAGAATATTAGGCTTTGATAGGATCGGGTGTAATGTAATTAATATCAGTGGCATAATGCCTGCGTATGATTGATTAGCGGGTTAGGCCAGCTGTAAGTGATAGCATCTCTGTTTGTGTGGAGCAAGTGAAAAGCTGTTCGTCCATTCAATAATATACATTATAGATAATAGACACATTTAAAATCGTAGAAAATTATTGCACGAAAATGTTCTCGATGCATCCATTTTTGAATGAGACACGATAATTTAATTTGGCTCTTGAAAAAATGTGGAAGGAAATTCGAAATTCGAACAATGGTATTATTATAGAAAAATGAAAAATGAAGTATTTAGAAAAAATCGACCCGTCTCACAACCAGCTCCGATGGGGTTTTCCTATAATAAAAATTGCATTGTGAATGCAAAAAACTAAAAATTTAAATAATGGTATTTTTACTTTTAAATAACCGAATTTCAGATTTTAAATTATTTTTCTGCATTCACAATGAGATTCTGTATGAATAGGAAAAATGTGATAGTAAAAAACCACGAGCCCTATAAGTAGCTTTCAGACGGGCAGAAAAAAACTTTTTTTCGCAAAACTTTTTGAGTGGGATATGTGTTTGTGGTAAGTACTTCCATTGTTTCCGATATCCGAATACACTTACGGCCAGAAATAATAACCTATCTACAGATAGGGATAGGTGCGATCCAGATAAGTTACTATGCAACGCTTGATATTAACATAGAATTAACAACAGTTGCCAGGGTGTTGCTAGGTGTTGCCTAGCAACTAATCTGGATATCACCTATCTGTGGATAGGTTATTAATTCTGGCCGTTTGGGCGTCTCCACAAGCGAGAGAATCGCGGCGATGTTTATCGTCGTGCCACGTATTTCTATACACTCTGCTGCATGTGTCTACACTACACACGGCGATGTTATTGCGGCGAGAGAGTGTATAGAAATACGTGGCACGACGATAAACATCGCCGCGATTCTCTCGCTTGTGGAGACGCCCTACGGCCAGAATTAATAACCTATCCACAGGTAGGGATAGGTGCTATCCAGATTAGTTGCTAGGCAACACCTAGCAACACCCTGGCAACTGTCGTTAATTCTATCTTAATATCAAGCGTTGCATAGCAACTAATCTGGATCGCAGACGTCTCGCTCGTGGAGACGGCCCCTTGCTACTAATATTTCGGAATCAGATCAATGTAGGTTCTATGTTATAATGTGAGATATTTATTTACAAAAAATTTACCCAATCTGTAATGGAGTTCCAGAACTTCCAGACTCTACCTACAGCTTTATTATAGTTTCATATGAATTGACTAGACCTTGACCCCTAATGGCTGGTTCCACAACTGTCCGTGAGACCAGTACGGACTGCCTGTGCACGAGAGATATCAATACCAATCCGTATAGACCAACCGGCAACCCGCGTCGCGGTGAGACGATGTTCTAGCTCCATCGACTCATCTGTTTCCGTTTTGGAGCGGCCTATACGGGCCTTCCGGGCAGCTGTGAAACAGCCTTGACAATAATACCTTAATTTTTAAGTTATAAGTAATTTCACCCGCGTGGTACACGTCTCCGGGGGAATATCGGGATCAAATATAGCCTATGTTACTTAGCAAGAATGTCGCTTTCTAATAGTGAAAGAATTTTCAAAATCAGTCCAGTCCACAAAAAGACAAAAATACAACTATATTCTCTTTATAATATATAAGTATATCACATACGTACATTTGTTGGTTTTCACAAAAAAATGATATACAGCTACTTATCTAAACGCTTGTAATCATCCTAGAGTTTTTCTTGAGAACTTTCTCCCTCGCTTGGACCAAAGAAAATAGATATAAAGTCCGAATAACATCCAGCTGTTTGTAATTAAGTGTCTAGCTGATATACGTAGTAAGAAATTGCTCGTCAGTGCAGATGTAACCGAAGGTTTTATTCATCAAATCAAAGCTAAGTTCAGAAATGTAATGTTATGTTAAAGCAGTATTACAATACATTTGTAAAAAAAAAACTTTCGGATCGATGGCTTTCCGAAACTATTAGTTATGCTCTAAGTGTATTTTTTTCCTACATGAGAAAATGATATTATATACTTAGACGACCCTCTTGGCACAGCGGTACAATCCCTACAATACCCCTAAGCTAGTGGTGCAAGGTTTGATCTACACCCGCGACAAACATAAGTACTTTTAAATTCACAACGGGGTAGTAGCAACTTAACCTTCGTCTCAAGATAATGCTGAAGATGGTAGTGCACTCCTAGAATCCTTAACCACTGAGGAACTCCGATCAACAATACTACTACGTGACGCCTCCCTTTAAATAAAAGTAATACAGTTGGTGCCTCCCTCACGAACTAAAACACAACGCAAATATGGTACCGAATGAAAAAGTTAAAAAATATAATAAAAAAAATCTAAAACCCCCGTCACTAAAAACTAAATAAAAACCTCTCTCGGTCGGGGGACCCCAACATACTCGTATATAGTGTATACTACAGTTACCTTTTAGTAGGTACTTCTTTTTTTTGGTCCCCCGACCGAGATAGATTTCTATTTTGTTTTTAATTGTGTCGGGGGCTTTTTTAAATTTACTGAAATTTATTTCATCCTTTTTAAATTAAAAATAATTTAAAAAGTAAAACGCACCGCAATCGGTTAATTAAGTAGTTTTTGAGAACTTTTAAAGTGCCGACTTTGGTATCTGATTGCTGCTGCGCCCCCTGGCGGTCTACCACCATGAAACATAACTAAGATGCTGCTCTAAAATAAAATGCGGAACACAACAATCCTTAAAACATCCTTGTTATGGCGTCATGCTTTACTAATTGTTGATAGCTAGCTGGGCGGACTTAAACTTAACCAAACGGAATACAATATCTATGTATCTCTACTGGGAATCGATCCCGGGACCTCTGGGTCGGGTACCGGTGGTGTGTACCACTAGACCACAGAGGCGATTATGTGATATTCATTTGTGTTTGTTCCGTATTTGGGTGTGATATATCTTTAGTAACTCTTTTGCAAAAAAAACGGCCACTTAATGGTCATTAAAAAAAACTGTCAGTATATTTTACAATAATTTCTGTGTCAAATAGATCAATATTTGCAACTGGCATCACTGACACAAGTGCATAAGCTACTTATTTCGGAATCAGACCAATGTGTGTGATGTTGCTAGATATTTATTTATTTATGTAATCATTATAACTGAGTGAGATAATTTCCAAAATGTAATACGAAGTTTCACGAGGTTCAGAAAAATATTGAATTATGGATAGAGAAGGAAAACATACAGCGGCAAAATGTCAAACATCAAAACGTTTTGGTTCGGAGTAGTGAATAATTTATGTGTAGGTATTTGTTTTGGGAAAGATATCTCACGTTTTGAGAGGGTTTAGTAAAAATTTTATTTTGTAGCTTTCGCGTTGGTCAAACATGAATTATTGAAGCGTAGAGTGTTTCTCAGAACTTTCTTAAATTTAGAAGAGAATTTTTTAAATAGCGGTAGCCGTAGGTTATAGTAATCGAATAGTAAACTATACCGCCATTTAAAAGCTGCCAAAGTGCTGCTGCCAAATATGAAAACCTAAACCCCGAAATTTTAATTAGTACAAGATTTTAGGGGATGATAGTGTGTCCATCAACACGAACGTTTTTTACTATGGGGCCATCCACGAAATCGCGGAAAAAAAATCAGCTGTTCCATACATTTCAGTCGAGTCGATGTTGTATTTTTTTTGTATCTACAACGGTGTAGCACTTAGCCTTCATCACACCTAGAGATGGGCTGCACGGAATCTTTCTGGGAATCTACCCGGTATTTACCCGGGTACTTCCCAAAATGGGAATATACCCGGAAATGTTCCCATACTTATGACGGGTAGATTCGTGAAACTAACTTAGTGAAAAATAAATGAAAAATACTTGCATAAGAGAAGACTTACGTATGTATTACAAGGACAACAAACCTCTGCGAGTGTTTCTATAGTTACTTTTTTAGTTTTAAGTTATAATATCAGATTTTTGCTACAAAAAGTCTGATCTTAAACAAGTAATTTCATTTATTTGTCACTAAGTTAATTTCACGTTTTAGCAAAATGTATGAAAAATCGATTTTTCTATAAAAAAAACAGTAGAAGGAATAGTTGTCGACATTTGGCGTCATAGTAAAAAATGCTTAAATAGACTTCCTCGATGAGGCTGACACATTTTTTTTTGTTTGCCAGCACTTTGGATTTTGGGGCCAACTTTTTATGAAACATGAATGATCTCCTTTCAGTTACTTTATACGAATTCCTAAAATTCATTTTTGGTGCAAGGTACAATATAATAATAATAATAACAAAATATGTATTTATTTTCTCTCACAATAATATGTTTTTAAAGACTATTACAATGCTTATACTATTTACGACATCATTGTGAGAGACTGGTGCCTGATAAAGATTTATTAAAAACCTGAAATTACAGGTCACCAGGTCCCCCCGCTGATAACACAAGTTGACACAGGTAAATATGATAGAATGAACCACACGTAGGTAAACTAATTTTAAACGTCTTACATATTCTCACTACATAGTAAGTATTTAAGTTTAGTATTTTAAGAACAATTCAATTCTTATTTTACATTAGATGCGATAAGAGCACAAGTTATATAGACTGATAAGAGTGTTTGATCTGAGAGTAAATTGTATTTTGTGTTGTGTGTATAGGTATAGGTGTATGAAAGTGCAGACAATGTTGTGTGAGTGTGTGTGCATGTGTGTGTGTATGTGAGCGGGTGGTTGTTGTGAGTGTAATGTGTATGTTGTGTGTTGTAGGGTCGGTCAGAATCATCGTATTATGTAGGCAAGAACATTCAGTATGTTAGGATATTTACGCATTACTTTGGTGTAAGTATATAATAACAACCAAAAAAAAAAAAAATAATAATAATAATAATGGAATAAAAATAGGAATAATAAATTTTCGTTTACGTTAGTAGTAGTGGGAGTAGGATCTGGGTTAAGAAGTGTGTGTAGTTATTTTAGATGGACGGCAATAAGGCACTTTCGGTTTCTTCGTAATTTAACTTTTTAAGATATGAGGTAACAGCTTTTTTACACTGGAATGAAGGAACTTACACTTATAATATACATGTTGAGTAATAAAACATAATACCCATTTAAATTCCCATCGGGTGTATTCAATAGGAACATTCCCGGGAAAATTCCCAATTTGGGAATATACCCGGGTAGAATCCCATCTCTAATCACACCTATGATAAGTGGTGATAAGGCTGAAGGTTTGTATGGAACAGCTGATTTTTATAGTTCCGTAGTCAACAAGGAACCCTTATAGTTTCGCCATGTCCGTCTGTCTGTCCACAGTCTAGCTCATAGACTCTTAGTACTAGAAAGCTGTAATTTGGCATGCATACCTATACATATTGATCACGCTGACAAAGTGGAAAAGTAAAATTTGGAAAAAAAATTTTTTAGGTTACCTACCTCCCCTACACGTGAAGTGGGGATGTAGATAGTGGTATTTTTGCTAGGTGTATGTAATCGGTACGTTAAGAGAGACCCTTCATGGGCGAGTCTGACTCGCACTTGGCCGATTTTTTATTCGAGATTCCGTGGTTGGCCTCGTACTAAAAATTGTTCGTATTGATGGACACTATCATCCCCTACATACTACTACATAAGTAGAGAATTATGCACGCAATCAAAGTGAATCGAAGTGATTTAAACAATTTTTTCAAAGACAGGTATAATTATAATATTGACATAAGGATTTCCTTTCTCAAGTAATGAACCTATGTATCAAGAAAAAACGTTAAAATAAGTTAAGTAGTATTGATTTTTAAATCTAACCTTTAAGTCAAGCAAATATTTCGTTCCATTTTAATTATGCTCATTATTACATTACACGTCACACATACACGTCAAACCTTCATTCATCTTGAGTTAATAACATTACATTTCTATAATGTTTCTATAATGCTCATGTAATTATCAACTTCCAACTCCCGAATAATACGGTTCACTGCCAATAATTAACGTTTTGTTTTCCGTACAAGAGTATTATACAGCTAGTCGTACTGAAACTGGGAATTTCAATTTAGCGCTAGAATGCTACAGATTTGTCGGTGTTAATTAGTTGTGCCGTTATGCGGTTTGACGGAAATGCAATCATGGAATATGGTTTCTTTTCACATAATTCCTAGAATACAAGAGTTCTCTCCACGTAATACAATACGTAGTAAATAAATAGGTTAGAAAAAGTGGACAAGACGCGCACGGATCATTTGTTCAAATCAAAAAACCATCTTATGCCTTTTACTTGATTACGATTTTGAATTTCTGTTAATGGAAATTATCTCGCTTTTTATTCACGATCCAATCGGAGATTTCGCGTCGTGGTTGATTAGTTGTCTATACTAATACTATAAAGAGGAAAAAAAAAATGTTTGTTTGTTTGCATCGAATAGGCTCCGAAACTACTGGACCGATTAAAAAAATTCTTTGACCAGTAGAAAGCTACATTCTTCCCGGGTGTCATAGGCTATATTTTATCCCGATATTCCCACGGGAACGTGTACCACGCGGGTAAAACCGCGAGGATCGATAAAGTGACAACGTCCGCTGCCAGACTGACGATCGACCACCTTTGTCACGGCGCTTGCGCTTCGCAAAGCGTGCTCGCGTCTGTTTGTTCAGTTCAAAGCTTAAAGCGCAAGCCACACCACCAGCTGGCGACTGTGCTGGTCGAGCAGCGAGGTGAGTAGGCTGGAGACGCTAGCCACGTCGCTTGCGGTGTGAACCAAAGTATGACAAATGCAAATAATTTCCCTTAGATTCCACCGTCAGGTCCTAACTTTGTAATAATGTGGTCATATTATTACAAAGTTAGGATCTGATGGTAGAAGTTAGACCTTAGTCACAGTAAATATATATGCTGTGCCTTAGTAGTATACTCTTTCGAATAAAAAAGGAACCATTGACATTGGTCAATACTTCGCGAAGATATTGACGCTTAAAGCAGGAACCACCAGTCGACAACTGTGTGTTTTTTCAGGATTGTGGAAAAACTCCTGAACTGTCTACTGTAAATTTTTCATGGGACCAAATTGAAACTTTGGTTGATCAGATAAAAAAGGATTATCAAAATCGGTACTTAAATTGGCGGAGATATCGTGGAACATACATAAAAATAAAAAAAAAGTCAGACGACTTGAGAACCTCCTCGTTTAGCACTCAGTAAGCCCCTAAACGCTAAAATGCAGCTGCAGGAAAAAGCCTGCAATGTTAAAATGCTAAACGTTACAATGATAGAGCGATCTAAACAAAGCCAAATAAACTCCTTTTCGATCAGCTAACACTTCCAATGAAGTCCTGCGCTTCGGGCAACTTAACACTTTAATAAAACCAGAATTCAACGTTTTCAACCTCACCATGACAAGCTTTGAGATCTACAAAAGCCGTAAAATGGTTTATTATATGGCTCTAAGTTCGCCAGCACTTTCATTGTCCAACAACCACTAGTTTTATGTTCAGTTACAAGGTACTTTACGACATTTGCAGACACAACTAAGTAGTTGGAAATGTTTGCACTAAGGGAACTAGGATTACCTTTAGCACGGGTTAAAGTACGGAAAAGATATTACCTTTAGAACAAGGCACTTTAATTTAACAGTAAATGCGACCTTACTGTGCACGTAATAAGGGTTGATTTAGTAGCACAAGTGTTAAGATTGTACTGACTACTACTGACTGCAACTTGCTATACCGTAACATGTCAAAGGTAACGACAAACTTGTGTTGCCACATAACAGATGTCCTATAAATATGTAGAAAGTAAATAAGCTTTTTAAAGCATTATAAATAGAATAATAATAAGCATCCTCTTTACGGCCACACTCCTCATTAACTCGACTTAAAAGCCGCCACAGCTTTAGGCTGACATAAGACGGACTTTACCACAGCAACCGCACGTAGTCGATATATTCAGCTGCATGCAGATTGCAGTTTCACGTTCGACTTCGTTCAGTCACAGTAAATATATATGCTATATAAGCTAAAGTTCAGTCGTGGCTTCAACTTGACGCGGTCGACTGCGGTTACGTAGTGTCGACGCACGCTGTTCATCACGCCTTTATGCAGTTAATATCAATTATATACGACTGCAGCCGACCGAGTTAAGTTGATATCATGACCGATGGAAGTCGAACGTACAACTGCATGCAGTTGAATATAGCGACTGCGCGCGGTTGCTGATGCGACTTCGCACGGAATGTTTGGTGCAGTCAGTCTGATTTTTTTAAAATTAAAGTTATTAAAAATTTATTTCACGGAAACAATTACAATTTATAATACATTGCCTCGCAAAACGTTATAGGTAATAGGTTTGTCTGCGAGTTTAGCCTTATTGCCTCCACAAAAGCTCTGTCAACAAAATCTAGCGACGCAAGGGTCAGGGTATGGCAGAATAAACATATGCCCTCGCCTGGATTTGTTGCACCAGCAGAAGAGCTTCCCGCCGGTCATGACCTTCCATGGCTCACATGGAAATCCTAAACCGACTCCGGACTCAAATGGACCGCTCGCTGTGAGCGTAACAGATTCAGATGGGGTTATGCTGATGAATTCCAGGTGTCGTGTAACAAGTGCGGTGCCGCAGAGCAGACTATGCGGACTATATGCTCTCTTACCACCAGGCCCTACATGCGTGTAACATTTACGAGTTCATGGCGGCCTCTGATGCGGCAATTGAGCTGGCTGCGCACTGCTGGGCCAATCATATTTAATTTAAAAACTAACGACTAGTAATTTTAACCTCGAATCCAGTATGAAATTAATATATATTTGTCGGAGATATTCATTGGAATTATGAGATATTGGAGCTATTCCGTGGGTAATACAAGCAGCGCCACCTTTCGGTGGATTGGTAAGTTGTTGAAGTTGCCAGTTTGAATAATGTAATAAGATTAGTAACGCCATCTGTTGTGGCTGTTAGCGAACTTTCCCTGAGTCAGTAGTTCGAGTGAGTAGTCTGTGGCAGCGTGTCTATGCGACCTGTCAATACCGGTTGACGTCTGTCAGTGAGACAGTGAGTGTTAATCTGGTGAAAAGCTATCATTCTATTCTTGGAGCTCGACCGCGCCGGACGTGCGCACTGATTCATTTAACCACGTACAAAATGGCGGACGGAGATGAAATTGTACAACGAAATCCATTTTCATCTGCGCCATTATTATTAGTTTGGTATATAATAAAGGAAAACTAAAAAAATATAGGTCATGATTAATTTTCCTTTTTACATGGTATTGTACGGATTTTATTTGTTAAGACAAAAATGTTCAGGCAGCTTTTGCTTTCTGATATCGGTGAAAAAAGAAGTAAACTCCATACATCAACAACCTTGCACGAGGTAGGTATGTTTCAATAATGAACTTGTGTTATGTATTTCAATGAGCGTAAACATATAGGTATAATACATGTATTCTTTGGTCGCTCAATTTATTATATTTCTAATTGTCTTACTAATGAATAAATAAATAAATATTGGACACCATCACTTATATTAGAATGTCTAATGTACAATTCCCATGTAATATAAGGGGCCATGCTATCAGGTGGAGGAATAACCTGCGAAAGATGACAGGCGGGGGCTAGCTGCGAAGAGCTGAAGACTGAGGTAAGTGGCTTGAATTAGGAGAGGCCTATGTACAGCAGTGGACGAATACGTGAAGATGATGCATCGTATACATTGTTCCAATACTAAACTTTACTGGTTGCTCAGTATCCTGATACTGACATATTTTGCATTTCGGTTTATAAATTTGTTAGATGTGTTATTGGTTTTGTAGAATTAAGTTAACTGTAAGTATCTATCAATGTATTGATTGACCTACTGCACGCTTTGGTGCAAAACTGTAAGTGCAGTAGGTAATTTAACTTAAAATAAAATAAATAAAGATTTGTTTGAGCACTAGTGTTATAAAAACATCCATACTAAGATTATAAAGAGAAAAGGTTTATTTTTTTGTTTGTAACGAATTAAATAGACTCAAAAACTACTAAACCGATTTTAAAAACCCTTTCATTCACCATCAGAAAGCTACATTCTTCCCGAGTGACATAGGCTATACTTCATCCAGATGTTTCCACGGGAACGGGTACCACTCGGGTTAAACCGCGTGAAGTACTTAGTACAATATTGGAATATATTAAATACTGGACATCATCACATAAATTGTTCCAATACTAAGGTGTAGTAGCTATTATGGAAATTGGAAACAACGACGGGTACTACCACACACACCCAAACCCGAGGAAATATTGAAAAGTTCGTTTTCAACATTAGAGTCCGGGGATCGAACCCGGGACCTCTAGAGATAGCGGCACCTTGAAACCGGTGCGTACACCACTAGGCCACGGAGGTCGTAAAAATTACAATAATTAACATCACAGAAACACCAAACATATTTTAGGTTAGTATCAGTCTCAGTTGTGTTACGACCTCAACATTCAGAGCTTGGAATAGTGGTTGAATGCAAATAGATGCAAATGTTGTGTTGCATCGGGTGCGCTCAATGTGACGCGGGCCTTACAGTGAGGCACGTGTTCCGTGATTTGCTGTGAAATTAACTTGTGAGTTGGTGAGCGTGGAATTAACTAACGTTTTGTGGTAAATTAACCGTATGATATTAATAGAGAATTGAAGTATGCATTTATCTTCACTCATTTAATTATTTGGAAAGTAACTTTCGTTTTAACCAAATTACCGCGGTCAAGTTAGACTTTAAAATAAAAATAATTCGCATAGAGTTTGGTGCGAATATTTGGGACACCACTATAAACGGAATCTGAAAACTCCCATAAAATCAAAAAGTTACATGCTTATGGCACAGAATATATAATACATAGTACCAACTTATGGTCAAAGATCGCATGTTTGGGATTTACGGTTTTTTAGACAAGAGCTTATACCACCAAAAACATTTTCATGTTAAATGCTGCCAAGACAAGATTATTCGCACTGTTAAAAAGTTATCAGAGCTCACGGAGAGCCAAACTTAATTCTGCACGACCTAACTCTACAAGCCCCAACTTCACAAACTCTACTCGTAAGGGCCAGTTTTTTGACCCGTATTTAACTGAACCAATGGTTAAAAAAAGTAACTAATAGTCAAATATCTTGAAAAATCCTTTTTCAAACTACAGTTAGCTTAATGTTTGTGTCGCCCTGTAAAGTACAGTTACTGTACTAACAACGGATCAAAAAACTGGGCCTTAGGGTCAGCGCAAACAGAACGGAAAAACCTCGAAATTTTTGAGGTCATTGAAAAGTTAATACAAAATTGTATAAATATCAAGAGAGAACTTCACTGTTGATATTCAAATGGCTATGGAATGACTTCAAAAAATTCCGCGAGTATTGTTCCGTTCTGTTAGCGCTGAGCCTTAGTCAAAATATATGGCTCTACCGTTTAGTTACTACAAGAACTATTGTATTACAGAAAATTAATGAACAGTGAATACATTTTTTACCTTACGCCCATGTGATGGTAGCAAAACGTAGGTAATGCAGATATTTCTTCTGCGAAAAAAAAAGTCGCGCGTCTTTTTTTCCTCAAAAGAAATATGTACGTATCCGTTGTAGAGATAAGGGTAAGTTTGCTATGTGAAATTTCAGATCGACATGACGCTTCGATTCTGCGTCATTCAGTGTGAGTTGAGCCTAACTTGATCGAGCTAATAAGTGTGTATAATGTTGTGTGCACTCCCGGCACAGAGGAAAAAAAATACTACTACGTAACAGAGAAACGACTTCATAGAACGGTGTGAAATGATTACACCACTACAAGCATGCTGGGCATGTGTGAGTGTCCACTGTCTACTTGTCACTGGCGTGTCACGTAAGTACACGGCGTGACAGCTCAGCCAGTGGACAAGCTCAGAGTCGACGCGAAGCACGTATGAGCAGTTTTTAGGCTACGCCTTTTCATTAACTCTCGAAAGATGGCGCTACTAACTAACTATGCCGCTGACTTTTTTGTTTGTGGGCTGATTTTGATGAAGCTCAGTTTTTAGTACTATTTTGACAAGGAAATAGCAACGCAATGTTAAAAACATTAAATAATCCAAGATTCAAAAACCAAGTTTCATTAAAATCAGCCCACAAACAAAAAATTTGGCCGCCATCTTGGATTGTTTAAAAATTTTAACATTGCATTGCTGTTTTCTTGTCAAAATAGTACTAGAAAACGAGTTTCATCGAAATCGGCCAACAAACAAAAATTTGGCCTCCATCTTAGATTTTTTTTGCAGTTTTGACATTGCGTTGCTGTTTTCTTGTCAAAATAGTACTAGGAATTGAGTTTCATCGAAATCGGCCAACAAGCAAAAAAATTAGCCTCCATCTTAGATATTTTTACATGTTTGACATTGCGTTTCTATTTTCTTGTCAAAATAGTACCAAAAACCGAGTTTCATAGAAATCGGCCAACAAACAAAAAATTTGCCAACCATCTTAGATTTTTTACATTTTTGACATTGCGTTGCTGTTTTTTTGTCAAAATAGTGCTAGAAATCGAGTTTCATCGAAATCGGTCAACAAACAAAAAATTTGGCCTCCATCTTAGATTTTTTTACAGTTTTGACATTGCGTTGCTGTTTTCTTGTCAAAATACTACTAGGAATTGAGTTTCATAGAAATCGGCCAACAAACAAAAAATTTGCCAATCATCTTAGATTTTTTTACATTTTTGACATTGCGTTGCTGTTTTTTTGTCAAAATAGTGCTAGAAATCGAGTTTCATCGAAATCGGTCAACAAACAAAAAATTTGGCCTCCATCTTACATTTTTGACATTGCGTTGCTGTTTTTTTGTCAAAATAGTGCTAGAAATCGAGTTTCATCGAAATCGGTCAACAAACCAAAAAATTGGCCTCCATCTTACATTTTTAACATTGCGTTGCTGTTTTCTATTATAATAGTACCAAAAAAATAAATTATAAAAATAAAATTTATAAAAAGAAACTTTACTAGAGTAAGTAATTTGTAAACAAATATGTTATAATACCAAATAGAAAGCTAACAATTTTAACTTCTTGTAACAACCCTACCAAAATTGCGCTCTATGAAGTCGTTTTTCTGATAGTCCTCTGTGCTCGCGGGCCCGAGTGTCCTAGTTGTCACTCAATGCAGCAGAAATAAGGAAAACACCCGTTATGATTTCCTCTTCCTGCCTTCTCGACAATAAGTCGGTTACGTTTTAAGAATACGGATAAACCGTCCTAATCTAGTAATGCATACCGGAATTCACCATTGTTTCGAATGCTGTTGATTGTTTAGAAAATAAACGCACGCGCCATCTCGCCAGCTCGCCCGATAGCTAGCGGTGTGCGGTGTGACTTGTGCATTATGTGTGATTGGCAGATACCATCTCGGGATATTTGATAATGACAACGAAAAGCGTTTTATTTCACGTAAAAACTATAATAACTACCTTTGAATCGTCCAAAATGATTTGCTTAGTATTAAGTCATTACTATGTCGAAAATAAAATGGTTTGGTTGGCTGCATCCTGTGATTAGCCGAAAAAATATACAATAGTTACGGAACTAAGGACTAAAGTTTGAGGGTTAACACAATAATTAACATAATTTTTGCGAGCAAGTTTTAGAGTGCCAAAAATATACTCGTACTATACGGATGAAATAATTTTAAATTCAGTACTCTCCCCAAGCCAAGGTCACGCCTAATTTGATAAGATAATAGTAGATTGTATTACAAGGGAGCAAAATAACATATTTACGGCAAGGGCGCTATTTTGAATCCAAAGCGCAGTGAAGGAATCTAAAGTAGAATCCTGAACGCAGCGAGGGATTCAATATACATCGCCCGAGCGAGATGAAAATAATTTTGCGGCCGAGTAATACACTCTACTTTTCATTTCGAATATAAAGAAAGTAAATACACTCTGCTTTTCATCCCCCTCTATAAGAAAAGCAATAGAGACAACTAAAACTATCTAGAAAAATAAAAGAAAGGTGGCGGTGGGCTTCGCTTTCTTTGTTTTTTCTATAATAGGTATATAAAAAATTTGAAGTTTTGAAATAACAAAAAAAATATTTTTTTATGTCTATCGGATGCCTCCTAACTATCTCCGGAGGACCATAGGGGGTTGAAAATTTTGTTAGATTTTAGCTACGCTACGAGAAGCACCGTTTTGAGATACTCTCGTTTTTATAAAATTCATTTTTTTTTTATTTTGCAAGTCCCGTCCCCATACAAAATTAGTTGAAAACTTTTTCATTGCCGATGAGGTAACTCTATGGTTGACTGTAACCAAATTCAGTTCTATTCTTAAAACTCATTTCCACCCTAGGGTGAAACGGATAGTTTTGGACCCGCTGCTCAGTTTAAATATACATCACTTTCCGAATCTGAGAGATGAAAAAAATGTAAGATGCATTTTGCTCGTCTTGAATATGCCGTAAACCTTACGTATATTTAACTCAAAATGCTCACGTGTTATTAGTCTATAGCAAATCAAGTTTCACATGTTATTTTGGCCTTATCGCTTTCTGTACTCCTAGCACGAAAAACTGTTGTTAGGTAAACGTTATCGTGATCGTATAATTTTGTATGAAAACCAGAGCAGCGTCTCTTTCGGTCGTATACAGAACTGAAATTCAATATATATTTGACAGCTCTTGAAGGACGGTACCTACCTATAGTTTACTATTCGATTACCATTACGATAGTTTTTCATGTTAGGAGTACCGTCCGACTTCACACAGATGCAATAATAGATGTTTTAATACTAATACACCACAACATTTTAATTAGTAGAAAGATTTTAGGGGATAATAGGATAATAGTATGTCCATCAACAAGTACGAACAATTTATAACAAAGGGCCAACCACGAAATCGCGAAAATAAAATCATGGACTCGACTGAAAGTTCCGTGGATTCCCTAAAATCTTTGTACTAATTAAAATTTAGAGGTGTTTAAATTAAAAACCTTTCTTTTGAACCACTCTCCCCCGAATTCTCGAACGCTACTGAGCATTGATAGTTTCAGACAAAAGAGAGAGAGAGAGAGAGAGAAGCGAACGAAAAGTTTTGGTTTTCGTCCATTAGATCGATATCGTTGCAATATACGTATCGTTATCTTTAAAAGTTTAATATCTAGTTTTGCCTAATAGCACAATCGGCGGCTTATCAGGTTTTCAACCTAATAAGCATTTAATTATGCAATAAAAATAATCATTCTATTTATTATACTATCAATGGCCCTAATAAGTTAATTATCGCTTCGCTCCAGGATGATGGTATCGAAACAAATATGTTTGATAAAATATGGTCCAAAAATATTCTATCAATTTTATTTAAATACTCGTACTAACTGACTTATTTTGTATGACTAGTTAGTCATTATAACTTATGTGTCTCGTTAACACAATTTTCACGCCAATAAAACCCATAAATTTATGCCTACAAATAAAAGCATATTGAACGAAAGAAGTACTTTTATGACGACCGATTTGGCGCAGAGGTAGGCTACCCACCTTCTGCGCCAGTGGTCTCGGGTTCGATTCCCGAACAAGACAAATATTTGTGTGCATGAACATGTCTATTTGTCTTGGTCTGGGTGTTTACTATGTATATTAAGTATGTATTTACAAAAAATAAGTATTTAAGTATATATTTATCCGTTATCAAGTTTTCCATGATACAGTTTCTTAATGAAATTAACATGGGCTTAGATAATTGGTGTGAATGTAAGAAGTTATTTATTATATTTATTATTATTATTTATTATGCAATTATTTATGTAGAGGTAGAAGGTAGGTATTTATGTACCAAATGAATGTAGTTTTTTTTACAATGTTTCTTTCTAGAGTTAAGCTTGTTTATTTAACAATGTCTAACTTACTGCCGCACTCAGAGACGTCAATTAAATTTAATTGGCATTAAATTATCATTCCTACTTTATTCAATACTGGACATAAAAAAGAGACTGATAGAGATTTAATTATCAAAAAGTTAATTGGCGTCTCTGAGTGCGGCAGTTAGTCTTAAATCTGAATCGAATTTGGAATTAAAGCTTTATTAATATTAAAAAGCTTTCTTCGTTTACATATTGCGCTTATAAATAAATTTTTATTTAGAATAACTTTTAAAAGAAATGTTTAAATGGCGCGAAATGGAACGTATAGAAAGCCCAAGGGCATTGACCTAATTTCGGGAATCCGGGAACGGGAACGATTGACAATGTACGCATGCGTCGCGGGGTGGCGTGATACCCGCAAAAATAACCTCAAAAACTGCAAAAACATCCTTTTTTTGGCATAATAATAATTATGTAGGTAAAATAAAGATCATTTAATTTAATTTAGAACTAAATTTACAATTTAGCTAGTATTTTATAACGGATTCAATTCAGCTTCTTGTTTGTATTCGATAGCGTTTTGTTTTATAATAATGGTTTAACTAACCTGTAATTGATATCGGGAGCTTCGAACACATACACTGTTCCGTATATTCCCGCCAAATACACAGGGAACAATAAGAAAGCATAATTTACTATATTGTACTTCCCGAAAGCTCCCAGCTGCGCCAAAATAGGGTCCAATTCTATAGCTGGTTTTTGACCTGCCATTGTATTAAATTCACAAACACACTTTTTTCAACCAACTTAATACACAAAACAGGATAAAAATCACAAAAATACGAGGTTAAAAGCAACACATTTTGCTAACACTCGGCGTCGTCGTCGTGTTTACTCGTCTGACATTTCCCGCGCATGCGCTTTTAGCACAAAAAAAATTCGGTCGTCACAACAAACTTTTGTTTGCGCGAAACGAACTCACACTTTTTATTTTCGAACACACGTCTGAACGCTGTCGGTCAAACATAAAAATACACAAGACAAGAATTAGCGGATGGCGAAACGAAACGTTGGTCGTTGTTATCGTTGCTTTAGAAAGGGACAGGGATAGTAAACTTGTATCGTACGAGCGAGATAATGTGACAAGTTTTTTAATTAGCTCGTTATCGACTTTATGAAATAGAACTAGGTACTACTTTCTACTAATTAAATTAGTGAAATAAATGAATGACGAAATATAGATTATTCGATTTATTCGTTAACACTAATATTTTCTTCTACAGAAAATTAGCGACAAACAGCGATTTCGACTTCAAGGAAGTTCTACTAATGTATACTTTCCTCTCAATCCTTTCTTAACAAACACACTTAAAATAGTTTTCACGCTAGTTTTTCATTTCGAGTTCCGTTGGCTTTAAAGCTTTGCATTTTCCTATGTATTGATTTCCATTGATGATAAAAATATTGTACAGTAAAATTGAAACCAATAATTAATATAATCTTCGCCTAGTAACTAATAATATTAGTTCAACAATAAATAAAATAACAAGTATTATACATCATCTAAAAAAATAACATTCTCGGTGTTAGCATAACAAGATGGCTGTAACAGTCCTCTACTAATATTGGTTCAGTGACTGCTCATATCGAGTGACCGATAAACAAGCAAACACGGCGCCTGCGGGTGATAATGGGTACATCTTAATCAGGTTAATTTAACGCCCTCTGGAGCTCAGTAATATAGACAGTATGATTATACAGTCGAAGTGATATCGCTTCGAGATCCGGTAGCCATTTTTTTACAAGCGATAAAGTGGATGAGAATAGGACTCGTGTCGACAACGAAAACGCGTGACTTATCAAATTATGATTGCAAATTGCAATCTGCAATCATACTTGCCTTAATTATTATCGGAATTAATGCCTTCAAATTAATTCAGATAAATCGAGCCCCAATCAAGCCAAAATGGCGAACCCCGATTCATGATGTCACAGGACATCGATATCTTCCAAATAACCTAGGCAAATAGTACAATACGAAATTCCGTACCCACTTCGATTTATCTGTTTTAAGTTGAAGCTCGGCAGATTTGCCAAAGTTCGGTTAGCCAGTAGGGCTACAGAGTCGAACGATACTTCGCACCTGCCCGCCTAGCATGAGCGGCTTTTATCGCGCGATATGATATGGTACGGCAAGTTGTCTTGCTTACCCCACTAAGGTGTAAGCAAGACGGCATGCCGTATCATATCATATCGCGTGATAAAAGCCGCTCATGCTAAACCGGCTGGACAGCTTCTTGCTCTCTATAACGCCGCGGATATAAGTCCGATCGTGCATGGAGTAAATTTACGTAAGTACCTACAGAGTGCTTTAAGTCATTTTTTATCATGCGAACAGCCGAGTGGAATGCCCTGCTGGCGCGCGGCATCTATTTTCCCGAGTAGGGCAGAGGTACCCTTTGTGGCCACTTTAAGGGTTTTTTGACTTTTAAGCACAAATTATTAAATGGTCTTAGGTATTTAAGACACAAATTATATCTTAAATTATAGATAAGTAATTTATCTATCTTTAAAAGTAAGTACATTTTTCAAATTTAAAAAAGTTAAATCGTTTTTTGTATGTAACACAAAATGTGTAAGAGGTGCCAAATGTACCGGTTTTGGCCACTTATTGAGAGTTAAACTTTTGTAAGTATAGCGAAAAATCATAACCAAACCCAGGTTAAATCGATATAAGTATTCTAATGCTCTTGAAACCAATCAATTGCAAAACAACAATTTAATTATAAAAAACAAAGGTTTATAATGTATTTCATCCATAACAAATTTCTTAAATTTTTTCATACAAAACATTTCTTAAAACAGAAAATGGAATTTATTTAACAAAAATCGTATGACATAATGAAATTCTAACGGTTGTTATTATTACCTTAAAATGCCTTATTTTAATTGCCTTTAGTAAAATGACGAAAAGTTGTTTAGAAAACTTTTAGAGCATAAAGTGGCCAAAACCGGTACAGTGGCCAAAACCGGGGCTTATGCCCTACATACAATCCAAGTGAACAGGCTTCTTCTGGGTGAACTCGTTTCACCTTAGACCTCATCTTCGCCCTTGGGCCAGATTTAGGTCAAGAGTAAGCCCATTCATAATTTAAAAAAACATTCGATGTTTTCACACTTACTCTAATAAAAACTCAACTGTTACCTCATGTAGCGCCATACGCGGGTTGAATTTTCATATTAAATCCTTTCGGATACTTATTTATAATAATAACAAAAGCTTGTGTTGTTAAGATAAAGGTCGATAATCGGGTAGTTTGACGTAGTCTGAAAACTATATAATTTTGCCCTTAGAATACCTACAAATCAAAGTTATCCTCTTTCCCGATTCCACTACCGCAACCATCCATATTATATTTACCTAACAATGACTGTCTCATTTTCCGCAAGAAAGCAAACCTGTCTAGTAAACGCTTTCCACGTTACGGCAGATAATCTCAGCCGCCTGCATTGTGTTGCCTAGACGCCGAGCTAAATTGTCTTAGGCACGGGCCTTCATTGTGCCGGCTGATCTAGATGCAGCAGATTAGTGTGTGACGGTCGACAGCGGCAGTGTAAGCATTGCTCTACACGTGCCGAGTAAGCAAACCAGGGGGGCTACCGGCTAAGAAATCTGGATATGGGTATGGGCTTCAACTGTCATTTGAATTCCTTATTCTGATAGATTTTTGCTGCTTTGTTCTGTTGAACGTTGCTAACTAGTTATCGTTATACCCGACGTCACAAAACAAGGAACTGATAGCGGCATATTTCTTTATAAAATTGGCTTAAAGTTCCCAAAAATGTATGAAGTTCATATCCATAAAGTTACGCGGTAGCCCCCCTGTTTGGCATTTGTTTAAGTGAAATTGAAGATGGATTTAATGGCATTTGATTTTGCCATTGAATGTTTTGCATTGAAACTTTTAAAACTTTCGTAGTTATTATATTATATTACGAAAAGCGGGATTTTCTTCCTACTGACTGTAGGCATACAGTAGTTATTTTTCTGTGATCACCCTGGCTGACTGGCGGCGTTTTTATTTAAAGTCTCTACACACGTTCCCATCCGACCTCCGATTTGGTCTGCTCCCAGACCAAATCGGAACGTGTGTAGCGCAGATTTGGTCTGGGAGCAGAACAGTTGTCGGATCGGAACGTGTATAGACACTATTAGAAACTTCAGAAAAAACAAAAATCATTCAAAAACACAACTAAAAATTACCAATTATGTGTGCCAATATACGCGTGATTAAATCTGTGATTAAAGTAGTTTTATTTCAGAGTCCCCGATATTTCATTCCGTGTTACACCGTGATCATGGCGTGTATGCAACTGCGCCGAAATATCACGAACTCGACCAAAAATCAAAACATGGTAAAAAAACCCACTTTTCGTAATATTTACAGTACAAACCGGTTAACCGGATATCCGAAATACCCGGTTTTACGACTATCTACCTGCCGAGTGTGCACTGCACTGAAGATAGATTTAATGGATTTCGATGGCTTTTTATTTTGCCATAGAATGTTTTTCATTGTGTTGTACAGATGCCGAGCTAAAAATTGTCCTAAGGTATCGGTTCGAACCGGGCGTCGGACAAGACTGCAAGCGTGTCGACGCTCGATTTCATACAAAACAAAGAAACATCAAACGGCGCGGCGTCGTCATGTCGCTTGCAGTTGTCGTCCGACGTTTGGTTAAAGGCTGCCACACACCAAAAACGCACGCAGACGTGCTGCACTGCGTGTGCGTGCGTCATGAGTTGTAATATATGAATTTGTACGCGTAGGTTCACACCAACAGTATCGCAACTGTATTGCGTTGCGTCCGCGAGATACAAACCGAAACGGCCGCGGCGCGGTCGCGCAACAGCTGAACGGCAACGCCGCACACGAGCTCCGGCATTGTGACGTTGTATTCTACAGGATTTCTCAATTGAGGACACACCGCGGTGACGTATGCGTCAGCGTGCAGCTGCGACGCTGACCGCGGCACGTCAATTGTCAATATTTACAAATTGTCATCATGGATTTTGAAATACACGAAAAATTAATTAATATAGTACGCAGATACAAATGTATATAAGATCCACAAGATAAAAACTCTCTTTTGTGGGATAAAATAGAAAGGAAATTACGAATTGAAAGAAAATGTCAACCGCGATCCGAAAGCAACACACGGCGTCGCTGACGCACGGCGTCGCAGATGCACTGCGTGCGATGCATGTGCGACGCCGATGCCGGTGTGAATTGCTTTATGCCTTAGCGTGCTGCATTGCTTACGCATCTGGTGTGTGGAAGCCTTTAATCCGATACCTTTAGGTTCCTCGGGCCTTCATTGTGCTGGCTAATTACAGATAAGGGTGCGACGGGCGACCGCGGCATTGAAAGCACTGCACTACATGTACCTACCGAGGTTGCACACGAAGTTAAGGCGCTACACGACTGAAGCGAGCTAGCAATGAGAAAACGACGCGCACGGGAGGACTGATTTTGCAGATTAGGCAAAAAAACACGAAATTTCTTCGTAGTCTAAAGCTATAGCGATTTAAAAAAAAATATCTATACGATCCTAAATATGATTAGTGTCCACTTATTATATCAATTTCCAATAGTGTATGTAACCTCAAATTTTCGTATTTTTAGGGGTCCTTTCGGAAAGAAATCATAAATCGTGTTTTTGAATCTTTACGAATCTAGATAAAGGTATGAAGAAATACAGGTACTTATATCTTATTACCAGATTTGTTACAACTCTAACCGTCCTATAGTTTTATATCAAAAAGTTCCGAGTATCGCCTTAACATTAATTGAATGAGATTGGAAACTAATTTAAGTAAGTAATAGCTCATAGGCTGGATCTCATTGTGTAGGCTGATCTAGATACTACACAGATAAGTGTACTGGGCGACAGCAGCATAGTTAAAGGACGAGTATTATATGGGAACATTTTCAGGAAGGTCGGGACTTCAATAAAATTGATATTTAATCCTTTTACAGTATTTATTTGATTACGTATAATTAAACTTCAGTGATTCGCCCTTCGAGATTACATTAATTCTTTACTTGTAGTAGCACGCGTATGTGCTGCCATCGTACACTATTTTAGAGCAACACACCTAAAAGAGAAAATATCACCGTCTCGCTTGCGGGTATATACATGTCTCATACACGTTTTGTGTCGCGGCCATCGTGCACGTTATTTTCCTTTGAATCAAATATTAGTGTTGTTTTTTCAGCGATTTATCATTTTCAGCATGGGAAAACGCAAACATAGTGAAAAGGAAGAGGAATATATCAATAGAAAAATCAGAAAATTGGAAAAGAAAAGGTTGAAATTACGTCGGAAATATAGCAGAAGTTCAAGTGAAAAAAGTTGTTACAGTGTCAATAGCGACTATGTTGAGCAATATCCGTTGCAGGAGGATTCACAATACGAAGGTTTTTATTCTTAAATTACCTTTCAAAACTAAATAACATGCGTAACCGCATCGCGACGGCCTGGCGCCAGCCGCTGGCCGCGGCCGCCGCGTGCCGGCCGCCTAGGCGGCGCGGCGGCCGGGCATCAGGCGCACGAGTCGGTCGTCTGACCTTGACCTAGTTTTAAAATGATAAGAGGGAGTCCTAAATCGTACGATGAGTTAAGCCTGCAAGGTTTATACCGTTCCGCTTATCATACTTCAGTTTATTCTGTAAGAATGATCGCTGTATAAAGGAAATGTACGACATAATTCCAGATCATAGTCCGTGAGGCTATGACGTGAATTTTATTTTCTTTTATGGATTGCATTATAAATTAAGATTCTAGATCTCAGTCCGAGAGGCTAAGACGTGAATTTCACTATAAACAATATTACTATTTTTATATTGCAATGCAATATTATAATTATTTAGTCGCTCATCTAGATAAAAGTTTATTCTGGATTAAGTAAAGCACTGGACTTTAAATTGGAAGTTTTATATACTATGTTTGACACTTACCTACACGTTTTGACAAACAAATTTGGATCATAGTCCGGGTGACTATGATGCTAACTTCAATGTACTACGTGAACTATTTAGTTCATTAATACCTGAAATTTTGAGTGCAGACTTTTAAGTATCTTGTTACAGAAACCCCTGAGGATAATCACATTCACTCAGAGTCAGGTACCGAGCGACCGACTGCTACGGATGCGGCGCCACGTTTATCTCCTGCGCCAGCGCCCGTGCCCGCACTCGCTTCCGTGGTGAATCCCGTCAACCAGGCTTCATCATCGACAGAAGTATTAGCGCAGTTTTCTGAACCTACCGTTGAGCTGGAACCTGAGGTTCTGAGTATTCTCGGAGAAGAGCCAATCACCGAACAAAAGTTCGGCCCGAGCATTCAGAAAGATTTAGCTTGTAGGTGGTCTGACATTTTAGTAAATGGCTTAAAAAATGACACCAAGAAGGAATTAATTAGTCGTTTCGAAATTCCGGAGAATTTAAAACTAGTACAAGCTCCAGCTCTTAATGCCGAGATTAAGGCAGCGTCCAACGAAAATATCTTCAAACGCGACAATATCTTGCTGGAAAAGCAGAAGATACTGGCGACAGTTATAACTGGTGTCGGTAACACAATATCAAACTTGTTGAAGTCCGATATTAAGAACAATTTAGAGGTAAATACGATTTTGAAACCTCTTAGTGACGCAGGTAGATTACTCTGTCACATACATTTTTCGGAAACTATGGCGCGACGCGGCTTTTTATTGTCAACCCTTAACAAAGAGGTCAAAGATAATGTAAAGGACCTAAAAAGAGATGATTTATTATTCGGAAATGAATCGCAGGAAAAGTTGAAGTCTATGAAGGCTATAACTAAGACTGGAGCAGAATTAAAGCCTGTTTTGGTTAAACCCAAACCTCAGCCTCGAAACAAACCATTAGAAGCGTCTACGTCGAGGGCTTTAAACTGGAGGGGGGTGCCGGCGACGGCGGCGCCCCAACCGCCTCCTCGCCGCACTCAAGCGAAGCAAACCTCGTCGAGTGGTGGGCGCAAGCAGCCGCCGCCGCATCGCCGTGTGAACGACTACCGAGCCCCGCCGCGGCAACAGGGCCGGGGCCCGCGCCGCTAGATGCTGATTTTCAGGCTGGTAAACTTAAACTTTTTTACAATAACTGGCAAAAGGTCACCACAGACCCTGTCTTATTGTCATGGATCTCTGGTTTGCGCATCCCCGCATCAGCAGATCACCCACAATTTGTTATCCCTGTAAATAAACCCGAGTCGGAGACTAACAAAAATTTAATGACCACAGAGATCAATAATCTCTTAAATATAGGTGCTGTGCGTCAGTGTGAACCCTGTGAAGGTCAATTTCTTTCTAGTATTTTCTTAATTAAGAAAAGCAACGGAAAAAATAGGTTCATTTTGAATTTAAAACCATTAAATAAATATATCTGTGCCCCACATTTTAAACTCGAAGATTATAGAACAGCAATGAGATTAATGTCGGATAATTGCTTTATGTGTTCTATTGATCTCAAGGATGCATATTTTTCTATTAATATACATGATGACGATAAAAAGTTGTTACGTTTTCTTTGGCTTGGAAAAATGTATGAATTTCAAGTCCTACCATTTGGACTAAATATAGCTCCTTATATTTTTACAAAATTGATGAGACCTGTTATTCAATATCTACGTAAGCAAGGTTTTATATCAGTTATTTATTTGGATGATACTCTCCTATTCGGAAATACATATTCAGATTGTATAAACAATTTCGTTAATACTAAAAATGTTCTTGAATATTTAGGTTTTACAATAAATTATAAAAAGTCAGTATGCGTCCCTAGCCATGTGACAACCTTTTTAGGCTTCGTTTTTAACTCATCAGAAGGAACTATTAGTATACCAGATGAAAAAAAATGCAAAATTAAAAAAGAGCTTCTTCATTTCTCTTCAATTAGAAGATGTAGACTTCGTCAATTTGCTCATTTAATAGGTTTACTAGTATCTGTTTGCCCAGCGGTACCATATGGATGGATGTATACGAAGAATTTTGAACGATATAAATTTCTCCACCTTAAACAAAACGATGATTACGATCAGTTTATTACTATTCCCGATTCTCTTCATCCAGATATTAACTGGTGGCTTCGCCATATCGATGGAGATGGTGCCCCTATTCGTAGAGGCAACTATAAAATAGAGATTTATTCTGATGCATCTCGGACTGGTTGGGGAGTCTGCTGCTCTAACGAGACGGCCAGTGGGCAGTGGTCTAGTGTAGAACTGACTCAACATATAAATTACTTAGAGTTGTCAGCTGCATTTTTTGGCTTAAAGATTTTTGCTAAAGATTACAGAAACTGTGAGATCCTTCTGAGAATTGATAATTCTACAGCCATCTGCTACATAAATAGGATGGGTGGAATACAGTTTCCGCATTTAAGTAATCTAAGTCGTGAAATTTGGCAGTGGTGTGAGGATAGGGGTTTATTCATCTTCGCGTCCTATGTTAGTTCTAAGGCAAATATCATTGCCGATGCTGAATCTCGTCGTGTACACGCCGATATTGAATGGGAAATATCAGACAAAGCTTTCCGTAAAATTTGTCAATGTTTTGGTAGTCCTAAAATTGACTTGTTTGCTAGCCGGGTAAACAAAAAATGTACCTTATTTGTTTCATGGCACCGAGACCCTGATGCATTCAAGATAGATGCTTTCACTTTTTGCTGGTCACCTTATTTTTTCTACGCTTTTCCTCCGTTTTGTCTGATACTTAAAGTATTACAGAAAATAATATCAGATCAAGCTCATGGAATTTTAGTGGTGCCTCTTTGGCCGGCACAGGCTTGGTATCCTCTTTTTAAAAAGTTATTAGTTTCAGACTTAATCGAATTCCCGCCTAACCCTGGCTTATTATCCTCTCCTTACAGGACCGAGCACAAGATGCATCAAAATCTTACCCTGGTTGCCGGCATATTATCAGGGCGGCGTTCATGAAGCAGGGCGCTCCGCCAGAGGCCGCAGATGTTATGCTAGCTTCATTAACGGATAACACCTTGAAGCAGTACAACTGTTGTATTAAACAATTCTTTTTATTTTGTAAAGAAAAACATTACAACATGTTCGTTGCATCGGTACCCATTGTTTTGGAATTTTTTGTCAGAATATTTAATCAGGGTTCAAAATATGGCACATTAAATACTGCTAAATCGGCACTGGCACTGATCCTAGTTCCAGAAGTCATAAACAATTCTCAAGTTCAACGTTTTTTGAAGGGTATTTACAAGTTACGCCCTCCGCTTCCAAGATACAAAAATACTTGGAATCCGTCAATAGTTTTGGATTATTTAGCTAACCGGTACCCTAACGAAAATCTTTCTTTAGAATTTTTATCTAAAAAACTGATTACTATTCTGGCTTTAGTAACAGCACATCGAGTGCAGACCTTTTCATTGATCAGACTTTGTAACATTATTAAGTTAGAACAAAAATTTATCATGCATATAACCGATCCAATTAAAACATCAAGTGTTAATCCCGTCCAGACATCTTTAGCTCTTCCATATTTTAATGAAAGGCCATCCGTATGCCCGGCTCGGGTTCTAGAATGCTATTTATCTGTTTCAGCTAAAATTCGTAAGGATGATTGTGATTTTTTATTCATTAGTTATAGGAAACCTTATAAGTAAGTATGTTCCCAGTCGTTGAGTCGGTGGATAAAGGCTACCCTGAAGGAAAGTGGGATTGATATTTCCATCTTTAGAGCTCACAGTACGAGACATGCCTCCACTTCTGCTGCAAACCGACTCGGAGTGAGTATTGATACGATTAAAACGACAGCCGGTTGGAGTGGGCGTTCTGAAATATTTGCTAGATTTTATAATCGAGAAGTGGTTGACACGTCTGATACATTTGCCCGCTCTCTTTTACAGGCTAGCCTTGTCTAACTGTTGTAAGATTATTAAGAATATTATTATTTTGTAATGGATTGTTACGTGAAATAATTAATTGGATCTTTGCCAGTCATTGGGACTTATAAAAACTGGATTCAAATACATTATTTACCTAATCACTAAAAATTTTTATTTCTTTTCTTATTCATTAATACTATTTCGTGTGGCTTTAAACATCTACAAGTAAAGAATTAATGTAATCTCGAAGGGCGAATCACTGAAGTTTAATAGAAAGTCAAACGAACTTACCTGTAAGTGAAGTTCGACGAATATTAAACGAAGTGATTCGCCCGAGAGATTACAGTCCCACCCAAACCCAAATCAGCTCTTGTTTTGATCTAACCCATTGCACGAAATAGCAAAGGTTCACCAATGGCCGACTGAATACGTGTATGAGACATGTATATACCCGCAAGCGAGACGGTGATATTTTCTCTTTTAGGTGTGTTGCTCTAAAATAGTGTACGATGGCAGCACATACGCGTGCTACTACAAGTAAAGAATTAATGTAATCTCTCGGGCGAATCACTTCGTTTAATATTCGTCGAACTTCACTTACAGGTAAGTTCGTTTGACTTTCTATTTCATCTTACAGTTTTCATGACCCGCCAAGCACTTAATCTAACTCAATAATCATATTTAATAACTATCCTTAAATTCTTTTTAAGTTTACGCAATTTATAAATATTATTACAGTATTTATTTAACTCATACAATCATCATTAATTATTGTTTACAAGCTGACCCGGCAAACGTTGTTTTACTTTACCATATAATAGTGGACCCGGTCACCAACATCTTGTGTGTGTATTTATACACCAAAAGTTGCCTACACCAGACAACAGATAGCGCTAGTTACAAACTACCAATAAAGGGGCCCAAGCTTGGTCTCTATTTCCTACATATAAAAAATTACTCTGTGAAGTAGAGTGAATGTCAGATAACTCTGCGCGACTGGGGCATTTTTGGCGCTAGTTACAGTACCTTTTTTTATTCTAAGCTTATAGAAAAGATTAGTATTCGATTTTTACCGCGCAGACGTCAGTGATTACATACTCTTTGGAAACGGCAATGGAAGAAATGACAGTTTTGTATCGAAGGTACGACAGTTAAACGATTTTTCATAGAAAATTACAATTTTTACTCAATTTTCCGGAATAATAAGTAGCCTATGTTACTCTCCAGCTCCCAAACTGTCCCCATACCAACTATCACGTCGATCCGTTGCTCCGTTTTGGCGTGAAAGAAGGACAAACAAACAAACAAACAAACAAACAAACACACTTTCACAATTATAATATTAGTATGGACTAGCGGATCCTCGCAGTTTTACCCGCATAGTACCCATTCCCGTAGGAATATCGGGATAAAATATAGCCTAGGTATGTCACTCGGGAAGTATGTAGCTTTCGAATGGTCAAAGAAATTTTTAAATCGGTCCTGTAGTTTCGGAGCAAACAAACAATCAAATCTTTCCTTTTAATTATATTAGTTTAAATGAATACTAAGTTTAATTTATAATCCTATCAGAATAGCTCAATGCAAGCTAACAATTTTTAACCTCTCTTTCTTCTTTTTTTTTTACCCACAACGGGGTAGCATTTAGCCTTCATCACACCTGATGTTAAGTGGTGATAAGGCTGAAAATGGAAGCGCACTACTCCCGGAATCCTCAATCACTGAGGAACTGGCTATCTTATCTCTAACTGCCGGAACACAATAATGCTGAAAACATCATTGTTATGGCGTCAGACTTAGACAAGATGGTGGTAGCTAGCCAGGCGGACTAAGAACAAGTCCTACCACCAACCAAACCGAATACAATATGTACCCCCACTGGGAATCGAACCCGGGACCTCTTGGTCTGAAATCGGTGGTGTGAACCACTAGACCACAGAGGCGGTTAAAGTTCTTCTCCTCATATTTCTGAATTTGTTGATACTTGAGCACTAAATGCCAAAAAGAAAATTATAAGTACTCTTGCTTAGGAATTGTTATTTGCATACAATGATATGAGTTAGCCTTTAGAAAGTGATATTATAATTATTTGGAATAAATTGTCATCAACAGCTTTTAAACCCACATTATTTTTAAGTTATTACCAAGAAAGTGTTATACCTATTTACGACAACGACGCGCTTTCAGAATAAAACAAATGAGTTCTGTTTAGTAAAATTCATATATTTATTCCTAGAATTTAACAAAAACCCAGATAGAGTTAGGCATCATTAATTTTGACTTGCAAATTATATGTATAACTAGCATTCCTCCCGCGGCTGCGCCCGCGTGTTGTGTACTACATGACGTTATCCAACGAGAATGTGATATTTTTCTGGGATATAAAGTAGCCTATCATGTCACTCTCCAGCTCTCAAACCATTCTCATACCAAAAATCACATCAATCCAGTGCTCCGTTTTGACGTGAAAGACAAACAAACAAACAAATAAACACACTTTCACATTTATAGTATAATATTAGTACAGATACTATATTCGATTTAATTTTATAAGAAAATTTTAAACAAAAATGGGAACGTTAATTTTATTACACAATGTTACATAGTACTAGCGGATGCCGTATATAAGATTTTTAAGGATGCTCGCAGTAACTTTCATCCCCTACAATATTAAAACATCAGCTATAAAAGGCGTTTCTCAGTCCCAAAATATTTTTTCTTATTCCAGAGCTTAGCTTGCTCAGACAGTGAGACATGCTAGCTAATAATTTGAACTACTTAGTCTTGCTGATAATATTAAATAACACTATGAAAGTTATTTTCTAGTACTTATCTACAATTAAGTTTAACAAAAGTTATAAAATTGAAATCACTAATAAAAAATAACGAACTGGCCGTTTGTACTAACAAGTCTGTACATCAACAACATAAATAAATGGAGAAATTTTTTATGAGCATTCATGAAGCTTGTTACCAGACCTTTTTACCAGCTGTAGGGTGCAGGTCTTTTTCCCAGTCATTTTAGGACTAAGGATATATTATTACTGAAAAATGGAAATTGGAGTATTAAGAAAAAATCGACCCGTCTCCCAACTAGCTCCGATGGGACGGGGATGGTTGGGTGCCGGGTCGATTTTTTCTAAATACTCCATTTTCCATTTTTCAGTAATAAAAATTGCATTGTGAATGCAAAAAACTAAAAGTTAAGATATATTATCTATTATTTCATATATATCAAGTTAAAATAAAAAATAAAATAAAATAAAAAATATTTCATTTATTTTCACAAACGATTTTTGAAATTTTGCGTAAGGGGTCTGTTCCACAATGTCTAAGTAAGTTCTAATTAGCTGTTACTTGACAGATAGTCCATACAAAACTGTAAATTAAACTGGAATTAAATTGGATATTGTGAAACAGGCAATTTTTTGATTTTTCAGTGTTATTCGTTAGCACTGAAGATGAAATCCATACTAATATTATAAATTTGAAAATGTGTTTGTTTGTTTGTCCGTCTTTCACGTCAAAACAGAGCAACGGATCGACGTGATTTTTGGTATGGGGATAGAAACCTGCCTTCTGTGCCAGAGGTCTCGGGTTCGATTTCGACAAGATAAATATTTTGTGTGCATGAACGTCTATTATGTCTTGTTCTGGGTGTTACCTGTGTATAGTATGTATGTATTTATTTACAAAATGTATTTACAAAAAAGTACTTATATACTTATCCGTTACCAAGTTTCCAGAACACAGTTTATGAAAACTACTTAAGAGGTAGAGAATTGATTGCCGTGTGATTGTAAGAAATTAATTAATTAATTTTATTTTGTAAGTATAAGAAAAATTTTAATAGCTACGGTACGGAGCTATTGCAATATTTCCTATGGTTATTTTCCGATAAAAATATATGTTGAAAATATTATGGTCCAACGTAGATTTGCCCACCGGACCGGATTTTGTATTAGGTACAATTTTTCCTATAAACTACAATTTTTTTAAGAGTAAAAAGATAAAGAACTTTCAAAATCATGGCGACCCCAGCGAAAATCACAATAATGAGCAATCTATATTTTATAGAATAACAAACCACGCGTTTTTACGATGCGCTCGCGGCGAGATGGCAATTTGACGGAATCCAAACCTTGCAGAATTGTTTTTAGATAGAATTGGTGCTTGCAAGTTGTGTTGATATATCGTATTTTTGATGGTATTTAAGGCCGACGGTCTAAATAAATACGCAAGTTTCTTAAACAAAATTCTGTATCTGTATTAATTGATGACTTTGGGGATTGATATTAAAGGTGAACGCACACTTGTCCGTGGCGAACGTGCCGAACGAAACGAGTTTTAGAAAACCGCGTCTAAGATTCGGATGATTCGGCTCCGGCAGGTGTGCAGGCGCGGCTCTAGCCTATGTAGCGCCCGGGTGCAATACGCTGGCGCCTTCATAAATCAAAATGCGCGGTCAACTTCGAACCTCCTTCATCGAACGGAACCTTGTAAGGATGCGTTCAAACATCCAGGTCCGTCAGCTGTTACGCCGTGATAGTAACAAGCATCAAAACTTTTGCATTTAATATATTAGTAAGATTAAATCAGTTGCACTGCTCCAGAACCGCCGTTATATCTTATAATTTTTAATAGTTCAGTTCACATTTAGTCCTAAATATAAATGGTAACCCTCACATCTCGGGACATCAAAGCTGAAACTTTGCGGTGCGGTGCCGAAATCGGCGTTGGATGCCTGCTGCCGATTTCAGCGTTGCAGTACCACACGGCTTGTTTGGTGCTTGCCTTAACAGTGAACATGACGACAACGCAACGTACCCAAACCTGTAAATAAAAAAATATCAAAAGGAACATATTTTTCTTGCCGGGAAGTTTGAAAATTGGTTGAGCAAATATGCGATCATGATACGCGTCGGCGACACGTACCATATTTTGCAGTCATTATCGACCGCGTGAGTGATACCAACCATAACGCAACCACAATGCAATCACCAGCGACGAAGCTGCGAACTAACGGTCGGCCACGGACAAGTGTGCGTTCACCTTTAGAGTAATGAACAGATTGCGGATGGCGGTGTGACGCTATGAGAGATATTTTTTTACTCTAGCTTTTTCTTATTGTTAAAACCAGTAGTTGCTTAAACGAATATTTCAAGGGCTGAAAATAAAACTTCTTAGTTGTAAGGTTCGACAACAGGCTAAATAATAAGGTCACAGGAGTCATTTATATGTACTTACTTATTTGAATTGTTCTTGTTATATGAAAATTTTGGGGCAAAGTATATCAATAATAATAAATGTCAATTGTTATAAATGATTAGGCGATTTTTTAAATAAGTAGTTATTTATTTTTGTCTTTTTGAAACGGAATAAATCGCGGGCTGTATAATTATAAAGGGTAACTTCTCTAGGTTACTTCTTATTATATATTTTCCATCTTGTTTAATCTAAGATTAAAAAACAAACGAGGACAATAAAATTATATTTCAGCAGATTTGGAATGTGTATTTTCATGAGTAACGTAACAAATGACTACCCAAAACGTTTTGTTTATTAACCAAACTGCATTGTTTTCCCACCGACTAAAACTCGCCTATTCCCTACCCAGTAATCACAGGTTATCGGTCCGCTATAACTAATTATGACAATAACCGGTCGGGCGCAGTAAATTACGTGCGACTTGTTATCAGCTAGTGGCAGCCCTGTGATAACGTCACAGACATTGCCGATGGTGTGTAGCTATGTAGGATAAGGTGTTTGACTATTATTGGTATGTAGGTAGGTATTAAACGGCATTTGAAAATAGATAAACAAAAATGCCTGCAAACTATGAGCTTTTTGACGGTGTCGTACTAAGTATAAATTATGACTCCATCACTTTCATAAATTGTCGATGTTGGTAGTACAACAACGATGGGATTAGGTTAGGTATTTATCTGTTGTTACCTACGTGTAGAGATGTAGGTAATGATATGACTTCTCTCCTTATCCATATTCAGCCACTGAGCTTCAACAGCTGGAATGAAACTCGAAATTCTTAAATAATATAAATTGAACAAAAACTGTCCTGTCCAATTTTTCAAGTGCCATATACGTGTAGAGCCATAGTAATACTTGTGTTGTGATGACATAAAGCAGTAGTTCATATTATTAATGAGAAAGTTTACAACCATAGTGTTCGGAAAAGATCGACGTTTCTGAACGCAACTCTAATGTCACGTCAAATTGACATTAGCTGTCACTTGAAGTTGACAGTGACACTTGATTGAAATTCTTGTACCAAAAGATGTCGGAATAATTTTGCTGATTTTGTTAAAAATCGCTCGTGTTGTATATGCCTGGCATGTCGAGCTTGAATTGAATCTTAAATTATCTATGTGATCCCGTTTTGTACGACCAAGGTTTTGATGCCATCCTGATGAGTGGCCGGTCGCGATGCTTTGAAGGATAATCATCCACCACACGTGTTGTTGCAGGGGCAATATATATCTTGACAAAAGGCTCCTCCGTGTGTTATTGTGTATTTATTGTTGAAACGCCCAGTGTCTTGTGAACGTTGTTATTTGTGTTGTGAGTGAGGTGACTAATTGGTAAGGTCTGCAGAAGAAGACGGAGCCACAGGGGGGGCCCCCCTCTCCCCACGCTGCCCAGGGACTTTCTACAGCACAGACCACAGTATGTAAAATCACCTTACTTCACATTCTCTCCGCTGTGTATCGCAGTCCAATTGTTCAGTTTACATCCCCGCTGAAACCTAGTTTTTGTCCGGAGTCTATATTAGTAATACCAGCTTCCACTGCGCTAGCCGACTCCGCGGTATAGGCAGGGGTGTACTGAACATTTCTTGGTAGCAAGAGCGTAGCTTGAAGGCCTGAGAGGCCCACGCCAAAAGTTTGTCTATTAATCAGTGCCGTTTGATGACCATCTGGTCCGGACTAGATTAATTTGTACTTGTAAATGGTAATTAACTTGCATTTGAAAAGTAAAGGGCATTCCTTTGTTATTGGTTCCATGTCTTGTAATTAATTGTCATGTATTGAGGTTCCAAAATGTAAACAGATGCCTTTCTTTGTTCATAATAATTATTATTTAGTTTTGTCAGCAAATTTGAGTTGTGAATATTGACAAGTTTGTTGCTAAATAATAGCTAATAAAAGGTTAGCTAATAAGTTTGCACTCAATACTTAGTGAAACTTAAATGATTTAAGACATTGTTTACACATTGAAACTTATTGAAACTTGTGCTTTGAAATAATTAAAATCATCTTGTTGTATGTCGATATCCAAGTGAATTTCAATGGTCAGTGATTTGTTTGAACTGAATAACTTTTGACTTACAAAGTCAAAGTTAGTTTGTGTCTAAGTTATAACCTCTTGAGAGTTAGAGTTATAATTATATACTTGAGTTTTGTTGTTTTCTGATAACCTCCAAATATTTAAGAGTTTGTGTCATTATAAATACTTTGTTGTTGTAATATTGGAATTTTGTGGTTATCAATAACCTCAAAATATTGGAGATTTTGTGTTATAGTGAATATTTTGAATTTGTTGTTTTTGTTGATAAATTTGTGACGTTACAATGACGGCCTCCTCTGCTAAAGCCAAAATACGTTCTGAGTTACGGTGGTTAGCGTCTGCAGTCGCATTGTTGGATCGACCTGATAGGACGGAGGCCTTGTTGAACAGATACGTAGATCTGCCCGTACGTTTGGCTGTTGTTGATGAACAGTATGCCTTATTTTTGGAAAGGACTGTTGAGGCCGATGTGGAAATGCGACAAGAAGTCGATTTGGATGTGGACCAGTGTTATGATTTTGCGGACAGAATTACCCAGGTGGCTCGGCCTTTGCAAGTGGCAAGAGAGAATGAACCGAGCCCGTCCCCGGTCACATCTAAAAGTATGCCCCCTCTCTTTGCTAGATTGGCCCCCTTAGACTTAAGGCGTTTTGCTGGTCGTCTAGAGGACTGGGAGGGCTTTATTAACATTTTTGATAGTCTTGTACATGCCCGGGACGATTTGACCCAGGGCCAGAAGTTAGCTTATTTGTTATCCGTGTTGGAAGGGGAGGCCCTTGAATCAGTTCAACATTTGGCCCCCTCGGATGAAAACTACCCTATTGCTAGGGATTTGATTGCCCGTCGGTACCAGAACGTACGACGTCTGGCGGACAACCATGTTGCCGCCATTTTGAATTTACCCCGCGTTGCCAGCGTGATGCACTTGAGAGTGGCTTTGTTGAATCCGCTGTTGGTTGCCTACAACGCATTGAAAAACTTAAAACTCCCAGTGGAGCAGTGGTCGTTTTTGTTACTGCACATTGTCCTGGGAAAGTTGCCGGACTGTGTTAAGGTCCGTTTTGAGCAGCAGTATGGTGGGGATAGTGCGACTTATCTGCCACCCTGCTCGGACCTCTTGACGTTCCTGGAAGGAGAAAGTAGACTGGCAGATAATTCCTCTCTGGCCGGTCCTATGGGACCCGAACGACCTGTGCCACAGAGTAGATCCCCCACCGGACCCCCCCGTAGGGGGCGTATGGCCCCTCGCGCGCCCGGCCGCTATGCCGCCGTCCAGGAGACCGCCCGCTGCTTGTACTGTCGGGAACCGGGTCACAGCACGACCCGTTGTGATAAGTTCCTCGACCAGCGCGTCCAAGGCCGTCGAGCGATCGCGCGACAACGGACATGGTGCTACTCGTGCTTGGGCCTGCACATGCAGCGCGAATGTACCCAAGCGCACCCATGCCGCTTTTGTAAGGGCAACCACCATCCCCTCCTCTGCATGAACAGCCCAGAGGGCGGCGGAGCGCCGCAGCGCGTCGCTGCAGGATCACCTCGTATGGGTGGGGGGCTCGGACCCCCCGCGGTGTTTGCATCCCGCAGCAGTTCTAGTGGCCACCAGAGTGGCCCCAGACGCTCTCCGCCACGTTTGGACCCTCTAACGGGCGGGGGTCCCAGGGACCCCCCCATGGGAAACCGATCCCCAAGGATGGGGATGAGTTATGCGAGCGTTGCCGGAGGTCGTAGAGGCCCCCCGCGACGTTTTGAGCCTCGCACGGGCGGGGGTCCCAGGGACCCCCCCATGGGAAACCGATCCCCAAGGATGGGGATGAGTTATGCGGGCGTTGCCGGAGGTCGTAGAGGCCCCCCGCGACGTTTTGAGCCTCGCACGGGCGGGGGTCCCACGGACCCCCCCATGGGAAATCGGTCCCCAACTAGGGGGTTCGATTTTGCGAGCGATGCGGGAGGTCGTAGAAGCCCCCCGCAACGTGTTGAGCCTCGCACAGCCGGGGGTCCCCGGGACCCCCCCTCTGAAAATCGGTCACCGTGCCCCCGCGACTATGGGGCGACGTACACGGTGGATGCTAGGCACCGATTCTCGCCGCCGCTCGCCGAATACCCGCGTTTGGAGCGGCGCCCGCCCCGTCTTCAAGGGGCCGGGAGATATAACCCGCCTGATACAGGGCGAATTGGACGTAGGCAGTATGTGGGAGATTGGGACCCACTGGATCGCTATGAGCGACCCCCTTACCATGTGGGGACGTCTGGGGACCCCACATACTAGCAATCAACGTGTTTACGGTCGATTGTAGCCACCCCTCCAGAGACCGTTTTGTTGCCCACGGCCTCTGTACTTGTCAGGGGATTGAATGGCGACCTTGTGGAAGTTCGCGCCTTGTTGGATTCCGGTGCTCAGGGGTGTGTTGTGTCATCTTGGTTAGTTAGGCGGTTGGGCCTCAAGGTGCACCCCCACACGGAAGGCGTGAGAGGTGTTGGCGATGTGAAAGTCCCCGGGTTGTTAGGGCATGTTGACTTCACATTTACATCACGTAATAAGTCCACGCCAGGCATTAAGACCTCGGCGATTGTGTTGGACACAGTTGTTGGCCGTCAACCTTCAGTTGACTTGGGACCGAGTATGTTGTCTTTGGTGTCTGATTCCCCACTCGCCGATCCAAATTTCTTCCGCCCAGGCCCGATTGATGCTCTCCTTGGAGCCGATGTCCTGGGGCGAGTTTTGTTGACGGGGAAGCGAGTTTTGCAGCCAGATGGCTTGGTAGCTCTGCAGACGACACTCGGTACAGTTGTGATGGGCCCTGCTCGCCGCGTTTTGGATTCCCTTGATGAGGATCGCGGTCTTGTTTTTAATGTGTCTCTCTCCGAAGTGGTGCAGAAGTTTTGGGAGGTTGAGGAACCTCCACCAGCCCCGCGGGTAGACCCAGTAGCGGATGAATGCGAGTTGTATTACCAGAATAACACTGGTCGCCTCCGCTCTGGTCGTTTGATCACCCGCCTCCCCTTTCGTGCCGGCCGACCTCCTCTGGGCGAATCCCGACCGCTAGCGGAACGTAGGCTAGTGGCGATGGAGCGTCGCATGAGCAAGGATCCGGTCTTCCGCCAGAAGTATGTTGAATTCATGCGGGAGTATGAGGAGTTAGGGCACATGTCCGTGAGCGATTTGGATTGGCGCTCCGTTGAGCACTTCTTTTTGCCGCACCACGCCGTTTTGAAATCCGGAAAGATTCGGGTGGTCTTTGACGGTTCGGCTCCCACCTCTACTGGAGCGTCCTTGAACCAGTGTCTGCATGTAGGTCCCAAGCTGCACACGGAGATCTCAGACATTTTGACCAACTTCCGGCGGCACCAAATTGTATTTATGACTGACATCCGGATGATGTTCAGACAAACGGTCATCCATCCCGAGGATAGGAGGTACCAATTGATTTTGTGGAGAGAGAGTCCTAGGGACCCCTTGTTGATTTATGAATTGAATACGAATACGTACGGTCTGGCATCGAGCCCGTTTGTTGCGATTCGTTCTTTGTTGGAGTTGGCCGAGAAGGAGCGCTTGAGATACCCTCGCGCCTCCGCCATTTTGGCCAGTGACGTCTATGTGGATGACATTTGCACGGGCGCCTCATCTGTCTCAGAGGCGATTGTCCTGAGAGACGAACTCACCGCCCTTTTGAAGTCGGGAGGTTACGAGTTGAGGAAATGGATATCCAACTCGCCTGATGTACTGGTAGGTTTGCCCGAAGAGCACCAGCAGGACCCCCACCTATTCGAAAATGTTGATAATCCCCATGTGGTGACCGTCCTTGGCGTACAGTACAAACCGGTCTCTGACACTTTCACGTATTGTGTGGATTTACGACCACCGAAAGTCTGGACCAAGCGTTTAGTATTGTCTACTGTCGCACGTACCTTTGACCCCAATGGGTGGATTTGCCCCGTGCTGTTTATGGCCAAGTGTTTCTTGCAACGGTTATGGGCTTCGGGTGTGTCGTGGGATGAACCCCTCTCGGACGAGTTACTCCGAGATTGGTCGAGCTTCGTTTCATCCCTCCCCGAGATTAATGAAGTGCATTTGCCGAGGCTATTCCTCCCTTCTGAAAATTGTAAAGTTGCTCTTCACGGCTTTTCCGATGCCTCCGAACGTGGATTTGCTGCGGCCGTGTACCTCCGCACCGTTACTGTTGACGGAGTTGTTGCTGTGCATCTGGTGATAGCGAAAAGCAAAGTCGCTCCCCTTCGGACTCGTCATACGATCCCGAGGTTGGAATTGTGTGGAGCTGCCCTCCTAATGCGTTTGTTGAACCACGTATGGCTCACATTAGGTCGATCTATTGCGATACAAGAGGTTTATGCTTGGACGGACAGTCAGGTCGTCCTTTGTTGGTTGAAGGCTCCGGCGCACACCTTGGACGTGTTTGTGGCCAATCGAGTGTCGCAGATTTGTAATTCCGACATCGAGTTGATTTGGAGACACGTGCCGGGAACCATGAATCCCGCGGATTGTGCGTCTCGGGGTTGTGTAGCCCCAACCCTAATTAACCACCCCCTCTGGTGGGGCCCACAGTGGTTGATGCGGCCTGAGTCGGAGTGGCCGCCCTCTCCAGCGTTGTCGAACGTAGCCGTTCCTGATATGCGGGCATGCGTCCTGGAGACTAACCCCGCCGGGGAAAAGGATTTGTTGTTGGATCGGTACAGCTCCTTACAGAAGCTGCTTGGTGTTACCGCTTGGATCAGACGTTTTGTGTACAATTGCAGAAACCCACGCGCGAGGCGTGATTCGTCGGTTCTCACTCCGGACGAGCGTAGGGACGCGCTCTTGTTTTGGGTCCGGAGAGTACAAGCTGATAGTTTTGAGTCCGAGATTGAAATTTTGCGTTTAGGCCGTCGCAAGTTGAAGGGCGCGGTATCGCGATTAAATCCCTTCCTGGACGAGAGTGGGCTTCTGCGAGTCGGCGGAAGACTTCGAAATGCGAACCTGCCGTATGGAGCTCGTCACCCCCTTTTGTTACCTAAAGCCGGACATTTGACTCAACTGATAATAACAGATCGCCATGTGAATGCACAACATGCTGGCTGTAATGCTTTGTTGGCCATTTTGCAGCGTGAATTTTGGATTTTGTCTGCTCGTCGAGCCATTCGCACTGTGGTTTTCCGTTGCCTGCCTTGTTATCGATTGAAGGCCGCGACCATGCAGCCCCAGATGGGTGATTTGCCTGCTGATCGCGTCACGGAATGTAGAGCTTTTGCCGGAGTCGCCACCGACTTCGCCGGTCCCTTTACTGTAAAGGCTTCGAGACTGCGTAATGCTAAAACCTATAAGGCGTACTTGTGCGTGTTTGTGTGTTTGTCCACCAAGGCTGTCCATTTGGAAATTGTCTCGGAATTGTCTACCGAAGCCTTTGTCGCCGCCTTGAGCAGATTTGTTTCCCGTAGAGGACTGCCGTCATTGATACGTTCCGATTGTGGTACTAATTATAAGGGAACGTGTAATTATCTTAAGGAAGTAGTTAAGTTTTTTGTTGATAATAAAATAGACATTGGAACCACCCTCTCCCGGCGTGGGATAATCTGGAAGTTTAGCCCTCCAGCTTGTCCGACCTGGGGAGGAATTTTTGAAGCTTGTGTAAAGGCTGCCAAGACACACTTGCGTCGCGTGATTGGAGAAACTATTCTCACGTTTGAGGAACTTGATACGGTATTTTGTAAAATTGAGGCCGTCCTCAACTCGCGACCCTTGTGCCCGTTGTCTTCGGACCCGAATGACCTGGAAGCGTTGACCCCAGGTCATTTCTTGATCGGACAGCCCCTTTTGGCGTTGCCTGAATATCCGATTCAGGATGTAGGATCCCATCGTTTGTCGCGATACCAACTTTTGAAACAGATGTCCCAAAACTTCTGGGCACGTTGGTCGATGGAGTATTTGCATATCCTACAACAGCGCGTGAAGTGGACAGATAAAACCACCCCACCCCAGACTGGCGACCTCGTGTTGATTAAGGATGCTAACCTGCCGCCCCTATGTTGGCGAAGGGGGCGCATTGTTAAACTCTACCCCGGAACTGACGGAGTTCCTCGTTTTGCTGAGGTTTTGGTTCGAGATTCGGTTTTGAAGAGAGCAGTTAGTGGGCTCTCCCGATTACCCGTAGATTGACGTACCGTTCTTAACGGTCCGGGGCGGGGGGATGTTCGGAAAAGATCGACGTTTCTGAACGCAACTCTAATGTCACGTCAAATTGACATTAGCTGTCACTTGAAGTTGACAGTGACACTTGATTGAAATTCTTGTACCAAAAGATGTCGGAATAATTTTGCTGATTTTGTTAAAAATCGCTCGTGTTGTATATGCCTGGCATGTCGAGCTTGAATTGAATCTTAAATTATCTATGTGATCCCGTTTTGTACGACCAAGGTTTTGATGCCATCCTGATGAGTGGCCGGTCGCGATGCTTTGAAGGATAATCATCCACCACACGTGTTGTTGCAGGGGCAATATATATCTTGACAAAAGGCTCCTCCGTGTGTTATTGTGTATTTATTGTTGAAACGCCCAGTGTCTTGTGAACGCTGTTATTTGTGTTGTGAGTGAAGTGACTAATTGGTAAGGTCTGCAGAAGAAGACGGAGCCACAGGGGGGCCCCCCTCTCCCCACGCTGCCCAGGGACTTTCTACAGCACAGACCACAGTATGTAAAATCACCTTACTTCACATTCTCTCCGCTGTGTATCGCAGTCCAATTGTTCAGTTTACATCCCCGCTGAAACCTAGTTTTTGTCCGGAGTCTATATTAGTAATACCAGCTTCCACTGCGCTAGCCGACTCCGCGGTATAGGCAGGGGTGTACTGAACACATAGCTATCGAAAAGCTCGAAGACGCAAAATGCCAGGATAAAAAAAAAACTAAGTACAATATTTTGGTGAAACTTTAGCCATTTTATATATACTTTTTTAACCCTCATCATGTCAGCCAAAAATTAACCCTCATTATATAAAAAAATCCTACTTTCAACTTAATGGTATTTTTGTAAGACAACCATTAAAATTTGTATAGAGGGAGAAAAATATTGACAAACGTCTCTTGCACTAACCATCACCTTTGTATTGTCCTATCGTTTTCCCGAAAGCGTTTCCCCGAAATTAAACGTCAATTTGTGTGTCATAACGCCGAAGTCGATGCTCTTCGATATCCGTAAGCAAATGTTATTGTGACACAGATTCTGTGAATCAAGTCGATAGCTTCGTTATCAAACATTCCCCTCGTCAGCAATGACAGGCATTAATAACTATGTCAATTTACTGTAATTACTATTAGATTATAATATTATTATTCTTATTCTTATAACGATAAAAAAATAACAGTTAGTTCAAAAACTCAAAAAAGCGTTTTAAATTTTGTTATACTATTGATACTTAATCGTTAATTTCTAAATCTTATTATGATTGAGACTAAGTCAATCAGTCTAGATTACATGAAGGTAATGAGAATCCCACTTCTGACTTTGAGTATCCACCGATCAATAGATCAGATTACTGGATTAGCGTAAGCTGCCTGGAGTAATTGTGATAAGCTTATTTAGGTAAGTATCGACAATCCTTCAAACATTTTAATGACCAATTGGCCCATTCACGCCATGGTGCTATCATAGCTGCTCAGCTCAGACAAGGATTTGATTTCCACCAGGACACACAGTAATGTTATGTAATTTTATTCACATTTGTTTAGTCCGTGCCTTACGACACACATGACATAAAACACGTAGCCATAGAACAAAAAAACGAAAGGACTAGAACACATGACAAAAGAGATAATACAAGGGTATTTTGTTATTATCACCTTTATACGAGAAGGTGTGTTTAGGTACCGATATAGGCAATCATAATAATGATGAAGTTTGATAGATTATTTTGATAACATATCTCTCGCAAGAATTCAAAATTCTATTCCTTATTGTAGAGCAAGAATTTAAGTACTATTTATATGGCATTTAATTTATCTCTATTACCATTAAAGATCCTTGAAAAAAATTAAAATTAAAATTATTGCTGATAGCTAATTTTTTTTTTCTAATCATTATCTTTAAAATTGTCGCTAAATATATTTAAAATTCTATTTAAAATTCTATTCAAAATGATATTTAAAATTCTATAATTATGTAATTTAAATTTAAATGCATGTTGAATTTACCAGTAAGTGATTGTAACATTTAGCTTCTTACTTAGATATAGTATTATTTAATATGTAATAATGTAAACAAACGTTGGTAAATCTTCATAAATAAAATAAAATAATAAAATAAAACGGTCGTAATTGTTTTACGCCTAAAACGGCTTATTTAATAGCAATAACTAGTCGCAACTGCTATGTCTTAATAATATAGGGTCAGTTATGACACCACTAATATGTAGAACCCTTAAGTCCGTAGGGACACATTTACTACGAACCAACACCTGACACTCGCTGTACATATTTATTACGTGAAAAGGAGTTTGGATACCCACGTAACTATTTACATTAAATATTCCAAAGAATGTTTGCAATAAAAAATCTATGAAATGCTTTTTTTTACTACACATACGGTTACTTTGGTTATCGGTACATAGCGTGATATTACCTCAAGATTAACCTGTCGTTCACGCTATCGTATTTAAAAATCTATTTACTTTTGCGCTTTCAACTGCTTTCAAACATTTTTCAGCGTACTTAGTAAGAGTATATTTAAACCATCATTTTGAAAATGTCCGTTTTCTTAACTAGTGGCCTCCCACGATTTAACCCGCAAGTTTCCGCAAGGCGGGGTTAAATATTGTCTACTAGCTTTCGGCCCGCGGCTTCGCCCGCGTGAACTACATGACGTTATCCCGCGGGAATGTGATTTTTTCCGGGATAAAAAGTAGCCTATGTTCCTCTCCAGGCTACAAAGTATCTGTGTTCCAAATTTCAGCCAAATCCGTTCAGCCGTTATGGCGTGATTGAGTAACAAACATCCAAACATCCAAACATCTAAACTTTCACATTTATAATATTAGTAGGATGTTACTCGGGAATTATGTAGATTTCTACTGGTGAAAGAATTAAGATTTTTTAATTACTAATGCAATTTTAAAACATTTTTAAAATAGGTCTAGTAGTTTATGAGTTTATCCATTACAAACAAACAAAAAGTCAAATAATCCTTTTTTATTTTTAGTATAGTAGTAAAATATGCGTGTCAGAAAGACTTAAGAAGATGATGATAATAAATATTTGCAGTTAAACCAAGGGGTTATATATTTAATACAATACCACATTCAATTATACACACAGTTTCAGCATGGTTTCAGCACATAACTTCAAAGTCCCCATAAATGGGGCGTCCTATGTGCATACACGTGCTCAATACCTACCATTAGAGCTAAGGTGTCGATTATTGCTGTGTGTCAATGTCCTGGACCCTTACTATGAACTGTTATTGGAATGTTGAAGAAATGTTCATTAAAATACGTACCTACATACCCAGAGAAGGCGCAGTGGTTAAGCAACTTTATTAATGGTCGGTCCCGGGATGGGTGACCGCAAAATTTATTGTTTTAAGCCATTCTTCTTGACCGCATTTAGTAGTCATTAAAACCCACAAACCCCATGGGCTCATAGTCCGTTTTGCTTTTCTTCTTCTTATGCCGAAGTGCTACGCTCTACGCTCTTGTCTGTGTAGTTCTTCTTCAATTCTATCCGAGGCAATTCACTTTATCCATTCATAAATCAAATTAAAAATATTTATTCAGTATAGCTAGGCACTTGGGAAAGCCAAAGAAGCTACACACCACTAAATTTTAATTAGGTACCTAGTACAAAGAATTTAGGGGATGATAGTGTCCATACGAACAATTTTTACTCTGACGCCAACCACAGAATGGCGGAAAAAATATCAGCTGTTCCATACAAAAGTACAACATCGGCTCGACTAAAATTTATGGAATAGCTGATATTTTTTTCGCGATTCCGTGGTTGGCTCCATGGTAAAAATTGTTCGTGTTGACTATCATCACCTAAATCTTTGTACTAATTAAAATTTAGAAGTATTTAAACTATTGGTTATTCTTATTATAACAAAGATTTAACTCGGGAGATCTTTGTAACGAGCAGAACCGGCATGAAACTCGTCAAGAATTACTAATATTTTTTTACTCTAACCGTGGCGTCGCCGCGCACGAGCCACACGTGACAGCCACAAACACCGCCACCAGAAGGTACGTGATCCTCCAAAAGGAGATAGCGGAAAGACCTACAGGAAATATGTCGGTGGCTGCGTTTTGTGGTTGTGGTTGTGGCCCGTGTGCGGCCAGGCTTTGGGTGGCGAATAGATTGTACTGGGTGCCTACCATCAACTCTTATTGCGATTTTGTTTAGGACCTAAACCAAAGCCATCTTCTATCTCACTCGTTGGGGCGCAAGCAGCCGAGAAATAATAGCGGGCCATGCCTAAACTGATCTGCTTCGCTTATTCGTACCACGACAGCTTAATATCAATGACAGCGATTCAGTGATCATTCAATGACATTTCACAGCCGCTGAGCTGTCCATCAACCTCTTATTTGACTTATAACTCGGCCAAGCTAACCTGACACCTGCAGGTTATACCCGTCCCTTTCACTCTCCGGGCATGACAGAATCGAGTGAAAGAGACGGGTAGAAGAAATAAGGACACAAATCGTTCGGTCATTCACATTTAGCAATTCATTTGCGATCCAGTTTTTAGAAGGTCAGAGTACGAAAGAAAGCAATTCATTTAAGGAACCTATTCTGCATCGGGCTATTTTTGAATCGCTGTCTTAAAGTTGATGATAGGCACCCTGTACTTACCCTAGTAGTACTAGTCCTAGCTAGTGATGGGAAATTCCCGAGAATATTCTCTTTGCGAGAACTTTGCGGAAATGTTCTCGAGAATGTTCTCCGAGCTGAGAACTTAAGAGAACTTAAAAACAGAGTTGTAATCTTCACAACACACATAACTTAATCTAATCCTGTGTTAAAATTTGAATGATAGAGGAAAAGTAATAGAGTATTATGTTATATTTTGAAACATTTCGTGAACAATCTACATTAAGGGGATTTGCAAAAATAAAATACAGTATCAGTTATTACAAAATCACCTTTATTCTTGTCATTTTGCCAAAATAAAATAAAAACAGGTGCTTTATATTAATTTCTCTTGATAATATCACTCTGGTTGTCAAAATAGGGTGGTACATAGATTTATACTTCTAATAACCTTTATGTTAGAAAAACAATTTTAAAGAAATATTTCCCTTATAAAATAACATATTCATATCACTTTAGATAGTAATTCACCAAAGCAAAAACTAGTTCCTGCTAAAGTATGTACCTTCTTACAATAAATTAAAATACTTATTTACTTTTCTTAATTAAATCACTTTGGTTAATGATGATTGTTCATTAAAGACTAGATAATATGAAGGCTCTTCAGTCCAGGTTTAATGGATCATTGTTCTCATTGCTGAGTAAGTTCGATGGTTTATACACTTCTTCCTCTTCACTTTCCGTTTCATCTTCTACTGAATCTTCCTTATCCTCCTACTCTAACTCAACGTCACTTTCTTCAAGATTGACAGTTTGATTCATTATTTGACTATCATTTGCCTGATTATTTAGTTTCCTGATTTCCGCCGGATGTACTTGGAATAGGATCAGAAAAACTTCCTTCATTTTCGAAATTTAATCCTCTGTTAATTATTTTCCAGTTGTGTGCAATTAAACATATTTTTCCCGCTGTATCAGTACGAAATCTATTGCGCTTTTTCGTGTGGACGTTGGCGAAAGTGGAAAAGGAGCGCTCTACTGAGGCAGAGGTTGCCGGTGCAGATAGTATCGTGAGAGCAATAATTCCAAGTTCTGTACAAATAATAATTTATTTGCAGTAAATAGGGTTGTTACAATGAAGTTGGTCGTCATTAGTTTAGTGCTTAAACCTATATAGCCATATAATATCTGTGTCGGGGTACAGAGTCTCCCACCAGGTTATTGCCGGCACTTTTTCGGCCAGGGCCCAGACAAATTCTTTGCTCCACAATCCTGAATGCACCAAATGAGTTAAGCAGCGATCTTCTTCTAATTTTGTAAGCCAATCTACAATTTTATTGGTTTTAATACGCATTGTAACTGTTCAAGCTTTGTCCAGGTGTTATAATCGAGAAGTAAATTTTTATATTTAATTAAATCAGCTGCATTTAGGGCCATATTTTGTTAAATTATTTTGCATTCTATCACACTCTTAATGCAACGTAAATGGCTGCCCCATCTCGTTTTAACAGGCAACTGAAGCGATTTTTAATTCCCTTTTCTTGGGCAACGTGATTAAAATCTGCGGTTTTCTTTTCTTTCGCCCAAGGTTGCCTGGAAGAGATTGCTATTTAGCAATAAGGCCGCATGTTGTCTGTTTTCTCATCATAACTATGTCTCTTTGTGTTATTGTTTCTTTCTTTGTGCGCAATAAAGCTTTTTTTATTTATTTATTTAAAATGTGGGAACGGTGAATGCATTTAATAACATCTGTAATGTCAGACATAAGGTGTCTTCAAGTGTTCATTTTTGAGTATCTCCAATCATCAAGCTTAGTGTGTGAGCCAATCAACCGCTCCACTTTATGTTTGCCAATACCTTAATTTAGCAAAGCGCGTAAGATTAATGGGGGGGGGGGGGGGGGGGAGCGGGCGGAGCGGGGCAGTAATACCTCGCATGCAATGTATTATTTGGTTATTGTTATAGTGTAGTTTCGATGGAAATAAACAAATTTCTTAATGTTATTTAGAAATAAAACCATTTACAAAGTTTAGAATCAAATAAGTAAGTAATAAGTTTATTATAGCTACTAGTTATGACATCACTGTCGCATTCATAGACTACAACAACATAATTTACTGTTTTATGTAAAAAAAATGGAAGGTTCACATACTCGTTTTAAGTTCTCTTAAGTTCTCATAAGTTCTCGTAAATTCTCGACTCAGGAGAATGTTCTAGAACATTCTCGTTCTGAGAATATTCTCATTGTGAGAATGTTCCTTTTCCCCATCACTAGTCCTAGCCCTAGTAATATTATAAATGTGAAAGTTTAGATGTTTGGAGGTTTAGATGTTTGGATGTTTGTTGCTCAATCACGCAAAAATTGCTGAACGGATTTGGCTGAAATTTGTGACACAGATACTTTGTAGCCTGGAGAAAGAACATAGAACAACTTTTTATCCCGGAAAATTATCACATTCGGCATAACGTCGTGTAGTCCACGCGAAAGCTAGTGGAGACATAAGAATTGCTGACGATGTGGACACTCTGCGCATAGCTCCATCTCGTTTATAATATTACTTGGATATCTTAGAGCTCACGGTAAGGCCTCAATACCGTATTGGACTTCGGTCGAACAATGCGTCTAATATGCGGCCAGCCCATGGAAATCGGTACACGTTGTCGCCAAGATGGAGTATTAGTTTTAACTGTCCAACTTATTCATGGTTTGTATTAAATTTAAAATTTTCAGTCAGTTTGCTATTTTGTTAGACGCAAAATAAAAAGTATTTAGATTGTTCGCTCTGGTTCAAACTCAGGCTAGTAATATGAGCACCTAGCAGATAATGGATATAAAACAATAACATTATGCTATCTTGCTATTTATAAAACACTAGGGGCTCCGCGTAGTTGTACCCGCGTGTTTCCCAATTTCTCTTTTTTTAAATCGGTTCCGTACCTAGTTTTTGATTTTATCTATTACAAACATACAAAAATATTCTGTTTCCTGTTTTTATTATTATTTTAACACATATATATTTTAGATTTATTATTATTATTATTTTAGATTATTTATTTATTTAGATAGAGATAGATAGCATAGATAAAGTACCCCATTAAAATATTTGTCTCATCTGTTAATAGAACTCGACGACAAAAATAACCATGATACTTAAGTCCGAAACATAACCACTGTGTGCCACTGTTCAAGTTTCAGACTTATCATAAGTACGGGTATTAAGTCTAGTCTCACCTAGACTAGACTTATATTTAACTAGCGGCCGCCCGCGGTTTCACCCGCGTGGTTCTCGTTCCCGTGGGAATATCGGGATAAAAAGTAAGCCTAAGTTACTCCTTATTACATCAGCTACCTGCCAGTGAAAGTCCCGTCAAAATCGGTCCAGCCGTTTCAGAGATTAGCCGGAACAAACAGACAGACAGACAGATAGACAGCCAGACAGACAAAAGTTGTAAAAAATGTTATTTTGGCATATGTACCGTATATTTAATGATATGCATGTAGTAAAAAGCGGTTATTTTAATATTACAAACAGACACTCCAATTATATTTATTTGAATAGATGTATAGATTGTATAGATTAGACTGACACAAGAAAAAAAATACTAAGTTGATAGTTCTAGTACTTATAAAAATATTATTACTTAATGTTACAAAATAAGTTAAAAGTTACACTATACACCTATTTTCTCCTTTCCTGCAGAAAATATTCCATTTCACTTTAAAATAACGATTACTCGCACCAGTTTGACCTCTCCATAGTTCAAACGTTAAAGAAATTCACGGCGAAAATTTAGTTATTTATGTGATTGAATTCAATAAATCTGCGTAGAAGAATTGTGCCGGCTAATAAAGCAAATTGTCCGTAAAATTAAGCCAGCATTTGAGATATGGTTTCCCAGAGAAGTAGGGTAGACGCTGGAATAACTAATTTAACGTTTATTTTCTAGCGACACAAGTTGTGGCGAATATAATCTGCATTGATATGAGAATTGACATTAAACTATTTTATTTAAAAACTAAATCTAAAGAGAATAGGAAAAATGTGATAGTAAAAAACTACGAGCCCTGCAAGTAGCTTTCAGGCGGGATTCTTTACTATATTTTTTTTTATCTACTACGGGGTAGCACTTAGCCTTCATCACACCTGATGTTAAGTGGTGATAAGGCTGAAGGTGGAAGCGCACTTCTCCCGGAATCCTCACTGAGGAACTGGCTATCTTATCTTTAACTGCCGGAACACAATAATGCTGAAAACATCATTGTTCTGGCGTCAGACTTAGATAAGATGGTGGTAGCTAGCCAGGCTGACTAAGAACAAGTCCTACCACCAACCAAACCAAATACAATATGTACCCCCGCTGGGAATCGAACCCGGGACCTCTGGGTCTGAAGTCGGTGGTGTGAACCACTAGACCACAGAGGCGGTTAAAATTATTATACATAAGTATTATTTACTTACTGGAAAAATACTTTTCGAAAAGCGAAAGGTCGCGGTTTCGAGTCCCGTCAGAGCTGGTTGTGAGACGGGCCAATTTTTTCTAAATACTTCATTTTCCATTTTTCAATAATAAAAATTGCATTGTGAATGCAAAAAACTAAAAATTAAAATAAAATACTTTTCATTTTTCCTGTACTTACAAAATTGCATTTCGAATGCATAAAAATAATTTAAAATCTCTAAATCTCAAGATATTCATTTTTAATTTGGTACCTTAGTAGTAGTAATATTTAAGTAGACTTGATAAATTACTCGCAAGGGCTCGTTTTGGAAGAAATGCGTAAGTAGAAAGTTTCACAAGAAAAAGAGAAAAAAGAAGATGACTTGACTTTTGTCTTTAGTACGAAACTAACATTTAGGATAGGTTTTACTGTATCTGTAATCAATGAGAAAAGTTTAAATGTTTCAAGTATTGTGAAACTAAATAAATATTTCTGAAATTTGAATTTGCCAATGTTGAAAATATTCAAAATGAAGTACTTATTAGTTAAAATCGACCCGTCTCACAACTCCGGTGGGTCTCGAACCCACGAGCATTCGCCCGGACAGTGAAAGGTCTTCGTCAATATTTTCAATAATAAAAATTGCATTGTGAATGCAAAAGTTGTAAAAACAATTTCAAGGGCGGTCAAATACCTTAAGGTGCATGTAGTCGTCTATATTACCTTCAGGTGCATGTAGTCGTGAAACGATCATTTTTGAGGCCCTAAAACTCATAAATTAGCCTACTGATGAATCCAGAATTAATATATATTAAATATTGATATATAAACTTCAATCTGAGCATTTAAAAAAACATAGTCTCTAAGATACTATTAAAAAAAACATTGAAATGAAGCTGTTTTAAACCTGAAATACGCTACTGCTTCTATATTCGTCAATATTTTCAATAATAAAAATTGCATTGTGAATTCAAAAGTTGTAAAAACAATTTCAAGGGCGGTCAAATATCAAAATATTACCTTAAGGTGCATATAGTCGTGAAACGATCATTTTTGAGGCCCTAAAACTCATAAATTAGCCTAATGATGAATCCAGAATTAATATATATTAAATATTGATATATAAACTTCAATCTGAGCATTTAAAAAAAAACATAGTCTCTAAGATAGGTACTATTAAAAAAAACATTGAAATGAAGCTGTTTTCAACTTGAAATACGCTACTGCTTCTAAACTACAAGTGATATTTTCACGTTTCTTTCAGGAAAAGATTGCTAACTTGTTTAACTTAAAACTGAGCATTTTTCGTAATAATACATAGTTTTGACGAAACGTGTGTTTAAGCTGTTTTGGTGCGGGTAACGGGCGGGAAAATTAGGCCACTTTTCTATGCCCAAGGTCGTTGGCGATACCACGGGCCTTAATAAGTAATTATTTTCCACCCGTTGTCAGATAAAGTACAATCAACCGCACACCAAACCAAACAATAGCATTGCAAAAACCACTCCTAAGTCACCAGCTATATAGGTCAATATATAAAACTAGGATGTGTTGTCACTAGTACTAAACTTTGACGCGTTCTCGACGTTGGTCAAGCTTCATAGCAGCGAGCCTTTTACACTAACAAAGTTAATTACTCGCTAAATTCTATTAATAGTTGTGTCTGTCCCTTTTAACGCACCAACGGAAGTCGTAATGTGTTTTGTCATGCGATATTGTGACTTATTATACTCACATTAAGGAACTCTAACAATGCGAGAGACATTTCAGGCGTCTAGCGGAATACGACTCTTAACAGCTTCATTTAATTCCACACTTTATTAGTTTGCTCTTTGTACCCTTGAAAAGTAGTCGGCAAAATGAGTTTTCCATGTTATTTGTAATGGCTACAAAGACATTTCATAGAATAAATGTAAAACTATGAAGTTGTTTTTACTCATTTTAGAGTAATTCGTCAACTCGTGTCAAATAGGCCTTTTTAGGGTTACGTAGTCAACAAGGAACCCTTGTTAGTTTCGCCATGTCCGTCTGTCTGTCCCCAGTCTACCTCATAGACTCTTAGTACTAGAAAGCTGTAATTTGGCATGAATATATATTAATCAAGCCGACAAAATGGTGACGTAAAATTTAGAAAAAATTTTTTTTGGTTACCTCCCTACACGTGAAGTGGGGATGTCATTTTTATTTCTTGTATTTTTATTCTTTATTTTTCCCCATCTCTTGTAAGCCTATTATGTACTGTTATCTTTTTATTTATTCCCATGATTTTAGATTAAATTTCTTTTAATCTTTTGAGTTTATTACAACTGTTTTGCAAGAATATTTATAACAACTAAACACCAGGAGAAAATGTGCATTATAGCGTTCTCCGTATGGACGTCAACCAATATTAGCTCCAGTTTATTCCTCATCTACTTACAATCTAATGAACAGAACCTTCATAATTCCAGGAATAAGGTACACAAAGGGCTGCATAATCGAAGTGATACTTCCAAAGGGCTGTCAACTACCGAGTCCCAGCAATCAATATAACTTCCGCAGGGCACGTTCGATTATCCGTAACGAGAAATCAATCATCGTGGAGATAACAAAAGCGCCATTAACGCGATGTTGGCACAATCGTTACAAAGCAGTTTGGCGGATAGTTGACGAGAGCGAACGGACACGGACGGTTCAGAGAATAATGGTGAATGTCCAAGTGTGTATCGAGAAGAAAAGAAGCAAAATATAGTGAGTGACTCATACAGCTTCAATATGGGCGTGTTTTGCGCTGCTCTATATCATGTTTCTTTTCTATGGTATCTTTTTTCTGTGAGTGAATTAGGCCCATCACATAGTCCGTATTTCCGTCGGGTGTAGCTGACTATTAGGTACGTCGCTAACGCGCTGTTGGTTTGCTCAATCGTTACAAAACAGTTTGGCGGATTGTTGAGAGAGCTTACGAACATGGACGGTTAAGAGAATAATGGTGAGTGTCCAAGTGTGTAGCGAGAAGAAAAAAAGCAAAATATAGTGAGTGACTCATACAGCTTCACTATGGGCGTGTTTTGCTGTGCTTTATAACATCATGTTTCTATGGTATCTTTTTTCTGCGAGTGAATTAGGCCCATCACATTACATAGTCCGTATTTCCGTCGGGTGTAGCTGACTATTAGGTAACGCGCTGTGTCTTTCTTCTGTGAGTGCATAAGGCCCTTTACATAGTCCGTACTTTCGTCGAGTGTATCTGACTACAAGGCATGTCTCGTTACAAAGCAGTTTGGCGGATAGTTGACGAGAGCGAACGGACACGGACGGTTCAGAGAATAATGGTGAGTGTCCAAGCCCACTTAGCGAGAAGAAAAGAAGCAAAATGTTGTGAGTGACTCATAGCCTTGCTATGGACGTGTGTGGTGGTATCTTTCTTGTGTGAGTGAATTGAGCACATTAGAAAATCCGTTCTTCCGTCGTGTGTAGCTGACTACTAGGTAAAGGTCACAGCACATACATCAACTCGGAAAGGGATCGTAAAAGTATCAACTCGAGCGGTTCAGTATTCTTTGTATGAAACCCCCTACTGCAAAGCACACTAATCGGAATCGTAACGTAATCGTCTCGCCTCGGGACCAGCTCACGAACCGCTTTGCGGGTCGCTCAACTTGCTATCCCCGCGCTTACCGCTAGTCGTCCACGCGCTCACGTCTCTCCGTACCCGAGCTAACGGCTCTACGCACAGTGGTCTGAAAATGAAAATGAACACAATTTCTTTTAATATTTTTTTTTTCTATTTAAAAAAAAAATCATTTTTTTGTCTTTTTTAATTTTTTTTTATTTTTTTATTATTTTTTTATCATTTTTTCTCTCATTCTTTTTTTTATATGGAACCACTGTGCGGCGAGCCGTAAGCGCGGCGTCGCATAGCCGTAAAGGTAGGCTTCCGAGCATCGCGGCCGATCGCAGCCGCGCGCGGTCGATCGCGTGCGACTGACGCGCGCGGCTGATGCGACAATAGTCAGTGTATGAAAATGTATGGCGCCGCTTCCGAGGTCTGCGACAGACGCGTGCGGCCGACGACCGACGTCGGCCGCACGCGGCCGTAACTATAATGAAAACTTCTTTGTATTGTATAGATACTCTCTTTTCTGTCATCTTCCTTATTTTAATCTCTAATTTATGGTTGTCTGTCACTGTGTCAACGCTGGATTGAGATGATTTTTATAAACTCTCCTTTTGGGCATTTGTGCACTACACTGAATGTTACCGTCCGGCAGTCTGATTTTTTACGGTCCGATATAGCAGGCCATAGAATGTATATGTGCGCTTGTGCACTACACGGAATTTTACCGTCCGACATTCTACTTCTCCCCATTCCGGTCCGTTTTTTTTCCGTTCCGAGTATCACTGAATTTTACCGTCCGGAAAAAAACGGATGGTTGTATTTTGATCATAAATTATTTATAATACATAGTAATAATTTATTTAGTTTTATTTCGTGTAGTTTCGGCTTTAAAACATTGAAACTGTGAAACTGTGATATTGAACTGAAAACGTGATATTCATGAGCGGGCGGGGCGGGGGAGGGGGTGATCACTGCGCTGCCCCGGCGAGTAAAAAGACGGACAAGTGCACAAGCCAATCATCTGTGTTTTTCATGCCACGCCGGTCCGTAAAAAAACGGACCGCCGCCGGACGGTAAAATTCAGTGTAGTGCACAAACGCCCTTTCTGTAACACGCTCACAGCGGCACTGAATTAGCATTTCTTTCCATTGGTGCGGTACGCGGCGTTTTATACCTCATACTAAAGCAGACATTCTGGCGGTACGAAGCGTTTTCGACCCCACCGAGATTCAAGAGACTGCAATTCCTTTTTTTAAGCGTGAAGACAGAAACAATATGGATTTTAGTCTTGATAAGTGAGTATCTATACAATACAAAGAAGTTTTCATTATAGTTAGTCTGTCGCATACCTCGGAAGCGGCGCCATACAATTTCATACACTGACTATTGTCGCATCAGCCGCGCGCGTCAGTCGCACGCGATCGATCGCGCGCGGCTGCGATCGGCCGCGATCCGCGGAAGTCAACCTTAAGCGCGGCGTCGCCTAGCCGTAGCCGAGCCGACGTACCGACGCTGATCCGGTTTGGTTAGTGCTTGCGTTAGGTTGATTGACTTATTTAGCCTGGTTGACAGCGAAGCGAAAGGCGATACGGTGTCGATCCCTTTCCGAGTTGATGTAATGTGCTGTGTACTTTAGTCATTAAAGCGTTATAGGCACAATAAAAAAAAAATCAAGTTGGCTTAATAAATAAGCCTCTTTGAATCGTCAATATTTTCCTACCACCCATTCAAGACTTTTTCAAACCTTTACAAAGTTTTTGGCGGGTAATATTGGCGAGAGCAAACGGACACAGACGGTTCGGAGAAGAATAGTGAGTGTCCACTAGGGGTGTAAACCCAGCATGACACATCCGAGGAAGCGTCAACGTCTTATTGATTCACTATGTATGTACAGTTACTACAATTTAACTTCCTACAACGTTGTGTTCATCTGTCATTAACGCTATAAGATTAGATAAAGATAAAAAAAATTCTTTATTCACTTAGACATAATAAATATGTACTTATGAATCGTCAATATTTTCCTACCACCCATTCAAGACTTTTTTAACTGACAAGAAGAATGGGCGCAAGAAACTTGAGAGCGTTTCTTAGTTAGGTAAAGACATTTACAAAATAAAAAATACATATCGTTACTAATACAACAATTGCTTAGTATAAAAATACATCATATTAAACAGTGATTATGTTATGTGTTACATCATGACCATGCATTGCGGTCATTCAAATAATCGTCTACTTTATAGTATCCTTTGCTCATCAGCGAGTCTTTAATGTAACATTTAAATTTACGCAATGGTAGTTCAATTATATGCTGTGGAACTTTATTAAAAAAGGCTTTGCTTTTCCCCAGAAATGAGGCTCTGGATTTTTCTAGCCGAAACTTGGGAATGACAAGTTTATTTCTTGTGTTAAAGCGATGAATATCGCTCTGCTTTACAAATGTATTATAATACTTTTTCACATAATGTCGGCACAATCACTGCAATCAATGCAATTGTAGATGTATTCATAGCATTATCCTAGTATATTTTTCTACCCTAGTAACAAATCAAGGAGATGTTTCTCCTCCCCAAATCTCCGGTGGGACTATAGCTTAAGGGGCAGCAAATAGTGGGTCGGACACACGAAGTTTCTGCTTCGCCAGAAGTGTACTGTTAGTGTAGGCAATGAACAGATTCTTTGTATGGAGACCCATACATTAATTCCTCAGTCGATGAAACTTTGCTGGGTTATAAAATAGCATGAGCCATAAACTTTTAAATGCTTATCCAAAAAAATACTCAAACGGAAGTTAGGTATTTATACCTAAATATACAAATATGTTTATATATTGAACCGAGTAATTTCTCAACCCAAATTTATTTTACCAAATGAGTTATTTATACTAGTATGTGATACTTGATAAAAATCCAAAACTTTTTTCAAACATGAGTACTGCTTTTGAATGATAATTCCTTTTTTGACTCTCATTTTCATTGAAAAATTGCTCCGTCGTTTTTTTTTACTTATATGACCTTAGAATGTAATTTGACGATACGAATAAGAACATCCAAAAAAAAATTATTACCAATATTGATTTATTTTAAAGTATGAATAATTCAATATGGAAAATTGCTCAGCATTATTTATCTTTAAAATTATGTTAAAAAGTCACATATACACACAAATCTAAAATATCCAAAAGAAATATCATCCGGAACACCAACATTTTGAAAGCGAAGATAAATCTCTCCCCTGTTACGCAATAATGTACCGTCTTTCGTTACCAGTTGGGTGCAGATTAGCGTCCTCGTGCTAATAGTACGACCTTGAACGCGTGACCCTGTGACTGGGGGCACAACTGGGGGGCCGCGTTCGTGTCGTCGGTCGCTGTGTGATTCTTTATTTTTTGTTTTCTTTGTACAGTCAGGGACAAATTCGGTGAACCACTTCCTGCTTATTTTTGTGTAGCTAGTGTGACTTAAAAAAAAAGTAGCTCCTCAGTTTGACCATATTATAGTATTCTTTGGTTTGGTTTGACTATGTTTGTATGTATGTTTGGCCGATTATCTCGCGTTTGGCTGAACCGATTTTTATGCGGTTTTAAGAAAAGTATTTTTTACATTTAGGAGAAAGTTTCGGAGTTTTAACCGCCTTCGAAGAAGAAGGTTCTCAGTTTGACTCGTATGTTTGTATGTTTGTCTCCGAGATGCGGTTTTCAGAAAACTATTTGTTACATTTAGAAGGTTTTGGCATTTTAACCGACTTAAAAATAGGAGGTGTTCAGTTTGACCCGTATGTATGTTTGTTTGACTTTGAGATGCGGTTTTCAGAAAAGTATTTGTTACATTTAGGAGAATATTTTCGAATTTTAGCCGACTTCAATAAAAGAGGTTCTCAGTTTGACCCGTATGTTTGTTTTGAGATGCGGTTTCCAGAAAAGTATTTGTTACATTTAGAAGGTTTTTGCATTTTAACCGACTTCAAAAAAGGAGGTACTCAGTTTGACCCCTATGTATGTATGTTTGACTTTGAGATGCGGTTTGCAGAAAAGTATTTGTTACATTTAGGAAAATATTTTGGAATTTTAGCCGACTTTAAAAAAGGAGATTCTTAGTTTGAACCGTTTGTTTGTGTTTGTCTCTGGGATGCGGTTTTCAGAAAAGTATTTGTTACATATAGAAGGTTTGAGCATTTTAACCGACTTCAAAAAAGGAGGTGCTCAGTTTAACCCGCATGTAAGTATGTTTGACTTTGAGGTGCAGTTTTCAGAAAAGTATTTGTTACATTTAGGAGAATATTTTTGAATTTTGGCCGACTTCAAAAAAGGAGGTTCTCAGTTTGACCCGTATGTTTGTCCTTGAGATGCGGTTTTCAGAAAAGTATTTATTACTCCTTTTTAGAAGGTTTTGGTATTTTAACTTACTTTAAAAAAGGAGGTGCTCAATTTGACCAGTATGTATGTATGTTTGTCTTTGAGTTGAGATGCGGTTTACATAAAATTATTTCTTTACATTTAGGAGAAGGTTTTGGTATTATAACCGACTTCAAAAAAAGGTTTTCAGTTTGATCTGTTTGTATGTATGTTTGTCCGCGATTATGTCATGTTTTCTGAACCGTTTTTGATGCTTTTTTCAACTACATTTTGATTGATGCGGTTTATGTGTACATCCTACTAACATAGCTATTTAAAATAATGCCACGAAAAAGTTAGAAATAATAGCTCTAATAGGTACTGTATTCACACCAAATAACGTAAGTACTTGGAAGTCGGGCGGGATTAAACAAAAACACCAAAACATGTAGGTACACTCGACAGCACATCAGGTTAAACAGTTGAACTGCGAAGCCAGCTTTTATTACGTAGGGCATAAAGGCGTTCTCAAGGTCAACATGTATAGTCTGATGTGCCGCCGTGTGAACATGTTTCACATCTGACTTCAAAATACTCGTACATACATTATTTGGTGTGAATACAGTTATTAGAAGTATTATTTCTAATTTTATTGTGGAATTTTTTTAAAGCGCTTTTACTTTTTTATAAAATATTTTTTTTACTATTTGGTTATTTATTAAACTAGGATACCTAGAACAATACATAAGCGATTAGGGAGAGTTGGGCGAGTTGATTTTAACTGTCTACGTTTACGAAAACTATTGGATGAACTGCTCATGTCGGTAAAGTAGTTAAACGACATGAATGAGATAGAGCGATTTTACGAATACAGTTTTCCAAACTCATACCAAGTTTTACTGGTTGTACGTGCACACAAAAATACAGCGTTCCATAGCGTGCAACAACAACCGTAACGTGTATTATAAACGCAAAACAACCATCGACTGGGAGGCGACCGTCGGTAACCCTACCTGCTCGAGTATCATCATAAATAATAATAAATAAAATAACTTCTTACATTCACACCAATTATCTAAGCCCATGTTAATTTCATTAAGAAACTGTATTATGGAAAACTTGATAACGGATAAATATATACTTAAATACTTTATTGTTTGTAAATACATACTTAATATACATAGTTAACACCCAGACCAAGACAAATAGACATGCACACAAATATTTGTCTTGTTCGGGAATCGAACCCAAAACCACTAGCGCAGAAGGTGGGTAGCCTACCCCTGCGCCAAATCGGTCGTCATCATCAATCATGACATGCTCATTGTTAGTAGTAAGACAAAAAGTTACGTTAAAAATAGATTAGGTTGTCTAGTCGCAACCTGGCCCTCTTAGTACAGTCATGAAAAAAGTGCGGCTAAAATGATGAGAAAATATATCATCAGGTACCAGCATGAAACGCTGTTCATACGATCAGGCTTGATAGATAGACTAGAAAAATGTGGTAATAGTAATTAACCATTACAGAAATATTTGCTTTTTGCGAAACAAAACCTAAACCTTTACTGCTCTTAGTTAATTTATTTTTATTTCTTTTTCGCACTTTTGAGTATTTGCTATTTTTGAGAAGGGGTGTATCAGTTAACAAAAATAAATAATGAAACTCGAAATAACTGCTCTCAGTTTTTACATAGTAACCGCAACTTTCAAGCACGTTGGTTGGATAAAATCGTAGAAAGTCAATCTGCAGATGAAATGCAAACACTTCAACATCTTTTTGGCAATCCAAAAAGGTATAAGAAAGAAGTTCGTTTTTGGGGAAAAGTGTAGCTATATTTAATAAAGTTCCACAGAATTTAGTAGAGCTGCCTTTGAACAAATTCAAATGTCATGTCAAAAAATCACTCATGGGCGAAGCATATTATAAAGTAGACGACTATTTGAAAGACCGTAATGCGTGGATTTGATGTAACACATAACCTTAGCTGAACTAGTGTTATATTATTATTAAAAAGTTGTAAAAGTTAACGATATAAATCTTTGTAAATATAGTTACTCCAAATGATTAAATCTGATAAGTTTATTGCGCCTGTTCTTCTTATCAGTTAAAAAAGTGTTGAACGGGTGGTAGAAAAATATAGACGATTCAAAAGAGCTTATTTATTAAGTCAAGTTGAACTCAGATATTTTTTATTATTTATTTTATAGCAATTAAGGTCACTTAAGGTCAGAGAGCGGTGACGAGTAGTAAAAAAAATATTGTTTGATGAAAGGAAAAAATAAGCATTACGTTAAACACAGTTAAAAATGACATGTTGCAGTATTTTTATCAATCACAACACATGTTTTACGTGCTCACCCCTACCTATAAGCCTATAACTAACACAAAGGATAATGGGCCTTTTTATATGGCGAATTGACGTAGTACAACTATAACAGAAATTACATCCTTTTAATTTGTAGTACTCGATAGTAGGCCTAGTTAGAATAACCTTTACCTAATTTCATCTGCATTATCACCCACATTGAAGAAAAGTGAAGTCCAAAAGATGTGTAATAGCTGGAATTAAAAAGTCGAAATACCCTGATGATATCGAATCAGGCGAACAATATCTGAGTGCATCCGCGCGCTTTAGCGGATAGGGATTATGGCAAGATAATGAAAAAAATAACTCGAAAAAATTTAAACACATCTTAGATTTCTGCGCGAACTGAAAAAATTTATATTATTTTCAATTTATAAGCTATCCTGTTAAATTGCTCACCTGGTAACCTAAAGCACGCGCACATTAAGGGCCGACGCGAAGCTTTCAAGTTGGAAGAGGCGATTAGCAAGTTACAATGGGATGTCATTGACATAACTAAGGTCCAAAGAGAGGAAGAGGACTTGATTATCCTACTATTCAGCTTATACCTTGCTATACCACCGGGTGGGTAACCAGCAGTACATTGGTGGTGTTGCGTTCATCGTCCACAAACCCCTCGTTAACAACGTCGTCACCATAGGGAGTGTGTCGAGCAAGGTAGTTAGATACGCTACCCACCTACTCAAAATATAGAAACGGTATATGGTGCATATCATACAGGTCTTCGCTCCGACCTCGAAACACAACGATATTGAAGTGGAGGCTATGTATGGAGAGATCTCTAAAGCCATTTAAAGCTATACAAAACCCACTACACGTTTGTGACAGGGGATTTCAATGCAAAATTGGGGCATCGTTACGGTGATGAGTTGAGAGTGGGGCAATTTGGATTTTGGCAACGAAACGAAAGAGGCCTGATGCTGGCAGACTTTATGGAGCGGGGGAAAACCTCTTCCTACTGATGAACTCCTTTAAAAAGCCCGTAAGCTGCAAATGGACCTGGATTAAGCCGGAGGGTAAAGTTAAAAACAAGATAGATTTTATATGTCGACGAGGAAGCAAATATTTAATGATGTCATTGTATTCAACCTCGTAAAGACAGGAAGCGATCACCGCACAGTTAGAGCACATTGAGTTGAGTAACAACGTCAAGCTGGAAAGATCTCAACTAAAAAAATCTACGCTCCGACCAAAACCAGCTCAAATTAAAACACGCGAGTGCTTTCCGCTCGAGATTCAAAACCGCTTCTAAGCCCTTCCATCCAAGCATCGATGTGGACAATCTATATACAACATGGTGGTGGATACTGCCCGCACGGAAATGTTCAGTTATTATAAAACTCGCCGTAACAAATCAAAGAAACTCTCCGGCCACACGCTCTGACTCATGGATCAGGGAGAATTCACTGTTCAATGTTTAATTAAAACAACCGTCCACTGAACAGTTATTATAACTTATTTTTTGTTAGATTTTAAATTATTTTTATGCATTCACAATGCAATTTTTGTAAGTATAGGAAAAATGTGATAGTAAAAAACCACGAGCCCTATAAGTAGCTTTCAGGCGGGATTCGAACCCGCGCCTCCGGGAATCCAGCCCGATGCTCTGACCAACTAAGCTACCGAAAGACTCGATCGTCGATTACACGACTCGTCGAATTTTGCTATCACTTGTCACGCTGTAGGCCAGCGTTGTTTCATCAATGTGAGGAAACCCTCGCATCCGAAAGAAACATTTTTACAAATGTTTAACAATCGATTAAGATGGAACAGCCATTAAATAAGATTTTAATCATAAAAATAATTTAAAACTTTGTTTTAATAACAGTCTTACACAATTTATCCTCTTCTTTTTACAAACTTATTTCGTTACATATTTATATTTTCTATATGTCACTGCTTTCTCTGTCAATACGTATTTAGTTTAGCTACTTTACCTAGAGTGTTATACCTATTTGTATTTTTATCCACAACGGGGTAGCACTTAGCCTTCATCACACCTGATGATAAGTGGTGATAAGGCTAAAGGTGGAAGCGCACTACTCCCGGAATCCTCAATCACTGAGGAACTGGCTATCTTATCTTTAACTGCCGGAACACAATAATAGATAAGATGGCGGTAGCTAGCCAGGCGGACTAAGAACAAGTCCTACCACCAACCAAACCGAATATAATATGTACCCCCACTGGGAATCGAACCCGGGACCTCTGGGTCTGAAATCCGTGGTATGAACCACTAGACCACAGAGGCGGTTAAAAAAGGCGGTATTTCCAAAAAGATGTTGAAGTGTTTTCATTAATCTGCAGATTAACTCTCTAAGATTTTTTTAAGTTGCGATTGCTATGTAAAAAACCATAATTTAAATAGTTATTGTATGATAGCACTTATTTCAAGTTTCATAATTTATTTTTGTTAACTGGTACACCCCTCCTCAAAAAATAGCAAAAACTGTAACTTAACGGAGCTAAAAATTAATAAAAATAAATTAAATAAGAGCAAAACTCAAAAGGTAGTGTAGTGTTTCGATAAAAAAACTAAAAGTAAAATATTTCTGAAATGGTGGTACACCCCTCCTCAAAAAATAGCAAAAACTGTAACTTAACGGAGCGAAAAAGAAATTAAATAAGAGCAAAACTCAAAAGGTAGTGTAGTGTTTCGATAAAAAAACTAAAAGGTAAATATTTCTGAAATGGTTAACTTTTGGATATAGTACATTATTAATAGCCTAAATAGTGGTGTCGTTTAATATTAAGGTCGAATTTCCCTGTTACCCTGTACATTCATATTATTGATGTAAGTAACAATACAAACATAAAATTGCTCGGGCACAAAAGACGGCCAGGCTGCGGGTCGGCAGACCAGTATTTTTTGTAGTAGGTTGGCCTAAGTTACAGTAAGACGTTAGTTTGATACTGGTACCCCATGACATGAAAACCACCCCGCAAGCCGCCGCTAAAATTGCTCGAAGTGACAAAGTAGCCATGACGGCGCGTGGCAGACCACATTTTTCTAGTCTATCTATCAAGCCTGAGCGTATGAACAGCGTATCATGCTGGTACCTGATAACATATTTTCTCATCATTTTAGCCGCACTTTTTTCATGAATATACTAAGAGGCTAAGGTTGCGGCTTGCTTAGCCGCCAACCTAACCTGGGGGGCTACCGGCTAAGAAATCTGGATATGGGTATGGGCTTCAACTGTCATTTGAATTCCTTATTCTGATAGGTTTTTGCTGCTTTGTTCTGTTGAACGTTGCTAGCTAGTTATCGTTATACCCGACGTCACAAAACAAGTAACTGATAGCGGCTATTTTCTTTATAAAATTGACTTAAAGTTCCCAAAAAAGTATGAAGTTCATATCCATAAAGTTACGCGGTAGCCCCCCAGCACCAACAACTCAACTTTTTTAACGTAACTTTTTGCCTTCTAACAATGAGTATGTCATTGTGGTACTCTATAGTAGGTAGAATTACCGACGGTCGCCTCTCGGTCTACCATTTATACAACTATTTGATAAAGACAATGTCAACATAATTATTTTGCCTCGACGATTGATACGTGAAAATAGAATAGATCGCGCGAGCGGACGGCGGCGGCGCGGCGGCGCGGTGGCGCGGCGGCGGGGAACCCGTCCTGTACGTCTCCCGCGCCCCGCTCCTACGCCTCGCTTCGTACTCACAGCTCCCGATTGCTGAATTAAGTTTTTCTATGTAAAATGCTTTTAGGTTTTGGTTTTTTTTTTGGATATTGTTGTAGTTAAATAAAGTGAACTGTGTACTTAAATCAATAAATAAAACAGATAGAGAAATTTTCCACTGCGAGTAAAACAGCAATTTTTAAGATAGTTTAATTACATGGTTTATTTTTTAGATTTTCATTTTGTGGTTATAAAACTTCAATAAAATAGCATTTCCGTAAAAAAGTTCGACGGAGAAATTTTACTTTTCGAGTCACACCAAAAACACATATTTTAGTAAAATGTTGTGTTTCTGCTGGGATATTTTTTTGGATATTTCATAAATCATTTTAATACGTTACATGAATATGTATGGTGAAGAAAGTTTCAACGGAGCATTTTTCCTCAAAAAGATATCTATGAAATATGTCTTTCATTAAAAAAACCTAACTTCTATTATTATTATTCTTTGGAATTTTATACAATACTTTTAATTTATTGATATTTTATCACGTTGTAAAGTTTTTTCTGACTGACGAATTACTGTGGGGGTCAACTAGCTTCATTTCCTACACTATGTGCCAATTTGCTGACCGCTCACGATACGGGATGTTAATCAAATGTCAACTTACGCGTTAGATCTGGTTGCCTAAAAGGACAATGTTAGTTGGTTAGGGCTTAGGATATTTATAGCTAGACCATTTTCCGTGGGAATTACACATTGTATCAAATACGAATATGAATAGAAGATTATCTTTACCAAAATATGTAAAATAATAGTAAACTATGATGATGATGATGATGAATGAAAATAAACTAATTTTAAGTATTTATGAATTTGGTGGGCCGACGGTTGCGGGAAGCCGCTGGATGCGGGCAGCGCAGGACCGATCGTTGTGTAGATCCTTGGGGAAGGCCTATGCCCAGCAGTGGGCGTCGTTCGGCTGACATGATGATAAAATTTGGTCAGGTGGCTGAGATGGGACGCAATCGAATTATTCTTTAAAATATTTATTTCTAGCACTATTTCTTTCTGTTGCTAGCTGTAAACCAGCTTTAATTCGTCAATATTTCTGAAAACGAAATTAAGGTAATTTCTCATAAAATATCTATCATAACGAACTTTTCTTCCCTAAAAACGTTACAGTATTATATCCTTGCCTCAAAATAAGCCCTGAAAAAGCCACCAGCTACATACTTGAACCCAGGAAAACCAGTGTAAACTACTCTACTACGGAGATCGTCGTCTGATTATAAAAATATGACTGACTAGCTTTCTACCCGCGGCTTCGCCCGCGTGGACTACACGACGTTATCCCGCGGGAAAGTGATATTTTTTCGGGATAAAAAGTAGCTTATGTCACTCTCCAGTCCCCAATCTCTCCCCATACTAAAAATCACGTCGTTCTGTAGCTTCGTTTTTATGTGAAAGACGGATAAAAAATAAATAAACAAACAAACACACCTTCAAATTTAAAATACTCGTATAGATTTTACTGTATATGATTAAATTAGTATAAATAATCCAAAACATTAATATCAAAACATACATCGAGCTAATAATGTGTGTATCTGTTTGAATTTAACATTCCCAGCTTATCTATCTGGAGCGAAGCATCGAAGTTGGGAATTTCGATTAAACCTTCAAAGGTTTCTGCTACATTTATTCGGGAAAGTAAGTTTAGAGTAAGTTTCGGAGTTTATAAATCAGCCTTACCATTATTTTGTGTGTTTAGCTGTGATATCATTTGCGCGTAGTTTATTACAGGTGCGTGATTCCATGAGATAAATTTTTAAATTTCGTTCTGAATCCGCCGTGAATTTATTAATAGATATAAAACAAACTCGATTCAATAGTAACGCTACACTTTTGACATAGTATGAAGTGATGTAAGATGCGATGTTTTGTAGGGACACTCCACAGTCACTACACGTTCACTTCGCATTGGACCACGAATCTTCCTTTCAATTTATATTAACCGAATGCGAATTAAGATGCGAGTTAGAATTTTAGAGAAACGACCTGCAGATGTAGGTAGAATCAAAGATAAATTAGTTAACTATAATTAACTGGACCTGAGAAGCATAACACTGTAAGTCCATTTCTAGCGTTTTTTACTTTTTAAGCCTAATGTATACAAAAACCCGTATTCTTTCCAGCGATAAAACTGTATGTTCAAAAAGTCGGTCAGAACCCAGAGTTTTATAATTGTATAACAACGTAACAGACGTTATGGCCTCGAGGCATAGTGTCGCAAGTGATAATACAGTAAAAGACTTTGTACGTTACCAATATTGTATCTAGAATTATGAACTGGCATTTTAACGTAAGTGCGGAGTTACATACTTCTGCCTTTACCTTGTCCTGTCGCGATTCTGACACATAAAACTGTATGTAACGGAGTTTTTATAAACTTCATCAAATTTTAGTAAATTAAACGAAAAGATGATCTCTTATTGTGGCATTTCTTAATCTATAATAGTTATTCTATTAACCAAATTTAAAAAAATGCTGCTAAAACTTTTGCTTCTCTTAGTAACTTAGGGATAAAGTCCATACAACAGCAATTTTTCCACAAAGTTGTCTCAACTATAAAATTATGGTTTTGGCACTTGCAGCTTAATGCCTCTCAGGTCCAGTAATTTATCTTTGGATTTAAATAGTTGATTAAAGATCCTCCATTTGTGTGTGTTAAGTTTAGCTACGTGTCTTTTTATTAATCTTATTGGTTTATATACTTAAGTTAAGCTGTTTGTTTGATATATAAGAGAAGAACCTTTACTGTAATTTGAAATATCCATAAAAGATACTCATGCGATGCGATGCCTCTGAAAATGCAGTTTTGGTTAGTTATGGAATAAATTTACTTTTCTGTGCTTATTATACGTCTGACTGAGGCATACGTCATTTTTAATTATTCAAAATAAAAGTGCTTGACCTCAATTAAAAAAGTACGAAGGGTGACCAATAAGCCAAACGTACATATTTTTTACCATTTAAAGTCTACTCTTATTTATTCCTTGTTTCTACTAAGATAATTTTAACTGAGTTGGTAGCATCCTGCTACCAACTCAGTTGATCGATCTCTCGACTCAACGATCAGAGTTTATGCTTATGCCAGGAGCAGCAAACTTTACTAATATTACTAACTAATAATCATGGTGTTAAGTTAAACTCACTAATAATAGTGGTGTCAAGTTACACTAGATGATCTGTTGTTGTTACTTAAGTTGTCTAAAATGAAGACAGAGACCACAACAGATTTACACCGGTGTAACTTTACATAACGTTTATTGGTAAGGGGGTTAGATTGTAAGTGAGATGGTGCTATACGCAGTGTATAGCTCCGTCTCGCAATCAAAATTACTATAACAATGTTTGACAGCTCGCAGAAAGGCCCCAGATAACTAAGTAACAAAGTACAAACGATGGAAGGGAGTAAATGGGGCAAGGCAAAAGCAAAGCTACCTACTATAGATCTGAATGTGTGAAAGTATGCAAGTTGGAAAAACCTTGATTGACAAAAAAATTACTATAAAAAAAAGTCGCATCGAGTTCCATTAGTAGCGATCAAGAAGTTCGCAACCTATCCGAGGGTCGGCTATATCCCCAAGAGGAAACGTGACATATTTAAATCTTTAACACGCGATTAGGTGTGACTCGTTTTCTTAGTTAATGTGGATCTGAAGGTTGCCCTAGGGAGTAGTGGAATGGATCGACTGACCGTTTTCATTATGCATTTAGTTGGTTTTATATTTATTGCTTCAGAGTAAAGCTTTAACAGGCATGGGCGACCACGCGACTACTACTACTACTACTATGACGTAAAACATCACATCGCTCAGCTTGCTGGCTATGCCAAATAGGAGTGCAGTCGAAAAAGTGATAGGTAGGTTTTTGTCAAAGCACTAAATATTCTACAGAAAAGGCAGTGTTTCCACTCAGCTATAATTATAATTACAAATAATTATTTGTGGTTGTGGAACGGAATCTTACCTTAATTTAAATTTTTACTTTTTTGCAAACACAATCCAATTTTTATTATTGAAAAATATGTAGTTTAAAAAACTAAAAAATCACACTTTTATAGGAACAGACTAAAAAGTACAAAATAACCGTCTATTCAGTACCTGAAATTAAAAAGCGTGGTGCGCGTTGTCAATATTAAGTACTTGAATGCATGCTTTGCAAAGGTCGCACCACGCTTTTTAATTTCAGTTACTGAATAGACGGTTATTTTGTACTTTTTAGTCTGTTCCTATAAAAGTGTGATTTTTTAGTTTTTTAAACTACATATTTATTTTTTACTTTTTAGTTTAATAAATGGCAAGCTATGGGTGGTTGATAATCGATTACACAGTCCATTCATGTGTCTGCTCACCCCGTAAACATTATAACTCAAAGGCGTGATTGTATGTATTTAGTTTTACAAATTCAAGTGGAGTCTATTAGTTACCAGATGCGCGAGCCGAACCCTTACTTTCTCCTTACTCCATCATCAGACCCTCACCACCAAGTGTAGCGAATAGGTCTCATCAGAACGAAACAAATGAGCCCAAACCCGCGGGGTTTCGTAGTGGTCTAATGACCACTACGAAACCCCGCGAGTTTGGGAGTGCCACTGACTTCATCCCTGCTCCATCATCAGACCCTAATCACCAAGTGCGACTAAAAAGTCTCATCAGAACGAAACAACGGAGGCCAAACTCGAGTGGTTTCCTAGTGGTCATTAAGAAGTGCCACTGGCTTTCTCCCTGCTCCATCATCAGACCCTCACCATCAAGTGTAACGAACAGGTCTTCTCAGAACAAAAGAAATGAGCCTAAACTCGAGGGGTATCCTAGCAGCCATTGAAGAGTTCTATTGCCCACCTCTTGACTCCATCATCAGATCAGCTCGATGGTAGCAAATTATTGTATTGTCATCGAATTCATATAGACTTGCAAAGTTTCAAATCAATACGACAATTAGAAGTAGGTTCAAATTCTCACCATCAAGTGTAGCGAAAAGGTCTCATCAGAACGAAACAAATGAGCCCAAACTCGAGGGGTTTCCTAGTGGTCATTAAGGAGTGCCACTGACTTCCTCCCTGCTCCAACATTAGGCCCTTACCTTCAAGTGTAGCGAGTAGGTCTCATCAGAACGAAACAAATGAGCCCATCGCGAGGGGTTTCTTAGTGGTCACTAAAGAGTGCCACTGACTTCCTCCCTGCTCCATCATCAGACCCTTACCACCAAGTGAAGCGGATAGGTCACATCAGAACGAAACAAATGAGCCAGAACTCGAAGGGTTTCCTATTTGCCATTAAGGAGTGCCACTGGCTTTCTCCCTGTTCCATCATCAGTCCCTCGCCACCAAGTGTAGCAAATAGGTCTCATCAGAACGACACAAATGAGCCCAAACTCAAAAGGTTTCGTAGTGGTCATAAAGGAGTGCCACTGGCTTCCTCCCAGCTCTATCTTCACATCATCAGACCCTCGCCACCAAGTGTAGCGAATAGGTCTCGTCTGAACGAAACAAATGAGCCCAAACTCGAGTTGTTTCCTATTGGTCATTAAGGAGTGTCACTGGCTTCCTTCCTGCTCCATCATCAGACCCTTACAACCAAATGTAGCGAATAGGTCTCATCAGAACGAGACAAATGAGCCAGAACTCGAGGTGTTTCCTATTGGTAATTAAGAAGTGCCACTGACTTCCTCCCTGCTCCATCATCAGACCCTAACCACCAAGTGCGACTAAAAAGTCTCATCAGAACGAAACAACGGAGGCCAAACTCGAGGGGTTTCCTAGTGGTCATTAAGAAGTGCCACTGGCTTCCTCCCTGCTCCATCATCAGACCCTCACCATCAAGTGTAACGAACAGGTCATATCAGAACAAAAGAAATGAGCCTAAACTCGAGGGGTTTCCTAGCAGCCATTGAAGAGTTCTATTGCCCACCTCTTGACTCCATCATCAGATCAGCTCGATGGTAGCAAATTATTGTATTGTCATCGGATTCATATAGACTTGCAAAGTTTCAAATCAATACGACAATTAGAAGTAGGTTAAAATTGATTTCCAAGATTTTCTTACATTGAGACTTAGTTACAAGTGAAGCTAATAAAAGTGTGGTAAAAATGGAAAATGAAGTACCCATTTAAAAAAAAATCAACCCGTCTCACAACCAGCTCCGATTTTTCAAAATACTCGTATAGTAGTAAAATAAATTCGACGCTTCTCGTAACGACTCCGTAGCTCAGTGGTTTAAAGCAGTCGCCCGGATAGCGAAAGGTCGTGGGTTCGAGTCCCATCGGAGCTGGTTGTGAGACGGGTCGATTTTTTCAAAATACTTCATTTTCCATTTCTTAGGTACCTTTCAATGAATTTCTGTATAAGAAAACTTACTTTATTTTATCTATCAAATAAAACTCTTGCGTTACTAACTGACTGACAGATAACGCACAGCCGAAACTATTAGGCGCAAGAAGCTGAAATTTGACATGTATGTTCCATGGGGAGTGTAGGGGAGCACAAAGAGAGGATTTTTGGAAATTCCCCCTCTAAGGGAGTAAAAAAGGGGGTCCACGCAGACGTAGTCGCGAGCGGAGCGCTAGTTTAATAATAAAGTCAATGCTATCTTGCCACACAGGTGTGATAGGTACCACAACTTGCATACTATTAGCTTCGGTAAAAGATAAACGAATTTTTAATTAGAAATAAAACTACATTAAACTAATCTAAAATAATTATCGCAACATAAAAATCTGTTAACTCAGCATAAGTCCGCGATCTTTCGGAACTGGACAAGTTGTAGGTACTTAAAACCAAGCAGAATAAAATTCTAAATTATGAAAGTTTTTGTATCCTTAAAACTAGATTACTCCCGCGTTTGTGGTTGTAATATAAAGCATTATAACGATAAAAATAGTTATAACGCAAGCTTCATTAAATTACCAACGAGTATTCATTAGGACGAAACAATAAAACCGATCCACCGACAAAGAATTCAAAACAGTTCCAAAAACCCGTTACCTCAGCAAAAATCCACGCGACACCAGCGCCACGGTTCACGTGTTGATTTCAAAATGGCGCCTAAATTTGGCGGCAAACTCGACGCCAGTAGTCGCTAACGAACCTCTTTGTTACACCTGCCGGCCACGGACGCAGAAAGCAGGCGGCGACCACGACGACCGATCTCTCGGAACGGGACCAATCTATTGGAACATATTCGGCAAAATTGGAACTTAGATTTGGTTGGATAGGTAAGTACTTATAGGTATTACCTACTTTTGGCTGGACTTGGGGAATATTACTTAGCAAAAATCTTTTATTTATTACTAGCGTTCCGCCCGCAGCTTTGCCGAAATGAACTAGATACGAGATGTTGTTTTGTTGGAAAATAAGATGGAGCTTATAGGTATGTAATATAATCTACACTATAAAAATGTATCTGGGCCAAATTTGATCTACATCCGTTTAGCCGTTTCACCGTAATTGAGTAACAAACATCATCATCATTACACATCTTTACTTTTTTCTTTCCCATTTATCCTATATAAGTTAGTTTTCGCAATTTGGTCAACAAAACTACAAAAAATATCAAGAAAGGAATTGTAAAGATTCTAGGAAACTCCCTACCCATGACATTGTCTGCGTGGATTTCAATTATAGTTCTATGATCAAATAACCCGAATTCTGACATTTAAAGGTTTATATTCGTCACAAAAGGTTTTGGTCCAATTACCTAGGTATATCTTTCTTCTCAAATTAATCAGACAAAAGAACAAAAACCTTTGACAATTATACCTATACCGATTTATCTATTTAAACAGATGTCAATCAACCTCGTGTGAAATGATAAGTGTAACAAGTATTGGCTCCACGTATGGTCCATGACATGTCGCCGAGGAGTATCTTCCATACATTTGTTTAGTGACTCGCACGCTATGCTCCCAGTATCCGACCTGTCACTCAACGACAGGTCTCCGCGTCTGGAGTCGGATACTAATCGTCTGTAGTGAAACATTTACATGGAGCCAATACTTGAGACAATACACTAAGCCAGTCTAATATTAGCATCGTGTAAATAGAGACAATCCACTAAATTGGATTACGATGCGATACTAATTTATTTGTCACTAGCTTTCCGCCCGCGGCTTCGCCTGCGTGGACTACACTACGTCATCCCGCGGGAATGTGTTATTTTTCCGGGATAAAAAGTAGCCTATGTTCCTCTCCAGGCTTCAAAATATCTGTATTCCAAATTTTAGCCAAATCCGTTCAGCCGTTTTGGCGTGATTGAGTAACAAACATCCAAACATCTAAACTGTCACATTTATAATATTAGTAGGAAGTAGGATAGTGGACTGGCTTGGTGGATTGTCTCAAGTAATGGCTCCGTGTAAATGATCTATAATTATCGTAACCGTTATCGTAAACGTATTATTTTGTATGAATGCCAGACCAGAGCCTCTTTCGGTCGTATAAGGAACTGAAAGGACATCATTCACTTTGGGCTTAGGTCTGAACAGCGTTTTTAAGAGAAAATGAATTTATCAAATATTCATAATAAATATTAAATAAATATTAATGCCTTTTTTGGAGTATCGAAGATGTTTAATAAAAAACAAGGTTTAGAAAGTATTATACTTGATAGTCTCAAACTTTAAACACACAAGCGGTCATATTGTTTTTCTCACGGCCTTGGACACTAGCACTTTTGACTCCACGCGTCGTACGAATCGTCTAAATAATTCAAAATAGCAAAAAAAGATAAATGGGGCACCGTATTGTTAAAAATATTTTTATTTTATAATACGCGGCACGGTTATTTTTACACTTTCTGATTTAGGTTATGTAGGTATAAAACATAAAAAATGTTCTCACACCCATGCCTGACTGTAGGTACTGTAGGTCCTACTACCTGTTATTATATAATATAAATATCCCTACTTAATAATATTATAAATGTGAAAGTTAAGATGTTTGTATGTTTCTTACTCAATCACGACAAAACGGCTGAACGGATTTGGCTGAAATTTGGGACACTGATACTTTGTAGCCTGGAGAGGAAAATAGGCTACTTTTCCTGGAAAAAATCACAATCCTACGGGATAATCGCCCGAGCGGAAGCTAGTAGGTACACATTTGACAGCAGCACTTTGAGAGCTTTTAAAGCACCCTATACTTTACTATTCGAATACATCAACGATAGGTTATCACATGAAGCTCGACTTAATACTGAGGTAACTGGAGAGTGCAGTACGAACAATTTTTTGAATACCACAAATAACACAGTGGCTGTCTTCCGTCTCACCTACACTTTAAAAAAATACGTATGGTCATATGAGACAACTGACAGCCACTACCTGCCACTACATACATAAATGTCAAATTTGCTGGCGACACTTTTTTATTCAGGGTGAGAGCTCCAGTTACCTCAGAGTATTAAGTCAAACTTCATGGGTTATCATCATGCTTGGGGTACAAAAGAAATATAACAGCTTTTAACCCAATAAGTGGGATCGTAAACTTCGGCACATCAGGAAGTGTCAAAAATAAAAAGTACCGGGAAGATTTAAGGTTACGGAATAAGCGATTTAAGGGTCACTGAGACCCTCATAATACGTATGGCCACATTGTTATTATAAGGGTCGATAGCAGCTCAACCTTAGGGTTGGGTTTCGGCATGTTTACTTATGTGGTTAACTTGATCTAATCTATATAAGACGGAGGAATTTGGAGTCGAATATTGGATGCTAATATCTTTTAATTTAATAGTGTTTAAGGTTTTCGTACTGGTGTAAATAGATCTGAGTAAATCACTATGTCTGTTGTAGGTACTTATTTGTTACTATAATTAGCGATGGTATTCTGGTACCAGTTCCTCACTTATTGAGGATTCCGGGAGTAGTGCGCTTCCACCTTCAGCCTTATCACCACTTATCATCAGGTGTGATGAAGGCTAAGTGCTACCCCGTTGTGAATAAATAAATAAATAAATGGTGTGCTAAAGTGCATTTATAGTCAACTATGTTTAATTAGCTGCCGACAAACATTTCAAAGTGTACCTATCTATTTTGTAATATAACTTACAAAAGACTCTTTGAAATGTTCATGGGTGGCTATTTTTAAATTTTACTTTTTTAGCTATTTTTAAGTTCCTTTTTAAGCCACATCCATTCCATTCCGCGTCCTAGTAACAGACTATAAAGTCTGGACGACTATTATTTTTAGGCTTTGCTGACCATTCGGATCGCTTCCTGGCTGGATTTATAAAAAAGTAGCAGTGAAACCGCCCCTGAATTGCAGTGTCCCGATTTTGTGTTTTCGCAGGAACTTTTTAATATATTGAATACAATCATATTCAGGACTTAATTGCCGTGTTTGATTAAATTATAATAGTAAGCTGGTTATTAATTTTGTTTCAAGTAAACATACTTTTCATTTTATTTCCTTTTTAACGGGAGCTCAAGAACTTTATCACTCCAACATGTCATGTTTAAGTAAGGTAATTGCAAAGACTCTTTTTAACATTTCTTTGTTTTTAGCAGGCATGATAAGCCTAGCGGCATGGATGGTTAAGACGCTACTCGGAAAAATATGGACTTTTTGATTTAAAACTATAGGACGGTTACAGTTGTTACAAATCTGATAATTTATCTAGAATCGTATAGTTTCAAAAACACGATTTTATGATTTTGCCTCGACAATTTTTCTTTTCGAAAAGACCTCTAAAAATACGAAAAGTGAAGATTATTCTTAAATGGGGCTACTTACACTATTGGAAATTGGTTTAATTAGTGGACACCAATAATATTGAGGATCGTATAGAAGCATTTTTCTTAAATCGCTGTAGTTTTTTAATACGAAGTGATTTTGTGTTTTTCTTGCCTAATCTGCAAAATCGGTCTCGCTCCCGCGCGCGTCGTTTTCTCATTGCTATCTCGCTTCAGCACATTTTTTCCGAGTATCGCCTTAATACATATCAATGGGCCCGCTTGGTGGAACATAATAATCATCTGAGGTCATAACCCATTTATACTTATATTTTCATTGTCTTTATACTTTTAATTATTTGTATTTGTTTCTATAACTTTCTATATCAAACTTTCAAAGGTAAGAGCACCAAGTAGTACTTGCTCCCTGTACACACATTAATACCCACCGGTAAGATTATCCCTCGGTCTTTGTAAGGTTTTATCTAAATTCTAGAGTTGCGCGATGGCACAGTTAGATAGGTGTAACGCGCCAAGTTTGGAGGTGCGATGTCCTTGGAGATATCATTGTGTATACTTCATCGACACTCGATACAGGACACCAGATTTTGGTAAAGGATGTAAGATATTATAATGAAATTGGGTTGAAGTCAAATCGAGGAACCCGTGACGCAGTAGTTAGCGCGCTCGGGCTGTGATCGTTGAGGTAAAGCAACTTTCGCAATGGTCGGTCACGGGATGGGTGACCGAAAACGTTTTATCTTGAACTCCTCCGTGCTTCGGAAGGCACGTAAAGCCTTTAGTACCGGCTGCATTTGCAGTCGTTAGTTCCCACCAATCCGGACTGGACCCACGTGGAGCCCCGCGAGGAGAATTGGGCCTCTCAAGGTACGATCTCCGTGGCCGAGTGGTGTACTCACCGGTTTTTAAGGTGCTACAATCCCGGGTTAGATTCCCAGTCGGGTAAATGTTGAAAACGAACTTTCCAATATTTTTTCGTATCTGGGTGTTTGTGGTTGTACCCGTTGTTGTTCCCAATTGCCATAACACAGGGGTATAAGCTACTTAGTTTAGGATTGGCGCAATGTACATAATAATATGGTTTATTTACTTATTATTGAAAGCTACTTATAGGGCTCGTGGTTTTTTACTATCACATTTTTCCTATACTGCTTATTATTATTTAATATTCAAAACGAGTCCCAGTTGGAGAAATATTGTTGTATTCCATAGTCAAATGCTAATTCAGACACACAAATTATTTGAGTAAAATAAAATTAGATCAATTTCATTAAATGAATTCTACAGGGCAACAAAACATTCGGTGAAGTAGCTTTGTAAGATGCCAATACAAAAAATTACTTGTTCCTCAGAAATTCGTGGAAAACAAGACATACACAAACTTATTAAATTTTCACTTAGACTAACATTATTATATTATGTGAACAATGTGCAAATCCAACACCGTATTAGGTATGTACTTTTATTGGATATAGCCCAACTTAAAACCTCCTTTTGTGGTCAGTTAAAACGACTATATAATAGATCCATTTATTGTGGCGGTCGATATTGAATTAGCTTCGCCAGTCCCGGCTATAATTGTGGGCTTTAATTGGGGCTGGGAGAACTGCTGGTTCAAACCGATTTTCCATGACGAATCATTTCGCCTGAAATGAAATACACCGGTATTGGCTAGTTTCGTTCTAGTTACGTGTATTCATCTACGTACACGCATTAAATTATAGACTTGGACTAATAGTTTTTTTTATCTACAACGCTACACTTTAGCCTTCATCACACCTGGGCCCCAAGTCTGCTAATTTACAAATGGTTCAATTGAATCTTAATTGGATCTCAATAGCGGTTTTTGACATTTTTGGTATTCTGCTACTAACTTAAGACCAATGGTATACGACTGAACTGCCATTGAACTGCCATCGGAATATTTGCTAGTCTGCTCTTCAATCGTATTACAATCGTATTCTACTCTCATTTGACATTTGTTTGACAGGACTCTCAATGGGGTATGTATCATAATAACTAAGGTCATTACGACTAAGACCCAGGTAATTACAGACCAATATCTATTTTACCCGCCTTGAGCAAGATCTTTGAAAAAATAATACTGGAGCAATTATTAACTCATTATTTTTACTTTAAATAACCTCTTGCATAACAAACAGTTCGGTTTTACGAAGGGTAGGTCTACTACTGATGCCGGGGTTGCACTTCTTAAGCATGTCTTTGGGGCCTGGGAGGGGTCGCAGAATGCTCTTGGCATATTCTGCGACTTGTCCAAAGCTTTTGACTGTGTAGATCATCGGACGCTGCTGTTGAAGCTAAATCATTACGGTGTAAAAAATAATGCCCAAAAACTATTACACTCGTATCTTAGTTCCAGAACTCAGACAGTTGATATAAATGGGGTAAAATCAATGGGTTCTGATGTAAAGCTAGGTGTACCTCAAGGGTTTATCCTGGGCCCTTTCTTGTTTTTGGTTTATATTAACGATTTACCTTTCTTTGCAAATAGCTTATGTGAGATTGTCTTGTTTGCTGAAAATACTTCCTTAATATTTAACATTGACAGAAATCAATCTAATTTTGACGATGTAAACAAAGCACTCTCGGAAATACTCACTTGGTTTAGTTTTAATAATCTACAGCTTAATGCAAAGAAAACGAAATGCATTCTATTCTCTTTACCAAATGTACAATCTCCACCCGTAGAAATTGTAATAAATAATGAAAAATTAGATTTAGTTGAATCAACAGTCTTTCTGGGTGTAACTATAGACAGAAAACTTCAGTGGCATTCGCATATTGCTGCATTAGCTGGTAAGCTCAGCTCTGCAGCTTACGCTATTAGAAAAGTTAGACAGTTAACTGACATAGAAACTGCTAGGACTGTATACTTTAGTTATTTTCATAGCATCATGTCATATGGCATTCTTTTGTGGGGATTAGCAGCTGACATTAATGCTATATTTATTCTGCAAAAACGAGCAATAAGGGCCATTTATCAACTAAGCTCTAAAACTTCTCTTAGGGAGAAGTTCAAAGAAATTGGTATACTGACAGCTGCATCTCAATTTATATTAAACTAGTTTTCCGCCCGCGGCTTCGCCCGCGTGGACTACACGACGTTATCCCTCAGGAATGTGACATTTTTCCGGTATAAAAAGTAGCCTATGTTCCTCACCAGGCTACAAAGTATCTGTGTTCCAAATTTCATCCAAATCCGTTCAGCCGTTTCGGCGTGATTGAGTAACAAACATCCAAACATCCAAACATCCAAACATCCAAACTTTCACATTTATAATATTAGTAGGATTGTATTATTTTTGTGCGTCGTAATATTAACTTGTATACTAAACATGGCGTTTTGCATGGTTACAATACAAGAAATAGGGATAAACTTTCAATGCCTCGGTACCGATTAGAGAAGGTACATGGGTCTTTCATGGGTCAAGGTATACACATCTTTAACAAGATTCCAAGTGATATCTTGGAGTTACCCTTTGAAGAGTTTAAGAATCATATAAAAAATTGCCTCCTCAAGAAGGGCTACTATACTGTAAGTGATTACTTAAATGACAAAGCAACTTGGTCATAAGCTGAGAAGGATTTTTTCTCTAGTTAATTGTGAGTCGTGTTTAACAAAATTATTAATACTGGGTACATTCTTATATTGGTTTCTGCGTTTTGAGATGAGAAGTTTGAGTATGTCATGCTCTCTGTAAACATTTCTGCGGTGGTGTCGTGTGAGGCGGGTCGTTACGTTCCCTAAAATATGGTTAAGCGAAGCGATGGCTGGTTCATGCGTCATGCTCGTGAACGAGTGCTACCAGTGGGATGGGTCTGCTCCTGGCTTCTTGTCTCAAAATATGCAGATTTTTAATGTTTTATTGTTATTAGTTTTATTTTATCGTGGCTTGTATGGCACTGTTTATTATTGACTCTTATGTTCTTAAACTATTCAAAGTTTTATTACCCTTGTTTGGCATTTATATTTATTATTTTATTTGCTACGTTTTTGGTTGGTGTGTATTTTAAAGAAACTACCTTTTGGATGTCTATTTCTTAGTTATTGAAAATTATTTACTGCTATGATTACCGGGTTTTTTTTATTTTGTTTTTAAACTTAAGATTAATTTGTGATGGAAAGTGACTTTACATATTATATTATGTTAAAGTCACTTTTCAATTTGACGACTCTGTATGAAATATGACAGGGAGAAAAAAATAGCCCTTGGCGAGTTTCTTGCCGGTTCTTCTCGTTACAAGGCCTCCCGCCGTAGGATTTGCGAACCGATAGCGTAGCTTCATTGACGTTCACAAGTGCTGTATCAGCCTAAAATGAATAAATGATTTTTGATTTTGATTTTTGATTTTGATTTTTGATTTTGATATGGTCGAAATAACTACGATCGATTCACATATTTTCGTAATGACTATTGAACGACTCAACTACTGTTAATTTCACCTACGGTTGATTGAACTACAGTTGATTCAACTAACGGACGATTGGCCTAATGTTCATTTCATCTACTGGTTGTTTCGACTATGAACGACTCGCCTACAACAAGCTTATGAATTGGAAAGTTTATTAAATGGATTTGTGCGCGTTGGATTGTTTTTTTGGTTAGGGTGTCGCAAACATAAAATTTTTGACTGTTTTAGTATGAAGCGGGGACTTGCAAAATTTTCAAGAATGAATTTTATAAAAATGCAAATATCTCAAAAACGGTCCGTCATAGCTGAAATCTAACAAAATTTTCGATCCCCTACGGTACTCCGGAGATACCTAGGAGGCATCCGATGGACATATAGAAATATTTTTTTTAATTTTTTTGCTCAAAAAATTTTTGTTATTTCAAAATTTTTATATCTTTTGGGAAAAACAAAAGGGGGGACAGGGGGCGAAGCCCCCCGCCAAAGGGGCTCGGGGGTCGAAGCCCCCTGCCACCCAACAAAATGTAACAGACGTTTTAGGTTAGGTTAGGTTAGAACAGTGACCAAAACGCCGCGCGAGCCGAGCGAGCGAAGCGCCAGAATCGACTTTATACACCCCCCCTACCCCTACTTCAGTTTAATAGGAAATGGGAATATATATATAGTCATTTCTGGCGCTTTGCCGGCCGCTGCCGCGGCACGCTCGCTTCGCTCGCTCGGCTCGCGCGGTATGTTCATGTAAACCGAACATGCTCGTCGCTTCGCTCCTCGCACCTAACAGCAATACAGTCACGACCAATAATATGTATACAACATAGGACTATATCATATTACAATATTGAATGACTTCTGTGACACTGATCGTTTTCTTTTGGAACGCTACAGTGTGACAAAGTTCTATGTTGTATTGTATACATAATATTATTGCTCGTGTCTGTACATGAGTCACTATTTTTAAACTTAATAAACCGTTATTTTAAAAATTAGTTATTTTAAAAATAGGTGTAACGACCAATAGTTATTTTGAACAGTAGGTCTTTTGACCGTAGTTATTTCGACCATAGTCGAAACGACCGTAGTTATTATGATACATACCCGAAGGTAACTATCCAACTGAGACTCCATTACGATTCAATTACGATGACGTACAAGTTTTTATAGAATACCCAATTTGTTTTAATCGTAATGGAATCGTAATTGAGTCTCAATTGAATATCAATAGAATCTTATTTAAATTAAAATTAGCAGACTTGGGGCCCTGATGATAAGTGGTGATAAGGCTGAGGGTGGAAGCGAACTACTTCCAGAATCCTCAATTACCGAGGAACTGACTATCTTGTCTCTGCTAACTAACTGGCTGGAACACAATAATGCTGAAAACATCATTGTTATGGCGTCAGACTTACATAAGATGGTGGTAGCTCGCCAGGCGGACTAGGAACAAGTCCTACCACCAACCAAACCGAATACAATATGTACCCCCCCTGGGAATCGAAACTGGGACCTCTATGTCTGAAATCGGTGGTGTGAACCACTAGACCACAGAGGCGGTTAATAGTATTTGCAGTCAAAGTTATTGATTAGACAGAAAAAATTATGTTAGTAGTGCAAGACGACATGTGATGTTGTTTATGTTGTTGCCTTCATTTTAGTGATTTATTTAATCTGTAGATTTTTAGAATTCATCCATGTTGGTTTTTGACTTTTAGTCCTGGGTGCTTACCATCAACTCTTATTACGGTTTTGTTTAGGAACCTAAACTGATCTGCTTCGCTTATTCGTACCACGACAGCTTAATATCAATGACAGCGATTCAGTGATCGATCAATGACATTTCACAGCCGCTAAGCTGTCAGAAACTCTTATTTGACTTATAACCCGGTCGATTTAACATGTCACCTGCAGGTTATACCCGTCCCTCTCACTCTCCGGGCATGACAAAATCGAGTGAAAGAGACGGGTAGAAGAAAAAGGACACAAATCGTTCGGTCATTAACATTTAGCAATTCATTTGCGATCCAGTTTTTAGAAGGTCAGAGTACGAAAGAAAGCGATTCATTTTAGGAACCTATTCTGAATCGCGCTATTTTTGAATCGCTGTCATAAAGTTGATGGTAGGCACCCTGTGATAAAAGGTTGTCTATCCGTTCTAGCCAACGCGTAGACATCCAGAATAGGCGGTTAAATTTATATTGTCTGCGCGTGGTGATTATCTTTCTATGAATTTAACTGTTTTAGGTAGGTTTGGTTTACTATGGGTCTCATAAGAAGGCTCAAAGTCACCCAGCGAGCAATGGAGAGAGCGATGCTTGGTATTTCCCTGCTCGATCGAATCAGAAATGATGAAATCCGCAGGAGAACTAAAACAACCGACATCGCTCGAAGGATTGCATCATTGAAGTGGCAGTGGGCAGGACACATAGCGCGGAGAACCGATGGCCGTTGGGGCGGAAAGGTTCTTGAATGGCGACCGCGTGCCGGACGACGTTCCGTGGGCAGGCCCCCTACAAGGTGGACCGACGATCTGGTCAAGGTCGCGGGAAGCCGCTGGATGCGGGCAGCGCAGGACCGATCGTTGTGGAGATCCTTGGGGGAGGCCTATGCCCAGCAGTGGGCGTCGTTCGGCTGACATGATGAGGTAGGTTTCATAGTTTATCATTTATTAGATACATATTTTACTAGTAAATTATGGACAGTCTCATGTAAAGGCTTTTTAAACTAACAAGCTGTGTACCTAAAATCTTATCAAATCATACTCTATGCAACTTTAGCAACTGTATGAAATAGTCCCATTTGAAAATGTTATTTCCATTGTTAACTGTACCGACCAAATTCGTCATAATAACTGTAAATATATTTCAGTGATGCAGCGTGGTATTCATGGTAGATATGGCACGAATGCGTTTCAGCGCACAGGATGAGCTTTTGCCCTGTAAACCGTAATAATTATGTTTCATGGCTGTCTTCTTGCTAATAAAATTACTAGTGAGCCATTTCTGCCATTAGCTGTTTCTAGTTTTATAGCAAATTAAAAATATAGGTAACTTAAAATTTTTTACTGTAGAACATGAAAACGTTTTTTGTAAATTAATATTATATTTGATTAAATCAGGTGTCACTTGGCGGAAGTTCCTTTTTTTATCTACAACGGGGTAGCACTTAGCCTTCATCACACCTGGTGTTAAGTGCTGATAAGGCTGAAGGTGGAAGCGCACTACTCCCGGAATCCTCAATCACTAAGGAATTGGCTATCTTATCTCTAACTGCCAGAACACAATAATGCTGAAAACATCATTGTTATGGCGTCAGACTTAGATAAGATGGTGGTGGAGAGCGGAGAGAAGAACAAGTCCTACCACCAACCAAACCGAATACAATATGTACCCCCACTGGGAATCGAACCCGGGACCTTTTGGACTGAAATCGGTGGTGTGAACCACTGGACCACAGAGGCGGTTAAATCTTATTGGGAAAAAAGAAATATAGTAGAAGTAGCTTACTTCCACAAAAAACACAAGATGAAAGATGAACCGCCAACCCGCCTGCAAAAAGAAAATAATGCACATGCACACCACAAAACTATCAGTGCACAATACCTGCAGCTGCAGATTGCAAGACAGCGAAACACCTTGCACCTTCACCAATGAGACTACTCTACACGTGTTTCGACCCAACCCGGGGCAGCCTCAGGAGCTGTGACTTATTTATTTACTTACTTCGCTGGCTCAGCGACCCGGAGTGCATCTTGGCCTCCGATGTTAAAGCACGCCATTTTGTTCGGTCTTATGCCAGTTCCGACCACTCAGTTACGTTGATTTGGCTTAGGTCTTTGGCAGCTTCATCCTTCCAGCGATATCTCGGACGGCCCACCGGGCGACGCCCAGTTGGTTGCCCCAGATACGCTCTTTTGGCAGCTCGATCCTCTCCCATTCTTTCAACATGTCTTAGCCAGCGAAAACGCGACGATTTTATTTCTCCTATAACGTTCGGCTCGGACACTAGCTCTTCTATTTCTAAGTTGAACCTTGCTCTCCAGTTTCCATCTTCTCCTTGGTTGGTCCCAGAATCTTTCGAAATATCTTTCGTTCCGCCTCTAAGAGTTTATTCTCCTCCTTCATCGTTAGTGTCCAAGTTTCACACCCATACATCAGGATTGGTCTAAATAACAGTTTTGTAGATCCAAATCTTTGTAGCTCTGCTTAGTAACTTGGACACTAGTACGATATATATAGACTGTGCTAGTACTGTGTGAAGTGCTGCCGTACATCTTAGTGCGTTAACAATGCGAATGTTGATTTGTCTCCTCTTCTCTTTGATTGGTGTCGGTAATGGTGCATCCCAGATATTTAAACTTTTCGACGCCCTTATAAGTCGTACCGTTCACTAGAAGGTTTTTTCTATTCGCAATTTAATCTTTACACAACTCCTAAAGATCAGGAGCTCTACTCTTGTTCTCCGAAACGAAATTTCGGAAACGAAAGAAATTTAAACGAAGTTTCGTTTCTGCCGCTACTCTTGAACATTTTCGGACGCGCACGAAAAGTTCGAATCCATAGACAATTTTCGTTAACGAATGGAATGAACAACATTACGTAGGTTCTTTTAATGTCATTTACGGTAAATAACCGGTTTTTAAATTAACTTTAAAATTAAAACGTTGGTTTAATAATTTTAAGAATGTATTTAATTAGTAATGGTTTACTATGTTTAATAACCCAGAAACTGATAAATGAGCAATTAAAATTCAAGTTAATGTCGAAAAACACAGTGACACTAAAAGAACCCTTTCAATGACTGATAACCGCCCAAGTTAAGATGTCTATAGTCCCCACTGACCTCTATAGTCCCACATTCCTGTATGTTCCGGTGACAGAGGAGCCACTTGCAGTACAAAATTAGGTGTCAAAATGAACATTCGTATGAAAAATTAGTTCCAATGATTATCACCGACCCAGATTTATGCTTGTCGTCGTATGACAACGTAACTTGTCCGCAGTATGACATTAGCTGAGCCGTCAGCCGTTACTTCAAAATTTCAAAATATTTGGTGCATAATTTGGTGTTATTTATACGGTGTTACCAAAGAAAGTAAGTATTAATATTTATGTTTTGCACGCCTAATTCTTATTTAAATAATATTTTCGTAATAGGTTCCTATTATTTAGTTTCACCACATCTTTTCAGTATGGCTCCAAATTCCTGTTCGACAACTCCTCAGCAAATCACTGTACTCCTCGATTTCCTCGATGAACATAAAGATCATGCTCGTGGGAGATTGAGGAGTATAGAAGGAAAGGTCCAGACTAAGAGGCTGTGGGAGGAGTTGTGCGACACTCTCTATTCCATGGGTGGTTGCACAAAGACGATTCAGTAGTGGCAAAAGGTACCTAATTATACTTACATCCTAACAATCCATACAAAAACTACCTGTGCCGCCCTCTGTGATCCACATACTTTTAAACTACGGAGACAATTAAAATTACAAGAAAGTTACTGTGTATCACTAAAAAATATAATAAGTATTCCCTGCAATGTATGTAGGTATAAAATTTTGGAACTTATTTGAATGTTGTTTTGCAGCCTTACCTGCCTGCTACAGACGTCAGAAGCAGGTTGTATCAGTAATACCAGTATGAAGATGGGCGCGTAGAGAGAGAGACAGTAAGGAACGCTGAGCTCGCAGGCATCAGGGCTGCCATGCCATTTGCAGCTGTGTGAGCTATTGCGAGAACAACTTTAAATAATAAAGATTTTCTCCTGTTACCAACCAACTCCAACCTCGCACCTCAAACTTATTGCTTAGTTATTTAATTTTTTACTTTCTTGCATACACTATGCAATTTTTATTAGTGAAAAATTAAAAATGAAGTAGGTATTTAGAAAAAGTCGACCCGTCTCACAACCAGCTGCGATGGGATTCGAACCCACGACCTTTCGCTATCCGGGCGACTGCTCGCGAAGGATAAAAGGACTAAACAAATATAAAGTTATAGGTTTTAGGTAGGAACCTACAACTTTATATTTGTTTAAAAGGAAAATATTCTAATATTTATATGAGATTTTTTTTCTCATAAAGGTTATAATATAATGTACTATACTTAATGTTGTATAATCAGTGCTTATCCTATAACCAATTTGTTGTAATATGTAACGATATGTTTCTTGTTTTGTAAATGTTAAATGTAAGCTAATATCATGTATTGAAGTAAGAAATAAAAACCATTAAATACATTGATATTGTCTTTTTAATCTATATTAATATTATAAAGAGGAAAGATTTGATTGTTTGTTTGTTTGTTTGTTTGTTTGTTCATCGAATAGGCTCCAAAACTACTAGACCGATTAGGAAAGTTCTTTGACCATTAGACAGCTACATTCTTCCCGAGTGACATAGGCTATATTTTATCCCGATATTCCTACGGGAACGGGTAGCAAGCGGGTAAAACTGCGATGATCCGCTAGTCTTCTAAACTAATATTATAAAGAGGAAAGATTTGATTGTTTGTTTGTTTGCATCGAATAGGCTCCGAAACTACTAGACCGATTTAGACAATTCTTTGACCATTAGAAAGCTACATTCTTCCCGGGTGACATAGGCTACATTTTATTTAGATATTATAAGAATGCAGCAAGCAAATATGTAGCAAACACGCAGTTAGGCATGCATAACGATTTCCTCGTCTTGTCGTAGGTACATTTAACTGAGACACTGATGATTATCTCCTATGACAAAAAAAAAGTTACACAAGTGGGTTTTATTTCAATATTACAATTTTATTAATTGGTTTGGTATGAATGTATCTTCCTGGTTCCTTTCTAAAGTTTGTATTAATACAGCGCTTTTCCCTCGACCTGCCTGTAAAGCTCGAGTCGAAGATGCGTCTGTCTCAATTTCCCTGCGAATCTGCCTGGCTCTGTCCGTTTGGTGATCCTCTTCTGTCAAATAAGGACCTCCCTCCTCGGGAAAAAAAAACTCCGGACCTCCATATCAGCCCTTATACATATGTACTATACACATAGCAGGCTACTATAATTTTAGCTGCTGTTTCTGGGCAGTAATGGACAAGCTAGACAAAAGACATCTTTACCATCGAGCTTTCAATACACCAAATGTGCGTTCAACGGTGCAGCGTGGACGTTTTTGGATGGCAGTATCTTCCCTCTAGAGAGTCCTCAACAGCATTATCGACGGGTGTCATCACTCCCTTAGAAGATATCCAGAATCACCTGAAAATAAATAAAATAGAACTTTAGTATTGAAAATGAAGTAAATGAAAAAATCGTTAATCGGTTATCACTAGGTACCTATATTTACTACTTATTTCCGCTTAATATGATTCCTTTTTTTGAGATTTTGAAGAAATCTTATGTGCTTTGCTAGTACCTGTATGCGGTGCATTAAGTGCTGTTGTTTAAGTCAATATCTATATCTGAAAAACGATAACCAGGCTTATGAAAAGTAAAATCGAAAAGTTCATTGAAATGCGTGTTTACATAGTACAAACTTACTTTAAGGGTTGGCTTGAACTCTTGTCGCCTTGCCCCTGGAGGTAATAAAGGCACTATCTCAATCCACAGCTCCTCGAATAATTCCCGACTGAGCCTGTAATTTCCTATAAACTCTAGATCGGGAATATTCGCTATAAATAACTGATTTCGCAGGTGCTGCCGGTTCTTTCTCCTCTCCAAGCGTTCTTCGCGCAAAGCAGCAGCGATTAAAAGCTGCCTCGTAGCCATATCAGTTAATATTTTAATAAAAATCGACCCAAACGAAAATAGAAAGGTAACGCTTTTGAGTTCGTCAAAACTGCGAACTAAAAACTGCCAAACTTCAATTTTCGTTCGTTATTAAATTGAATTAGAGTAGGCTTAGAAAGTTTAAACGTCAAAGCATTTTCGTTTCAACGAAGTTTCGAAACGAAGAAGTCGGTGGTAGGAAATGTGCGAAGTTTCGAAAGAAATTTCGTTTTTCGTTGAATTAGAGTAGACCTGCAGGAGCTGTTAGACCGTGCGTAATCCAGCAACGAATTCAGCATGTTGTATTTTTTACGGAAGTAAGCTACTTTTATACTTCTTTTTCACTTATTTTTAAAATAATTTCAGCAGTAGAAAGTTACATTATTCCTGAGTAACATAGGCTACATTTTGTAAGGGAACGGGTATCAGCTAAAATATAAGATGGACAATTACTTGTCTTATAACTAATTATGAAAGACGGGATTTTTACCATGTTTATATTTGTTTTGGAGTAACTCGGAATTACTCCTTGATCATGGCGTGTGCAACTGCGCCGAAATATCTGGAACTCCAAAACAAATACAAACATGGTAAAAATCCCGTCTTTCATAATAGTTAGAGTGACTATGACCATGTAAGTTTAAAATGTTAATACTTGTCTTGTTGTGTAAAGCGAGCATGTGGGTGGTCAGTTTAAGTGTAAAGAACGTAAAAAAACGGAAAAATCCCGTTCTTATAAATTAAGTATTGCATATCAATTGAATATTCAACATAAACAATACCAAACGTCATAAAACAAAAAAAATATATTTAACCATAACAATGCTCATTTCAAAGCGCGTTATTATAATGTTTATTTTTTTTATTTTTTTACTATTAATGTTATTCTTTTATTTAATTATATTTAATTATCAATTTTATATTGTAGCGTGCGAATTTTGATGTTAAATGCTTGTCATATGCTGTGTACACATACTTGTGGGGTTGCAGCCTATCATAATTCTATTTATTTGTATTTGTTTAAACATGTATTTGCTGTCACTCTGTTATGTGTACCTAAATAAAAAATAAAAAAAAAATGTATTGAATATTATATTGAATTAGGAAATTGATCCCCTATCCGAGGCTAGGAAGGACTTTAAATCTTGCAGACTATTATAGCGGATTAATTTCACCATGGCACTACATTCGGCTTTAATCCGGCATTAAATTAACATATAAATTGTGACAGCGATACTGTCTGCGCTTGTATTAGCTTCGTCAGAGTAAGTATATATTTACCTAACCTAAACTAAATATTCTGTGTTTTTGTACCGAAGTCGCAGGTTAAATACAAAAAACATCGTTTTTTTTTATTTAGTACCAGGGTTTAACTCTTATTGCGGTTTTGTTTAGGACCTAAACTAATCTGCTTCGCTTATTCGTACCACGACAGCTTAATTGCGATCGAGATTCTATTGCGTCAATGACAAGCGATTTAGCGACATTTCACAGTCGCTTAGCTGTCATGAACTCTTATTTGACTCGGAGACGCGGTCAAGCTAACATGACACCTGCAGGTTATACCCGTCCCTCTCACTCTCCGGGCATGTCAGAATCGAGTGAAAGAGACGGGTAGAAGAAATAACTCGCTCAAGCTAACATGACACCTGCAGGTTATACCCGTCTCTCTCACTCTCCGGGCATGTCAGAATCGTGTGAAAGAGACGGGTAGAAGAAATAAGGACACAAATCGTTCATTCATTGACATTCAGCAATTCATTTTAGGAACCTATTCTGGAACGCACCAGTTTTGAATAGCTTTCTTAAAGTTGATGGTAGGCACCCAGGCCTCTAACGCCCGAATTCTCGAACGCTAATCATCTTTGGGAGCGTCTCAAACATCATGGCATCTCTGTCATACGTTTGACATTTAAAGTGACAGGGCGATGTGTGAGACGCTCCCAAAGATCTGCTGCTCGGGTTTTCATACAAAATAATACGATCAGTCAGGATAACGGTTACCATGACGACAGTTTTTCGTGCTAGGGCTAACTATTCAGCATTGAGAGCGATAATGCAAACACAGATTTTTAACTTGATCCCTAAATTAGTTTGCCAAATGGAAGTCAATAATAGTAGATACATCTAGTTCCTACAGTTCTCGTGGTCTACTGGTACACACCATCGATTCTAGACCAAGAGGTCCCGGGTTCGATTCCCAGTAGGGGTAGGTACATATTGTATTCGGTTTTGTTGGTGATATGACTTGTTTTTAGTTCGCCTAGATAGCTACCACCATCTTATCTAAGTCTGACGCCATAACAATGATGTTTTTAGCATTATTGTGTTCGAGCAGTAAGAGATAATAGCCAGTTCCTCAGTGATCAGTGTTAATCTTATCATCGGGTGTGATGAAGGCTAAATGCTACCTCGTTGTGGATAAAAAAAATAAGACATGTTAACCTTGAGCGACCACTTTTTGCGTTTTTAATAAGGGCGATTATTGTAAAGCATCTGTATAGCTTCTTTTGCCGTCGAATGTACAATGAATACATTTGTACAGTTATAAGTATTTTTAGCTTTAAAACCGGATGAAAAGTACGCATGTTATAGACTGATCTTGAATGTAACTTAATTCTTATCTAACTTCTAAGATGAACTTGTTACTTTAGGGAATAAGTCAAGTTATAATATTGACATTTTTGAGTGAATTGCCATATGATAATATTTTATTAGTTATCAAATACAAACTTTGATATTTTCGACAGATTTTTACAGCATTTGGCTGTGATGAAATCAATAAGTTGGTAAATGTATATCCTCTTAACTAAACGTTCCTTCTTAAGAACAGGAAGTGGAATTAAAACTATCAGTTTTGTGTCACAGTCACACTGTGACTAATTATTGTTATTTTTGAAGAATTTATCTTATCATTATTGTTTGTTATTAATAAAATAATATGTTAGCTATTTTCGAGTGGTTTTCAACTCATTTGGCTATGAAAAATATTTAAAGGTTGATAAATGTTAAGAATATTTATGTCGGACTGTAACATTACTTGTTTTCAACAAGATGAGAATTTAAAACTGATATTTCTTACAATTTACGATGTGTTTCTTGATAATAGATAGTGGTGAATCATTCTCATAAGTTTCAAAAGGTTTTGAACAATGGTTTAATAAAAGTATCATCCTTGTTAATGTTTTTAAGGAATTGTCAATAAAGATATAAAAGCTAGCTTGGTGGTAAAACGAACAGCCTTGTGGTTCGAGTCGTCAGCACTGTTGAGTTAGGTATACCCCCCTGTAATTTTATATTCCTCTATTACTGTTTTCCTTTTCTACAATGCTAATGTATTGTATGGTAGATGTTGCTGAAGTTATTCTTTTGTTAAAGGGATATTCGTTAACTTGTTTATTACTTGATAATAATAAATTAATGTTGTCCTTAGTGGTTTTGTATAAATGATGTGAGTACAGAAATAATATGAAGTAACAGTTTATAGCAAATGCTTGATGTTATTCGTAAATGTTGTTTAATCTTTTATCATGAAAAGTAATGTGGTTGTAAATGTTAATTTACAATAAAATGTGTTGTTTGGCCAAAGACGACATAATTATTTTGTAAATGTCGTTGTTTCTGATAACGCTGGTGAGTTTTTTTCGCCCGTTTTTCTTCACTACATAGTATAAAACAAAGTCGCTTTCTCTGTCCCTTTGTATGCTTAAATCTTTGAAACTACGCAACGGATTTTGATGCGTTTTTTTTAATAGATAGAGTGATTCAAGAGGAAGGTTTAAATGTACATTTTATCCCGATATTCCCACGGGAACAGGAACCACGCGGGTGAAACCGCGGGCGGCCGCTAGTATCAGCTAAAAGATGTCCTTAACGTAGGTAAAAAATTGAGGACGAATCAAAATAATAAAATGCTTTTAAATCTTTATTTGTATTTTACTTGATTCTGGTCTTATTGAAATATTAGCTTTATGGTTTTATTCCTAGCTAATTGAACAGTTTACTGCTTATATCAGAATAGTCATATTTCCATACTTTCTCTTTAAAATCTAACAAACTCATAGAAAAATGAAGACATTTTGAATTATACTTACTTGGATAATTAAGTACCAAAAGTAATCATAATAATATTAATATGTCTGTTTTGAAAAAAAAGCTAACATGCCGGCATCCGTAACAATGTTCGCACAAAGACTCTAATACCATTACATTTCCCACCAGTGATAATAGATGGCGCTACTAGTACCGTGACAGCGCTATGCACTTTCTTCGCCTTTATTCGAATATAATAATATATCGAGAGTGTCTGTTTTCGTAATAAAGCAATGCATTTGCATCTAAAGTATGTAGAAAGCTATACTTCACGTCTGTAGCTGAAATCGTAGCCGGCAGTCCGCTACGGTCGTTCGTAGCGATGTGACGCGACTACGCTGTGTCTACGAACGTTTTTACGACAATGTCGAGCCGGTCGATTTAGTGTTTTGATAAATAACAATAAGATTTGTGTCGATAATAACAAGGCTTGGATTGGAAATGACGTGGTTTACGGTGTGCTTGTTATAGAAGCTAAGGGATTGTGGTTAGTTAGATGGATGATATAAGAAATTTGCTAAGGTAAGCTTTGTATATAAGTCTGTGACGAAATTTTGCATGTTTTAAAAGGAAATCATTTTTATTTTTAATTAGATAAGGTTTGTTTTTGTGGTTTTAGATTTAATGAAAGGTTTTTTGTCTTTGGATATGTTAATTAGTAAACCTTAAGTATACGGAGCTTACGGAGCTCTTAACTTCTTTGATTTGCTAATATAGATGCGAAATACTGAAAAGACCATATTACGTGATACATACAAAGTTGATTTATGATAATATGATGAGTTTACCTTTATACTTTAAGCTTTCTTTGATAGTATTTTTAACGAAGGTCACATTGTTAGTTTTTTTGAAACGTTTATTGTCAACAAAACGTGATAACAATAAAAAAAATATATAAATAACAACTTATAAATAATTTTTTATGTATTTAGGAAAAAATGTGATAGAAAAAATCCACTAGCCCTGCAAGTAGCTATCCTGTAAGCTACTTAGGGGGGGTGCAGGTTTTTTTTCCTATTACAATTTTTCATACTTATTCGACATTTACTTAGTATCGTTACGGTATTTCTTCTGCAGGACGTTTTCAATGTTACTAAAATATATTATCGAAGTAATGTATACTTAGTATTGTTCTGTGCCTTTTATTAAAAATATCATTCGCCTATCAGCTGTGATCGCAATTATTAAAGCGTCAATGTTTGTTTACCCAAGGTGAAACCTTTATATTTTGACTAAGTCGAAATTGTAAAATTTGACAACAATTAACAAAATGGAAAATGAAGTATTTAGAAAAAATCGACCCGTCTCACAACCAGCTCCGATGGGAAATCCGTTGTGAGACGGGTCGATTTTTTCTAAATACTTCATTTTCCATTTTTCAACCATAAAAATTGCATTGTGAATGCAAAAAAGTAAAAATTTAAATAACTTAATAATTGACAATTCCAATAATCCATAAAATCAAACGTAAAACTCAGAATCGAAATCTTAACCCCTATGCACACCGCGTTTAATTTTCTCTTGTTTGAATTGAAAAATATTTTTTTGCTTGAAAATAAATTATTTAGTCGAACCCATTGATGCGTGACCCATTTTGCTAATCATTATTTAGTAAGCGTAAAAACTATAAAGGTCAGGGTGTCAATGTGAACAATTTTAAATTTCCCCTCCGTAAACTTAATTCACCTGGGTTAATTCGCCTAGGTGAATTAAGTATACTATTCGTAAACTTAAATCACCTGGGTGCATTAAAATTACTTTCAAAAAACTTTATTCACCTTCGACCTAATTAAACTTTAATATCTGTTGGAAAATAGACTTATGGTGGCTCACTATTTCAACTCGTTTGACTGTACCTACTAACAACCCGTTACCTCATATTGTTTCTCTTCACTTGTAAGTTTATGCTGAAAGAAGCGAAACATTTTTTCTGGTTAACCGACGGCTGAACGGATTTGGCAGAAATTTGGGACACAGATACTTTGTAGCCTGGAGAGGAACATGAACTACTTTTTATCCCGGAAAAATATAACATGCATACATATTCCGCGGGATAACAACACGCGGGAAAGCTAGTTTTTAAAATAAGCCCAATGGTTTTGATTTTCATTAAAATCATACGAACAAACAAAGAAATCAAATTTTTCCTCTCTCTTTAGAACAGAAGGTTTTAGAAACTGCTCACTCGGCGTTAAGCATCCACCGTCCGTTTGTTAAACGAAAAATAAATCCAACAGAACAGGAAATCAGAAACATAAAAGTTTCTTTGTTATAACAAACAATACACATGTGATCTCAGCATTGTGTAGGCCATGGCCCGACCTATTCATTACGCCCTCTGAGGAATAACCGAGGAGCGTTCAGCACAACTAATTGCCTGTATAAAGATAATGAACGGCCTTTATTACCGTGAATTGCAATGTTCCCTGTTTATTGTCGGCATAAATCTGGAGTGTTTGAACAAGTTACACTTTGACAAATCAATGGTAAGTGTGCTTTCTTCTTTAACAAAGTCGTTTATTTTTTTAAATAGCTTCATCGCATCGCGGGATTGTTTCCTACTAAAATTTGTGTCGTTTAATTATAATTAATAAAATCTTACTCAAAAATAACTGAGCTGGCATCTTGTAAAATGCTGTAGGTATGTATGACCTGCTATTGGATTTTCCAATTTTTATATCATTGTTTTTGTTTAATTAATCAACATCGCGTTCACATACCTACATCGCGTTGATTTTATAATCGTAACTTAAAAAAGACACTGGGACAAAAATACAAAAAGAAATTGCAGTTATAACGCCTAGACATTGAACAAACATAAATGTTTCCATAGGACAAGATGGCATTCAACTTCACGACACCTGGTTGATTATGCAATGCAAACCTATAAAATGTTCTCTCAGGTAGAAAGTAAACCTTATGTAACATCTTAAAAGTATACCGAAAAAAAGAGATATTGTACAAAATCTAAACTAACACAACGTCGACGTCATGAAACTGCTATGTCATTATATTCTTTTTCTGAAGCGTTATTACAATAAGGCCTTAGGCGAAATCCCCTTAATAATAAGGCCTCGACTCAAACTCGACCTTAATGACCTCTAACGCCTATTGATACGGACGAAATTTGTCTAATATTTCATTCACTTTGAGTGCGTCGCGATTTGAGATTTTTTCCTTACCTGTCCATTTTACTGTGTAGAAATCAGTGGATAAAGCAATTTTCGGATTATGTTCGGTTATTTATTTTCAACACAATTGTAAGTTTGTATGTTTTTGAGGATCCCGTGGCGCAGTGGTTACCGCGCTCGACCTGCGATCGGTGAGGTTAAGCTAGTTTCACAATGGTCGGTCACAGGATGGCTGACTAAAACTTTCATCTCAAGCTCGTCCGCGCCTATTATTTATTCTGTGTCCGCGCTTCGGAAGGCGCTTTTCGAAGCACGGAGTTTGGTTCCGACTGCATTTGCAGTTGTTAATACCCACTAACCCGCATGGGGCCCGCGTGGTGGGTCATGGCAGGCGTCCGTCCCTTGCTCTAGGACGCGAGATAAGAGCCTACCGCTTCGCGTATATCTCAGGATACAATTTACAGCGGGCCGCTTGCCGTACGCTCGCCCGAGCGTGATAGAATATATGCGATAGAAAGAGATGCAACGACTAGCCGTTCGTAATTAGAGCTATACAAGCTGAATTTTACTTTATAGTGTTGAAGTTGGAGTTGCTATTTGTTTAAATGGTTTCCTTGGAGTGCAGCTTCTGTCCTTAAACTATTATTTATTCTGAAGTCATGGTCCATTCTTCTTATCCATCCATAAGGAAGGCAAGTAACCCAGCAGTGGGGACATTAAATGGCTTATGATCATGATTAATTGTCGTCGTCTAGGAATACTTTTACAATGAGCAACATGACATTACTTTGCTCAGTAACTGAATGAGTGACCAACAAATTTCTCGAATCTATAAATAGCTGTATTTACAGCATTCCATTGTTAAGTTCCACTACAAGTCAATCCACCAATTGGTTCTCGTGTTGGGTTATGGCCCATCCAAAAGATTATATATTCCATGGATTCCAGAGCCATGGATGATAATAGTATTTATGTTGGTAGATATAGGGTAAGTTTAGACACAGGCGGGAACCGCGCGGTTCTTGTTTTAATAGGGTATTTGACTGTTGTTGAAATGTAGATATTTAAATATGACATTCAGATATAACATTATTGAATAACAAATGTGGAAAAATAAGTTCAATCTGTATTATAACAAGCGAATTATGAGCTACTTAATTATGACTCTAGCTATCTCCTTCTAAAACGAATTTTTCTATGGCAAAAGTATGGCGTTATAGAAATGTGACGTCACGTTTCTATAGTGCTCTCCTTGATTGATGCTCTATACCGCTGAAAATATGCAAGATTTTTGAAAATAAATACCTATGTTGTGTTGCTACTAATTCAATGAACATTTTAAGTCAATAAAAAAATCAGTTAAAGTACCCAATTACCGCTTAACATTCGTTCACACTTGTAAGTAGCCCTAGCACGAAAAACTGTCGCTATGGTAACCGTTATCGTGATCGTATTATTTTAAAGAAAACACAGAAACAGTGCCTCGTTCGGTCGTTTCATCATCATCATCATGTCAGCCGAACGTAGCCCTCTGCTGGGCATAGGCCTCCCCCAAGGATCTCCACAACGATCGTCTAAGGAACTGAAATCCAATACATATTTGACAGTAGCACATTGACAGCATTTGAAGGACGGTATAATTTACTATTCGATTACTATTACGATAGTCGAAAGTTATCATGCCAGAGGTAAGGATCGCGCGGTTTGTAATTTAAGCACAAATGTAAAGTTTTATTAAGTTAAACCGCCATAAGATAAAATGATTTTTTTATGAATTTTAATTTAGCGGTTCGTATTAAAATGGAAAGCAATAACAATTTAATATAAATTCCGAGTCCACAATGACACTTCGTTATAAACGCTGTTATAATAATCAGCTTAGTACCAAGCATATTAAGTAATCCACAACTGCAAAATTATCAACCTTATTAAACCATGTGTAAAGTTCAAAATCGTTTGAATGAATTCCAACTTATGTATGTACAAACTAGATTAAATCAAATTAACGTACCACGCAAAACCGTATCGTATGATGATACTAAATGCGATTATCCGGATGATTATCAAACATTATAAGTTCTATCAAGCAGGAACATTACATTCGTGAATTGATATAGCTTGCTATTAGGTTTAATTTTTAGTTTTTTTTAATAATAATATAAAAAAACATTCTAGAATGTTTTGACATGAACATACATGATATTTTTTTATTTATATACGTAAAACACGTATGACTTTGCATTTAAGTAAGAACATCTTTCAATTTGATGAGACAAAAAGCAGAAATTTTGGTTATTTTTCTTGCTGCGGTTGAACTCGTTATAAGCTAAAGGTCTCCCGCCCCGACGATTGTCTTGTTGATGGAATAGTCTACCTGACTCTGACATGAGTGTAAGAACTTCCTCGTGACTTACATGAAGCTCACCACATTCCAGTACTAGCACAAAACGGACTTCGAACCCAGGTGGGCCGATGTGCATAATCTTTGCCAGTGGGGCTATTCCACAAACGAAGGTGGTGCATGTGGTGCCCCCTGCCAAACCATGGCACATCTAATGTCCTGCTCCGCGTGGCCTTCCTCTTGCACGCGCGAAGACCTTTATAACGCCACTGAGAACGCAGTACATGTGGCGCAGTACTGGGCTGAACAAATTTGCAGCCAAATTGATCGCCACGGTAAGAAGAACACCAGGGTGCCTACCATCAATTTTAAGACAGCGACTCAAAACTAGCGCGATCCAGAATAGGTTCCTTAAATGAATTGCTTTCTTTCGTACTATGACCTTCTAAAAACTGGATCGCAAATGAATTGCTGAATGTGTCCTTATTTCTTCTAACCGTCTCTTTCACTCAATTCTGTCATGCCTGGAGTGTGAGAGGGACGGGTATAACCTTAATTTAATTCACACATTAAAAGAAAATAATCTAAAGATCTATTAATAGCATCGTTTATCCGTGCTGGGATCATCTTTTGCGTTGTGGCGGATTAACGCCAGTTTTGTCCGGAACCAATCAATCGGACGCCACCGAAATTCTGCGTATGAAATGCTTCGTTCATTCGGTGGTTCAGGGAAACGGTGTACTGAAAACCAGCGTGAAGTATGACAAATCGGATAATTTTGCAAAACTTAGCATGAATGCTTTGTTCATAAATAGTCTTTAAGTTAAGTGAAATGAAATGTCCTTTGTGTTAGATATTCGGAATACTATTAATGACGTATGACAAATAATTAGGAAAATTAACTTAATACCTATTTAATTTTACATGTTTTTTATTTTTTTACATAAAAAAGGTCTTACATTGATGAATTAGGTAGGATTTGTCCGGTGTGCTGAGAGTACAATACATAATTCAATGACACATAGGTACCTATACTAATCTAATATTAGGAACTAATTATTTTAGAATGAATCTCTACTATGACTACTACCTACCACTTACTTACCTATTATATGTATAGGTGAAACATTTTACCCATAGAACTTGCATAATTAAGCAAAGTAATTTAGCTTAACTCGCCTCATATTTTTAACATCAAACATTATCTTATTAAAGAAAATATACAGGGCGTCCCAAAACTATGACTCATGAAGGAAAAGTACCTTAAATAAGGAAGATATAAAATTTTACTGAAACAAGACTTCATTTTTATTTTAAAAAGAAAATAAACTGCATTCAAAATTCATTCTGAATTTTAAATAATCGCCTGTCCGAACTGGGAATCGAACCCGCTGAATGTTTTTTTTATTTTTTTATTTGACACTATCGATCGAAAGGATTTTAAGCATTTATTTCTTCTAAGTAACATAGCATCTTAAATAAAAGGAAGACTACGAAATTTAACATTTTTTTAATAATAAGTTTGTGCAGCGTTATGGATAGCCTTTTCTGTGACTGCCGTGCTGATAACAACTATGTTTAACATTTCAATGTTATCACTCATGAGTGAAGATTGGAGCAATTATACCTCATTTCCCTATCATGTATGATGCAGTTATGTATGACCACCTTAATTGGTTTAAAAAGGTTTGAATAATTTGTTGCGGTCTATTCCACCATGTGGCATAGTCGTGGGACGCCCTCAAGGCGCTCTTAGGGCGTCCAATGACTATGCCACATGGTGGCATAGACCGCACGAAATACTGTAGATATTTTTTTTATTGAATTATGACTTTATTGTTATTAAAAATACAATTCGAACTGCATTCAAAGATTTTTAATAATAATAGCATGTCCAAGCTGGCTGAACTAAGAAAACGCTGCAAAAACTTGTTATTTAACATTAAATGTAAAATTTCGTAGTCTTCCTTTAATTTAAGATGCTATGTTACTTGGAAAATATGCTTAGGTGTAATCGAGCCTTTCGATTGGTGCAATAAAATTAAAGAAATATATTTTTTTACATTACTTAAACGTTCAGACAGGCGTGTATTTAAAATTCTTTGAATGCAGTTCGTTTTCTTTTTAAAATAAAAATGAAGTCTCCTTTCAGTAAAATTTGATATCTTCAGTATTTAAGGTACTTTCCCTAACAATTTAATGTAACTAAATATATTGTATTGGTATCTTTTATATATTTTTTTTATTTCAAATAAATAATAAGATGCGTTATAAAAACTTTTAAATAATAATATTATTATAATATTAATAATATTTTTTTTTACATTTCACTAGTACATTTAGTATTTAGTAGAGAACATATTGACTAAGTAGAATCACAAAGTGAAGTCTTCTGTACGGTGAAACTACATACAATGCGTAACGACACAAATAAATCTTAAAGGAAAACCAGCAACCCCCAACGGCGTAATGCTCCCGTCGTTTATAACGACTGTCTGTTGTCGGTGCATTGAGCATTCAGAGTAGCATTGCATCTAGCTCCGAGCGCCAATAAAGGCCAAACATATGTATGATTTATATCAAAATCCTACTAATATGATAAATGCGAAAGTTAGTTGAGTATGAATGTATGAATGTAGGTATGTTTGTTATTCTTTCACGCAAAAACTACTAAACGGATCTTTAATGAAATTTGCAACAGGAATAACACATAGGATATTTTCTATCCCGATCCCACGGGAACGGGAACCACGCGGGTGAAACCTCGGGTTGTTGCTAATTTTGTTGTAAAGCAGTTAAATAAGGTCTTGACAGTATTTTTAAACTTTTTTTTAGGAAATATTACAAAGTGTCATTCATAGAACCTGATTGAAATCATGCACTCGCGGCCCATGCGATGGTTCTGAAATGTCGATAAAAGAAAAACCCAAACTTAAGAATATTAAAATATACGAACCAAAATCAGTGGTAAGCGGCATAAGCGGTAAAAATTATCTAACTTTACTACCAAGTATTTACTAAAATGGACCATATAATAGCTCTATTTAGCTAACCACATACATTTACTCAATGCTTATCAGAAGAAATAAATCAGACAGTTGAAGCAATCCCCACGTCATTTATAACAACTCTCTGTGGTCGGTACGTACATTGTGCATTCAGTTTTGCATCGAGCTAAAAGTGACGATAAAGCAGAAACATAGGTATCTATGCTGTTACTGTAATTATGATGTAAACGATACAGGTATGATAGCTAATAATTTCAAATAAGTTCAGTTAAAAGATCAGGAGCATACAACGAAACCTATTTTTTTATTAATTATATGGCATCATCCAATCCCCAATCAATGCTAAAAAGTACCTACTTACTGATAAAAATTAAAGGTTTTTCTACATTAGTGTTTTTGAATATGTTTTACTAAAACTAACTTTTGGTTATTAATTGAAATCAATATCCAATCTTTGCATTTAGAGATGTTATCGCATATTAAATAATGTCTATTCATTTAAAAAAATACCTATATGCTAATGAGATACGATTTGCTATGAAGACCATAAACATATTTCTTTGCGTTTTTCTTTTTATGTAAATGTATATTGTTCCTAAGAAAAGAATTGAGACCCTGTATCAATAAAATTACTCGTGTCAAACAGAATAGAAGCAAAGTTTACGTGCGGCGGGGTCGAGCGGACCGCAGCACCAAGGTCGTAGGAAGCCCTGGCATCAGCCATTATTCTTTCTTGGACCTACGTTTGTGGTATTTAATTTTGAGCGCTACCTATATGCTAATGAGATACGGTTCGCTATCTCCTGGTTAGTTTAAATGCGTGAACCGCTATTGACAATCCACCGCTCTCGACATTCATCATAATAAGCGCCTTTGTGTTTTGTTTTATGAAGCGCAAAATATAGCAAGCATATAAAAAGTAAACTGCAAGCATCGTAGTTTGTATACGAGTTCTTTTAATAGCAAACTATTTTTTCTTTTACGATTAGAAGTATGTATCACGAGAAAAGAATTGAGACCCAGTATCAATAAAATTACTCGTGTCAAACGGAATAGAAGCAAAGTTAACGTATTAATTAGAGTTACGGCGGGGTCGGGCGGACCGCAGCACCGAGGTCGTAGGTTAAGCCCTGGCGTCAGGCATTATTCTCTCTTGGACCTAAGTTTGTGGTGTTTAATTTTGAGCACTATATGCTAATGAGGTACGGTTCATTTTCTTTCGAATTTATTCTTTCACAATTTAGAATGTGGTAATTTTTTTTGCTGAAGCTACTTGACTGAGATCAATGTGTGTGATGTTGTCTACGAGTATATACCTACCTAATATATCTACTGTATGTATATTGTATGAATAACTCGATTCAAGTTTTCTCGAGAACGGCATGACCGCCACATAAAACTGGTCCAGGTACCGTTCTAAAGGGCTTGCGGCCCAGTGAATTTCGATTTGGCATAGATATAGGTATATAATTAATTGAATTCTAGGCTTACGAAGACGCGGGTGACTATAAGTTTAGATAAATTGTTTCAAAGAGTTTGCAGTCAATTCCGGGGCTAAGTTATTCTTTACAATTTCCAAATGTTTAATCGCTCTCGGTAACATTATGTGCACATCATCATCAGCCATTTAATGTCCCCACTGCTGGGGCACAGGCCTTAATTATGGATGGATAAGGAGAATAGGCCATGACACACCACACGGGGTCAGTGCAGATTGGTGGGTAGTAACGACTGTAAATGAAGCCGAGACCAAAACGGCTTATCGTGACTTCCGAAGCATGGAGAAGCTCGAGTTAATAAATTTTGGGTCACTCATCCTGTGACCATTGTGAAAGATGCTTAACCTCAACGATCGTTGGTCGATATCGATATCCACTGCGCCACGGACTTCTCCGTCACTAGTATATTTAAACAACATAGGACTATTGGAAAAATGTGATAGTAAAAAACCACGAGCCCTATAAGTAGCTTTCAGGCGGGACAGGCGGGCAGGCGGCTACTTATAGGGCTCGTGGTTTTTTACTATCACATTTTTCCTATACTTACATGTTTGCATTGTGAATGCATAAAATTATTTAAAAATCTCAACATAGGGCTACCTACGTAAGTCATATTACAATAATGGTGCAACCTCGTTCTAGGAAATTTATGGTGAAAGAACATCAATGTATATGGGTACCGAAAATATTTAATAAGTACAAAATTTACTAAAACAAATTCCGGCTTTGAGAAGAAAAGTGTTAAAGGCTAAACTAAAAAGTTCTGTTTTAGACGAAATACCTACTTATATAATTTTATTTATGTTTTGGATTGGCATATTATTAAATTGCATGTTTTGTGAGGTAGGTATGTGTGGTAGGTTGTTGAAGAACGCACATCCCGCCAACAAACTGTGTACAGTTTGGCGGGAAATTATACATGTGAAAAATGTAACATAGCTTTTGATAAATAAATTGAAACTACTTTTGCGGTACATTTTATAGTTTTGTTTCGAAGCGCTTCAATGTGGCTAAGTTTTATGTTAATACATACAATACTATCGTTTTGGGGTCTATATCCTGTACATCATATCACATAGCAGTAATTATTTCTTAAAATTTTTTTATGTACATACTTTTTTTCGTTTCTGTTTTATTATATGTATAGATAATTGCTCGTGACTGTACGTACATATAGTTACTTAGTATATCAATTAACGAACTATTCCATTTGCCTCATTGTTAGATTCTGAACATCGAAAATGATTGGTATTATTCCACAAACTTTATTTGTGTTTTTCATTTGATTCCTACCTACGCAGGAATTCCCAATTATTCATCCATTATACATTTACGTAGGAATGTTTCCCCGAAAGAAAAGTTATAATAAAATAAACAAAATCTTGAAAATGTACCCGCTGTGGGTTCCCCAACTAATCTTTGTGTTTGCATTTAAAAGGTTTGATATAATTTTGTATCCATAAGGAAATATTGTTCAATTTCTTGGAACGAATGCTTTTATTTGAAGCCTCTTGTTGAGCAACGTTGCGTATGATAAGTGTGTTTCTAGCTTCGATCAACAATAACACTGTTGATAGAAGGTTTCTAGACATACAAATTCAATGGTCTACTGCCCGAATACTCGTACGCTACTTATCTTTGGGAGCGTCTCAAACATCGCCCTGTCACTTTAAATGTCAAACATAGGAAAGAGATGCCATGATGTTTGAGACGCTCCCAAAGATGATTTGCGTACGAGAATTCGGGCGTAGATGTCATAATGAGTTGCATACGTTGCGTACGTGGAATCAGTTTGTCTCTACCTTTAGGCTTCTTCTCGACCCTAAGGTTCAGTGTGAAGCCAAGAGCAAGCCCATAAACCATAAAAAGAAAAAATGAGTTTAATTAAGAAAATAATTAATGTTATGTAATACTTATAACTTTAAAAATTTAATAATTAAACTTAAATATTTATCTGGAACATGAACTTTATTTTCAACGCTGCAGATAGTTAACTATATTTATATAAACTAATGAAAATGCCTGTCTGTTTGTCTTTGCATTACTCTGGCCATCAACTAATCCTACTAATATTATCCTACTTTAATATTATAAATGTGAAAGTTTAGATGTTTAGATGTTTGGATGTTTGTTACTCAATCACGCCAAAACGGCTGAACGGATTAGGCTGAAATTTGGGACATAGATACTTTGTAGCCTGGAGAGGAACATAGACTACTTTTTATCCCGGAAAAACATCATATTCCCGCGGGATAACGTCATGTAGTCCACGCGGGCGAAGCCGCGGGCGGAAAGCTAGTATTAAGTATTTTAAAAACAAAAATGCAAGGAGATCTGTAGTACTATTTATACTTACTTACAAAACATACTTTTTTCTTTTTTCCACAAAAGCATCCTGGAATCACAACCAACGCCATACTAATCTACCTTCGCATTTACAACCATCTCTTATTACCATGAATAGGATAAGGAACAATTAATCACATTTTTATTCAGATCGTACGAGCCAAGATTCAGGGGTGGCCTAAAAGCCAGTATGACAAAATACCCTCTCACAACAACGGAATCCTAAGGGTCCAAGGGCCCTTTTCATTCGACCAATAGAGTAATTACATCGAGAGGGCCCTCCATGAAAAAGCCCTAATTTCACGATGAAAATACTCCGGGAGGACCTTTGCCCTCCATTCGTAGCTCCTAAGTCAACAATTTTAATCCATTTTTTTCGTTTTCCCTACGTATTTAAGCATGCGTATTAAGACTTGCAAATTACAAATTAAGGATAAGTTTTAAAATAGAATTTTGAAAAGATTGTGTTCGCTAAATCGTTTGTAATTTTCACGAACTCATTTAAACAGTCGAATGTTTGAAAACATTGTTTATCTAAATTATTATCTCTGTGTTTTTTGAACAAAATATGAAATGTTAATTAAACAAAATATGAAATGTTTTTTTATTAAATTGACAAAGCAATTGTTTCTATAGACATGACACAGAAATGATTGTAGAAATATACTAACAGATATATTTGAATGCCCATGAAAAAAGTACTTATGTTGGAATGAGAATAATGGCAAGTGCCCGTTTTTCTACAAAGGGGTTTAACAAAATGCTAGTAATATCACTAATCTTGTATAGTATATGTTAGTCTATGTAAGCTTCAAACATGAAAGTAAAACTGAGTAAAATTTTACTAAATCTTAAATATTTTAGGAATTAGGTGCTCTCTGCAGACACAGGTCTCTCTGTGTGGCGGGATGGTCAATGGTCAACGGTGATCGGTGGCGCGAACGATAGCACAAAAGGAACCCTAAACTCCAACGCACATAAAGGGTAAAAAGAACAAACTGCTTTGTTTTCGCGGTGAATGACGGTCAGACGCGGTCTTTTTTGCTTCGCGGTCAAAAAGATTGCCCCGCCCCGCCGCGCCGTGTGCAAAGCGCCTTATGCCCGTTTGCACTAAACTCGGGTTGAGCTTGTCATAGATAAGATACATCTTAGCTTAGGAACAGCCTAAAACAGCCGAGCTAAAATTTTTGTTTGCACTGACAGACTACGTCGTAAATTAGTCATCACCTTGCTAAAATAATGAATGAATTAATTCAAATATTAATTGTTTATGGATTTTAAACCTGGCGAAGTAAAGTAGGTCACTGGATATTTTTTTGGTTGAAACTTCTCATTGATTCCTTCGTAAGTTAAAAGGAGACAAAAGCTAAGGCGTTGTCTATTTTATTTGGTAGGAGTAATTCACCGAGAAAAGAAAAAGTCAACTGAGCTCAACTGTCAGGAAAAACATAAATACAGTGCGCAACCTTTTCTGTTCCGGTGGCCAAAACTAGAACTAACGAGTTTTGTTTTTAATGTCATTTTGCTAATACTTTCATGTTTTGCTGCTAAACATAAGCGCCGCTGTCATGGGAACAGAAAAGATTGTCGATCTGTAATATTTTTTTAAATAAATGATGAATGACGTATGTCACATGTGTTGTGTCTCTATCTAGCAAACAAGAATACAAAATCCACAAGCTTTTCTGTTCCGGTGACAGCCGTGACACAGGAGTCACTTGCAATACGAAATTAGCTGTCAAAATGGACTGTCGTATGAAAACTGTTTTAGTTCCAAAGATAATCACCGGAACAGAAAAGCTTGTCGCACTACTCTTTGCTCACAATGCCACAGACAATTATCACTGATATAGGTATTTCTTAAGCCTTAGGCGCTCGATATTGGGCCCGTAAGTTAAGAATAGCCAAAAGTGCATTGTCCTTAGGTTAGTGCAAAGCAATTTTTTGTTAAGAATGTCTTAAGTTAGCTAGGAAAAGACTTAGGCGATTTTTAAGTTTAGTGCAAACGGGTGTTAGAGTATTATGTTCTGTATCTTAAATCTATATTTTTAATTTGTTTTTTTTACTTAGTCGCAATACTTGCAATGAATAACATATGTAGGTATGCAAATTAAGTTAGTCACTGGTATTTCGTATAAATACGTTTTAACTGCTTCATAATTTCCCAGAAACCTCCAACTAATTTTTATAAAACAAGTTGAGTTTCAAGCCGGTTGGCAGAGAGTGATTTGTTTGAGTTGTTGAGGTCTGATCGAAGTTTAACTCCAGTTAGCCGGCTAGTTTCATAAGCCGCGATTTACAATGTGCTTTACACTTTATCTCTGCCTCTGAGGCCTGAATTTTACATTGTTTCGTCCGGAAGCATTTCCTTTGATAATCTGAATTTAGCAGCTTTTTAAACATATCAAATGCTCGAAGTTTTTTGTTACATAATTTCAGCAGGTATCTACTGAAAGGCCGTAAGCACAGAACACAGATTTTTTTCCATTGTCTGTGGCCGTAAGTGTGCTAGAACGTCATCTGCTGAATCAGAAAAGTCAGTTCTCCTGAAACCAAAATTCTGATATGTAATCTGTTGATATGTAATTACACCGCTTACTTTTAGTTAGTAGGGGGTACTATAAAGATTTTAGGGGATGATAGTGGCCATCAATACGAATAATTTTTACTATGAGGCCATCCACGGAATCGCTAAAGAAAATCAGCTGTTCCATACATTTCAGTCGAGTCGGTGATGTACTTTTGAATGGAACAGCTGATTTTCGCGAAATCGTGGTTGGCCCCGTCGTAAAACTTGTTCCTATTGATTGACACTATCATCACCTAAAATCTTTGTAGGTCTAATTAAAATTTTGTAGTATATTTGTAATACTTTTGATTGACATCAAATCCGTTTAGGAAAATCTTAAGCCTCATAAATCAGAACTGAATCAGCCCCCCCTGCAACCAGCTGTTATCATTATTTAAAAGTAATATGGTTTAAAAGACAGATCTTTGCTCTATATCAACCATTATCTCGCTCATAACATTACTTATGTAGGTATGCTCTTATTTATCGTAGTAAGACCTCAGTGTTCCAAGAAGTTTATTTTAATTGGCACAATATATACGTCGCAGGGATTTTGTCAAAGTCGTGATATCATAATTCCACTAGTGAAATTATAATTTCATGTGATATTATAATTTCACTAGTTAAATTATGAATAGACAGTATTTTTTTATGAATAAAAAAAAAACCACGAAATTTAAGGCAATCGCTTCGCTGCGCTTCGCGATCGCCTTAATTTTATAACCTATCACGTGTTCTACAGGACTTCCGAGGCTCGCAGCCATGTGCATACTGTCTCGTAGGTACTGTCTATTCATAATATCACGTGAAATTATAATTTCACTAGTGGAATTATAATATCACGACTTTGACAAAATCCCTGCGACATATATAACAATCTACCTGTAAACTATAATACTGCTTAAATTCGCAATAACTTTTCATGATAACAAAATCATGAGATCATTTTCAGATTCTCGATTACAACATCATTATTACTCGAAGTACGAGTTAAGTAAAGCTCAAATGTCGCGTGTTACTTCTTAATAATTTATTGACATGCCAAAACATGGGTTCCTGAATGACGCGCACTCCAAGTGAATGATTAATGATGTTTCAACCTTCTTGCTTTAGTAAAACTTAAAGAACTTGACGTTATGATAAGTAACTAGAATTACTAAGAATGCAAATGATCTTTTTTATGGATTTCAGTAGAAGTGCGATGGACAGGCATTGAGATGTAGAGGAATAGAAAGTCTGTAAAAATATGAATAGATTGTGTGCCTAATTATATGACTGAGTAGAGAGTGAATGAAAAGATGACTCAAATCTGAAACTTTTAAGTTTTAATTGGTTTTGAAATTATACCATTGCATTGAAATAGTCGCCTATAGATATGTTTATCTGTAGGTAATTATTTAAGTCTGACAAGTAAAGAAACAAAGAAGCAGCAGCGTTTGAAGCCCTTGTCTGAAGCCCTACAGACGAATCAATTTTTATACGACTTCATGACCAGGGAACCTGGTGTGCCGACGGTGGTAATGTGGAACTCGCCTATTCGCTTCTTGACCCCCATCCAGTGTCAAGGAATCAATGGAGGGTCAGGAAGGGGGAATACACACTAAACCTCTCCCTACTTGCTCTCACCGCCCACCGTCAGTAGGAGTCACACTGTGGAGGGCCTGGTGTGACAAATCACCCTACGACGGCCGGCCCGGCCTTTCAGGTTTTCAACGTGGCGAGAGGCACCCGAGCAAGCGAGGCTATCTCCCTAAGCTAGTGGGACGAGACGGAAATGACGTGCGCAAATAACCAGGAAACCTGCCATCATGTGCCATCGCAATATTAAAGTGATGTTAGTTAAAAGACGGATTTATACACTGCCTACCGCAGTCTCATTCACAGTTATTACTTTAAAATGGGTTTTACAGCTCATGGTGAGGGCCCAGTTGGTCGCCATCTTGTTACAAGTATCGGCACGTATCTCTAGCGCTGACTATTATTAAGGTATTAAAAGTAAGTAAAAATAAGGTATTTTGGACATTGCGCCATACCATAAACAGCTATCCCCTCCACGTCAAAGCGGTTGCGCACTTCCTCCGATTCTTATTCTATTCTTATTCGATTCTTATCAGTCAAACAAATGACGGATCTTAAAAACTCCGAATAGAATACGAATAACTGAAATCAGATCTAGTGCGTAAACTACCATACAAATAGATCTATGACTACGCCGGACCGTCATATGACTGATAAGAATCGAATAAGAATCGAACATAGTGCGCCTCCGCTGTCACGGTCAGCGGTAAACTTATGTGCCGCCTCTCCTATACTCACTACAGATAGTTTATCAGATGATTGCGCCTTATATTCGTTAAAACTTACAAACATACAACACATACCAATGTTTCACTTTTTGTTTTTTTTTATTCACAACGGGGTAGCACTTAGCCTTCATCACACCTAATGATAAGTGGTAATAAGGCTGAAGGTGGCAGCGCACTACTCCCAGAATCCTCAATCACTGAGGAACTGGCTATCTTATCTCCAACTGCCGGAACACAATAATGCTGAAAACATCACTGTTATGGCGTCAGACTTAGATAAGATGTTGGTAGCTAGCCAGGCGGACTAAGAACAGGTCCTACCACCAACCAAACCGAATACAATATGTACCCCCACTGGGAATCGAACCCGGGACCTCTGGGTCTGACATCGGTGGTATGAACCACTAGACCACAGAGGCGGTTAAAACTTGATTCTCGTTCAAAGCTTTAGTAACAAAATAATCAGTGCAAAATAAGTCAGCGTCTCAGTAACATAGCTCGGCTTCCTGTCCCGCGGGCAGTATTTAAGGATTACAGATACGAACGTGTCCAGTTACAGACCACTTTGAACACGCCACTTTGTTTATTATACTGCGCGTTAAACATGTGTTATTGATAAGGAAATCTACGGGCCATTAAATTTTAATTAAAATTAAAGTATCTTACAGTAGGTAAATACTTATAGTGAAACGCTAAACTAAACTTACGTGCCACTACTTAACTAAGTACTGATAGTTTATCATGATTGTGCCCTATATTCGTTAAAACTTATAAACATACAACACATACCAATGTTTCACTTGTTCAAAGCTTTAGTAACAAAATAATCAGTGCAAAATAAGTCAGCGTCTCAGTAACATATCTCGGCTTCCTGTCCTGCGGGCAGTAGTTAATGATTACAGATACGAACGTGTTCAGTTACAGACCACTTTGAACACGGCATCTTGTTTATTATACTGCGCGTTAAACATGTGTTATTGATAAGGAAATCTACGGGCCATTCAATTTTAATTCAAATTATAGTATCTTACAGTAGGTAAATACTTATAGTGAAACGCAAAACTAAACTTACGTGCCGCTACTTAACTAAGTACTGATAGTTTATCAGATGATTGCGCCCTATATTCGTTAAATCTTACAAACATACAACACATACCAATGTTTCACTTGTTCAAAGCTATAATAACAAAATAATCAGTGCAAAATAAGTCAGCGTCTCAGCAACATAGCTCGGTTTCCTGTCCCGCGGGCAGTAGTTAATGATTACAGATACGAACGTGTTCAGTTACAGACCACTTTGAACACGCCACCTTGTTTATTATACTGCGCGTTAAACATGTGTTATTGATAAAGAAATCTAAGGGCCATTAAATTGTAATTCAAATTATAGTATCTTATCGTAGGTAAATAGTAAAAACGTTACATTTGGTTTCTGAAAAGCACTCATAATGTGTTGAAATTCATCATAGTATTAGATTAGACCGCGAAACACAGTTTTTTTTCGTGGATTAGACCTTTTAAAAGAAGATACGCTATATTTTATCCGAAAATTTGAATACCGAATTGATTGAACCGGCAAAGTTGCAAGCATTCACTAGTGTCAAATATAACAGACCTTCATAGTTAACAATCTGTTACACAAATCAGTCCAATTATACATAATGTAATGTATGACTGACTTGCATAATAGTCCATGGAAATCGTACATTTTGCCTTGCGTTAAATGAGGTAGTTCTGATTTATTTGTATGTTAGTAGTGATGAGATAGTAATGACAAATCCAAGTTTTCCACCTCGAAAGCCCTCCGGATCATTGTTAAATATTTAAAAATCCAATAAATTTTTAGATTTTTTTTCAGTTTTTATCAATTTTTACCACCAAGGACCTGTGTTACGGCAAAAGTTACTATGCACGCTTTAAAGTAAACTAAATTTGCAATAAAAAGAGAATAATTTGGTTCTTGTAAGTCAAATAGTTTTTAAGATGGGGAATTTAAAAGTTTGCAAAAATTCAAAAAAGGAAGTATTACAGTTTTTTTTGTTTTCGACATTTTGATCCATAGTAGTGGGTTTATGGCAAAAGTTAAATTATTAGTTATAAAAGTCCATTAAATTTCCAACAAAATGAGACCAATTAGTAATATCAACTTACACTTGATAGTTCCTGAGACACCTGTTCAAAGTTATTGAGGTAAGTAAACAATTATGTAATAGAAGGGTTTGCAAAATGAAGTACACCATAAAGGAAGGAGGATCTGGGAGGTAGTGGGATCAATTATGTACATTGTATGTATAATTTTGATAGACCAGGCACGTCCTCTGAATCCACAGCACACTTTTTGGGGGCAGCTTGCTGAGGTATAATTTCTTCATCGAACTGCTCAGGAAGGTCAAAATCGTCCTTTGATGGTGGGTTATCAATCAATGGTTCATCAAGGTCATCACACATCAGGTCTGGTATGTTCTCGCATGATTGGCCAATGCAGTAGCTGCAAACAGCCGAACATTTGAGTTCTGCTTTCCTGCAACCACATCTGCTGGTACAACCTTACATCTTTGGTATGCTTTCAAGGTGATTAAGGTTTGCGTGTCATTAACAGGGTAGAACAGGAACGTCTCCTAGATCCTTCTTCCTTTAGGGCTTACTACCTTTTGCAAAGCCTTCTATTACATAATTGTTTACTTACCTACCTCTATAACTTTGAACAGCTGTGTCTTAGGAACTATCTGGTGTAAATCGACATAATTAATCTCATTTTGTTGGAAATTTAATGGAATAAAAAAAACTGTAATACTTCCTTTTTTGTGATTTTGCAAATTTTAAAATAGCCGTATCTTAAAAACTATTTGGCTTACAAAAACCCAATTACTCTTTTTTTATTGCAAATTTAGTCTACTTTAAAGAGTGCATAGTAACATTTGCCGTGACTCAGATCCTTGGTGGTAAAAATTTACAAAAACTGAAAATTTATTGGATTTTTAAATATTTGACAATGATCCGGAGGGCTTTCGAGGTGGAAAACTTGGATTTGTCATTACTATCTCATCACTACTAACATATAAAAAAATCAGAACTACCTCATTTAATGCAAGGCAACACCACTTATTTGGTACGATTTCCATGTACTATAAACCTGCCGTTTTGTGCCGTGTAGTGCCGGCACATAAATAGAATAGCACTACCCCCTCTCTTCCCGTGGGTGTCGTAAGAGGCGACAAAGGGAAAACTGCCATCAGGAGATGGGCAGCAGCGTCTCCAGGCTTCAACAGGCTATACTGCGATCGCCAACCCGCCTGCCAAGCGTGGCGATTATGGCAAACCCCCCCCTGAATGCTTACACAAAAAATACATCGGCCCCCAGTCCCCGGCGGCCCCGCTATTCCTAGCTACGGTAGCGGCTATGGTAACGGCGGGGCAGGGGGTGCTAAGAATCCCCGGGTAGGCTCCGGCTACCAACACCGACGACTCGACCTGGCAACCTACAACACGCGCACATTGAGGCTCGACGAGAAGCTCGTAGAGTTGGAAGAGGCAATAAGTAAGTTACATTGGGATATCATTGGGTTATCTGAAGTCCGAAGAGAGGGGGAGGACTCGATAACCCTGCAATCCGGTAACTTGCTTTACCACCGGGAGGGCGACCAAAAGTCCATTGGTGGTGTCGGGTTCATCGTCCATAAATCCCTTGTCAACAACGTGATCACCATCGGAAGTGTCTCGAGCAGGGTAGCGTACCTGATACTCAGATTATCGAAACGATATTCGCTGAATGTAATCCAGGTCTACGCTCCGACCTCAAAACACGACGATGCCGAAGTGGAGGCTATGTATGAGGAGATCGGTAAAGCCATGCATAGCTATAAAACCCACTACACGGTTGTGATGGGGGATTTCAATGCAAAGTTGGGACAACGTTGCGGTGATGAGCTGAGAGTGGGGCATTTTGGATTTGGGCAACGGAACGATAGAGGCCAGATGCTGGCAGACTTCATGGAGAGGGAGAACCTCTATATGATGAACTCCTTCTTTAGGAAGCCCGTAAGCCGAAAATGGACCTGGATCAGTCCGGACGGTAAAGTCAAAAACGAGATCGATTTTATCATGTCGACGAAGAAGCACATATTCAATGATGTCAGTGTGATCAACGCTGTTAAGACAGGAAGCGATCACCGTATGGTGAGAGGCACATTGAATATCGATGTCAAGCTCGAAAGATCGCGACTGATAAAATCCACGCTCCGACCAATACCAGCTCAAATTCAAAACCCCGAGTGCTTTCAGCTCGAGCTTCAAAACCGCTTCGAAGCCCTTGAGAACAGCATAGACGTGGACGATCTATACAACATGGTGGTGGATACTGTCCGCACGGTAGGGTCTAAGTACTATAAAACCCGCCGTCCCAAATTGAAGAAACTCTCCAGTCAGACACTCCTACTCATGGATCAGAGACACGAAATGAAGCTGCAGAACTCAGCGGATGCCCATCGTTATCGACAGCTCAATAGACAGATATCTAAGTCTTTGACGCGCGACCTTCGCCAATTTAATACCGAGCGTATTAAAGAAGCCATTGAGAGGAACAAAGGCTCCAAAGTGTTCGCGAGAGATCTGTCTATCGGGCAAAGTCAATTGACGAGGCTGAAAACTGAGGAAGGTAGCATCGTTTCGTCAACACCTGAAATCCTGAGGGAGATTGAGAGTTTCTATGGACAGCTATATTCCACGCAAACACCTGTTGAAAGCAAGGCTACAGACCCTAGAGCCAAGCTTACCCGACACCATACCGAAGATATCCCGGACGTCAGCCTGTACGAGATTAGAATGGCTCTCAAGCAGCTTAAAAACAACAAGGCGGCGGGCGATGACGGAATCACAACAGAGCTTCTGAGAGCGGGCGGTAAGCCGATACTTAAGGTCCTCCAGAAGCTTTTCAACTCAGTCATCCTTGAGGGCAAAACGCCAAAGGCATGGGGCAGAAGCGATGTGATGCTGTTTTTCAAGAAGGGTGATAAAACTCTCTTGAAGAACTATAGACCCATCTCGCTTCTGAGCCATATCTATAAGTTGTTTTCGAGAGTCATTACGAATCGTCTCGCTCGCAGGTTCGACGACTTCCAACCTCCCGAACAAGCCGGGTTCCGGAAAGGCTACAGTACCATAGACCACATTCATACGCTGCGGCAAGTTATACAGAAGACCGAAGAGTATAATTTGCCACTTTGCTTGGCGTTCGTGGACTATGAGAAAGCCTTTGATTCGATTGAGACTTGGGCGGTGCTGCAGTCTCTCCAGAGGTGCCAAATAGACTACAGGTACATCGAGGTGCTGAGGTACTTATACCAAAACGCCACCATGTCGGTCCGAGTACAGAACCAGAGCTCTAATCCTATCCAACTACAGCGAGGTGTGAGACAGGGAGATGTCATCTCTCCCAAACTGTTCACAGCTGCGTTGGAGGATATTTTTAAGCTGCTGGACTGGAAAGGATGCGGCATCAACATCAATGGCGAGTACCTAACACACCTACGGTTTGCCGATGATGTAGTTCTTATGGCTGAGACCTTGGAAGACCTGAACACAATGCTCGAAGATCTCGGTAATGCTTCGCAAAGAGTGGGTCTTAAGATGAACATGGACAAGACGAAAATCATGTTCAATGTCCATGTTGCACCCGCTCCAGTTAATGTTGGGAACATTACACTCGAAGTTGTTGACCACTATGTTTACCTAGGACAGACGGTCCAGTTAGGTAAGTCCAACTTTGAGAAAGAGATCTCTCGTCGAATCCAACTCGGATGGGCAGCGTTTGGGAAGCTCCGGCATATATTCGCGTCCGAAATACCTCAATGTCTCAAGACGAAAGTCTTTGACCAGTGTGTGTTGCCAGTAATGACCTATGGAAGTGAGACGTGGTCTTTTACTATGGGTCTCATAAGAAGGCTCAAAGTCACCCAGCGAGCAATGGAGAGAGCGATGCTTGGTATTTCCCTGCTCGATCGAATCAGAAATGATGAGATCCGCAGGAGAACTAAAACGACCGACATCGCTCGAAGGATTGCATCATTGAAGTGGCAGTGGGCGGGACACATAGCGCGGAGAACTGATGGCCGTTGGGGCGGAAAGGTTCTCGAATGGCGACCGCGTACCGGACGACGTTCCGTGGGCAGGCCCCCTACAAGGTGGACCGACGATCTGGTCAAGGTCGCGGGAAGCCGCTGGATGCGGGCAGCGAAGGACCGATCGTTGTGGAGATCCTTGGGGGAGGCCTATGCCCAGCAGTGGGCGTCGTTCGGCTGATATGATGATGATGATGATAAACCTGCAATCACATGCTCTCTGCCAGCTAGAGAGACGGAATTCATTTATTATTACATCAAGTCTGTATACTCTGTTTTAGTGATGCACATCATGCAATCATTTAGTTTATGACTAGCGCCCGCGACTTCGTCTGCGCGGGACAAAATTTAATACAAACACTTACTTACCTCTCTTTTACCCCCTTAGGGTGGGAATTCACTAAAATCATCTCTTAGTGCTTCCCTTCACTCCCCTAGGAACATACATGCCTCGGCTTCTTGCGCCCAGTAACGCAAGGGTATTTTATACAGGGTAAATTTTTAATCAGTGCACAAATTTTTAAGATCGACTCAGAATCGGTAAGTGAACAACTTTCTCCTAGAAACATAGGTCGAAATATGACAAAATTTTTTTGACTCTCCATACAAATCGGACTGATCACGTGATTGATTTAGTATGGGAAGTCAAAAAAAAATTGTCGTATTTCGACCCATGTTTCTAGGAGAAAGTTGTTCACTTACCGATTCTAAGTTGATCCTAAAAATTTGGGCACTGGTCAAAAATTTATCCTGTATATTGATGATTGATGATATAGTATGAGCCATTTACTGTATAAAATGGGTAAGACGTTTTATTTCTTACTCTTGCTAAAGATCCTGTCTATGAAATCTGTCAAAATGCATGTTTTTAAAATCATGAACGACTGACCAAATCTCACTTGTATTGTTTTACTCAAACCACCTCAAACTACGTTTAAGGAGAAGATTCCCGACCGAAATAGGCGCGCTAACGCTTGTTCGTCCGCGCGCGATACACTTCGCGCGGACGCGGACGCAGCGGCAGCCGGCAGTGAACTGTGAACCCGCGAACCGAAAATCACTTGAAATTAAATTAAAAATTAAATAATAAAAAAATTTAACTTATGACGGCCGGAATCACTTACCTATTCAAAGTATTGCGAGTTATAGGATATATGAATCATGATTAGACAGATGTTTGAAAATTTATTTGATGCAGTAAAGTATAACCCAACTATTAGAAAATTTAACGGCAGTAGGCACTAGTTAAAATATTGTAAAATAACATATTTTTTTCTAAATTTTGATTTGACTACTAACTTGTGATTCCCAAGTAATCCATAATATAAAATACCCTATTTTCGGGAATCCCCGCCTTAAACAGAGACTAACAATTCGCTTCGTTATTGTGATGGCATACCTATACCAAAGAATACTATAATATTACTAACGTAAAGAAGCGACACTCACCTCCCCCCGCCAATTCATTTCCCCCGCATTGAGATAGTAAACCGAGGAGTAAACGTCACACGTTTGTCGGTTGTCTTGTCAGTCATTCAGTCAACAAGAATGTAACCAAGTCAACGATGTCATTATATTTCGTAAGCAAACTTCGATTTGAGGATCGTGCGATATAACCTTGCAGTGGCGTTCGTATAATAATATGCAGTTGAATCGTAGATGATTGATATCAAATTTAATATTAACAGAAAACAAATATTCCAATACGAATTGTTTGACCAAATAATAAATGTTATGATACGATTAAATTCTATGAAATTAGAGGATCTTTTATTGATTTGATTTAACTTTCATTAGGTGCAAGTATTGGATTAAAGAAATTGGTCGAATGGACTTAAGGCGCTACTCGGAAAAAGTATGGACTTTTTGATTTAAAACTATAGGACGGTTACAGTTGTTACACATCTGGTAATAAGATATATATTTCTTCATACCTTTATCTAGATTCGTATAGTTTCAAAAACACGATTTTATGATTTTGTCTCGACACTTTTTCTTTTCGAAAAGACCTCTAAAAATACGAAAATTGTAGATTATTCTTAAATAGGGTTACTTACGCTATTGGAAATTGGTTTAATTAGTGAACACCAATAATATTTAGGATCGTATAGAAGCATTTTTTTTAAATCGCTGTAGTTTTTTAATACGAAGTGATTTTGTGTTTTTTTGCCTAATCTGCAAAATCGGTCTCGATCCCGCGCGCGTCGTTTTCTCATTGCTATCTCGCTTCTGCACAAGCGTGGAGACACTTCATACTAGTTATTTTGTTTGCGAACTTCATTTCCCTAATTCTGACCGCGCAAAAAGAGTGTCTAAGAAAAATGCAGCCCCTACCCTATTATTACTGCAGCCAGAAGACTCATCTGGTACTCGTATTTACATCAAGATTTACTCAAACTGATAATAGCCTTTTAGAGTACTTGCAAATCTCAAACATCAACAGAAATTCCAAGTAGGTACAAGTACTTCACAGGTGTCACACTCAGTGCAGAAAACACAGATTTTAAGTGAAAATTCACCCCGGAAAAGGAAGTTGCGGCTTGACTTTAAATCAGAGGCTAAGAAACGAAGATTATTGGAATCGTCGGTAATAGGAAACCCCAAGTAGGCTGATATGTCACCTCTGCCAAAAAAAATATTGATGCTCAAAAAGTATTTAAAACGAAAGTCTCAGGGAAACAAATATGACCAAGAGTAATAATGTTTGCATTAAATATATATTTATATAGTATTTGGCGCAGTGGATAGCACACTTGGCCTGCGATCGTTGAGGTTAAGCAACTTTCGCAATGGTCGGTCACGGGATGGGTGACCAAAAAACTTTTCATCTCGAGCTCCTCCGTGCTTCGGAAGGCACGTTAAGCCGTTGGTCCCGGCTGCACTTGCAGTCGTTAATACCCACCAATCCGCACTGGGCCCGCGTGGTGGGTCATGGCCCATTCTTCTTATCCATCCATAAGGAAGGCCAGTGCCCCAGCAGTGGGGACATTAAATGGCTGATGATGATGATGATTTATTTATTTATAAAAATATAGTATTTATTTTTCCTTCAATAAAAAGTTACTACAGTCTGTGACTGTGACAACAGTCACATTTCTTTCATTAGCCATGTTTAAAACATTACATGAACTCCAATATTTAAAATTTGTGAAATAACATGATCTAACCACGCACTAAGTTCTTTGTAATTTTTGCTTTGAGCCAAAAAACAGTATGCGATTGGTTGTTTCCAATTTTAATGTATAACTCTGGCAATGATTACAAAAGCTTGCGTTGCTGGTTCTCCAGTTTGTGTCCCGTCAATCTCATGAAAACCTATAATCTTATCCTCGTTAATTTGATGATATAAGTACCGTTTTAATGAAATTTCGTCAGCGCAAATAATGCAGTATTTTTCTGAGTCTTTTAATATTTTAATTTGGTCTCTAAACATTGTGAAACGTTAGGTGAAAATTTTGTATCAATGTTGATATTCATTCGGCGCAACGTCCTTTCGCTTGGCATGTTTAACGTTTGCTAAGACTCTTTATGCTAATGGACTGGCAATATAAATTTAAAGCAAATAACTGTAAATCTTTAGTGTTTCTATTGCCATGACTGTTTTGTTTTAGACGGGTTTGAAAATTGATATTTTTTTGTAATTGAGAGGACATATTGGTATCTTTTTGAGATGCACATTCTTGCTGAGTATCCAAATTTTTTCGTCTTTTGCACTCTGTTTATAAGTCACTTAACAATTTCCTTTTACGTGGTGTGTTGGCTGACAAAGGACTTTGTGCACGATGTATAGGCCGTTTGGCTTAACATGCACATTATTTAAGCAATAAAACTATATGTTTGGAAGTTTACACTACGAAGAAACTATTTATCATTTTTGTTTTGTGTCAAATAATAAAAAGCTTAGAAACAGACAGACAGAAGCGAAGAGCGACTTTGTTTTATACTATGTAGTGATAATTAAAGACAATTTTATTTGTTGGATTCATTTCATTTTTTATTAAATTAGTTAGTACCGTACCACAGGTGCGTTTCTGAAGATTTCAATACAAAGTACATTGTGCCATTCACACGGCCTTTTGACAATCGCTTTTGTACTGAAAAAAGCTTGTAAAATGATTGCTTCCGAACATACCCGACATAATATAAACATACGTAAATAATAAATTGGGACGCTCTTGCAAAGTTATTTCGTGACGCACGCGGCACACGCCATCTAGTCGATATATTTTGTACCACTAGCTCCGGAGTGTGCTACGGCGGATGTCATCCCTGCATCGTTGACGCACACATTTGACGCGTGTACACACGTTATGTCAGTTACGTAGTAGTAGAAGGTTATTATGCGGGGGTCGTAGTATGGAGTGTCGTAGGTGTGCCTATACGCTCCATAAAATATTTTACGCATATGAAGTCACAAGCACCAGTAGCGGTCCTTTTTACCTATACGCATGTATTCCGTAACTCGTTTACGCAATCGAAATGATTGAGGAAGCTCGCACGTAACTATGTGAACGGAAAATCTTTCAGTAATGTAACTTCATAATGTTGAGTGTTGGTTGCCGCCAAATAGAGTTGGAATGTTGGAATTGAATGATCTGAAAATATTTCTGCATGATTACGTTTTCAACGACGACGGTGGTAGGTATATTTATTTATTTATTGCAGTTAGTCAAGTTTACGTAGTGGCTTTTCTTTTTAACCGACTTCAAAAATTGAAATGGAGGTGGTTTTATATTCATCGCGTATATTTTTTTTTTATATGTATGGACACCGATTATTTGAAGACGGCTGAACCGATTGGAATGATTCAAACGTCATAACATCAGGTTTTTTCCCAAGTTGGTCCCATTTTTTGAAATCGGTTCAGTAGTTTTCAGGAAATCTTAAAAATTCTGTCGTTTTCGTTACCATTTTATGTGAATTTATTACGTATATTTTTAACCGACTTCAAAAATTTAAAAGGAGGAGGTTATCTATTCGTCACGTATATTTTTTTTTATATGTATGTACACCGATTACTCGAAGACGGCTGAACCGATTGGAATGATTCAAACGTTATAACATCAGGTTTTTCCCAAGTTGGTCCCATTTTTTGAAATTTTGAAATCGGTTCAGTAGTTTTCAGGAAATCTTGAAAATTCTGTCGTTTTCGTTACCATTTTATGTGAATTTATTACGTATCTTTAGGCATAACTCCTTTGTTTATAAACCGATTTAGATGATGCTTGTTTTGTTGGAAAGGAGATACCTCAAGGTACTTTAACCGACTTCAAAAAAGCAGGTTCGCAGTTTGATCACATACCTATTTACCAGAATACACGTAAATTACCTGCATGATGCACTAAAAAGAGTGAAATAAAAATTATTTTTATAAAAAAATAAAACCGCCCTCAAAAAAATGACATCAAAAAAAGTAAGAAATAATCCATCACCAAATAACGTAAGTACTTTGAAGTCGGGCGGGTTTTAACAAAAACAACAAAAAATTTACATGTTTCACGCCCGACTTCAAAGTTACTTACGTTATTTGGTGATGGATTATTTCTTACTTTTTTTGATGTAATTTTTTTGAAGGCGGTTTTATTTTTTTATAATAAAGAAGATCGTTCGGTATAATTTTTTTAACAAAATATAGTCTACTAGCGGGCCCGGTGAACTAGTCCGTGCCAGATAAATATGCGCTAAGGGTGTTTTGGCGCTAGTTACATTCTGCATTTTTTTTTGTTCTAAGTTTATCTATGCTAACATTATAAAGAGGAAAGATTTGATTGTTTGTTTGTTTGCATCGAATAGGCTCCGAAACTACTGGACCGATTTGGGAAATTCTTTGGAAAGCTACATTCTTCCCGAGTGACATAGTTTATATTTCATCCCGATATTCTCTATATATATGACGAAGTTAAAAGGAAAACAAACTATCACAGCTAAGGTAGGCTTTACAAATTTTTAAGATCTAATTTCGAAAACCGCAAATATAACTTTGTCATTCATACGAACACTATGAAAGAAAAAGCTTTTTTTCTGGCGAAAAATGATAGTGGTATTTTTGCTGGGTGTATGTAATCGGAACGTTAAGTGGGTACGGAACCCTTCACGGGCGAGTCTGACTCGCACATAATTTTCCGGAATAAAAAGTAGCCTTTATAATATGTCACTCTCCAGATCCCAAACTACCCCCTAACCAAAAATCACGTTGATCCTTTGCTTCGTTTTGACGTGAAAGACGGACAAATTAAGACACTTTCACATTTATAATATTAAGTTTAGTATGGATGTCGTTTTCTAAAATCCGTTCTAAGTTTTATTAGTTCATGCAGAGGAAGTCACGAACCATGAATTATAGATCAATCTCCTAGTTCTGCAAACTAAGGATATTTATGTCATAAATTTTCATAAATAAATGTTAACCATGAAGTAGAAAGTTTTATAGTATTTTTAGAGATTTACGTCAATATAATAAAGTTGAAGAGTTTGAAACTCGTCTCTAGAACTGTCAATCGGATTGCGATAAAATTTGTCCTACCACGGGGATAAAGAAGGAATTTCAACTGACTGTCTTTTAATACGCAAATCTTACTACTTTATACTAAAATGTTATGACAAAGTTAGGATGATTTTGTCACTTAGTAACGCCATTTCGGCTAAACGTATCAGGATGACAAGCACATTTTAAATTTCTGCGCAAACTCTTCAACTTTTACGGATAAAGAAGTTGTGTTTTATTATCACTTTTGTATATATTTCATACATTATGGTTTTTTGGTTTTACTGATGTTTCGACGCCTTTCCAGCTGCTCTTAATACATACAAAAGTATAAAAAACTATAGATAATAAAATGCGCCTAACTTATCCGTAAGTGTATTATTCAAAAATAATGTCGGCCGATTTGGCGAAGGGGTGGGATACCTGCCTTATGCGCCAGAGGTCTCGGGTTCCATTACCGAACAAGACAAATAGTCAATTTTTCTCGGTCTGGGTGTTAGCTGTGTACGTACAACATGTAAGTATGTACCTATTTACATAAAAAAGTATAATATATATATATATATCCGTGATCTAGTTTCCATAACACAGTTTCTTAATAAAAACTACTTATGAGCTAGATAATCGATGCGATTGTGAGAAATTTATTTATTTCGTATTCGAAATTTATTTTTCGACACAGAAAAAGATTAAGATACCACGAGCAGACCACAAGCCGCAGTAGTACATGGGAAATTTGGGGGGTGAATGCTTGTGTGGAAAACTGAAATGTTATATAAGGCTTGAAGTCTCGAGTAGGAGCTAGTATTGAAATATCCGAACAATAAAGGTCCTCAGAAATTCTAGGACTATACTAAGTGACACTTGACATGGTTCCGAACGAAGCTTCGATGGAAAAATATCCAATTAAAGGTTTTAGCTAGAAAAATAAAGCCCCGATTATTCTTTGAAACACTCTGTGGATTTGTCCAAGGAATAAGATTTACTGGAAAAACTTGTTAGGAGTTGAGAGGGCAGGTCAAGAACAAGTCACTCCAATTTACATATTATGTGTTTTATTACTTAAAGACTTACTGTGAATACAGTCTTGCATTGAAATTATCATTTTAGATTTAGGTAGTTGTTTATGTTTTAAGTTTGGTTTTTGGTACCTATTTTGTATTCTCGACGTTTTGGCTCTTTTTTAGAGGCCATGGTCACAGGATAACTTATAAAGATGTTATGAAGACATCCCACGCTAAATAAAAAAGAAACCTAGGTAATCTAAAGTTAGTGATTACAACGACAAAAATAACGAATCTAAACTGTTTCCATCTTTCTTATAGGTCTAAGATACGCCAAACAATTTTAAATGTGTAAAAATGACATTATACATATTTATGCTTCAGGCAATCTTACGCACAAGCGCAATGTGTCCCGCGCCCGCCCACTGCCACTTCAACGATGCAATCCTTCCAGCGATGTCGGTTGTTTTAGTTCTCCTGCGAATCTCATTATTTCTGATGCGATCCAGCAGGGAAATACCAAGCAAATCGCTCTCTCCATTGCTCGCTTTGAGCCTTCCTATGAGACCTCTATAGTAAAAGACCACGTCTCAGTTCCATAGGTCATTACTGGCAACACACACTGGTTAAAGACTTTCATCTTGAGACATTGAGGTAATTCGGACGCAAATATATGACGGGGCTTCCCGAACGCTGCCCATCCGAGCTGGATTCGAGGACAGATCTCTTTCTCGAAGTTGGACTTACCTAACTGAATCGTCTGTCTTAGGTTAACATACAGGTGGTCAACAACTTCGAGTGTAATGTTCCCAACATTAATTGGAGCGGGTGCAACATGAGCATTGGACATGATTTTCGTTCTATCCATGTTCATCTTAAGACCCACTTTTTGAGAAGCATTTTTATTTTCGATTCATTTTTATTTTTTTTGGCCGTATAAGGAACTAAAATAGATTCATCAATAGATATACGAGAGTAGTACTTTGACAGCTTTGGAAGCAGTTAGACGCATGGTATAGTTTACGATTATTACTATCAACTTCACTGTCCAATGAGTCACATATGACCCACGAGGAACTTCCAGAAAAGTTTAGGAGTCGCATGTGACTCATTGAACTCAGGAAAAAATATTTTACCTCACTGCCTTATGCCCATAGGTACCTATGAGTCATAAAATGAAATAAATAAAATAAAGATAAACAATTACTCTTTTTATTACAAATATTTATTTATTTATTACAGTGTGAATGCTATATTCAGCCTAACAGAAACGAAAAAGTAATGGACGTGTGGTAGGTAGCTGTAAATAGTATTGTATGGGGACAGTTAAGTTGCTATATCGAGTTTTATTCGTGTTTAGAGTAGTGACAGCATCCGTCACGCAACTGACACTTCCGCTTCAGGGGCTCTTAGGTCTAAAATCTTTATCTTCAATTAACCGCGAGTAAAAATTGGTTCGTTTCACTTGATGATTAGATTCCAAATCGTTCCTCTTGCTACAGTTCCAAGGAGAGGACTTTACATATCGAAATTGCCGCATCCAGTAATCCTTGTTTCCACGTAAAAAGATTCTAACGAGGGGAAATATTATGCGCATACATTTTGCACACTCGTGCGCGATTGAATGGCAACTCAGTGTGGATTTGTATTTTCTATGGATTTATTCGGCTTATGATTTCTAGCTAGAAAAGTATTAAAACGAGGGAAAAGTAAATGGAGGATGAGTAGCGGAAAATTGAGTGGCGCAATATTTATTTATTAATTCTTTATTGTACATACAGCAAAGGACTTCTCTACCAGTCAACCGCAAAGAATATAAAAGAGAAGTCATGGCGGCAATAATAGAAAATTAATATAAGGGATATTAAATAAAATTCATATACAGTTAAAATAAAAACTCATAGAGCAGTAATACTGATTGTCTACCAGTCAGGGGTCACGTATTCCGCCCCACCGGCCCCCTTATTCACAAACAGAAAGCGGAATATATGTATTGCTACTGTCACTCATTTCAGAATAGACAAAGACCAGCACAGAATTCGAATCTGATTCCTTTTCCATCGGTTTGTGAATTAGGGGGTTGTGATAAATATTTTGGCCGCGTAGGTGCCGGCCTAGAATCCCTATCCCTAGTCCCGTGAGTGGCGTAGGAGTCGACTAAGGGAAACCGCCATCAAGAGACGGGTCATACAGTATGATATGACATGAGTTGAGAGTGGGGCGATTTGTATTTGGGTAACGGGACTAAATGAAGGGTACAGGGGCAAAACAAGAAATGTCACAAACAGATTTTTTGTTTTTTATTTTTCATTTTTATTTTTTTTATATTTTTGTCTTGCATAATTATTTTTTATTAATTTACTGAAAGGAACCTAAGTTTACTGTACAAAGATCGGCTGTAAATACAAATAAACTTTTGACAAATGTTCACAAATATAGGTACATAATATACATTAAAATGTAAATTACACAAAAATCTGTTTTGTGACATTCCTTGTTTTGCCCCTGTACCCTTCAAATGGGCCAGATTCTGGCACACTTCATGGAGATCAAAAACCTCTACATGATGAACTCCTTGTTTAAGAAGCCCGTAAACCGCAAATGGACCTGGATTAATCCTGACGGTAAAGTGAAAAACGAGATAGATTTTATTATGCCGACGAGGAAGCAAATATTCAATGATGTCGTTGTGATCAACGCCGTAAAGACGGGATGCGATCGCCGCATGGTTAGAGGCACATTGAATATCAACGTCAAACTGGAAAGATCTCGACTAATAAAATCTACGCTCCGACCAAAATATACCGGCTCAAATTCAAAACCTCGAGTGCTTTCAGCTCGAGCTTCAAAATCCACGAAAAATATCCTTTCCCGGAATCTGTTGCTGTTTTATTAATAAAATGTGACTAGTGAAGGTAACTAACTACTATTGTTCTCTTATCAGGATATTCTTCAGTGAGTACTGAGTATCACACACAAAAATATTAGGTATAACCGTAAAGTTATAAAGCACACATTTTTTTTTATCCACTACGGGGTAGCACTAGCCTTCATCACACCTGATGCTAAGTGGTGGTAAGAATGATGAAGGTCGAAAAGCACTACTCCCGAAATCCTCATTCACTGAGGAACTGGCTATCTTATCTCTAACTGCCGGAACACAACAAGGCTAAAAACATCGTCAAACTTACACAAGATGGTGGTAGCTAGCCAGGCAGACTAAGAACAAGTCCTACCACAAACCAAACCGAATACATTATATATCTCCACTGGGAATCGAACCCGGGACCTCTGGGTCTGAAATCGGTGGTATGAACCACTAGACCACAGAGACGGGTAATATTTTGCATTTTAAAATATTATATATTACCCTCAGTTTTTTGCTTTCCGATTTTCCGCCATTTTTCATGGATGATTTCGACCATAATAAATTTAGATCCCTTACTCGCGTTTCAACTCCAAATTGGGCCGCATGCTAAATATCCACTATTCGCACTCCCCAGATATTTTTTTATCCACAACGGAGTAACACCTAGCCTTTATCACACCTGATCAGAGTCTAAGTACAGATAAAGGTGAAGGTGGAAGCGCACTACTCCTGCAATGATCAACCACTGAGGTGAGGACTGTCTATCTAACCTCTATGTGCCGGAACAAAACAATGCTAAAACCATCGTTTTTATGGGGTCAGACTTAGATTAGAAGGCGGTAGTTAGCCAGGCGGACTCAGAACAAGTCCTACCACTAAGTTTTTTGTATCCGGGCTTCACACGAACAGACAAATTGTGCGACAAAAAGAAGTATGTTCTCTTCTAATGTCTAATCTAGCACTCTCTTCATACAAACAAACAGAAGGACAGAAAAACTTTCGCATTGAAATTACAAGCACATATAAGTATGGTCAGCAAAACCGTTACATCATAGCAACATATTCGGTTTCGATAAATGGTTAATGCGATGGAGGCGGCACAATCACCCGGACTCGCTGGATTACGCGATAATTGTAATTATTATTCGGGTAGTAATGAGATTATGTTTTTTATTTATTTGCGTGGCTATTATTGTAGTATGGTTATTATTACAGTACAGATGACTTACTGATATAAAGTTTAAAAATAAAAATAATAAAAAATCTACAATAACATATGTAATATAAAAGTAGCCTCTATTTTATGCCTTTTTTTTACTCAAGCTTACAAATATGATTTACAATCCCTGTCACTTATGTCTGCGCGTATTATTATTGGCGCCTGTACTTTTGTTGTTTTAAGGTTATAGTAGTCAAGGAGTACGCGCCAGACTTACCTGGCGCGCACTCCTTATGCCGGCCTAGCATGAGCGGCTTTTATCACGCGATATGATATGGTACGACAAGCCGTCTTGCTTACACCTTAGTGGGGTAAGCAAAACAACTTACCGTACCATATCATATCGCGCGATAAAAGCCGCTCATGCTAGGCCGGCAGGACTCGCATACATTCCTGACGGCATAATGTATGCATTGTCGCTGTCAGTCAATTAAGAAAATACAAAGAGAAGGCACAAGAATGCGCGCAATAGGTTACTGCTCGCGGTCGTTATTGAATATTATAACCTTAGAACAAAAAATTGAACTAACTGGCGCTAAAAACGCCCCCGTCGCGCGCAGAGTTATCTGACACGGTCTCTAGAATCTGATTTTGGTTTAGAATCAGGGGGCTGATCTTTAAGGTACAATTCGGATGTTGGCGGCACGGCATGCGGCTGGTTCGTGTGGCGGCATATGATTCGTATGGATTTATATGAAACACTGACCGATGCAAGGGACCGCGACACGCGACCTGCTATGGGCGTGGCTAGCATATACATTTAAACTAAAGGTGTTATTACACCTTCCTAAATGAGCCAATAAAATGTATTGATCTTTGAAATTAATTTTATGCATTCACCATGCAATTCTGTAAACATAGTAAAAATTGTAATTGACAAGTACGCATTGGATAGGTGTTATTGTTGATCGAAGGCATTGGACCGGATTTTCATGGGTGGGTACGAATCCTGTCCAGATAATATAAAAACACACAACTGTTTTTTTTCTATTTTAATGTTTCCGATACAAAGCAAATTTCCTAATTTACGCTTTATACTTAACTTCCAATTTCATTTTTACTTGAATTGTTTTGCTTGGTCATTAGGAAGCAGTAAAATTCTCTAGCTTGGAAGTTAAAGCTAATTGGGAAATTAGATTTGCTTATTTAAGAAAATGTTTCGGTCGTGCGACCCTGCCGTGCCGCCATCATCCAAATTGTACTAACATTTATATGTAAATAAATAATTTCTGACAATCACACCAACTATCTAAGCCCATGGAAATTTCACCAAGAAACTGTGCCATGGAAAACTAGATAAAACCTACATAATATACATAGAAAACACCCAGACCATGATAAATAGACATGTTCATGCACATAAATAATTGTCTTGTTCGGGAATCGAACCCGAGACGCAGAAGGCAGGTATCCTAGTATACCCCTGCGCCAAATCGGTCGTCAAAAATGATTAGTACTATTATAATATTCTGTGACAATGGAAGAGATCACGTGAGTTAAAGCGCAGGCCACATAGCCAGCTAGCGAGCGAGCTAATGAGCCGAGCGATATGCCGTAAGGAACAAAGTACCTAAGTATTTATTTTGTGCTAGGGGTACACTTCAGTAATAATATTTTTTATGTTTTGATTGAACGTATTGACTGACTGTATTTAAATTTTGAATAACCCTTTATACTTACCAAATTTTGAGGTCCAAATAAATCAATCATCTACAACTTTATCCTAACCATCATCATTATAATTCATTTCAACCCATGCTATCTTAATCGTTTTCTAGGAAAATTATCCATCTTATAACTAAAAGAAGACAATCCAATGATGGATTATGAAAATTCCTTTAATATTCTCAGCTGCCACGAAATCCTCAAAGTTTCAGCGATCGACCGAAGGAAATGGAGTCTACTTGGTCCTAATGAAAATTGTTTCGAGGGTGCCGAAATTTTGAAAGTATCCTAAGACTTTGTTCACTATTTAAATAACGCTGTCTTGTAAGTAATATAATTATACTGCACATTAATGTAGATTAGATGTTTTATATTATGCAACGCGGAGACAAGAGACAACTTCGAAGTTTTTATAAAGAAGATACATGACCTCTAAAGGACCCTGTAAAAGTGTCGAGGCATAACCTAAAGTACCAAAAATAAAGTAACATCTAAAATATTTTAAGACTAAACGAGTTACAACAATTCTATGCTTAAATATAACCAACAAAAACTATAATTAATATCACAAAACAAGAAAGAGGAGATAATAATTGTATGTAGGTACATAGTCTACCCAAGATGATTTTTTGACAAATCTCAGGATCGGTGGAGAAAGTGTATTTATTAAGCAATCAACATGTTTCTTATTTCTTTCAAAGGAAGGGTAAACTACTACCTAAATACACAAATCAAAATTTTTATCCATACTAATATTATGAATATTATGACTAATATTACTAGTATTATGAAGTGTTTTTGTTTATTTATCTGTCTTTCACGTCAAAGCAGATAAACGGATCGACGCGATTTTTAGTATAGATAGTTTAGGAGCTGGAGAATGACATAATTTTACTACTTTTATCCCGGAAACATTCACACAACGGACACGTTCCCGCGGGATAGCGTGATGTAGTCTACGCGAGTAAAGCCGCGGGCGGAAAGCTAGTATCTCATACAGGTAAATAAAAAAGCCCTTGCTAAGGTCTGACTGGTCGTAGTAAACAAACAACTATTCTTAGTGAAGTTAGACATGTACCTATTTCCTAACAACTAATAAAGTGACAATGCTATCAAAAACTGATTTATTAATACGAATAAATGCTTCATTAGACTAACTAAGGAATGACAGCGGCTAATGCTATGTCAACCATTAGATTTAGGACTCCATCAATATTAAATTAAGCAGACAGAGTAGACAATTCTGTTATTTACTCAATACCCGACCGGTATCTTAGGATTTTCGATAATTGGCTTGTGGTGTATAGTGTAAGTGTAGGTAGTAAGTATATATTCGTGTGACCAAATATATTATTTATCGTCTTGTATTTCAACCCAGTATTAAATCATACTGCAACAATATACTTGTTTATTTCACACTCCCAAGCCTCCCAGCTGGTTGCCGAAATTCGGCAGCGCGAGTCACGGATTTACTATTTGTGTTTTGTGGTAAAAATTGTTTGTATTGATGGACACTATCATCCCCTTAAATCTTTGTACTAATAAAAATTTAGTGGTGTATTCACTTAAATATTATCATTCGTAATATTTATCAGAAATGTACATAGATGTTTTAAACTATATTTTAACAAAAGATACACAATAAACTATACTTTAACAAAGGTTACGTAGTCTAATTCATTGGAGTAGTTATTTTTGAACACATTTCCAACGATTATTTAAACTTTAAAGATACCGCTAGAACCAATTCGTCATATACTCGCATACCTTACCATTAACCACCTAACGGTAAAAAGTTAAAATATCGTAAAAGCTGCCACAAATGTGTTTGTGCCATCATATAAAGATGAAGTCTTCACGTTTAATTTAAAATTTGCGTCAGAATTACTGTACTTGGAGCTTATATTATTAAATTTCTTAAGCTGATATTGTGATCATGATCTCATCCCATCTTGTGCCAGAATCTCATCAAAAATTTACGAGGAAGCACCTATCTCACGTGAGACGGAAGACGTCCTTTAAATCTAGTAAAGCAAAAGCAAAACAGCATTCTAAATTAAAATTGACATTAATTAGAGGAGAGAACTGAAAATCTCTGATGGGTCAGTTGTGATAGTTGTGAGACGGGTCTAATTGTTTTTAATAATAAAAATTGAATTGTAAATGCAAATAAGTAAAAATAATTTGGAATATAACTAATATTATACAATAGTCTTCTTTGATCTGAGTTTTCATCCGGAATGTAAAACGGGAGGCGGCTAGTTCCCACCCCGCTTGATAATAATGATTTCTGTTATGCAAATTATTTATATAAAAGATAAATGATACTTACCTAATAGAAAGAAAACACTAGCCTCACAAGTCCCGTTCAGAAAATTTACTTGTGAGACTAGCATTTTTTTGTTTTATTATTATCCCGCCTGAGTTAGAAACGCGGAAAGATTTTCTACTATGAACACATCGCCCCTGCGGTCCGCGTTCTGCGTTCAGCCTTCACAGTTGCTCACACTGTGAGCGGTTTATTCTATACCTAAATTTGGAGTTCAGTAATCCACACGTCTCGTCACACGTTGTTATTACTTAAAAATGTCACTTTTGTCCATCGATTTAAAAATGAAATGGAACTCTGACAGAACGCGTGTTCAGTCTGACCGCCACAATCTGACTGCTTTTGTGTGTGTAGGTTTCTAAGACACAGCATACATAACAAGAGAACGCGGAACGCAGAACTCGGAACTCTGACCTCTATATCACCTTCAACTATCTTTTTATAAGTGACTCACATAAGTTATTCAAGTATCGATATAATAATAATTCTCAAGTAACGTCGATTAAATTTGAATCGAGTAAAATACCGAGACAGTGGAAGTAAGCAAGCGCTTTAAAACTGTAAAATACTCATCTACAAGCTATCCCCTTACAGCGTAACTGTAGAGATGCCGAGTGAATATTTCAAGGTACGAATTTATAAAGGAAGAGATTTTTTTAAAGAAATTTTAAATTCTTTACGTTAGCACAATTTGATATATTTTAAAATACTGTAAGTAATAGTTATTTTCTCGAACTACTTACCTTACCTGTTGACATATTTTTTTTGTGGGAATTCTATATATCTGAACGAAAGGAATATGACTCCTTCCTTCCTCCAAGGGGCAGACGATCAATTATGGAGCTTATGCTACCATCTATATATTTATAGAAAAAATGTGATTCCCGGAGGCGCGGGTTTGAATCCCGCCTGAAAGCTACTTATGCGGCTCGTGGTTTTTTACTATCACATTTTCCTATACTTAAAAAAATTGCATTGTGAATGCATAAAACTAATTTAAAATCACAATCTATAAGTATATCTTTTTTTGCTGACAGTAGTATTTTATTTATCCTTATTTTTAACCTCAAAGATTGAGGGTTCAAGCATCATTTTGGTATGTTGGAGAAAAAAAAAACGAGCCAAAATCTTTAGTTATCATCACTACATAGTATAAAACAAAGTCGCTTTCTCTGTCCCTATGTCCCTTTGTATGCTTAAATCTTTGAAACTACGCAACGGATTTTGATGCGTTTTTTTAATAGATAGAGTGATTCAAGAGGAAGGTTTATATGTACTTTTTATCCCGATATTCCCACGGGAACGGGAACCACGCGGGTGAACCACAAAATAATACGATCACGATAACGGTTATTATAACGACATATAAGATTTTAAACTTTTGCGTTCCATTTTAATTATAAACAAGAGTAATGGGACTCAACGCGACATTTATTATGAAATACATATTATTATATACTTACAATGGTATGGTGCAATGGTCGGTCACGGGATGGGTGACCAAAACCTTTTCATCTCGAGCTCCTCCGTGCTTCGGAAGGCACGTTAAGCCGTTGGTCCCGGCTGCACTTGCAGTCGTTAATACCCACCATAGAGCCCGCGTGGTGGGTCATGGCTCATTCTCCTTATTCATCCATAAGGAAAGCCAGTGCCCCAGCAGTGGGGACATTAAATGGCTGATGATGATGATGATATACTTACAGCTTGACGTTTCGGCTGTGTTGCTACAGCAGACGTCCACCACCACGGTGGACCACGGCTGTAGCAACACAGCCGAAACGTCAAGCTGTAAGTACTTCATAATAAATGTCGCGTTGAGTCCCGTTACTCTTGTTTATAATTATAACTACAGTTTTTCATGATAGGGCTACTGATTTATCTAACTTGTTTATTATTACAGGCTATCGCATTACGTACGAAAATTATGTTAACTTGGTTGACTTACACCCACTTGCAGGAAGCTGCATTAAAGTTAATGCTTCATTAAATCTATTGCTGTCACTTTTTATTTCTTGACAACGAAAAGTGACAGCAATAGACTTAATGAAGCTTTAACTTTAATGGAGCTTCCTGCAAGTGGGTGATATATACACAGAAAGTGTTACAAAATGGATGGATTAATTTTATGAACAACGTTTTCCGTTGTCTTTGACGGGGATACAGTCGACACTTCAAGTCTTCCCTCCTTGCCTGTTTCATATTTCAGGGACCTTGTCATATCCCTCCTTTATAAATGATTTAGCAGGTCAACGAACTCTCTATAAATGGCTTGTATCTTGACAAAGTAAGCGGAAAAATTTTAATACTTTTAATAATAGTGCTAGTTTAAAAAAAAGTGGCGTATACTTCTATTAATTACTGGTAGTTCCGTTTATTTTTATGTTTGTTATCGAATTTTGGCTTATACAATCAATGACTCCACTGTTTAGCTTTGACTATACAAACTATTTCTTTTATTACCGGCAGATTATTTGTGAATGAGCTGCAAAACAAATGAGTATAAAGGTTATATAGTTCAATTGAATTTTCAGAGTTTTTGTGTAGGTTTCTTTGTGCAGTTACGGACTTAGTCTAAAAATAAATCTACATTAAGATATCGAAATCCAAATGACAAATAAAACCTATTTTTGCTTGACTTTTTCCGGTTACATTTCGCTGGTTTTCCAACATTTAAATCCATCTACATTTATCCGTAAACACGATATCGCCTCGAGATAAAGTAGGGATGCCATTTTTGTCAGTTTTGTGAAATCCAAGTTGTCTTGGGTTTATGTTATTTCCTCGAGAATCTATACTACAATACTGCACGTCTACCCACGGCACATATCGTCCGGTAGGATATCTCTCTCCACTGAAGCGGTCATAGATTCTTCTCATTATGTACAACTGCCATTTATACATAATGAGAAGAATCATGCAGACGTTTGGATGTTTAGATCTTTTTTACTCGATCATGGGGAAACGGCTTTGTCTACAACGGGATAGCTCTTAACCTTCACCACACCAGGGTGCCTACCATCAACTCTTATAGCGGAGTTGTTTACCTACCTAAACTGAGATGCTTCGCTTATTCGTACCATGACAGCTTAATTGCAATCGAGATTCTATTGCGTCAATAACAAGCGATCCAGCGACATTTCACAGCCACTTAGCTGTCATGAACTCTTATTTGACTTATAACTCGGTCTAGCTAACATGACACCTGCAGGCTATACCCGTCCCTCTCACTCTCTGAGCATGACAGAATCGAGTGAAGAGATGGGTAGAAAAAATAAGGACGCAAATCGTTTGTTCATTCACATTCAGCAATTCATTTGCGATTCAGTTTTTAGAAGGGCGTGGTACGAAATAAAGCAATTCATTTTAGGAACCTTTTCTGGAACGCACCAGTTTTGAATCGCTTTCTTAAAGTTGATGGTAGGCACCCTGATGTTAAGAGATGATAAGGTGGAAGCGCGGTGGAAACTGGCTATCTTATCTCTAACTGCAGGAACTTAATAATGCATGTAGACTCCTTTTCATTGATTGCAACTATTTCTAGTAAATTTTACAGTAAGGGTCTTATACCTACCAAAAATTATTATGAATCGTGAACATTCTGTTATCATTTCGAAACACCACCTCGATCGTATAATAACAGCGTAAACAGGAAACGAACGTAGCAAGTTTAGTTTCCGTAAATCAGGGCAGCCCTAAGGTAACTTGTATCAATGCTTGACAGTCCAATTATTTAAGGCCGGTTTCGTGATCCCGACTTCTGCTATCGATGTCTGTGTTTTGTAAAAATAGGATAGTGGCCTAAGGAATAATTGGTCGTCCTGTGAATACTTGACAAGAATATTGTTTTAGACGGAAAACGTAATCGAGATGTTCGCTGAGAACGGTTTTTCTTTGTTTAGTTGAGACCCAGTTGAACAACCAGAGGTTGTTGGGTAGAATGTAGAAGGCTCATAACTTAATGAGTATTTCTATAAAAAATAGTTCGAAACGTTTGATTTTGGGATTTAAAAGTGCATTTAAATATCTTTTGAAAATGTTGAGTTGACCTTAAGGCTCTACGAGTTACTTTACTCGTACTACCAATAAATGTCTTTCATTCATTTCATTCATTCATTCATTCATTTATCCATACTATTTATAACTACTGTTATCACCTTCCTTAAGATATATTCTACCCGATTGTTTTTCTATACAAAATCTTATAATAGAAGATAATTCCTCTATTCCAAATCTTATTTCCGCCAATAGGTTGTTTCAACCTTGCCAACAAAAATGCTTTGAATAAGCAACCTTAACTCTAACATTATAAGCGTCAATGGTTTTATTGTCTGGAACATTTTCCGCAAATATTTTTCTATTATCTGCAAGTCCAGTACACAAGCATTTCCATTGAAACCACTCAGACGTTTAGACACGACGTCGAAATTGGCTGTCCTGCCCGCGAAATAGATTGGTGAACTTACAAGCCACCGTGTACTGAGAATGTGAACACTAACACCTTGTAATATAGACTAGTTTTCCTTAACACAGATGCATAACTGACATTGTATTTCGGGCTGTGTAATGGTGGAAGCTGAGCAAAATGTTCGGATTGCTAGAGGCTGCAAAAGGCCTGAGCACTGATTTTGTAGATGCACTCGTCAATTCCTGCGAGTTTAAATGCATTTCATATATTCAATATTTGAGGTTGGATATTTTTGGTTCCGAAGTTCTGGTAAGTTAAATTTCATGGCTAAGTAGATTATAATTGGGTTGAACTGCAGTTTTGGATAATAATCATTACTAACTTTTATTGGTTTGATTCTCTAGTATTTTTTTTATTTGTATTCCATTTTGTAATTAACGTAATTTTTCTGTTACAAACGTATGTTTCGTAATATCCTGAATATTCCAATGATTATAAATAAGCTGTATATACCTACACATACAGGGTGTTAGGGGCACCCTTTCATTTCCGACAAAAAATCTTGCTGTGCGTTGTTCAGCATGAAGGCCTGAAGCCATGGTTAAAGTTTTTGCAACGGTGCCTAACACCTGTATATTATAAAGCCTGTTTAATAGTAGATTGTTTAGCAAGGGATGTATGGCACCCATAACAGTCGAGAGTTTTGGCGCACGAACGAAGTGAGGGCGCCGATAGTTCGAGACTGTTATGGGTCCATACGCCCGAAGTAAACACTCTACTTTTCATTTTGAATATGAGGAAAGTAAAAATAAACAGAAATAATCTAAAAAATATTTTTCCTATGGCCGCGGAATTTTCGAAAGACTATAACTTTTTTGTTCATTTTCTCTGTTTTATGGAAGGTAAGGGAAACTAAGTCCATACAGTCTTGTTTGGTGTTTGACCCGTACTCTATGCAATTCCATAAAATTAATAGCCTGATTTTTTATGTTACAAATAACTTATTTGGTTTAATCTGTTTCTAAAAACGCATTCTTTAAAAAAAAACAATGTTTTAGATATAAATAATAACTCTACGATATTAATTATTTTATATAATAGCAAAACATGGCTGTATAGGCTTCTGTACCTTTGCCCGTATACTATTGCTAAATAATTAATGTCCAAAGAGATAAGACTCTACACACGTTCCTATCCGACCTCCGATCCGATTCGGTCTGCTCCCAGACCAAATCGGAACGTGTGTAGCGTAGATTTGGTCTGGGAGCAGACCAAATCGGCTGTCGGATCGGAACGTGTGTAGATGCTATTACAGATATTGACATGACCCCTCCTATTCCTTTTTTAAATTTCATAACGGCCCTAGGGCCGCCACATACCACTTTCAACCCGCATTTTAGGCAAGTTAGGAGTTACTTTCAGAATATGAGACATGAAAAATATTTTTCTACCCTAAATAATTTTAACTCACGTGTGTGTTCGAGCTGTTATACTGTGCTTATACTATACGTATCAAATTATATCAAATTACTTCAAGATATAGTTTTTGTTGTATGTGGTGAATACCTCGTAACTTTGAGCTTTATTTGAACTGTCAGAGAGTTTATTATCAAAAGTAAAAGTTAAATCGAGCGCTTTCGTCACTGCTTCAAACTTTGTGTACCAACTGGGATTTTAAAGGAAGTTCTTTATTGATAAACAGATAGTTTCCGAAGAATTGACCGAGGTAAGGGGCATTGTGGAATATGTTTTAAACAAAACATAACACGGTAAAGTTAGTAGTTTTTTTATAAACAAATTCTTATTATAATATTGTTAATTGAGGCAAATAAATAAATATACTATGGGTTCTTGATATAATTGTTAGAGCAAAAGCAAAGTGAGATTCCTATCGATAATTTTTTTGACTTAGGCAATCACGGTATCTTATTCCGTAATCTTCACCTACTTTCGCAATGGTCGGTCGTCGGATGAATAACCAAAAACTTATTGTCTCGAGCTCCTCCGTGCTTCGAAAGGCACATCGTTCCCCGTTTACAGTTGTTAGTATCCACCAATCCGCATTGGACCTACGTGGCGGGTCTTGGCCCTTTTTAAGAAAAGCACGTAGGTACCCGAGCAATGGACACATTAAATGGCTGATGATGAATCAACCAGTTCTATTATTTTAAGATTTATTATAAATAAAATTAAATCAAATCGTTTATTTGCAACCTTATTTTTGTTTATTTTATTTTTGTTTGTTTATTTTAAAACTAGCTTTTCGCTCGCGGCTTCGCCCGCGTGGACTACACGACGTTATCCGGCGGGAATTTGATATTTTCCAGGATATAAAGTATCCCATGTTCCTCTCCAGGCTACAAAGACGTATCAGTGTCCCAAAGGAGAATGCCGATTTTTACATACAAGCTAGGCCATGTTTGCACTTTGATGAAATTACCGTTAATCTATAGAAATTTTCTCGAGATTATGTGGGAAAAATATCATTAAAATGTAATGCGGGAGAAAAGAGAAATCTCAATCTCAAGGAGCCGTTTTGAGGTTATAATTTTTAAATGACGTGTTGTTATTTTCCTCTTTTGTCGCAAAAATATAGGTACTTACCTTGTCTTTTGAAATCAATATAGATTCCTCCATCATTTGCTTGTTGTTTAGCGCTCTTTTTACGTGACGAGATTTGTAAGTATTATTAGGCCTCGTACGCACGTACGCACCGACAGGTGGCTTGCTTAGCGCCAAGCACTTTGATTTGATGCAAGCTATTTGATTTTTTCCCTTGCAGGGAAATCGGGTAGGCAGACTCGCATCCCAGCTTCTTTAATCGCACGTCACTGTCACATTAGCACTAGTAACTGGCATGCTAGGCATGTGTATCAAGCGGGTTACTTACCTTAGTTAAGCGCCCCACAAATGGTCAGTTCGCCTGTCGGCAACGGCCTGTCAGTTGGCCGCAATCGGCACACACTCACAGTTTCGTAACAGGTTTAGAACTGACAGCTAATCCGCCGGTATAGTGTGTGGCTGCAGTCTATATTGATAGTTATCGGCTATCAACTGCTCGTGTGTGGCCTCAAAGCCGGCTATTGACGCAGGGAATGACCGGTCTAGTGTGTGGCCGATGGAGGTCTCGTACGTCAGACGGCCGATCCGGTCTAGGCCGACAGGCGAACTGACCGTCTGTGGGCTCCTTTAGGGCACTTAGGGCTTTGACAACTTGAACAGCATTTTCAAGTTTATTACATGATTTTATCAAGTTTCAGCTGCTATTGTTACATATTTTTAGTGTTTTTTTTTTAATAGGTAATGTAATTTATCTGGATTTTTTCGTCAAACAATGAAAATAAAACATGTTTCCCAATATATTGGCTGTACGGACATAGATCCCTTTGCCTTTCTGATAATGGAGGAATGTTAAGAAAAAATACAAAATAGGTAAATTCAGTGAAACTATTTTCTCTATAACTTTTTAACGCCACATTTATTTTGATTATTTCTTGTTTCATATGAAAGCATTTTTTATTACCTTTTTTGTGGTATAAAATAGTTAAGACGCATCATGGCCCCGGAATCCGGCATTCTCCTTTCAGCCAAATCCGTTCAACCGTTTTGGCGTGATTGAGCAACAAAAATCCAAACATCTAAATCACATTTATAATATTAGTAGGATTGTTGGTGCCTGTACCTAAGCTGTTGAGTTGTTGTCTGTACTCGTGGAGTTTATATTGATGTAATACCTCCGGAAGCACTTTGGGCCCCAACTTCTATAAGTAAGGACAACTTAGTTTGAATAATATGCATCTGATACTTCGCAAATACCTACTTCGCTGGTATTGTTAAGAAGCTTTGCCTGGCAATTAATTAGGCGGAATAAATTAATTGACGTGTAACTTTTTGGGAGAGTGTTCATTGCGGGTACATAATAGAGTTTTTGTGGCAGTTTTGGATTTTTTTTGGTTTGCCTATAACTTTATCAAAAACCAAGCTTAGAACTCTTCAGAAATCCGATCTTAAGCAACATGCAGTGATTAAAAGGTAATTAGCCATTATTTGCGACCATTTCATTGATCCAACAAATCGAAATAGCTAAGATTTTATTTGAATAAAAACTTACATCTATATATATAAAATTGAGGGGACATAACTCACTCATCACGAAATCGAAAACTACTGCACCAACGAAGATGTAATTTGGCAGGAAGGTAGATTATGCCTAGGAGACGTCCACTAAGAACTGATTTTAGGAAACTCCCCCCCTAAAGGGGTAAAATGGGGGGGTTAAGGTTATATGAAACTTCTTCATTAATGGATTTAGAAGCAGGAAAATTGGTACGTTGGATACTGGTTATGACTGAAAATGATCTGAGTAAGCAAAGTAAAAAAAACTCCCCCTTAATAGGGTAAAATGGGGAGATAAAGTTTATATGGAACTTCTTCATTTCTGAACTTAGAAGTATGAAAATTGGTATGTTGAATACTGATCACGATTGAAAATTATCTGCGTAAGCGAAGTTAAAAAACTCCCCGATAATGGCGTAAAACGGGCGGATTAAGCTTATATGGAACTTCCTTATTTCTAAACTTAGAAGTATGAAAGTTGGTATGTTGGATAGTGGTCACGCTTGAAAATGATCTGCGTATGCGAAGTTATAAAAAATCTATAATAGGGTAGAAAGGAGGGATTAAGGCTTATATGAAAACTTCCTCATTTCTGGAGTTAGGAGTATGAAAATTGGTATAAAGAATACTAGGTCATCATTAAAAATGATGTTATGAGGTCATCAGGCAAAATAAAAAAAAACACCTAATAGGGTAGAAAGGGGATAATTGAACTCTGGGCGGGAAAATTTCATAAGGTTTTTTAACTCGAAAAAAGTACAGTTCCCTTGGGATACAATTTTTTTGTTCACTTTATTCAATGAAGCATGGGTCCTATGACAGCTCATTTTCGTGCAAAGCAAACAATCCTTTATGCATTAGAATAAAACTCAAGAAAATCAGTATTACACATTTTTTTGCAAAGTATTGACTTGATTTTTTGCATTTTGGTAGTTCAAGAGAAGGAGAATGTCCGAACAGTATTCATACGATAGTAGCTCCTGTTTGTCTAGGTATCGTTACCTCCTTATGCCTAAACCACGGGTAGCGTGCTCGGCCTACGATCGATGAGGTTATGTTACTTTTGCAATGGTCTATCATGGGATTGCTGTTAAAAAATATATCGTGCTTTGGAAGACACGATAAGCCGATGTTTCTGGCTGCATTTGGATTGGTTAGTACACCATAACTTCAATGGGCCCGTGTGGAAGGTCATGGCCCATTCTCCTTATCCATCTATATGAAGGCCTGTGCCCCAGCAGCGGGGACATTAAAATAGATTGATTATGGTACTGATGAGACCTTAGAGAATGCATATCTACCTACTTTTTGACACAAAATTTTGCTATGTAGTACCTACTCGCGGACGTAGTCGCGGCCGCCGGCCATTCATATTCCTATTTCTACTATCCCTACTATTATTATAAATGCGAAATTGTATATGCTCACGTCAAAATGGCTGAACCAATTTTGATGAAATTTGGAATGGAGATAGTTTGAGACAGTGCTTCCGGGTGCTCCTACTAATTATTCCTACTGATAGGAGCACCGGGACACCCACGTCCTGATGCTAGGAAGGACATAGGCAAATTGTAACCGCCGGAATAAGGCTCATTCCCATGGTAAAATAAGTTTTAGCTCGGGCAAAGCTGTAGAATGGAATTGGTATTTAAGGCGATAGTTTGAGTTCATGAGAAGGATGATGTTTAGAATAGAGACAGTTTAAGGCCCTGGAAAGGACATATTTTACTCTTTACCGCGGGAAATCTCATTGTAAGGAAAAATCACTTTAAGCGCGGGCTAATTTGGGGGCAGAAATTGGTATTTAAGTAAATAATTTGAGACCCTGGCAAGGATTATAATATCATATTCCCACGGGAAAATCAATAAGTAGGTATTATTTGTTTGTCCGTCTTTCACGTCCAAACGGAGTTACGGATCAATGTGATTTTTGGTACGGGAGTAGATTGGGAGCTGGAGAATGACATAGTTTATCCCGGAAAATATACATTCCATCAGGATAATGTTGTGTAGTACACGCGGGCGAAGCCGCGGGCGGAAAGCTAGTATAATTATATTATCTATCACGTTACCAAATAGAATTATTACACATAAACACACACGCACACAAATACATAGTATTATTCCTAGTTGATTTCAAATATCAAAAAAAGGACCTTACCTATATTGCAACATAATCTTTGCTTCGAATTACTGATTTTAAGTCGAAACTGTGTATTAATTTTCCAAACCCCAACTCGCTCTTGACAGCTTTTTGTTTTGAAAGTTGTACTTTCCCGTGTTTCGAACAGGAGTTATGTCTCAATACGAGCTTAATTCACACATTAAGCTTATTTCTGAACTCTGCACAAACTCTGTAATGATAAGGTGAAGTTTTAAGCCGAAAATGTTGGATATTATAGGTAGACGTAAGCGGTGTGAAGGATCATTTGAGTTTATATAAAGTCGATGACATGACTGAATTTACCAGCTTGAGCTCAAGTAGAACGTAATACAGGGTTGTGCAGTAGGACATGACTAAAGAAAGTATCAAGCGGTTAATGAACCATTTTGGAACATTTGGCAAAACTTAAACTAGGTAGTTAAAAAATTGAGAGATTATCAGCTGTTTAGGGCAGTTTTCTAGCTACAAATTGTGATTAAACATGTATGGGAGGACAAAAAAATAAACCTCAAAAAACACAATCACTTATAAATGCTATATGTTTCTGTTTTTGGTTTTAAAATATTGCAAGATTAGTACCCAGCTCTGCCGCTCTGAGCTTTACTTCGTGTTTTGACGGTTCTTCTTCAAAGGGCAAAAATACATGGTATTTCTCAGCATAGCGGATTTAAGTTAACTGTTACAAAACAGTGTTACAAATAGAGTTTGATATTTTTAATTAGTACCGTAGCGTTAAGACGACGCAAAGCAGTGCTACGGGGCGTAGCTTAACGCTACGCTACGCCCACTCTTTCAAAATTAGAATTCAAATTGTTTTACAGTGCCACAAACTTATCTGTTCCGGTGGTCAAAATGTGTAACTAACGTGTTTTTTTAATGTTATTTTGCTGTCAAGTTGATGTCCAACCATAGCGCTGAAGTCCTTAGAAGTCAGGGCCGGTTAAATTGCTACAAAAAAAAGAAAAACGTACGTAGCGCTGTCACCGGAACAGAAAAGGTTGTGGCACTGTACAGTGATTGATAATTTTGATCGCCATTTAATACTAAACACACGAACATTACTGGTCATTGCTGCAATGTGTCGAAAGGTCGTCGTAGCCAATTACAGGCACGCGACTCCCCATTTGCGTTAATACTCGTGATTAACCTTTTTGCAGCGACTAATGGGTGACTTTTTTGCTGGACACTCTGTCACTGTAAACGGTGTAATGCTGTTAGCCCTATATTTGACTTCGGCTTTTGAAGCGGAATAGAATTTGGAGTGAAACTTATTATCACGCATAGAATCGTCTTTTATTAACCGACTTCTAAATCAAAAAGGAGGAGGTTCTCTATTCGTCTGTATGTATGTTTTTTTTTTTTTTTTTTTTTTTTGTGTATGTCCACCGATTACTCGAAGACGGCTGAACCGATTGAAATGGTTCAAACGTTATTACATCAGGTTGGTTTCCAAGTTGGTCCCATTTTTTGAAATTTTGAAATCGGTTCAGTAGTTTTCAGGAAATCTTTAAAATACTGTCGTTTTCGTTACCACTTTATGTGAATTTAATACTTATCTTTAGGCATAACTCCTTTGTTTATGAACCGATTTAGATGATTCTTGTTTTGGTTAAAAGGGGATACCTCAAGGTATTTTAACCGACTTCGAAAAAGGAGGTTTTGAGTTTGATCACATACCTATTTACCAGAAAACACGCAAATTGCCTGCACGATGCACTAAAAAGTACTTACGCTATTTATTTGGTGAGGAATTATATCTTACTTTTTTGATGTGGTTTTGTTGCATCCTTTGTTCTTGGGAAAAAAAATACTTTCTTATTAGGTAATTGAATAAAATTGCTGTCCACGTAAACTATGTATTTTTCAGTTCTGAACTATTCGGTCAATTTTACAAAAATGTAAAGGTACTTATAGCCAAATTGTATCATTGAGCGATTGGAATTATGGTATTTGGAGCGCAATATTAAACACAACTACAATATCGTGGAAAAAAAATTGGAGTGAAACTTATTAATACGTATAGAAGCGTCTTTTATTGCTGCTTCCTTTGTTCTTGAGAAAAAAAGTACTCTGTTATTAGTTAAATTAAAATTGCTGTCCACGTAAACTATGTATTTTTCAGTTGTGATCTATTAGGTCAATTTTACAAAAATGTGTACTAATAGCCAAATTGTATAATAAAATTGAGCGATTGGAATTATGGAATTTGGAGCACAATAATAAACACAAAGCTGCAACATTTGTAAATAAAGCATAATAGCAATCCTACTTTTATGTTTTTCAGTAAATGGGTCGTTACAGTAAACGTTATAACAGTAAAAATGGTCGTAAATTCACAAGCTCTCACAAACAAATTGATGGCAATCCAAAAAGCCTTCGGTTATGACGGAAGCTAATTACTGATCACGCGAACTTTAATGGATTTTGTGATGATTGTAAATCGATTTAGTGTTGGCAGGATGGGGATGGGTGACCGACTTTGTTTATTTGACATAGTCAACATACATAACATGAATGTCATAGACATAATGAGGAGTGTCTTTCGAAAGGGCTTATTTCACTTAAAAAAACAATTTTTTTTTTCGGTTCTAAAGCTCTGTTCTCGATCGATTTTAGACACTCCTCATATTATGGTCCATGTTGTAAATTTGATTATATAGATTGCCGAATCAAAAGTAATTCATGCTAATGCTACCTATTTTTTGTTACTTAGTGAGATTAGCCAATGTCAATCTCAGTCCATTGACTAAGATTGGCATTGGCCATCCATCCATTTAGTTGGGACCAAATCGTTTTAGTGATGTTCGTTTACTTTTTTGTTCACGCACGACCCACCCTCTTGCTACTTATATCTTCTTTCTTGTATTTTGTTACCTAATCACTGCACTATAGGGTCTGTAGATAAAAACAATCGTACCGTAAAGTTATGTTTGCAATTTCCTTATGTTATACCTAATTGGCATACTTTTTCCACCAGTGGATTTTTACAATGCTATTTTTAGAATTCGTACATGCAACGAGAATTGTTCCTTCGTAATCATGTAAAAATCATCCATCCATAAACAACCGGACGGACAACAAAAGGTTGAAAACCGCAACGGACAAAAACATGGCGTTTCATTTCATATTCATATTTATTTATTTCTTTGTCCCGTTGACGAAAAATGGTATTCTCAGTGGTCTCATGTTGTTTCTCTCTTTTAATACAAGAGGGGTGGTGGGGTGAGGCCGGTAATATGTATTTTTTTTATTATCTTGACTTTTGATAGTCTACAATACTCAACAACTAGTACTTGTAGTAGTAGTTTAGTAGTTAAAAGTATCACAATGAAATTGTAATTTTATGATCTATCTATTCTATTAGGTGTCGTGGTATGTGATCTAGAGGAAATGCTACTTATATCAGATCCAGACTTCCAGGGATAAACTTCCAGTAGGGTTACTAATGTATATATTCTTTACTAGCTTTCCGCCTGCGGCTTCGCCCGCGTGGGCTACACGACGTTATCCCGCGGGAATGTGATATTTTTCCGGGATCAAAAGTAGCTTATGTTCCTCTCCAGGGTACAATATATATGTCTCCTAAATTTCAGGCAAATCCGTATAGCCGTCTTGGCGTGATTGAGTAACAAACATCCAAACATCTATGTCCGTTTTCACCAAAACTTATGAATCGCCTAATGTCTTTGCTTAACTACTACCCGAACAAGTTAAGTCGGCACCTGAGTGTAAGCGACGTTTTCGAGCTATTCGATCCGCGGTCGATTCGGATTTTCGAGCCTAAGTGAAAACGGCCACTAAACTCTCACATTTATAATATTAGTAGGATGGTTGCTGGCAGGATTTGATCTGTCCGCATAGTCAGCTATCTTACCTAAGTCTGTCATTATGCTAACAATGTTTTGTTCCGGCAGTTAGTAATAAAATACCCAGTTCCTTAATCGGGGGTACCGATGAAGCGCGGTTCCATTCAGGCTTACCATTAGATAACATCAGGTAAGCGTTTCCCCGATGTCAATAAAAAACAACAAAGAAAATGCCATTGAGTAATAAATCAGTAACTAATTAAAACAAACAAATTGATAGCAATCGCAACACTCATATTAAACGGCGGAAACCAACGCCCACAAACACGCTACTCGATTTGTGACCAATTTAGATGCTCTCGTTAAAATTTACTGCCTAGTGTATGTGAATGACATATTTCATAACACAGGTGTCGATACGGATGTTTTTAATAATAGTGTGTTGGATATGTTAGTAGTCAGGGCTTCCTTTATTTGAATGACTTGACTTTATTTAAACTTATCGTACTTATCAGTCGGGATTCTATTAACAACACTCGTATCTTTAAAGACAAGTCAATGTAATTACTTGAGTATGAGTAATTACTTAAGCGCCGTTTTTACTGTAACGTACTTAAGTAATGAAACCGGTGACTATTACTTACCCAAGTATTCTTACTTTTAACAGTTCTTACTTCGTAAAAATTTTTGTTTATTGTATAAAAACGACGATTATAAAAACTAAAGATATCGTAAAACTGTCCAATAGCTTTATTTTGATGCTTTGGCTAGTCAGTTTCTCATAAGTGTAACTAACGGTCGGCGTAAGTAAAAACAATTGTTCGGGAGAGCGATAACAAGCGGTCAAGTGCTTTGTTTACATAAAAAAATGGGCCATAATAAAAACCCTTGGGCCCGAACGGGTTAAGTAATGACTTATACTCAAGTAATTACTTTGACTTATCTATAGATACGAGCGTAAGTCTCCTTTTATCGCAGTCAACATTATTGTTGTATTCGACGTTAATTTCTTGGTTTGATTTCTGCAGAAGCGCCAATTGTAATGGGCGATTGATATACCATGATGTCTTGTTACTTTTGTTGTTTCTTGATAAAACTGCGACATGCAATGAATTTGCTTCTCTGTTTCTTACACATGGATATCTGCTTCAACGGAAGCAATTAAACGTAGATAAAAATATATTAATGTATAAGTAGAGTTTTATTCGCTCAAAATTATATCAATTCTCAACGATATCTTAATCTAGATATCATAAGAAGTGAGAGACTTTTTGTAACATGAGAAGCGCGACTTTTTTTTCCTAATGAGTGCGAAGCTTAAATTGTTATCCCTTTCCCCAGAATAATTTGTAGTCACGAGCAGCCCTGTGTCATCTCTTGTGTCCCTCTTGGTGGTTATTTACGAACACGGTTCTCTTGTTCATTTTTAACAATTTATCCATACTAATATCTACCATACTAATAAGAAAGTGTTTTTGTTTGTCCTTCTTTCACACGTCAAAACGGAGCAACCGATCGACTTTTTTTTGACTATTTTTGGTATGAGGTTAGTTTGGGGGCTGGAGAGTGATAAATGCTACCTTTTATCCAGGAAAAATATCGCAATCCCGCGTGATTGTATGGACAATCGTTTAACTGATGTGCTAACAAAACTGACATATTAAGGTGTATCGATGAGCTCAGTGGCGCCGCCAATGGAAATAAATCAATTGCATTTTATTAAAGGCTTGGATTAAAAGTTTCGGTTATTTCGCGCAGGTGAAAGAGTGGAATGCATTTTATAAATATACTTTTGAGAACTCAAACTTACGCAATAAGTCGTGAATCTCAATAGTGCCAAAAGTGGCCACATTTGGCAATATCGAGATCCATAACTTGGTGCTCATATTTGTGGCCATGAAAAAACAATTAAAATTGCATTTTGCTCTTCTATTTTCGCGAAATAACCGAAACTTTTAATCCAAGCCTTTAATAAAATGCATTGATTTATTTCCATTGGCGGCGCCACTGAGCTCATCGATACACCTTAATTAATAATATTATAAATGTGAAAATTTAGATGTTTGGATGTTACTCAATCACGCCAAAACGGCTAAACGAATTTGGCTGAAATTTGGAACATAGATACTTTGTAGCCTGGAGAGGAACACAGGCTACTTTTTATCCGGGGAAAATATCACATTCCCGCGGGATAACGTCGTGTAGTCCACGCGGGCAAAGCCGCGGGCGGAATGCTAGTTAATACCATATTCGCTTCTAAAGAGTGTATCACTGACATTTTAGCCGCTTTGGATTACTTTTAATATGTGACATTTGTGGCAGGCAGTGTTTAAAACTTCTTTGGTGAATGAAAATCTTTATTAGATACGTATTTAAAAAAAAACGATAAGTAGGTGATATGAATTGAAAAATGGAAAATGAAGTATTTAGAAAAAAAAATCTTCTTTCTTTTTCTAAATACTTGATTTTCCATTTTTCAATCAATAAAATTGCATTGTGAATGCAAAAAAGTAAAAATTTAAATAAGGTGATATGAAGTTCACCGGGTCCACTAGTTTTTCAATAATGATAGTAACTTAGTAAAAACAGATATTTATAAGTAGTGGAACAAAATTTAAAGTCGCGCGACCTTTCTCTCCTAATGAGTGCGAAGCTCTAAGTGCTATCCCCTTTTCGCCAGATTAGTTCGCGGATACGGGTAACCGTGTGTCATCCCTTTTCACTGTTGTTTACACGGTTTTGTGTCAAATTGCCTTGGTTTTCGGCCGTGTAAGCTCTCGTGTTATTTGCCGTATTTGGTTGTGGAGTTGCGATAAAAGAGGATGAATTTATACATAAAAAAAACAAATATTAAAATTTTTACTTTTTTTGCATTCACAATGCAATTTTTATGGTTGAAAAATAGAAAATGAAGTATTTAGACGGGTCGTTTTTTTTTTCTAAGTACTTTATTTTCCATTTTTCAAAAACAAATATGTTCAAAATTTTATTTTCGTCAAATCTCAAAAACTTCTCAGAGAAAAACTATAAGCATCTAATTATAATAGTAGTAGTAGAATGAAATCATTCAAGTTTGCCAATTGCGATGCTTTTCCCAAACCATGAAATATCTAATATCGTGCCCTGCGTTTCTTTGCACGCAGGAAGACTTAAATGAGTCAACTGCAATTTGCGTAGCTGAGTTTATGGTCTGACACAGTCTAGGTTTGCTATCGACTCTTAAAGAATAAGGATCGGAAAGGTTCTCGAATGGCGACCGGGTACCGGACGACGCTCCGTGGGCACAGGGGGCCTGCCCACGGAACGTCGTCATCCTGCCCACCTTTTAATGTGAACCGATGATCTGGATAAGGTCGCGGGAAGCCGCTGGATACGGGCAGCGCAGGACCGATCACTGTGGAAATCCTTGGGGAGGCCTATGCCCAGCAGTGGACGTAGTACGGCTGATGATAATGAAAAGAAGAAGAAGAATTTTAGGTAACCAAGCTACAAGCTAGACAATGCGGTATCAAGTCCTTTCTTTTACGGTACAAATGTCCAAAAATAGGCGCCAGTTAGTTCCTATTCAACGTAACTTTTTACGGAATGCACGAACGAACTCAGTATTTTCCAAGTAACTTTTCTATCTGCTGTAGTATTTTTAACTTAATCTATATAAATAGCGAAGCCTCTCCATAAAGCTGTCTCGTCGCCGCCGCATTGTGTTAAATCGTTCGGTTTCGGGAGTTTAGGCGACGTAGATTGCTTTTACACCGCAAACCGAGCTGCTACGTAAACATTGTATAACTAAGTATAAGTATAGAATAAATACTTGTGCAGAAGGCTCATATACTCGACGGAAAAAGTACGACTATGCTTGGCTGTGGTGAATGCAGTAGTGTGGAGTTGATGTTTAGGACGTACAGTCGGGATTATAATTCACGTCATGTTGACGCTTACTTTTCGTGTTTGATCGCATGCAATAGTTTCATCTTTGACTACGTACTTAGGCGCCCATTAGACGATAGGTTTTACTGTCAGTTTGCTATCAGTCACGATTCTTTTAGCCATTCAAAATAACCATTCATAACGCTGCGATCTTAATACTGTGACGCTGCCCCAAGTTCCTCTATACCTATCTAGATAGTCATATGTGATGGAATGGACTGATGGTTGCATGACCGTCTTATGTATGCTTTACACACAGAACACGGAAAGATTTTTTTGTTTGGGCATTGTTTATTTTGAAGTCAGTGCAAGTAGTTTATTTTTACTAATTTTCTTTCTTTTCTACGCTTATGAAAACTTATGACGCAGCGATGATTTTTTATTTTTTAAATCAAAATACGAGTAAAATATTTATTTTCCGTTCGGTTAATAAAAAACCTTGCAATTCATACGCTTTTTATGAAATAAAATCTCAGCAGTAAAGGTATCCATTTATTAACACTTAATTCGTACAATCACTGTTTAACGTCCTTTCGAGTCGACAACTCAAACACGACTGACTGTCCGGCGCGCGTTCGTCTAGGTTCCCACCATATCACCCGAAAACAGTGGCGCCGCGCCGGCGCTTTCTCAATTTAGAAATGAATAGTGTTGCCAGAATGACAATTACAATTCCTACTAAACTTATATTTTAATTAGTTTTAATCATTACTTTTTGAAATACGACATTCGGCCATCCGACAGAGTGTAACCTCCTGGTGCACTCAACCGATCCAAGCAGTCAATTTCTTAATTTTCACTCAAAAATTTTCAAGAATACAATTTCAATGAAATATAAATACAATACGACATTCGGCATTATAACCACAGTATCTGATTTTTAAGTTAAGATTTTTAACGAGACAAAGTAAATTATCTATTTGAGTTTAGATTTATTTCGAAAGAAGTAGATTAATAATTATTTTAAAACAATGCAAAAACTACTGACTCACTACCAGTTCACAAATGGGGAGGCCCTTCGAACTGGACTCGGGTGGACTGACCGACCTCCGTCTTTTAATTTCTTTTTATTTACTTATACCTACACAAAAGGACTTGCCAGAATATGATTGAAGTTAATTTAATTATGACAATAAGTAGTTTCATTATTTTTATTTTATTTGACTCTTATATGACATGTATTATTAATTACATCAATACTTTTAATGTGATTCGCATTTTTTTGTAATTATTGTGATTTTTATGATTGTATTTTATTCGATTGATTCTATGTTTGAATTTCACTGAACTTATATTTACACATTTCTTTTCAAGTTAAATACATATTTTATATAATTAGAATTCATTTTAAAAGATTTTGTAAGAATTGTTAATCTTATTGACTCTGTCTGGAATAAAGTGATTTTATTTTATTTTAATTATTTATTAATAAAATGTGTTGATTTCTGTTTGTTGATCGATTAGAAATTGTAGTTGCACGCCTGCAGTGGGGCGGGGCCGATCTACTTCCAGGAGCACTCGGTTTACCCGTGGTGCCACTGACCAACGCTTACCACATTACAAGCTGCCCTGTGGGCTTATTCTTACTTGCTATTATTATTATTATTCTCAGAATTTAAACAAGTATAGTGGATATGGTACACTAAATGAAATAATAATTATTGTTATCCCTACTTATTCATTAATCATTTCAAATTTAATAATTCTATTTTATTATTTTTATCCTATAAATTAATATAATGACTTTTTATTTATTTGACCTGCAACTTTATTATTACATTTGATTTATGGTACAGGCGTTCACTCTCGGTTTCAACTGATAAATCAGTAATTTGCTTGTGTGCCATGCAAGCAATATGACGCTAAGCTGCGACCCTTGAGTAGTGCTAGGGCACACACCCATCTTTTTTTTGAACTTTTTGTGTCATACCTATTTTGTGTTTTCTCTCCTTGTTCTTTATACAGTATAACCTTATCTTTTTTGTGAATCTGTTTTGTAATTAATGAATATGTGTGTCTGTAGCAAAGAAATAAAGTGATTATTTATTTATCTGTCGATAAAAGAATACTTAGATTATTCTTATCTGGCGCTTTTCTTACATTTGAACTGTGCAACAAACGTAGTATTGAGCTAGCTAGCTTGGATAAAGTCGGATAATCATAAAAGTGAAAAATAACAAGCTTTAATCTGTAAGTTAACTATTATAGATAGTGACTAAATGTTATTAATCCTTATCAGTGATTATTTACTTTAATTTAACGAGCTTTTAATCGTCCAATCCTTGGATTTAATTAATTGCTACTTGACCATTCCTAAGTCTTTATTTATATGTACTATAATATTATAAAGAGGAAAGATTTGAACCTTCGTTTGTTTGTTTGTAGTTATATAAACTAAAAAAAAACCGTTGAACCGATTTTAAAAGCTCCTTCACCAGTAGGAAGCTACATGATTCAGCAAGGGCTATATTCCATTCCGACATTCCCACGGGAATGGCAGGCGAAACTGCGGCGAGTCACTAAACACCTAAACAGGTGAAACATAGATAGATCAAAATATATAATAATTTACATAACCAATCGAATAAAGGTTTACATTCATGAATAATTTAATACTAATCAAATTTCTCTCAATAACATTTTTTTCATTTTTTTTATAATTAAACAAATTGCTAGAATATAGATTTATGCAAGAGAAAGGGATTTCTTTTCTTTGAAAGTCCTAAGCATTTCGTGGTAAAACGTCAGATAAATAATGAGAACGTGATACAAATAATGTAAATTCATCATTTGGTAATACGAGTTTACCATTCAACATTTAATTTTACAGAATTGCTCCGATATATATGATGCCATAAGTTAAAATAGGATACACATTACCAAAATCACCGAAAATAGTTAGGTATAAGTAAAGCGTAACATTATTTGAGATCTTGTTTTTGATACTTTATATACCTATAGCGTCTATAGATACACCAAGTAAATACTTTCATTATTGCTATTATTTTTGAGTTTGATTCATATTTGTTTAAGTTCAACCAGTCTCATCTGAGGTAACGAAATTGAATTAATTTAATAATCGTGGGATGAATTACGCACGCACTTCAGACGTACAACTATATTGTTCCCAGTTTGTAAATTATCTTTAAATAATTTTAAAGAAACACGGCACTGCGCCAATTTCGAGTCGGTTGAGCAGTAGGTACGTGACTAACTACATCGTCAAAAGCTTCCAACATATCTTTCTTTTATTAATTGCGCTTAGTATACCACACCATAAGGACCATGAAAATTGCTAAGATAGTAAATAGGTATTTTTCTTTAAACTTCTATTGGTATTAAGTAAATTGTTATATTTTTAAAGGTCATAAAGATTATAAAATATTACTTTCTCAAAAATCAACCATTTGAATTTCTAGGTCTTATTAAATCAAATCAAATAGGTAATGATTTTTTTACCGCAAATTTATTTTATATGGGAATGCTTAAGTCTCAAAGCCCACATAATGAATCAATAGACTTCCCAGTTACATGCACCGGGATACCGACAACGCCACTGCTTCCTTGAGATTCAATTTTGTACAAAATTTGTATCAGTGTATTTGGAATAATAACAGTCTAGTACAGTTTATGATTTACCTTCCTTTAGTCCTGTTAACCACTATTCACCATAAAGAACCCATATGTCATGGTTATGGCTTTCGACTATTATTGCAGTGTCATTAATACAAATATTGTGGTTGGTTTAAGGTCATATACAAAGGAAATTAGTTTCAAAGTCTAAACAGATTCTGTTCCGCTTGATATTAGTAGGTTTATAGCCTGATGTATAACTCTGCTACTAGTGCTCCCTTTTTCTGCATGAATGGCAGATTTTAATGTTCTACAGTACTCTCATAACAAGAAACTATATATCTGTAATTTTACTACATATTATTTTATAAAGATATCACCCCCCTTTATGTAAGGATTTCATGTACCTACTTGGTATCCTACTTAGTATAACTTTACATTGCCACTTCAATCTCTTTTCATACTTTATATAGTTCTATGAAAGCTCTATACTTACGCATTTTTTTATTTACATCATTATGTAAGAAACCATTTGTAAACAAAGTTAACAGGTTCATGATGTCGGTGTTATTCTAGTGGTTTCCATAAGCAGGATGCTGGTCGTAGTAAACAATTGGTAGTAAACATTACATTAAAAAATGCTTTTTGTATTTCTGATATATACAGAATATAAATACTTAAGTCGCGAGCTAAGACCTTTCTCTGTTCGATACCTACTCTTATGTAATATCCAAAATCGTTTTAATAACTAATAGTTTTAATATATTTTTAAATATGGCAAATCTAGACTTCGAAACACTACAGTCACATAATACATCAGCAAGGTTTAAATCGGAGAGCATAATAACACAATATTTGGGAGTTACGAAATTACACAATTATGTCTTAATATTTAATGCCGATAGTAATTTATATACACACTCCGCCCTTCCACTAGTTTCCGTAGAAGATGCAGCAACTGATAACCTAGAATCACTTTGACGATCCAAAGGGAAGGAGACGGCTCAGAACAACGAGGCATCGGTGACGGAGTAGGTGATCTGCTCCTCTATTCGGGTGCCGCCTTCTTCCTTCACTTGTCTACGTTTGATGACCTCGGAAACATAAGAACAAATAAATGATATTAGTGCATTGTGTTTTATTTATCCTTCTAGTCAATGTAGTTAATTAGTCAAAATACTTGAAAAAGTTAAACTTCTATAGCAAATTCACTGGATTATTCAACTCTACCATATCCAAGAGGAACATTATTCATCATGTCAGCCGAACGACGCCCACTGCTGGGCATAGGCCTCCCCCAAGGATCTCCACAACGATCGGTCCTGCGCTGCCCGCATCCAGCGGCTTCCCGCGACCTTGACCAGATCGTCGGTCCACCTTGTAGGGGGCCTGCCCACGGAACGTCGTCCGGCACGCGGTCGCCATTCAAGAACCTTTCCGCCCCAACGGCCATCGGTTCTCCGCGCTATGTGTCCCGCCCACTGCCACTTCAATGATGCAATCCTTCGAGCGATGTCGGTTGTTTTAGTTCTCCTGCGGATTTCATCATTTCTGATTCGATCGAGCAGGGAAATACCAAGCATCGCTCTCTCCATTGCTCGCTGGGTGACTTTGAGCCTTCTTATGAGACCCATAGTAAAAGACCACGTCTCACTTCCATAGGTCATTACTGGCAACACACACTGGTCAAAGACTTTCGTCTTGAGACATTGAGGTATTTCGGACGCGAATATATGTCGGAGCTTCCCAAACGCTGCCCATCCGAGCTGGATTCGACGAGAGATCTCTTTCTCAAAGTTGGACTTACCTAACTGGACCGTCTGTCCTAGGTAAACATAGTGGTCAACAACTTCGAGTGTAATGTTCCCAACATTAACTGGAGCGGGTGCAACATGGGCATTGGACATGATTTTCGTCTTGTCCATGTTCATCTTAAGACCCACTCTTTGCGAAGCATTACCGAGATCTTCGAGCATTGTGTTCAGGTCTTCCAAGGTCTCAGCCATAAGAACTACATCATCGGCAAACCGTAGATGTGTTAGGTACTCGCCATTGATGTTGATGCCGCATCCTTTCCAGTCCAGCAGCTTAAAAATATCCTCCAACGCAGCTGTGAACAGTTTGGGAGAGATGACATCTCCCTGTCTCACACCTCGCTGTAGTTGGATAGGATTAGAGCTCTGGTTCTGTAATCGGACCGACATGGTGGCGTTTTGGTATAGGTACCTCAGCACCTCGATATACCTGTAGTCTATTTGGCACCTCTGGAGAGACTGCACCACGGCCCAGGTCTCGATCGAATCAAAGGCTTTCTCATAGTCCACGAACGCCAAGCAAAGTGGCAGGTTATACTCTTCGGTCTTCTGTATAACTTGCCGCAGCGTATGAATGTGGTCTATGGTACTGTAGCCTTTCCGGAACCCGGCTTGTTCGGGAGGTTGGAAGTCGTCGAACCTGCGAGCGAGACGATTCGTAATGACTCTCGAAAACAACTTATAGATATGGCTCAGAAGCGAGATGGGTCTATAATTCTTCAAGAGAGTTTTATCACCCTTCTTGAAAAACAGCATCACATCGCTTCTGCCCCATGCCTTTGGCGTTTTGCCCTCGAGGATGACAGAGTTGAAGAGCTTCTGGAGGACCTTAAGTATCGGCTTACCGCCCGCTCTTAGAAGTTCTGTTGTGATTCCGTCATCACCCGCCGCCTTGTTGTTTTTGAGCTGCTTGAGAGCCATTCTAATCTCGTACAGGCTGACGTCCGGGATATCTTCGGTATAGTGTCGGGTAAGCTTGGCTCTAGGGTCTTTAGCCTTGCTTTCAACAGGTGTTTGCGTGGAATATAGCTGTCCATAGAAACTCTCAATCTCCCTCAGGATTTCAGGTGTTGACGAAACGATGCTACCTTCCCCAGTTTTCAGCCTCGTCAATTGACTTTGCCCGATAGACAGATCTCTCGCGAACACTTTGGAGCCTTTGTTCCGCTCAATGGCTTCTTTAATACGCTCGGTATTAAATTGGCGAAGGTCGCGCGTCAAGGACTTAGATATCTGTCTATTGAGCTGCCGATAACGATGGGCATCCGCTGAGTTCTGCAGCTTCATTTCGTGTCTCTGATCCATGAGTAGGAGAGTCTGACTGGAGAGTTTCTTCAATTTGGGACGGTGGGTTTTATAGTACTTAGACCCTACCGTGCGGACAGTGTCCACCACCATGTTGTATAGATCGTCCACGTCTATGCTGTTCTCAAGGGCTTCGAAGCGGTTTTGAAGCTCGAGCTGAAAGCACTCGGGGTTTTGAATTTGAGCTGGTATTGGTCGGAGCGTGGATTTTATCAGTCGCGATCTTTCGAGCTTGACATCGATATTCAATGTGCCTCTGACCATACGGTGATCGCTTCCTGTCTTAACAGCGTTGATCACACTGACATCATTGAATATGTGCTTCTTCGTCGACATGATAAAATCGATCTCGTTTTTGACTTTACCGTCCGGACTGATCCAGGTCCATTTGCGGCTTACGGGCTTCCTAAAGAAGGAGTTCATCATATAGAGGTTCTCCCTCTCCATAAAGTCTGCCAGCATCTGGCCTCTATCGTTCCGTTGCCCAAATCCAAATTGCCCCACTCTCAGCTCATCACCGCAACGTTGCCCCAACTTTGCATTGAAATCCCCCATCACAACCGTGTAGTGGGTTTTATAGCTATGCATGGCTTTAGAGATCTCCTCATACATAGCCTCCACTTCGTCATCGTCGTGTGTCGAGGTCGGAGCGTAGACCTGGATAACATTCAGCGAATATCGTTTCGATAATCTGAGTATCAGGTACGCTACCCTGCTCGAAACACATCCGATGGTGATCACGTTGTTGACAAGGGATTTATGGACGATGAACCCGACACCACCAATGGACTGTTGGTCGCCCTCCCGGTGGTAAAGTAAGTTACCGGATTGCAGGGTTATCGAGTCCTCCCCCTCTCTTCGGACTTCAGATAACCCAATGATATCCCAATGTAACTTACTTATTGCCTCTTCCAACTCTACGAGCTTCGCGTCGAGCCTCAATGTGCGCGTGTTGTAGGTTGCCAGGTCGAGTCGTCGGTGTTGGTAGCCGGAGCCTACCCGGAGATTCTTAGCACCCCCTGCCCCGCCGTTACCATAGCCGCTACCGTAGCTAGGAATAGCGGGGCCGCCGGGGACTGGGGGCCGATTTGTTGGTTGTGTTGTCATTGGGGGGGTTGTGCCATAATCGCCACGCTTGGCAGGCGGGTTGGCGATCGCAGTATTGGCCTTTTGTAACTGGAGACGCTGCTGCCCATCTCCTGATGGCAGTTTTCCCTTAGTCGCCTCTTACGACACCCACGGGAAGAGAGGGGGGGTAGTGCTATTCTATTTATATGCCGGCACTACACGGCACCGGAACATTATTCATAAACATTTATCTCTCAGACGATCAAAGGTCAAATTTGATGTCAACGCAAGAAAAGTGCATTCGTGACACCAAAGGTCAAGCAAACTAGGAAGGTACTTGAGAGGTCAGCTTTTAATCATTTTGCATCTGGTGCGGTCTGTGAGAGGAATGCGTATGAATCCAAGGTTAAGTATGGCGAGACATATAATGTTTAACCTTCTTTTATATTCTAAAATAAAGAGCGGCTAGCTTGTTCATAATTATTAATTATATGTCTCCTGCCATAATTATATGTCGTTTAATTACGTGTGAGCCACGCCACACACATAGCATAATTAACTAAAAATAGTATAGTCAGGGCAGGACAAAGGTGATGTCCAAAAATGTATGAGGTCTGGGCCACGTCTCCGTATAGTATACCAAAAAATAGATAACGATACGATAAACAGATTCTAATAATTCAATTTCTTTAAAATCGCTTTGTTTTCTGGAAGGAACATTAAATAAAATGCAAAATCACATAACAATTCATCATGGCGGAAGAATGAAGGTGTCATTTGATGTTGTTTGTCTGGTCTGTCCTGCGCCGCCACTGTCAGCTGTCGGTCAGTTGAATAATGATGACAACAACACACAGCACAGATCAGAGCAGAACAGAACTCAAGTCAATTACAGTGACACTGACAGTTTTTTACGAAGAGTTTTATCTCACGCCTTATTTCGAGTAAAAAATATTGCTTTGTTTTTATTAATAACCATTTAACCGTGCATTCTATAATATTATTTATATTTTTCTCAGAATCAGTAAATTTTTCTCCATCTCTGGGGATGGTGCACACAGACGTGGCCCATTTTGGGACATGTCCTTTAGTCATTTATCAAATTCATTCCTTTAATAAGTCAAGACTTGTACTTTTTGACAGTAATTCACTTATCTGCTATAACTTTATATAAATTTTTTTTTTTTTTTTTTTTTGGGTTCCGTACCCAAAGGGTAAAAACGGGACTCTGCTACTAAGATTTCGCTGTCCGTCTGTCTGTCTGCCCGTCTGTCTGTCTGTCTTGTATTTCGTACCATATATAATTACCAGAGTAAATTATATCATGGCAAACGGTAATGTTTCATATTCTATTTGGTTGACGAACTGGTTGCTTGATAATGGCATTTCGACGGAATACGTCATACTTAATCGGTAACCTATTGCTTATATTGAGCAAACGAAAAGATCTTCAGGTGACGATCGTTTTCCTACTCCGACCGCACATATTGATACTCAACAAGCGGTTACTACTGTTGGCACACATGGTTTAATCATTAGAGACTCGCATTAGTGGATCTGTAGCTGGATTTGGATTAGTGATCTATAGCTCCGATACGACAAATCAATGTTAAGTTATCCTAATCATAAACGGCTCACATGGCCGACATATTCTTAGTCTACATGGTTACTCAAGCTAAGACGCACATGGTCTGCTATGGAACTGCGTAAAGTCAATCGTATCCATTTGACAGCTTTTGATTACATCATAATAAATGTCATTCCATACAAATTGCAGCCGACTGAATACGATATGAACCGTCAAACAAATACGACTACCCCACGCAATTGCACACCTGATTATTAGCGACACACATGGCCGACTCGTAGCTCACATGGCTACTTAACTGAGCTATAGGCACACATGGCCCGATTTTAAGCGACACACATGGCCTGATTTCAAGCGACACACATGGCCTGATTTTAAGCGACACACATGGCCTGATTTTAAGCGACACACATGGCCTGATTTTATGCGACACACATGGCCTGATTTTAAGCGACACACATGGCCTGATTTTAAGCGACACACATGGCCTGATTTTAAGCGACACACATGGCCTGATTTTAAGCGACACACATGGCCTGATTTTAAGCGACACACATGGCCTGATTTTAAGCGACACACATGGCCCGATTTTAAGCGACACACATGGCCTGATTATATCATTACTTTTGTTAAGCGACTGAATAATGAATCTCAAATTAGCTATTCATTCATGATTCTGTCTACTGTTTACGGTATGTAATATGTCCATTACTATCTAATAATTGAATAAGAATATATTTATCAACGGATCCTAATCGGGCTTTCTTTTTCTTGACAAACTATTTTATTAAAATTGCGTGGTCATAGAAACCAAGGAATCAAATATTGAACATTTGAACTCATTCCTTTTTTATTTATTTTGAATTCTCATATCTCGTTTAGTTGAACTGGTTCTTCTATTTTGGCGCGTAACATAGCTACCAAAGAGTAGCCTTGATCAAGCCTGTCACACGCCAAAACATCGTAAAATCTATAAATATTTTTTGTTTTTGTGTAGTCCATAGTCAATGTGCTAAGAAGGTATACCCTCATCGCGGAACAGCTATCAAAGAGTTGCCCCGATCAAACATGCTCAAACGACAAAGGTACCCTCCCCGTCAGCAACACAGACAAATAATCTTTTATATTTTGTAGAAAGGAATAAGTTCAACTAATTTTAAAAACAAGGAATCAAATATTTAACACTTAACCTCATTCCCTTTTTATTTTGCATTCTTGTATATCGTTTAGTCAAAGTGGTTGTTCATTTTTGGCGCGTAACATAGCTATCAAAGAGTAGCCCTGATCAACCCTGTCACACGCCAAAACATCGTACAATTCATAAATAAATTCTTTTAGCTGTGTACCCTTATCGCAGATCAGATGACCTTGATAGATATCAAGGAGTAGCCCCGATAAAACATGCTCAAACGACAAAGGTACCCCTCCCGTCAGCAACACAAACAAACGAGATTTAATCTTTAATATTTTGTAGAAGGGAATAAGCTCAACTGATTTTACAAAACTTCTAGAAAATAACTGTACATACCTCGTAACTTAACTTCGTTGTGGGTCGCGGACGTCCCCGCTTCTGAGATTTTATGAAATAAAATCTCAGCAGTAAAGGTATCCATTTATTAACACTTAATTCGTACAATCACTGTTTAACGTCCTTTCGAGTCGACAACTCAAACACGACTGACTGTCCGGCGCGCGTTCGTCTAGGTTCCCACCATATCACCCGAAAACAGTGGCGCCGCGCCGGCGCTTTCTCAATTTAGAAATGAATAGTGTTGCCAGAATGACAATTACAATTCCTACTAAACTTATATTTTAATTCGTTTTAATCATTACTTTTTGAAATACGACACGCTTAAAGCCAATGAACTCTGAGCATTATTAATTTCCAAACTACGAATAGAAACAGTTTGTCTTTTAACTGCGGCGATAAAGAAATTAATCAATTTAACTAAACTGCCGGTTTGCGTGACGCCCAAATGCCAACAAATTTCTTAGCTAATTTAACGGCAAACAAGAAATTGAAAATAGTTTAGGCCTAAACGATATTGTATAGCTGCAGCTTATTTATTTATTTACCCACAACGATGTAACGCGTAGCCTTTAAAACATCTGATAGAAATGCTAAGGCTGAAGGTGGAAGCGCTCCAAAAATTAACAACCACTGAGGAACACAACAATGCTGAAATAGTAGATTGTATTACAAGGGAGCAAAATAATATATTTACGGCGAGGGCGCTATTTTGAATCCAGAGCGCAGTGAAGGATTCTAGAGTAGAATCTCGAGCGCAGCGAGGGATTCAACATACGCCGCCCGAGGTGAAAATAATTTTGCGGCCGAGTAATACACTCTGCTTTTCATCCCCCTCTATAAGAAAAGAGTAAAGACAACTCAAACTACCTACCTTTCTTTGTCGTTCGGATACATCATAGCGCTAGTCGAGCAAGAAAAAAAAATTTTGAAATAAACAAAAAATTGAGGATTGAGGAAACAATAATATTGAGGATCGTATAGAAGCATTTTTTTTAAATCGCTCTAGTTTTTTAATACGAAGTGATTTTGTGATTTTTTTGCTTAATCTGCAAAATCGGTCTCGCTCCCGCGCGCGTCGTTTTCTCATTGCTATCTCGTTTCAGCACATTTTTTCCGAGTATCGCCTTAAGCAATAAACCAACGGACGGACTAGAATCGCGCCCGACTCCAGTTTGTCTTTAAGATAAGATGGTGGTAGCTACCCCGGCGGACTTAGAATAAGTCCTAGCACCAAACCGAGTACAAACGTGTCCATCTTTTGATGATCATCTCATGATCTCTGCGTCTTATACTAATTGACTTTACTTTACTTCACTTTAATGGTGTGTATAGGTACCACTAGACTACAGAGCCAGTTAATCTCTATACTGTGAGATGGCTCAATTGAGGCACAAAAAATGGGGCGCATCTGTGAGCTGGCTCAGTTGAGCCACTTGAGCCATCAAAACATGGTATCATACTTCGCGGCATAGCTCGTTCGTTTTGTTTGTGTTAGCGTTATGCTGATATGTGTGTGTCAACAAAGAACTCAGCTTCATAATAGAACTTCTTAGTAGTAAATAGCGTCTAGAGAAAAAAAAAACTTTCATCAAGACATTGAGCAGTAGCCGAAGCATGGCTGCTTCGGCTGCCATGGCTGCCATGTGCTATGGCTAGCACGAAATCTGTCGATAGCACTGACCTCTATTATACCTACCACTGGACTGGCTGACGTAAAATATTTTTGTGATCATTTGAGTATCGCCATTTTGGCGCTGTAGGCAGATACGAAAGTACTTGGAACCACAGATAATATAATACTATACTAGTACAGATGCCTCATCCCATACAAGAAATGTGACCGTTCCTAGCGGGCAAAAACTTGCGGGCAGTTTAGTTTCCTCTTTTATTTCGCTAGAGGTCGCTATTGAAGGGAGCTATGCTTTGTAAACCGAGCCCGTTTTTCGCTTCCCGTCAACAGATAGCGTTAGTCATGTAACGAACTGTTTTAAGCCCCTGGACAAAAGGTGGCGCTAGTAACCGCGTATATATGCGAATTCAAACTTTAAAAATAGTATACGTAAGACTTATTTTTTATTGAGTGCTACTTTACTGGGTTGCGTAGCGTACATGAACATGAACACGCACGCGTTGCAATGCAACTTGCCGATGCGATGATTAGGTGATAAGGTAGGTACAGTCGAACCAATTGAATCATGTCATGACCTATTTTACTAATAATTTGTTTGCAAGCGTCAAAACTATAAAAGTCAGTGTCAATGTCAACAAGTTTAAATCGCAACCTTACAGAATTTTAAAATCTGTTAGGCTGGTTACACAGCTCTTTCACACACCGGATTCGGTAGATTAAGTACCAATAGTCGGGCCGTACGGACCGACCCGCGTTGTGTGATGTGATACAGTTGCAGTCGGGAATAATTCCGAATCTTTCCCGTGGAATACTTACGAAATATTCCGAAGTATTACGAAACATTCGGAATATTTCGATCGTTGAAAAATACGGGAGTAGGTAACGATAAAAAGGCAGCAATCGGTAAAAAGCAGTAGAAAGCAGTTGAGTTGACACTTATTTTGAAACACCTTCCTAGCTAGAAAAAAGTCAATCATAGTAAAAGTAAGTATGGATGGATAGATATCTTACTATCTAGGTAGGTACCTCTTAAATAAAATTTCTATAGATGTTTTAAGTGTTGAAGAAAGTAGGTACCTCCCCTACGTACGGTAGGTACGTTTTATTTTCGCAAATTTTTAATGTTCTTGAATTGCTTGAAACGGATGAAAACATATTTTTAATCTATGTAAGCCGATGAGAATCGGCTTGTACCTATGTACCCTTCGCTACGCCACTGCTAGGTAGGTACAAACCTCGGCACCGAGAAGCCGTCTTCTATTAGAGTAGCAAGTGCCGAGGCTTATCATCACTTCACTATCACTAGGTAGGTAGGTACATAGTATAAAATAAAGTCGCTCTATGCATCTGTCTGTCTGTTTCTAAGCTTTCTTCTTTTAAAACACGCAACGGATTTTGATGCAGCTTTCACTGTCATTTAGAAAATTTAATTCCAACGGTTTATAAATACATACAAAACATTCTTATTACTTACGTATTGTACTTTATAGAGAAAAAATTACATGTTTTTTGGTGAAGCCGTAAAAAATCGATTTTTCGAGCGCTTACATTGCGAACGCTGAACCTTATGAGATGCATCAAAATAATTTACTACGGAATTGTATATCATTAAAAGGCCAACTAAAAAGTCCGCAACAGCGTCATATGTCTATCTCCTAAGGTTGACTAACAGTAACCATTTTTATCTTTAAGAACTTAATTTAAAAATATTACTTTATTTGCAAAGCTAATTTCTCCTATAATCGGTATTAATCCTTATCCAAATAAGTTACCTTGGCCATTTAATGTAGGTAAATCAAAATTGTCCTTTACCCTATATCATTTAAATGAATACCTTAGAAGTTATAAATATTACTTTATTTGCAAAGCTAATTTCTCCTATAATCGGTATTAATCCTTATCCAAATAAGTTACCTTGGCCATTTAATGTAGGTAAATCAAAATTGTCCTTTACCCTATATCATTTAAATGAATACCTTAGAAGTTATCACATTTAAAATTGCTGTAACTGTCGAAACACCAACAAATTGTTCAAACGAAGCCGGGCCGGGTCGCTAGTACCTAATAAAGTAATAACAAGAATAAAAATTAGTTTTAGTGCTATGCTAACAGTACTTACCTACTTTTGTTGTTAATTTCGCCTTTACATAGGTAAGGAATAAAATAAACATTCAAATTTTACTTACGCTAAATAACAACCAATTCAACATCAATCCATCACTACACTGAGCAAATAAGTACTTCGTTTTTAAAGAAACAACGTTTACTTTATAAATTTTAATCGTAAATCGAAATATTGCGAATTATTCCGAAACATTATGAATCTTTCTCGGCGGGGACGGGGCGCGGGCGAAAACTTCTCCGGGGGGCCCGCCCGCCACTCCACGCCCCGCTGCGCGCCCCGCCCGCCGCCGCGCCGAGCGCCACGTAGCTAGAATTTATTCTGGCTCACGCATCTGTCTGTGGCGCCTGCCGCGGCTTGTGGCCGCGGCGCGCACGAGTTGTTCGTTCGTTCGTCCGTTCGCCTCGGTCGGACGGGCGGGACTCGGACATACGATATTTTCTAGCAAGATTGACCTAAGATAAAAAGAATTGTCAATATTTTTAATCAAATTTATTTTGAAAAATTCTGATAGAAAGAAACTTTCTGGGAAGTATTCCGTAATTATTCCGAATCATTCAGAAGTTTTGCAACTGTAGATGTGAAACGATGTTCTAGCGCCTCCCGTTTCTCCGTTCCGGGCTCCCGTGTGCGGGCGGGTGCGAGCGGTTTATGGTGGGTCACGCCACGAACCAATCACGATTCACGATTCAAGTAGTTTGACTGTTGTACCCTACCTACCCAATATAACTTTGCCCGAACAACCTTTTTATAGTTTTTAATTAAAGTACAGTAACGCAGTTACAGTCGAACTAATCGATTAGTTTACCCACCGAAAGTTCATTTTTTAAAACAGATAATTATTGAAACTCAAACTTGTTGACATTGACATTTAATTTACCTTTATAGTTTTGCGTTTTCAAACAAATTAGCAAAATGGGTTGCGATTCAATTGGTTCGACCGTACATAAGAAGAAAATAATACCTATTTTAATAAACATTGAAAATGAAGTACCTACTTATCAGAAAAAACAATGGCTCCGTAGCTCAGTGGTTAGAGCATTCGCCCGGACAGTGAAAGGTCGTGGATTCGAGTCTCATCGGAGATAGTTGAGAGACGAGTCGATTTTAGTAGGTACCTACCTACCTAAGTAAGTAGGTACTTTTTTTCAAGGTATAGTAAATAAAGTAGGTAGGTAGTTTGTTCGCGATTATCTCGCGTTTGGCTGAACCGATTTTGATGCGGTTCTCATGAAAGTATTTGTTACATTTACGAGAAGGTTTTAGTATTTTAACCGACTTCAAAAAAGGAGGTTCTCAGTTTGACCAGCATGTATGAATGTTTGTCCGTGAGATGCGGTTTTCAGAAAACTACCTACTTATTTAATACATTTAGGAGATGGTTGTAGTATTTTAACCGACTTCAAAAAAGGAGGTTCTCAGTTTGACCCGTATATAAGTATGTATGTTTATCCGCGAGATGCGGTTTTCAGAAAAGTATCTATTTGTTACATTTAGAAGGTTTTTGTATTTTAACCGACTTCAAAAGAGGAGGTTCTCAGTTTGACCAGCATGTATGTCCGTGAGATGCGGTTTTCAGAAAACTACCTATTTAATACATTTACGAGAAGGTTTTAGTATTTTAACCGACTTCAAAAAAGGAGGTTCTCAGTTTGACCCGTATGTAAGTATGTATGTTTATCCGCGAGATGCGGTTTTCAGAAAAGTACTTAGGTAGGTTACAAAACCTATTTGTTACATTTAGGAAAATGTTTTAGTATTTTAACCGACTTCAAAAAAGGAGGTCAACAGTATAACTATTGCATTAGCATGTCATTCAAAAAGAATTTCGTCATTATGATTTCGTCATGTAGTACACACGGCGGCAAATCAGACTATAATTGTTGACCTTGAGACCGCCTTTATGCCCTACGTAATAAAAGCTGTTATCGCAGTTCAACTGTATAACTTGATGGGCTGTCGTGTGTACATTAATGTACATTCATGTATGTTATTGTGCGTAATTATCTCACGTTTGGCTGATAGCGTCTTAAGGAAAGTTGTTCAGCGTGATTAGTATTTTTTATTGACCTACAATAATCTAAAGTCTGGTACCTACATCTGATGTCCCTCAAGAGCCCAGCCCTTAACTGATAAAGTTTAAGATATACGAATATAGCGGCCTAAGGAAGGTTGTTCAGCGGGTGAGCACTATTTGTTTAAGTATTCCAGATATTGAGAAAGATAATTTGAATTAGAACCATACTTAACCACACCAACACCACACAGCGCGATATTATACTTTTTACAAACTTCTTATACTTAATATCTTGAGAATTCAAATAAAAAAATTTCTTTAGAATTTATTGAAATATCCATGTAAGTAAGTACCTACTTACTTTAATCAATTCTTTAAAAAATCTTGATTATTAATTGAAATGAAAGTGCATTAATAATAAAAATTCGTAAATAAAATAAATTACGAGTACTTACCTACCTACCTACCTCTACGTGGTGAAGGCGGAAACAGTATAAGTACTAGTCAAAACTACTATTTTAATACAATCTATTTAAATGCCTTCGGGCTCATTGAAAAGAAATACAAATTAATTACGTCCAGGGGTCTTCCTAAAGGAACCTAATAATAGATGCCAAAAATTCGGTCGATTTTTTCTAAATATGGCAGTCGTACCGGTTTTGGCCACTGTACCGGTTTTGGCCACTTTTTGCTCTAAAAGGTTTTTAAACAACTTTTAGCCATTTTTGATAAAGGCAATTAAAATAAGGTATTTTAAGGTAAATAATAACAACCGTTAGAATTCCTTATGTCATAAGATTTTTTTTCAATAAATTCCATTTTCGGTTTGAAAAAATGTTTTGTTTGAAAATTTTAAGAAATTTGTTTTGGATGAAATCCTTACTTTTTTATATAATAAATGCGTCTCTGTCTGTCTGTGTGTTACACAATCACACCTAAACTACTGAACCGATTTGAATGAATTTTGGTACAGAGATAGTCTAGAGCCTGAGAAAGGACATAGGCTACTTTTTATTCCTGAAAAATATCATCTTCCCGCGAGATAACGTCCTTGTTATAGTTTACCTGGGTTTGGTTTTATTTTTCGCAATACTTACAATAGTTTAACTATTAGTAAGTGGCCAAAACCGGTACATTTGTCGCCTCTCACACATTGTGTGTAATATAAAAAAAGCTATTTTACTTTTATAAATTTGAAAAATGTACCTTTAAAGGTAGATAAATTATCTATAATTGAAGATATAATTTGTGTCTTAAATACCTAAGACCATTTAGTACTTAGTGCTTAAAAGTCAAAAAATCCTTAAAATGGCCACAAAGGGTACCTACCTCTGCCCTACTTCATTTTCCATTTTTCACACTAATGAGTGCTAATGATTTTATAATCATTTTGTAATCATCGTAACTCACATAAACTAACGCTGCAAAAAGCACAATGAGAGTGACTCTTTGCTTCTGATATAAACATTTGCATTTTTTTGTTAAACAACGGAAAAAATGCCGTCGTATTAAGTAGTTCATAAAGAAAAACATTTAAAAACCCCCGACATAAAATAAACTTATAAAAGTAAAAAAATAAAATTTCTCTATCAATCGGGGGACCACAAAATAGAAGTAGGTAAGTACCTAGGTACTAAAAGGGTATAATTATACGTTGAGGGTCCCCCGAACGAGAGAGAAATTTTATCTTTTTACATTTGTAAATTTTTTTTGAGTCGGGGGTTTTTAAGTTTCTTAAATTTTATTTTTATAAGTAAGTATCTTCCTTTTTAAATTACCTACATACAAAATTAAAAAACACTGCACTAAAATCGCTTGATCCGTTTAGGCACTACGAATAGGTAATAAAAGTTTAGTATAGGTACATATAGACAGACAGAATTTACCATTCCATTACCAGGTACCATTTTTTTTATTGCACCTAAATTTGCCCAGGGTGTAGGTAGGTACATCTTCGATCATATAAATCGAAGAGGTAGGTACATTATTTTATTGATAGCATCACCTCTGTACCTTTTACCGTTTCGGCAGGCAGTTGACCATCTCCATAAATGGCCGGATAGATTTTCATCAAACGTGGCTAAGAACCATCTTGATTAATTTAGCTTTCAATTAAAAAAAACCGCATCAAAATCGGACCAGTCGTTTAGGAGCTACCTACGTTGCCCCAGACAGACAGATACAGACAGACAGACAAAATAAAATAAAAAAAATAAAAATACAAACACACGTCAAACTTATAACACCCCTCGTTACCTATGCGTCGGCGGGGGCTAAAAACTTCTAGTATAACACCCCTTTTTGCTTCGGGGGTTAATCAATACAAACCAATAAATTTAGATCTTTGTATCTTTGGGACAATATTTTGAACTAAATCCCGCTAGAATCGAAATTGTGTTGTGCTTGTGCGACAACGACGACGACGACCGACCGCGACGTTGCCAGTTCGCGTCGCACGCGTTGTCGGCATGCGCTCACACTCGAACGACCCGCCGCGCGGAGACAGAGGTGCTGGGCTGGCAACGCCGCCGCCTAAAGGCCGGTACACACATTCCGATCCGACCGCCCCGCGCCGCCAATTCGGTCTGCTCCGAACCAAATCTGCCGGCCTAGCATGAGCGGCTTATAACGCGCGATATGATATGGTACGGCATGCCGTCTTGCTTACACCTTAGTGGGGTAAGCAAGACAACTGGGGGGACCCGCGTAACAAAGTGCACAAACGCCCTTAGGGCGTTTGTGCACTACACTGAATTTTACCGGTCCGGAAAAAAACGGATGCTTGTATTTAATTAATAACTATTATAAATGATTAATTATTAAAATACAAGCATCCGTTTTTTTCCGGATCGGTAAAATTCAGTGGTAGTGCACAAACGCCCTTTCTCGGTTCAGTTTATAAGTATAGGAGTAAATACGCGAAAAACACGTTCAAACATGACCGCGGAGTGCAGCCGGCGAGCGAGCAGCGGTACCTCGCCGCGCCGCCCTCATCCCCTTCCTTCACCCAGTTGCGTCCAGGTACTTTTACTCCTAGTCAGTCATTTCTTTACAAATTGTGTACGGGTGATGCGTTTGGTGGTTTGGTTTGTAAAATTATTTTATGGTGCCAAAGCAATTTTATTGCTAAATTCTTATTCTTTTTATATTTTAAATTACATTTTATATCATAAATAATATTTTCCAGTGACCTATTCTGAATTTTTTCTTCATGTGATTCAAATTAATAAATTTTAATGTTAAGTACCTAATTACCCTAATTAAATATGCATAATACTACTATTATCCTATTATTAGGCCTATGCTTAGTAGTGGACGTCGTATGGCTGATGATGATGACTACTATTATCGCTCTCAAAATTAAAACCATTTTTTTTCTAATGTTTGATTATGTACTCGGCTTTTAAAACGAGTTACTCGGCCGAATACGAGTACTATAAAAATTGCCGAGTACGCCGAGTAACGAGTAATAACTTAGTACTCGGCGCTTCTCTAGTAAATATTTATCAAGTTTTGGTATCTTAATGAAAATAACAGAAAATTAAAAAATAATGAAATACTTAGAGTTTTTATAATAATTTAAACAATAAAAAACCGGAAATATTTTTGTTTGTAATCTATTTATTGGAGGCAAATCTATATTTTCAGTATTCAAAAATAATATTAATATTGGGAGATTAGCAGTGGCTGGCAACACATGCAACCACAGCTTGGTGTGGCCTGGGGCCTTGTTATTCTGTGGCCTGACCAAATCGGAACGTCTGTAGCGCCGACTAGATTTGGTGAAGCAGACATTGCTTGAACGTGTGTACCGGCCTTAATACTTTGCCATCACAAAAACGCCTAGCGGCGAGTAGCGTATTAAGGCAAATAAAATAATATGATAACATTCTATCGGAATCTGTGGATTATATATTATCCTATCCTATTTGCGATAGTTAAAAAAATGTTATTCAAAAGCTTCTTTATGAATTACAATTCCCAGGGTTTATTACGACCTTTAAACTTTATCTGAGCGCCACGAGAGCCATCTAGTGTTGAATAGCAGGTATCACACAACTAAGCGAGCAAAAAGCATAAGCTAAGTGCTTTCGGGCATGCTTGCGGGCAAGAAAGGTATTGATATTATTGAATTTCTAAAATGCTCAAAATAGTATTTTAAATACGAACATTTTGTAAATCGATTATTTTTTAAATATGACAGTTAATTTTTGACACTTTCCAGTGGCTTTTATTGTGTTTTTTCGTTTAATTTGATATGACAAAACCGTAAGCGAAACACGTATCGCCATCTATTGATACAATTATGAACTGATTTTTTTTGTTCGCGATTAGACCCCTCTGTTGGAACTAACATTAGTGATGTTCTTAGGTCGACTGTGGTAATGATAATATATCGATGATAATAAACATAATAAATATATATTTTTTAACAATCTAAGCCCATAGTAAATTTCTTAAGAAACTGTCTACATGAACTTGATAACGGATAATATATACTTAAATACTTATTTGTTTGTAAATACGTGTGTTACGTTCTGGCCCGGCCACGGTGCCGGCGGCGGCGGCGTCAATTAAGGCTGTAAACGGTACGGATACGTACCTCGTAGTACCTCGATGGAACAAAAGAGTACCACAGCATTTCATCAGTGAAACACATTTTTGGTGGCCGGTCCCCGGTCACGCTTCTATCGAAATAAGTACTAAGTTTATGATGCAAATTTGGTACAGGCTGATGGTACCCTTTCTGTACCAACGGAAATGTGTCCGTTTTTCCTTTAAAATCGTAATTAAATAAATGTTTTGGGCATCGAAATTTCTGACAAAAAACGCCTGACATTCATGATTGAGCAATATACGTAACTTGACGTCTTGTATCGATCAATCAATAATGTCAGGCGTTTTTTGTCAGAAATTTCGATGCCCTAAAAATTTATTTTATTGCAAATTTAACGGGAAAACGGACACATTATCGTTGGTGCAGGATAGGTACCATCATGAACTTACTATTTATTTCGATAGAAGCGTGGCCGGGTTGGGTCCTATGCTCGGCCACCAAAAATGTGATAAAACTGTTGAAATACTGTGAGTGTGTTGAAATACAATTTCAATTCAACTGTGTTGAAATACTTTTTTCCATCGATGTACTACAAGGTACGTATCCGTACCGTTTACTGACACACACAACTACAGCCTTAATTGACGTTATATTACTTAATTCATGTTATAAAGGGTAGCTTATACAAAATAAAAAACAGAAATAAGTACTGCTCAAGTAACAAGTTTATTTTAAAAAAAGGTGTTATGTGTGAAGAAACACTAGGTGTCAAAATGTTTTGAAGAAAGTGAATCTGTTTCCTTCGGGGTCCAGTTTAGGGCTTTCATATTTTCTAACCACCTGTTTCTTAGACTCAATTGGGAAGGAAATCTGCAAAAATAATTGATCAAGTTTTAATTAAGATCTACAAGTGTAATTTATAACAAAAAAGATTTATTACTAAAACCACGACTATTTTCTGCATACGTATTATAAGACTCGAATTTCAATTGTCGAATAAATCGACCTCGTATAGCATGTGGGGTCGACCCAGGTTTTATTTTTTTTATGCTACCCATATTTTTTTAAAGAAGTAGTTTAGTTTTAGGAATAATAATTAATTAGTTTAGTTTTAGGATTAAAACTAATCCTAAAACTAAACTACTTCTTTTGAAAAAATATGGGTAGCATAAAAAAAATAAAACCTGGGTCGACCCCACATGCTATGCGAGGTCGATTTATTATAAAAGTAGGAAGTATGTGTTACTCAATCACGCCATAACGGCTGAACAGATTTGGCTGAAATTTAAGACAGATATTTTGTTGCCTGGAGAGGAACATAGGCTACTTATTACTTTTTATTCCGCAAAAATATCACATTCCCACGGGATAACGTCGTGTAGTTCACACGGGCGAAGCCGCGAGCGGAGAGCTAGGTACTACCATAATGTCGAAAGCTACTGAATCAGCCTGAGCTCTATCAACTTTTGGTATTGAATATCGAGATTTTATCGATAAGAATTTGTCAATCACTAGTGAATTATAAACAAAACATTTTCTTCATAATTCTCTCAAAATTCATCATTATAATGCCTAGATATTGATAAGATATCATTGCAAACAATTTTCAGATAGTAATCAAATGCTTTACACACAGTTTTAGGTCAATTTTGACTAAAAACAACAATTTAATACACTCACCTGTGAAATGACCTTTTTCTCCCTTTTTTCGTACCGAGTTTTACAAATACACATTTCCTCATGTTTATGAGCTTAACTTTCACAATAACTTTCAGAATTAAATATGAAATCACACCAAAATAACACAAGATAAAATAAATACTTTTAAAAATCTCGCGGCTGTCACAATCTCACGTCAAAATTAGTTCTCAGCACCCTCGTAGTGACACTAGTAGCGCTTCAAATTGTTACACAAAATTAGCTGTCATTTGTATGGAGACCGCCTATCCAGTCGATAGGTATCATGAAGCTCGACTTAATACTGAGGTAACTGGAGAGTGCAGTACGAACAATTTTTTGAATACCACAAATAACACAGTGGCTGTCTTCCGTCTCACCTACACTTTAAAAAAATACGTATGGTCATATGAGACAGCTGACAGCCACTACATACATAAATGTCAAATTTGCTGGCGACACTTTTTTATTCAGGGTGAGAGCTCCAGTTACCTCAGAGTATTAAGTCAAACTTCATGATAGGTATAGTGCGATGACGTATTCTGTTCTGGTAGCGAAAAGCTAGAACTAACGTGTTTTTTTTAATGTCATTCTGCTGTCAAGTTGTTGTCCAACCATAGTGCTGCTGCCAGCTGAAGGTCTTAGAAGTCAGGGCCGGTTACATTGCAACAAAAAAACAAGGAAAAAATACATAGCGCCGCTGTCAGCGGAACAGAAAAGATTGTACAGTGCCACAAACTTTGCTGTGCCGGTGGCCAAAATGTGAAACTAACGTGATTTTTTTAAATGTCATTTTGCTGTCAAGTTGATGTCCAACCATAGCGCTGCTGGCGGCTGAAGTTCTTAGAAGTCAGGGCCGGTTAAATTACTACAAAAAAAAGAAAAACGTACGTAGCGCCGCTGTCACCGGCACAGAAAAGGTTGTGGCACTGTAGGTTTAAAATCGTTAGTGAACCATCAGTCAAAAGCTGTCAAACTGTTGTCAAATATCTATTGCTATCTCCAGGCAATCTTTTACTACCAAAGTATGTACCTATGTAATTAAAACACGGGAAAGCAATTAATTAATCCAAAACACAACAAAATTACTTTTTCCTGCTTCAACATTATAAATAAAAATCAGAGTTTTGTTCACAGCAAAACGCTAAGATCAACATCAATTATCTCCTGACAAAAATTAAGAATACTCTTCCGTAATCATAATGAATAATCTTGAAAAAGGTTTTAATTAAATCAAGCCCAATTTCACAGGCAAAATTAAAAAGCTTATCTGAATAAAAAGTGATAATTAATTAAATGATACACATTTCAAATTAAGGTCTGTTATAAGTTATACATAAAAAAGCAGTGAGTTTTTGACTTTTCAGGAGAAGGTTCCGTAATCAACTAATTAATTTAAAACCGACTTTGAAACAGGGATGTAGGTAATTTATATTTGTTGTTTTATCAGTTACGGCTTTATCCGCGTGATACCCGTTCCTGCGGGTATATCGGCATAAAATATAGCCTTTGGCACTCATGCATGTACAGATGTTTTATTTCAGGAGCGCAGGTGAGCCACGCTTGTGCAAGTGAGCCACGCGCTTGTGTGTGTAAATGTACTTTTTACCGATCCGGCGGTCCGTGTTTTTACGGACCGGCGTGGCATGAAAAACACGGATGGTTAGCTTGTGCACTTGTCCGGTTTTTTACTGGCCGGGGCAGCGCAGTGATCTCTTTGAAACTACACTCTACGGACGCGTTTTAAACGAGAGGAATAATGAGTTCCTTGAAACGTCGGCAATTACTTGCTTTATTGCTTTATGTACGAAGACGTAGAAGACGGAAAGAATTTTGGGTTCATCCTCTTATCAGTGAAAGGTACCTGCGGGGTCATTTTACCGAAATCACTATAAATTGAGGCAGGATGAAAAATTATTTTTTAACTACTATCGAATGTCTACGGCTAGCTATATAACAAAAAAAGTTTCATCAAAATCCGCTTAGTAGTTTTTGCGTGAAACACGGACAACAGACAGACAGACAGACAAACAAAAATTTCAAACGCCATATTTTTGGTGCTAGATATATAACGTGTTATTGGTGAGAATGGCGCTTAAATTCATTTTGGCGTGCGTTAATTTATTTGCGATAACTCCTAAGATATTCATTTAAATTATATGGTGTAAAAGAGTAAAATAATGTGTATAAAATGCTTAAAGCAACTAACGTATTTAGATTGATAAGGGTTAATACTGTATCTGTTTAAATAGCTTTTCAAATTATCGCATTGTTCGTAACCATTTTTTAAGAGATAATATGGCTATAATATGCTATCCTTAAAAGATAGACATATGCTATCGCGGACTTTTTTGTAGATCTATAGAAGAGAAATATCCCAATATGCATTATTTTTTTAAACCTCGAAAGGATTAGGCAGCGTTTTTGCTGAAAGCTCCCGGGTGGCTTGCCGTTTGCCGGCACTTTCGACAATTATTGTTATATTTCTACCAATTTACACAAAACTTTCATAAATTATATATTAAAACCTTTCTGAAGAACCACGCTACCTATTAGTGAAAACCGCATGATAATCTGTTTCGTAGTTTTAAAGATTTAAGCATATATAGGGACAGACAGACGGGAAGCGACTTTGTTTTATACTATGTAGTGATTTATGATTAAAATACAACCATCCGTTTTTTTCCGGACGGTAAAATTGAGTGTAGTGCACAAGCGTACATATGTTTTTCATTTCCGTCATCTCGGAACGGAAAAAAACGGTCCGGAATGGGGAAAAGTAAAATGACGGACGGTAAAATTCAGTGTGGTGCACAAGCGCCCATATGTTTTTCATTGCTGCCATATCGGTCCGGAAAAAACCGGATCGCCGGATCGGTAAAATTCAGTGTAGTGCACAAACGCCCTTTGCCTGCGTAAGCTCGGGAGCGCTCAGTTTTGGCCGAGTCGTCGGCCGACGCACACAGGAGCGCGTGTCTATACGCATTACAACTACAAGTATGGCTCACCCGCGCTCGTAAAATAAAACAACTGTAGCTTTCTAGTGGTGAAAGAATTTTTATAATCAAACAAAATATCAAATCCTTGCACTTTATAATATTAGTATAGAGAGGTGGTTTGCACATTGTTTACGCATTGTGGAGCGTATATACATGGTGTTAGGGGCACCGTTGCAAAATCTTTAACCATGGCTTCAGGCCATCATGCTGGACAACGCACAGCAAGATTTTTTGTCGGAAATGAAAAATATATTTCGACTCTCCATACAAAATGTCCCGATAAGTTGCTAAATTTGTATGAAAAGTCCATTTTTTTTAATTTCTGACAAAAAGTTCTTGCTTTATGTTGTTCAGCATGGTTTGAAGCCATGGTTAAAGTTTTTGCAAGGGTGCCCCTAACACCCTGTATGTCGGGCTTTGTATGGCGGCCCCGAGCGCGTGATCGGTTCACGCGCGCAGATCTGCGTCTGCGCTACGCGGCATGCGCTTCAACAGTGTGAGAACCCGCCTAAACGTGCCTAAACTTCACTTACATCTGTGGATATGTTGTAATTGGGCAATATTCATACAATATTAGCCTTTGTGAGCGTATAAAATAGAAATACCAATTTTCATAAGATAAGTGTTTTTTCATATTTATTTTGACATATTTTACCTACTTACTTTTAATGAGTTTATTTTATTTTTTTATTTATTTCGAAACTCAACCGATTATTTACAATTTACATTACACAGAGTATCTTATTTAATAATCTTAAGCTATTACAGAGTTTCCCAACGTGATCAATTGAAACTTAAAAGACAAAACAGATTATACGCTGTCTTAAACTTATGTGGCATCAATACAATGATAAAAAAAAGAAAAAAGGAAAGGAACACGGCAAACTTCAACGCGTTGATTTTTTATTTTTTATTTGTTTTTTGTGTGAAAACAAAAACAAAACAAATTAAATTTAACAAAACGTACGTTCACAGTATACATAGATATATATAAAAACATAAAATCATGCAGTTAGAACTGATGCTATATTCCGCTTGAAAGATTTTTTATTAGCATTAAATATGTCAATATCATCAAATTTTGTATTGTATAACCTGGGTAGTCGCGACATAGTGGTGTTGTATGCATAGTTAGTCCGGTGCCAAGGTATACTAAATAACGGTTACATCTTATTTCATTGTTTATAAAAATAGTTTAACACTAGATTAATAGACGTTTCTGATAAGGGTTCCGTTTGTGTTCTCGTCTGAATCTAACTCTAAAAACGAGTTTACGCAACAGTTAAGAAGAATTATTTCTTTTCATTGTTAGCTTCAGTTGGTAAAAAGGGGCCATCTAAAAAATAAACGCGTTGTCGTAATTAAAGCTGAGGATTAGCATCAAAAGTGGGAGGAAAGTGAAAAATGCATTTGAGGGGAGCGGAGAAATTAATTAAACTTATAGGTGGCTAGACGGAAGGGAAAGCGAGCTGCGTTAATCTATATTTTATGAGAAGGAATTCAGCGCAATAAATAAATTATAGTAAAAACCAACAATTACATCCAGATCAGTAGCCTTAGCACGAAAAGCGTTATGGTAATTGTTATAGTAAACTAAACTCTCCGTCAAAAGCTGTCAAAGTGCTGCTTTAAAAATAACTATTGAATTATTATTATAGTTCCTTATTAGATAGATAGATAGATAAAACGTTTATTTTTTGCCACACACATACACACATTAAATTAAAAAGAAAATATACAAAGATGAATACAGATTATAAATAACTAACAAGGCAGAATTAAAATAAAATAAACCTAAGTATGCCGGTATGGAGATGTGCCTGTGTGCAGCAGCAAAAAGGTCTAGGCTCGGCAAATTATATCCACCAAAAGGTGAAATGCCGATTTTCAGCCATCACCCTATGCGACGTGCGGGGGGTTGACGCGTTTACCAGTCACAGTTGATTAGAATATGCATAAACATAATTGCAACTAATTTGAGTGAAAGGGAAAATAAGACTGGGGGTCAATATAAAGGGATGAAAGGTATAAAACAAAATGAAAAGTACTTGTATTATGGTAGTCTAGATAAATAAATATACAAACAAACATACACAGCTGTAATAAGAAAGATACAAATATAAGGTAACAGGGGTCAGAAGAAGAAAAAAACGATAATAAACAATAAACTTAGAAATGCTTTTGGAGCTCCAAGAGATATGAGCGAAATTTATCTTTAAATGTTTGAACAGATTTAAGAGCTCTAAGCGGAGGTAATAGATCATTCCAACACTTTGTAGCTTGGAAACGAAAACTACCCCTGAATGCTGTAGTGCGGTGGTGGTAGTTGACGAGTGGAGTACGTGCGGATCTGATGCCACCATATCGGTCGTGAGCTGTGGAAAATTTAAGTTTATTAAATAAGTAGTCAGGTTGTCTGTTTTTAATAATTTTGAAGACAAGACAAGCAAAATGCAGTCTCCTACGCAACTCCACTTTAAGCATTCCAGCCGAATTTAAATAAGATATTTGTACTGGCGTTTGGTACGGAGCACAGCTTGGCTCTTCCGTGGGATTCAGAACTTTAAATAAGTGGCTACAGACCCGTAGGCCGCTCGCCGTCGGCGATGTAGTCATCATCGCAGACGACCAGCTGCCAAGGGGGCAGTGGCCTCGGGGTCGGGTCGCGAGAGTCTACCCTGGGAAGGACCGCCAGGTACGAGTAGCAGACGTGGTAACTGGACAAGGACGTTACACGAGACCTGCGACAAAACTATGTAGACTGGACGTCGGCTCCCAAACTTAAGTATCAGCCTACTTCTGATACTGGGGGTGGGAATGTCGCGGCGTCCAGCCTCCTTCGACTAATGACTGACAGACTGACAGACATAATTATGATGACAGGGATGACACATACAGACAGATGACTATCGATCAACAAACGGGACGGACCTGAACCCGGAAACTGGAAGACGACGAGGACTGACCCGCAGACCTACGACAGACTCGCAGGCCGACAACTGCGACCGAATAATATTATTATCCTTATACGACCGAAAAATTCAAAGACGCAGATTCGTTTCTTATGCGAACCGCTAAGGAATGGAATGCGTTGCCTGCCTATGTGTTCCCCGATAACTACAACCTTGTTATCTTCAAGGCGAGAGTGAACAGGCATCTCCTGGACAAGCATGCAATATCTTAGGCCTGCCCAGTTTTATATAAAAAAAGGCGCTGCTCTGGTTAACCAATTATGAAAATGAAAAAAATATTCTTATTTATTAACCAGTTAGGAAAAAGTGAATAAAAATTCTTCTTCCATACCAGGTTAAGAAAAATAGTTAAGGACGTGGACCAACGACCGTGGCACACTTTTACCCTACTTTTACCAAAACGAACACACGAAAAGAAAAAGAAGAAGACTTAACAAAATAGCTCCAAGAGACGGTTTTAAACAGTGTTGCCCTTTTTTATTATGAAAAACCTACTGAAATCTCGACAAAATTATAATTATGTTAAAGTTATGAAAGACACAATGAGAAGCTGTGTAACTAATGATTCGCCGAACTATTATCACAGTAAATACATCTATTAGCAAGAAGGTTGGTGTAAACGCAAGAAGCTGCAAACGAAAATAATCTAATCACGAAACTTCGTACCTACAAAAACTCGAACTATCTATCTTTAGTTCCATATAAACACGGTTTAATAGCTCGCGGCGTTCCTGATTTCTAATCGAATTCAGTTTAGTCTTACAAGGAGTAAACATTTGAGCTTCCAATTGATTTTACACCTTCTGTAGGTGGAATAAAGCTGGTGTTTGATTGTAAAATAGATAACTTGATGGTTAACCTCACGCAAGCCGCTTCCGGGGTGGGATTCGCGACGGCGAACAAATTTGCTAGAAAATGTTATAAATTAGAATGTAATCGAGCTAACAAACTGACGAAATTAAATTGATTTCGTAATAACGAAGTTATTTATACACGAAATTAAATGGATAATATAGATTATGACTATGACTAGACTAAATTATTACGTTATTGATGAAAATAAAGAGATACACGATGTTTACCTCATTAAGTAGGTACTTGTTCTACTGTGTTAAGTTAAGAGTGTGTAAATATAATAATTGTTTACTTTAAAGCTAATTACAAAATATCTAATTTAAGTAATTGTTTGCAAATTATTTACATAGGTATGTACTTCTAATTCTTTACAATTTATTTTTTGTTATTACTTATGAATGATTATGATTATTTCTTATTTGCATTTCATAGATATTTTTTCGTTGTATCGACAGCTACCTGCAGACCAAACCTCTGAATATTCCATTGTAATTTTTTTATGAAAGGAAATTATTTTATGAATACTCATAATTATTTTATGAATGCTAAAAAATCTAATGACATGCGACAATACAATTTTATACGTATTAAGTTTTAAATGAGTTTATACAATAATAGATTTTTCACCTTTTTTATCCACAACGGCGTAGCTGTCATCACACATGATGTTAAGTGTTGGTATGGCTGCGTAGTCTATACTTAATATTATAAAGAGGAAAGATTTGTATTTTTGTATGTAACGAATAAACTCGAAAAGTTCTGGACTGATTTAGAAAATTCTTTCACCGTTAGAAAGCTACAGTCTTCCCGAGTGACATAGGCTATATTTTATCCCGATATTCCCACGGGAACGTGTACCACGCGGGTGAAATTTGTTATAAAATTAGAGTTAAACTAACATCGTTTCACTTAGCTTTGTCCTCAGAGGGGATTGCGCTTTGAACACTTTACAGCCGATTTTATTCCGTTAAACATCATCATCATCATCATGTCAGCCGAAAAAATAAAACATAAATAAAATAATAAAACAATAAAATAACATAATAACATAATAACAATACACAATAACATAATTAAACATATTATAAATAAATTAATAAATATTGGACACCATCACAATACATTGTTTCAACACCAAACTATAGTAGCTTGAGCACTAGTATTACGAAATTGGAACAACGACAAGTTTTATCTACGACATACACCCAGACCCGAAGAAATATTGAAGAGTTCGTTTTGGTCAAGGGTCACTTGCAACTTAAATCTACTGTATTTACTTGAAACGCAATAAAGAATTTGATTTAAAAAAATATCCGACCGGGAATCGAACCTGGGACCTCTAGAGATAGCGGCACCTTGAAAGACCGGTGTGGGTACACCACTCGGCCATAGCGGTCGTCATATTATTTGATTATTTCAAAACATTATCATTCCAATTCGAAAGTATAATTAAGTTACAATGATTCCGATCCAAATAAACATTATTGGGTAATAAACATCGATCAACATGTTTATCGAATGTATATTTACATTTCTGATTATTTTTGTAGCACTCTAATGTGAAAAAGAAATTAATCATAATAAACCTTAGCATCCAATATACTCTTAATAGCTGTTATTAATTAGATCTCTTTTGCAGATCTGATTTTCGAATAAAAATCTAAATAAAAAAAAACTTAGCATTCAAAACAATGATTAACTTATAGGTAGGTATGTACCAGCTCAAAATTTTTAAAGGTGGATTTAACGGGGCAAAATTTTAAAGTTAAAGTTCATGGTATTAAATATGCATTTGTTTTTTATCTCTTACCTAATACCTAACACCTTCGAAATATTTATGCAGTGAGGTAAAATCAAATAATTTCAATCACGATACATAACCTCACATAAAAGAGGTCAGGGGTAAGGCTTTTCGGATAAAGAGATTAATCGGTGAGGCCTTTACATTGCACGACTGACGATATCTTCACAATTTCTGTTTTATTCTGTTATTTTTCACCAGAAACTTTGCACACAAAAACTGTCGTTATGGTAACCGTTATCGTGTTCATATTATTATTATTTTGTATGAAAACCAGAGCATGGTCTCTTTCGGATGTAAAAGGAATTGAAATTCAATAGAAAACTGACAGCAGCAATTTGGCAGCTTTTAAAGGACGATATAGTTTACTTTACTATTCGATAACCATAACGATAGTTTTTCATGCTACGGCTACTGTACCCCAATCTTGGAAAACTGGATTTTGCACGATCTATAAGTATTTCTTTTTGCATAATTTAACTACTTTACCAAATAGTTTTAATTTGTAATATACTCAAAAAACGTTTAATAATTTATTGGAAAATCAATAAGGCTACAGGCTAGATAGTTTAATATAAAAGCGATGCCTATTATGATTGCCTTAAAATGTGTTGCTTTTATTTTTATTTTTTATTAAGAATTCTTAAGATACAAATATTTTGAAACATATTTGTATGGTGCAACTTGTTTTCTTGCAAAGCAGAATTTTATTTTTGCTTATAACTCATTTCTTTAACTAGGGTTCATAAGTAATTGAAAATTGTTTACCGCTATGATCGTTAGTTCGTTTTTAATTAACTGTATTTATCATAACATTCATAACCCATTGTGTAATTGTGATGGAAACTGACATTAATCATACTATGTTATGTTCATTTTTTAATTTGAAGACTCTGTACGAAATAGTGTAAAAGAAACTCTTCAAGAGTAATTTTTTTGTCCATGTTTGGACAAAAAAAGAACCCTTGAAGAGTTTCTCGCCGGTTCTTCTCCAAGGTCTCTCGCCGTAGGGTTTACGAACCGATGGCGTAGCTTCTATGACGTTCACAAGTATTGTAAACCACAATTTAAATAAAATTTAATAAAAAAAATGACTTTGACTGGTGGCAAGTCAGTCGTGACGTATAAACAGCCTTATGGCAAGGGTTGCGCGTGGTTAGCGGTGGCACCGCGAAGCGCCCGTGTTTTATGACGCGCGAGTTTGTGGAAACGTACACACGATTAATACGTCATTTGTGAAATTTTCAACTGTGACGCGAGCTTTAAACTGCTTATTGACATGTTACACGGTTGGTTTAATGTTACGTGTTACAACATGAGAAAATAGCTGTTGCTAAGTGACGAAATATGCGATGCAAGTACAATAATGGTGCTAATAAGTTTTTAGTAAAAAATTCATTATAGAAGAGCTTTTTTGCTGACTCTACTTTAATATTGTGTTGTCATCTGAACCAAACCTGTATACAAAACTTCAGCCTCATCGGACACTGAGAAGTAGGTCAAATTAAGCTTGCAAGATTAAAATTTGTCCCCCACTAACTAACTAACATACTAACTAACTAACTAACATAGCAAGTTAATAAAAAGCTTGTAAAAAGTAGAACGCAGATGGGTCAGTGAGACTTAGGGTGGAGCACTATCTCATTTTCTTCTGTATTATGGAAACTTTTTTAGATGATAACTTTATAAATAAAAAATCAGTTATAGTTATTTGTGCATCTCATCAATAACTTGCCAAGTGCGTCAAGCCTGCAACCACGGAGGCCTCTTTAGCCAAAGTTGAACTGTGGGAAAGCTCTGCCACCCTTCCACACCCATATGTGCCCATCCAGGAGAAGCTCCCGCCTGGCCTTGAACTTCCCAGATCAGTATGGAGATCTTTAAATAGACTCCGTACCCAAGTTGCTCGAAGTAACGACAACCGGTCCAGGTGGGGCTTCTCTTGCAGTAACACAGACCTAGCGTGCAGGTGTGGTTTCACCCCACAGACCATGGCCCACCTGACTGATTGCTCTGCATGCCCATACTCCTGCACGCGAGAGGACCTCATGTTGGCTACGGATAACGCCGTAAGAGTGGCACAGTTCTGGGCCAACTTCATCTGATTTACGCTTGCCATTGACACGAAGAAGAAGATCAATAACTTGACAATGTATGAAAGTACCTATACATAGGTACTAATACTAACAGCTTGAATATCTGTTTTATAAGTTATAATTTAAGAAAATACCCTTAGAAAAATAAATTTAATGTTAGCATTGTAATTTAGTTAAGTACTTTTTTATTGATTTATTGCCGTTGTTCAATTTTTCTCCCTTCATTATTATGCATAATTAGAATGTACCTATTAAGTCCGCCATTTGCTACTTTATGCAATACATATTAAATAAATAATTATTTAAATGCTCAAGTACTTTTTCCGGAACTGTGTGAATGGAATGGATAAATACTGATCACATGTTTTGTTTGTTACAGATGGGTTCCTTAGCTTCAGAAATTTCGGTGCAATTACCAATCCATCTGAAGTTACTGTAAGTGTAGTGTACTGAGGATATCAAAATTAAATATGAAAATGTATAAGAAGCTGTTTTGGACTTTGCTGCACGGATTTGTGTTGCTGCCCTCACTAGCCATGAAAGGTAAGTAGTAAGAAACATAAGTTTCTTTTAGCATCTTTTAGCATCTTATCGTATCTATGGCTAAAATGTGGAACTTGTAATTAACAACGAAATTATATCGTAAAAGACGATTTTATACAAATTTAAATTCGATTCGCAATTCCAAACACAAATATATAATTGGATTGAAATATTAAAAAAATAGTATCTGGGAGCTGATTTGATGAAGTAACTCCATTTCATTCAACTCGTAATTCTTACAACCGGGTCATTATAAGTCTCAAAGTGCTATTAGGTATTAGCTAGGAGCAGCTACTTAGGGTTTTTAATTTAATCAGTTAACGTGAAAACTTATCTGTCTTTTTTCAAGCCTTATTTGTTTCTGAAGCTATACAATTTTTTAAAAAATAAACCGGACAATTCTCGTTGTAAATCGAAGGTGTAAGTCGCGTTGGCAGGCTTCATCCGACTTTGGCACGCCTCCAACAGCCGGTAGGTCTCCAAAAGGTTTTTATTTAACACAACGTCATTCATATTGGCACTAGCTTCAATACAATACTCTTTAATTCGTTAACCAAAGAATGTTCGACAGTCAAATGTTTTGTCACAGTGAACAGCAAAACAGGCTCTACCAAAAAATAAAAACTAATTTATATTTAGACTTTTCTTGTTGAAAGTGGGTCCAGCATCCTACTATATTTCTAATATTATAAATGTGAAAGTTTAGATGTTTGGATGTTTGTTACTCAATCACGCCAAAACGGCTCAACGGATTTGGCTGAAATTTGTGACATAGATACTTTATAGCCTGGAGAGGAACATAGGCTATTTTTTATCTCGGAAAAATATCACATTCCCGCGGGAAAACGTCGTGTAGTCCACGCGGGCGAAGCCGCGGGCGGAAAGCTAGTTGATATATTAATAAATAAATATTGTACACCATCAGGTACATTGTTCCAATACCAAACTATAATATTAGCTTTAGCACTAGTATTATATGAAATTGAAACGTACGCCCAAATCCGAGAAAATATAGAAAAGTTCGTTTTCAATATTTACCCAACCGGGAACCGAAACCGGGACTTCCAGAGTTATCGGCACCTAAAAAACTGGTGCGTATACCACTCGGTCACGGAGGTCTTCGAATATATTAAAACGATTATGGAATTGGACGTAGGTAACTGAAATAGAATAATCGACCTTAATGCATTGCAAATTTCTAACAGCTTTCAATGAAATGGGAAGGGAATTACATTCCTTGATCCTTGATTCCTTGATTCCTTGATCCTAGTGTATGATTTCAACTGTATAAAATTGATTGATTGATTCGTTAATTTTGCACATCAAATATCCATTTATAAATTTGAGATTCGAATCTAGGATCTTCTACGCATTAATGGGATTCATCATGCTGCATCAAACGACCGTCAAAAAGATAGAAGAGATTATAATTATCTCCCAAAAACTTTCAGAATATAATTTCCTGCCAAGGAATAAAGTTCCTCGGATTCTCACAGAAGAATTGTCTTTATCTTTCAAGTTAAACGTTGAGTTTTAGAGCTCTCATAATAGTTTCCACGTTTCATGCTGACTTTAATAAATGTCGCACGCTCGTTCCTATTTAATTACCTTAGCTAAAGCCTTAAGATTAACGTCAATCAAACTGTTTTACCCTTATACCTACTCTTGAAGAAAATTGCTACTGACACTGGAAAATTGTGGTGCTTTACCAGCTCACATTCACCACTTCACAACCCACGATAGTGGGATTTTGAACCCAGTCGTCTAGTTTAAAAGGTCTAGATTACCACGTAAAGCACTCGCCATTGATACGAAACCATTAAGGATCCATTAGCGGAGGCTAACATAATTTCGTCTAATGTTTAAACGACTTCAAGAAAACGCTCTCCCTTGATACGGTTACTTGAATGGTTTTCGATAAACTTATTGTAAAGGATGATTCTTTGAAATCAAAATATCGGGTTTACATTGTTAGTGGATGTATTATTATTTTTGAGATTTTTTCTTGAGCTTTGTTAGCACGTGTATTGTGTTGCAATGCTTTTGAGCTGAGAGAATGTTGTTCTCTTTTTGTAGAAATTTCAAAGGTTCGCGTCGGTGTTTTAAGTCCAATGTTTTAGCCCAGTCAACGAAGCGATATAGAGGGAAAGGCTTGGAACACCATATTTGAATTTGTAACTTTGTTTTGGCTAGTTAGGAGGTTAACATAAATATCAAAAGTCCCCGCCCGTAGCCCTTAAGCCGGGGGGAGGTGTGTGGGGAGGTGGGTGGGTTTAAGGTCTCATTTTTTGGTTTTTGGGTTATATCTCAGAAACTATGCGTCCCAGCGACATGTTCCCTATGTGCACAATGAAACCCTACTTAGTCTATTCCTTTAAGAATTAACGGAGCATGCTATTTCTTGAAGTACGACCTTTATAAAAGCGGTAGATAGATCAAGTTTTAGTTAAAAACAATTAACAATTTTTGATACAATCTCAGTCTCCCTACGAAGTATATTTATGAAGATAGACGTCTAAGTATGAATCACTCAAACGGCACATAGTAGAAAAAAAATAAAGGTTAATTTCTTTCTTCAGTTTATAATTTTTGTCACACTCATTTTTTAACAAATTCACTCTTAAGTTTAGCTATAATACACAACAAAAATAATACGTGGGTATTATTATGGGGGTGTAATTCAGTATAAAGTACTTATTTGAAGAACACTCCTTAAGGCAAGTATGCCGTATGAGTGATCCAAATTAATCGCAATAACTTTGGAACGGGACAAGCAAATGAACTCTCCAATTTTTAATAGTTACTGACAATTTTTAACAACTTTTCAATACTGAAATAAAAACTAAAGATGCTTTATATTCGGAGATACTCTTTATGACGTTTTGCTAACGCGTGCGGTTTAAGTGATCCACTTTATTGTCGATACAATTTTTATCTGAGGTTTATCAATTTTTTTACTTCGCCGTAATGTTTTAACTATTTCTAACTATATCTTCCCAAATTGTTGTTAAGATTGAATAGAAGATTACTCGTACATACTTAAAGAGTTACATTACCGTTAAATACATGCACGACATAGACATCAAAAATTTAATGGTAAAAATTGAGTATGTCTTTTCGCTTTCCGCGCAAAAGGTAGAAAACGGATTCCTTACAAAATTAAAGTACATTTACGTAACTTACCGACCATAACAATGATTGACATTAGAACTTAAAAAAGTTACTATTTATTGCAGAAATATTACTGTGAATAATCTAGCTACTTCATAATCGTTACCAAAGTATGTCATACCGATACAATTAACGCAAGCTGTACCTATATAATAACAAATAGGAAACTGCATAACAGCTGCTTTGGCGCACTGCCACTAACTTGTAACTTGGATCCCAGTTCATGTTTTTGACACTGTTTTGTTTATATTAGACTAGCTTCCGCCTGCGGCTTCGCCCGCGTTGACTACACGACGTTATCCCGCGGGATTGTGATATTTTTACGGGATAAAAGTAGCCTATGTTCCTTTCCAGGCTACAAAGTGTCTATGTCCCAAATTTCAGCCAAATCCGTTCAGCCGTTTTGACTTGATTGAGTACAAACATCTAAACTTTCACATTTATAATATTAGTAGGTTAACAGTGGGGTTGAGGTAGAGCAGTGGTTACGTTTTATCGCTAGTTTACAGTAATTTTGTAAATTCAGATTTTAGGTCGATACTCTATTTGATCAACTGTTTTGCATATGACTTCTCTGTTCTTTTTCGCTTGATTATTAATTGTTTGTTACATGAAGATAAGTGTTCGAATGCTTAGTAAATGTGAAAGTGGCAGGGAGTGTGGCGTGATTTATTTTCATGATAAAGGCTTATATAGTGCATACTCATGCATGGATGTATGTGTTACCGGCCAAACCCGATTTGAAGATAAGTTAGTTTTTCCTAGCCCAAATCAGCTCATCATCCTTTAGGCGATATAGAATAAAACGGGATTGTTTCACAAAAAAAAATAACCCACGAAATTATTAAATTTCTAACCTATCACGTGTTCTTCAGGACATCCGAGGCAAACTCGCTCTCTGAAATTTTCAGAGAGCGAGTAATTGTCAACGCGATGAACTGATTTGGCCTAGGAAAAACTAGTTTGTCCTAAAAACATAAGCACGACATGAGTTTACTGTCAATGTTGATCAGACAAAAAGTCCGGCCGATAGAAAATAACAAAAGTATCCTTTCACAAAAGTCCAGACAAATACTACCTGACAATCCAACATGTCACTGTCCCAGTCTCTAAACTCTAACATAATTACGAACACCTTCCAAAACAACAAGCAAAAACCACCCTTATCACAAGAAACAATAAAGTCCTGATTCTACCACCAACAACAAAGAGGTGTTGCAGCTCATTTAGCCAAATGAACCGACAGTTTGAAAGTTTGGCCCCACTTTTGAAACAATCCGAAACTTTGCCCAATGCCTTGCTAACCAATTTAATTCGGGTCTTTTGCTATTCCGAACTCTTACCCTGTAAGGACAACATTAATGTAATTGGAATTCCCTTAACGCCAACAATATAATTATTATTATGAGATTTATTTTAAGCTAATTTTAATGCTGTCTGTTTTGACAGTAATTTTAATGTAATGTGATATTTATTTAAACCCAATGGTTATTAACTTTGAGAAATGATTTTTGGGTTCTCGTTAAATTGTATTGGGGCAGAGATATGATTTTATTTGCGTACGATGGGTAATTATAATTTTCATTCGGTGAAATAATAATGTAAAATGTTATTCCGTGAGGTTGCAATAAGTTTCATTTATTATTGTGAGAAATGGTGTTTAATTATACTTACCTAATTAACTTTATTATCATTCTTTATTATGTGAAACCAATTTTTTCGAAAGCTGAATGTTATAAAAATTTATAATGCAAGTGTGAAATTGATGTTTGTACCTACCTAAAAAAATTCCAAGTCATCATAATCGGCCCTTATAAGTCCCCATTCAGCACATGCCTTCCTTATAGATGGATAAAGATGGATGGGCCATGAACCACCACCGAGTTTCTTGCCGGTTCTTTCTCTGCCGGGATCAACGTTTCAAAGAAAGAACTGCTACAACACCATAATCACGTAAGAGCGTTTGTATGAAAAGTAAGTCGGGTTAGCTGCCCTTAAAACCGCTTTCAAAATAAGTTTTTAGTAAAAAAAATCTCTTTCATGACACCCTTTTTGCTGACTGTACTTATATAATTGTATTGTTCTCTGAACCAAACTGTATACAAAATGTCAGCTCCATCGGACACTGGGAAGTGAGTTTTGCAAGATTTGTCCCCCACTAACTAACTAACATGCTAACTAATATGGCAAGTTAATAAAAACCTTGTAACAAAAGTAGGTACTAACGATCACAATCTATTTAGAAGCACCATTTAATGCATATGCAAGTTCATTATGTTAAGTTGGTCCCGGAAATTTGTTGCGAGTTCGCCCGCTTGTCGGTGACATCGCGAGCAACAAAATATATGACATTATGAACAATTAAATAGGCTTATTAAGTTACAATGAGAGTACTTATCTGCTGTTAAATAATGGCGTGATTTTGGCCGGCTGGTTATTATGCTTGTATTTGATTTTGTTTATGGGGTAATTAATACTAGTGTTTTTGTATTAATGTGTGCTTAACTTTTATGTTTGTACTATAGGTAGACGTAAACATACTAGGTGGTTAAGTGCTAGGAATTAAATCAACAGCCCTGGATTGTTTTACCTTGGGTTCCCTTATTTTAGTGTAAAGATCATTTATATCATAAAGAAACCCTTTTCAGCTCAGAATACTAATATCAAGCGTTTTACAGTTTCAGAGTAAAGAACGAGTATTTTAACTTGCCAATTAAAAAACTGAAAGCGAGATAAGACGATAACATAAGACGGGGTGCGATTCACGCGCAACAGACATTATGTCGAATTAGAGTTAGTCCGCGCCATATAACTTGGCAAACAGCACACGCCAAGTTACATGGCGTGTACTGTCAAAATAAAATGGCGGATGTCGATTGAAACCATAAAGTTAATATAATAGGTATATTAACTTTATGATTGAAACAGAATGTTTGTATCACATTATAGAAATTTCTATGCCCAGCACTCGACTTTGCAACGAGTGGTCAATGTTAGTCGATGTATTTTTAAAAACTATAGACATTTTTGTGATATTTTCATTACCAGATAATTCTGCGCGCGCCTGGGACGCTTGTGGCTCTAGTTACAGTTTTAGTTTTATTTTGTTAAAATCTTATTACCTATAGAAACCTACCTACTTAGAAAATATTAGTAGGTACTTATTCGATTTTGACGATGTCGAATTAGAGATATCTCTACCTATAGATCTGAGAATCGCCCCCTGGCCGTTCGGTACATGGCACGGAATAACGTTTGGCACCCGTAGTCATTCCCGTAATCGCGTTTCTTTCGTGCACTGTACTGACGGCCAGATGGTTCGTCATAACTCGCTTTCAGATCTTCAGTAGGCAGTTAAAATACTCGTTTTTTACTCTGACAGTTTCTTTAAAAACATCTCATAATGAACCCAGACCATTAGAACTTTTTTTTTTAAATAATAATTATATAAAACGCAATACAATACAATAAGGTGGCCTATCGGAATCGAACCTACAAACGGCACCAGTAAAACAAAATAAGGTCGTATCGATAGAGTCATACTAAAATAATATCTTCATCATCTTCTACTTCCCCAGCTCTATTTGGGTTCGGGGCACTTACTTCCTTATTCTCCACTCCACCATGACACCCGTCATCTCATCTTTAACTCCTTTCTTATTCAAATCATTTCGCACAATACATCCATCTGGTCCTATCCATCCATCTACTAAGCCTTTATTTATACTAATATTAAAAAGAGGAAAGATTTGATTGTTTGTTTGTTTGTTTGCATCGAATAGGCTCGGAAACTACTGGACCTATTTAGAAAATTCCTTGACCATTAGAAAGCTACATTATTCCCGAGTGACATAGACAATATTTTATCCCGATATTCCCACGGAAACGGTTACCACGCGGGTGAAACCACGAGGATCCTCTAGTAATAACATAAAACAACTTATTTGATATTTTCATTCCACTCGCAGGGTGATTATTAAATAATTCAACGAGTTTTGAGAGCGCCGGAAACCGGATCAGATTGTGCTAATAATATTTCACATCCGAAATAAGCACTTTTGTTTATGCTCTCATTAATGTGTGAAGCTAATGTATATTTAGTTTTTAGCGGGCTTAATAAATAGTATATTTTAAATCGAGAGACTAAACCTTAAGGCGCTACTCGGAAAAATATGGACTTTTTGATTTAAAACTATAGGACGGTTACAGTTGTTAAAAATCTGGTAATAAGATATATATTTCTTCATACCTTTATCTAGAATCGTATAGTTTCAAAAACACGATTTTATGATTTTGCCTCGACACTTTTTATTTTCGAAAAGACCTCCAAAAATTACGAAAAGTGAAGATTATTCTTAAATGGGGTTACTTACACTATTGGAAATTGGTTTAATTAGTGGACACCAATAATATTGAAGATCGTATAGAAGCATTTTTTTTAAATCGCTGTAGTTTTTTAATACGAAGTGATTTTGTGTTTTTTTTGCCTAATCTGCAAAATCGGTCTCGCTCCCGCGCGCGTCGTTTTCTCATTGCTATCTCGCTTCAGCACATTTTTTCCGAGTATCGCCTTAATATTATTATACCAGAGGTGGTTTTACTCTCGGTAGTCAGTCAAACAAGTCATTGAAACCGAGGGTATTAAGTTGGCGATTAGTTTCGAGGTGTAAACTGTACTTTTCACTTTATGTGCGAGAAAAATAAATTTTAAAAGCGAACTTTACACTCGACAAAAGTTTTGTCAGTTTTTTCTTTTTCATGTCTCATATTCTGAAAGTAACTTATAACTTGCCTAAAATGCGGGTTGAAAGTGGTATGTTGCGGCCCTATGGCCGTCATGAAATTTAAAAAGTAATAGAAGAGGTCATTTCAAAATCTGTACATATCTCTTTGGACATTTATTATTTACCAAAGGAATGCAGGCAAAGGCACAAAAGCCTATACAGCCTGTTTGCTATTAAATAAAATAATTAATATCGTAGAATTATAAATTTAATATCTAAAACATTGTTTTTTTAAAGAATGCGTTTTTAGAAATAGATTAAACCAATAAGTTATTTGTATCATAAAAAATCAGGCTATTAATTTCATGGAATTGCATAGAGTACGGGTCAAACACCAAACAAGGCAGTATGGACTTAGTTTCCCTTGCCCTCCCTAAAATAGAGAAAATGAACAAAGAGTTATAGTCTTTCGAAAATTCTGCGGCCATCAGAAAAATATTTTTTAGGTTATTTCGTTTATATTTACTTTCCTCATATTCAAAATGAAAAGAAGAGTGTTTACTTCGTGTGTATGAAGCCATAACAGTCTCGAAATATCGGCGCCCTCACTTCGTTCGTGCGCCAAAACAATCGACTGTTATGGGTGCCACACATCCCTTGCTAAACAATCTACTATTAAACCAGTAACAGGTTAATTTAAAACACATGACGCCACCTTTCTTGCGGAGAAACCATGAAACTAAAACTCTCAACATTTTCGCAATGAAGATGGTTACTGGCTGTTTTTGTTTGTCTATGTCACATGAAGGAAATTAAAAAAAATATTACTTTTCACTCCCTAGAGACTAAAGTGGTCACTTTAGTCCCGCTTCCTAGGGCTATGTTGGCGTACTTTTAGAGCATGAGAAGTGAGAAAAGATTATTTTCCTACGGAACAGTTGGTTTGTTGTTGTTGTATCCATACAAACAAACGCGTCATTGACGCGCATGTGAAACGATACAAGTCGCGTCGTCGACGTACGTTGACTTTATGGGCCCTTTTACATATTTTTCACACCACATGCTCGAATTTGCTCAGGAATTAACTAAATCTGGAGTGCCTCATTTACTCAGCATTCAATATCGTACCCGTGACATAAAACAGTTCTTTATCCCCTTGGTGTATAATCTACTAACCCTTTTGAGTGTCGCACGCACATACGTGTGTTCGTAAAAATATAGGTTTTAAAAGGTCGGACGCACACCGTATGTGCATAAGCGGATTGCTGTCATTGGCCGTGGATTTTTATTTTTAAACCTAGTCGCAATCACGGTTCGACTTTACATTTCGTTTCTTTACTTCATATTTAATACACTGGCAACGATTCTAGCTCGACTCGGACCGCCCCAAGCCAACCCAAAAAAATAAAAACATATATTATCGTCTATCATTTCAGTCCGGGCGGAGAGCGGGCGGCCGCCATTACGAGTTATACACCTTTTATATTTTTTAGATATAATTATCTGTTTGTCATATCCGAAGTTGTCTACTAAATAGGTCCCTACAGAATACCAGCATTGCAGTGTTTAGCCTCTTGTCGCCGCAACATTATGCTGAGTATAGACGACATGCTGTTTTTTTCTTTTTCTTTTTTTTTATTTATATCTGTTTTTTTTTGTATGTTGTCAAAGACATTTTTTACTTATCGCTTTCTTTTTTTACATTACCACTTTTTGCATTGATGCAATAAGACGCTCGTTTGACAATCGCATGACTGCATCGCTGCTTTTAGTAAGGTGGGTGGAAGTTTTGTTGACTGTAATCTGTATCGCTGCTGCATCGCGTTTGCATCAATGCTGCTGCAAAAAGTCGCGACGTAAAAGAGCCCTAATATGCAATTAAACTGAAGCCCCCTTATTAATACATACATACCCACTAAAACATTTCTACGGTGGTGGCGTGTGAGGCGGGTCGTTACGTTCCCTAAAATATGGTTGAGCGGAGCGATGGCTGGTTCATGCGTCATGCTCGTGAACGGGTGCTGCCAGTGGGAATGGGTCTGCTCTTATCTGCTTGCTTTAAAATGTGTTTTCTTTTGTTTTTATTCATTTTATTAAGAATTACATTTGAAACATGTATGGCGCAACTTGCAGTATATAGTAGAATTGTCTTTTGTTTTTAACTAATATTAAAGCTTTAAGTAGAGTTCCTAGGTACTTAATTGAAAATTGTTCACCGCTATGATCATTAGTTCGCCTATTTAACTTAACCTTAACTGTATTTATCATAACCCATTGTGTAATTGTGATGGAAACTGACCTTAGTCATACCATGTTAAGGTCATTTTTCAATTTGACGACTCTGTATGAAATAAAACAGGGAGAAAAAAACAACCCTTGGAGTTTCTTGCCGGTTCTTCTCCAAGGCCTCCCGCTGTAGGGTTTGCGAACCGATGACGTTCACAAGTATTGTAAATAACAATCTAAATTGAATAAACAAATTTGAATCTTGAATCTTGAATCTAATAAATGAAGAGTAAGTTTACACCTATTAGTTTAACCAAAAAGTTGCTTAGGAATATGACGCTTTGAAATGTCACACGTAAGGAGTAATATTGCTAAGCAATATTTTTTTGTAAAACCAGGTGTAAACTTTCTCTTTGTCTATTAATAAGGCCGTAAATGTTTAAGTCCTCAAACGTGGAAAGCAGTGTTAGGGCACAGAATATATAATAGTACTAAGGTACAGAAGGTGCACTCTGCAAACTCATTCAAATAAAAATAAATCTTTCTGCATGAAAATAAAGTCCAATTCCGGTCGCTTTGTCATCGCTTGCCTACTGTTTTAATAACCTAAAGTTCGGGCGTGCAAGCAAAACTGTATCCAACAGCTACGCGCGAGAGTTTCTATTTCTATGAAAGTCTCAAACAGCTCGCTCGCTGGTTAGGGTTGCGAGCGACTTGCGAGTTCAGTTTTGTTCTTTCTTTATTTAGACTAAACCCGTAAACAAAACAGTATCTTTTATACGGATTATAAGAACGTTTAGTAGTCATTGTTTGGTGAAAAAAAAACACAGAAATGATCGATCGTTTTTCGCGCGAACGTGGAGCGTACGAGCCGAGCGGCATCCTTCTACCATACGCCGCGCCCCGGCCGAACGTACCTAAACTGCGAAGTGACACCCTGGTTAGGGTCCTCAAGAACAAAGAACACTTACCATTATATTTTTAACCATAACAGTTTTACGAAGTCTACAGACTACATTCACAGTTCTTTTTACAACAATAAACTAATAGAAAGTCGGAAAATTGCAAATGAACGATGCTCGAAATTGGAACAACTCCGTTTCAGAGACAGTTTTATAGGGAATTATGTTTTAAATTAGAAGCTGAAATGGTGAATTTATATTCAGTGAAGCCGATTTTGTTTTTAAGCAATAAAGTTGGAAACTGTATGGAAATTTGATTATTTTTGACTCGAACCTTAGCAACTATAGTAGCCATTTCACTGTTATCTAAGTAAGACTCGATACACTTAAGAGTTTAATACTTATCAGCATTTTTTATTAAAATCAAATAAAATTGTGTCACATCGACATTGCCTAAATTTACAAAACTATGAACCATGAAAAAATCTTGCCTGAAATCCAATTTCATTTTCCTTTTGGTGTTCTTCTCTAACGCTACTAACCAGACTTTTCTCTTCATTTGCTTAAAAGCTATTTTGAAATAGAAAACCTTGGCAAATTAAATCACATAACACACAACATTAAAAGCATATCACGACTCATATTATCGAATACCCTACCTTCCATTATCAACATACATACATAATATCTGACACAGACAATGGTACAAGTTAAAACAGTTTCCGAATTAGCATAGCTGAATTTTGATTAGCAGTAAAACTGGCCCCGACTTTCACTCAACCCCATCAAATATTCGTTAATGATGCTTTAATGGGAACCTTCGGGAGACTCCCGGAAAACTTGTAAATTATACAACCACTGTTATAATACTGCTGTTTCTATAATTGTTGCGAAGTTACAGTCATTATCGAAGTTTGTGCGCGTAATGGTATTAGTAATTTGTTCGGTATTGTATGGGTGCGTGACAAATACGCACGTAGCGTCACTATCTTAATGTGTTAATAGAGGCATTGTATATTTTCAGTAATTATATCCTCATTTAGGCATTTATGTCTTCAGTAATGTTGCACATGAATTTATTATGGGCTATGTGCGCCACGTGGGTTTAGCAGCGTCGAGTTTCCTTTTCCGTGAAAATATCGGGATAAAGTATGTTAGTTTTATAAGATATTTTAATCCTTTATCGTAAGTAAATGATATGAACTCTATTGGTTTATAGTGTAGTGTTTAGAACAGTGTAATATACTGCAGATTAATCAATTAATTAGGTACCTACGTAAGTACGTACGTTTCTCTGATATATTCCTTTCTAATACCAAAACTAATACCAATGGTATATTGTTAAACTAATTTCGATAGTAAATTAACAAATACCATTGGTATTGGTTTTTGGTATAAGAAAAGGCGATCGTTACTCTTAATAATAGTTATAATCTTTTTAATATATTGTAATCTATAAGTGAATTATTGAAAATTTTTGTTGATTAATAATTATTATAATTTTTTTGAGATTCATAAAGATTTAAAACCACAAGTATAGCTTTCGTCACTCAAATTTCTTAGAATGAAGTTGTCTATAATTATCAGTATTGACAGAAATGGTACCCTGTACGACTCACCTCGCTTGAGCAATGGGAATTTCAAATGTGCGATTTCAAAAGATTCCAAAAGATGCGACCAACAACGGCTTTACCCTACTGCGAGAGTACGAAGCAGACTACATATTTTTCTTTAATTCCAAAATAAAAAGAAAAAACATTTGCATATTAATAAAAATGTCATGCCATAAAAAGGCGAATCCGACATTCACACCCCAATCTCGTATGATAATGACATAATCAAGCATTTGCTGCTTTAATATAAAAGCGAATAGCTACGCGTGTGCAGAACAGCATTTCGGTTGAATTTAATAAATCTTTCCGATGTTTCCTTCTCGTTGAATGGGCCCGGAAACTCGCGAACTCCTGTTTTCATAACAACCTCCCGCAGGATAAAATGAAATATTTTGGCCTTGTAACGTTCTTTCGTTGGAGGTAAACGGCCTTAAATTCCGTGCGTGATTTTCGTCTTGTGCGCGAGTTTATCTGTGCGAGACGTGTGTTGCGGATTTACTGTTCGATTCTTTTTCTTTTGTTTGTGGAAGGTGTTCAAACAATACGTTTTTGGGTTAAGGATGCTTGATGAAACGTCAGCGATTTTCTTTTTTTAACCAGCTGTAAGCGTTTTGGTTTTCAAAACAACTTTTACTATTATTAGCATAAAATTATTTTATTTTTTGCATTCACAATGCAATTTTATTATTGAAAAATTGAAAATGAAGTAAGTATTAGAAAAAGTCGACTCGTCTCACAACTAGCTCCGATGGGACTATTTGACAATTTGATTACCATTACGATAGTTTTTCTATGTTTTGCTGACGGATGGTAAATTTAGTGAAGCGTAAACTAAAAGCAATCTTATTTTTTTATAAGATAATTCATAATTGGTAAGTAGCGAGAAAACGGACGAAGAGCGACGTGTCGTTGAAAATAGAAACATATTATTCTCATAAACATCAGTGATTTACAATCCCGTCAGAGAATGAATTTGCTTTGAAATAGTGAAGATGTTGGCCGACATACTGAAAATGTGTCCATTATTTAAGTAGTAGTATGTTTTTGATATATTTTATTTTATGAAACGTATACAACATGAATAGTTGCTTTTTGGATTGTGAAGTCAAATATAGACTTCATGTTTATATAAATGTTCCTCGGTGGAATTATTGTAGGCTAGACATTTACGTTGCTTCTTTTACAAAATATGTTGTTATTCGTACAACTCAATTTACAGGCTTAAGAAATCTCTACCCGAATCAACTTACATACTACATAAAACAACTTTTATGGATTTTTGCCGTCAGTGAAGGCGGGCTCTGGAAAGGCGTCGAAACGTCGCAAAAAACTAAAAACCTAAAAAAATCTCACTTAAATACACATAAAAATGATAATAAAAGGCGCGTTACTTATTCGTGAAATTGGTTTTATTTTAAAAGAACAGTGCTTGTAGGATATGTGCTTACATGCGACTAATGTCTTTAATATCAACTGGAAGGAAAACTCTTTTCATACACCATTGCTTAAGTCTTCAATAATTTCCTCGCAGTCTTAATTTGGCTGTCGTAATTAAGGACGTCCCACCGTCTAATTAATTACATCTATCCGAGAAAATGACACTGGAAATTGTAGAAGGGTAGTTCTTTCAGTTTGTTTTTTGTCTATGTCCGTAGGAAATTAGGGAGCCTTTTTCTAAATTTCTTTTTAAAGTTGGCCAAGTTTTACTGCCAGTCTGGAGACAAATTTGTTTTGCTTTTTGTTTGAAAAGTTTGGATACAATTAAATGTTTATATTTTTTTTCATTTTAAGCCTAAATTTTCTTTCTTTTGAGCGTTTATTGTTGGAAAATGTATAGGTATACTTCTTTCTTAATAATAATTTTAATACATTTGAAATTTTCCGCGTTTGTTTCTAAGCGTAGTTTAAAGATTCTGTGATATTTTAAGCACTACTTACTTAGGAATGTATGTTGTTACACTTTTATGTAAATACTTATAAAAACCTTTTTCGTATTTATTTTCAATTATATAAATATTTTCAGAAATGTCAAACTTTCTGATTAGACTGCAATTAAGCAGCTCACAGGTAGAGTCCCTGACTTGTTGCAAGACAGATTTAATTGTATTTCACCCTATTGTACGTGTTCTATGAGCTGATCTTTCCCAAATACAGTTTTGATTCTGACTTCATAAGATTTATTCAGTCATTCTTTGCTCACATATTCATTACTAATTCAACAATTTGTTTTCGTGTTTACATTGAAAGTCGGAAAGCTCTTTCGTAAATTTGGTAAGCTTAATTGGATCGTACAAAATTTGCTTGGCAAACCTTTTGTCCGCATTTCAATACGTACTCTCACGACTTATCGAGTCTTCATTGGTATACGCAAATAAATCCTTTTCATCATAACCTTCGGATTCGCATTCAAATAGGATAAATATACGGGATACGTGCTCTATTCCTTTGGGAACATATCAATCTTTCCGCCCGACATTAGTCGGTGACACACCAAGTGAACATCAATCAACGATTTGATCCTGGAAAATATTTGGAGGAACAGAAGGTGTGAGAAGAAATGTAATAGGTATTCGTGACGGGATGACAGAACGGGTAATTTGTCCGCCGCAGATGGAGAATGGATATCCGGAACGGCGGACGAATAAAAACATGGAGGGCACGGAGAAAAAACTGTTTTGTCATTACTATAAAAAATGCTGAAGGACACGCTACGGTTAGAGACCCTTTTGGAAATGAACTGAGGGATGTGTGATATATGAAATGTACAATAATATTACTTAAGTACATCTTAGACAGGTTTAACCAGCGTTGGTTATAAAAATAAAATTAAAATTGACAGTCCGTTTTTATTTACCTAAACCATTTTAATTATTATATTAACTACTAGCGGATCCTCGCGGTTTCACCCGCTTGGTACCCGTTCCCGTGGGAATATCGGGTTAAAATATAGCCTATGTCACTCGGGAAGAATGTAGCTTTCTAATGGTCAAAGAATTTTCTAAATTGGTGCAGTAGTTTCGGAGCCTTTTCGATACAAACAAACAATCAAATCTCTCCTCTTTATAATATTAGTATAGATTTACAATTTCTACATTGTTTCAATCTTAATGAAAACACATTATTATGGTATATATGTGTGACAAATCTATGCGAAAGAAGTTATACAACGTACCTACTTAAACGACAAAATAACGATATCAACAACAGGGGCACCTGTTGATGGCACCCTTCCTAATATTGGCACCATAGAGTTCATCTCCAAAACCAAGGAAGAAATAATAGATTACTCAAGTTAGGTATGCATTAATGTGAGTTTTGCCATTCGAGCTTAACACTATGATGCCAATAATAGCACGTGCCAACAATAGTGTAGTTTACCCTACATATTCAAATCTCAAATTTCTGCATGTACTGTTCATTTAAATAAAACAACCAGGGTGCTTACCATCAACTCTTATTGCGGTTTTGTTTAGGACCTAAACTGATCTGCTTCGCTTATTCGTACCACGACAGCTTACTATCAATGACAGCGATTCAGTGATCGATCAATGACATTTCACAGCCGCTAAGCTGTCAGGAACTCTTATTTGACTTATAACCCGGTCGATTTAACATGTCACCTGCAGTTTATACCCGTCCCTCTCACTCTCCGGGCATGACAGAATCGAGTGAAAGAGACGGGTAGAAGAAAAAGGACACAAATCGTTCGGTCATTAACATTTAGCAATTCATTTGCGATCCAGTTTTTAGAAGGTCAGAGTACGAAAGAAAGCAATTCATTTTAGGAACCTATTCTGCATCGCGCTATTTTTGAATCGCTGTCTTAAAGTTGATGGTAGGCACCCAGTTCATTTAAATAAAACAACCAGGTAATAATAGCGCGTTTTATTTAAGTAATTTGTTACATAAACTCTGTCTCTAAAGCAGTAGTTCCAAAGGTTAAACCAATTTGGTATTATGTTTTTAGAGTATTAATAAAACTAATCAGTCGGTTATACTGAAAACTTTTGAATGTTACCTTAAACCAATATTCAAATAATTTTGTAAAGCTATGCTGTAAGTCGTTGCTCTAAAATTCGATTACCTACCAACTCTAATTTTTTTTACTTTGTTAATTTCACAAAATTATCGTTACAGAATGGCACCCTCCTTTCTAAACCGCTTGATTAAACATGGAATTTTACTTCAACATGTTTTATAAAGTGTGTTTTTTATGTAAATAAATTCAGCCACCGAACACTAGGTATGTTCTATAGAAATCGATGACCAACTCGCATTTGTTTTTACTGTTTGTTAATTTCACAAAATTATCTATGTTCGAATGCGAAGTGAGAGTGAAGTGACGGCGGAATATCGTTACAGAAAAGCACTCTGCTTTATAAACCGCTTTATTAACCATGGATTTTTACTTCAACATATTTTATAAAGTGTGTTTTTTATGTAAATAAATTTAGCCATCGAACAATAGGTATGTTCTATAGAAATCGATCACCAACTCGCATTTGTTTTTACTGTTTGTTAATTTAACAAAATGATCCATGTTCGAATGCGAATTGAAAGTGAAGTGACGGCAGAATATCGTTACAGAATGGCACCCTGCTTTCTAAACTGCTTGATTAAACATGGATTTTTACTTCAACATGTTTTATAAAGTGTGTTTTCTTAAGTAAATCAATTCAGCCCACGAACAAGAGGTCTGTTCTATTGAAATCGATCACCAACTCGCATTTGTTTTTACTGTTTGTTAATTTAACAAAATAATCCATGTTCGAATGCGAAGTGAGAGTGAAGTGACGGCGGAATATCGTTACAGAATAGCACCCTGCTTTATAAACAGCTTTATTAAACATCGATTTTTTCTTCAACATGCTTTATTTACTGCCGCACTCACAGACGCCAGTTAAATTTAATTGACAATTAAATATCTTTCCCACTTTATTCAATACCGGGCATAAAAAGAGACAGAAAGAGATTGAATTGTCAATTAAAGTTAAATTATGTCTCTTAGTACAGCAGTTAGTGTGTTTTCTTAAGTAAAATATTCAGCTCCCGAATACTTAGTAGGTATATTCTATAGAATTCGATTAGCAACTTACATTCTACTTCACTTGTTTGCCTTTTTTAAATTGACCAATTGATTCGTTTTCATAAGCGAAGTGCTTGTGATATGACAGCGAAACTTCTTTACAGAATCGTATCCCAAACTATTAAAACGCTTGGTTTTAGTAAAAGTTTTAAAATTTCCACAAAACGAAGTAAGCTTTTAAAAAAATAATAATAATACAAACTAACTATACATAATTAACAAACAAATACAGGGAAAACGGAAGATTGTTTAGCAAACGGTCTCCATACAAAGGTATCGCCAACTCCATACATATCGCCAACTCCATACATATCGCCAACTCCATACATATCGCCAACTCCATACATATCGCCAACTCCATACATATCGCCAACTCCATACATATCGCCAACTCCATACATATCGCCAACTCCATACATATCGCCAACTCCATACATATCGCCAACTCTATATACCTATCGCCGTTTGTATGGAGACCGTTTGCTAAACAATCCTCCTATAGGCGGCCTTATTGCTAGACAGCAATCTCTTCCGGGCTACCTTAGGTGAGAAAACAACTTAAGGGTCATTCCATGGAAAACGCTACCGCAACATATTTTCTTAAAATGCTGATTTTAAAAGAAAATGTGTCTTAGGATAATCTTAAAAGCCTATATTTTAATAGACCACCCTTAATTTCTTAATTTTTTTTCGAATTTATTCTGTTTTTACATATCAAAGTCAGGTTACTGTATACGATTGATGGTAGTTTATTTTTATCAAAACTCTCAACACCAGTACAAGAAAACTACTGTTAGATTGACATTGCGCGTTTCGCTGTTAGAAAGGAAAAGTTTTAAGCAACCAGTGCCTGAAATATTACTTGAATACTTTAATAATTTCATAGATTTATTTAACCTTTAATGCATGCCTCTTACGTGTAACACCCGTTACAAAAAAAGAGCATTTGTTCATTTAGCGACTGAGTTAATGCACGCATCATAAAATGCATTTGAGAAAGTAAGGATATGATAAAGAACTGCTAATATTTTATATTTATTTGATGTTCAGTTTATTTATTTGTGAAATATTGGTGGGGAATGATGGGTAACACCCGTTACGTAACGGGTGTTACCAATTTTTAATATGACTTTATTAAGACTAATAAAAGGTTGGTTGGGCTGGTTTATGGTTGTTGCATCTAAAAATCTTTCAATGCATTTTATGATGCGTACATTAACTCAGTCGCTAAATAAACAAATGCACTTTTCTTGTAACGGGTGTTACACGTACGAGGCATGCTTTAAAAGTTTTAAGAAATTATTAAACATACCAAATAATGCGGCTGCTTAAAACTTTTCCTTTCATACGGCGCGGCGGCAGAACGCGCAATGTCAATCTGACAATTATTTTCTTTTTTCGGTGTTGTAAAAGGGGACCGTACCTATAACAGTTTTTCCAAAAATATTGATTTTAGAGAGCAGTAGGCATGATACTAAGTTCTACTAAGTTCCTTTATTGTTTAATGCCAAAAATTTGATCAAATAAACATTTATTACTACAAAATATTGGTTTGATTTCGTACTCGTAACACCCGTTACATTGAGCTGTAACACCCGTTACATTTTTAAATTTCAATGAAAAATCCTATGTGTATTTTTGTTTTAATATGAATAGTCTATAATGTTTAGAATTTATTTAGAAATGCGTCAACATTTTTTTTCCCTTCGAAAATAGACACAATTCGCAGACTTTTGCTTTTGTTGCGGGTAAGCTGGAAAGCATAGGCAAAATCGTGTAACGCCCGTTACGCACATATATTGTTCCTAATTTCTTTACTGCTAGCTATTACTGTTAGTTTTAATACGGATGACGAAACTTAGACCTAAGTGGAGGGTGTTAAGCTAATAAAAAGGATATGTTTTCTTTTTGCATCATTAATTAATCGTCAAGTAAAGATGTACGACCTGTAACACCCGTTACATGGAATGACCCTTAACATGATTGATAACTTCATTTTATTAATAAAAAAAACATTATGAATTCAAAAAAGTAAAAATAACTAAACAGGATAATAGGGGAATGGGTGCATATAAACGGATTTAGAAAAGTTATATTACTTACGACCAAACTCTTTTCTGAGAATATCGCTAACTGTCGGATACTAATGTCAAACTAGTATGGGGATTTGATATTACTATCCGAAAGTAAGCGATAATCTTGGAATAAAAGTTTGGTCGAATGCAGCCTTACTCACAAATAGCCTTCCTGATGCCCTCGGGAAACGCGTATTCCTTGAATTGCATTTTTTACTATTTACAGCTACAAAATACAGAAAAAAAACAGAAAGGCATATGGGTCAGAATTGTCAGAAATGTCACGTTCCATTTTATGAACGATCAATACCTCGTAACGGGAAGTCCATACGTTGCTTGTTTCGAAATAAATATCCTTTTCGTACCACCCTTGGCTGCGTTAAGCACAATATGTAGATTTAAAATTCCATTTCCGTAACCGTGATCACGTGAGTTCCGATCCGGAAGCCGGAACGTTTTCCCTGTCGTTCCGGCCAGTGTGCATCGTTATATTTTAATCTGGCCTTTAAATTTTTTTCTTTGTGAATACTGTGGCCGTTGTACGTATGGATTTTGGTAATCCTACTGATTTTAATATGCGTGTGAACGTGTAGGTAAGTGAAATTGGCATTGTTTGAAATATGTAGGAGCATTTAAAATATGAATATAAGCATAATTCAAGTAAAAGAACTTATTGATATCAAGTTTTATTTTGATTCGATAAGACTTCTTTCCTTTCTCAGATCAGGATTTGGTGTTGTAATTTCTAGTTTGAAAAAAAGTTATCTTACAAAATAACATGAAGCATGCACAAGTCTAAATCAAAATATAACAAAATTTAAGTACCTACTTACCTACTCATTGCGTTTACTGACTCTCAAAAGCTAACAGTATCAACTGTGATTTACAAATTATTTCTCTGCACATTGAAACATTTTTCCAGATTATGCCGACAAGAATTACTTCAGATGTAAGATGACTTTTTCGTTCCCTATTCCCAAATCAAGATTAACCTTCACGCAATGCAAAATAATAAGTCACACACTTTCTCGTGAAGACAAACGACAATTCCGGTATCCCCTGAGACTGTATCATTAATTTGCGAGATCCTAAGATAGGCCAGACCCTGCTATCCTGAACTATTTGTCAAGGGGCATTATCTCAAGGTTTGGTGCTCCAGGCTTAGACCCACTTTCTAAGAATTAATTGCTAGATTTTAAGATTTGATAACACAGTGCCAACTGTGCCTACCGCTTTAGATTATAATAACCAGTAGAGTAGTAGCTTTAGATTATAATAAGCACGAAAAAGTGTAATTATGGTAACCGTTATAGCACAGCCTTCTCTGTAGAAGACGATAGAAATGGCTGTGGTTATAGTGATTATTGCATTATTTTGTATAAAAACCTGAGCAGCGCCTCTTTCGGCCGTAGGTATAAGGAACTGAAATTCAATACATGTTTGACACACAGAACAGAAAAAAAGGTTTGATAGCAGCACTTTGACAGCTTTTAAACGACGGTATAGTTTACTATTCCATTACTATAACGATAGTTTTTCATGCTAGGATACAGTTCTGATTAGTAGTATTTAATACCATTTTAAATGACTCCGTAGCTCAGTGGTTAGAGCAGTCGCCTGGATAGCGACACGTCGTGGGTTCGAGTCCCATCGGAGCTGGTTGTGAGACGGGTCGATTTTTTCTAAATACTTCATTTTCAATTTTTAAACATTTTAAACTTTTTTGTTCATATTAGTATTATATCATTATTACGGAATTTCACTAAACAGGAAGGGCGTTTGTGCACTACACTGAATTTTACCGATCCGGAAAAAAACGGATGCTTGTATTTTAATAATTTAATCATTTATAATAGTAAAAATTTATTTATTTTGTGTAGTTTCAATGTTTCGAACCCTAAACAACACGAAAAAAATAAATTCTATGATTTATAATAATTAATTATTAAAATACAAGCATCCGTTTTTTTCCGGATCGGTAAAATTCAGTGTAGTGCACAAACGCCCTAACTCTGTAATCATCGAGCATGCAACTGCTTCCAAATATCGGGGACGTATCAACAAAATATAAACGTAGGTATTAAAAATCCGCTATTCGTAATAACTACAATAGTTTAACACCCGAATACTCGAACGCTACTCAACTTGATATTGAGCTGAGCATAATATTGGGGACGAAGCTTAAGAAATGAAAGCGTATGAAATAGAAGCGAAGCGAACCATATTTCGCTTACTCTTCTTCTTCTTCATACGATACGGGCGTTTTCCGCAACTCGACGTCTTATTGCGCCTATTTTGCGTGAGGAGGGTGTGCAGCTGGACTACTCCAGCCAGCCCAGCTCTGCCAGGAAAGCAGCGCCAGCGCCCTCACCTCGGAGACCGCTTCGTGGACGCTCTGTCACATTCAACCAGGACTTGAGCAGCTTTCTCTTCGGCCTCATGCATCCTCTGCATAGGGGGCTGTCAGTGATACCTATGATGACGACCGATTTGGCGCAGGGGTAGGCTACCCACCTTCTGCGCAAGTGGTCTCGGGTTCGATTCCCGAGCAAGACAAATATTTGTGTGCATGAACATGTCTATTTGTCTTGGTCTGGGTGTTAACTATGTATATTAAGTATGTATTTACAAACAAAAAGTATTTAAGTATATATTTATCCGTTATCAAGTTTTCCATGATACAGTTTCTTAATGAAATTAACATGGGCTTAGATAATTGGTGTGAATGTAAAAAGTTATTTATTTATTTATTTTATTTATTTATGATGAAAAGGTGTCTGTTATATATATTTTGCTTAATTTCGCTTACTAGCTTCTCCAAATAAGTGTCTAACGCTCGAATAGGTACACGAACGCAATTGGGACGACGCAAATGAGTATCTGAATCATCGCCGTGTCGCTTCAAATGTCACATGTAAGTATGAGAGAGTTGCAATGATGTTGAGACGCTTTTTTAGTTGCGTTCGAGTATTCGGGCGTAATGGCGGAAATACACGTTTCACTTTTGCCTTTCACTTTGGAAAAAAAAATATAAACCTATCAAAAATTATTATAATACTAGCGGCCGCCCGCGGTTTCACCCGCGTGGTTCCCGTTCCCGTGGGAATATCGGGATAAAAAGTACATATAAACCTTCCTCTTGAATTACTCTATCTATTAAAAAAAACGCATCAAAATCCGTTGCGTAGTTTCAAAGATTTAAGCATACAAAGGGACATAGGGAAAGAGAAAGCGACTTTGTTTTATACTATGTAGTGATATATAATATCATAAATGTAAAAGTTTAGATGTTTTTTATGTTTGTATGTTTGTTACTCGATCACGCCAAAACGGCTGAAATTTGGGACATAGATATTTTGAGTCCGGAGAGGAACATAGGCTACTTTTTATCCCGGAAAAATATCACTTTCCCGCGGGATAACGTCGTCGTGTTGTCCACGCGGGGGAAGCGAAGCCGCGAGCGAAAAGCTAGTATACTTGTATCTACCCTACCTCCCTTCACGCCAAATAGGGTGTCTTGTATATTAAAACTTTATTAAGTTACATTGCAAGTCCGTGAAATCCAAAAATATATTTTATCTCCAAATGTAAAAAAAATTGTTTCCTAATGATAACTACATAATATGAGCTAGATAATTGGTGTGATTGTAAAAAGTTATTTAATTATTTATTTATTATTATTGGTCACATAGCACAACACTAAATAAATAAAAAAAGCCACTGAAATTATTTTTCGACATGAAATTCGAAATTAAAAGTCATTTAGTTGAATTGAACAATTTTCAGCTGTAACGCTTACTGCAATAACGCCAATTCTTTTTTTGCGTTTGGTTTTGTTAGTGTCCCTTACAAACAGAGAAAGCAACAAAATATATGTAATATGCAAACCTTCACAATTAAAAACTAATAACAAGCGTAATAGTAAAAAAAAACAGTAAGTATACCAAATTTCGCCCAGGTAACGATAATTGACCCTTGACCTATTTTATTCCCGCGAAATATTTCTTTACATTGCGCGTTACAGCCCATTGAACCAATAAATACGGAATTGATTGCGGCAAATGTACCGTTGTAATGCATATTATTACGCTTCGAGTCTGCCCACGGACTATTCCAATAGGAAATGCTGTTTCTGCAGCCGCAGTAAGGATTTCAATAACACTAGTGTGAAAGGAAAGAAATATCGAAGAGAATTTGCAAGTTTAGTTAAATCGATCGTTAAATCGGTTCTTTTGTTCTCTTTGTTCTTTTTTTGACAGTTTCGATGCACAGTGAGTGTTGATTATACTTGAAGAGTTAGGAGTTCCGAAATTGGGACGAAGGGCTGATGATGATATTAATGTTGTTAGATCATTAACTTGTGTGAAAGGAAAGAAATATCGAAGAGAATTTGCAAATTTAGTTAAATCGATCGTTAAATCGGTTCTTTTGTTCTCTTTGTTCTTTTTTGACAGTTTCGATGCACAGTGAGTGTTGATTATTCTTGAAGAGTTAGCAGTCCCGAAATTGGGACGAAGGGCTGATGATGGTATTAATGTTGTTAGATGATTAAATAGTGTGTATTATTAACTTACTTTTATTCAATGTATCATAACTGAGTTTCTAACATTTTTAACCGACTACAAAATTCAAAAAAGTTAAGGAGGTTATACGTTCCACTGTATGTAAGTATGTTATTTTTTTCTATGTATGTTCACCGATTTCTCCGTCAATTGTGGACCGATTTTCATATTTTTTTATTCATACTGTCACCAAGTCAGGATCTGATTATGGGATCCTAAAGAATTTGAAGAAAACCTTCAAATTTTGTAGGCATTTTACGCGTTTTCAATAATGTGTCATGTACTGCTGTCACACTTTCAAGCCAAGTGCTAAAGGTTTTCATTTGTTACTACGTGTTTTCCCTAATGTGTATGTACAGCTGTCACAGTTTTCAATCCAAGTGCTAAAGATTTTCACTTGTAACTTAACCTGCTGTCGACTCTACATTAAGAGTACATAAAAGTTATGCAGTGCAACCTTCCAACAACAAAACGAGCTCAACAAACATTCAACATATTGCCGGCTCAAGATTACGTATGCATCTTTCATGCCTTCCAGGACCCAACCCAGTGTGCACCGCAATAAAAAAGTTATTTTAGTAATAATTGTACGCGCCAGCTATAAAACGTGGAAGACACTCAATGCTTCAAGTGGGTAAAATATAAAGATTAGACTAATAATAGGTTCATTGTATATGCAGTTAACAGCAATATTTAGTTTAGCAGATCAAATCAAACATATTGATTCAGTGCATGCTTTTACAAGAAATAACAAATGAAACCTAGTATATAACTAGAAGTACTTCCAAGAAACTCAAAATCAAAATCTGTTTTTGTACAGAGTCGTCAAAATTTAAAAGTGATTTTCCCACCTACTGCTATGGTCTTATTTATTTCGTCTTGACTGTTTATGCAGCATTTCCAATAAATGTATTTTTCTAATAATTATTTTTAGTAGAATTACATTAACGTCGATTACAATATCATTTTCAAGCAGTGTAAAGGCAAGTACTAAGGCACAACGTGTTATATGTTGTAGTTTAAGAATTTTTTTTACGACCGAATCTTGGATAGTTTTTGAGAAAAACCCTTTTAATTGAGGTCGACTTTAGTGAATCATGAGCTACATGACCCAAGTTAAGTGTGTAAAAATATTGGATTTACGTAGATGTCTAGCATGATGTGCCGATGTCTGTACAATTGTACATTATCAAATTTGTATTGTGATATTAAAATATATAGAATTGGAAGTCTTGAATCAAGCTTACTCAAGCGAAAGGACGAAGTGTCTGGAGAATTTTCTTACAGATAATCTTCTTTTACTTTTTAATCTCTTTTCTTTCCGAGTGCGGTCGTGTCACCGGATTAAATTTAAAAGTAATCGGATTTTTAAAGTAACTGTAAAGGCCGCACAAGATAATTTTATTGGTTATGAGACCGAATCAGTCATAAATAAGAATAGTTTAAAAATATTTATATTACCTACTTATTTTAAAACTATATAGCTTTCCGCCCGCGGCTTCGCCCGCCTGGACTACACGACCTTACGAAGAATGTGATATTGGGATAAAAAGTAGTCTATGTTCCTATACAGGCTACAAAGCATCTCTGTCCCAAAATTCAGCCAAATCTGTTCAGCCGTTTTGGCGTGATAGAGTAACAAACATCCAAACATCTAAACTTTCATATTTATAATATTATAAGTAGGACTAGCTTTCCGCCTGCGGCTTCGCCCGCGTGTACTACACGACGTTATCCCGCGGGAATGTGATATTTTTCCGGGATAAAAAGTAGCCTATGTTCCTCTCCAGGAAAGTACAGCTACAAAGTATCTGTGTCCCAAAGTTCAGCCAAATCCGTTAGGCCTTTTTGGCGTGATTGAGTAACAAACATTCAAACATCTAAACATCCAAACATCTAAACTTTCACATGTATAATATTAGTAGGATAGTAGGATTAAGCGCGTCCGAAATACCTCAATGTCTCAAGACGAAAGTCTTTGACAGTAATGACCTATGGAAGTGAGACGTGGTCTTTTACTATGGGTCTCATATGAAGGCTCAAAGTCACCCAGCGAGCAATGGAGAGAGCGATGCTTGGTATTTCCCTGCTCGATCGAATCAGAAATGATGAGATCCGCAGGAGAACTAAAACGACCGACATCGCTCGAAGGATTGCATCATTGAAGTGGCAGTGGGCGGGACACATAGCGCGGAGAACTGATGGCCGTTGGGGCGGAAAGGTTCTCGAATGGCGACCGCGTACCGGACGACGTTCCGTGGGCAGGCCCCCTACAAGGTGGACCGACGATCTGGTCAAGGTCGCGGGAAGCCGCTGGATGCGGGCAGCGCAGGACCGATCGTGGTGGAGATCCTTGGGGGAGGCTTATGCCCAGCAGTGGGCGTCGTTCGGCTGACATGATGATGATGAGTAGGATTAAGTAGGTTACTACTAAGTATGTCTAATAAACATGTGCGTAATAACCACCAGCCCTGCAAGTAGCTTTCTGACGGGATCTGACCCTAATTTTTTCCCATACTTGCAGAATTGCATTGTGAATGCGTAAAAATAATTTAAAATCCTAATGTGGGTAACTAACTAACTGGGTAAATAACTTTTGGATATTTCACCTTTTCTTAGCCCCTGTTCTTTCACCGTTACGAAAAATAAGTTGGACAACGTATTCAAAACTACTGGATACAAGCCTACTTGCATAAACCTTCTGTGTTAGAGTTAAGGCTCAACCCACACGAACCACATCAACAACCACAACACGTGGGCGGGGCGCATTTAGTATTGGAAATGAATAGTATCATTCACACGTAACACATTTTGCAGTCATTATCGACCGCGTGGGTGATACCGGCCACAACGGAACCACCAGCAACGACACTGCGAACTAGCGGCCGGCCACATCGCATACTTTGACGACTTTTTTCGAGATTTGACGACCGATTTGGCGCAGGGGTATGCTACCCACCTTCTGCGCCAGTGGTCTCGGGTTCGATTCCCGAACAAGACAAATATTTGTGTGCATGAACATGTCTATTTGTCTTGGTCTGGGTGTTAACTATGTATATTAAGTATGTATTTACAAAACAAAAAGTATTTAAGTATTATATTTATCCGTTATCAAGTTTTCCATGATACAGTTTCTTAATGAAATTAACATGGGCTTAGATAATTGGTGTGAATGTAAGAAGTTATTTATTTATTTATTTATACGATGTAACCACATCACAACTACTAGCGACAAAGACATTTTGTCGCACAATCACAACGCAACTGCAAAAAGCTGCATCGACGCTATTCACACGTAACCAAATTTTGTCGGTTGTGGTGTGGTTGTGGTTCGTGTGGGTCGAGACTAAACCTACTAACTACCTATTATGATTTTAATGAACAAAAAAATTACATACAATCAACAACAACAACAAACAAACAACAAACAAATTGTCCCATCGGAGCTAGTTGTGAGACGGGTCGATTTTTTCTAAATACTTACTTCATATTCCATTTTTCAATTTAAAAAAATGCATTGTGAATGCAAAAAAAAACAAAAATTTGAAGTTAACAGTGCGTTACAACAGACTTTTATAATTCGATTAACAAGGTCGAAGAATAATATTTTAATAATAGGGCTTATTATTAATAATAACGTGACACTGCTTACACCCGTGAACTGTGTCCAGAGTCTTCCTAAGAGGATTAAACACGGTAATAAGGTTTGCTGCGACACACTTGTCGGGGTCAAGAAGAGCTTAACAGCACGAGTTTTGTTCTACGTCTAGAGAGGGCTAGTAAACCTTTTATAACAAAAAAGAAAAAGAAAATTAAAAGTGGCCAGCATACCCACGTAGCTTTACAGAGTTGGCAGATTTACATTGTTCCATTAGCTGGAAATTGGTATCTATAAACGACAACAGCACGCCTCCCGGCAAGAAAAGTGTCACAACACATATTGGGCACAAAATGGCATAATCACAGCATTAAGTAGCGCGTTTTTCATTTGTTCGGCTGCAAAAACGTCGTTATTATGTTGCGCATGACTACCGCTAGATGACGCTGAGTTCTCTTTTTCACGGAGTTGTTTCGCTCCGATCACCGGCGTGAACAGTGTCACATTATTGTAATAATACTTGTTAATACAGAGTAGACGTGAACTGTGTCGCCAGAAAAGCGTATTAACGTGTGATGTGACTCTTTATCGCCAGAAAAGCGTATTAACTTGTAATGTGACTCTTTAACGGCAATTTTAAATAAGGCCAAAACTTCGAAAGAAGTTTCTTTTTCATGTTTTTCTAATTTATTTGTGGTTTTTAACCGACTTCTAAATCAAAAAGGAGGAGGTTCTCTATTCGTCTGTATGTATGTTTTTTTTTTTTTTTTTTTTGTATGTCCACCGATTACTCGAAGACGGCTGAACCGATTGAAATGGTTCAAACGTTATTACATCAGGTTGGTTTCCAAGTTGGTCCCATTTTTTGAAATTTCGTAATTGGTTCAGTAGTTTTCAGGAAATCTTGAAAATACTGTTGTTTTCGTTACCACTTTATGTGAATTGAATACGTATCTTTAGGCATAACTCCTTTGTTTATTAACCGATTTAGATGATTCTTATTTTGTTAAAAAGGGGATACCTCAAGGTATTTTAACCGACTTCAAAAAAGGAGGTTTTCAGTTTGATCACATACCTATTTACCAGAAAACACGTAAATTGCCTGCACGATGCACTAAAAAGAGTGAAATAAAAATTATTTTTATAAAAAAATAAAACCGCCTTCAAAAAAACCACATCAAAAAAGTAAGAAATAATTCCTCACCAAATAAATAACGTAAGTACTTTGAAGTCGGGCGGGTTTTAACAAAAACAACAAAAAATTGTACATGTTTCACGCCCGACTTCAAAGTACTTACGCTATTTATTTGGTGAGGAATTATTTCTTACTTTTTTGATGTGGTTTTTTTGAAGGCGGTTTTATTTTTTGGTTACTTTTTCGTTCTCTTTTATTAATATGGAAGCATTTAAATAAATAATAATGGTGATTAGGTACATTAAAATGTGTATTATTTTTGAAACTTCGAAATTTTAATCGAAAAAAGAGTCATAAATCATCATTTATACATTAAATTAAAGAGTTTCTTAAAAGTTACTTAAAAAAATTCTGTTAAAGGAGACGGTCTAGATTTCCATACAAGGTCTTCACTAAAATGCAGCTGCACCAAAATGAATGAAAATCGGGAGAATGCAATATCCAGAACTCGTATGAGTTGAAAAAAAAAATCTTAGTCTAGCCAATTTTTCACAATTAGTTTTTGAAAATTAAATATTTTTTTAATTTTTTTACATGGCCATGTTGTTTGTTTTAAATAGCAGCACTATCACAAGCCGTAGAGAAGAGATGGAGTCAATCTTTAACAATGTGTCTCGATTTGATGTACAGTATCGATATGTATTGCGGGAAATTGTATCGATTTTAGATTTTTTGCAACACTTTTGTATTTCATTCGATATTTCGTTACGAGATTAAAAACAATGCGATAATATGCATGATGTTTCGAGTTATTAAAACTAAGTTAAGATCATGAGTTTTTATGCGAATTAATATAATGTCACCGCATATCGGGCATGAATCGATACCCAATCGATAATGAATCGATACTCAACTCGAGTATTATGGATATATTTGACACATCTCTAACAAATTGTTCATTTAACTAAAGTGACATTGACATGTTATGTTGTCAACCAACAACCAGATGCTCAATCACACTTGATTTGACACTCACTTTTTTAAAATAGGGTACGTTCTCATCTTCAAGCCAAGAATAGCTTCGTTCCCTAACGCAATTAGGAGTATTTTGAAAATTAAATATAAAATAATGGGCTAGCTTTCGAATTTAAATAATAACGTAAGAACATTACGTTTTAAAGGCTTTATCGATTACAAGTCTCATTATGCCAGCTGCTTCTTAGGGGGGTTTTATTCCGTCTCCTTTAAAGCCTTATATATAAACATAAACAAGCTATTTGCACATAAATTTTCAGTAATCTGACTATTATAGTTTTAAAATTATTGACATTTAAATGAACAAAAAATTATTAAAGTTACATTTTCTCGAAACAGCAATTTTTGTATTGTGACACTTTTTTTGCCGGGAAGCGCTGAGTTGGTCATCATCATCATCAACCATTTAATGTCCCCACTACTGCTGGGGCCCTGGCCTTTCTTATGGATGGATAAGGAGAATGGGCCAAGACCCACCACTCGGGCCCAGTGCGGATTGGTGAGTATTGACGACTACAAGTGCAGCCGGATCCAATGCCTTAACGTGCCATCCGAAGCATGGATGAGCTCGAGATGAAAAGTTTGTAGTCACTCATCCTGTGATCGATCATTGCGAAAGTTGCTTAACTTCAACGACCGCAGACACACAGGCCACGGGATCCTCAAACAGTTGGTCAGTTCGACGGTAAAAGACCCCGCGGTCGCTTGGCTCTCTCTAAACTCTCACTGGCCTGACAATACCAAAAGCCATTAAGACCGCCGAGGATAGAACCGCGTGGAAGATCTTAGAACATCAGGCCTTTTTTATTGGCGGGGCAGAAGGAGAGAGCCTCTTCTCAATCTCCCCATAAGGTTACCCACTCCGGGTGGGCTGACCAGATGGGGCGGTTGAGAGTAGGCACCACTACCAATTAAACCCCTCACTACTTGCTCTCCGCCGTCAGTTTTAAGCACACCGACTGTGGGGGGGCCGTGGTGGTATGCACCCCCTGCGGCCTGACGGTTGGCCCGTTTCCGGGCCCCTGCGCGGCGGGAGATGGCCGAGCAAGCGGGGCAATTTCCCAAGACAACCGGGGGGGGAACCGTGTAATCCAGACGGCAGTTAACCGGCCGTAAGGCCGGCTAACCCGCCCGGACCACCGCCGCCCCACTAGAGGGGAATGAGGCGCGCAAAGCGCAGCCACCTTCGCCCCGGCCGCCTTCGTCGAAGACGGTCCACATGAGCCTCCTGCTCGCGGATCCGCTCCGACGCCTCCTTCTGCGAGATGACATCTTCACAGAAGGAGATTGCCGCCTGCCATGAGCCGCCCGTCGGCTACACGCCGGGCCGCGGACAACTCCTCGACGGTCACCCTACCCCTCCCTGCGAGCAGCGCTCGACGCTCAAGGTACAGCTCCCTGAGGACCCGAGCGTCTAGCTCCCAGGGAGGGGTACCCGCCAAAACAGACTTTTCAATTTGGATACGACCTTCTGCAATGAAGAACCGACTAAGAAGAAATCGTCGCCAGTGACAGCCGTTTTACTTCATGCCAGGGCTGGCACCAGTACTAGATTGGCACAAAAAAAAAATGCTTACTCGAAGCCAGGGCTAGATTGCTAGCGAAATTTGCGCCAGACACTGGATCAATGTAAATCTGCCCTGATTTTTTTATATTTTTTTATCCTCAACGAGGTAGCACTTAGCTTTCATCACACCTGATGTTAAGTGACGATAAGGCTGAAGGTGGAAGCGCACTACTCCTGGAATTCTCAATTACTGAGGAACTATCTTTTGTAAAAATAAAATATCTAAGGCCCATGAAAATAAGAAGATTCAATTCTGTAAGTAGGTATAGGAAAAATGTGATAGTAAAAAACCACGAGCCCCATAAGTGGCGTGATCCCGCCTGAAAGCTAGTTATAGGGCTAGAGGTTTTTTACTATCACATTTTTCCTATACTTAAGATCAAATGAGTTAAGCTCCCCCACAACGAGTTTGTATTGTCATTTCTAGCATCGAGCCAAATTTCTAACATCAACCTGATAAAAAAATACTACCTACTCATGGAAACAAATTTTAACAAATCACCAGTCTCCCAACTAGCTCCGGTGGGACTTGTATCCACGACCTTTCACTGTTCGGGTGAATGCTCTGACCACTGAGCTAAGGAATTAGAAAAGTATTAATAAAGAATTAAGTATTAAAAATAATTAATTAAGAATTAAAAAAGTAGTAAAAAGTATTACATAAATTGGATTTTAAAATTACTGTTCATCGTATGAACGTTAAATTGTTCTGAGTGCAGATCAATCCCTTAAACGTTGGTTTAGTAGGCAGGACCACTACTCACTTCACCATTTAGTAGGTAAGCAAATGAAATATTTATCGTAGTAGACCAAATATTAAATAACATTAATATTTTTAGACCTTGTAAGTACCTATAAGTTGAGGAACTATATTCATGTTAAAATAAACTCTCTATTTTATTAAAATAATAATCTTGGTAAAAGGTTTACCTTCCCTGGTCTAGCTTATTAAAAAGGAACGCTCTTGCGTTATAAAACTAAATGCTAGTACGAGACTTTGCTCGCCATCTTTCTGAGAATTCAACGTTCTTTTTAACGAAATTAGCTTTATCACAGCACGGAATTCTAAACGGGAAAGAAACGAGAAACGTCGCTGTTTCAGAATGCATAGTCACATCCTTAATTCGACTATTTGGTTCTCGGAAATCATCTTAAGTTATTAAGTCAGATAAAAATATGTTTTTTTTTACATGGTATGAATACAGCTTAAATTCAGTTCATTGTATCTAAGGCAACCGAAGAAATATGATCGATAAAGCCATCACTAATAAATAAACAAATCAAGTTCTTTCTGCGAATCCGGAAAGTAACTGGAATCACATAAAATAGTTGTACCAATGTCCTCAAAAACATGTTAATTAAACAGCCCCTCGCCATGGGGTTGGGTTGAGCTGACTATTTATTGTCTAACAACAAGAGTTCACTAATATTATCAATGCGATACTAACTACATATTATATTTGAATCTAGCAGTTATTTCAATCAAACTATTTACTGCCTATTTTGCGTCTGGACTAGAACGAAATGCAGATTCAAGATATATCGAAAAAAAGCATACAATCAAAGCCATAGGTGTTCACTAATAAATCAGTTGATAAGACACTATCTAATCAAATGAAGTAAACTACTATTTCAATTCGTATTGACTCGCAGAATTTAATCACACCACCATTAAAACATTGATTCAAACTTTAAAATTCTTTCTGTGAATCCGGAAAATAGCAGGAATCACATGAAATAGTTGTACCAGTGTCCACAGAAACATGTTAACCAAACAGGCCCGCGCCATGGGGTTGGGTTGAGCTGACCTTTTATTGTTTAACTTGCGTAATAACTTTGCTTCTGTTTGAGATTTTAGGAACGATAAAGAGTTGAGCAGTACTGTAAGTTGGCACTTCCTTATTTATGGTGAGTGAGACGGATTTAAAGCTATACGTAAAGTGTTGGCGTTTGCTAGTCACACCCAGGCAACACTAGTTACCTAGTTACGTTGTTGACTGTCAGTTGCATAAAATTTGAAAAAAAACTGTAAATATAATTTATCTGCAAACTACACCATCTCGTATTTCTTCCACGCTCTGCTTGACTATTACAAGAGGTTATGGCCCTCACAAAATTCTCCATCCCGAAATTAAACGGAATTGAAGATTATTCATCATGGAAGTTCGCCGTGAAAATGCTTCTTTTACGAGAAAAACTTTTCTCATACACGTCGAGTACACCCGATGCAAAGGACTCTCCTGGAATCCAGAAAGACGAAGAAGCGCTAGCTACCATATGCCTTCATATTGAGCCGCACCTATACCCATACGTGCAGGAGGCCAAATCAGCGAAGCAAGCATGGGAAGCCCTGGCTGCTGTATTCGAGGACAAGGGATTCAATCGGAAGATAAGTCTTTTGAATTCGCTTTTAAAGTCGGATTTTTAATTAGACGAAGTAATCTGACAGTTGCTAATGTCACTTGGTGAAATAATGCTGCCATGTTCAATATAATAGTGATGTGTTCTATTCGTTCATTCAGAGGAATGAATGATGCTGAATGAATACTTTAATATAATTTGTCGATATCTTATGTGTTGTATATTTATAATCACATTTTTATTGACGAAACATGGTTTTTGGCACTATTTTGACTAGAAAACTGCAACGCAATGCTAACAATATTAGAAAATCGAAGATGGCGGCTAACTTTTTTGTTTGTGGGTCGATTATGATGAAATTTGGTTTTTGGCACTATTTTGGAAAGAAAACAGCAACGCAATGTGAAAAATAAGAAATGGTTAAGATGGTTGCTAACTTTATTTTTTTAAGGTTACGTACCCAAAGGGTTAAAACGGAACCTCATTACTTAGACTCCGCTGTCCGTATGTCCGTCCGTTTTTCTGTCTGTCACCAGGCCGCATCTCATGAACCGTAATAGATACAGTTGTAATTTTCACAGATGATGTATTTCTGTTGCCGCTATAACAACAAATATTAAAAACAGAAAAAAATAAAATATCAATTTTCAAAAAAATCACGTTTGTTGTGTATAAACAATAAACGTGATTTTTTTTGCCGTTTTGCCAAATTGCGCGATGCCGACACCAGTATAGGCATTAACGTTGTACGTAGGTTGTCAGTGACCAAAATTTTGTGGGTGTTCTATTGACCGTTGAGCAGTTATCTCGTTGGAGCCAACCCTGAGTATACAATCAGATCTTGCTTATCATAACAATGCATTGTCACCGGAACCAATCCAACATACAAAATTTCAGCCCATTTAAAAGTCAGAAAGTAGGTCAAATTTACCTTGCAAGATTTCATGACAGACAGACACACAGGGATAGGTGAAAATAAATAAAAGCTTGTAGAATATTATATTTTGATACTTCTTACACCTAATATGCCACCCCGAATATATTATTTTGTAACTTTCCGTACTTACGCAAATGTTTATACAGGTGTCGGTATCGCTCAACTTAGAAAAACGGCAAAAAAATCACGTTTGTTGTTCCCATTGAACAAACGTGATTTTTTTGAAAATTTTTATTTAATTTTATTCTGTTTTTAATATTTGTTGTTATAGCGGCAACAGAAATACATCATCTGTGAAAATTACAACTGTATCTATCACGGTTCATGAGATGCAGCCTGGTGACAGACAGAAAGACGGACAGACAGACGGACAGCGGAGTCTTAATAATAGGGTCCCGTTTTAACCTTAGGGTACGTAACCCTAAAAAAGTAAAGTTGGCAACCATCTTGACCATTTCTCATTTTTAACATTGAGTTTAGACGCTTGTGCACTACACTGAATTTTACCGTTCCGGAAAAAAACGGATGCTTGTATTTTAATAATAAATTATAGAATTTATTTATCTCGTGTAGTTTAGGGTTTGAAACATTGAAACTACACGAAATAAATAAATTCTTACTATTATAAATGATTTATTATTAAAATACAAGCATCCGTTCTTTTCCGGGACGGTAAAATTCAGTGTAGTGCACAAGCGCCCTTACTGTTTTCTTGTCAAAATAGTACCAAAAACCGAGTTTCATCGAAATCGGCCCACCAACAAAAAAGTTGGCCATCTTGGATTTTTTAATGTTTTTAACATTGCGTTGCCGTTTTCTTTCCAAAATAGTACCGAAAACCGAGTTTCTTCAAAATCGACCCACAAACAAAATGTACCTACATAGCACAACTAGGATTCGATCCCGGGACTCGATATCATTAGCCCGGTGTTCTAACCACTCCATAGGCTACCGAAAGAACTACACGTGATATTTATATAAATAATTATAATATTTTTGTTTCATTCATTCACTTTGCCCCGTCACTATTTATTTTTCGTCAAAACCTGACAACCCAGTAAACGTCAGATTACTTCGTCTAATTAAAAATCCGACTATAGATGAAAGATTGGATAGACATTTAAATATGCATGAGTACATTGCCGCAATTATGAGTCACACTCAGAAACTGAGAGAGATCGACCATAGCGTTGATGATGAACTAGTAGCTGTTATTCTTCTGAGAGGTCTACCAGATGAGTATAAGCCCATGCGAATGGCTTTGGAACACTCAGGTATGAAGATTACATCACAGAATGTGCGACAGAAGTTGCTACAGGAAGACTCGAGCAAAGGCAGTACATCCAATTCTACGAGCGATTCGGCGTTAGCAGCTAAAGCAAATGCTAAAGATAAAAAGAAGAAGCAATTAATGAATCCAAAACCTGTCAAATGTTTCAAATGCGGAGAGAAAGGACATAAGAAACCTCAATGTCCACTCCTTTCAGGACAGAAGAATGGCGACATCGGTTTAATCACCTCATTAAGCGTTCGTGATCGTGATACATTCAACTCTGAATCTTGGTATATTGATAGTGGAGCATCGAATCATATGTCATTTCAGAAACATTGGTTTAGAGACATTAAGGTTTATAATAGTGATAAGAGCTTTGATGTGACTTGTGCAAACAATGATAAGATTTCAAGCGAGGGAACAGGTACCATTATGGTCAGATTGAAAGGTGAGTTGCTGCCCATAAGGGATGTTACGTATGTACCTGGTTTGAGGGTAAATCTTTTGTCTGTATCTAAGTTAGTTGAGAGAAGATGGAAAGTAGTTTTTAATGCAGATGGATGTAATCTGTTTCACAAATCGGTAGGTCACATTTCGAGTAAGCTTGTAGCTACTGCAAGTAAGGTCTCAGGCATCTATAAACTTGATGATTGTTTTCCTGTTGTAGATGAGGCGTTAACTACAGTCCAAGCTGGGAACTCGTTGAAATTGTGGCATAGGCGGCTTGGTCACGTGAATGAAAGAGATTTACGTAAGCTTCCTGGTCTCGATTTTGGAAAGAGCGTAATGGAACCTTGTGTTGACTGCATTAAGGGTAAGTCACACAGATTACCTTTTCCAGTAGGTGAAGCAGAAAGAGCAACTGAAAAGTTAGGATTGGTACACATGGACATCTGTGGTCCAATGTCGGAATGTTCATACAATGGATCTCGTTACATGCTGGTCATAGTAGATGATTTTACAAGGAAAATGTTTGCATATTTTCTTAGGTCAAAATCTGAAAGTTTGAAATACTTCAAGGACTTTGTGACACATGTGGAGAACGAGACAGGCTTGAAACTCAAGACGGTACGAACGGACAATGGAACAGAATTTGTCAATCAACAATTTAAACAATATCTTCGTAGTAAGGGAATTAAACATCAATTGACAGTACCTTACTCTCCAGAACAAAATGGCGTTGCAGAGCGAGCTAACAGAACGATTGTGGAGATGGCTCGGACTATGCTGGGAGACAGTCTAAGTAAAAGGTATTGGGCAGAAGCCTGTAATACTGCGGTTTACACAAAAAATAGACTACCACATTCTGCTAACCAGGGGAAGATTCCGGAGGAGCTTTGGACGAATAAAGCTCAGACTGTCAGTCACTTTAGAGTATTTGGATCGATTGCCTACGCGCATATACCAAAAGAAACTCGAAAGAAGTGGGATAAGAAAGCCAAAGAATATCGATTCGTGGGATATTGCACGGAAACGAAAGGTTACCGCTTGGCAGATATGAAAAATCCACGAAACATCACAAAAGCAAGAGACGTTGTATTTATAGAGGATACAGGTGGAATCAGCGACACTCGGAGAAATGTGACACCCAAAGAGCTGTCTGGACGACAGGACTCTGAAGTTTTATGGGAGATTGCACGTGAGAAACCAGCTGAACCTGAACCTGTCTCACACTCGGAAATATCATCTTCTATTAACGCAGAGCTGAATGACGATCAAAGTGAAACAAATTCAGAGCCTGCAGAAGCGCAGCTGAGATATCCTTTAAGGAACAGATTGCGAGATCAAGAGGATGTGGTCTGTCTCGTCACTGAGGAACCGCGTAGTGTTCAAGAAGCTCTGAACAGCAAAGATAAGATGGAGTGGAGAGAAGCCATGCAAAAGGAAATGGACTCTATGTACGAAAACAAAGTCTGGAAGCTTGTGGACAAACCATCTGGAGCCAAAGTAGTTGGAAGCAAGTGGATATTCAAGTACAAGTTTGATACTGAAGGGAATACGTCCTACAAGGCTCGACTTGTGGCAAAAGGTTTCACACAGTCTTATGGAGTTGACTACTTCGAGACATATTCGCCAGTTGCGAGAAGATCAACAATAAGATTACTGCTTTCATTGGCTGTTCACAAACATCTGGAAATCGATCACTTCGATGTGAACACAGCTTTTTTGAACGGTGAGTTACATGAAAAAGTTTACATGCAACAACCAGAAGGCTATACAAAAGATGATAAAAAGGTTTGTTTATTGTTGAAGGCGATTTATGGTCTTAAACAAGCGTCACGTTCTTGGAACGAAAAAGTAAATGAAGTGTTGTTGTCACTGTCATTTAAACGATCAAGTTATGACACATGTCTTTATTATAAAGACAATGTTTACATAATTTTGTATGTCGATGATTTTCTAATATTTTATGATAAAACTGAGAAGAAAAATCAACTTTTAGAAAGTCTGAGGGAGAATTTTAAGATCAAAGACTTAGGCAAGGCACGGCAAGTTCTCGGAATGGAGCTAACCAGAGAAAATGGTGCATTGCGAGTTTCACTTAGTAAGTTTACTAAGAAACTGTTGGCGGATTTCGGTCTGGCGGATTGCAAACCAGCGAAGACTCCAATGGAGTTAGATCTTCACACGGTGTTGGCTGAAGGGGAAGGAAGTGATGTGTTGGATCACCCAAACCGGCTCAGATACCAGTCACTGATAGGAGCGCTAAACTATCTTGCATGTAATACTCGCCCAGACATTTCGGCTGCAGTAAGTTTCTTATCTCAATATAATTCGTGTTGTCATCAGGTCCACATGAAGGCGGCCAAAAGGGTGCTACGTTACCTTAAAGGAACGATAGAGTACGGCTTGATATTTAAAGCGAGTAACTCTATGAACGTTTCTGGCTACGTAGACGCAGATTGGGGCGGAAACGTGAAAGACAGGAAGTCATTTTCAGGATACAATTTTAAGGTTGGTGAAAATCCAGTTTCTTGGGAGTGCAAGAAACAAAACTGCGTTGCATTATCGTCTACAGAGGCGGAATATATAGCGCTGTCGGAGGCTTGCAAGCAGGCTACTTACTTGCGAAGTTTTCTTGCTTCTCTTTTACAAGTGTCGGCGCAACCCGTATCTTTGTACGTAGACAACCAGAGTGCGATAAAGCTTGCGCAAAACCCAATTGCACAGAGACGGACGAAGCATATCGACATAAGGTTCCATTATGTTCGTCAATGTATCGAGGACTCAACTGTTCAGTTACAGTATGTGCCTACTGAGGACAACGTAGCTGACGTTCTCACCAAACCGTTGGGACGTATAAAGTTTGAGAAATGTGTTTCGGCCTTAGGTTTAACATAGTATGACTGAGTGTCAGTATGAGTGCTTGCATGTTGCTGTTGTGTGATGCTCGTTTGAGGGGAAGTGTTGGCGTTTGCTAGTCACACCCAGGCAACACTAGTTACCTAGTTACGTTGTTGACTGTCAGTTGCATAAAATTTGAAAAAAAACTGTAAATATAATTTATCTGCAAACTACACCATCTCGTATTTCTTCCACGCTCTGCTTGACTATTACAAGATAAAGACACAGCAAAATGAAGCTAAGCTATTGAAATAAAACAACGGGGAATTTTCGCGGGATGACTCATGACCTGGATAAAGTTGTTGAAACGACTGATAAAAAAACCCTTATATTATGAAAAACCAAATTGAATTTTAGGTGTTTATATCCGTCTCTCTCTTTGATTTAAGAGCTTTGCTCTTGTCGGTGGAGATCCGTATAAAGTTGTTTCCAAAACAAATAAAAAGGACTTGCATACGATTCCATTACTCAGACGGTACTCAAACTTTTACTGAAACCTCGGTAGCTCAATCAGAAGACCTGTTGCGAGGCTAACATTGCGATAGGAGCTCCTTCTGAGTCGTTGAAAAATAAAGGACTGAATTACAACGAAAACGTAAAATACCAAAGGCTTTGACAAAATCATGTTCAACTATTGAAAAGGCAGTTGCTCGGGTAGCAAAAGGTATCAGCTTTGTATTTTGTTTGGCTGGAGAGGCTTATGGTTTAGCAATTTTAATATTTATATGAGAAATATAAGGTTGTCTGTGTATAGGTATGTTACTTGTGGTAATGTATACAAAAACTAGGAGGCCAAAAAATACATCATAATATCATAAAAGGTATCTTAACTATTTTAAATGGAAATAAATACTTATTTATCTAACTATTTTTGTGAAACTAACATTCGAATTGAATCACTCGCATTTTGCATCGAAATTGAATATATTCGTAAGAGCCATCAAAAATAATATTTTTGTACATAAAATATAAAGCTACGTGTGTTCAATTAAGAAGAAAAAAATGGAACATCAGGAAAAAACAGCATACTCTTTTTTGACAATTATTTTAAATCATAGTCGATTTTAGCCTAATACCGCGTACAGACCAGCCCAACGAACGACATGAGGGTGCCTACCATCAACTCTTATTACGGTTTTGTTTAGGACCTAAACTGATCTGCTTCGCTTATTCGTACCACGACAGCTTAATATCAATGACAGCGATTCAGTCATCATTCAATGACATTTCACAGCCACTAAGCTGTCATGTACTCTTATTTGACTTATAACTCGGCCAAGCTAACATGACACCTGAAAGTTATACCTGTCCCTCTCACTCTCCGGGCATGACAGAATCGAATGAAAGAGACGGGTGGAAGAAATAAGAACACAAATCGTTCGGTCATTCACATTTAGCAATTCATTTGCGATCCAGTTTTTAGAAGGTCATAGTACGAAAGAAAGCAATTCATTTTAGGAACCTATTCTGCATCGCGCTATTATTGAATCGCTGTCTTAAAGTCGATGGTAGGCACCCTGGCGTTGCTCGCTGCACGTTCCTGGCCTTCGAAGATCAATCTAAAGCTAAGTATAGGATCATTGGGTGTTTTCAAGTTCACATTCGGGTTTTTCAGATCATCTGATTGAGACAGAGGGGGAACAGAACCCTTTGGCTGGCGTGCGTTAGCCTTCGTTGGTCCGGTGTGTACGCAGCATTAGTCATATTCATACTACGTGCAGTACCGACCTATGAGTTTCAGGCGATTTATGTACTAGATACTCATAAATTAATACTGTTTTTCCTACATAAATTTTACACAGACATTGTAACTGCATTGAAATATTTTAATAATATTTACCTAAATAAATAAATAATATTGTTTTTGATGACGCAAGTAAAACAATAAAAATGCATCACATTAAAATATACATTACTAGTAGATTCCCGCGGTTTAACCCGCTTAATACCCGTTCCCGTGGAAATATCGGGATAAAAATATAAACTATGTGACTCGGGAAGCATGAAGCTTTCTAATCGTGAAAGAATGTTTAAAATTGGTCTAGTAGTTTTTGAGTTTATCCATTACAAACAAACAAAAAATCAAATCTTTCCTTTTTATAACACTTATGCCCGAATACTCGTACGCTACTTATCTTTGGGAGCGTCTCACACATCGCCCTGTCACTTTAAATGTTAAACGTATGAAAGAGATGCCATGATGTTTGAGACGCTCCCAAAGATAAGTAGCGTACGAGTATTCGGGCATTAGGTACTAGATGTTTCACACACAGAGTTTCACCTGCGTTAATTTGAGGAAAAGGGAAAAACCTAAAAAAATTGTAGATTGTACAACAAGTGCATAAAACGTACCATTTTACCCGAGACGTATATATGTTGATAGTCAATTCGAGGGTAAAATGGGTTTTATGTACAAGTTATACACTCTGCTTTTCACTTAGACTGTGAGGAAAATAAATAACAATATTGCAAAAAAGAAAAAATAAAGGCTTCGCCATACCGGCGGGAAGACTTTCTTTTTCTTTGTTTATATGTGGCATTGGCATCACAGTGACTTTAGCATAGATTGTGGTCCATAATGCTCTTGAAATACTTATTTATAAGAAAACTCATTAATTTTGTCTAGTTTTATTAATTTAGTAATTTAAAATGGATTCATCGGTACCTAAATTTAATACTTAATTTAAATTTAGTAATCGGGCAGCGCAGGACCGATCGTTGTGGAGATCCTTGGGGGAGGCCTATGCCCAGCAGTGGGCGTCGTACGGCTGAAATGATGATGATGATGATGATGTACAAAATCGAAGAAACAGATTGAAATACCTAATAAGTTTATTTAACGAAGTTTAATTGCGTGTGTGGCTGTTTACCTGACGCCCTTTGTCTTAAAGTCTGAGACTTAGACGAAGATTTTACTTTATGCACTAGAGCATAAAAAGCGATTTTATGCAGCCTATACCCAACATAAACACGAACTTTACGAGCATGAGAAGTGAAAAAATGATTTTTCCCGTTTTCGCAACATTTTTCATTAATGCTTCGCTTTTGTTGGTCGTGGTGTAATGTAAGAATAAAGCCTAGCCTTTTTTGATAAATGGACTATCCAACACAAAAATATTTTTTCTATTCGGTCCAGTACTTTCTGAGATTAGCGTGTTCAAACAAACAAACAAACTCTTCAGCTTTATAATATTGGTAAAGATATTATTTATATTGCTTACTGTTAATATATCGACTATGGTCAAGGTGTGGCTAGTTCAGCTTTATAATTAGTCTCGTTTCGGCTAATAAAATGGGCCCGGAATTCCCAAATGTGTGTTTTGGACCCTTAACTCGAATATCTTTGGGTTTAATGTGTTGCGAAAGTTGAAATCAAGGGCAGGTGTTCAATTAATTATGGTTTATTTAAGTAAAAATACGTTTACATGAAAAGTGTAAGGTTTTATTTACATAAGGCAGCCATACACGTTCAAGTAATTTGATCAAACAGGCTGGATCAAACAGTTTGATTAAATTGGCATGAAATTTTAATGAGTTGATCAAATTTCCCCATTTTGATTATAATTGCACAACTGTTATTGTTATTTGTAATTTGTATGATGTTTTTATGTTTGTGTGTGCAATAAAGTATTAGCTAATCTAATCAAATCTAAAATCAAACTTTTCTGTCACGTTTGTTTGTTGCAACAATAATGTAAACGCCAGAAAAACGTAACGAGAATAGGTATATTTTTACTTTTTTGCATTCTCAACGCAATTTTTGCCCAGAAATGCCTCCCACGAGTCCAATCGAATAATAATAATATAAAGTACTTTGATGCTCTCTTGAGATCTGAGTAGAGGAAGCATTTTAAACTATTATAAAGAGGCAAGATTTGTTTGTTCGTTTGTTTGCATCGAATAGGCTCCGAAACTACAGGACCGATTTCGAAAATTCTTTCACCATTAGAAAGCTACATTCTTCCGGAGTGACATAGGCTATATTTTATCTCGATATTCTCACGGGAACGGGTACCACGCGGGTGAAACCGCGAGGATCCGCTAGTGAATACTACAGCGGAAACAATACCCCGAATCCACATCGTTTGCAGCTCTGAAAAGCGGAATGGTTTAATGCAACTTTCAGTGAATTAATGCTCGTAAACCCTCCCCGCAGTTCAGAACTACTACCCTTATTCCAAAACTGATGGACTCAAATAGTCTTGGTTTAAAACTGGTACTAAACTGGTGCTGTCACTTTCATTTTCCAAATGAAAGATAGAATTAGCATCAGTTTTAAACCGTTCTAACTTTTAGTCCACGTTTTGGGATAAGGGTTCTGAGTACTGGAAGGGTTTCCATAAGGCAAGCGAAGTAACGAAAATGGCGTACCTACCGTTTCGCCCGTTTTCGTTAGTTCGCTCGCCAGCAGGCGGTGTGGCTCGCGCTTTAAGCTTGACGTGCTCTTGACTGCATAATAAACGTGCACAAATTGTATCCATTAAATGCAAGTAGTAAAATTAGTGTACCTGATTCAGAACATAAAACGGTCTCAATTATAAAATTAAATAAATAACCAACCAAACAAACCTTTGTTAACTTGCGTGCTAGTTGTAATTTTTTAAAAAGCTTGCAATCAAGTTTTTTTTTATCAAAGGTATGCTAGGTTAGGGTTTAAAGTTAGGTTGGTGTTTGTTACAGCTAGAAACACACCCCACATATATTCGTATCTTTCTTTTTTGAAATGTTTTTGCTGTATTCGGGCCTGCAGACTCAATAGACTTAATATTAGAAAGTATCGAGTATGGTGTAAAGTATCGATGCTTACTCAGTATCGTAATAAAAAGTATCGAGTACTAAATTACACACGTAACCAAAGTATCGAGTATACTCAGGTATCGATACCTTTTGGTAACGTCACTGATGACACTGCTACGCTCAACAGAATATCAGTGCAGCAAGTCCACGCTTGCTGCATATACTGAGTTGGGCGCAATTTTGACATCACACGTCACAGTTTTTATTTTCTTTTCTCTTATTTCTGTGTTATAGTGCGCCAATCTTTTCTGTTCCGGTGATTATCTTTGGAACTAAAACAGTTTTCATACGACAGTCCATTTTGACAGCTTATTTCGTATTGTAAGTGGCTCCTCTGTCACGACTGTCACCGGAACAGAAAAGCTTGTGGCACTGATATTTTTAGTTTTTTGTGGTACTTTGTTGTTTATGTCGTGTGATGTCAAAATAAATAGTTTTTCTTTCTTTCTTTTGCGGATCCCTAGCAGTAAGGCTAAAGGCTAGCCCAAGAGGGCTGCAACGATTTAGTGTTCGCCATAGACACGCTAAGAAAAAGACAAACACTTTTCCTCGTTTATCTTTCTTAAATCAGTGGCTCGCATGAAGTTCGACTTAATACTGAGGTAACTGGAGCGTGCAGTACGAACAATTTTTTGAATACCACAAATAACACAGTGGCTGTCTTCCGTCTCACCTACACTTTAAAAAAATACGTATGGTCATATGAGACAGCTGACAGCCACTACATACATAAATGTCAAATTTGGTGGCGACACTTTTTTATTCAGGGTGAGAGCTCCAGTTACCTCAGAGTATTAAGTCAAACTTCATGGTGGCTCGACACGTTTAGCCTCAGCGAAACCGACAGGCGACTGCAATAGTTGCCAAAGTTAAACAACGAGGGAAAGCCTTGTAATTTGCTCCTGACTGCTGATCACTTACGAAAAATTTGGAAAAATAGGAAATGATGGAGCACTTTTGAACATATGCTAAGATTTTGGACATATGCTACTTCTTGTTTCTTGTTGAGAGAAAAAGTATTAGGTATATTTTTCAAATAATAACTTATTTTTAGCAAAATATGGCTGTTTTAATATTTTATAACAAAAATTGGAGTTTTTTTCTGAAAATCAAGAATATACAACGTGTTATTGAATAAGCGCACAACCTCTTAGGTGGTGATTGTGCCCATAAATATGAACAACTTTTACTATGGGCCAACTCTGCAACTCTAAAGAAAATTACAACTGCATGAAACAGCTGTTTTTTTTGTTGAGTTGTAGAGTTAGCCCCATCGTAAAAGTTGTTCACAATCAGCACCTAAGAGGTTTTGCGCTTATTCATTAATACGTTGTAGATAGGAACTTTGGAATATCTGCGTTGGTAAGGATAAAAAGTTTAATTACTCACTTTATGTTTTATTTGAGTAACGTGAAAGTGTATAATTTTCTTATTTCGAATTCAGCTCAATGTATGTGATGTTGGAAATATTGAAAATGATGTAAGTACTTAGGTAAGTACCTATTAGGACAAATCGACCCGTCTCACAACTAAGTAGCTGGATTCAAAACCGACCTTTCACTTTCCGGGCGAATGCTCTTGTCTAAGAATTAAATATTGTAATGATTTTTTTTCTAATATTTCATTTTCAATCCAAAAAATTGCATTGTGAATGCAATATAGTAAAAATAGTATGTGATTTTTTTTGTTAAATGCAGCTTTGAGATTTTAATTTTTTTTATGCATTCACAATTTATAGTTATTATTATATTTTTTCCTATAAATGCAGCTTTGTTATTTTTATTGGTATTTTGTCCGAAACAGCCAACAAAAGCAATTATCAAAATGATCCAGTCAGTCATATTCTGGTAGAAATTTTTTGATAGTTCATTTAAATATTTAAATTAATAGTCCTTTCATAATAATAACACACGTAAGTTCACATGGAGCCACAATCCACCGTGACACTATTGATAAATCACCTCCAGAGTCGCTTTAGTGCGAATTTAAATAGCATTTTTACAATTCATGAATAATTTATTACTTCCATGAAATTCAAATTTCGCTTTTGTAATTTTGCTTTGCAGTGTATTTTCGTTAAAAATCTATGTATTTTTAAAAAACTCAGCGTACCACTCGTCCGTTATGCATAAGTGACAAATTAACGTCGAATTTAATGTGATGGCGAATTCAACCAATTTTTTCTATTTTTAAATAATAATGCGAAAAAGGCGAACACATTATTAATCACTATAGGTTTGCTATAGGTAGTACGATTCCAACTCTTATTATGAGCGCCATAAAAAGCGTTCTTAATCAACATAAAAATTTACTCACAGTAGAGACCCATTTCGCGTGTTTTAAATAAAGTCAAAATTCACGAAGTTTTTAAGGCGCTGATTCCCCAAAATAGGGTATTTTAAATTATGGATTAATCGCAAATCACAAGTACCTACTTAAAATTTGGAAAAAATATATGTTATTTTACAGTTATTTATCTAGTGCTTCCGGCCGTTTTTTTTATTGGTGATATTTTACTGTGTCAAATAAAATCCCAAACATCCGTCTAATAATAATTCAAATATCATATTACTTGCAGTATACTTGGTTTTAGTTAATGAAAAACATATGAAAATAATTGTCTTTGAATAGCCGAGGGATTCCGGCCGTCATAAATTAAATTTTTTTATTATTTAATTTTCCGCGCGAAGTATATAGAGCGCGGCCGAGCAAGCGTTAGCGTGCCTATTTCGGTCGGGATTCCTCGCCTTAAAAAATGGTGCCAGATATATTTGCTTTTTTGTACTTGGTAGTTTAAACAAATAACTTCTTACAATATATTTATGATTTGTTTTTATTTTAATTAGAAAACAACCAGACGAGAACATGTATACATCTAGTATAGTATTATATGATCTGAGCGTATACATGTTCATGCACACAAATATTTGTCTTGTCTGGGAATCAAACACGGGCCTCTGGCGCAAAAGACATGTATCCGTACTTCTGCGCCAAATCGGTCAACTAATAAGTTTTTGTTCCACAATAGTGACAGGACCTACACCCATTCTGCCACTCCCATTCAGCCAACTGCGCTCATGGGTAAGGCAACGAACTCGTGCTGCACATAATACTCGTTGGGTAGCTCTAACAAGCTGTAGACAGTCTAAGATGGCGATGACTGCAGTCTCGCCGCGTTTGACCTGCAGGCTGCTCAGCCTCAATCGTCCAGACCTCCGGGTAGTTGTTGGTACACTTACAGGTCACCTTACCTTAAACCGACAACTATTTATTATGAATGCGACAGACAGTCCTCTATGTAGAGGTTGCCTGAACGCTGAGGAAACAGCCGCCCACGTGATCCTGGAGTGCGTAGGTTTGGCCGCACAACGAACAGAAATCCTCACAGAGGTGAGGTCGCTCCTAGAAGCCTGTGAACGCCCCAGGAGGCTTCTGCGCTTCTGGAAGGAGCTAGGATGGCTCGACTAGCCATGCTCACGCATAACGGACCAAATATGAGTCTAAATGCGGAAAAATGTCAATACCAAATACCAAATACCAAGTTTTTGTTAATATTACAAATACTTCGTTTATTTTGACTTTTTTGAAGCAGGCAAAGTAAGGAGGGGTCTATGCGGTACCTGATAAAGGTTGATATCCTGATGAGAACAAAAATATGTTTAAAATAAAAATTATGACTTTGGCACAATGATATTATAATTTAAATTATTATAATATCATTGCTTTGGCACATATTATTGAAAGTGACGAATTTTTTTTATTTGTTTGAACAAGCCAAAATTGATTGTGAGTTTCTCTTAATTGAAGTTTTCTTTTCAGTGTAGAATTCGATGTTTAAAGGTATAAACCGTATTCTTCTACCACGCACGACAAACAAAAGTTACTACAAAATATAAATTTGTGGTTTTTAACCAAGAATGAGACGACGGCGACGTTTAAAGGCCCATATATTTTTATTTTCTGCTGAATTGAGGATAAAAGTTAAAAGTACGTAGCCGTTAACAATGAACGGTTTTATTAAAGCGTAAAGTCTTCTATCTTTGCTTAGGCGGGTAAAATAAAAGGACAGACAGTCTTCAATTATTATCCTTGCCAGGTTATCAGCGAATACAGCTTTGTAAAGGCGAAGCGCTCTCAGAGGCCTTGGTTACAACAAATGTGAATTTCCACAGTCATGATTTCAGGAATAACGGCTTGTTCACACGATGACATTTGACGTATAGTCTTTTTTCACGAATGAACTATTCTTGACGCTGGTAATGTTTGAAAATGAAGTAGGTATTACAAAAAATCAACCCGTCTCACAACCAGCTCCAATTGGACTCGAACCTATGACCTTTCGCTGTCCGGGCGAGTGCTCTAACCAGTGAGCTATGGAGTCGTTGTAACGACTGAATTTTTCACTTATTTTTTTTTACTTCATTTTTAATAATAAAAATTGCATTGTGAATGCAAATAAGTAAAAATAAGGTATTCTCGCGTTCACATGATCACGAATCGTAAAAAATACGGATAAGCCTTTCCTATACTTTTGCCTCTCGTGTTTTTTCACAAATTGTCAAAGGCGGATCCCGCGTGTGTATACAAACCATTAAGCATGATAATGAACTTTTGGAAAAATCTGTCAGCAAAGTATTAGGAAATATCGATACAAAGTGATTTTTAAAGAGAAAACAATACGACTTAGTAGTTATAAGCAGGGAAAAAATACATTACAAAATTAAATTTTAATCACCCAATAGAAAGTTTGGAATTGGCACTTTACCCCTAGTGTAAGTTTTTATGTCAAAAAACGCGAACTATTTCGATTCCGTATTTATGTCAATTTGTATGAAAACTGTAACAGCGCCTCTAGCGGCAAGTAGCGCGCTTATACAGTTTTCATACAAATTAACATAAATACGGAATCGAAATAGTTTGCGTTAGCTTGACATAAAAACTTACACTAGGGGTACAGAACTGATTTCTTTAGTTTTTAGTAAAAAAGGATGGTTTCTTTGAAAATAGAAACATCAGAAACTGACCGGACAATTTTTAAATACTTAAATGTTACGTGAATCTCGACTTTATTTTAAAGTAAAACCTTGCCTTAATGCTAAGTTGCATTTGAAATATTTTGGGCTGAGCTTGATAGCCGAGTAAGAGGATTACATATTTTGAACTCAGAATTTCAGGATAATTAAGAAGTCATATTTATTTTTGCACTGTTTTATTTTTGAGCTTAGTTTGCAGCTTAGTTTTTTAGAGTTTGTGTAAATGTCGAAAATATATATTTTTAGTAGGTATAAAATCAGAGAAAAAATATTGTTATGAATTGTCAATTACGATACGATTGATTGAATGAGTTAGTGGTATTTTTATTTGATGAATCAAAGAATATTCAAGTAACTATAATTGTATTTAGTCATACAACAAGAAGAAAAAAACCTATAATTTTAAACAGAAATAACTTCTCGACTCCATACCTCAACGGTCAGAGCATTCGCCCTTACAGTGAAAGGTCCCGGGTTCGATTCCCGGCGGAGATACTTAGAGAATGGGTAGTTTTTTTTAATATTTAATTTTCCATAACAGAAATAACTTGCATCTTATTTATAGAAATTAATGTACAAATTCTAGCTAGGAAAGCTAAGAACGTTCGGTAGCCCATTTGTAAGAGACGTCACAGTTCAGGTGAGAATCAACAATTAGCCATTACTGTAAGCAATTACGCCATTCAATTAACTCGAACATTCGCCATTAATCTACCAGAGATGGAGTTTAAAGTAATTTACATCTTTTCCGCTATTTTACTTCGTTTAACATTTTGTAGGAGAACAAATATACACCGTAATTTTTTTATCACCCCGGATAATTATAGGGATTATTCTACTCATGTAAACAAACAACTTTCACTTGTCAAAACTGAAATCGCCAAGAAAAAACAGCTGCTCCATACATTTTGATTAAATATTTTTGCACTTTTGTATCCCTGCCCCCTGTAATCCCTGAAATTATCCGGGGTGGTAAAAAAATTACCGTGTTTATTCGTTTAAACAAATATGATATAACATACATTTATGTAATTAAGTACTAGGGGCTCCATGCAGTTTTGCTAACGTGGTTTCCGTTCCCGTGGGAATATCGGCATAAAATATAGCTTACTTATGTCACTCGGAAAAAAAATAGCTTTCTAATGATCAAATCCTGAAAATGATGATTGTACTTAAAATAAATGTAACACCTTTACTATGTACTGTAGCACAACTTTAGTTTCGATTTACTCTATATAAACAGCTTTTTTTTTAATGGAATGCAATAAAGATAATTTTATTGAGTTTTGAGTACTTTATATTTGAGCATCGAAATGATAGAGTATGCTGATAAAATTAGAATTATGTAAGAGCTCTGTAATTTATTACTATATTCACGCAAATAAATAATTTACCGAGTAATTTACAATTTAATTTTATAGTCCATCGCACAAGTAATCTATATATATAAAAATGAATCCCTATTTCCCTTGGTCACGCCATCGCGCGTGAACGGCTGGACCGATTCGGCAAATTTTGGTTTTGAAATGTTCGTGGAAGTCCAAGGAAGGTTTTAACGGTGAGAAAATAGGGGAAGGAGGGGTTAGTAGAGGTAGAGTAGAAGTAGGGTAGGGTAGGGGTAGAGTACGGGTAGGGTAGGGTGGAGTAGGGGGTAGGGCCACGGGAACGAAGTCGCGCTGGGTCAGCTAGTAATATAAATAATCTAATATCATAAACGTCATGACAATTGAAAGGCGTCTTAATGAAATCATCCTCAACGCTAAGCGCTTTATATTTACGGTTAGGTAGCGCTTTATTCGCTGATTGTAGGAAATGAAACAACACTTTATGCTTGAAGGAATGAGGGTCGAGGTTAAAATCGTTATCCAATGAATGGAGATGAATTGAAATGTTGGACGTAAATATTTTGTCAGTGTTTGTAATTGCAATAACTTTTTAATTTAATTTGTTAGTGAATGAATTAGTCGATAATACAGCCAAAACTAATTTTTGCTGATCAAGTATGTTCGTCTGATAAGGACTACTTTTTTAAGCATTATTTCTATTTAAAACTCAAACGAAAATATGGAAATTGTTTATAGTTCAAGTAAAAACATAAACAAAGAATTATCAATATTATAAATGTGAAAAAGTGTTTGTTTGTTGTACTTACGTCAAAACGGAGCAACGGAATGACGTGATTTTTGGTATGGGGACAGCTTGGGAGCTGGAGAGTGACAAAGGCTACTTTTTATCCCGGAAAAATATCACATTCCCGTGGGATAACGTCGTGTATTCCACGCGGGCGAAGCCATGGGCGGAAGGCGAAGGCTAGTGATATTTAAATGACAAAATGATAGAAATAAAGTATCTACCGGCCCTTATTAGGCGAACATGCACATTTGATGAGTATTTTTTTATCCATAAAGTATTACGAATTAAGGTATTGCAATACGGTCAGAAGTTTGGCGGTCCAAATTGCGAGCCGAGCGAGCGAATCGAGCGTGTTGGTTCTCGAGTTTTTTTTTATCCACAACGGGTTAGTACTTTGCCTTAGACTGAAGCACCAGAAGGCTTGTAACTAAGATTTTTAACTATAGGATTGATGCGAAATAAAAGAGATTAAAAATACAATGAAATGTGAAGTTTTATTTATATAACATGTAAAATTAGGTCCTTACAAGAAATACAGGGCGTGGGGATAATTATTCTACTTTGCAGCTCACTTGTTGCACTGTCAGAGGGACTTAAATTACAATATTCTCACTGAGTTGAAAATTACATAGACGGGTAATGAAGTTTAAACTAGACAAATAAGGTTTCAAAAGAAATTTATATGAATAAGAGTCCTAGGCTATCGCTATCCTTAAAATAGGTTTACAACATGTCAGACTAGATACACAAATACAAACCCAAATTAAAATATGGGCTGTTATTCAATATCAAAGATTTTACAAGCTCACAAGTGTAGTTTAAATCAAGTTGGGAGTGTTACAAAATTGAAAGGAAGGTAGGCAATACTTATATGTATGTAATTAAGTTAAACTTATGAGAGAGGAGAAGATTAGATACGATTAATAGGCGTCACGCTTATGAACAACTCATAAACGAAGAGAGTAGGGAGAGATGTAGTAAGAGATAAAGATATAAGAACGATTACACCTGAGATTTATATTCCGAGGAGGGGTTGCGAACGCCGGTCTCTCAAGGCCTAAGGTCAGCGAACGAGGGCTCGCCGGGATGGTATCAGCTTCGCAGGTGCTCGCTCCGGACTGGTAGTCCAGTCAAGAATAAGAACTGTCGAGGAAGAAGAAAACACAGCGTTATGCCAAAGCAGTGACATAAAGAGATGTTGGTAATTTGTTTGCCGTTTAGCAGATCGACTTACCCGGACGCTGAAGATCGAGGACCAATCAAGAAAATTGCAGTGTACACAATGATGCAGCTTAGGACGCAATTAGCGATGTTTATCAGGGATAAACTACGTAGGTAAAAAAATGTCTATGCAATAACAGTTCACAGTGACTTTGCTTCACACCTTTTTCACAGTCAGTCAAGTAGAGGTTCAAGAAGAGAGAAAAAACACTGGGGCGAGACGGGCCCTATTTATATGTTCTGCCACGATTTTTCTAGAATCATGTTTTTAAGTAATTTTGCTTTACCATCAATCTCGAATTTTCCAAAGTCAGTAGCATAGACAATGCTCACTTGTACATTTCTAGAATGATCCGAATATAGTCTATGGTTAAGAAAATTAGCTAAAGATAAATGAAGAATTATATAAAATCAAATAAAGGAAGATTTGTAGATTATAAATACCTAATTACTTTCATTGTAGATTAGATATTCATAAAGTTATTGATAAAAGTTTATAGGTACCATAGATAATCTGGACTCAATATGTAGAAGTTCAATTATTAAAGCAAGAGAGCTACTCTACGCCAGATGTCAGTTTTGGTGCTGTTGCATGAACGAGATGACAGGATGGCTATGCATTTAGGTGTGAGAGAGATGACAATATATGTGCGATATACTTTGCCACTATTTGACACCAGATGGCGCTAAAGTTTGATGAAGTGTGGACTCTCAACGCAAGGTGTCTTTATAAGAAAAAGAGATGGAAATAGCTGGACATCCATGCAAGAATGAGAAGACTTATATCTCTGGATAATTGCTCGTGGAAATAGTTCTTCTATTCCTCACAAGATTGAGCCAATGGTTCAAAAATTATGATGTTTACTCTGATAAAATTAAATGTCAAACGTCAGACGTGATAGATGTTTGTTGACAAATTTAAGTGTACCTAAGATGTAAAATTTAGCAATTATTGCTTGGAATTGAGTTAATGAGAATGTATGTACTTTGCAATAAGGGATGTATAAAAACTGTGTTGTGTAAAGGTACAAAATATAGGATAAAAAACAGAAATGAAGGTTGGTACTATCATAGTTTATTGTGAATGTAACATATTAAAAAAATGATATTTTACAATACCTCATTAGTTGAGAAAAAAAAGAAAAAAATAAAGAAAGGAACTGGGATGAGGTGAGTGAAGGACAGGTCACTATCGCCACACAGTAAAGAAAAGAAAGCGAAAGCGTGAGGAAACATGAAGGGAATAGATAAAACAAGAATAGAGCAAGAGGAGAAAAAAAATTGTAGAGAAAGGAAAGTTGTGTAGAAAAAGAAAAGGTTGTGTAGAGAAAGAAGGAATGGATAGCACGGTATAGTAGAGTGGGAAAGTAAAGAAAGTTGTAGGTTGGGAATCAAGTAAGGAAAGGAAAGGGCAAAAGGAAACAATAACGAAAACAAAAAAAAACTATATACGTATACTACATGCCAGCTGTAAACAAATAAGTTATATAAATAAACGGAATACATAAACAATACAGATAATTGATATCGACGGTGGGTCTTACTTCTGGCCTATGTACCATGCGCCCTTGCCGAAAATTTAAAGTGTGCGTATACTGGATAAATATGGATATACATAAATAAATGGAGTGCCGATGGCCTATTTTAAGAGTCGCAGCCGCTCTGATATATAGATGAGTATAATATACTAGTGTGATAAGAATAATCTGTTGTCGTTAAGGCATATTTATACAGAGTTACAATCCGCTCTGAGTAGTAAGGCTTTTGATTTTTCATTTATGGGATTACCAGCCTTCCCATAGAATAAACTAGATACTATAAAATTAATATATATATGATAAAAACCATACAAAAAAAATAGAGTACATAGAAGAATATATAATAGGGTTTGGGAATGGGTATGAAGATGAGGAAAAATGTGGGATGGGAAAATGGGACTTTTGGTCGGCTCTTACGACGCGCAAGGGGAGAGCGATGGTACTATTCTTTCTCCGGCAACCATACGGATAAGGTAAGGGAATGGGTGTCGTGATGGGGGAAAATATGGGATGGGAAAATGGGACTTTTGGTCGGCTCTTACGACGCGCAAGGGGAGAGCGATGATACTATTCTTTCTCCGGCAACCATACGGATAAGGTAAGTAGGAGATAGTACCTAGATGCAGAGCAAGAGAGAGAAAAGAGAAAAATACTTATAGATAATCACATACATAAATAAAATGAAATAAGCAAAATATAGGTGTAGTTATATAGGTACAGATTTTAAAATGTCCTTAATGTGCCAAGTGCCTAAATCCTTGGATGTGTGAAAGTCCTTCAGAATGTATGTAAGAGGAGAGATCTTCTTTTTCACAATACATTTAGTGAATTTAGGAGCAAGTTTTGCAGTGAAAAATTTACTAGCATCAGAAAGTGGATATTCTTTCTTCCATACAGTCTGGCCCTCCTGATATTCAATATCACGCCTATTTTTGTTGTAATGAATTTTATATTTGGAGTAGGCTTTGTTCAAGTTTACTTTAATAAAAATGTCTTTAAGATGAGGTAGAGTAGATGAGTATGAAGTCCTGTCGGTAAACAAAATATCTTCTTCTTTAAGTGGAGAGTTAGGGTACCAGTCACCAGAGAGTACAGCTTCGCGGCCATGATTTAGAAAATATGGGCTAAAACCAGTGGATTCACTAACGGCTGTGTTGATTGCAAACTCAATTTTTGGTAATTCTTCAGCCCATTTTCTGTGGTCTGTACCTACATAGGAAGATATGGCAGTGACAATGACACGATTAGTCCTTTCAGAAGGGTTGTTTTGTGGCAGGAACCTACAGTTATAAAAAGATTTAGGAACTTTATACTTCGCAACTAAATCCTTCATGGCATTAGAGATATACTGGGGACCGTTGTCCATGACAATTGTTTGAGGAATCCCATATTTCATAAATATATTGTTTTCAATAATGGAAACTACTGTCTTGGCAAGTGAGTTCCTCATAGGAAATATGCATGTATACTTAGTGAAAACGTCAGTAACTACTAGAATGAATTTGTAGCCCTGATAAGATCGAGGTAAAGGACCCATTATGTCTGTAGATATCATTTGGAAGGGACGTTGGACCTGTTTGGGATTTTTCATGATGCCTGGGGGACCTTCATTCGTGCTCTTATACGCCAAGCAAACTTGACAAATTTTTGATGTATTTCTTGACATCTCTGTGTAGAGATGGCCAATAATAAGATTGAGTAAGACGTTTCAAAGTCTTAAAGATGCCTAAATGGGCTGCACTCGGGTGGTCATGACATTTAGCTATGACGTCATGCCGCGATTCGAAAGGAACCACGAGTTTCCACTCACAGTCAGCAGAGAGAGGGTTGGAATTTTTCATCCTTTTATAGAGACGATCAGAAATTAGTTTCCAATCAGAGAACTTGTGGGGAGAAGATTTGACGTCTTGTACTTTCTTGAGGTACCAAGAGTCTTTGGTAGTAGAAGAAGAAGAAGGGGAGTTTTGAGATGGATCGTCATCAGAAGTGACATTTACGGGAAATGAACGAGAAAGAGCGTCGGCCAAGGCATTATCAGAGCCCCTACGATACTCAATTTTAAGATTAAATTGAGAAAGCCGGACTGCCCATCTCGCCAATCTTCCTGTAGGAGATTTAAGACTGACAAGCCATTTCAGACTACTATGATCTGTATAAACCGTAGTAGGGAAGGGAGAGCCTTCAATATAACCCCTAAATTTTTCTAGAGCAAAGATTAAAGCATTTAGTTCTTTTTCAGTAGTGGCATGGTTTCTTTCTGGTTTAGTAAGAGAACGGCTAGCGAAGGCGACAGGATGTTCTTTACCCTCGTCGTCCTTTTGAGAGAGGACACAACCGAGACCTAAATCAGAGGCATCGGTAGAGATGATAAAAGGCTTATCAAATCTAGGTATAGAAAGAATGGGTGCAGATACCAAACGTTGCTTAATCTCGTTAAAGGCAAGGAGAGCTTCCTGCGGAAAACTAAAAGCTTTGCCCTTGGGCTGTTTTTTAATTAGGTTGTTTATAGGAGCAGTTACTAAAGAAAAGTTTTGGATAAAACGCCTATACCATGACGCCATGCCTAGAAAACGTCTGACTTCTTTTTGGTTAGTAGGGACAGGGTATTCCAAAATGGCCTTAACCTTGTCACTGTCAGTGCGTAGTCCGTGTCGGTCGACGATGAACCCTAGAAACTTAAGGGAAGATCTGCAGAAAACTGATTTGTCAAAATTGATGGTGAGACCTACTTCTTTTAAACGTTGATAGACACGCTTCAATAGCTCGACGTGTTCGTCATATGAATTACTGACCAGTATTACGTCATCAACGTAGGTAAACAGACGGCCAGCAAACTCTGGTCCAAAGACTTTATCCATAAGTCTCATCATTCTAGCAGATGCATTGACGAGTCCGAAAGGCATGCGGCAAAATTGGAAAGCCCCAACCCCAGGAATGGAGAAACTAGTCTTCTCCCGCGAGTCTGGGTGTAAATTAATTTGAAAAAATGAGCTTTTCAGGTCAATAGAGCTTAGAAATTTAGCATTATTAAGAGAATCAAGTATGTCTTGAATACGTGGCATAGGATATGAATCTATTTTGGTGACACTATTCAGTTTTCTACTGTCTAGGCAGATCCTTAAGTCTCCGTTAGGTTTGGGAACTACTAAGAGAGGGGAATTCCAAGGTGAATTACTTTTTTCAATAATACCCATTCTTAACATATCATTAATTTCAGCCTCGACCCGCTGTTTATAGTGAACTGGTATAGGGTAGTATTTTTGTTTCACTGGGGAATGATCACCAGTGTCAATGACATGTTCTTCAAGATCAGTGAGACCTAAGTTGTTAGAATCAGCAGAAATATTTTTAAAATCAGTGATAATGTTATCAATCTGAGATTTTTGTACAACCGACAGATCCTCATAAGCATGTAAGTGTGTGTTTGTGTCAAAAGAGTTGAAAGCAGAAGTACACTGAGAGTCGGTAGTATATTCCAGAATATCCTGACATAGGTTAAATGCCCTAAGAAAATTTACACCTAAAATAAGAGGACTGTTGATATCTGTGCATACATTGAGAGTAATTAGTCTTAGATTGGACTTGTAAGTAATAGGTATCGTAATGGATCCCAAAATATTAAGTTTAGCGTTATTGCCAACTTTAAGAGTTTTAGAAGATGGCTGAAGATGAGTCTGTAGACCTAATTCCCTAAGCGTCCCTAGCGCATCATTGCTGAGTATGGAAGTTGATGCACCAGAATCGGCCAAGGCCAAGCACTCTGTTCCCAAAATGTTGACTTTGATAAACGCACGGTTGTCAGGCAAGTTTGACTCAAAAAGTGGAGCTATCTTCTGAGAGGAGAAAAAGTTTTTTAAGAAAATTAGATATTCCTGCCATTCCTGGTCAGTAGTATGTTTAGTTAGTTTAGAAAGTTTAGTTTTAAGAGAGAGAGAACATGCTACTGACCGCTCATTCAGTTTTTTGAACAAGTACAGTCGCGAGTAAGCACATTAGGTTTTTTACATTTAAAACATATAGGTGTATTGTATACATTACACTTTGAATAGTGATGTTTGCCACTACACTTTAAACAAGTGACACTATCTTTTTGTAGCATGGCGGAATTATAAGCATTATGGGAGATGGTAGCAACATTTCCCGATAAAGGTTTTTGTTTAATAAACGGTTGATTTACCGATTTAGTAAGATTAGATTTCACTGTGAAACCGGGAACAATAGCAGTATTGCCAGAATTTAAGGCACCTCTATTCTCACATTTGTACTTTGCTATGTCTAGCCTGGAGCACACTGATTTGAGTTCCGCAGTCGAAGAGAAATCATGGAGAGCTAATTTTGCAATATAAAAAGTGTTCATATTTGATAATATTATATCCAACTTCTCAGTTTCAGAGAGTGGTTTAGATAGTTTAGACATCTCATAAAGCATGAGATTGATATAAATTTTTATGTCTTCAGATTTATCTTGCAATCTGCCTTTTATTTGCAGTAGAAGTCGTCTGTCATAATCAACAGGTATAAATTCCTCTTTTAGATAATCAAAAAGTTGAGACATAGAAGTTATATTGTCCCTGTAACCGCGGAACCACACCAATGCATCACCAGTAAGCAGATGTGAGAAGTTTGAGAGCAGTTCATGGTCTTGGGCAGAGCAGGAGGCAGCTAATTCTTTAATTTTAGTAATAAATTCTAAGACACAGGTGTGTCCGTCAAAAGTTACACCCCACTTTAATATAGGAGAATTTCTGAGAAAAGGAGAGGAGTGAGAGGGATGAGGAGGAGGGACAGGGATAGATGCTCCCTCAGAGTGTACATCCCCATCGACACCGTTCTTCCGAACGTCTGTGATGCGGTTTTCTTCATCACGGGAAGCAGTCGGATATAGGTGTTGTTTTGACGGGGAAGGACCTCTACTGCGCGGTGGATTATTAAACAACCAAAAGCGGAGTCTATATAACTCCTCCAGTGAGGAAGATTTAGTTTGCCTTTGCTCCCTGGTCTGCCCGGTCAGTCTGTTTAAACGGTCTATGAGGTGAGTCAACCTTGCCCAGCATTTATGAAAATGTGTAGTGGTGGAATACTTGGGGACAAGAGCGCTTAGTTCGGCCAACTTCCGTGCACATACCTCCATTTCTGTTCCCGTATTAAGGGAACCAATAAATTTGTCCTCGACCTCTGCAGCGGCCGGTTCAGCCTTCTCCAGCAGGGCAGCCAACGTCTCCGCTGTGGCACCACGCTCGTGTTCCACTCCCCGCAGGTTGAGCTCGTAGCTGACCTCGTCCTTGAGGAGACCGTAGAACGCAGCATGCTCCATTACTGAAATTGATATAAGTACAATTTGAGAGAGAGATACAGCAAACAAGTATAAAATAGGTAGGAACCCAGTGAGAAACTGTCAACAAAGAATTGAGTGCAAACTACGTTGGGCGCTAAATGTAACTAAGATTTTTAACTATAGGATTGATGCGAAATAAAAGAGATTAAAAATACAATGAAATGTGAAGTTTTATTTATATAACATGTAAAATTAGGTCCTTACAAGAAATACAGGGCGTGGGGATAATTATTGTACTTTGCAGCTCACTTGTTGCACTGTCAGAGGGACTTAAATTACAATATTCTCACTGAGTTGAAAATTACATAGACGGGTACTGAAGTTTAAACTAGACAAATAAGGTTTCAAAAGAAATTTATATGAATAAGAGTCCTAGGCTATCGCTATCCTTAAAATAGGTTTACAACATGTCAGACTAGATACACAAATACAAACCCAAATTAAAATATGGGCTGTTATTCAATATCAAAGATTTTACAAGCTTACAAGTGTAGTTTAAATCAAGTTGGGAGTGTTACAAAATTGAAAGGAAGGTAGGCAATACTTATATGTATGTAATTAAGTTAAACTTATGAGAGAGGAGAAGATTAGATACGATTAATAGGCGCCACGCTTATGAACAACTCATAAACGAAGAGAGTAGGGAGAGATTAAGTCTAAACCTATTTTTGGATGCTATTAGTGACACTGTGACTTCCCTAGGTGAAGTGGATCACTGCGTTATTTTAGGTGACTTTAACGTAAACATGTTAAATATTAATGACGTTAACACAAAGAAGTTAAATGAGTGTTTAACTTGCTTAGGGCTCAGTCAGTTGGTCTCCTCTCCCACACATTTTACTGACACCAGCCATAGTATAATCGACCTTATCTGCACCGACCTTGGTGTTAAACATATTTGTGTCGAGCCTTTGCGGAATCGAATCGGTCACTCGGTGCTAGTCTGTGAACTGGGTGTCAAGCGGGAAAAATATAAACCGTTCATCGTGTACTCTAGGCCTTTGAAGGATATTAAATATGAAAGTTTATGTTCTGACCTGTCATTACTGGATTGGACCTATTGGGATAGCTTACCTTCAGTAAACGACATGGTGTCTACTTTTGACATGAAACTTCTATCTGTTTTTGACGTTCATGCACCTGTTCGAAGAAGTGTTATAAAGAAACCATCCTATCCTTGGATGACCGACACCATAAAGCTAATGATGCGTTTGCGTGATGATGCCCTATCTAGTTATAGAAAATCAAAAACTGAATCAAATAAACAATATTATAAGCAATTCAAGACATTAGTTAATAGTTCATTATATCATGAAAAAGTTGCCTACTTTCGTGAAAATATAAATAGTAAAATCAATGAACCTAAAGTACTTTGGAAGAATTTAAAAGATACTGTTTTGCCATTCAAACGTAATAAGGAGCTGCCTTCAGATTTTAACGACCCTGACCTAATTAATTTGCATTTTTTGAAGGTTCCTGGCAGTTCAGTAGCTAACGATATATACAAATCGTTTTTTGATGTGAATCTCTATGGTAGTTCTACTTTTACTCTTAAACAGGTCAGTGGTGATGAGGTGTCACGTATTATACTGAAGCTTAAGTCTAATGCAGTGGGATTCGATGGGATTTCATTAAAAATGTTAGTTCTTTCCATACAGCACACCTTAGACAATATCACTACACTTATAAATATGTCCATCGAGTCGTCTGTCTTTCCTGATGTGTGGAAAATTGCCACTGTTCTACCGTTGCCTAAGAACCCGAATCCAGTTGATCTGAAAGACCTTCGGCCAATTAGTATCTTGCCATGTGCCTCCAAGATCTTAGAGAGGGTAGTCTGCTCGCAGCTGACAGAATACCTAGAGGCCAATGGTATTCTCCCTGAATTGCAGTCCGGTTTCAGGAAAGGCCGTGGTACCACAACTGCATTACTAGATGTGACAGACAATATTCTGGCGGATCAGGACAAGGGTATGTGCACGATACTGGTATTATTAGATTTTTCACGTGCATTTGACGCGATTAATACCGAGTTGCTCATTGCTAAGATGAGGTATTACGGGTTTGACGATAGCACGCTGCAGTGGTTCCAAAGTTATCTCACTAACAGGAAGCAATTTGTGAAACTGACACAAAGCGATGGAAATGCTTCAATCTCGTCACTTAAACCTTTGACGAGGGGCGTGCCACAGGGTTCAATTTTGGGCCCAGTACTTTTTATTTTGTACTGTGCAGACATAATTGGCTGTTTCAAGAAATGTCGATATCATATCTACGCCGATGATGTACAGGTCTATATCTCTTTTTATCCAAAAGACTACGAAACTGCTGTAAGAGACCTTAATGAGGAGTTGAGTGCTGTTGCGGGGTGGGCTGGGAATAACTGTTTGGTACTTAATCCGTCAAAGACTAAGTTCATGTTGTTTGGCACGGACAAAATGAAACGGGTTTTGCCAGATTCTTTGAATGTTGAGCTGATAGGTGCGCCTATAGAGAGAGTGGATGTTGCGCGTAATCTGGGCTTAATCATAGATGCGGGCCTAAGATTTGAAAAACACCTAGCTGACACTGTTCAAAATTGTTTTTACAGACTTAAAGTTTTATATAAAATTAGACCTTATCTTTCTGAGAACCTAAGATTACGCTTGGTTGAGTCATTAGTCTTATCCAAGCTTAATTACGGTGATACTGTCTACGGTCCGCGTCTACTGGCTCGGTCGAACAGGCTTATTCAAAGAGTGCAAAATGCATGTGCGCGCTTCTGCTTCTCTATACCTCATCGCAGCCACGTCACTCCATTCTTGAATGAGCATCATGCACTAAAAATGAAATCCCGACGCAAACTCCACCTTGCTTGTCTACTTTTTGGTGTGATTAGGGCAAAAGAGCCAAAATATCTGTATGATAGACTCGTTTGGCTCGGTAGCAAGAGGCAGTATTCCCAGCAGCTGGCTACGCAGTCTCATAGATCCGCATGTTTCAGGGGTAGCTTTCGTTACGCAGCGTCCAAAATTTGGAACAATATTCCTCCGCCTCTGAGAGAAAGCAGTTCTCTGTATGTTTTCAAAAAACACCTGACACTGCACCTTATTAATGCACAGCGAGAGTTGGGCTGCATAAAATTTATTGATGCCTCTTACATTTAGTGTTCATCATCTATTTTATTATTATTTTTAAATAGTAGATATTTTGTGTTTGTCATTATCATTATTATTTTTATTATACTTACACATCACTCATCACATTACTCACACTCATCACATCAGTCACTCATTATTGGTGCTCTCTTTATATAATTCAGGTACATACACCATAAGCACTAGGGTGGAGTGAAACAGGCAAAAATTTTTTTTTGTATTTTTTCTTATGTCCTGTATTGTCAATCGTTGACCCTAAGGGAAAGCTTCATTTATACAAAAAATCAAAAGTCTACGACTTTATCTTCAGGTGGCGCATCGTAAAGATAGTTTTTAAAAAGCTTACATTTCTACTTATAAGTTCTACCCGCAAATTTGAGTTATTTTGGGACACTTTATTATTAAACGTTATATTTTTACTTTCTTTAAAGTGATATGTTGCATGTAAATGTAAAATTTCATATATTTCTTATGTTGAAAATAAGTTGAACTTTAAGAAAATTTGCTTAAAAACTACCGGCGAAGAAGTGAGGACTGTGTTCAAAAATGCCTAAAACACGGAAAGATTTACATTGTCCTATGTTTGGTGTCCACTAAAACTGAGTGACAAAATGTTACCAACTTATTGTGATGTAATTAAAAACTACTTATGGTTAAGAAACAAAATGCTTCAGTTGAATAATGAAGACCCTTCAGTTAAAGATTTATGCTAAATCTTTATATATAAGCAACTACGATCAAGAACAATCTTGTTGATTTTCTTGCTAGCAACTTTGAATTTCATTCTTCTTTGGTGGCAATTGGATGCGATGGTACCGCTGTGAACACAGGACGCAAAAATGGAGTAATTGCTTTACTAGAAAAATATCTGTACCGACCCCTGCAATGGTTTGAGTGTCTGTTACATGCAAATGAATTACCACTTCGCCATTAATTCTCCAATCTCGGCGGTAGTACGGGCCATAATAGTTTTTCTGGCAGCATAGACAAATAGCTCAATAGGTGTCTCGACTTAAAAGTAGAAGAATTTGAACACATTTCCACTTAATTGCCAGATCTGAATACTGATTTGTTAAGCACTGATCCAAAATACTTATTTCAGGTGTGTTTTGCCATTTCTGCTGGTATAGTCTCACCAAACTTAGCTAAACAAAGATCTAGGAAAGTTGGCCCATTCTCGATAGTTGACTTGCGCTAATAGGATCCTTCGTTTGTACCTATATTGGAACCGCTAAACCAACAAAAAACTTAAAGGAACTAGCCGAGTTTATCATGAAAGTTTACGCTTTAACCGGGTTTGATATCAAGTCAAAATCCTCTTGTAAATATGGTCCAATTCATGTCTATGACATGGTTAAAAATGCTTGTTTTTGCGAGACGATTTAAAAAGTATTATCTTAAATACTATCCAAAGAAATGCTTTCTTCCTACACCCAGAAAATCTGCTTCTGGCTATGCTACAGAATGATGCATCACATATAAGAGAGCTGGCTCTTCGGAGAGTTTATTGGCAAGAAATGAGTCGAAAGGCAAGACTGATGCGTCAAATTACTATGATATGATAGATTGGGCGAAAGAGAGGGTAACAGAACCTCCTTTAGTAATGAAATATACTGACACAGAAATTACTACAAAGATTTCATCTGGAACTAACTTACTGGAAATTGAAAAGTATCCTTGCCACACTCAGGCAGTAGAAAGGTGCGTCAAACTTGTCACAGAGGCTTCGTTATCTGTTTATGGACCCGAAGCTAGAGCTGGTTTCATTCGGACTCGGATAAAAGCCAAACAAGAGATACCATTCTATGACACCAAATTTCAGTATTTTCGCCAAAAAGAAGGTGCTGAGACTTCCGATTTAAAACATTAAAACAATATTTTTATGGGAAATTCTCATGTCTTCATTAGAGTAAATCATTGTTTCAATAAAACTAAGTGTAAATATTATGAAATGGGTAGTAATGTAGTCCTAAATAAAGCTGTATTTGTAGCGTAAAAAAATATTTTACTCTTCAATTTCAAACCCAATGCGCCACCTGAAGATGTTGAGTTAGAAAGCTGAAATTTTGCATGAACACTTCTACAATTATGGGTCTCTAATTAACAACCCAGGAAAACTAAAAAAGAAAAAAAAATTTTTTCGCTCCACCCTAATAAGCACAGCTACTATGTAAGTATTTATAAACAAACATGTCAAATAAAGGTGACGTTTATGCATGCTTGTTATACCTAAATTTAAATTTTGTTAGTTTTATTTTTAGTTTTATGTTTCTTTTAATTCTCTAAAATGCATCCGTATTGACATCGACATGTCAATCAAAAAGGGGTCTAGTTGAAAACCAGCGTCAGCTTCAACACTGACACATGCTGAACTAGATCCCTTTTGATGCAGCCATGTGGTACATTTTATAGTGTTTTTTTGTGTATTTTTGTTTATATAAGTTATGTCCATGTCCACTGTCTGTGTCAAATAAATGTTATGATTTATGATTTATAGATGTAGTAAGAGATAAAGATATAAGAACGATTACACCTGAGATTTATATTCCGAGGAGGGGTTGCGAACGCCGGTCTCTCAAGGCCTAAGGTCAGCGAACGAGGGCTCGCCGGGATGGTATCAGCTTCGCAGGTGCTCGCTCCGGACTGGTAGTCCAGTCAAGAATAAGAACTGTCGAGGAAGAAGAAAACACAGCGTTATGCCAAAGCAGTGACATAAAGAGATGTTGGTAATTTGTTTGCCGTTTAGCAGATCGACTTACCCGGACGCTGAAGATCGAGGACCAATCAAGAAAATTGCAGTGTACACAATGATGCAGCTTAGGACGCAATTAGCGATGTTTATCAGGGATAAACTACGTAGGTAAAAAAATGTCTATGCAATAACAGTTCACAGTGACTTTGCTTCACACCTTTTTCACAGTCAGTCAAGTAGAGGTTCAAGAAGAGAGAAAAAACACTGGGGCGAGACGGGCCCTATTTATATGTTCTGCCACGATTTTTCTAGAATCATGTTTTTAAGTAATTTTGCTTTACCATCAATCTCGAATTTTCCAAAGTCAGTAGCATAGACAATGCTCACTTGTACATTTCTAGAATGATCCGAATATAGTCTATGGTTAAGAAAATTAGCTAAAGATAAATGAAGAATTATATAAAATCAAATAAAGGAAGATTTGTAGATTATAAATACCTAATTACTTTCATTGTAGATTAGATATTCATAAAGTTATTGATAAAAGTTTATAGGTACCATAGATAATCTGGACTCAATATGTAGAAGTTCAATTATTAAAGCAAGAGAGCTACTCTACGCCAGATGTCAGTTTTGGTGCTGTTGCATGAACGAGATGACAGGATGGCTATGCATTTAGGTGTGAGAGAGATGACAATATATGTGCGATATACTTTGCCACTATTTGACACCAGATGGCGCTAAAGTTTGATGAAGTGTGGACTCTCAACGCAAGGTGTCTTTATAAGAAAAAGAGATGGAAATAGCTGGACATCCATGCAAGAATGAGAAGACTTATATCTCTGGATAATTGCTCGTGGAAATAGTTCTTCTATTCCTCACAAGATTGAGCCAATGGTTTAAAAATTATGATGTTTACTCTGATAAAATTAAATGTCAAACGTCAGACGTGATAGATGTTTGTTGACAAATTTAAGTGTACCTAAGATGTAAAATTTAGCAATTATTGCTTGGAATTGAGTTAATGAGAATGTATGTACTTTGCAATAAGGGATGTATAAAAACTGTGTTGTGTAAAGGTACAAAATATAGGATAAAAAACAGAAATGAAGGTTGGTACTATCATAGTTTATTGTGAATGTAACATATTAAAAAAATGATATGTTACAGGCTTTCTCATGTCTTTTATGAGTTAATAAGCGGCGTAGCAATTAGAGAAGTAGTAATGACAATTGACCTAAACCTTTGATCATTGATTATTTGATATGCCACTTTTCACTTACTTTTATCAAACCGCAGTTAGTTAGTTATATTTTCTCTAAATAATTATATAAACTAGAGTACTGCGCTAATCAAAATACCTTCAGCTGTGGAATTATAGCGGTGCGGGTATGTCTAGAAGATCAGAATTTTAAATTGGTTAGCTCGTTCGTATGAACCATAGCACGTAACCGCGTATAGCTGCATAGCGTCGCTGTGGAAACCGCTACGTAAATTTCGGGTAAAGTTGCAGTTTCACCTTTTAAACCTCTATAGCAAATATTGTTACTTTGGTCAGATAACCGAAATAGATATTTCAGTACTACAGTCTGGGATATCCATCTTCTGGGAAGGTACGAATATATTGGTACTGTCAACATAGTGATTCACAGTTGGTACAGTGGCACAATCTTTTCTGTTCCGGTGACAGCGGCGCTATGTACGTTTTTCTTTTTTTTGTAGCAATTTACCCGGCTCTGACTTCTAAGACCTTCAGCCGCCAGCAGCGGTTGGACCAAGAAATTTGTATGTTGTTGTAGTATTGGACATCATCTTGACAGCAGAATGACATTTAAAAAATACATGACAGTTTAACATTTTGGCCACCGGAACAGAAAATTTTGTGGCACTGTACGTCACATTGACTTATTTGATTAGAGGTCTGTCGGGAGCGCGCAATGATAGCACGATTTTCCCGCGCCGCTGCTGCCTAAAGCTGTGTCCACACTTGTAACATTTTGGCGTGTCCAAACACCGTGTCTTTATAATACATTCTCTCTTTGATACAGTATTACCACAGCGCATGCCCAACAAAACTAGCGATGCATGTTAAAGACATGGTGTTCGGACACGCCAAAATGTTTACAAGTGTGGACGCACCTTAAGGCTGCCTGTCCATAGAGGCAGAGCCAGCTGGCGGAGCGGAGAAGCGAGAAAATATTAACCAATATGATGGCATAAAATCTCAGGGCACGTGATTTTATGCCATCCTATTGGTTAAAATTTCTCCTTTTCTACTCTCCGCCAGCTTGCTCCCCTTCTATGGACAGGCAGCCTAACGTGCCGCTTCTCCTTGAACGAGCCCTTAAAATGAGATTGTGCATGTGTAGTATGCACTGAAATAATAATTTTCTAATAATTTGTTTAAAAAATAAAACCGCCTTCAAAAAAACCACATCAAAAAAGTAAGAAATAATTCCTCACCAAATAAATAACGTAAGTACTTTGAAGTCGGGCGTGAAACATGTACAATTTTTTGTTGTTTTTGTTAAAACCCGCCCGACTTCAAAGTACTTACGTTATTTAATTGGTGAGGAATTATTTCTTACTTTTTTGATGTGGTTTTTTTGAAGGCGGTTTTATTTTTTTATAAAAATAATTTTTATTTCACTATTTTTAGTGCATCGTGCAGGCAATTTACGTGTTTTCTGGTGAATAGGTATGTGATCAAACTGGAAACCTCCTTTTTCGAAGTCGGTTAAAATACCTTTAGGTATCCCCTTTTTACTAAAACAAGAATCATCTAAATCGGTTTATAAACAAAGGAGTTATGCCTAAAGATACTTATTAAATTCACATAAAGTGGTAACGAAAACGACCGTTACCACCGATTTCAAAATTTCAAAAAATGGGACCATCTTGGAAACCAACCTGATGTAACGTTTGAACCATTTCAATCGGTTCAGCCGCCTTCGAGTAATCGGTGAACATACACAAAAAAAAAAGAGAAAAAACATACATACAGACGAATAGAGAACCTCCTCCTTTTTGATTTAGAAGTCGGTTAAAAAGATCGGTGTCAAGGTCAGTCAACAGGTTTGAATTTCCTGAGTGAATTTTAATATCTGACAGAAAATGAACTTATGGTGGGTCACGAATTGTACAAATCGAGACCGCGTCATAATCGTTAATGAGGAATTTTATTTGTACAGATGATTTAGAACACTCGTTATCTACACAGCACGTCTTCACCTTTCAATTATTACCCTAAGGTAAAACATCGTAACTGCCCTTTTAATAAAGGGGAGCTTCCCCTTGAAACACAAGGTTACTCCAAAGCATTTACAACTGTCTACAAAATTGATAGTTTTCTACGATCCAGTTGTTACATACAAAACGATAACAACCCCTATCATTTAGTTGCTTCCATCACGAAAATGATAAATGACTTGGCGTTTATCATTATAAGGGGAATAGGGGCAATGAAAAATATTGTGTCTTACATGTTCGTATCAAATATTATAAGATAAAATAGAAGAGCCTGTGGCGGAGTGGTTAGTGCGCTCGGCCTGCAATCGTCCACTAGAAATCACAATCAATAATTCACAACGGGGTAGAACTTAGCCTTCATCACACCTGATGTTAAGTGGTGATAAGGCTGAAGGTGGAAGCGCACTACTCCCGGAATCCTCAATCACTGAGGAACTAGCTATCTTATATCTAACAGCCGGTACACAACATCATTGTTATGGCGTCAGACAGATAAGATGGTGCTTGCTAGCCAGGCGGACTAAGAACAAGTCCTACCACCAACCAAACCGAATACAATATTTAACCCCACTGGGAATAGAACCCGGGACCTCTTGGTCTGAAACCGGTGGTGTGAACCACTAGACCACAGAGGCGGTTGAAGTTAAGCAACGTTCGCAAAGGTCGGTCACGGGATGGGTCCTAATGAAGATAAAATAACGTTTTCATGTCTCATATTCTGAAAGTAACTCCTAACTTGCCTAAAATGCGGGTTGAAAATGGTATGTGGCGGCCCTAGGGCCGTTATGAAATTTAAAATAGGAATAGGAGGGGTCATGTCAAAATCTGTAATAGCATCTACACACGTTCCGATCCGACAGCCGATTTGGTGTGCTCCCAGAGCAAATCTGCGCTACACACGTTCCGATTTGGTCTGGGAGCAGACCGAATCGGATCGGAGGTCGGATAGGAACGTGTGTAGAGTCTTATCTCTTTGGACATTTATTTACCAAAGGTATGCAGGCAAAGGCACAGGAGCCTTACAGCCATGTTTTGCTATTATATAAAATAATTAATATCGTAGAATTATTATTTTAATATCTAAAACATTGTTTTTCTTAAAGAATACGTTTTAAGAAACAGATTAAACCAAATAAGTTATTTGTAACATAAAAAATCAGGCTATTAATTTCATGGTATTGCATAGAGTACGGGTCAAACACCAAACAAGACTGTATGGACTTAGTTTCCCTTGCCTTCCTTAAAACAGAGAAAATGAACAAAAAGTTATAGTCTTTCGAAAATTCCGCGGCCATAGGAAAAATATTTTTTAGATTATTTCTGTTTATTTTTACTTTCCTCATATTCAAAATGAAAAGTAGAGTGTTTACTTCGGGCGTATGGACCCATAACAGTCTCGAACTATCGGCGGCCTCACTTCGTTCGTGCGCCAAAACACTCGACTGTTATGGGTGCCATACATCCCTTGCTAAACAATCTACTATTACTGACGTATTTTTTGTAAAATATGACAAACGTACGTATACAACGGAATACATACATAAAATACAATAATAGTATTCCGTTTATGTTAAATATTTAAGGAGTAGGAACTAAATAAAAGTGTATGTTAAATATTACGAATATTGAAAGTACAAATTAAAAATAAAATTACCGCCTCTATGGTTGTGGTACATACTATCGTTATCAGACCCAGAGGACCCGGGGTCACGTATACTTTTTTCAGTTGCGTTACAAAAGCTACTTTTATAAAAAGTCTGAATCTTGCATTTGCTGTCAAACGCAAAAACTGATCACAAAAGCTCAAAATAAAAAATCAGATAACATTCTCTAAAATGGCACGAATATTTTTATTCAGTTTCAGTTGATGCAGTTAGCTTTAACTTTAAAATGTAATTTGCTTTCTAATGTTTTGCTTTCATTTGCCCACATGAGATTCGGAATAAGCCGATTTGGAGCTTTTACTTTGCAATGATAGCTCGGGGTTAGAATGGAACAGTTAGTAGGATTACGACAGGCCAACAGTTCTTTCACAATCTATTCGATTCACATTCCAGTTGTAGGAAAAAAATGAAACAGAAATAAAACCACTGGTCTCGCAAGTAGGTACCGCGGCTTTGACCTATTACAATTTTCCTACATACAGAATTGTTTTGTGAATGCATAAAATTAATTTACATCATACTGCTCGGTAACTAGGACTTACTAGTATGGTAAGAGGCTGTGTAAGTTGGCATGTGCAACACAGTGTATTGTTTAGATAGAACGTTCCATTTTCAAATTACTTTGCAATTCAAGCAGATGAATGCTTTAACTGTAAAGTAACTTTACCATTCAAGCTATGCAAAACTCCTTGGTCAAACTATATTTTTTTCATAAAATGATAAGAAAACTATTTAGTGTAGAAAATGTTTGTTAACTTGCGACGACTGTATTAAAATTTAAAATAAGTAAGTACATTTACAAGTTTTTGGAAATAAATTTGAATAAATATTTTCTATCTTATAAAATAATCATTTTGTCATACCAATATATATGTTTTATTTACCTCGCATGAATGATGTAAAGTAAAATGCTTACCTCGGTTGTAAGTAGCTATCACACCCTCGAACTATATTCGCCCTTGCTCGCTATGCTCGCTCGGGCGTCTAAATATCTCGGGTGCACTCGATCCATTAGCTCCCTTTGCGAGCTGCGCTCGCACGGTCGCCAAATTGGATCTTGTTCTGTAATTGCTCGCTTACGTCCCTTGTGTAACAAACTACTATTAAAATCCCACTTTCAGTTATTTTAAAGGAAATGTTGTCATTGACAAAGTGCTTTTCTTGGGCATTCTCCTAGCTTAGATATTTACGATGATCACTGACTTTACTTTAGAATAAATTTTTGAATCTATGACATATTATCAAAAGAAGCGTGAGAATGACACGTACTGCCTTGTGAACTGACTTGTATAAACGTCTTGGAAATACAGGCATGCAAGGACGTAAATTTATTGCAAGTTTAGCTGGAAAATGTATCCACATTGCGCCAGTTACTTCCACAATAGGACCTACTCTGAAACGCAAATCCGAAACTTCGGTTAGCTCCTTCCCTCTCACTCTCGATTCATGACGGAATTGACTGAAAGGGGCGGGGCTAACCGAAGTTTCATATTTGCTTTTCAAAGTTCCGTTATACAGGCATGTGTATCGTCGCCTTAACGGACCTGCGAAAATTATTGAGAATCTAACTGCCAATCAAAACCTAACAATTCAAGAATTCCATGTTCAAACCATCTGCATCCAATCCCAGTCTAGGCTTCAAACTCGCAACCAAACGCTAACGACATCGGGCCATACTTGAAATGATTTTTCAATTACACACCCCGATCTCTTGCTAGAGAGCGATCGCATTAGATTCCACCTCACGTTTCATCGAGAGCCTCTCGACCCTCTCATTTCCTCCACTCATTCCGAACGAAAGGGTGGTACAGGTATTCCCTAACAACCACAACAACTATCAGCTTTATTTCCAATGGACGAAGGACTAAATTTGCTTGCACCATTGATTAGCCGAAGACCAGTCAATTCAGGCCGATTAAACAATTACAATGCGGGTTTGCCTAGTGCTAATTACTGTTTGATTGTTTCGGGTTGAAAAACTCTGGTACATCAGATCACTAATGTTTATTCAATGTTCGCTTGGATACTATATCGTTCAGTTGTATTAACTGGTTAAAGATAGGTTTAGACTGAACATATAAAACCATAGCAAGAGAAAAATATTCTGTTTTTTTATGTCCATGTTTGTGAAGTGTAAAAAGCGATGAATAATAATAACACATTAACTTATATCTAGAGTGTTTTCATGTTTTCCAGCTACTATATAATTATTCAAACTGGAATAACTACAGCAACATACAACCAAAAATCTAGTAATAAAAGTACCGTAAGGCTCAACGCACATGAACCACAACCACTGTGCATTTTGTATTGGAAATGAATAGTCAATTCACACGCACCACATTTTGCAGTCGTTATCGACCGCGTGGGTGATACCGGCCACAACGCAACCACCAACGACGTTGCTGTGAACTAGCGGCCGGCCACATCCACATCACAACTACTAGCGACAACGACATTTTGTCGCACAACCACAACGCAACTGCAAAAAGTTGCTTCGACACTATTCACACGTACCACATGTTATCGATGCGATGTGGTGTGGTTATGGTTTTGGTACTTGTGGGTCAACACTTATAGAGAAATTTTGAACTTTGGTACGTTTTGTGGTCTGGGTGCATTCAGATTGAAACAAATAATAGAACTAAATTTTCTGCCATAAGAAACGAATCTCATTTTGTTTTGTTGGCTAAACATTCTTATTAATCCTAGAAAACAGCAGATTTCCATATACAAATAACCTCTCATGTTCCTATTAGTATTTAACTGTATTAAAGTGCTCATATTAATACTTACTTCATTACGACACCGTTTCACTATCAGGCAGTACAATGTCAATGCTTGCGAAAGCTCTTAGTTTCGCTTACGATTTCATATTCGCAATTGTCGTCGACATAATATACCCATTTCAGGGTTTGCAGCTGTCTCCAAATGTTATCTTTACTGAGTTTCATGAGCAGATTCACCCCTTTCCATTGTTAAAGGAAGATGGAGTATAACCGTTGCTTCTAGCACGAATTTGCACTATAAGTGATCATGTTGAGTGCTGTTGGTGTTTGTGAGAAGATGGTTGTATGGATTGACTTTTGCATTCACAATGCAATGTTTATTATTGAAAATGAAATATTAGAAAAAAACTACCCAAGCGCCGGGTTTAAGCTTCTCTCATAATAAAAACAAAGGATACAACGATCTGTTTTCGTCAGACAAAAAAAAGAGGCGAAGAATGTATTGATTTCTGCTTTACAATAAAAAAAAATCCATTAACGTTATTCCAACTGTTTTTCTACACAGTCCCAAATAAAAAAAAAAACGATTCTGTAATTTTTATTACGTTTTATATATTTTTTAAATTATCTAACAGAGTTACGCCATTCGCCCGGACAGTGAAAGGTCATGGGTTCGAGTGCTATCGGAGGAGCTAGTTGTGAGACAGGACTATTTTTTCTAATACCTACCTCATTGAGATTTTAAATTATTTTTATGCGTTTACAACGCAATTTTGTAAGGTATAGGAAAAATGTGATAGTAAAAAACCACGAGCCCTTTAAGCTTTCAGGCGGGATCGGGATTCAATGGCTGTTCGATTGTTAAACCTTTGTAAAAATGTTTCTTTCTGATGCGAGAGTTTCCTCACATTGATGGAGCAACGCTGGCTTACAGCGTAACAAGTGATAGCAAAACTCGACGAGTCGTGAGCCTTTCGGTAGCTTAGTTGGTCAGAGCATCGGGCCGGATCCCCGGAGCCGCGGGTTCGTAGCCCGCCTGAAAGCTACTTATAGGGCTCGAAGTTTTTTACTATCACATTTTTCCGATACCTACCTCATTTTCAAAAAATCCTTTATAATCTATTTTTTAGACTAAAGCTGTATTCTAATACGCGTTTAATCCTAGATCTAAATTACAAAGCCTCGGCGGCAGACTTTCCAAAAAACGAGGATAGAATTTGTCATTCGACCTTTTTATTCATGCGGGGCATGAAACTTGAAAATCATCAAGTTAATAAATTAATCCATTACGCTACTGTCTTGGGAATTTTATACGTCACGTCATCTAACCTTGCAAGTTCAACTTTCAACTTTGTAGTATAAAGTTAGAGTCTCATTTTGCTTGTACGGTAAATGTTACAACCTCACTGAAAACTGCTTTATCCGACGTGATTACTGCAGGTAGGCTTAATGTTATGGTTAAGGCTGGATGTATATTAGCTTTCGGTATGCTCAACAATTACTTTTTTCCTCTTACATTGCTGAGAAATCTTGAGAGTAGGCACAGAGGTTTTCGCTTTGGGATTTTGTTCTGAAGGATTTTCTTAAGCTATTGCGTTTGAGTAATCTTACTTAATAATAAATAAATATTTTAATTTTCTAATTATGACATTAAACGCAAAATGCTAATACCTTCGTGGGTTACAAGTCCTTATGGAAAGGGTTTATGACGACACTCGCCGACATAAACGTCGACACCAGACACTGAACAACTTAGTCACTACCTCTGCTAAGTGTAGCGTGTCGCGTCAGTGTACACACGCAGATCGATGTATACACAGAGTTTCAAGTATCTTGCATTAATTCTAATTTAACTTTATAATTTTTTTTAGGTAGGTACTATGACAAAATTTACATATTATAATTTTTAATACAGGTATTAAAAATTATAATATGTAAATTTTGTCAACTAACTATAACTCTATAAGTACTTTTTATTGTCGTATCGATTTCATTTTCATTCATTTTATTAATTTTCATTTAATTAAGAAGATTTAGAATACTATTATTCTTAACTATTATCTTCTTTATACTATTAATCTAATACTATTATCTTCTTCAACGGTAGTGTGATGGCACCAAAAGTTACCTTACACTATAGGTATCATAAACGATAAAAAAAATACTTTGAGAGTAAAAAAAACACAGTTCCTAAAAATCAACAGACGGTGCCACATATGGTTAAAATAAAACGTCTCAGAAATTCAATATTCAAGCCAATATTATTACGTAAGTAAATGTATTTCTTTGAACACTTAAATAAATCATAAATTTTATTAAAAGAACAATAGGTCAGCAGTTCGGGCCATCACAGTTAGATCCGTTGACATGAAAAGAAAAAGAATAATATTAAGTGAACAACTAGGTACATCATTTCACTATAAAGATAAGCTTTTTATGAACTACCCAAGTTACACAACCTCCACCATTGCGCTAAGGCTTCTTCTTGCATAACCATCACATAAGCTTGCTGGCTGCACACGGGCCACCAACCACAACCACACCACGTGGGCGGGGCGCATTTTGTATTGGAAATTAAAAGTCAATTCACATACATTTTGCAGTCATTATCGAGCGCGTTGGTGATACCGGTCACAACGCAGCCACAACGCAATCACCAGCGACGACGCCGCAGAGAACTAGCGGCCGGCCACATCCACATCACAACTACTAGCGACAACGCCATTTTGTCGCACTACCACATCGCAACAACAAGCGCAATTGCAAAAACTTGAATCGACACTATTCACACGTACCACATTTTGTCGCTGCGATGTGGTGTGGTTGTGGTACGTGTGGGTCGACACTCACGGTTGTCGCCGGTAGTCGTCACGTCTTGTTTCTTCTTCTAGCTTCAAGTGGTGGTTGTGGCTGTCGCGTGTGGCTCGTGTGCGGCGACGGTAAGGCCGGCTCTACATCACATCAACACATCAATAATTAATTAATTACAGCTAACACGCGCACACGTATCGAAAACACGAAAATTCGAAAAGCGCAAAGCAAACGAAAGATAAAGTTTCGCCCATCGGCCATTAATCACGAAACGAAAAGGGCCAGTAGTCAGTTCAGTACCACTTCCCGAAAATTTTAATTTGCCCAATGGCGGAAAGCGAAAATGTTGATTCTCAGCAATTACCGGCACGGAAAGGTTGCCCGTGACAGCCGGCACCTGTCACGGCAGGCTCTGTTTCCACTGTTCCGGCTATATTGATTACGAAGACACGTTTAAGGCGATGCGGAAAAAGCGGGGGTTTACTGCGAAAACCTAGTTTGATTTTGATATTTTGGAGCCTTTATTGTATTGTGAATGCAGAAAAGTAAAATAATATTTGGGCCTGTATATACCACTCAATTTTAATAAGTACAAAGATTTTAAGGGATGGTAGTGTCCATCAATACGAACAATTTTTATTATTAGGCCAACTGCGAAAAAAAAACAGCTGTTTTATACAAAAGTACAACATCGACTCGACTGAAATTTATGGAACAGCTGATTTTTTTTTCATGATTCCTTGGTTGGCTCAATAGTAAAAATTGACCGTATTGATGGACACTATCATCCCCTAAAATCTTTGTACTAATTAAAATTTAGTGGTGTACGATGGTCTATCAGCAACTTATGTATGACATTAAATGTAAAGCCTGACCAGAAAAACAAAAAACCTTGCCATGTCGACGTACTAAATTTTTCTATAGAATTTGACATATTTTGTAACTGAAGAGGCGAAAGTGGCACCTCAAGCCAGGTTTTTTATTTTTCTGGTCAGTCTTTATCATACGAGCAGCAGTGAATGTTTGTAGTTCGATTTAGATATATTTTTTAACTTGTCTTATAATGGTAAGGTATATTGACTACGAAGCTTGTTATATGGAGAAGTGGAAAAATTGGGAGTCTATGAAGGAAAATAATCATGGTAGGGGATATCCGTAAACCGACTCGATGTACATAACTAACTATAAGTACTTATTTTAGAAAAAATCAACCCGTCTCACAACCAGCTCCGTTGTGAAAATAAATACTTAAATAAAAAAATATATAAAAAAAATACTTCATTTTCAATTTTTCAATAATAAAAATTGCACTCTGAATGCAAAAAAGTAAACATTTTAATAGCATAATTATGGTCCGTATATTTTAAAAGAAGAAAGCTTAATTATTTTTAAACAGTAAGTTATAACAAATTATGTAAGCTTCAAGTAGGTGACATGTGGTTTTATCAGATACAATTTACTTAGTAAAGAAATGTCATGAAGCGGAGTGGTCGTCATCTGATTATCGGAGCTCAGTTTTCAAAGTAAACCTTTACAGGCCGATTATGTTGACGTGATTTCTGTTTTATTGTCACTATAGGGGACAATAAAACTGAAAAACCTATAAAAAAGTAAACCTATTGCTATAATTATTTTTAATTTGTTCTGCACTGTGTTAGGTAGTTTAGTTGCAATAAACACATTGCAATTAGTTGAAAATATGCAATGTAGACAGCGATGCTTGGTATTTCCTTGCGCGATCGAATAGAAAATGATGAAATCCGCAGGAGAACTAAAACAACTGACATATCGCTCGAAAGGTTGTTCAACTGAAGTGGCAGTGGGCGAGACACAGCGCGGAGAACCGAAGACCGTAGAGGCGCAAAGGTTCTCGAATGGCGAACGCGTACTGGACGACGTTCTGTGGGCAAGCCCGCTACAAGGTGGACCGACGATTGGGTCAAGGTCGCGGGAAGCTGGAAGCCGCTGGATGCGGGCATTGCAGGACCAATCGCTGTGGTGATTCTTGGGGTAGGCCTATGCCCAGCAGTGGGCTTCGTACTGCTGATAACGATGAAACACAGTAAATTACGCAAAATGATTATGTAAATAGGTTAATTATATACCTATTCAGAAGATTTTAATGCAAGGTTGTTCATAAATTATTTGCGTATAACTTTTCTTCCAAATTAAATAGTAGTCTTAATTCGCCCACCATCACTTAATAGCTTTATAATTTGCCTTTCTTCAGGGACATAGCATGTTAATTTTGATCATTTATTTTGTCATTATCTCACCGTCAGTTTATTGATTCTCAACAATTACGTGCACGGAAAGTTTTGTCTGGGACACGAAGACTACACGGGCGCAATGGAAGCGTTAGCAAGAAAGCAAAACATAATAATTATCCTTATCTAGTAAACTGTAAAGTAAAATTTTCTTTTTAATCTAGAAGGAATCATAATAGGTCTTTACATATGAAATTGCCGTCTTTTTCTCACATGTTTATTGGTCTCTAATTTTTTGATTAATATCAATATATCAAAATTAATAGTCAGTTTCGAAAATAGAGTATGTCGTCATGTTAAACATCTAAGAAAAGAATAATTAAACACGCGTCTAAAATTTTTATAACCTTTACCGTGCCAGCTTACCTGTCACGGGATCAAATTACATCATCGGTCTGCCAACATCCCGTGGAGGGTACTATGACCATCAAGCGATTTTATTAGCTAAGTTATTGGATATAGAGTCTATTTTCCCGTGTTTTTTGGACTCTTATGAATAATAATGTAATACGCTAACACCACAGACCATCCTTACACTTTTATGCGTCACTTGGATTTAACTATAGACGTTTTAAAGTTCAAGGTCATTCAAGGTCACGCGTGATTTGTTGCCGTTTTGTATTTTTTATAGGTTTATTAGAATAAAACCATTTAATTTTGTTATTTTCTAATAATTTAGTCTATTTATTATCAAGTAATAGTGAAATACATTGTTAAACATGCATAATTAAAATTTTGTGACATAAAATATTTTTTATAAAATATAAATAAATAAATAAAAAATAAACAAATTAAAAAACAATAATTTACTCCGCAAATAAGATATTTTGATTGATTATTTTATAAAGATACCAATAAAAAATAATATATAATAATATATAAATATATAATAGTTCAAATTGTTTTTGCAAGTGCTGAGTGGACAATTTTGCGTCGCCATTTTTAATGGCTGGCAGATATCGCGATTCGCGAAAAAAGCTTGGCAATCGAAAGGATAACTGCTTCAAAGTACCGCTCTTTGTTTGTCGTCAATTTGACAGCTATGAACAGTTTTTTTTTATTCTAAGACAGTTTATTAAATGAGATTATAGGCAATAGTTAGATTAATTTTGTCTGAACATATCTCGAAAGTTTCGTTGAATTCGGAGTTCACATGTCCAAGAAATCCCCAAATATCTTTGTATGCTAATTCCAACTTCCTACAATATCCCCATAGAAAACGGCAATTTCATAGGTAAATACCTATTATTAACAATTTTTTTTTAAGCTTTGCCTGAAGTTTTAATAGTTACCTACTACTTGTCCTTCCTCGTCCTTGAGTTGTGTCCCTCACGATGTTCCACCATCTGTTTCTGTTGGTGGCTGCGTGAAGGTCATCGTAAAAATTGGTGTCGACAGCGATGCGAATCTTATCTGACCAACGTAACGGGCCTCACTCTTGGTCTTTTACCGTTGAATTTGCCAGTGAGTTCACTTGTATGATGTTTTAAATAACAATCAGAATATTTTCAGTAATTATTATTACTACTAGCTGACCCGGCAAACGTTGTTTTGCCATATAAATTATAGTTTTATACACCAAAAGTTGCCTAGACCAGACAACAGATAGCGCTAGTTATACACTACCAATAAAGGGGCCCAAGATTGGTCTCTATTTCCTACATATAAAAATTTACTCTGTGAAGTAGAGTGAATGTCAGATAACTCTGCGCGCATGCGCGACTGGGGCATTTTTGGCGCTAGTTACAGTACATTTTTTTATTCTAAGCTTATAGAAAAGATTAGTATTCGATTTTGACCGCGCAGACGTCAGTGATTACATACTCTTTGGAAACGGTAATGGAAGAAATGACAGTTTTGTATCGAAGGTACGACTGTTAAACGATTTTTCATAGAAAATTACAATTTTTACTCAATTTTCCGGAATAATAAGTAGCCTATGTTATTCTCCAGCTCCCAAACTACCCCCTTACCAAATATCACGTCGATCCGTTGCTCCGTTTGGACGTGAAAGAAGGACAAACAAACAAACAAACAAACAAATAAACAAACAAACAAACACACTTTCACATTTATAATATTAGTATGGAGTATGGATAAACTAACCCTTAGTGGTCGTGGTTCACCAGGGTGCTTACCATCAACTCTTATTGCGGTTTTGTTTAGGACCTAAACTGATCTGCTTCGCTTATTCGTACCACGACAGCTTAATATCAATGACAGCGATTCAGTGATCGATCAATGACATTTCACAGCCGCTAAGCTGTCAGGAACTCTTATTTGACTTATAACCCGGTCGATTTAACATGTCACCTGCAGGTTATACCCGTCCCTCTCACTCTCCGGGCATGACAGAATCGAGTGAAAGAGACGGGTAGAAGAAAAAGGACACAAATCGTTCGGTCATTAACATTTAGCAATTCATTTGCGATCCAGTTTTTAGAAGGTCAGAGTACGAAAGAAAGCGATTCATTTTAGGAACCTATTCTGCATCGCGCTATTTTTGAATCGCTGTCATAAAGTTGATGGTAGGCACCCTGCTCAGGGTGGATCGCAAATGAATTGCTAAATGTTAATGACCGAACGATTTGTGTCCTTTTTCTTCTACCCGTCTCTTTCACTCGATTCTATCATGCCCGGAGAGTGAGAGGGACGGGGATAACCTGCAGATGTCATGTTAAATCGACCGGGTTATAAGTCAAATAAGAGTTCCTGACAGCTTAGCGGCTGTGAAATGTCATTGATCGATCACTGAATCGCTGTCATTGGTATTAAGCTGTCGTGGTACGAATAAGCGAAGCAGATCAGTTTAGGTCCTAAACAAAACCGCAATAAGAGTTGATGGTAAGCACCCATAGTACACCTAGGTGGACCACGAACAAAGATTTGTGTTCGTGGTCCACCTAGGTGTACTGAGCAGGTTTACCACGACCACTAAGGGAATAAAACTATGATATTTTGTATAAAAAGTAAGAACTTGAATCGTCGCAAAAGGCAATTCATAATAACTGCCATATTAAAATCAAACTCCACTATTACCTACTTGTAAAGAACTATCGCTTTTTCAACTAAAATTACCACATTTCCATTTTCTAGTTACTAATACATGCTCTTTCAGGATACTCATAGCCGTTAAGGGAAGAAAGAACAAACTTCCACATCATTAGGGAATACCGGTCGAAATACCAACTAAGCCGTAGGAAAGTTTCGAAAGCGCGTAGTCACTCTCTTTTAATTAGACGTGACAAAATATAAGGCCGGGCCATTCAGGCGGTTTGTGCAAGCATTTGAATATCACGCTGTAAAAGATTGTTAGGATCAAATTAAGGTGGCCGATTAGGGATTACACGCCAATATTTTTCGATGTAGATTCCGCATGGTCTAACAACTCCATGGGAGGCCCAGGGTTTTGGCGAAACACGTGTGGAGTAGTCTAATCGGTGAAGGTGCAAAGTGTGTCGCTGTCTTGCTATCTGCAGCTGCAGGTATTGTGCACTGATAGTTTCCTGGTGTGCAATGTGCATTTTTTGCGATGCGGGCGGTGCATCTTGCATGTTGGGTTTTTTGCGGAAGTATGCTTAATATATTTATTTTTTCACAATGAGTAGGGACTTCTGCTAAGTGACGCCATATTCAATCAAATACCACTATTTTTATTTGTACAACAATTTTAGGTTGAAATTGTCTTTTTAGGAGGATTTTTGATTAAAGGCTTCCACACACCAGATGCGTGAGCAACACGACGCGTTGCATCTGCAGCACGCTGCGACATAAAGCAATTCACACCGGCACCACGGTGGGCGTCGCACACGCATCGCAGTGCATCTGCGACGCCGCCCGTGCGTCAGTGACGCCGTGTGTTGCTTTCGGATTGCGGTTGTCATTGGTTGACATTTTCTTTCAAGATGTCGAACGTTGAGGACGATTCGAGCATTTCAAGTGAAGGATGGTTAGATAACAGTTCAACCGATGAAGATCTGATAATTTTAGCTGCGGTAGAACCACCAGAAACTAGAAAAAGACTGTGGGTGCACGATATAAACAAAAAAGAGACGAACTTGGTGATCATATCATCGTCTCTGCATAGAGCTTGAGTCGTTTGAAGACAAGTTTTACGAATATTTTCATATGTCACAATCATCATTTGAGAATTTACATGAAAACATTAAACCCTACATTCGTAAACAAGACACAAACTACCGAAAAGCCATCGGTACGCGAGAGCGACTAGATATATGCATGACGTATGTGAAATTAGAGTAAAACACACACACACAACAGGTATTATTAGATCCCTTTATTAATGTATAATATGGATAATATATTTATAAAATGCATTTTACTCTTTTATTTGCGCAAAATAACCGAAAATTTTAATCTAAGCCTTTAATAAAATGTAATTGTTTTATTTCCATTGGTGGCGCTACTGAGCTGATCGAACCACCTTAAAACACAAGGAATACCTACAGAACACAGCAACAAAACAATTAAAACATAGACATGCTGTGTCTTTGGTATTTATAAAGTAATACAATCAACAATCACATTTGACGTTTTTAAAATCGGTCGGTCTATAAAAATCAGTCTAGGAAAAGAATGACTATCAGACACTAGTCCTGGTCAGAGCCAGTAAGTTCCTGTTGATTAGTCAAAGATCAATCTTCAGGTACTTCTACCAAAGTATCTACGATAAGCGATTTTTTTAAGCTGCTGGACTGGAAAGGATGCGGCATCAACATCAATGGCGAGTACCTAACACATCTACGGTTTGCCGATGATGTAGTTCTTATGGCTGAGACCTTGGAAGACCTGAACACAATGCTCGAAGATCTCGGTAATGCTTCGCAAAGAGTGGGTCTTAAGATGAACATGGACAAGACGAAAATCATGTCCAATGCCCATGTTGCACCCGCTCCAGTTAATGTTGGGAACATTACACTCGAAGTTGTTGACCACTATGTTTACCTAGGACAGACGGTCCAGTTAGGTAAGTCCAACTTTGAGAAAGAGATCTCTCGTCGAATCCAGCTCGGATGGGCAGCGTTTGGGAAGCTCCGACATATATTCGCGTCCGAAATACCTCAATGTCTCAAGACGAAAGTCTTTGACCAGTGTGTGTTGCCAGTAATGACCTATGGAAGTGAGACGTGGTCTTTTACTATGGGTCTCATAAGAAGGCTCAAAGTCACCCAGCGAGCAATGGAGAGAGCGATGCTTGGTATTTCCCTGCTCGATCGAATCAGAAATGATGAAATCCGCAGGAGAACTAAAACAACCGACATCGCTCGAAGGATTGCATCATTGAAGTGGCAGTGGGCGGGACACATAGCGCGGAGAACCGATGGCCGTTGGGGCGGAAAGGTTCTTGAATGGCGACCGCGTGCCGGACGACGTTCCGTGGGCAGGCCCCCTACAAGGTGGACCGACGATCTGGTCAAGGTCGCGGGAAGCCGCTGGATGCGGGCAGCGCAGGACCGATCGTTGTGGAGATCCTTGGGGGAGGCCTATGCCCAGCAGTGGGCGTCGTTCGGCTGACATGATGATGATGATCTACGATAACGTCGTCTTGGGAGTACGCAGGAGAAGAAAGTATTAGTACCGGCACATCTTGTTGTTGGTTGTTTAGGATTCCCTCAATTTCAGCATCAGCAAAAAGTTTGGCTAAAACTAGTTTTAATTCTGCTTGTTTTAATGGAGTTAACGTTTTGAACGTACTCGCGTAGCTCATGAACAGATGGTCGATACCATCTAGTGTTTTTCTTGGTTTCTTATTCTCTATGTACTCTAAGATCTTATCCTGCCTTTCTGCGAAGTTGGAAGTGGAGTCACTAGTTCTTCTCAACGCAGTGACATTAGGACGACGTGGTGGATGTTGTGGCAGTGGTGGCAATAGCTGTGATGGCGATGGCTGTAGTGACACTATACCAATAGACTCATCTATGTCCTGAGGCAGTACTCGTTCCTGTTCTTAAGATACGGATATCTTCTGATGTAATGATTCGGTGGTCTCATTTGTTGAAAATAGATGTGATGATGTGGGTGTAGAAAGTATGAACGAATCCCTCGAGTCTGTGCTTGTTCCAGGGCGTGAATCCAAATTTTCTCGCGTTTCTGGAATGATATTTGTGCTGGTCGATCGCAACTCCAGTGATCCATCCAGTAAAACCAGTTGTTCCCCCCATACCTAACGTATTATTTTTCGTTCTAAGCCCGTTTGTGGTTTCGACAGTTTTTTATACCGCACATAACCATCTCTGAGAGATCGCCACATTTTTTTCTGTTTCCCCTAGAACAAACAAAAATATCTTTTTAATTATGTAACAGTTAAAACTAGATATCGTGATCAGTCGAAAGAGCCATTCACGTGGTAAAAGCTGCGTGTTGTTTACATAATTACGTGCGATACAGACATGGAATCATACAAAATGTACAAGAAAATGCTGATATCTCGCAATCTTCAAATGCATTATTTCCGTTGAGGCGCACAAACCAAAGATCCCCAAATTCGGCCTTTGATGTAGGTAAGGGAAAAGTTTGTTACACACTTTAATCAATAAATTAGCTGTCTTACAAAATAATAATCTTTATTTTAAGTAGTTACTTACCTTCAATTTTGTTTGTTTGATACATATAAGTACTTACCATCAATTCGTAATTCCCTTCCGATTATATCCCACAAAAGAGATTTATAAGAGCTGTTCTTAGTTTTTATCTTGTGGATCGTATATACATTTGTTCTGCGTACAATATTAATTAATTTTTCGCGTAAGTATTTCAAAATCCATGATTACAATTTGTAAAAATTGACAACTGACGTGCCGCAGTCAGCGTCGCAGCTGCACGCAGACGCATAACGTCACCGCGGTGTGTCCTCTATTGAGAAATCCTGTAGAATACAACGTCACAATGCCGGAGCGCGTGTGCGGCGTTGCCGTTCCGCTGTTGCGCGACCGCTCCGCGGCCGTCTCGGTTTGTATCTCGCGGATGGTCGTGCGGCTCTCGCACGCAAACGCATCGCAATGCAACTGCGATACTGTTGGTGTGAACCTACGCTTACAAATTCATATATTACAACTCATGACGCACGCAGACGCAATGCAGCACGTCTGCGTGCGTTTTTGGTGTGTGGCAGCCTTAAAGCATTTTAGGATTACTTAGTACGAACTTTATTTACCTGCTATGGGACCAAAGCTACGATTTGCGAAAAAAAACTACATTTTTGTCGAGTCGATGTTGTACTTTTCTGTGGAACAGCTGATTTTTTAGCTTTACCGTGGCTGGTCCAATAGTAAAAATAGGTAAGTAGGTCGTATTGATGGACACCACCTGTAATGTTTGAAGTTCCTTTTGTACATTTGGAGTCTACCCACCAAACCAGCCGAACCGCTGACATGAGCCGTCGATTTATTGCTGGCGGGTTCAATCAAATCAAATCAGATACCTACTTTTTTGGTAGTGACAGGTCAAGTGTTTTCGGGCAAATGAGTCGCCAACATGATTCTGAAATAAACCCACTATCACCAAGCCTGTGTCGATATCGTCGGGTATCGGCCGGCTTGGTGTATAGATAGACTGCTAAAGCGACCACGAACGCGGAAAATCTGCATCGGCAAAGCTGGAAGTATGTGTCGTTGTCCCGCGTTGCTTTCACGTAGGTTTGTCCGCAGCCTAAAATGGGTGAACGTCAAATTTCAATTGGAAACACAAGTCTTACTATTGTATTGTGAACCAATGGCTACCGTGTTCAATGGTATACATAGTAGCTGAATGGCTTTGTTTGTTGGCTACTACTCACAAAGGCTCAAAGCAGAGCAGAACAGTGGCAATAATTGATTTTCTCAGATTGTTCCATATAACCGGTTCGGTTCACACGTTCAACATTTGACGGACCTTTCTGTATGTGCTTTAGGTAGGTTACAATATTGGGATGAATTAAACAAGCCTTATGTATTAAATAACTAAGATGCCAACTGTAGGCATCTAAAGTTCAAAATACTGAACTACAAATAAACATTTAGAGTACATAACACTACAGGCATTAGGTAGGTGTCCTTCTTTTCAATTCATGTCCTTATCTGTTTTTTCAAATTTTACAAATCACTCAATTAAGCTTTCAATATGCGTACGTTTAAATTTCCATGGTATGAAGGAAAACGAGCGTCGTGATAGCGTGACCGCATTATATTTAGATATCCCTTTCTTGACATCTATCACTATCACTATCTCTTTTCAAAGCACATGCGTCTTGTGACACGTCATTACAAAATTTTCTACTTAATTTTGCTTTCAGCTTGTATTTTCTTACGTTCAAATTTGCGTGGTATTAAGGGCAACCGAGCGTGGTGGTGGCGTGACCGCATTATAGTTGAACTAAGCGCTAAGTTTGCTCGCTTTCCTGTTTTAATGCCTGCGCCTAATTATAAAGTAAGCTTTTTTAATCGCCGCTTAGCATTTCGCCGCGGTTTCAAATAAAGTCATTTAGGATTTGAATTGGAAGGCGTTGTGATATAAAATACATTGTTTTACTGGTTTTTACTATCGTAAAATCAATTTATGTAGGAAATTTTAACGAAAGAATATGAAAAACAACTATTCCTATAACATGTATGCGCCTTAATGAATCATGTCAAATTCATAAATAAAAAGTGGCTAAATTTAAAAATATATTATAAACGAATTTACAATTATTTTATTAATTCTCTTAATAGTGTAGTCAATGAAGCTAGTTGACCCCCACATTAATTCCTCAGTCACAAAAAACTTTACAGCATGATAAAGTATCAATAAATTAAAAGTATGGTATAAATTTCCAAAAAATAATAATAATAGAAGGTTGGGTATTTTTTAATGAAAGTCTTATTTCATTGATATCTTTTTTAGGAAAAATGCTCCGTCTAAACTTTCTTCCCCGGACATATTCATGGAACGTAAAAAAACAATAATATGAAATATCCAAAAAAATATCCCAGCAGAAACACCAAATTTTAATAAAACAATTGGGGTGACCTGAACTGAAAAATGTCTCTGTCGAACTTTTTAACGGAATTATACCATTTTGCCAAGCATACTCATGCTTGAAAAAAGTTTTGGATTTTTATCAAGTATGACATACTAGTATAAATAACTCATTTGGTAAAATAAATTTGGACTGAGAAATTACTCGGTTCAATACATAAACAGATTTGTTTATTTAGGTATAAATACCTAACTTCCGTGTGAGTTTTTTTTTTGGATAATCATTAAAAAGTTTATGGCTCATGCTATTTTATAACCCAACAAAGTTTCATCGACTGAGGAATTAGTGTATGGGTCTCCATACAAAGAATCTGTTCATTGCCTACACTATAATAGATATTATGTTTCCCTCAGGTTTTATATCATTTCCCTAATAAATGAACCTCTGTTTCTGTGGGGACAAATGTGAATTAAATGCGCTACCACTTTCAGCCTTATCACCACTTAACATCAGGTGTGATGAAGGCTAAGTGCTACCCCGTTGTGAATTAAAAAAATTAAATCATAATTAAGTAGGAAAGTAAAATAGTGACCTAAGATATATATAACTAATACCTAATATTAAGAATTATTTTATTAGTTTTGATGATAATATTTAGTAGGTACCAAAAAAAATTTAACACTTACAACACCTAAGGAAACTCAAGCAACAATTACAATAAATTGTACTCCTCTTAGCATATTGAAGCTAATAAATTTAGGTATAATCCACTGAATCCGTCGGGATCATGTTTAACTTTAGTTAATTGTTTGCGAATGGCCAGACCCCACTGGCCAAATTTGATGGAACTTTCAGTGCAAACATGGCCCCTCTTAATTCGAATATAAGTGGGTATTTAAAGGGTGCAGGGAGGTCAGAGAGAATTAGTCATTTTCGATGGAGAGTGGTGTGACCACAAGAACTTTGAGAACCTACACTTGCACCAAATTTCTTTAAACTTTAGGTGAAAAGTATCAATAAAATGAAATAGTTATATTTACTAATTCCATACAAATTCTTCAATACATACTAATATTATAAATGGAAAAGATTTTTATTTTTGTTTGAAAGATTTTTATTTCAAAAAATCTTTCACTATTAGAAAGCTACATTTTTCTCGAGTAACATAGGTTATTATTTGATCCCGATATTCCCAACCGTGAAACCGTGGAGAGCCACTATTAGCATCCGAGGCTCAGACCAACGTAACAAACGTTTCAAATACACCTGTGGTAGGAGGACCTGCTTCTGTATGAAACCTTAAAAACAATAAATTCTTTGGTAACAAAAGTGCTTATTTACAGATATGTATACATGAACTATTATTATCGCTGTCAATTTTTTATACTAAATAGATAAACATTATATTTATGTTCACATAAATATAATGTTTATATATTATAGGGTTACTGATAAACGCTTTTGAAAATTGATTATTTTTATCTTGCATCTGATACATGATATATTTAAGCTTTTTTAGAAAATGTGTCTATAAATTAAATAACTGAATCTGAACTAATTTGTATTTTTTATTTTATTTGAATTTGTCTACGATCTACTGATCAAATCAAAAATAAAAAATCAAAACTCTACTGATTTTTCTGTACTTCTGTGCATGAAAACATTGAAACGCGTTAAAACAAACACCACATAGGTACCGAACAAATAAAATATTTCATACCACTATTAACGAGGCCCATCAAATTTTAATGGGAACGGAAACAAAGGGAGGTAGATGGGGGATGAATATTTAAGAGGGTAAGAATGCAGTGCTAAGTCGTATTTACGTCTATCGATCGGAGGACGCCGCCGATGTGAGGGCAGTGTAGCCAGTACGATAAACTAGAGGCTACTCGCATCTCCGTATGTACCTAGCCCAAGCACTAAAACCAGCGTCATGGCTCGCCGTGACATACAAAAACAAATCATATAATCGTAATGCAGTGTTACATACTTAGTAGGTTAGTATTTTCCAAGTAAGTACACGATGGCGTACAAATATTCAAATTTAATTAGACTTTAAACAAACATAGAAATCAAACTATAAATGTCATTTGCCGAGTGGCAACCATTTAAGCTGCATTTATTGTATTTTATTTAAATGCTTAAATGTTAGATGTAAGAAAATTTTATGTTTTTTATTTTTATATCCCTGTGTTGTTTTGTTTATGCACCTAATAAACTATTCATATTCTATTCTAAAATCTGTCAATGTTAATCCTAAATTAAACCACAAAGTAAGTACGCGGCGCGCGCTAAACTATATCATTTTGTCAAAAGGTGACAAATACGACTGTGTCATGTTATAGTCAGTCATGTCTCTACGGGAAAGTTTTGCAGTTTCATGGGTAGAATCACTTCCTAAAATATTATTGCTTATTTTTTACACCTTGTTTATTATAATATGTCTATAACCCTGATCATGGCGTGTGCACGTGTGTGCACCTGTGCGAAATATCGGGAACTCGAAAACCAAATAAACATGGTAAAAAACCCGTCTTTCATAATAGTTATAGTGATAAAGACCATGTAAGTTTAAAATTTTATTTTATAATACAAATACAAATACAAATCTTTATTGCAAACTAAGTGTACAATGGTCTTAAAATAAAAATAAATATAGCACATATTTGAGGTTTGTTTTAGTTCTGGAGATGTTATCTGCGAAATTATTTTTGATTTATTAAACTTGTACATTGCAAAATGGGCGGGCGGGCAGTGCACCTTGAATGTTGTGTTCTTTGCCGAAGTAGGCTTCATAATTATATTTCTTTTTTCACGGTAGGTTCCGCCAAGTGACGCTGTACCCCGAGTGTAAGTTTTTATGTCAAGCAAACGCAAACTATTTCGATTCCGTATTTATGTCAATTTGTATGAAAACTATAAATAATAATAATAATAAATCATTTTATTTCAGGCAACACAATGAAATTTTACAAAATCAGGCCCATACAATAAATACCTTACAGACTAACATACATACATTTATATTATACATAATTATAAACTATTTATTTTCACGTATAATCGGCGGCGACGTGTTGCGCAATGCAGTGTCCGGTAGCCGACCCCGAAACCGGCGGAACAGGACACCCTTCGGCCAAAAGTCTTCTTTCATGAAGGTCGACAGATGATCGGTCGGCACCCTCACCACAAATGAGTTGAAGTTCACATTGTGGCGGGACTCCAACCGCTCGACCCTCAGATTGAACTTAGTTTTCACTCTCATGTACTCCACAATGTCTTCAGATTTTGTGGAGTAATGCAAGCGGGACACGTACACCAGCGTCGTCGGGATAGCCGGCCGAAGCAGGTGGTTGTGTCCGGTCGGGGCGGTGCCGCACAGGTTACGACGAGAGGTCTTCTTCTTCCTTTCCACCTTCTTGAAGCCGTCATCATCGCATCCTGCATCCTGTCTCCGCGGCGGCGCTGGTTGCACAGCTTTGGAGACCAATCCTTGTTTGGTTCCCTCCTTATCCTTTGTAACCCGCTCAAGTTGTTGGTTAGCGGGCTGGTTGGCTGCGGTGACAGCGGCGTACGGCACACGTTGAGGGGTCGACGTGCTCACTCGTGACGTCTCCGCCGGGGCGGAGGAGCGGGGTGTGGGGCGCGGTGCATCGCTAGCTGCAGCGGCGGCCGGTGACGTATCCATATGCGCCGACTCGAAACTGCAGACGGATGCATTTTGCGCTCCGCGACGTGTGTTCACATTAGAGGCCTCTGGTGACCTACATACCGCAGCGGTGTTGCTTAACAACACAACTTGGGCACGCAACTCACTTATGGTGTTATCAGAAGCCTCCAATTTTCTATGCACTTCAGCCAGACTAGCTTTCAGGGAGGTGATATCCTTCAACAGTCTGGTGACGTCGACGTGGTCGAATGTGACGGGTGGTAGTTTGTGTAACTGCTTCGCCACGAAAGTCGGCACGTCGTCTGGGTCGATCTCTTTCATCAGGGTTATAATATCCTGGAGACTTTTCACACCTCCATCTCTCCGGCGCGATGGCATCTCATCGGCTTTACCGATGCTCTGGTAAAGCAGCGTCTTGCCACTGCAAATCTCAGCTTCGTTGAAGTTAGACTTGCAGATCTGCACGATGCTGACTTCGTCCATGGTGTCGATCGCGTTCTGGATGAACGCCAAAACTTCGTTCACTATGAGCTGTTGGGAACCCATAGTGATGTTAGTACGCGCAGCGGCTAATGCCGCGCTAATCGTAAATTACGAATATGTAATTCGACACCTATGCAATTGTGCGCGTCCGTTGCCGAGCGCGCATCGCACTGCACTGATAAAAGCGCGCTACTCGCCGCTAGAGGCGCTAATACAGTTTTCATACAAATTGACATAAATACGGAGTCGAAATAGTTTGCGTTTTTTGACATAAAAACTTACACTACGGGCTGATTTAATCAAATTTTTAGTTTTAGTCACTGATAAGATTTTTAATTATTTTTATGCATTCACAATGCAATTTTTGTAAGTATAGGAAAAATGTGATAGTAAAAAACCACGAGCCCTATAAGTAGCTTTCAGGCGGGATTCGAACCCGCGCCTCCGGGAATCCGGCCCGATGCTCTGACCAACTAAGCTACCGAAAGGCTTACACGACTCGTCGAATTTTGCTATCACTTGTTACGCTGTAGGCCAGCGTTGTTTCATCAATGTGAGGAAACCCTCGCATCCGAAAGAAACATTTTTACAAATGTTTGAAACAGTCGATTAAGATGAAACAGCCCTTAAATAAGATTTTAAATTATTTTTATGCATTCACAATGCAATTTTTGTAAGTATAGGAAAAATGTGATAGTAAAAAACCACGAGCCCTATAAGTAGCTTTCAGGCGGGATTCGAACCCGCGCCTCCGGGAATCCGGCCCGATGCTCTGACCAACTAATCCTATTTCCTATATTTAGTCCTAATATTATATTATATTTTTTTCCTATATTTAGTCACTGACTTTGAGCAAGCTATTGCGAGTTTATAGCGTGAGTAAGAAGAACTCTATTTGTTGTCCAACTGCTATGTTTGATATCTGTCAACACTGTGTTCCTATTTTGTTCCGTTTCTTCTTTATATCTGAATGTTCTAGTAGCAGCAGCTGAAAACAATTCGTTCATTTGAAAAGGACTTTTGCAAAGGCATTCTTAACTCTTCTTGCAATAATATAAATAGCTTCAATTCGAGATTCAAAGCATACTTTCCAGTTAATCGCAGGATAATTATTTGCACTTTGCTTATTGTTCTATCGGCACTTTCCAATGATCATTCATAATGATTGAGATTCAAAATATATCAAGGACTGCTTTTACATTTCCGAATTCTTGGAATGAAATATTTTTGATAAAATTATCTTATTTTGCTCTTTTTAATATGCACTTATTATTTCCCAAAAAGCTTTCATTTGTAACGGTTTATTCACATTCAATAATTTATTTTGAACTTATGTCCTATTGGTTCAAAAATATTTGTGACACTGTAAATGCAATTATATTTCGACTAGATTCCAACGGCTCTAAGAACATGAAGTCATGTTGATATAGAAAGAGAAATAACACACTCCTATATTATACTTTAACTCTCATTAGCACAAATTAATTCCGAAAACAAAACAAGTCAAGTTTAACACTCGGAGAGAAAATTACCAAAACAATGTTTGATACATTCGAAAAGTTTCCCGTTAAAATCACCGCACCTCAAACCCTTGGTACGTTCCGCAAATTTTATTAATAACACAAACAGAACCTTACAGGCGCCATGTTAAGGGATACTTAGCATATTTGGGACGAAATGACACATTGTGGGTAACAGCGACAAAGTTCCATGCGTAGGCGGGGCTTGCAATTGTTAGAACTTTGTCCATCGTCCGAGCTGCGGTCGGAGTTAATGGAAATTATTATTGTTGTTTCCTGTAGTTACGGCCAGTTAGCGGGTCTTTTGTATTTTGTTGGACTTTGTTACATACTGCCGGTTGGTGTAGTAGAAACTTTCTATTGCTGTAATAGGGTATTTTACTGTTGTTGAAATGTAGATATTTAATGATGACGTTAAAAAATATTGCAATTAAGATTACCAAATGTGAAAAAATAATTTGAATCTGTTTTATAATAAAAGAATTAAAGTCTGTTTGATTTTGACTATAGCTGTCTCTTTCTAAAACGAAATCTTCTATGGCGTGACTATGACGCTACTAACCCACTGACGTCACTAAGATAGCGTCCTGTCCTTGTCTAATTATAAAGTTTGAAGTCCTATATCTTTGAAAATATTCAAGATAATTCAAAATGAAAACTTGTTTTGTGTAGCTAATATTTCGAAAAACATTTTAAAGAAATAAAAAAAAATCAGTAAAATACCGTATTGTGTAAAGCATTATTTACGACTTGTAATTTGTTTAATATACCAAGACATACTTGAACTTTGACTAAGCTGTACTTACAGTGTTTTCAATTAGTAGCACCTAATAAGTTCCACAAAAGTTCCACAAGCTCACCCAGCGACCAATAGAGAGAGCGATGCTTGGTATAGTTCGATCAAATCAGAAATGATGAGATTCGAAGGAGAACTAAAACGACCGAAACCGCTCGAAGAATTGCTCAGTTGAAGTGGCAGTGGGTCGGAGAACCGATAGCCGTTGGGGTGGACAGGGTTCTCGCATGGCGTCCGCGAACCGGACGACGACGTTCCGTGGCCACCCTATACAAGGTGGACTGTCGATCAGGTCAAGGTCGCGTGAAGCCGCTGGATGCGGAGCTGGAGATCCTTGGGGGAGGCTTATGCCCAATAGTGGGCTTCGGATGGCTGAAACGATAATGAAAGTGATGAAAAAGTTCCACGGAGGAAACAATTTTAGTTAAACGCATTGTCTACATGAATCACAAAATTAAGCTATTAAAATTTTAAAATAAGATATATTATCGATTAAGCTTTACATCGCTCTACGATACTGTGATACGACGTCACCACATTATTTAAAGGGAAATATTAAATTGCACCACAAAAATTACTGAGTTGCAAATCTAAAATACTGAAATATACATGCATTTAGCATTTTTAAATGTGCATTTCAGTATTTTTGTAGGTTAGGTAAGATTAGATTGGTGAGAGGTATACTACCCTTATTTAATTTTTTAATCTTGATATTTTTTGTTATTTTAATTTTTAGTTTTTTGCATTCACAATGCAAATTTTATTACTGAAAAATGGAAAATGAAGTATTTAGAAAAAATCGACCCGTCTCACAATCAGCTCCGATGGGACTCGAACCCACGACCTTTCGCTTTCCGGGCGACTGCTCTAACCACTGAGCTACGGAGCTACCTTGATATTTTTTACTAAATACGTAGCCCTAGCACGGAAAACTGTCGTTATGGTATCGTGAACGTATTATTTTGTATGAATACCAGAGCAGCGCCTCTCTCGGTCGTATAAGGAACTGAAATAGTTTTATACGCTTGGGGTAGGTACTGATGTTACAATAACTTAAGCATAAATAACAAATACATAAGTATGACATAGTATTATATTATCTGTGGTATAACTAAACCTTAATTATGCAATCTAGTTACTTACTTGTTATGTCAAAAAATAAAACCGCCTTCAAAAAAATCACATCGAAACTACTTAATTACTTATACATCAGATACAATACATAAGTATACATAAGATACAACGTGTACGATTTTTTGTTGTTTTTGTTAAAACCCGCCCGACTTCAAAGTACTTACGTTATTTATTTGGTGAGAAATTATTTCTTACTTTTTTGATGTGATTTTTTTGAAGGCGGTTTTATTTTTTTATAAAAAAAAATTTATTTCACTCTTTTTAGTGAATCGTGCAGGCAATTTACTTGTATTCTGGTAAATAGGTATGTGATCAAACTGAGAACCTCCTTTTTTGAAGTCGGTTAAAATACCTTGAGGTATCCCCTTTTTAACAAAACAAGAATCATCTAAATCGGTTAATAAACAAAGGAGTATGCCTAAAGATACGTGTTAAATTCACATAAAGTGGTAACGAAAACGACAGTATTTTCAAGATTTCCTGAAAACTTCTAAACCGATTTCAAAATTTCAAAAAATGGGACCAACTTGGAAACCATCCTGATGTAATAACGTTTCAATCATTTCAATCAGTCCATCCGTCTTCGAGTAATCGGTGGACATGCACAAAAAAAACATACATACAGACGAATAGAGAACCTCCTCCTTTTTGATTTAGAAGTCGGTTAAAAAGCAATTCAAACAAAGCACTTTTTGAAGCATGATTAAAAATAGGTTCAACATTAAATAAGGCTACAGTTTTCAAAGTTCCGTTATCTCTAAGGTCCCGAGTTCTACTCTCGGTCGACTAAATGTAGAAAACCAAATATCTATATTTTCCCACTACCGTTATTTAAAAAAAGAAATTCAAGTAATGCACTTTCTGAAGCATGATTAAAAATAGGTTCAATATTAAATTAGGTTTGTTTTCAAAGTTCTGTTATCTCTGAGGTCCCGGGTTCTGCTCCCGGTCGAGTAAATGTAAAAAACAAATTGCTATATTTTCCCACTACCATTAGAAGGGTCTCAACGTCAACTGCGTGGACAACACTTGAACTCATTTATGCCCTGATAGTTATTTTCCGTATGCTACAGTAAATTTTCAGCATTGCAAAATACCACAAACTATACACACGCAGTTGACTGAACCCAGAAACCCAGAACTGTTTACCACACAGAATTGGGCGCTAGGCGAGCGTTTAGTGAGTAGGTGGTATACGGGAGACATTTTGTGTGCAAATCTGAACAGCTCTAGTGGACAGTAGCAGAACTACAGATTCTCATGCAAAATGTATCCCGTACGCTCACCAATCGCTCGTTGGAACGGCGTTGAACCGCAACTGCAAGCGACATGACGCCGCGCCATACTAGTTTCTAGTTCATGTATCTTTGTTTTGTATGAAATCGAGCGTCGACGCTTGCAGTTGTCGTCCGACGCCCGGTTCGAATCAATATCCTAACTTGGAATGGAAATGTATCCGCTGGTTTCCAATATTACTTATTTAAATGTTTCCTTAGCTTGATACTTATTGTTCCTCTACTATTCCTTTCAGATACAAATATGCTGAGTCGCAAGTTGGTCGACGCGCCTCAGTTCGAGAAGCCCATCGGCAACCACACCTTCCACATCGGCAGAGAAGCCATCCTCGGTTGCTCTATCATTAACCTGGGAAAACATAAAGTAAGTCACGCAAGGAGGTAAATCATCTTCCTTATCGGGCCAATAGTTCAAATATTTTTATCTACCCTTCCCAGTATCGTGCGACGGCAAATGTATTATGATGAGTCGCCGAGTTAAGGCGAGGAATCCCGACCGAAATAGGCACGCTAACGCTTGCTCGGTCGCGCTCTATACACTTCGCGCGGACCCAGCGGCAGCCGGCAGTGAACTGTGAACTCGCGAGCGCCCCGCGAATCGAAAATCACATAAAATTCAATTAAAAATTAAATAATAGGAAAATTTAATTTATGACGGCCGGAATCCCTCGGCTATTCAAAGACAATTATTTTCATATGTTTTTCATTAACTAAAACCAATTATACTGCAAGTAATATGATATTTGAATTATTATTAGACGGATGTTTGGGATTTTATTTGACACAGTAAAATATCACCAATCAAAAAAATACGGCCGGAAGCACTAGATAAATAACTGTAAAATAACATATATTTTTTCCATATTTTAAGTACTTGTGATTTGCGAGTAATCCATAATTTTAAATACCCTATTTTGGGGAATCGGCGCCTTAAATGGTCCAGGGTTAAATGGACAAGCAATTTTTGCTACGATTTGCTAAGAAATCTTGACAATTCTGTATTTTAGAAATTATATCTGGTTCCAAGACGAGTGGCTCTAGTATAACGGATATCAGAATTTACCAAGGTAATTCACCAATTCAATTAATATTACACCCAAGCAAAATAAATAAAAATGTCGCCACATGAAATAGTTAAATGACGAGTTTAAAATTAACTTCTAAATGAGACTTTTGTTGCCTGGTACTGTTCACTGCTGCCTTAATTAACGATCTTTGAAGCTCAATAAATTTGTCATCATCAGCCTTTAATGTCTCCACTGCTGGGGCACTGACCTTCCTTGTGGATGGATGAGGAGAATGGACCATGACCCACCACGTGGACTCAGTGCGGATTGGTGGGTATTAACGGCTTATGGCTTAACGTGCCTTCCGAAGCACGGAGGAGCTCGAGATGAAAAAAATTTGGTCACCCATCCCGTGACCGACCATAGCGAAAGTTGCTTAACCTCATGATCGGAGTCCGAGCGCGCTAACCACTGCACCACGAGCTCCTCTGCTCCTCAATAAATTAGAAATTATGTTAAAATATGTTATTTTTTTTTATTTACAACGGGGTAGCACTTAGCCTTCATCACACTTGATGTTAAGTTAAGTGGTGATAAGGTTGAAGGTGGAAACTCACTACTTCCAGAATTTTCAATCACTAAGGAACTGGCTATCTTATTTGTCCAGCCGGAACAATAATGCTGAAAACAACATTGTCATACATGACGTCAGACTTAGATAAGATGGTGGTAGCTAGAATCGAACCCGGGACCTCTGGGTCTGGAATCGGTGGTGTGAACCACTAGACCACAGAGGCGGTTAATTCCCCCCCCCCCCCCCCCCATGGCACAGAAAGCAGTAGCCAATCAAATAAGGCTCTCAATATAATAACATGATGCTATCTCTTGTACTTAAAGGGAAATCATAATTTTCAGCTCATTACAATAAATTCGCACTTTTGGAACTAATTATAATAAATTGGGCTCGTATTAAAACGAATCGTGTTGCATTAACAAGGAGGTACAAATTACTTTTTCCCATAAAATGGATGCGGTATTAATTCTGGCGTAATTACCCAATGTTTATTACTTACCGGGTCAGATTACAACCGTTACCTCTGACGCGAGGGTAACTGGTAAGATTAGACTTAGCATTAGCATTTTAAGGCGATACTCGGAAAAAATGTGCTGAAGCGAGATAGCAATGAGAAAACGACGCGCGCGGGAGCGAGACCGATTTTGCAGATTAGGCAGAAAAACACAAAATCACTTCGAATTAAAAAACTACAGCGATTTAAAAAAAATGCTTCTATACGATCCTCAATATTATTGGTGTCCACTAATTAAACCAATTTCCAATAGTGTTAGTAACCCCATTTAAGAATAATCTTCACTTTTCGTATTTTTTAGAAGTCTTTTCGAAAAGAAAAAGTGTCGAGGCAAAATCATTAAATCGTGTTTTTGAAATTATACGATTCTAGATAAAGGTATGAAGAAATATATATCTTATTAGGTACCAGATTTGTAACAACTGTAACCGTCCTATAGTTTTAAATCAAAAAGTCCATAATTTTCCGAGTAACGCCTTAACCGCCTCTGTGGTCTAGTCACAGAATAATATTTGTTTCACACCATCGATTTCAGATCAAGAGGTCCTGGGTTCGATTCTCAGTGGGGGTACATATTGTATTCGGTTTGGTTGGTGGTAGAACTTGTTCTTAGTCCGACTGACTAGCTACCACCATCTTACCTAAATCTGACGCCATCACAATGATGTTTTTAGCATTATTGTGTTCCGGCAGTGAGAGATAAGATAGCCAGTTTCTCAGTGATTGAGGATTCCGGAAGTAGTGCGTTTCCACCTTCAGCATTATCACCACTTAGCATCAGGTGTGATGAAGGCAAAGTGCTACCCCGTTGTGGACCAAAAAAAAAGAAAAAACTATTATATTGTGTGAACATCTGATGGTTAAGGTATTGAAGACCCCTTCAGTTGTGAGTGATACCTAATGATACTTTAGGTACTGTCATTTTAATCTACTTTTGTGGTCACAGTTGGTGATACAGTTTTGAAACAAAATTTCAAGACTTGTAGGTACGAGTACGGTTAAATATATTTTATCAAAGGTATGAGGATCATTTACTTACGTGGATCCAAGCTCAATTTTTCCTTGTGAAATTCTACGGATTGGAATATTTATTAAGTATTCTTATTCCTTGTTCTGATCGCAAAAAATCAGCTCTCCAGCACGAAAAAGGCGCTTTTGGCGCGTAAAACTCGCAGCAAAAACGATTTTTGCTGCGAGCGTGAAGCAAATTGCTTTTTTAATTTTTACACCACCTTTTGAAATAATTGAAAAAAAAATAGAGTGACAAGGATGAGACTTTTAAAATTAATATGTGCAAAAAGGATAGATAGCTTTATTCGACATGAAATTATAAAGCATAAAAAATAAATACATTGATACCAATGGTTCGAAATAAAGAGTATGGACGAAATGAGGTCGCATGCATGCGATGCATGCGCATAACAAATTGGATAATTATAGGATTGTACTACTATAGCTGTTTTATTAAAGACGAAATATTAAAAAAAATATATGTAGAACATTATAAATTATCGCATACTTATCCCACTTGCTACTGCAACTATTTTTTTTATCGGCTAACACAAACAACAAGTCAAAATTGACTACTCAAAACTATGTTTGATCTAAGGGTAATTTTGATGTTTTTTTTTTGATCTTTATAACGATCGGTCGCTGTAAATGGGTTTAAATCTATTTTCTCGCTGGTAGAGGTGAAAAGGTGTATGTTTAACACGAGAGCAAAATGTGTTCAGTGCCCCTAGTGTAAGTTTTTATGTCAAGCAAACGCAAACTATCGCGAGTCCGTATTTATGTCAATTTGTATGAAAACTGCATAAGCGCGCTACTCGCCGCTAGAGGCGCTAATACAGTTTTCATACAAATTGACATAAATACGGAATCGAAATAGTTTGCGTTTTTTGACATAAAAACTTACACTACGGGCACAGTAGTCTATATTTGAATCACTCGCGTAACTACTGCGCTAGTTCGTGATTTAAATTCAGCACTCGCAGCAAAAAAAATAATTTGCTCTCTTGTATAACAAATAACTAAGCTAAGCTAGCAAGGCTATTTTTTATTAGCTAAGCTATTAATTTCTTATACCTTTAGCTATGTATAGAAATACATTTTAAAAATAATAATATTACTTATATCAACTATATTATTGATAGTGGTTGGTATTATTTAAAAGAGAAGATTCGTTTAAATATTTGGTGTTGACGTTGATTTCAACTGTTCATAAAATTTTAACAAAAATTTTTTGACTTTAGCAAAATAATCAGCCGTACGACGCCCTTTACTGGGCAGTAAGTACATATTATTTTTATTTTTATTAATCACCCCAGCTAAGCATAAAAGGCTCCTGTAATTTTTCCTATACTTAAAAAATTGCATTTTGAATGCATAAAAATAATTTAAAAATCTCAATTTAATGGCTCTTTCATCTTAATGGAGAGAAAAAATAGCCCTAGGCGAGTTTCTTGCCGGTTCTTCTCGTTACAAGGCCTCCCGCCGTAGGATTTGCGAACCGATAGCGTAGCTTCATTGACGTTCACAAGTGCTGTATCAGCCTAAAATGAATAAATGATTTTTGATTTTGATTTTGATTGTGATAATCGATTGTTAAACATCTGTAAAATTGTTCTCTCGGATGCGAGGGTTTCCTCAAATTGATGAAGCAGCAATGCTGGCCTACAGCGTAACAAGTGATAGCAAAATTCGACGAGTTGTGTAAGCCTTTCGGTAGCTTAGTTGGTCAGAGCATCGGGCCGGATCCCCGGAGGCGCGGGTTCGAATCCCGCCTGAAAGCTACTTATAGGGCTCGTGGTTTTTTACTATCACATTTTTCCTATACATAAAAGGCTCCTTAACAACAACAAGAAAGGCACCATTTATATTTATTTTCCTAGTCCGAATAGAAACACAAGTTTCGTAATTAAAGGCTGTGCGTTAATCTCAATTGCCTGCTGCTTAATAATGCGTTAGGCCATTAACTTGCCCTTCAAAGTAGTGGAGTATATAAGTAAATAAATATATAGTACTCATGAATACGAAATCTCTGCCAGTAGTAGTTCAATGAAAGTAAGAATACGGTATTTTACTGTTTTTTTTTATTTCTTTAAAATGTTTTTCGAAAAATATTAGCTACACAAAACAAGTTTTCATTTTGAATTATCTTGAATATTTTCAAAGATATAGGACTTCAAACTTTATAATTAGACAAGGACAGGACGCTATCTTAGTGACGTCAGTGGGTTAGTAGCGTCATAGTCACGCCATAGAAGATTTCGTTTTAGAAAGAGACAGCTATAGTCAAAATCAAACAGACTATAATTCTTTTATTATAAAGCAGATTCAAATTATTTTTTCACATTTGGTATTCTTAATTGCAATATTTTTTAACGTCATCATTAAATATCTACATTTCAACAACAGTAAAATACCCTATTCAGCTGTAATGTTGTGTAATTGTAAGTCAAATACCTTTTTTTACAAGCTTTTATTTAAACTTGCAGTGTTCCTATGCTTGTCCGTTCGGGGTCAAATCTTGCAAGGTAAATTTGAAAAATGGAAAAAGAAGTATTTAGAAAAATCGAACCGTCTCACAACCAGCTCCGATGGGACTCGAAGTCTCGAACCCACGACCTTTCGCTATCCGGGCGACTGCTCTCTGCTGCTCTAATAAAAATTGCATTGTGAATGCAAAAAAGAATGAAGAAAATTACTTTTTGAAGGCGGTTTTATTTTTTATAAAAATATTTTTTATTACTTTTTTGCATTCACAATGCAATTTTGTTGTTTTTATTAAAACCCGAAGTCGGGCGACTTCGAAGTACTTACGTTATTGGGTGAGGGTTTATTTCTTTATTTTTTGATGAAATTTTTTGAAGGCGGTTTTATTTCTTTTATAAAAATAATTTTTATTTCATTTTTTTAGTGCATCATGCAGGCAATTTACGTCTATTCTGGTAAATAGGTATGTGATCAAACTGAGAACCTCTTTTTTTGAAGTCGGTTAAAATACCTTAAGGTATCGACTTTTCAACAAAACAAGAATCATCTTAATCGGTTTATTAACAAAGGAGTTATGCCTAAAGATACGTAATAAATTCACATAAACTGGTAACGAAAACGACACTATTTATATTAAGATTTCCTGAAAACTACTGAACCGATTTCAAAATTTCAATTTCAAAATGGGACCAACTTGGGAAAAAACCTGGGTGCCTACCATCAACTTTAAGACAGCGATTCAAAAATAGCGCGATGCAGAATAGGTTCCTAAAATGAATTGCTTTCTTTCGTACTCTGACCTTCTAAAAACTGGATCGCAAATGAATTGCTAAATGTGAATGACCGAACGATTTGTGTCCTTTTTCTTCTACCCGTCTCTTTCACTCGATTCTGTCATGCCCGGAGAGTGAGAGGGACGGGTATAACCTGCAGGTGACATGTTAAATCGACCGGGTTATAAGTCAAATAAGAGTTCCTGACAGCTTAGCGGCTGTGAAATGTCATTGATCGATCACTGAATCGCTGTCATTGATATTAAGCTTTCGTGGTACGAATAAGCGAAGCAATTCAGTTTAGGTTCCTAAACAAAACCGCAATAAGAGTTGATGGTAAGCACCCTGATGTTTATAACTTTTAAATCATTTCAATCGGTTCAGCCGACTTCGAGTAATCGGTGTACATACTTACATATAAAAAAAAAAAAAACGCGACGAATAGATAACCTCCTCCTTTTCAATTTTTGAAGTCGGTTAAAAATTTAAATAAGCTACATTTGATTGGGAAGTCGCCCAGTGTCCGATTAAGCTGAAACTTTGCATACATGTTTAGTTTGGATGACAAGACAACCAATGAAAAAAGCTTGTCGTAATAACGAAGTTTTTAGAAAAAACTTATTTATTTTCTTTTGTTTTACCAAGGAAATGGCCAAGCAAGTTTGGCCACCTGGGGAGGTGGCCAAACTTGCTTAGCTTGCAGACGGCGTAGGTTAAATGCCTTTTGTATTAACTATGACATTATAAACACTAGATATAGAAAACAGTATAAGTATAATGGATGGAGGGTCAGGTAGCGGCTAAGCGTTTTGCACTTATGTACCTTACTACTACACCTCACTTCTTCTAAAAAAAGCGGTTCTACTCAGTTCTTTATCAAGGCTTTAAAGAACGTGCCCCAACGTTTCGATATTAGAATTGGTCGTTAGTAAAAGGAGACTTAAGTAAGGCTCTACTACAACATAAAACTTTCATGATCTCTTTTTCTACAGTTAACATTAATTTTGATTTTGAATGTTAGTAACTCTGAAATCATAATTGTAAAACTGTGGGCTGTGATCTGCGCAAGATCAAGCATCCTTTGAAAAATAATCTCCACTAATTAATTTCTGGAATATTTATCGTATTAATTTACCTTTCCTGTAGGCGTTAAAGGCATCAAAGAATTTCTATAGCAAAGGGCTCCTTGTCATACCTACCTACATAACATACAGAGTATATAATTTTATCATCAAAGTTGATATAAGCTCCTTAACATGGTCCTGTATCTATCTTGAATTGAGTTAATTTAAGTGGCTTCACACGGTTTTACCCTCGGGGTTTCCGTTCCCGTGGGAATATCGGGATAAAATTTACATTTATTACAAACAAACAAAAAACAAATTTTTGCTCCTTATTTCAGCGGTTATGCATATTTTTTATCCTTTTTGTTATTTATGAAATTGTTAGTAATTCTTTTGGAAAATTTATGTTATGTAACTGTTAATAATTTATAATTGATCATCAATAAAATCGTCTAATCAAACGCAATTTCAAACAGCCTTTCCCCTGTAATGTCGATTAAAACGGGAAAATGCTCTCAACCGATTTTACACCTCAAATCAGTTAAAACACTTTGTGCAATCCGATATTCGGCGAATTAAATAAATTGGCACCCTTTGATATTGGCGAATCAGTCTCAATTAATAAAGTGAGGGATTCCATCGATGACAGATAGCTACCAAATATATCACCATTACGTTTAAGAGGCCAAATTCATTTGAATTAAGCGAACACACGTACTAATCGTTTCATCAAAATGTGAGGTAGAATTTGAACTAATACATCAATCATATTTTCAAAGAACATATTAATTTCGATGTTTACGTTACAAGAATCGTAAATTATGTGTATGAAATAGAAGATACTGAGTAAATATTCCGACAAAAAACATTTTCATGTAAAATTATGCCAAGACGAGACCATATGGCTCGCACTATCAAAAAGTTATCAGATCGCAAGTAGAGCCAAGCTTCTAACTCTGAACGACCTAACTCTACAAGCGTTAACTTCACAAACTCTAGTCTAACAATGTGGCTTGGTCAAAACAAAAAAAATATTGGCAGCATGACCTATCACAATAATTTCAAGTACACAAAAATAAATATAATATTATTTTATAAAAACAATATAAACTCCTATAGTGAGAAAACGAAACTCTAATCATGCGTCTCAAATCTCAATATACAATTTAATCATGCTTCTGTAAATTAATATCAGTAAAGAAAGTAAAGTTGTGCGCCCTTCCTCAGATTCATCCTTCGTGGAATCCGACTGTTTGGATTCCTGAGACCCAAGAAACTGTCTCCTCATTCCGAAAAGGGAAATGAAGAATTAGAATCACGCTCCATCCCTAAATTGATTTGGTGTTCACAAATAGCTGCATTTAAATCCTTGGTCACGTCCTATTTTATTGTGAGGCAAAAGTTACAATGGCTCGGCGCGAATAGTAATAGCATTCGAGGCACCTAATGTTATGTAATTCTTGAAAATTGCGAAGGTTCCTGCCTGGCCGACTCACCAAATGTATTTCGGGTGCGGTGCGGAATCTTTTAAACAGTACCTGCTTCGAGATAACGAATTGTGCTACGCTTTCCTTGTTCTTAGGTACTTAAAACTAAAAGCAAAACATTTGCGTACAAAACTTTCGAAATGATATTCTATTTGCGCTCTTAGCTTGGCTTATCTCAAATTCATATAAAACAAATTTAATATTGTACCTGCTTCTAAAAGAAGTAATGAAATAAGTTTCCATTTATATATTGCCAATAAATGTCGCTCAATCATCCAAGTTAACATATGTTTTAACTAATTAATATTTTTATACGCCAGGTCGTAAACAGCGCGTTAATGCCCGCGTAATGAATCGTAAATATTTTCTAATAAAGTATCCCACCACTTCCACGACTCCTAATATATCTTTATGGGGGTCATATAGCCATAATATGCGAGCGGAAATATGATTATCATCTACAAACACTTGGTTATTAAGCTCCGCCCGCGTTTTAGGGTTAATTTTATACGTTTGCATAGGACTTACTTTATTAAAGCTTATCTAATTAAAAACATTAAATGGCGCACGGAACATTATTCTTAGGCAATCTTGCGCTGTAGAAATCATTTGTTTTGCGAGGGTCCTCCTAATAAGATTTGCTGAGGAGATCAAAATTGTCGTGATGGCGACTAGACATACAATTGCAATTGCATAATTTTATGTAAACGAAAAACTTTGAGAAGAGGGCGAAGTATAAAGATCGTCAATTAGAGGCGTTGTTTTCTCTGAGGGAGATTAAAAACAGAAAGCGGGTTATGGATGACTGCAATCCGTAAGAACATTCAAAAAGATAAAATTAATCGCGGATAATCCTGGCCGTTGTTAAATCTTGCTTTCCCTGCAAAATATTAATATCTATCATCAGAACGTGGATGGTTCAATTTTTTCGACTTCAGAGATGATATGAATAATTGGTTTCGTCTTTTAAGTAAGTCATCAGAAATTCTGAGCGATTTGTATTCACGACTTAATTTAGGAGCTTAAATTATAAAACACTAAATTGGTTTGCATTGAAATTTATTCAGATGACTTGCGATTTCGATTTCAATTTGCTGAGTTCGTTAAAAGACATATTAATAAGTCTCCTAATTGACATGCGATTAGAATTAAATATGAAAACGGCGTATAAGTAAGTTTTTGTAAATTTAGAGGAGACATTTCCATATGCTCCGTTAGGTATTCTGCTATAATTTATGAATAATTTGTTTAGTATTCGATGGAAACGTTTGCAGACATTATCGCGAGGAATTGGGCCATCTCGCTGAGTATTAAATTAATGATACCTGTCAGAATTTGTTGAGAGCTTCTCGAGATGCGCAGGTTGCGTACAAAAGGGCCCGGCCGAAACGGCCATCATTCACTTGTACCAACAATAGAGCAATAAAATGTACAAGAAATAAAGGGAGCACGCGCAATGTGTGCAGAGATAAGTTCTGTGATACGCCATTTGTTATCTTACGCCAACATGGAAATGTTATTGGGTTAAATTTGTACAATGGAACGTTTTTGGTGGTGCAGAATTGCAAACTTTTATACTGTTTCACAGCAATGGTGGGGCTACTTGCGATTAAAAAAATATCCTCTACCTACCTGCCATCCGCAGCTGGTTTTACGGGTTCTACTCGTATCTCCAACAATAATATTTGCTGTAACTACTTTATTATTTTTACAATGTCTGGGTGATTATATTCTGTATTAGAGTTTCTCAAAATGGAAATGGTATTGGGATATATTTGTACAATGGACCGTTTTTGGTAGTGCAGGATCATAAACGAAAACGCTGTGTTAGGTTAAAAGAAAAAAAATGTCTAACTGCCTTCCGCAGAAGAGGTTTTGGTTGTGGGTGCTATCCCCAAAAATAATTTGCAATAGGTACATTAGTTTTGTACAATGCGTGGTTGTTAATATCGTTCCTAAATCCAATGGTTCTGATAACAGTAACCTAGGAACTTAAACTGTTTATCTCAGAAACACAAAATGTCTGTGGTTTCCTCCAAAATAAGTTATTTTTAGTATTGCTTCGCACTCACTGCGGTGTACCCTTCGATAGAAGGATGAACCCTGTAAACTAACATAATTTTTCTGAAAAAGCTTTTACCGAAATGTGTGAAAAGTGTGAATGATTAGTTTTTATGAGTTTTTCGAACGAAACGGCTGTATTTTATTTCCACTCACTGTAGTTTCAAACGTATTGTTGTCAAAAAATCTAATATTTATTTTAGCAATACGTCGCGATAAATTTTTCCGTACTCTGATATCGTTTGTATATATGCGGGTTTGGAATCAAACGCGTGTTTTTTTGTTGTACTCTTTTTGAATAGTTAAATTTTTAAAATCACCAATATGATATTTATAATGACACTCTCACGCTGAGTCGTTTTATAATAGTACCTACTAGTGACATACCGCGGTTTTACCCGCGCGGTTCCCGTTCCCGTATAAGTATCGGGATAAAAATTTAGCTATGTTCTATGTTTCTACGGTTAAATAATTTATAATCGGGCCAGCAGTTTTTGAGTGTATCCATTACAACTAAACAAGCAAACATACATATAAACAAAAAATCAAATATGTTCTCTTTATAATATTAGTATTGATATACTTAATGTTAATTATGACGACCACGTGAGGTACGCATCGGTTTTCATCCAAACCATTGCGTTCGAAACTATCCAAGTCATCTTCATCTCAGCAGGTACAGCATTCGTGTGCCTATGCTCTACAGGTAATGCACTTCCTTTTACCTTCATCCACTCGACCGTATACTGGCCGATTTTACCCCTTACGGTTTTGCCCCACTGACCATAAAAAACATAATTCAATATTCACTTTTCATATAAATCTGCTGCCCTACTCTAACTGAACGTAAAACTAAACTTCGTTAGCCCTGCTGCCGGTTTCACTCGATTCTGTCATGCCCGGAGAATGAGAAGGACGGGTATAACGAATTTTTGTTTTTCGTTGAAATTAGAGTCACCAACTACAGGTGATCTGTGATTAGAGTAGGTCGCCAGATCCGGCACCAAAACATAGTCGACATGTTTGTGTGTGTTTACGAATGGATGTGTGTGTGTGTGTGTTATAAAAACGGTTTACGCTGCCGATCTTGAGTTAAGATTGTTTCTGATTTTTAATCATGTTCATGTACGATAACATAAACCTATTACACCCCATCTGCACCCAGATGATCCATTTATATTATTAAACCATCTTACAGCTTATGAAGCACTACATTTATCACCGCAAACATTAAAGTACGTAACCCATTAAGGAATGAGTTAGGCACACTATCAGTAGAACAAGCATTGAAACCCTTTATCTACCAAAATACACATCTTTCAGGAGCATCTGACGGGTTCCATTAATTTGGACCATAACGGTGACGCTACGCAGCGTGATAAAGTGTAGCGGTGTATTAAATGAAGTGTTCTTATGGAACCATCTGATGCCTACGGACCCACCTTTATGTGTAGTGATATGGATTATACACTCCACTTGAAAATTTGATCCGGGGTGAAATAATTACACACATTGGTTTAGAATAGCTAGGTATACATACATATTATTAATTTTGTAAACATTGATTATCATCTCTACTTGTATCATAAATACAAAGGTGAAGGGAGTCTGTATGTAACCTATTTTTATTTTCGCATGATAAAAACATCGGGTATTTTTTATCATGCTTTACAGTTTACGCTAGTCTGAGAGAACGGTAGTGCCCCCGCCAAGACGAACCAAGCGAAGCACACCTTTTCTCGAAGCATTTCGTCGTTTTTTGAACCCCTTCTATATATATTCTTAAAATTAAATTCTTGGAATATGATATCAATATTATTGTAGAATTATTAAATATTTAAAATTTAAACTGCATAGCCGTTACTGTTATACTTTAGATTTTATTGATATTTAAAACGCCCGATTTCGTCACACTCACTGTTCATATATTTTTATTTTTTATGATCAACATCAAACTTTTAAAGGTACTTCCTGAAGTCCTGGAAAGCTGAAACTTGGTGTGTGAGCTACTAGTAGTACTTAAACAAAAAAAATGCTAGTGGTATGAAAGCTCTACCATGAGACAGTGCTAGCCATATTGGCTTCGTTTTGGCAACATTTTACATGAATTAGTTTTTGGTGGGATTTCTAATCATGTAAAGTAAAAACAAGAACATGTGGCTATTTTCTGAGATGCCAATAAGTTTGCATCGCAATGTAAATCATTATAAAAATAGCAAATTCAGAATACTTTTTTGATTATTATTTCTTTTGTATAATTTAAATTAATTGTTTCTCCAAACAATATTTGCAAGGATAAAGGATTTACTCAATAAGATTTAATAACAAGTAACCATTAATTTTATCAAAGAGATGATTTCCAAAGAATCTAAGGTAGGTACTACTAACTGATTAATTATTTTTTATCAATTTGAATACAATTTGTGACTCTACGTTCTATCCAAGGCCTTGTAAAACGATACAAATTAAAAATTTCTGTTAAGTTTAAATATTGTACCAAAGCCAACCCCCATAAGGGGAGGGAGCAACCGCCCCACCAATTAGAATTCTATATATATCTAGAGTTCTAACGCTATCCGCAATATTCTATGATATACGACACTTACATTATACCTTAACATTAGTACAAAGTTAATTAAAATTAAAAGTACTTGCAAAGAGACAATTTGCCTTATGTTTTCTCTGACTGCCAATCTAACACTAAGAACACGTCTTTGTGAAGTGTGGTGGATGAGTCATATATAATGTACAGTAAACCCCGCCCCCATACCCAACCAAAAATATATTTGTTATTAGTTACTAGCGGATCCTCGTGGTTTCACCCGCGTGGTACCCATTCCCGTGGGAATATCGGGATAAAATATAGCCTGTATTCCCGAGTGGAAGAATGTAGCTTTCTAATGGTGAAAGAATTTTCTAAATCGGTCTAGTAGTTTCGGAACCTATTCGATGCAACAAACATACAAACAAACAATCAAATCTTTTTTTTTTATATTAGTATAGATTGCTCGCGGTTTTGCTTACATAAAACGAATTTAGGGAATCATTTCCATAAGATTACGTCTTAACTCTAAAAGAATTTCAATAAGAAAAGAAGTACAAAAACTAAAACCCGACTACTGAAAAATCACACATAGAAAAAAAAATCTCATCTGAAATTGCCGTGTTCGTATAACAAAACAATATTCTCATTCTAGGGAAAAGTGGCATTCGACCACGGCAATTTCAGACGACAATATTTTCACATTTTAGAGCGTGATTTTTCAGTAGTCGGGTTTTACTATTTCGAATGTTCACAATTTTTGTTGAAAACTCAATGTTATCGACAAAATATATCAATACTTGATAATTTATGACTATTAGCAAGTGAACCCGCCCATTTAAAAGAAAAAATCTAAAGGATAACGAGAAGTAAAATAATCTATACAAATACAAATAAATAAAATTGGAGTGTCTGTTTGTAATATTAAAATAACCGCTTTTTACTACATGCATATGATTATATATACGGTACATATACCAAAATATATTTTTTTTTCAATTTTTGTCTGTCTGTCTGTCTGTCTGTCGGTCTGTCTGTCTGTCTGTTTGTTCCGGCTAATCTCTGAAACGGCTGGACCGATTTTGACGGGACTTTCACTGGCAGGTAGCTGATGTAATGAGGAATAACTTAGGCTACTTTTTATCCCGGAAAAATATCACATTCCCGCGGGATAACGTCGTGTCGTCCACGCGAGCGAAGCCGCGAGCGGAAAGCTAGTATTTATAATATAAATATAGCGTTACACAATGCTTGTGCATTTTGTAATATAATTATTTGACTAGGATCTTTTGTGTTTGTATTTATAACAAGTATAGTTTTTTTAAATAGTATTTTTTATCGTACAATACCTTATTTATTCAATAACTTTGTTAATAGAAATAAAAATGTATTAATGTGTTGATGAAGATTAACTTAGCTGTTATATTTTCATCATGTTATATTGTCAAAAATTGCAGAAAGACATAGACCGAGTAGTGGATTGGAGTCGTGAGAATAAATTAGAATTTAATACCACCAAATGCGCGGCTATAACCTTCACTCGTGCCACAAAATAAAGAGTTTACAGAAGGACCGCTCCCACCGTTTTTGAAAATCTATACCCATCCTTGTCTGACTCACTAGGGTTGCTTCTGTATTGATTCTGAATTTAAAAAGGAGTAGGTAGTATAAGTTAACAATCATACATACATCAATTCGTTTATTCATACATCTTAAACATGTTTACATGCCTTAGAGGCTGCTTAGATGGTAAACAGAGCACCTAATATCCATTTAAAGTCCCGACGCCACACACGACGAAGACAAGATCCTATATTATGTTTTAATGTATTCCATTCCTATACGTTATAATGTACTCTATGAACAAGATATAAATATGGTGTAATAGTTACCCCACTAAAAACATAAACGTGAAAAAGGCACTAAGTTCGACGAAAACATAAATGTAAAAAGGGTGCCAAGTTCAGCGAAAAATAGTTGAAATCTAAATGGGTTACAAGTTCCATACATTTTTTCATTCATGAACTTCAAATAATTAATATTTTCTTAAATGTTGAATTTATAACTTGTCATCTTCAAAAATTTAAAAACCTTTATAACGCAAGAACTATATCAAGCAATAGTGGTAACTATTTTCAAAACAAGAAAGTGTATTTAAATACCTATGTTGTGTGTTTTTATCGTATATAGTTAAATAAAAAAATATAATTTAATAGTAAAAGTCAAATTTGTTTATTCAATTTAGATTGTTATTTACAATACTTGTGAACGTCATAAAAGCTACGCTATCGGTTCGCAAACCCTACAGCGGGAGAACAGCGAGATGAAAACAGGTTCATATTTGTTTCTGGCGCAGCTGTTCTTTTTAGTATTTTCTTGCATTCAAGAATATCGTTTAACAGCTTTCTTTTTCTGGGAGAACTTGAAGAAAGGTGAGCTGCTGTTTGTGAATTTGAGTCACATTTAACTTTTTCATATTGTGTACAAGATTCCTTAGTCCCCACAGTTGCTTGCGATTCTTTATTTTAACTTTTTTTTACAGGTAGCAAATGTTTGAGATTAGTGCCTTTTTTCAGGACAGTTCGGTTCGATGTCTTGTTTGTAGAGTTATTTTCGAAATGGGCCTCACAAACTCGGAGATATGTTGACCATTTGTTGTGTACTACTTCTCAATCAATTAAACTTAACCATAAGGTTCGTCTGAAAAGAAATCATTTGAGTTTTAAAATGAACTAGTTATTTTTGCAACGAAAATAGCTTATGGCACTCCTATGATTAAAACGTTAAAATAAATAGGTATACTTACGCATAATCTTGGGTGGTCCGTTTTCTCCTGAACTTGGCTGGCACACTGCCGTGCGTCAAAAAAACTTTACTGTAAGTAAAATGTCATTTGGGCTAAGTATAATGACTGGCGTTCTATCCCGAACTTGGCAGGCACACTGCCGTGCGCTTGGATGAAAAAAAATACTGCAAGTAAAATGTTATTTGGTGTTTAATAAATGGAGTCTCTAAAATGTAAGTAGGATCTCTTAACACTGCTAAAATAAAAGAAAATGCAACGGCAACTTTTGAAAATTCGTCAACATGACTTGTGGCTGTGTTCTCTGAACCGCCAAGAAGTTTTAAGAAACTATAACATCTAAATAAGGACCAGCGTCATCATCATGTCAGCCGAACGACGCCCACTGCTGGGAATAGGCCTCCCCCAAGGATCTCCACAACTATCGGTCCTGCGCTGCCCGCATTAGTAATTAGATTATGCGTGACCCGCTGCGAGTTGTGATTGTGACCGGCGGGCGGCGCTCGAGCGCCAACAAAGAATATAATATCTAGGTACCTACTTAACTAAACCATAGTACCCAAATACTGGCGGACTACCAGCGAACGATAAGATGATGTGTATGGTTGATCGTCGTTATCAAAGCGGCTAGTTCCAAAAGTACCTAGGTATACCTCACCTAACAACAAGAGAAAACAGTTTTACATAACTTACCTTTCAATATCGTTTGGAAATTTAAAGAACGTGTATGCAGTTTTTAATCGTATTTAGACAACCAAATACACTGGAAATGTAATAATATCGGTTGGTTATTTTGTTAAATATTAGTAAAATAGGTATATAAGTGTCACAGTGACACGTAGCGGCGGGCGCGGACGTGAAGTGATCAATTAAATGCTCTTTGGAACTTGCGATCACTGACCTCTTTGCGATACTCGCGACTGAGTACTGTCCCAAACTGCCCCATTTTGCCTGTATATGTGACGTCTATGTGTGCGTGACGAAAATGGCACCTTGTTCTAAGCGGACTCTCTGCTAGGGCGACCGCCCGCGTAGTTACTTTGTGCTCGTGCCCACAGACCAGTCTTGTTCGAATATAAGGTTAACGGAGTAGCCATAGCAAGGGTAAAGGAGGTGAAGGATCTGGGCGTTCACATAGATTCGTTGCTAACGTTCCGGGATCACGTTTATAATATTTGTAAGAAAGCTTATCGCAACTTAGGTTTCATTTTGCGTAAGGCCCATAACTTCACAAATATTAAAGCGGTCATAGTATTATATAACGGTTTAGTGAGGAGTCAGCTGGAATGCAACGCTTTTATTTGGGCACCGCATGAAAAAAAATATAACTTCATGTTGGAGAGGATACAAAACAAATTTATTAGATTTATATATTTAAAGCAGTATGGTGTGTACCCATTCTACCCATTGATGTATCCTACTCTATTTGTTTTAGGTATGGTAGGTTACAATAAACTAGAAGTAAGGAGAAACGTAGCATTAGTATCATACATTTTAAAATTATTGAGGGGTAAAATTTGTAATGCAGATTTACTGATGCACATAAGTTTTAATGTGCCAAATAGATATGGGGAGCGCCGTCGGCAGCCGCCGCTGCTGGCGAGCCCGCGCGCGCGCACTAACCTGTTGAAGGAGGCGCCGCTCACACGCGCAATAAGGATCCTTAATTTAATTTCTAAGGAAATAGACCTATTTACTTGTCCTCTGAGTGAGTTCACAAGAGTGTCGCTGTTTATTTGTAGCTATAAGTTAGATTAGTAAATTGTATTCTAAGACGTAAGCAAATATATATTCACTACACTATCGCATTGGTATATACTGTAATGATAGTTGTAAGTTTGTTGAAATAAATAAATAAATAAATATAATATAAATAAATATATATCTTTTAACGTCCAATCACCTTCTCTCTTCAATAACATAAAACATATTATTTAATTTCAAAATAAACGTAGAACATAATGCGCACCTAATAAAATAACATTGTACGATGTAATCTTTTCCTGCTAATATGGTGAGACCAGCTCAGTTACAATGTTTGTAGACAGTCTCTAGCGAATAAAGATAATAATGTTATAATATTAGCACGGCGCGATGCCAATTAAAGAAAACATTACGCCAAGAAATGGAGGAAATGAATTAGAACGGCCGAGTTTTCTTAATAAACGCAGTTTTCCTGTAGTTTTCCGTGTAATGAAATACATATTATAGTTATAATATTTAATTGTTTTCTAATTTGTTTCTGTTTGTAAAACTGGTGAATCAATGAATGACATTCAGTCTTATTGAAAAATTCTAACAAGATTTTAAATTATTTTTATGCATTCACAATGCACATCACATTACTATTTTTACTATTTACACATTTTTACTATTACATTTTTCCTATAAATTCTAACAAATTGGGTTGACTGTTGTTGAAATGTAGATATTTAATTATGACATTCAGAAATAATAACATTATTGAATAACAAATGTGAAAAATTTATTCAATCTGTATTATAACAAGCGATTTATGAGCTACTTAATTATGACTCTAGCTATCTCTTTCTAAAACGAAATTTTCTATGGCGAGAGTAAGGCGCTATAGAAATGTTACTTCACGTTTCTTTAGCGCTCTCCTTGTCTAATTAGAAAGTTTGATGCTCTATATCACTGAAAATATATGCAAGATATTTGAAAATAAACACCAGCTATGGTGTGTTGCTACTAGTTAAATGAACATTTTAAGTCAATAAAAAAAACAGTGAAATACCCAATTGCAACAAATTCTGAATAAGTGAGTTATCCATTTCTATTGGAGCGGACTCCTTATTATCTCGTTTAAATTGCATCGAAATATTTATATCATTATCATTTATCATTACCATTACATTAAAGATCATTTAAGGTCACATTCGATATCTGTTAGTCTGAACTCTAGTCCAAATAAATAATAGGTCTTTACCTATGAAACTGCCGTTTTGCCGTACTGGCCATTTCAAATGAAAATTTTTTTTTTTTGACTGATAATTCTAATTTCAAATTAATTTTATTTGAAAAACATGGAATTCTTTTTTCTAAAATCGTCATTTGTTTAATAGTTAGTGTTTTGTTTTCAACACATTCGAACATTTTTCGTCGTCATGGATAAGTTAAAAATTCGAGTTATCATGGAGTATGAGTACCGTCGTAGCAGCAAAGCGGCACAAGCGGCACGCAACATCAACAACGTTTACGGAGCGAACACTACAAACGAACGCACCACCCGTTATTGGTTTACCCGCTTCCGTTCTGGAAATTTTGACCTGAAAAATGAACCCCGTGGTCGTCCGAAAACTTTGGTCGACACTGACGAATTAAAGGCAATTGTGGAAGCTGATGAAACTCAATCCACGGCTGAATTAGCAGCAGCTTTCGACGTTAGCATCAAAACAATATTGGTCCATTTGCGTCAAATTGGCAAGGTAAAAAAGCTCGACAAATGGGTACCCCACGAACTCAATGACCGCCAGCGAGAAGTACGCGTCGAGACGTGCCTTGCACTGCTCAACAGGCATACAAATGAAGGAATTCTGAACCGCATTGTTACTTGTGACGAGAAATGGATCCTGTTTGACAATCGTAAGCGTTCAGCAAGTTGGTTGGACCCTGGTTCAGCACCCAAACAATGCCCTAAACGAAAACTTACCCCTAGAAAAGTGATGGTCACTGTTTGGTGGTCTAACGCGGGTGTAATTCATCACAGCTTCTTGCCAAACGGGACGAGCATTACTGCAGATGTGTACTGTGAAGAACTGAACACAATGATGGAGAAGCTCGCACGTCTCCAACCAGCTTTGGTCAATCGTTCGGCTCCACTGCTCCTGCACGACAACGCGCGACCTCATACTGCACAGCAGTCGGTCTCCAAGCTACAAGAGTTGGGGTTGGAAGTTCTCCGTCATCCGCCGTACTCACCAGACCTTGCGCCTACAGACTTCTACTTTTTCCAGAATTTGGATAACTTCTTGGCGGGAAAAAAATTCAATACCCGAGAGGCAGTACAAAATGCCTTTGAAGAATTTGTTGCCTCCCGTCCAGCTGATTTCTTCAAGAAAGGCATCAATAAGCTTCCAATGCGTTGGCAAAGATGCATTGATTGCATGGGTGATTACTTTGATTAATAGAAATAAAAAATATAGAAAAAAATTACGCTTCATTTATTTCGTGAAAAACGGCAATTTCATAGGTAAAGACCTAATAGTAAAGTTGTCTTATTCTACATTATGGCGATAAACTAATGATAAATAACAAAAAAAAAATGTACTTACGTTGAATAAAAAAGTTATATTGACTTTGAAGTATGAGTCTGACAGATGTCAAATGTGGCCTATTATAATGACCCACTGTAATTTTCATCCGAGCCTCAACAGTAATGCCGTAGATGAGGCGTGAGGCAGGTTTAAGCTCATAGTTAGCTGGTGTAAACAGAACTAATTTCTATGTACGTACTAGTACGTAGTACCACTTTCTAGCTAGCAAACACTCTTACTATCCTGGCTTAAAAAACTAGCCTCGTGTGTTTCCAGCATGAAGAGTGAGCAATGGGGGATGAGCGAGTTAAACGGAGTCTGTTGTATAGTTTTCTTTAACATTCTTTGGCGACCGATTTGGCGCAGGGGTAGGCTACCCACCTTCTGCGCCAGAGGTCTCGGGTTCGATTCCCGAACAAGACAAATATTTGTGGGCATGAACGAACATGTCTATTTGTCTTGGTCTGGGTGTTTACTATGAATATTAAGTATGTATTTACAAACAAAAAGTATTTAAGTATATATTTATCCGTTATCAAGTTTTCCATGATACAGTTTCTTAATGAAATTAACATGGGCTTAGATAATTGTTGTGATTGTAAGAAGTTATTTATTTATTATTTATTTATTTATTTATTCTTTCTTAGTGGAAAGCATGAACGTTTTACTCCGGTGCCACATTGTTTTTGTGATGTGTTTGAATACTAAATAAATACTGGGTGCTTCTTCGAGTAAGGCATTCTTTGGTGACTTATGTGGCACTTTTCAAATCCAATATTTTTTCTAATTTGACTCAGACTCAGAGGCACCTCGGAGAGCGATATACTTACAGAGATAACCGAGGTTAAAAAAGTGGAGGCCACGCAAATCACAAAATACCCCCACGAAAATGAAAATTGTAATTTAACTTTCTCAAATGAGTTACTTAATGTTACTTAATATTGAAAAAAGTAATTATGTTATCGGGTAAAAAATAGGTAGATTACAAAGGCAGAAATCGTTTTTTATCAGAATCAGTCCAAAAAACCTACCTATTCAATGTGACCTGTGTGATTATACCTAAACCTATTGAATATAACATTTTAAGTTTACTTTAAACGAATTTGCATTTATTAGTTAAATGCAAATTCGTTTAAATAAATAATATACATAAACCAGTACAAAATTCAAAGTTATTTCATTTGCATGGTCAAAAACTAATGTGCGTAGGTCAAAACTACCACGTAAACCACGCAAATCACGACCACGTAAATCAAAATAAATCCTTTATGCTAAAAATATACAAAAATCTTTCAAGCAAATAAACTGTGTTTTGAATATAAATTACCTTACCTTATATTTGTTCACTACAATATTTTATTAAATAAATAAATCCACAGATACTGGAGAAAATTGAACCACGCAAATCAAAGTTTTGAGAAACCAAACCCACGCAACGAGGTTCTTACCTCTATTTTTCGAAAACTCGACGCACTGTCACACAAACTCTATGCCTGGCCGCCGGAGCGCGACTAGTTGTAACTTGAATTAGAATGACGCAACATGGGGCCGCGAATTTAGAGATGTATTAGTGAATTTATAATCATCTACGCAAATCACCAACTACCAGCGGACAGTTACATTTTTATTTTTTTTAGGAAATGTAGTTCTTTTAGTTAGAACTATAGTCTAATTTTTTATAGCATTGGAAACTTCTTAGGACTTAGTGTTATTTTTTTGGTAAGCATGTAGCGTTTAGTTTAAATTATATAATTTACGAAGTGACCAGATCGGGGCTTGGGACACTCCACGAAAATCAAAGAATGGGGGTATTTTATTTTTTAATGATATTAATTTATAACAATAATTGAATAATAATCAGTTGCCCAGTTAATAGAGGTTTTAAGGATTGCGGAAAAAATTAATGGCTTGCTGACTTATCGATTTGCGATGCCGCTTGGAAAACGTGTCCCAAATAATGACCCTACTATTCTTATTTATCAATTATATCAATTTACAATTTACTGATGATGTATGTTTGTCTGCGTGTTACTAAGAAGGAATGGTTTCGAAGGATTTTACCTGGAGGAGCACTAGTTAGCAGAATTCCAAGTGAATAAAGTTCCAGCGTAACATAAATGGAACAAAATAAGGTTTTAATTCCTTTCCCATGGAACTACTAAGGAATATTCAAAACAGTCTTAGCATATTTTGAGCAAAGTAGATGAGGGAATTTTAATAATTATGACGCCACGCCATTTTGTAGTTCCTAGCTAAGTGACGTAATTTTCTTGGCACTTTTAATTTAGTTCACTTTAACTGAGAAATTGAATTATAATTTTATTTTCAGTTAAAAATTGTGGTTCCGAACTCATTCAATATAAGAAAGCATTTTGTAGCTTTTAATAAAAGAATTTTTTTCTTTCTTCATCTCAAAGCCTTCAGTTATTAACGTTTCTTAGTACACTTTCATTTTGTTTGAAATAACAACCACTGGAAAATTAAACCAAAATAGTAGGTAAGCAAACTGTTACTTGTTGCCTGATATATTTTACTAGCATTGAATTTGATGCATGCAACAGAAACTTTAATAGCACCGGTACATCATAATTTTGCCCCAGAGCTTTATAAACATGAGAGCTTTTGTATGAAACGGTGCTGTCCGGAAATAACCAATTTTCCGCTAAAATCTGATACACCGTTTGGATGTGAATTATTATGTTCCAAATAACAATAGTTCAAACACGTTGGATCGCGCTTACGTATTCTAAACGCGCGTTTTGTGTGTCGGATGTTTTTGTTTAGATTTCACTTTTGGAGATTGATGTTCAATAGTTGTTTTTTAACGTTTCGTCAGATTTCGTGCCATTGTATTGTAGGTATGATAAAATAACACTGAAAACGTTTTAGAATAGAAAATTTCCTTCATAAATGTCCTAATTGAAAAATTTAAAATGAAGTACCTCTTAGAAAAAATCTACCCGTCTCACAACCAGCTCCGATGGGACGGTTGGTCGGATGGTTGTGAGACGAAAAGTTGTCTACGAAGTTTTCACTCGTCGTTGACGATACTCACCTTTCTATTCATACAACTTCGCATGTCATAAATGAATCATGCAATAGTTATTTAGCTCTTAGGTTTCTATCTTATTAGGGTGCTATTCTGATCCTGGCTGCAGGCTGCAGCTGCAGGGAATTTTAATGAAATACAGCTACACGTGCAGCCACGTTCGGAGTGTATTTCATACAAATTTTATCTTGTAGCCGGGATCGGAATAGCACCTAATTTCATGCCCTTAGGCTGCTTTGCGTTGTAACCAAGTCCAAGAGAGGCTAAGAATGTTGTAACACAATTTGACATGTTTTGAATGGCGTCAGCTGCTAGCGATGCAGCAGAGCAGCAGCAATCTCTTCTAAAATTAAATTCGCATTCCTTATTGGTTTATGTTATCGCCACGAATATCTATTTAAGTCTTATGTACAACCTCAATCATATTATATCTTTTTCGTCTTTCAACAGGTCGGGTGGCTCCGAGCAGAAGATCAAACAGTTCTCTCGCTCCACGACAGAGTGGTCCTAGGTCCAAGATACTCTGTCAGTCTAGATACTCCTACCACCTGGCAGTTGAGGATTAAACCCTTGAAGGCGGAAGACAGAGGCTGCTACATGTGCCAGATTAATACTCAGCCAATTATGAAGTGGCAGATAGGCTGTATCGATGTCTATGGTAAGTTGTGAATTTTAGAAGACCAGACTATTATCCTAGTCTGCAAAGAACTACTCTTTTTTAATTAGAGTGACGTGTATTCATTTACGCACACTAAGTTCGTTTATGGCGTGTAGATGTTATTTGAGTTATACACGCCTACAGTATCTGCGTTTGTGTAGTGTTCTTTTTATCAACAACGCGGTAGCACTTAACCTTCATCACACCTGATGTTAAGTGGTGATAAGGCTAAAGGTGGAATTCCTGTAATCCTCAATCACTGAGGAACTGGCTATCTTATCTCTAATTGCCGGAATACAATAATGCTGAAAACATAATTGTAATGGCGCCAGACTTAGTTGAGATGGTGGTAGCTAGCTAGCCAGCTGGACTAAGAACAAGTCCTACCAGCAACCAAACTGGATACAATATGTACCCCCACTGGAAATTGAACCCGGGACCTCTGGATCTGAAATCGGTGGTGTGTACGAGTAGACCACAAAGACGGTTAAAATATTCTGACCCCATACAGTTAGGAGTGCTTGCTGAATTTCCACCAGATAATGGAAATCTAGCCTAACATGTAGGAATTCAGATAATGTAGTGATAGTGTGTTAGGACTGTGTATCAAATCCTTAGTGTCCACTTATCGTGCTTGGATACTGTGAATCGACACGACACCATAAGACTGAGAGACGATAAATGTGACAGGTTTATACGGACCCGGAATTAAATTATACATCAGCGGTATAACTGTATAGGAAAAAAATATTTTTTAATATCATAGCATGAGAACCTCATGGGTTTTATGTGACGGCTTGTTTGCTTATTCATTTTGAGCTTAAATTCAGCAGATTGCCTTAAATGATTACAGAATACTTGTTTTTATCTTGCACGCAACTTACACGTGTCGAGTTATATATTCTTGATGTAGAAAACTAAACCCAAAGAACTGAAGAATGTTCTTGCGCAAAAGCTGTATACAACATTCTAATTCTTATATTTATAAAAGTTCCAAATAGGTTCAATGTACCGAGGATATTGTAAGAACTAAGCTACCGTAAGTACTTAAGTAGATTACAGGCAAACAAATCTAATTAGAAAGTTCTATGGAACGCGTTCACCCGTGAATATTCCCAGACGAAACCGAGCCGGGCGATTTCTCTAAACGCATAACACGTTAAAAAATATAAAAGAGGGGAAGTCCATAAGCTTATTAAGGACAGGAACCATCTCGACTTCAAAACATTTCAAAGTACTTCGAACTTAGAACAAAACTCAATATCAATGAAATGTCTCGAATGGGAGCGGTGGAAAAGTATTTTCCTTGGAAAAATAAATCATCTAAGTTACCGTTATTTCCCCGCTCCATTGGAGGTGGGTGCCAACTTTTATCGCTCACTGTTCAAATTAGTTCAGGGGTTATTCTTTTTTTTGTGCACCAAGTTTTGAAGTATGGATTTCAATATTGAATTTTTACTATGTCTCCGAGGCATGGTAACTTCGACGCCTGTGGAAAATTTAATACTGAACATTTCAAAGTTACAAATTTGACGTGAAGAAGAATGATGAATTATGAAATTGTTGAGGTATAACTCGGTATTGGAAGATTTATCAGAACTAGCTTATACTCGGCAATTTATGTGGGAAGTATTAACAACACAGCTGACATGAAATTTATAACTAAGTAATGTTAAAATTGGATTGATTTATTGCCTGTTTTTATTGTCAGCGGCAAAAGTATTCAGAGTAAAAACAATTTGCAAATGTGTAGAACGTGTTTATTAGCAGATAACTCAATAAAAGTCTTGATTGAGACTCAAACACTCTAGTTTATGTCAGACATACCAGTTTTTGTCAGACATTAAATAATAATGTGTGTTCGCACACAGATACTCGGTGTTTAAACCCTAATGGCTGACGTCACTGACAATCAGACAAAGTGTTTATCAAGCTGACCTGCAATATTTTTATACATTGCTTCCTTATACGACAGTGCCTCCGGACATTATCAACGACGAGACATCAACAGACGTATCAGCTCAAGAGTTGGACAACGTGACGCTCTCCTGCACGGCAACCGGCCACCCCCCACCGAAGATCACTTGGAGGAGGGAGGACCACGAGCAGATGCTTCTGAAGAAAATAGGTGGCAGGGATTTTTATAAAGGTAGATTCAATAGAGATACGTTTTTGCAAGTTTTTTGGATATTCCAACGTTTTAGGTTTCATTTAGGTAGTAGATATCAATCCAACCTTCATTTTAACTATAACTACTATATTTTATTTTTGCTACAGCTACTATTACTTTCAAGGTGCCGCTATCTCTAAAGTGTTCGGGTTCGATCCCCGGTCGGATAAATGTTGAAAACGTACTTTTCAATATTGCCTCGGGTCTTGGTGTACGTGGTAATACCCGTCGTTGTTTCCAATTTCCATAATACTAGTGCTTAAGCTACTATACTTTGGTATTGGAACAATGTATGTGATGGTGTCCAATATTTATATTTATTTATTATTTATTTTGGAGTCTCAGACATTTTTTATTACAGTTTATTATACCTATCATGAATGCTAAATGTTTACCCATGAAAGATTTTTTAAAATGGTTTGCTGTGCTCTATAAAACCATCTTGTAATATGAGAATCCAGTAGTAACAATGAAACAAAAGAGTTAAGTAGTACAAGGAACCTGGTTGCCATGTCTAATGGACTAAAGTCAACATCGCCAATTCCTTGCACAAATTGCGAGGATATTGCTATAATTGCTATGCTTGGCTTCTGCCAAGGGTTGGGACTCGCAATTATCAAAATTTCAGAAGACACTGCTGCTTGCCTTCTTTACGACTGTGCTCCCTTGGGGATTCTGCCCATATAACCCAGCCCTAAGAATCCATCCTTACTTATGAACTATTTAGTCATTTTAGAAACTAATGTTGAATTATTGTAACAAGTTAAGTTTTCAGGTTACGAAACATGACGTTATATTATTTTAACTTTTTTGCATTGAAAATTTTATTTATTTTAATTATATTTATTTATTTTTGGAAATGAAGTTGGTATTAGAAAAATCGACCCATCCCATCGGAGCTAGTAGTGAGATGGGTCGATTTCTTCTAATATTTCATTTTCAATGACGATATCTATCCGCTGAGACATGGTCCTTTATTTGGCTGCCCACACCTCCTTACCTACTAGATACTTTTTGTCTTTTATCTTTCTCTCGTTGTCTGTTTATGTAGTACTTAGGTACCTATTCTTGCCCTGTCGTAATATTGTTGGGTGTGTGTATTCCAATAAATTATTATTCTTTCTTTCTTATATGTTTTGTTTCTTCTGCAGTGGAAAGTTACGTGGGCAGCTCGCTACCATTGTGGCGCGTGGACCGGCGACAGATGGGTGCATTCCTCTGCATTGCGTCCAACGACGTGCCACCCGCTGTCAGCAAGCGGATTATACTCAATGTCAATTGTAAGTCGATAGAAGTCTGACCTAAAGCTTTGACCAAACAGACTCGACCAAATGTTTGCAGAGCGGGAGAGTCGAGCGGTGGACGCTGACATGAAGGTCTAAAGCATTATTAGCTTTGACCAGTCACGCAATAAAAGACTACTTGGAACCGAATGTCTTTTTTTAAACGGAGAAAAAGGTTTCGATTGTTACAATCTTACGTCAAAAATGACCTTACGTGCGCTCTGCGCTCGAACGTTTTTGACACTTCAATTGATTGTCGTGCGCGCCAGATAAAGGTCACAGCAGACTTATCAACTAGGAAAGAGATCGACACCGTATCGCCTTTCACCTCGGCGTCAACCAGGCGTCAACCTAACGTAAGCACTAAGCAAGCACGTAACCAAACCGGTACCCCTAATATAAGTTTGGCAAACTGTATTCATAATTGAAAACTATCGCTCTATCTCTTTCATGTCTTTTGACTGCTTTACCGACATGAGCAGTTCATCCGATAAACGTTGACAGTTAAAAATCAACTTATACTAGGGGCACTGATCAGCGTCGGTACGTCGACTCGGCCGCGCCTACTGCTCGCTGGTCCCGAGGCGAGGCGTTTACGTTACGATTCCGATTAGTATGCGTTGCAGTAGGCAGTTTCATACAAAGAATACTGAACCGCTCGAGTTGATACGTTTACGTTCCGTTTACAAGTTGATAAGTATGCTGTGACTTTATGTCTGCGCTACAAAAAATGTACTGTAACTAGCACCAGAAACGCCTCAGTTGCGCGCAGAGTTATCTGACACGCACTATATTAGTATTGTTGATCAAAGATTTATCAGCTTGAATCAACAGTACTACTGAAGATTATTAGCCCGTTTTTACATTACGAAACTTAGAATCGACTAGTATCCGACGCCAGTCGCTGTAACCTATCATTTGTGTTGAGTGACAGGTTGGATACTGGTAGGGAAGTGTGCGAGTCACTATACAAAATTAAATGTATACCAGATATGCCTTGGCTATTCGTCTCTTCGAATACTAGTCGTCTGTAAGTCTCGCAATGTAAGAACGGGAAAACTTTGCGAAGGTGTCTAGAAAAAAGTTTGCACTTGTAACAATCCCTTCCGACGACGCGACGTCTGACTTTAATGAAATGGGGTGCCTCATTATAGGACCTGCGAATGACGGCACTTTGCTTGCTACTCTGCTGACTAATAAACTAGTGCCTCATACTCTATTGTTTATTTTTAATACTATAAACCGTGTATGGTTTGATTTTGTAAAATAAGTACAATTCAATACCTTGGAAGGTAGATCTTTGTTAAAACGGCTATCATTTAATTAATCACCAAAAAAAAGAGATTTTGCTCAGCTCCAATATTTACATATTTATATTACATTTAATTTTACATTTTACACAAATAATATTTGTTCAGCAAGATTAATTAATTGAGCAGTAAATCGTGATTCGCAATTTATCGAATTTTGCCAAAAAAAAATATATGTTTGATCTGTAAAAGTAAAAAAAAGCAACGATATTGAATTCTTACATAAAACGTGTCATTCAGAACCGTTTGTATAATACTGCTGATCAAATAATAATTTTGCTGATCATTTAATAAGTTTGCTGACCAAATATTAATTTTACAAACATCAACATTACTTATTTTGGCATTTATATTTTTTATTTTATTTGCTACGTTTTTGGTAGGTGTGTATTTTAAAGAAACTACCTTTTGGATGTCTATTTCTTAGTTATTGAAAATTATTAACTGCTATGATTACCGGGTTTTTTATTTTGTTTTTAAACTTAAGATTAATTTGTGATGGAAAGTGACTTTACATATTATATTATGTTAAAGTCACTTTTCAATATAACGACTCTGTATGAAATATGACAGGGAGAAAAAAATAGCCCTTGGCGAGTTTCTTGCCAGTTCTTCTCGTTACAAGGCCTCCCGCCGTAGGATTTGCGAACCGATAGCGTAGCTTCATTGACGTTCACAAGTGCTGTATCAGCCTAAAATGAATAAATGATTTTGAATTTGAATTTGAATTTATTTGCTGGTCATTTTTCATTAAGCTTTGCTGATCAATTGTTTTTATTGCCGACCGAAAAATACTTTGCTAGTCAAATTAAATATTTTGCAGATTTTCCTTGCTGATCAAATATTAAAAATTAATAGCATTTAATTATTTTCCTTATGTAATTCCCATATTCAAGTATTTATCATTTCGACACTGTTTATCAATGTCTAAAATAACAGACTCTTTAAATAATTTTTTGTCGATGTATTTTGTTAAGTCTGCCTCCATTTTAAAAACGTAGTATACAATTATATAATTATTATCAAAATGTTCAAGTAATATCATCAATCATTATTATTATACTATTTTAATTTTAAGCATTCGTAAATATAAAACAAATTATTTTTACTTTTTGCATTCACAATGACACGTCTCACAACTAGCTCCGATGGGACTCGAACCCACGCCACGACCTTTCACAGTCCGTGCGAATGCTATAAAACAAAATCAAATAAGCTGGGCGGCTCTCACTCACCTTTGGCACCAATACAATTAGACAATTACCTTCCTACGTGTATATTCGATTTCTTGGTGCAAGGCATGAGCTACTACGATTTATAGGGGAAATTCTTGGGAAAAAAAAATTAGGGAAGCCCGTGAAGCAATGGTTAGCGCACTTACCGCCGGTTTCTGAAACGCCAATCAAAATTAAAATTAGCTAACAGACTCTCACAATTAATTCCCAATTAATTCCCAATTAAAAGCACCTTGGGTTTCTGAAACGAAAATTATCTCACAATTAGGTTTAGATTTGTATGGGCACTAACAGACTGTTAACAGACTGTTGACAGTCTGTCACATTTTTCTTTTAGAAACCCATACTTCAATTAATTGGAGATTAATTGGGAATTAGGTAATTTAATTTTAATTGGCGTTTCGGAAACCGGCCGTTATGCGATTGTTGAAGTAACTTTCACTTTCACAAACGAAAACTATTAGCTACGCTTTGAACAAAATTTTAAGGTTTCATTTATTAAATTTATTTAGTACCAGTAGGCCCGTTTCATTTAAATTATTTTTTTATCGAATTAAATAGTTCAGTTGACGATGAATTTTATCTTAATTCTTAATTAAAAACTGTTTTGGAAGGCTGGTGTCAAATAAAAGTGTTGTTCGGGCTGCTGCGTAGGTTTCTCTTCAATAAAGCTCAGGTTTGCGTAGATTAAATGTATAATAAATAAAATGGCGAATTACAATAAAATAGTTGAAATTATGCGAAAATAATGGACAGAAGTAAAATTTAGTGCGTATAGGAAGATGCGAATTTTGAATGTGACAAATATTTAATTTTTAGTAACGAATATTGTTTCGCGCTAAAACTTCAATTCGGGGCGCCCCAGATGAACTTCATTGGTCGAACGCACGGGCCGCGCAGCCAATGGACGTACGGCCATGGTCATCATGGTCTTCCGTCCGAACATGCCCCCGGCCTTGGAAGCACCAGCGTCCAACGTCTTGTCTTTCTTCGATTTTGATGAGAGGACGTATCTTGGGAAAAGCGTGAAGAAATCTCTCCTACTTTCAACTTGCATCGCTGAGATGTAATCTTTACTCCAGCGGCTCCAGAAGTGTTGTCGAATCTATTCCTGTGGTTGATGGCGCGTCAGTCGATGAGCAGGAACATCTTCCAGTTGCATAGTCGCTGGTGTAGTTAGCGACCGGCCAATAAGGAAGTGAGGACATAATGGATTAAGATTCGGATCAGTGAATATAGGACTCCTAGAATGGGGATTTAGGATGGATGTAACCTGTGACAATACTGTGCGAAATTCCTAAATGCTAAAAGAGCATTTCCATCTACCCGTCATAAATCATGCTTAAATGATTTACTCCAGCTTCCACAATCCACCGAAATGAGGCGCTTAGAGACAAACAAATGAAAATAAGTCTTGACTAGTTGCGCATTCAAGGATATCATTTGAGCATCTCGATAATAATTTTCCAAACTTGTTCGCAAACGCTCCAATGTTTCCATCATCATCTCGAGCAAGTTTTCCATGACGTGCAATTATATCATTGTAACGCGAGCAGATACAAAGCATCCGAAGTCAGATAGCCTACAAGCTCTAAATGACGGGACCACTAGCTAATTTAATTTTACTATTTGTGTTTAATAAATCCCAAAACTTATCAGCGCCGATAAGAATATCTCGCCGGGTTAATGCAAATACCAACTAACTCAAGGAATTGTAGTTTTGAGTTATAGCGTTTTTAAAGTTTGGGAATCTAAAACTAGTGTTAAATAAAGGAATTGTTATTTTTAGTTATGATTAGTTGCATTCTTAGTTAACTATGTTTTGAATAAGGTAAAACAAACGCTGATAAATTCATCGTAAACTTGAAAAAAATACAGTTTTTTATTACTAACCCCCCATGTAGTTGGTTTTACTTCTCGATTAAGAAATACCGATAACTAATAAACTAAAGGTGAACGATGAATATAAATGAGCTTGAATTATTAATTTAAATATTATTTGGAGGCAAACAGACAATGGTGTACGAGGGTCTGATAGTTTTCAATAAAAACGAAAAAATCTATAATGCTAGTTGGTTTTACCTCTCGATTAAAAGAAGAAAATCAATTACGTTTAAACGAAATAACTTCAAAACCTCTTAAATCATATTAATTTACATCATAAACACAAAACAGTAAAACTATTTTAATTAAAACATCTCGTTGAAAAAAAATAGGTTTCCAATTTCAAATAAATACTCACTTTCGATTTTTCTAAGGTTGCGTAAGAGAAAAGCATGCTTTCCGGCATCATCATCTAATGATGATGATGCGGAAAGTAGGTACGTCGTACGTCGTACAGACGGTACGGTAAATCAGCCGTAGGTACGGCACCCTGGGTCTTCCCCCATGGATATCCACAGCGATTTGTCCTGCGCTGCCTGCGTCCAGCGACTTCCCGAAACCTTGACCTTGTGTATACAGGACTATCCTGCCTACGCTACGTCGTCCGGTGCGCGGTCGCTATTCGAGAACCTTTCTGCCCCAACGGTAATCGGTTCTTCGCGCAATGTGTCCCGCCCGCCCACTGCCACTTCAGCTGAGTGATCATTCGAGCGATGTCGGTAGTTTTAGTTCTCCTGCGGATCTCGTCACTTCTCATTCGATCGCGCAGGGAAACGCCATGCGTTCCTCTCTCTTCTCGATTGCTCGCTGGGTGACCTTAAGACTTCTTATGAGATCCATAGTAAACAACCACGTCTCACTGCCACATTACAAGCAACCAACACATTTGTCGAAACTTTCTCTTGAGACACAATCACAATCTTACTTTAATATTGCTCCAACAGCTCATAGTTAGACCCCTGGAGCGGAACGGGTGAAACATTGCCGTTGGACATAATGTTTGTCTTATTCATATTCATACTAAGTAAGACTCATTCTTTGAGAAGCATTACTGACATCTTCGAGCATTGTGGTAGGTCTTTCAAGGTGTCAGCCATAAGAATTACATCATCGGCAATACACAGGTGTGTTAAGACCTCGTCATTGATGTTGATGCCTTATCTTTTCTTAGAAGCTTCAAAATACTTCCCATCGCAACTGTAAACAGTTTTGTGAAATAAAGTCTCCATGTTTCACACTTCGCTGGAATTGGACTGGATAAGAGCTCTGGTTCCGATTAAGAAATCGGAACGACATGGTGGCTAGCACTTATCTACTAGACTACAGCACTGCCTAGATCAAATCAAAGGCTTTCTCATAGTCCACGAACACCATGCAAAGAGGGTATAACTTGCAGCAGCGTCTGAAATAGTCTGAATATGCTCTACAGTACTATAACCATTTCCGAAACCGGCTTGTTCAGGAAGTTGGTAGTCATCGAATCTACGAGCGTAACGATTCGTAATGACTCGAACATAATTTGTAGATATGGCTCAGCACCGACATGAATTCTGAGTGAGAGAGTCTTATCACCCTTCTTGAAGAACAGCATCACATCGCTTCTCCCCATGCGTTAGAGGCCTTTTGCCGTCAAGAATGATAGAGCAACAGGTGTTTGCGTGAAATACATCAGTAAATAGAATCTATCTCAGGATTTCAAGTATTCACGAAAAGACGCTACCTTGCTTCTTCATCGATATAAAATTTATGTCGACGAAGAAGCACAACTTAAATGATGTCGCTGTAATCAAAGCTGTTTAGACGAGACGATCGATCGATTAGCGACCACTACATGTTTAGAGGCACATAGAACATCAACGTCATACCTACTTGGTAGATCCCGACTGATAAAATCTACACTCCGACCAATACCGGCTCAATTACAAAACCCCGAGTGCTTTCAGCTCGAGCTTCTGAACCGCTTATAAGCCCTTGAAAATGGCATTGAATCATCTATCTCGTTTTTGACTCTACCATTCGGGCTTCCTGAAAGAGGAGTTCATCATAATAGAGGTTCTCTCTCCATGAAGTGTGGCAGCACCTTGCCCGAGTTCCGTTACCAAACCCAAATGGCCTCACACTTAACTCATTATCGCAAAGTTTGCATTGAAATCCCCCATCAAAAGTATGCAGTGGGTTTTATAGCTACGCATGGCTTGTAAATCTCCTCATACTACCTACGTTAGTACTATTATGTATTCCATGCTCATACACAGCCTCCACTTCGTCATCGTTGTGAGTCGAAGTTGATTTGTAGACCTGTATGACATTCAGCGAATACCGTTAATTGTATCAGGTACGCTACCCTGCTTGATACTCGCCTGATGGTGACCACGGTGGAGGACGATGAACCCATCACCACCTGGGAACTGTTAGTCTGAGCACCAGCGCAACGCAATTAACACGCATGCACGCCTTCGAAATTCCATACCAATACCAACTATCAGCAGATAGATGGTTTTACCTCTAGATTTCTTTCTTCTAGACGGAGTAAAATGTTAGTGGTAAAAGCGATTATCGTGACTTAAATGCTTTTACTTTACTAAATTGTAAAGATTAATAAGTATAATATGGCAAGTAAAAGCGATTATCCCGAGTTGGTATATTTTAGTCCTAGAATTTCAGAACTATTAGGATGATGTGAGTAATTGGTAAAATGAATTAAATTGAAATAATTTAGTTTAGCCCTTGATTTGATTTTTAATTGCTCATTATCCCATGATATTCGTTTTTTCACTTGAAGATTGCTGTAAAGTATATAGTTTAGACGGTTTTGCTTCTCACTAACTCCGAAACTATCAGGTATTTCACGTAGTTTGTTTTACCATTCGAAAGAGGGCAATTTTTTAAGTAAAATGGCATTCATAACTCATTTTGCCAAAAAACGCCAGTTAGTTGGTTTTTTCATTAACCCGGCGAATTCTATACTTTGCGAATTATAGAATTGCGGATCAGCTAACTGAATGTTATTGGGAATATCAAACTTAGCGCTATGTATACTCGTCGCGGGTATCGATGACGTAATAACCGGCAAAACAAAACATTGTAGCTGCGTAACATACGGGTTGGTGCGCGACTTAATCTCAATATCACGTTTTTGCGTGGAATTTGTGATTGAGTTTCCAACACCATGTATTTCGTGAGTGGACTGTATTACTGGCGTTTGAAGTAAATCGCATAATGATTGTGATATAAAACTACTTTGTAGCCAAAGTAGTTTTATATCACAATCGCTATCCAGAAGCGCGCGTGCGACATGATAATTATTATAACGATCGGCTATTTCTACTAATGCGGTCGGAAGTAAAACTATATTCGCGTCGTTTAACTGTGAGCCGTCAAATTGCGTGTGTGCGTTGTTTGCTTGTATAGTAACTTGCGCTGATAAAGATGAAGATGGTAGGTTCGGTGCAGAGTGCACGGGGGGAGTGGTCCGCTGGTGCGAGTCAGTAGTCACTTCAAGCCGCGAGCTACCAGTGCTTTGCGGAGATCCGTATGCGATAGATTTATCATTAGTCATCGTCATAGCACTATCGGGATGTACAAGCGAATTATGTTTCTGGTTGCACATTCGACAGGGACCGAATCTACAGTTTTCTAACGTATGACCAGCGCGCAAACAATTAATACAAAGGTTCATATCGCGAATGAATTTTTAGTTTTAGATCTAAATTATAATTTAAAAAAGTGTTACACGAATATAGCGGATGGTTTCTTTTACATAGCAAGCAAGTGTTTTTAGTGACATCGCGTGAAATACGTTCCGTTGGCTTATTTGCGGAAACATTACAGTGAATTTTAGAATTGCTTTGTTGCGGGTAGTGTTTTTTATTTTCAAAAATGGTTTTATTATGCGATAATTGTAATGTTTCTAGCATATCAGCCCGGTCTTTAAGAAAGTTAATGAGATGTGTTACTTTTAGTTGCGTTTTAAAATCACCGTTAGCAGAATATAAGCTACCTTTATATTGTTCCCACTCGCGTTCGGTAACTGGGTCTAGTTTTGAAACCATAATGTAGATAACCAAAGTATCCCAATATTCTGTCGGTTCGCCAAGTATTTTTAATGCGCGTAAATTCTTTAAAACATTGTCGATTAACTTTCTCAGTAAAATTGATGATTCTTTGTTTACACTTTGCATGTTAAACAACGACTTAATGTGATTTTGCACTAATAACCTGCTATTATTGTAACGATTAAGAAGTAACTCCCAGGCAACGTAATAATTATCACTTGAGAATTCCACTGAATTTATTACTAGCTCTGCGCTATCCTTAAGTGACGACTTAAGATAGTGGAACTTTTCTATATTACTAAGTTCAGTCGAATTATGTACCAAAGAGAGAAAAGTGTCCCTAAACTCTAACCATTGCTCACATGAGCCGTTAAATGTGGGCATAGAAATTGTGGGCAACTTTACAGATCTATTACTATGCTGATTACACTTATAAGAACTGCCGGCCACCTGACTAGGATTCAAAAGATATTCAGCTCGCGAAAGAATGCTGTAATAACTATCTTCGAATAACTCTCTCTGTGATAATTGCTCGTCTAAGTCAATGGATAGCTCCTCAAGTTTGCCCTGGATATTATTAAATTCAGAAAATAAATTAGATACTCCTTGAATGCGCAACTTAAGGTCAATTTGATTTTGACCAGATATAGAGTGTACGTTAAGATTAGATAGATAATTTTCAAATTTTGTAAGTCTCCCTTTAACAATCCCGCGCTTTTTGACTAACTCTCTGACTAAAGTATTGTCAGGCGATTTGTTAGGGGATTTATCCCGACTATTATTAGCCTCAACGTCTAAAGTCATTTTCGGTGGAAAGTAGAAAGATGAAGTACTCACAGTTTAAAATATGCCCGTTGATGCTGCGTCACGAAACGACTCGTAGGCTCGTACAACACAGGCAAGTTGTGACACTGAGAATAGGAAAATACACAGTATTGTACAGTGGAAATGGAAAAGAAAAGGGAAAAGTAGGATTGGCCGGCCGTAGCTATATGCGCGTATATGATGCTGGCTGGTAAATCCCTCTTTTGCGGCTCAATTTCTTACTCCTTGGCTTCCTGACTGCACAAGCTGATACCTCGCTCTTCTCGGGATCACGTCGATGGAAGTATTTTCTTCGAAGTCGAATGATGAGAACGAAGTCTTCGGTCCAAATATTCGGCTCGCAGGTCCAAATGTTCGGGCTGCTGCGTAGGTTTCTCTTCAATAAAGCTCAGGTTTGCGTAGATTAAATGTATAATAAATAAAATGGCGAATTACAATAAAATAGTTGAAATTATGCGAAATTAATGGACAGAAGTAAAATTTAGTGCGTATAGGAAGATGCGAATTTTGAATGTGACGAATATTTAATTTTTAGTAACGAATATTGTTTCGCGCTAAAACTTCAATTCGGGGCGCCCCAGATGAACTTCATTGGTCGAACGCACGGGCCGCGCAGCCAATGGACGTACGGCTGCTGCAACGTTCCAGTAGACTTGTTTTTTTGTTTGACTAGTTTTTTTTCTGTTTTGAAATTTGCAATCAGTGCTTTTCACTATGAGCAAATGAGTTCCAGTCTTTGATCGGTGTAGAGTGTGGCCCTCAGCAGGGACATCTCCTCCTTAATTCCTCCTTACAGGATATCTTTCCATTTGAGGCGCTTGGTATAGCTTCGAGTTAAGAGCTGTGATGCTAGAACATTTGGCCAAACACATTTGAAATATTAGGCCCTTTGAAGAATTCGTTTTGGGGCGCCCCGAATTGAATCGGGGCGCCCCAGATGAACTTCATTGGTCGAACGCACGGGCCGCGCAGCCAATGGACGTACGGCTGCTGCAACGTTCCAGTAGACGCAGCTCATCATGGTCTTCCGTCCGAACAAGTGTGTATGCAAGTTGCAGTTTCAAGCAATTTTATTTCGCTATTGTTTAGTTGATTCCAATCTTAACTTTTTGTGTTTTCCAAATGGTTTCAAGATGGAATAACGTGAAGTGTAACTTATGCTCCATAATATAAATTATTATGATGATACTAAAATTCTAAAAAGTAGTGATAAATTGCCTTAGTATAAAAGACGTAATGTGTTATGAGATAAAACCATTTCAAGTAATATGTTACATGACAGATAAAGTAGCATTTGAGTAAAGACAGGCTGTTACACGATGTAAGTTATTGCATACTATTTGTTGTACATTGCTATGTGAGTTTGAACTTTGCTATGTTACTTTGACCTCACAAAGCAATGTACTGCAATAACTTGCTTCGTGTAATTCGGCCTTAAGCGTAAACTGTGAAATGAGCTCTTAAATAAAAAATACCCTTTAATAAATTGCTGATTACATTTAAATAAAACATAAATGGTAGGTAAACTTGTTTTTTAGCTAAGTATACAAATATTTTATAATTATTTCATCTGTAAAATAATTGCATTCAATGTATCGTGTCTATCTTTAATGTTAAGTTAATAGAGCTTGATAATGATAGGGTATTTTCCTTTTTTTTATGTATTTTGATATATTTTTTTAATATATTTACACAAAACATGTTTTTATTTTGAATTATCTTGAATATTTTCAAAGTAATAGGATATCAAACTTTCTAATTAGGCAAGGACAGAACAACTATATTTGTGACGTCACCAAGTCAGTAGCGTCATAGTCTCATCTTAGGGCTAGTTTTTTGATCGGTAGTTAACTGAACTAATGGTTAAAAAAGTAACTAAGTAAATAGTGAAATATCTTGAAAATTGGTGTTTCAAACAATAGTTTTTTTTCTGTTTTGAAATTTGCAATCAGTGCTTTTCACTATGAGCAAATGAGTTCCAGTCTTTGATCGGTGTAGAGTGTGGCCCTCAGCAGGGACATCTCCTCCTTAATTCCTCCTTACAGGATATCTTTCCATTTGAGGCGCTTGGTATAGCTTCGAGTTAAGAGCTGTGATGCTAGAACATTTGGCCAAACACATTTGAAATATTAGGCCCTTTGAAGAATTCGTTTTAGAAAGAGAACTTATGATTCGCTTGTTTTAAAACAGACTCAAATTATTTTTTCACATTTGGTGTTCTTAAATGTTATATTTTTTAACTTCATCATTACATTATCTACATTTCAACAAAGTGAAATACCGTAAGACCTAAGTACTATCGTGGTATTCTGATAATCCTCGTTGTTATTTCTAGTGGGTTATTTAACGTAACAGTAACTTAAGGACAGTCGAACCAATTGAATCGCATCCACCATTAGCAAAGAATATAATATACACTAACGCAAATCATAAGTTCGTTTTCCAACAGATTTCAAAATTAAATAAGTTCGAAATTCAAACTTGTTGACGCTGGCCATTAGACAACAAGTTTTGACGCTTATAAACAATTTATAGGCAAAATGGCTCATGAATTTAATTGGTTTGACCATGAAGTTTGACTTAATACTCTGAGGTAACTATTAAGTCGAACTTCATGGGTTTGACTGTAAAAATTAAGTGAGTGTATATAATTATAATTATTAATGTAGGTAGGTATGACAATCTTTGCCATTTGCTTTTATACAGGATAATTTTTTTATCAGTGCACAAATTTTTAAGATCGAATCAGAATCGGTAAGCGAACAACTTTCTCATAGAAACATAGGTCGAAATATGACTATGTGATCGATTGATCGATTTAGTATGGGAAGTCCAAAAATTTGTGTCGTATTTCGACCCATGTTTCTAGGAGAAAGTTGATCACTTGCCGATGCTGAGTCGATCTTAAAACTTTGTGCACTGATAAAAAAAAAATCCTGTATACAACCGTTTTTTTCGTTCAGAGAATTGATTAGAAATAAATAGCGTCATATGTTACCTTCATTATTCGTTTACATCTTGCACCCATCCCTAAACTCGTGATAAAGCTAAATTGATCTTCCTCTTGTAAGCCGTCCTTGCGAATAATTGACTCTTCCCTGTCATTGCCTCCCAGATCCCTATAGCTGATATAGAAATCCCATATACTGGGAATACTTTAGTGGTTACCCAGATAGCAGGGAGTAAAGGATCCCTTGTTTACGATTATGGAACTTTATAAAGTGCTTTTAGAGGATTTTTATCGTCCAGGTGAGGCTTCAGTGAAAATGAATTTCGATAATATTTTTTATGTGATCTATTGAGGAATCTTTCCTTTTTATATTTGGAATTTATGTCCTTTTAAAGAGACTGTTTTGTCGTGATATAAAAGACGTTCTTCTAAAATATATTACCTACGTATAACAATCTAGATTTTCTTTCTAGCTACATTTCTTGTGTGTATTATGTGTAATTCGAGTCTCTTGAAAATATTGAAAATGAAGTATTAGAAAAAATCGATCTGTCTCACAACTAGCTCCGATGGGACTCGAACCTACGACCTTTTACTTTCCAGGTGAATGCTCTAACCATTAAGCTACGGAGTCGTTAGTGCTTGTTCGGTGCCCATCGGAGCTAGATGTGAGACGGGTCGATTTATTTTAAACTTCATTATCAATACTGAAAAATGGAAAATGAAGTATTTAGAAAAAATCGACCCGTCTCACAATCAGCGGGAGATTGTGAGACTGGTCGATTTTTTTTTCTAAATACTTCATTTTCCATTTTTCAGTAATAAAAATTGCATTGTGAATGCAAAAAACAAAAAATTTGATTGAACTTTCATTTTCAATAAGTACTAAAAATTAAAAATAAAAAAGTAAAAATACGTTTGTTAAAATATAAACAAAATGGAAATGTTAGAAATTGAGCTTAAATTGGAAATAAGACAAAACGTTGGAGTGTCAGTAAATTAACATAAATCCTCTTCACAATATCAGTCAGTGCACTAACCTGGAGGATTCGAGAATCAATTATAGGTGCGCAAACAAAAGAAACTCAACCGGAGCTCAGCCAAGAGTGTAGAGTAAATTTCACGGATCATCGGCTTCTCGATATTGAGCCGGCTGCAGGCTCAAACCCAGTTTATCAGAACATAGGCTCCGCCAGGCTAACCGCGAAGCAAATCTCATCGACCAATTTCACTAGAAATCCTCCGAACGTTCGCACTGAATGTTCTAATTTAATGCATCGCATCGTTCTTTGATCGTCCCCATAATCGTGATCTGTTGATTTGAGTCGAATCCCGAGTTTTTTCCAGCAATAACCGTTACTGGGAAGGCAATATTCGAGCGATAGCGGCCGAATTTCTACTTCTAATGAAATTGAATGAAATCGAAAAGATATCTCTTTTAGTATATTTTTAAGCAGCACGCTTAGGCTATCGTCTAGATTGAGTTTCAATTTCGGCAATTACTTACTGACTTTGAGGTTTAATTCTTTAAGTGATTTGCAATAAAAATACATTCAGCAGACAAGTTAAAGGTCTTGCATAAGCTGTTTTGTAGACGCACTTAAAATAAGTAAAAAAATATTATTTACCTACGTCTCTAAAGGCTGGATTGGACAACATTTAAAATATTATACGTTTACAAAAAGTTGAATGTTTAAATAAATCTATTTTGCTGTTTTAGTTCCATGACCGGGTTAAACCGCGACCGATCGTTATAAAGATCAAAAAAAATCATTAAAATTACCCTTAGATCAAACATAGTTATGAGTGGTCAATTTTGTCTTGTTATTTTTTGTTCGTCGATAATAAAAATTGTTTCAGTAACAACTGTTTTAAAGACTTCTTTAATTTATGTAAATAATTCTATGTATGAAGTCGCAAGTATGTACGCTTTCGAAATATTTACTATTTATTCATTTTTGTGCTCTTTATTATTAACTACGTCTTCTATAAGAATAAGGTGTACTGTTAAAAAATATATTAATTTGTTTCGTATTTTTTTCATTGTGCTTTTTAATAATAGGTCTTTACATATGAAATTGCCGTTTTTTTCTTTTGTACATAAAACTTAACAACTTTTATAATATTAGAAATATATAATTTCTTTAATATTGCGTTACATTAAGACCGTATCGAGCAACTTTTGATAATTTAATAACCACGATATTTGATTATTTACATAGAAAAAACTTATTCCGAAAGTTACGACTATTTTTGTTTCCAGAATTTCGTACTTTATTAGTAGTAACTTAGTGAAAAAAAAAAATTTTTCCCTTAACGAATGTGTCATTTAGTAGTTAAAATGTCCATAAATACGTGTGTAAAATTTTGTAAATTTACTTAATATTAGTCGTTAAATAATAACAAAAACGTTAGTATGGAAAAAAAATAATTACAGAAATCTCCATACAAAACGGCAATTTCATAGGTAAAGACCTATTATAAGAAATATGAAACGTTATTTTTACGTTTTCGGGTTTAGTGTTGAAGCTACCAAACAATTGTTATTTTTTTATTGAAAAAGTAATGTGCAGTATAAGTTCTGTTGTTCTGGCAAATCCTTTCTTAAATGCGCTGAAATTATTTGCTATTAGAAGTTTGTTCGCCGGTATCGCCAAATCGTCATGCTTATTCGTTTCGAATTTGCTAAAAGCAAACTTGTAATTCTTTTCCTATTCCTCGCGATAGAGGCTGCCATTTCCTATCGCACCTCGCTCTAGGTATCGACCATGTTTAGTTTCATCAATCAATTCGTATTCGAAATAGGAACAAGTGAGAGCGCGGGTGGAATCTCAGGCTAGAAATTGACTTGTGGTGTTTCCGTATCATATTTTATTTATGTAGCATGTCCGGCGTGGCGACAGATTGTTGAAACAAGCTTAATTAAAAGGCTGTTTTTATACAAAAGAAGGAGTTCCATACTTCCGGATACGAGTGTTCATAATACTCTGCTCTGTTTGTAAACTTTGATCAATAGTACCACTATAAAGCTGGTTGGAGTGTCAAAAACAGCCGAGAAAATGAGAGTGCGTGTTTTTATTTTTTAAATAGAACGGGGTAGCACTTAGTTAAATGATAAGGCTGAAAGTGGAAGCGCACTACTCCCTGAATCCTCTATCATTGAGGAACTGGCTATCTTATCTCTAAAAATTGGCATATACCTAAGACGTAAGATCGAAACATTTGTAACCTTTTCCTCCGTTTATAAAAAAGTCAGTCGGTGCCATATTTTCGCTTTGTTTTGGTTTGTAACATTGAAATTTGTAACACTTTAAGTACACCACTAAAGTATACACAATGTTAATGAATACAAATACAGTCGACATAATGAATACAAAAAAAGTTAATGGTCACACTTATCTTATGTATGGTTATTAAGGCAATCACTTTTTTTACTCTCCAACCTTTACTCTCTTGGTAATATTGATCAATTGAGGTCTTGAGTAGACAAAAGAGTCCTTCTGCATAGGCACTGTGAAAAATATTTATTTATTTACAGTTTTTTTACTTTAACAATTTCATTGGGGTTCCTCTGTTAAGTACAAATTGCCTGTTTAAGGGAACCCCGCTCTTTAAAACAATTTAACCAAAGGTTTTGTTTACAGTTCCACCAACAGTAATAGTGCCGAACCAGCTACTAGGGGCGCCACTGGGCACCGATGTGGTGCTGGAGTGCACCGTTGAAGCCTACCCTAACACTATCAATTACTGGCTCAAGAATAGAGGCGAAATGCTTTTAGATGGGTAAGTAGGATGTGGTGTTTACCTCATAATTTTAGGAAATACTCAAACGGGATGATTGTTAAAATAGCAATTATTTGAAATCGCTACACGGGTATTCTTGAACGCCCCAGAAATGAGACACAATAGATTTTCCATTGTTCTCCGGCCCTATTCGGCCGGTCAGGAGACAATGGTCTCTGACAATGGAATCAGACATTTAAAATATTGTTGCAATTAAGATTGCAGGCTTAAAAAAATAGGTTTTTTTAAGGCGCTACTCGGAAAAAGTATGGACTTTTTGATTTAAAACTATAGGACGGTTACAGTTGTTACAAATCTGGTATTAAGATACATATTTCTTCATACCTTTATCTAGAATCGTATAGTTTCAAAAACACGATTTTATGATTTTGCCTCGACACTTTTTCTTTTCGAAAAGACCTCTAAAAAATAAGAAAATTCAAGATTATTCGTAAATGGGGTTACTTACACTATTGAAAATTGGTTTAATTAGTGGACACCAATAATATTTAGGATCGTATAGAAGCATTTTATTAAAAATCGCTGTAGTTTTTTAATACGCAGTGATTTTATGTTTTTTTAGCCGAATCTGCAAAATCGGTCTCGCTCCCGCGCGAGTCGTTTTCTCATTGCTATCTCGCTTCAACATAATTTTTCCGAGTATCGCCTTAACTCGTACCTCTGTTTTCGCCGTTAGGAAGCTATTTCATTGGGACGCCATGGCAGCACAACCAGCAGCATTTACTTGACTTGATGATTTACTTGATTTGTGGTGAAGTAGAGCTAGGAACGTTTTTATACAATTTGAAATGTATTGATTGGCGTCGGAAGTGACGTCACTACCATGGCATTCCGATAAGAAAGGGCTCACTGACTCACAATCTTGTTTATAACATTTTCTTTCCCCAGTCCAAAATACGCCATAAGTGAGGATCAATCCTCCTACAAGGACATGATGAAGCTGATCATCAGGCAGTTCTCCAAGAGCGATATCGGGACGTACAACTGCGTCAGCACTAACTCTCTAGGGAAGAGTGAGGGGACGTTACGACTTTACGGTGAGTTTTATAACGTACAAATCACATTAAAGAGACTATGAACACCGCATCTACGGCGCGCTCTATAAAGCCGGGTCCAGACATGTATCATTTGCCCGATCCGATCACCGTATCCGTATCGTCGATGCTTATCATGATCGCATTATGTGGACGGGTAATGATACGCGTATCATGATACGCGATCTCGATACGCCGTTATGATACGGCCCGTCCCATTTCGTGTCGGTTTTTGTCCGATCATCAAAGGTGATATCATGACTACTGTGAAGATACGGATACGGAGCAAATCGAGGCGTCCACAACTTCATACGGGGCTTGATACGTGTTACGCTGATACGGATACGGTGATCGGATCGGACCAGTGATACATATCTGGACCCGCCTTAACGAACGCAGTGAGCACTTCTATCAACAATAACACCTAGGTCTAAATACATAGTTGGAGTGACCAACACGGCTGAGCAAATATATGCCCACAAGTGCCTCAGCACTTGCGCGTATATTTATAAGTAGATCCTGTCATTTATGACGTAAGATGATGATGGGTGACGACCTGGAGGCCAGAAACACACAGGGTTGACCTAGTTTAGGCTCCAGATCGCACACTCGGGACAGTTAATGTTTTCTGTAATTATTTAGATCCAACGATTAAGATACTGTACCGTTTTTGTGTGATAAATAACTATTTTTTTTTTATTTTTTTTTTAAGATCGTAACACATCAACAACATCATCACACAACATTAAATATTAACCTTTTTCTCCGTTTAAAGGTGCCATTAAAAGTTCTGATTTAGTTCTTGAGCCTTCATCTAGTAGGTACTATTGTTGATCGAAGAGTGAGCATCACATTGCTGACATATAGTGATCTCAGAGAGTTCAATCAAAGAGACTAATGCCAGTTCCACCACCATCTGATAAGTTCCTGATATTTTATCTACCAGATATCTCAGCTGCTGTCTTTTTTGCCAATTCTCAAAAAAAGGAGACAACGTCATGATAGGTATCTAATAGATGAATTTATCAGGAACTTATCAGACAGCGGTGCGGTGAAACCGGCCTTAAGGATTAAAAACATCGTATCGAGAAAAAGATGACGTTACGGTTACGACATAGTGTAAGCTCACGTCATCGTACCAATTAATAAACCTTTTCTGTAATACCTTTTCCGTTACTGCCGGCCCCGTGTCAGCAATTATCAAGAATAACACTTTTACTATATAAAAGTAGACTGCAGAGTTTTCTACAATCCTAGGAACGGAAATCGCCAATCCGCTTTCCATGTTTGCTGATCGATTTTGTCTCTGTTTAGCATCTTACGTCTCAAAATAGTGGTTTTAAAATTTACATCATCAATATCATCATGTCACTTATACGACTAACGACGTTTCTTATCCACAGAAATCAAGTTATACCCCAGCTCGCAGTCAGCCGCAGAAGTGAATGTTGGCGGTAAGTAATTAAGCTCGCGCCCCTTAGAATTACGCGTAACTCAATTATGAATGCGCCCGAATACAACCATCAAATCAACTAAGGGCGTTTGTGCACTACCACTGAATTTTACCGATCCGGAAAAAAACGGATGCTTGTATTTTAATAATTAATCATTTATATTAGTAATTAATTAAATACAAGCATCCGTTTTTTCCGGATCGGTAAATTTCAGTGGTAGTGCACAAACGGCCTAACTATCCCGGTTATATCGCGCGGAACGTTTAGTGGCAATAGTTATAGTTTTGAACGTAGATTTAGAAAGGAATAGACAGGTAAATATTAGGGGATGAAGTATCAAATTGCCGTTTTGTATGGAGATTTTTGTACATATTTTTTTCCCATACTAACGTTTTTGTAATTTATTCAACGACTAATATTATGTAACTTTACAAAATTTTACACACGTATTTATGAACATTTTAACTACGAAATGACATATTCGTTAAGAGCAAAAAAAATATTTTCACTAAGTTACAACTAATAAAGTACGAAATTCTGAAAACAAAAATAGTCGTAACTTTCGAGATAAGTTTTTTCTATGTAAATAATCAAATAATCTTGGTTATTAAATTATCAAAAGCTTCTCGATATGGTCTTAATGTAACGCAATATTAAAGAAATTATGTATTTCTAATAACATAAAAGTTGTTAAGTTAGATGTACAAAAGAAAAAAAACGGCAATTTCATTCATTAACCCCTATTATTATATTATATGATTACTGTCAAATAGGAGGTGATATTATGGCGAGAAGCTGTTGGCTGCTTTGTTATAATTAAGTTTTCTTAACTTTATTTAGATTATTCATTAAACAAAGTATTGTTCTGACTTCATGGAATAATAACGAACAAAACGGATGCCTGCCTTCTGCGTCAAAGATCTCGGGTTCGATTCCCGAACAAGACAAATATTTGTGTGCATGAACATAATCTATTTGTCTTGGTCTGAATGTTTTCTATGTAGGTATAGTACGTATCTATTTACAAAGAAAAAGTATTTAAGTTTCTAATTATCCGTTATCAAGTATTCCATGACACATGAAATTTACATGGGCTTAGATAATTGGTGTGATTGTAAGAATTTATTTATTTATAATTGGATGGCAGTTATTGAGGACTTCATATTTACACAATACCTAACATAGATATTGTGTAATTATTAAAAATTTTATAAAAATTCTGAATATTTTGTTAACGACATATTTGTTATGGGAAATATCTTGAACTGACTTTCATAACACAGGTTTTCCTAGCACGAAAGTCAGGGGATCAACTTACACAGAACACTGATGTTGCCATATAGCTGTAAGTTTCTGTTGTGTCACCTTTACATTGTAAATTATGGCTTTGGATTAATAAACTTATTATTATACTTATTATAACTTTATGGCAATGATTGTAATCATTAATCATTAATAATGTGAATGAAAATAATCATTGTTTAAAAGAGTATTATATTATATTATATAGAGAAGAGGGCTCTACGGGGTTTTATCCGCGTGGTACCCGTTCCCGTGAGTTTTTTTTATCCACAACGGGTTAGCACTTAGCCTTCATCACACCTGATGTTAAGTGGTGATAAGGCTGAAGGTGGAAGCGCACTACTCCCGGAATCCTCAATCACTGAGGAACTGGCAATCTCATCTCTAACTGCCGGAACACAATAATGCTGAAAACATCATTGTTATGGCGTCAGACTTAGATAAGATGGTGGTAGCTAGCCAGGCGGACTAAGAACAAGTCCTACCACCAACCAAACCGAATACAATATGTACCCCCACTGGGAATCGAACCCGGGACCTCTTGGTCTAAAATCGGTGGTGTGAACCACTAGACTACAGAGGCGGTTAAATATCTGGATAAATAAATTAGTCCAGCACGCGTAGCATGACAAACCCGAGAAGAGTTCTGTCTACCTCGAAAGTCTTTAATTGACAGTCGAACAATAGGTTTGTCTACTATGAAATGTAATTTTTGACCTTTCGATATAGACAAAACCTTTCTCGAGTTCATCATGCTACCCGTGCAGTAGCTGTTGAGTACAAACAAACAAAAAATCCAATTTTTCATTTTTATTACATTACATATACTTAGTAGTTGATCACATGAATAGATGAACAAAATTGTCTATTACTAGAAAAAAAAGTTTATTTTTTCTGTAATAAAGAACCCAAATATCATAAAAATATAATCGGTTTAAAATTTTATCAAAGTTTGAATGAGTTCGCTGTGGGTCTGTTTTTGTTTAAGACGTTACCTTCCGGGTTAATTATCTCAGAAATATTCTAAACTCGCTTTGAAAGTACTTGTTTTGTATTAAATAACTTTCAAATTATTCACAAAGTACTTCAGAATAAAATTGGATAGAATTAAATGAGGGATATTAATAAAAATCGCCTATTTAATATACTGTGAAGTGAACTCGTAGCAAACAGGAAAAAAAACAGTTTTTAAATTATCTTTACTTTTTTGCATTAAGTATTAGAAAAAAAGTAACAGCATGTTAGAAGTATTGGATAAACTCAACGTTTCTCCTAGCAACTCTGTAGCGTAGTGGTTAGAGCATTCGCCCGGACAGTGAAAAGTCGTTGGTTCAAGTCTCATGAAGCTGGTTGTGAGACGGGTCGATTTTTTCTAATACTTCATATTCAATCATTATTGTTAAGTTTAACAAGTATGTATTAATTTTTAATATTATAGTATTATAGCAGGGCTTCCCAACTGGCATACTTCCAGGGGCGTAGCGACGTGATCTAGGTGGGTACCTTAGAGTGCCGTATAGAAGCTCACTTTCTTACGACAGCTACGGAAGTGAGATGCTCAGAAAAGCAAGCACATTCTTCTTGATTTATATATATATATATATATCTTCTCATTTTCGCTGTTTTTGGTTGCGTTCGCAAACATAAAACGAATCCTAAGCGTTCGGAGTTAAAAGAAGTTTGGGAGCCCTTGGCTATAGTCTGCCCGGAAGCCTAGTGGATCGTGAAGTCACAAGGGACATAAGTGCAAGGGAGAGAAAACTTTACATGTGGGATGTGTTATGCTACGCTAGCATAACACATCCCACGTTTTATGACTTTACCACCCGTTTGCACTAAACTTAAGAATCGCCTAAGTTTTTTCCTAGCTAACTTAAGACATTCTTAACAAAAAATTGCTTTGCACTAACCTTAGGACAATCTTAAATGCACTTTAGGCTATTCCTAACTTACGGGCCCAATATCGAGCACCTAAGGTTTAAGAAATACCTATATCAGTGATTATTGTCTGTGGCATTGTGAGCAAAGAGTAGTGCGAAAAGCTTTTCTGTTCCGGTGATTATCTTTGGAACTAAAACAGTTTTCATACGACAGTTCATTTTGACAGCTAATTTCGTATTGCAAGTGACTCCTCTGTCACGGCTGTCACCGGAACAGAAAAGCTTGTGGCTTTTGTATTCTTAATTGTTAGATAGAGACACAACACATGTGACATACGTCATTCATCATTTATTAAAAAAAACTGTATTATGTTTTTCTTGACAGTTGAGTTCAGTTGACTTTTTCTTTTCTCGATGAATTACCCCTACCAAATAAAATATACAACGCCTTAACTTTTGTCTCCTTTTAACTCACGAAGGAATCAATGAGAAGTTTCAACCAAAAAAATATCCAGTGGTCTACTTTACCTCGCCATCATTCTCTGAATAAGTTACGACGTAGTTTGTCAGTGCAAACAAAAATTTTAGCTCGGCTGTTTTAGGCTGTTCCTAAACTAAGATGTATCTTATCTAGGACAAGCTCAACCCGAGTTTAGTGCAAACGGGCATAAATGTCACAAACAATAGGACCCACTATATCACCTCCCATAGGTGTTATTGTTGATCGAAGCCTACCATACAGTAATTATTACATCTTTTGTTTCAGGTCTGACTGAAGGTGCTGTCAAACAAAAAACAGGATACAGCGAATCCAACATAGTCAATTTTAATATATTTTTAGTTCTAAAGCTCATCTTCATAGTATATTGTCTGCGATAAATTGAAGCTACAAAACTTATTTTCTACGGTGGTACCTTTGAAAGCGGAGTCTTTGCCTAGAAAGACTTTTTTTTATCTAAAACGGGGTAGCACATAACATTCATCATACCTGAAGTTAATTGATGACAACCTACAATGATAAGGCTGAAGGTAAAAGCGCACTACTCCTGAAATCCTCAATATGAGGAACTGGCTATCTTATCTCTAACTGCCGGAACACAACAATGCTGAAAACATCGTTGTTATGGCGTTAGACTTAGATAAGATGGTGGTAGCTAGCCAGGCGGACTTTGAACAAGCCTTACCACCAACCAAGCCGAATACAATAAGTACCCCCTCTGGGAATCGAACCCGGGTCCTCTGGATCTGGTACCGGTGCGATGGTTTGTACCACTACACCACATAGGCGGTCAAAACTTCGCTTTCAAATGTACCATAACTACGATCAATATTAGTGCCACTAAGTTATTTGTTTCTAATTTTCTATGGTGTTTCTTTTTATGTAGAATTTAATTTCAAATACATAGTACTTAAGTCTGACGTGTGTTCTATTCTTCTCAATTATTAAAGCCGTCGGCTTCGTTGAGGCAACAATAAATAAAATCTAAATAAACGCGCCTGTCGTTAGAACAGAAAAGTTGTAGGCAAATTATTATTATTTTGTGTAAAATACTATGACGTTGTAAATAGGGAACTTTTTGCTTCGAAGACTGTAACAATATATCAATCATGTCGTTATCATGCCGTAAAATAAGAATACTCATTCTAAAACGAAAGACTGTAAATAAGTATTTATAAATAATATTATTTGGAAGTAGGTAGTCGACTTGTTAGGGATCAAGCGTACTTATATTTAAAGTCCAAGACTATTATTTCCCTGTTAAACTATAAATTCTTTGCTATTTTCTCAAAATACTCTCTATCTTGTGGCAGAACCACTGCAATATGATATGATGATATACCATAATACATAACTGTAATCTTCGTCTGTTACTAGTCGAAAAAATACACGACGTTATCCCGCGGGAATGTGATATTTTTCCGGGATGAAAAGTAGCTTATGTTTCTTTCCAGGCTACAAATTATTTGTGTCTCAAAATTCAGCCAAATCCGTTCAGCCGTTTTGGCGTGATTGAGCAACAAACATTCAAACATCTAAACTGTCACATTTATAATTATATAAATTACTAGCTTTCCGCCCGCGGCTTCGCCTGCGTGGACTACACGACGTTATCCCGCGGGAAGGTGAAATTTTTCAGGAATAAAAAGTAGCCTATGTCCTTTCTCAGGCTCTAGACTATCTCTGTACCAAATGTCATTTAAATCGGTTCAGTAGTTTAGGTGTGATTGTTTAACACACAGACAGACAGAGACGCATTTATAATATAAAGTAAGGATATAAGTAGGATTAGGACTAATAAAATGATTTTGACATTCTTTCACTAATAGACAGCTACATTAGTTTCTCTTGAGTGACAGAGGCTATTTTTGTCCCGATATTCCCACTGAAACGGGAACTAAGTGGGTAAAACGGGTCGGAGTAGCTAGTATGATATGATACATGTAGGATCGGGTGAAAATTATACAAGGAAACACAGTAAGAAACTCTTTTATTTTTGATTTTCAAAGCGGAGCACACGTCTAAACTATCTAAAGTCGCCGTCATAGTTATAGATGCATCCCTCATACACCTTCCTCTACTCCACAGGGTACAAACTATGCAGATACAATAGGATGCCAGTATGCCAGTATTACCATCCGACAAACATTATAGTCTTGGACTTAAAACCATATGTATGCAAGTCCCTTTACTGTATAAATCCTTATATTATAGGCTTTTGAAGTATTCAGTGGAGTTGCTCAACAAATGTATAAACTTACTAAAACGTTAGATTTATTATATTAACGTTTAACCGAGGAAGTTTTATGGTAATCTTGTTATGTAGGTTGACAGTGGGAACTCTTGCAGTCTGTATGTTTATGTGAGTCAATTGAAGGTCTATTTGCAAATATTGTCGACATCCTAATTAAGGGCCAAATCTCACTAAGTTTTAACAATAAATGCAATTCTACTCGTTATTGTGCTGTAACTATTACAGTTTTTACTTCAGACGTGTAAGAAGTACATGAGGTCAAATAAAATAAAGCTTTTAATTTGGTACTATCATTCTGTCCTTCTCTTGAGATAAAATGATGATTAGTCAATTATGACTTTAAATTATTTTTATGCATTCACAATTCAAGTATTTAAGTAATGGATAAGAAACGGAAAATTTGTAATTTAACATCACCAGCCTCGCAACTAGATCCCGTTCGAAAATCTACTGCGAGGCTATTGGTTTTTTTCTAATACTTATGTGTTTTTTTAATACTTACGGCGATTAGTCAATTTGTCAAACTTGAAGTTTTGTTCAGACTGATAAACCAGATTAAATATTTGTCGAAATACTAGTGAGTTTTCTTTTAATCTTCATCATTTTCCTTAATATATACACTTAATAATATACAATAACTACAGTTTAAGTTGTATTGTATTTAGTTTGATTAAACAATATTACTCGTCATTCGTAGTTAGGATGAACTTTTTTGATCAGACATCCTTTGAAACTTTATTTTATAAGCAGTACCCCTCGCGTGCCCTCGCACGAAAAACTATTGTTATCGTAATCACTATCGTGACCATATTATTTTGTATAAAATCCAAAGCAGCGCCTCTTTTGGTAGTACAAGAAACAAATCACAGAACATAGAAAGATTTTTTACAAGCTTTTTATTAACTTGCCATGTTAGTTAGTTAGTTAGTTGGGGACAAATCTTGCAAGCTTAATTTGACGAACTTCCCAGTGTCCGATGGAGCTGAAATATTGTATACAGGTTTGGTTTAGATGACAATACAATATACATACAGTCAGCAAAAAAGCTTGTCATGAAAATGAAATTTTTACTAAAAACTTATTTAAATATACAATAGATATTTGACAGCAGCGCACTTTGACTGATTTTAACGGATGGTTTAGTTTACTAACCTCTTCAGGTTTTGAGCTAAGGCAGGTTATTTACTTCCCACTATAGTGTGTAAGTGGATTCTCTCCTACAGTAGATGTCGTAAGGGTAGAAGTCACAAAGTTGTCAAATGAAAGAGTGTGACTCTTCAATTCAGGTTCGTAGACCAGACGTGATGATGGTAAAGTATCTACAACAGATGCAACTGAAAATGGTAAGCATTCTCCTTAATGAAATAAGTTATTGTGTGAAACGATACGTAGGATGATTTAGAGTAATTCGTCTCATGTATGATTTATCTAATGGTGGATTTTAAAATAAACGCTAAAGTAACATACTTAAAAGGTCTTTATAGAATAAGAATTCCTTATTTGTTTGAAATTGGTGAAAGAGTTGCGTTTACTGCTTGCAATGAACTAACGTATTCAACTAATTAGTCGTGCGTGACTAAAAAATCAACTGAGACGGAATTAAAAATTATGGAAATGTGGAAATACAATCACATACTTATGTATCATTGTTTTCATTATTCCATCCTGTATCGTAGTAATAAATTACTTTAATGTGTACCCAACTGTCATAATAAAGCCATTCAGTGGAAATGAAAAGAGTAAATCATTGCAATTCATTGCTCCCGTATCAAAGAAAATGGGCACATTGCGTCGTATTACGTATGGTATCACAAGACGGTTTCGAAATTCTTTTTGTACAGTTTCAACCGCCTCTGTGGTCTAGTGGTTCATACCACCGATTTCAGACCCAGAGGTCCCGGGTTCGATTCCCAATGGGAGTACATTTGTATTCGGCTTGGTTGGTGGTAGGACTTGTTCTTAGTCCGCCTGGCTAGCTACCACCATCTTATCTGAATCTGACGCCATAACAATGATGTTTTCAGCATTATTGTGTTCCGGCAGTTAGAGATAAAATTGCCAGTTCCTCAGTTATTGAGGATTCCGGGAGTAGTGCGCTTCCACCTTCAGCCTTATCACCACTTATCATCAGGTGTGATGAAGGCTAAGTGCTACCCCGTTGTGAATAAATAAATAAAAGTTTACCTTTTGTTGACATCCCTTCCAAAATTTTCCCGACCATTCCCGACAGCGGAATGTATTACTCACTTCAGATTAACTAGACAAAGACAAAGCACATAATTCAAATCTGATTCCCTTTCCGAACGGTTGTGAATCGGAGAGCTGTATGTAAACCGGTAACTAACTGATTCACAAACCTTCGGAAACGGAATAGGATTTGAATTCTGTGCTTTGTCTTTGTCTATTCTATAGTTAGTGACAGAGACAGTGCATACATTTCGCGGTCGGGAGCGTTGCCGACGGTTCGTGAATCAAGGGGCTGTTAAAGAGGTTTCTAAAATTTTACCATCTAAGAGTAGGTACCTAGTTGGCGGTACTGTAGCCCTAGCATGAAGAACTTTCGTTATAATAACGTTATTGTGATCGTGTTATTTTGTATGAAATCCAGAGCAGCGTCTCTTTAGGCCGTATAAGGAACTGAAATTCAATATATAGTTGACACTGTGACAGCTTTTTAAGAACGTTATAGTTCGATTAGGTACAATCACAAAAAGACCGAGTTAAACAAGCTTCGATCAACAAATAGTACTAGATGAAGGCTCATGAACTAAATCAAAACTTTTTATGGCACCTTTAATCGCAGAAATAAGTTTTAAGTAAAAATTTCATTTTTACGACAAGCTTTTTTGCTGACTGTACTTAGATATTGTATTGTAATCTGAACCAAACCTATATACAAAATTTCAGCTCCATCGGACACTGGGAAGTGGGTCAAATTAAGCTTGCAAGATTTGTCCCCCACTAACTAATATACTAACTAACATGGCAAGTTAATAAAAAGCTTGTAAAAAGGTTAATAATGTTACGATCTTTCGTCATAAATGACAGGAACTCTAATAAATATACCTACGCGCAAGTGGCTCAAGTGGGCGTATATTTTCTCAGACGTATTTGGTACTTCAGCTATGTATCTAGACGTAGGTGTTATTATTGATCGAATTAAACAAGAGAACAAATATTTTCCGATTAAATTAAAACAGCAAAAGTGCTGACAATTAATAAGGCTAGCCGTTTAACTTAATAAGAAAGTCAGTGAACACATTACAAAGCGCTTGTTCGGGTAAATTCGCCGTGATTTCAACAGCGATTTTGATTACATCACTATCATTGTGACAGCTAAGATGCAGACCGCCAATACCCAGCGGACGATGTATGTCAAAACGCGGTAAACTCACGCGTAGTTCTGGACAGGGTAACCCTGACGCAGTTACTGCTGAAATTAGACGAAACATTGTATAAAGTTAAGCTTTAGTTAAATTTCATTATTAAACCTTCGGAAGATAACGGCCTTGCTTTTACGGCTTCTCGGAGAGTAACCGGTTTGGTGTTAAAAATATACTGCGTTTTATACCTCTGTTGTTCATTCGCCTATATTTTCATATTTTACAGTTTTCACTTCCTGAGTAATGTTGCTAAAAAAATATGCTTCAGTATATTTAAATAAATGAACGAATGGATAGGTTATAGGTTTTTTTAAGAGAGTTGTTTACATCTTTTGTTCAAACTCTTCTGTACGGTTTGGTTTAGGTAGAGGAAGTGACATAAGTTTTCGATCTAATTTAAAGTAACCTCTCAAGCACCATCATTTTTTGCGTCATTTTGCTTTGTAATCCAATTAAATAGAAGCAATAGTGTTTCAGATGAACCCTTTCACTGCCGACATCGGTATCGTTTCCCGGAGAGTTCAATCACAAGTGTGCAAATAATAAGAATTCAACAGGTGTAAAGATATTGTTCAATAGTACTTATAGTTCAAAGCCCCAGAAATGAGACACAATAGATTTTCCATTGTTCCCCGGCCTGCCGAATAGCAGCCGGCCAGGCGTCAATGGGTTAATAATGCTTAAAATAAAACTTTTCCATTGTCCATAAATCCCAACAAAACTATAATAAGCAACGGAAAACTCTAATTACACTTACCGTCCACTCATAAAACAAAATGTTGCCATCACAACATACCATAATCCTTCCGGAGATTGCAACGAAACCTTAAAGCTCAAACCGGGTAAAGCAGTAAAACCGGACATAACACGCCACTAAGTTCTTTATCTTCCAAGATAATTCTTAAGTGCCTCATCCAGTCGTACTTTACGGCCTTGTAAAGCCTAACCGGTGAGGTTGTAAAAAATGTTTTACTTTAACCGGGGAACGTGTTGGATATAATATGTTATGGTTTCTTTACTTTTATTATGTGCTATCTGAGAATTACTTATGTGGATATTTAATGGCAGTTTTTTGGTTGGATAATGCAGGGTGCACCCTGCATTATCCAACCAAAAAACTGCCATTAAATATCCACATAAGTAATTCGCCTACCATCAACTTTATGACAGCGATTCAAAAATAGCGCGATTCAGAATAGGTTCCTAAAATGAATCGCTTTCTTTCGTACTCTGACCTTCTAAAAACTGGATCGCAAATGAATTGCTAAATGTTAATGACCGAATGATTTGTGTCCTTTTTCTTCTACCCGTCTCTTTCACTCGATTCTGTCATGCCCGGAGAGTGAGAGGGACGGGTATAACCTGCAGGTGACATGTTAAATCGACCGGGTTATAAGTCAAATAAAAGTTTCTGACAGCTTAGCGGCTGTGAAATGTCATTGATCGATCACTGAATCGCTGTCATTGATATTAAGCTGTCGTGGTACGAATAAGCGAAGCAGATCAGTTTAGGTTCCTAAACAAAACCGTAATAAGAGTTGATGGTAAGCACCCTGGTGTTTGATTATAAAAACACAAGCCACAAGCCTCCCGCCCGCGTGGACTACACGATGTTATACCGCGGGAGTGTGATGTTTTTCTGGGATAAAAAGTAGATCATAATTATATTATCACTCTCCTGCTCCCAAATTATTCCCAAAGCAAAAATCACGTCGATCCGTTGCTCCGTTTTGACGTGAAAGACGGGCAAACAAACAAACATGCAAACTATAGGAAAAATGTGTGATAGTAAAAAAAAAAAAATATAAAATCTAAACATGCAAACTTTCATATTTATAATATCAGTATTAGTATTGTCACATGCGAAATTTTAGGTGCAGCAGATGGAAATAGTGCAAGACTTTCTTGCACGGAGTCACGATCCTGGAAAAGTAAGGGACTGAGATAAGTAAGTAGGCATCTAAATAAGTTTTTCAATCGTAAACCTAAGTAACGCATTAGGGGAAGTCCAGTAAAGTGGATAACTTAAGCTTTGACAGCCTATGGAAAGAAAACCAACAGACCTGCAACGTAATGAAAAATATGCGCTTTGCCTGGAGTATCCGCTTTATTTTAATATCTAGTCAAAACAGAATAATAACTCCATGATTTAATACTTTCTATGGTTATCGTTACATTAAAAAAAAAACACCACCATGCTAACCAGCTACCTAGTCTTATTTCTGAGCCCCTGGATCTAGTAATCTGTGCCCCTAGTTTTAAAATAGCGAAGTATTTATGAAACTAAACACGTAAAAGTATTTTGGGAGAAATTTAAAGAAAGGTGGGCCCCAAATTGCTTAGAGTAGTCTAAATTGTATATTTGTTTAATTTAGAACTAGTACTTAGCAAAACTTTTCTATCAATTTAACTACAAGTGGGTCCTTTTTCTGTTTCGTGTCTGTATCTGTAAGCCGGTTTTTTTATCCAACACGGGGTAGCACTTACCACCCCGGTTGCACCAAGTTTTTTACATTATACTTTTACTTTTACAGGGTTTATGGTTTAAAAATGTATGGGATTTGACAGTTTTGACAGCAAAAGTCAGTTACTTTTTACGAATTCGTAAAATGAATATTTTGGTGCCACCGGCTGTGAGCCTTCATCACGCCTGATGTTATGTGGTGATAAGGGGAAGGTGGAAACGCGCTACTTCCAGAATCCTCAATCACTGAGGAACTGACTATTTTATTTCCAACTGTCGGAACACAATAATGCTGAAAACAACATTATTGTGGCGTCATTGGTATGCTAATGTTGTGGCATCTGATGGCAATGGGTGATGATGTTACAAGCGTCTAAAGAAACAAGTGGTATAGAGGTAAGTAAAGGTGTGAAACACATATCACTCACACCCATTTAAAATAACAAAAAAGTTATCAACCTCAATTACCACCGTAACGCCAGAAATCGCTTCAGATCAAATCATCATATCACACACGCTCAAGTTATCACAATTTATTCCTTACCCCAAGATCAAAGGGAAACGTCTAAACGCGTATACCGAGTAAAATTCGCTTTTTTTATTGCATTCCCCCGTCACAGGAGGGCCTTAATTTAATATGGCCTGCTCGATTTGTTTACAAAGGAAAAATTTATTCATGAAATTTGTTTTCCGAGGGTCCAGACCGAGATAAAATAAACTTTCTTCACGTAAGTTACTCTGACCCGGGCCTTTATTTCGTCCACCAATATTCTTCATATTTTCATAGATTCGTTCATCTTCGTAACTATTGAGAAAGTTTGTTGCATGAATTGCTTTTGTTGCGAGTCTTGAGTAGGGAAATTTATATATTGTATTGACAGTAGAAAATATAATATACTTATATCAATATTAGCATTGATTTGTTTATAAAAAGTTAAGTATACGAAAATATCCATACAAATATTATAAATGTGAACGTGTGTTTTTTTGTACGTCTTTCACGTCAAAACAGAGCAACGGATCGACGTGATTTTTGATAAGGATAGATTGGGAGCTGTAGAGTGACATAGACTACTTTTTAAACCGGAAAAACATCGTATTCCCGCGGGATAACGTCGTGAAAGACACACGGGCGAAGCCGCGGGCCGAAGGCTAGTGTTAACATAAAATGAATAAGAGATAACTGGCATTCCAAAATCCAACACCATCCGCTACTCTGTGAACGTAGCCTTTTACTTTACGTACCTACCAAGTAGTAGGTTACGTTCGTATGCTTACGCTTACTTTTCTTCTAATATAAGTACATTCTTGAAATATATAATATATTCTAAAACCTATGAGGAGCTTTATTTCTCTACTAATTCTTAAACTTTAATAAGCATTACATAAATCAATGATTCTTATCACATGGACGGAATCACAAAATATAGTCAAAAGTAAAAGCATTACGAACCCATGCATACAACATTTTGACACGGATCTCCAAAAAGGTAAAATTTCATATTCAAACATTCATGAAGATAGATACATATCTAAAGCAACACAGAAGCAGGAACATGAAGAGAAATCAACAATCCTCTTAGCAAACGTAACAGAGGACAAACAAGATTTAAAGGGACGGCGTTTTTCACCAAGAGTTCGCATTCAAAAAATAAGTTACACAAAGAAGCAGCCATAAATTTTGCTGCATGGAATAAAATGGAGGCCGTTTTAACGTCTGTAATTTGACTGTTATCGTTTGTGAATGTAATAACTCAAAGACCCTTTTATATTTAAAAGATAAGTTGTCAGGATTGTTTGTTATCGTTAACAATGATTTGTCTAATTGATGATTTGTCTGTTCATTGAAATAAAACCACTTTTTTATGGATAGAATCACACACACAGGATTGGTAATTTTTAGTTGTATTTTTAAAGGTGCGGAAACGTCGGAAAAAACATAGAAATCCTACTACTACTACATAATTACGTACCTATTACGTGTGCAATAACGCGTGATTGAATCCGTAAAAAGTGGTTTTATTTCAATGATTTGCCTAGTCTTTGTTGCGCTACTACTGAAAGATGCGAAAGGAATATCATCATAAAAACTTTTACGTCTATAATAATAGTAAAAAAATAAATATTGGACACCATCACATAAATTGTTTCAATACCAAACTGTAGTAGCTTGAGCACTAGTATTATGGAAATTGGAAACAACGAGTATTACCACATACACCCAGACCCGAGGAAATATTGAAAAGTTCGTTTTCCATATTTATCCGACCGGGAATCGAGCCCGGTACCTCTAGAGATGGCGGCACCTTGAAAACCAGTGCATACATCACTTGGCCACGAAGGTCGTCAAAGTCTTTATTATGGACTGAGTTTCATTTTCTCATAAAAATTAGAGTAATATCTTAAACGTCTTACAGTCCAATAAAATCATTCACTGTTATTTTCAGACTCTTTCTTTATTTTACCAATATTAAGTAAACTCATATTACTTATGTAAACTGTATACCTACATGAACACCACATAATATATAAAAAAGGCCTGCATGAATTTGGCTCTTTAAAGCTATGTATATATGTATACATCTATATGAAAACAAACTCGCGTGAATAAGCTGTCTATCCGCGTCCCGCAAACTCTTCGGACGACGGCAAGGAAACGCAATATCCGGCACTGTTTAAATAGCATCTTAGCACTATTTATCATCAAAATATATTTTGTAAAAGCATATCTAAGTTATTATTACTAAATTTAAGTTTGTAGGTAAATTAACACTACATTAGTAAAAAATATTACCACGAAAATTGTAGCGAGAAACTGTCTATCCAAAACAGCTTTTAAAAGATAATTCAAAAAAACATACCAATTTTTCACATTAATAAACAAATAATTAATTTCTCACAGCTATATTGATATGCGAACGAAGTCGCGGGAATTAGCCTATCTATCCTCATCCCCCAAACTACCTTTGGACGAGACTGCAAGGATGCGCAATATCCGGGGGGGAGCTCAGTAAATAACAGCTTATTCAAGTCATTATTTCCAAATTAAAGTATATTCATAAATCCCACATTAATGAAAATATCTAAATGAAAATTGATTCATAACAGCTATATTTGATATAATGCAGTCCTTCACGAGAATCTGGCAGTGAAATCGTGTAGATGTCGCAGTAAGAATCTGTCTTAATATAGCTATATCCCTAGAAATATAAATATATACGTAAGATAGTTACACGAAAGCGATTTATTACTATATACAAGTCATCTTACCAATCATCATGTCCGAAAGAATATCTCAAGAAATATACCAAACACCAGATTAATAAACAAGAATATTATTTTCAATTCTATATTTCTATGCAAACGAAGAAACGGTAATAAGCCTGTCTATCCTCATCCCCCAAACTAGCTTCGGACTGCAAGGTTGCGCAATATCCGGGCGGGAGCTCAGTAAATAACTTTTGCAAGTAATTATTACCATTTTAAAGTTTGAAAAATTTTAAATGAAATATTCAGAAAAAACGACCCATCTCACAATCAGCTCTGATGGGACTCGAACCCACGACCTTTCGCTATCCGGGCGACTGCTCTAACCACTGAGCTACGGAGTCGAACTTATTACTTACTTCATTTAAAATTTTTCAATAATAAAAATTTCATTGTGAATGCAAAAAATTAAAAATTTATTAAAGTTTATTCATAAATGATTTATAACAGCTATATTTAATATAATGCAGTCACGACACGAGAATCTGGCAGTAAAAAAGGGTAAACAAGTCAACTCACCAATCATCAAGTCCAAGAGAAATTCTCAAGAAGTATATCAAACACCACATTAACAAGAATATTATTTTCAATTCTATATTTCTATGCAAACGAAGTCACCATAATAAGCCTGTCTATCCTCATCCCCAAACTAGCTTCGGACGAGACTGCAAGGATGCGCAATATCCGGGCGGGAGCTCAGTAAATAACAGCTTATTTTCTAAACAAGTGTGTACGCTCTCAAGATATTATTTTGTGCTGTAGAGCTGAAGATGAAAAGTGATTTGGCAGAGGAATGTTTCTTGAGGATATTGCGTGTTTTAAATAGCGTTTTCATTTAAAAAATAAAGTTAATTAATTAGACAATCTTATTTTAGTTGATCTGATGCGAATTAATTAATTTATTTTTAATACAAGTGTTTAATATAATTTGTTTTAGTCGGTTTCATCCTTCCTAATAAAAAATAAGTGTGTTTTGTGGTTTTAGGTTTGTTGGATTTTCTCGACGTTTCCGTCCGTAAAAAAATCACAATATAAATATTTGTGAACATAAAATAATATTCTAAGTGTTAAAAGTATAATACGCGCTTAAATCCTTAGAAGATTTTATTTCAATGAACAATACGCATCAAAACAAAAAGATAAGATAAAAGATAAAAATATTCATTTCAGTTTCAGTACAACATAAAAACATTGCATAAATTTAAATGTTACATTAAAGAGTCGCTGATGAGCAAAGGATACTATAAAGTAGACGATTATTTGAATGACAGCAATGCATGGTCATGATGTAACACATAACATAATCAGTGTTTAATTAGTCCATGGAAATCGTACATTTTTCCTTGCGTTAAATGAGGTAGTTCTAATTTTTTTGTATGTTAGTAGTGATGAGATGGTAATGACAAATCAAAGTTTTCCACCTCGAAATCCCTTTGGATCATTGTTAAATATTTAAAAATCCAATAAGTTTTCAGATTTTTGTCAATTTTTACCACCGAGGACCTGTGTAACGGCAAATGTTACTATGCACGCTTTAAAGTAGACTAAATTTGCAATAAAAAGAGAATAATTTGGTTTTTGTAAGTCAAATAATTTTTAAGATACGGCTATATAAAATTTGCAATATTTCAAAAAAAGGAAGTATTGCAGTTTTTTAAGTTTTCGACATTTTTACCCATAGTAGTGGGTTTATGGAAAAAGTTAAATTATTAGTCATAGTCCATTAAATTTCCAACAAAATGAGACCAATTAGTAATGTCAACTTACACTTGATAGTTTCTGAGACACAGCTGTTAGAAGAGGTAAGTAAACAATTATGTAATAGAAGGGTTTGCAAAATGAAGTAGGCTTAAAAGAAGGAGGATCTGGGAGGTGGTGGGATCAATTATGTACATTGTATGTATATTTTTGATGGACCAGGCTTGTCCTCTGAATCCACAGCACACCTTATGGGGGCAGCTTGCTGAGGTATAATTTCTTCATCGAACTGCTCAGGAAGGTCAAAATCGTCCTTTGATGGTGGGTTATCAATCAATGGTTCATGAATGTCATCACACATCAGGTCTGGAATGTTCTCGCATGATTGGCCAATGCAGTAGCTGCAAACTGCCGAACATTTGAGTCCTGCTTTCCTGCAACTATATCTGCTGGTACAACCTTACATCTTTGGTATGCTTTCAAGGTGATTAAGGTTTGCGTGTCAGTAACAGGGTAGAACGGGAACGCCTCCCAGATCCTTCTTCCTTTAAGGCTTACTACCTTTTACAAACCCTTCTATTACATAATTGTTTACTTACCTACCTCTATAACTTTGAACAGCTGTGTCTCAGGAACTATCAGGTGTAAATTGACATAATTAATCTCATTTTATCGGAATTAATTTAATGGACTTTAATAACTAATAAAAACTTTTGCCATAAACCCACTACTAGGGGTCAAAGTTGAAGAAAACTAAAAAACTGTAATACTTCTTTTTTTGAAATTTTGCAAAATTTTAAATAGCCGTATCTTAAAAACTATTTAACTTACAAAAACCAAATTATTATCTTTTTATTGCAAATTTAGTCTACCTTAAAGAGTGCATAGTAATACTTGCCGTGACTCAGGTCCTTGGTGGTAAAAATTTACAAAAACTGAAAAAAACCGAACATTTTATGGATTTTTAAGTATTTAACAATGATCCAAAGGGCTTTCGAGGTGGAAAACTTGGATTTGTCATTTACCATCTCATCACTACTAACATATAAAAAAATCAGAACTACCTCATTTAATGCAAGGCAACACCACTTTTTTGGTACGATTTCCATGTACTAAATATGATGTATTTTATACTAAGCAATTCTTGTATTAGTAACGATATGTATATTTTTTGTACGTTTTGTTCGTTACCTAACCTAAAAACGCTGGCAAGTTTCTTGCGTCCATTCTTCTTGTCAGTTAAAAAAGTCTTGAATGGGTGGTAGGAAAAAATTGACGATTCATAAGTACATATTTATTATGTCTAAGTGAATAAAGAATTTTTTCATTCATTTGATTTACTGGGCCCCACAATAGGCTTAGCTTAGGCTTAGCCTGACCTGTGGGGAAAATATACGTTTTACAATTTGAAATACCGAAAAACAGTAACAAAACATAGAAAATTAAATAACATACACAAGCTAAGTATTTGATTGAATCAGGCGGCACTTGGCGGAAGTCCCTAACCATTGCATTGTGAAAAGCGAAATATATTTAGCTTACTTCTTATTGTAACTACATTTTGCGGAAGTAAGCTACATATATTTCGTTTTTCACAAAAATATATGTTTATGTATAAATAGTAGGTATTTATTTCAAGTCTTTACTTTATTTTCAGTGAATTTCATTTAATATTCCTTTTTTTTCCATTAAAATCAACAAAAGAAAATAGAAAAATTATTTTTGTTCTCTTTTTTCTACACTAACAATACCATTGCTTACAAATTACAAAACTCACAACGAAGAAAGTCTTTCAACAGACAATTTTAACTTATTTAATATTCTAGCAGTCATCACTTCCTGAAAGTGCAGCGGTTGCACTGCGGCGGTGCATCGTACCATGTGGCGGCGTTCTCGCACAATGCATTTCAACACATTGTGCTTCATACTAAAACCATAATAACGGCGGAAACAATATCATTATACTTCCAGCTGCTACGTTTATACTAATTATTATGAAATAAAATGACAAATTTAACGTTTGTGTAAGTTATAAGAATATATAATTAACATTCCTACGATTTACGACATTTAATCCATTTCCGTAAAAAAATCGCGATAAAAGTATACTATGTCATATTCAGGGTCATGCATGGCCTATTATATGTATGCGAGATTAATTACAAAAAATATCTTAGATTAGGCTTATTTCGGCTGTTATATAGCTATATTGTACGTCTTCATAAATAAAAATAAAAAAATCGCCCAAGTGCGAGTTGGACTCGCCCATGAAGGGTTCCGTGCACACTTAACGTACCGGTTGCCTATACCTTTCCAAAATTCCACTACAATTTTTCATCAGCAAAATTAAACTTTGTTTTTCATATTGTTTATATGAATGACAAAGTTACATTTGCGGTTTCTGAAAATGTGTTATATTATTATCTCAAAAAGTGCTAACTATATCTCGTTCAAACCAGTTTTCGTTGAAAGTTTTTATTAAGATCTACAGCATATATTTTTTTTACATTTTTCACTCTTTTATTTCAAAAGACAGAGGGTTGGGGGGGGGGGCACACATTTTACCACTTTGGAAGGCTCTATCTTTCAAAATATCAACTTTGAGAAACCTTCATTCGGTTCGGACGGACGGACCGACAGACAGACAGACAGACTTGACGAATCTATAAGGGTTCCGTTTTTTACCATTCGGCTACGGAACCCTAAAAAATCGTATCGGTAATTCGTAATCCATTTCAATCTACACATTACACGATCAATCTCAGATCAATCATATCCAGTTCACGGACTGGATTGAGGCCAGATGATCACATAAGAAACTTCAATCAAAAATTTTATGCAAATTATACAAACAAGAAAGAATTTTGACTAGAACGCATTTTAGACTAAGGCACATATTTACCACCCAGCTAGCATACTAAATGCACAGAAGTACGTAAGTACTATTACTTATTTGCTTAAACTGTGGTATTTCTGTGCATTTAGTATGCTAGCTGGGTGGTAAATATGTGCCTTAGTCTAAAAAAAGTAAAATAGGGTAGCTCTAGTAGACCATAGGGTCTACTAGAGCTTTTTACAAGAGAAAAGTCTTGAGTGAACGATTCGATCTACAAAATTTTGGAATTTATATTTAAGATAATACCTACTATTAGAAAACGGAACAATTACAATCCGATTATCGTAGCTAGATTTTTGATGTAGGTAGGTACCCCTCTAACCTTGCACCAATTTCTCTGAACTTCGCGAAGTTTTGATTCTGCTTCGATTCATAACAAAACACAGAATTTGGCTCGATAACACCGTTCCGCTTGACGCTTGCATTATCAACGAAAAATTTCGGAATTACGTGAGATTAAAGATCAAAATGTGCCGTGCCTAATTTAATTGCGAGACGGAATCCACACAATAATTGTCAAAGTGAATGTGATCAAGGCATATAATATCACTATTTGGCTAGCATGTTAAATGCATAGAATGGACAAAACTCAATGTTATCTCGCTAAAGTTCATTTTAGGAAAAACTAAACTTTATTTTGGAATTTAATCTTAATCTAATGCTTAACTACAAAACGGAAATAATTCCTACTATTAATATTATCCGGCGATCGTCAAAGTATGCTTTCCAACCTCGCACCGGTTTCTCCGAACTGCATTTCATAATAGCACAACACCGAATTTGGCACGAAATCCTCATTCCACTTGACGCTTGCCTAATATCAAAACATAATTCATTCAGCAGGAGCGGAGGCTGGCATGTTGCGTACGTCTCTTTCAGAATGACGTGAGATTTGAAATTAAAATGTGCTGTGCCTAATTTAATTGCCAGATGGGTTTCGTGCAATTGTCAACGTGAATGTGAGCAAGCAAGGTAATGTTTATTTTTTTTATCTGTCTGTTACTATGACGAGACTGGTATAATTTTGGTATTTTTTTTTATGGTACAACACGTCCGCCATAAAGAATATTTATTAATTAAAAATAAAACAAATAGCCAGTGTTACTCGGGATCACATAAATTTCTAATAATACATCAAACATTAAAATCCGTTGAAGCAGTCAAAAGTTATGGGGGAACAAAGAAACTCACATTAACCCTAAACCATACAGTTAATATAATAGGTATATTAACTTTATGCCCTAAACACGTTACACTCCTGCTTTTGGGCAGTCGTGTAAAAAGAGATGACATTTCACCTTGGCAACACTACACTTTCTAATTTTAGCAATGTAAACAAAACGTTCTTCTGTTTTGATTGAACTAACAAAACGAGGTATTTATTACAGAATTTTTTTTTTTTTTTTTTTTTTTTGTTTATTATCAAATATACATAAAAATACAAAAGTTGTTTGCTACATTCACAAAAAACCACGTAGGTTTACATTAGGAATGAGCTGTTCAGCAATCATTCGCTTAAGTTAAAACAAATCTAGGCTTAATTAACACAAACATAGTACATACAACTTTGTACATAGGTACAAAGTTATTCTAGCAATAGCAAGTTCACTAGCATAAATATAAATACAGCAAGGAGTGACATGAGCGCCGCCATGCGATGGTGGCGCAAACGCTAGAGATAGTGCAGCTACACATACAGGCTGTTACAATTTTTGCAAAAAGTATTGTTCTAATTTTAGTTTTATATTTTTGTGGGTTATACTTTTTCTTAGTTCTAGGTCAAGAAAAAAAGATAAATAAAGATATACTTAGGTGTACATTTAAGGCGCTACTCGGAAAAAGAATGGACTCTTTGACATAAAACTATAGGACGGTTAGAGTTGTTATAAATCTGGTAATAAGATATATATTTCTTTATACCTATATCTAGAATCGTATAGTTTCAAAAACACGATTTTATGATTTTGGCTCGACACTTTTAATTTTCGAAAATACTTCAAAAAAATAAGAAATATCAAGATTATTCTTAAATGGGGATAAGTACATATACTATTGAAAATTAGTTTAATTAGTGGACACCAATAATATTTAGGATCGTATAGAAGCATTTTTTTATCGCTATAGTTTTTGAATACGAAGTGATTTTGTGTTTTTTTGCGTAATCGGCAAAATCGGCCTCGCTCCCGCGCGCGTCGTTTTCTCATTGCTATCTCGCTTTAGCATAATTTTTCCGAGTATCGCCTTAATAGCGCTTCATTATTTTATCCTCCGAATTCTTTTTCTTGTAGTTATGAAAACGAAATGCTCCTGTTTGCTATGAAAAGGAAATTTTGGAAAACTCCGTAATATGTAAAAGCCTGACATTTCTCTCATCTACATCTAGTATTTTTACAGATTTTTCTAAAACGGAAACCCTTTTTTTCTCGTGTTAATCTCAGTACTAACCATCTTTAACACAAGCTCTGTTAAAGGTTCGCCATCGATAACGTTTCAAACGCTTATGTCGATTATACTCAAAGATACTCTAGAGGTGCGAAAGGGCCGAGTTACCCCTTAAAGCGCGGTTCCACTGTCGAGAAGAGTTTATATTTTTCACGAGGTAATTTTCAATTGGCGATAATTGACAAAATATGAATAAAATAATACAGGGAGTAAAAAACTTCAGAGTTTCTCTTGTTAAAGGCACTTAGTTCTGAACTCAAGATTTTCATTTGTCTGTTTTTACCGTTTTTCGAGCTTCAAATATGATATTATACATTTATCAAAAAGCAGTAATAGCTATGCGCTGTGAACCACAGCCTTCTTTACTACAAGCCATGCTATGGCGGTTTGGCAACGTCGCTTGTGAACCTAAGCGTAGACCGAACATTTGGTTAGAGGTAACCCGACTTAGTTAAAAATAAGCAGATACTATGGAAACCTATGGGGTAACTTGACCAACCATATCTAGTGGTTAATATTATGCGTCCTATTTGCGTTCGCGTTAAGGATGTATTTATGCTCGTCACAACTTCCTACAAAGCAAACTTAGTCGGATAATACACAAGTGTCATTTTAAAATAAACGGTTGTTTTGGTGCGTGGTTTGTTGTGATTCCAGTGGATTTTAAAGTAAATTTGAAGAAATTATATGCTTTTCCTTATGGAAACATCATTAAGCATTATATTGATAGCGTATACTATTAAACAAGGTAAGGATTCATAAAATTTTCCCAATTTTCTGTTAAAACTTCAACTTAGGGCTAGCGCGCACACTTATTTACACGGCAATTTATTTGTCTCTGTCAGCGCACTTATTTACACGGCAATTTATTTGTCTCTATCGCCGTCTCCTCGCCGCGATTAAAAAGATGCGCACACGAGAGCGCACACGGGAGCGACAGCGACACAACTTTTTCGCAATCAAGTCAGTCATCAACATGGATTTCGTAGAGGCGGTTGTGTTGTGGTATGTACTCTTGTGTTTAGAATCCAAAGACGACAGCGAAAAAAGCAATATTGGGTGCATCTATCCACTGTGGAGTGATAGGATGACACTAGGAAAATTACATACATAAGTAGATACAATGTTTATGAAATTGAGAACATATCCAAAAAAAATTTTTCGCTTCTGCAGAATGAGTGTCGAAAACTTTGTCAATCAGCCTATTATCCCTAGTTAAAATTATAAATGCGAAAGAAACTCTGTCTGTGTGATTGCGTAACACATTACGCAATCACGCCCAAACTACAACCAAAAAAGGGCTGTAAGGGGTTAAAATAGGGGATGATAGTTATCACGCCTAAACTACTGAACCAAGTTCAATGAAATTTGGTACAGGCAGAGGTATTCTATTTAAATGACACACGCAAAAATGAGAAATTTTCCAGATATTTCTTTTTATTGTATCGAATGTCAGTCAGATCGTTTGATGAACTTATTGTCTTGCCGTACAAAGTGCACACGTGCGTCCGCGTCCACTCGACTTGACATCTTATGGGAATTCTGATAGGTGTGCGGGGTCTAGTACAAAGTGTATGGAGAGTGCGCCCTCCAAATTTCTGATCAGAATTTTGCCGTCCGATCGTTTGCATCCGAGACTCATTAGAAGCGGACGTCAGACACGTCAGAATTCTGATAGTATGCGGAGTCTACAACAAAACTTTCTTACAGAAAAAATCGTATAATATGCGACAGGACTTAAATCGGTTCACACCCAACGAAAAATGCGACGTTGTCAAACCTAATAGCATGGCTTGTAGAAGAACAATAGAGAAGGCTGTGTGTGAACTCAAATCTATGTCTGTTTTTTTTTCTTTAATAATATCTAGTTTTCAATAAAGTCAACAGAGATTAACGTCAGTTTCAGAACAAAATCAAAACGTCGCTTATGACAGAGAGCGACAGTCACCTTGTGGCGAAGACGAAGACTTTAGGTTACTTAAGTAAACGTATAAGTGAGTGTGTCATCATCATCACCAACATCAGTCGTGCGACGCCCACTGCTGGGCTTAGGCCTTCTCCAAGGATCTCTACAGCAATTGGTCCTGCGCTGCCCTGATCCAGCGGCTTCCGACGGCCTTCACCAGCTCCGCGATGCATAACCGTTCGTAAACGGAATCGGATTCGATTTCTATGCTTTTTCCTTGTCTATTCCGAATGGAGTGATAGTGACAGATCATACATTCCGCTCGCTCGCATTCAGGAACGCTCGTAAGGTTTGTGAATAAGGAGGCAGATAGTCGGTCCACCTTGTAGTGGGCCTGCCCACGGAACGTCGTCGTCGTCATCTAATTAAAATACCCGAGCTATTGCTACAGTGGAAACGCACCCTTAAACGACTTTTTACCGGTACAACAAAAGGTAAAAGATACGATCAAGGATAGGTAAGGTCCGAAAGGCATTGTTCACGGCATACCCGTTAAATCCTTCCCTCGTTTTACAAAGATTTAGTGGCTTGTCCACTGCGTTAAGCGCTTATAGAAAATGTTGCTCTATTGATTGGGTTGTAGAAGTGATTATTGAACGGCGATGCAGAAAAATTGAGTAAAATAAAATTTTGTTTTGATGAGAAAAGTTGGAATTAAACAGGTTATGTCGGTATAGTGGTTTTTACCCTTCTCTTACTGACAAAGAGCATAATTATCACCTTTATAAATTCATCATGCTCATAATTGCATTCAGTGCTTGCAGTGCATAAGTGTCTTAAAAAATAAGCTTGCTCCTTTTTCTTAAAATAGTTTTCCTTTAAAAATAAAACTTACCTTGTTGTAAAAGATGCATAAAATAGGCATCATCTTCTTTAGTGAAAACTATTTTCCATAAACATAGACCTAGGCAATTCCGCAAAACAAAACGTCTGTAATTATTATAATCCTCTCGTGTGGTTGATTTTCTTGGAAAGACTGGGACTTCATTGTATTTATTACCTTCAAAGCTGTTTATATTTACTTTTACCACCTTTACTTTACTTTTAAACATGGTCATATACTTTTGAAATCAATTTCCAAGTGTTAACGTGATAATTTTCATTTCCCGATAAAACCCTTTTAATAAAATTATCTTTATTAAATATATTAGGGCCCCGATCCACCAAGCACTTTACATGGCCACGTTCCGTAACAAAGCAAACTGTATTGCGTGTCTGGCTTAAAAGCGTTTATCGTTAGCCGTCATTTAATTCCGCTGAAAGCCTTGGAGGTGTTAATAATATCAAAAATGGGTCGTGGCGATACGGTGCATAATATGGGTATAGCCAGCCAAAGAATTTGTTGAACCGTTTAGCATTTTGTCGCACTCAGCTTTGACGCTTCACCATCAGTCATTTATTGTCCCCACTGCTGGGGCATAGGACTTCATTATAGATGGATAAGGAGAATGGGCCATGATCTACCACGCGGGCCCAATGCGGATTGGTGGGTATTAACGACCGACTGCAAAGGCAACCGGGACCAACAGCTTAACGTCCCTTCCGAAGCACGGAGGAGCTCGAGAAAATAATTTTTTGGACACCGATCCCCCAACCGACCATTGCAAAAGTTGCTTAGCTTCAACGATCGCGGGTCAGGCGCGCTTACCACTGCGTCACGGGACAGCTTTGACATTTATTCAACGCCATTTTTATTATCCTGTGATGAAAGTAATTCTAAGATCGACATAGTATCAATGCAGTGTGCTACTTTTGAAGAAGATACATGGTAATACTGATATTATTTACTATGTAAGTATTAAAAACATGTTATAAGCTTCATCAGCTTGGATTAAAAAAAATTTCAGCGCCACTGTCATAGTAAAATAGGTTAGGTATTTAAAAAATAATACTTACTCAATAATAACTTACCATTTTCACACAGTAAATACTTTTACCACCGCACTATGTTGGACTATAGAATAATGAAAAATATAGTTTTATGCCTTTAGTAACGATTAACCTACAAAATTAAATTAACAGCATACATCATGCTTAATGCACTAAACTAATTATACAAATGTCATACAGCATTAAAGAATTTTATGGGGTATGAACCGATTTACATTCAGATTGCCTCCGTATTCATAAATTGTGAGTGTTTCTAATACTTAAAGCAATAAATTAGATTGTTACCTACTCCTATGGCGCATGAGTTTTGGTCTCTACACAACTAGATTGTTAAGTATTTGTTGGAATCAGGCGTCACTTGGCGGAAGTCCCTGACCATTGTGAAAAACGAAATATATGTAGCTTACTTCCGCAAAAAACACAATATGCAAGATGCACCGCCCGCCCGCCCGCAAAAAATTGCACATGCACCAGTGCAAAATACCTGCATTTAGCAAGACAGCAATACACCTTGCACCTTCTACTACAACAACTTTCAGCAACTAGATTGTTGCTATAAGGTAATGCTATAAGTCATCAATCATCATCATCATCGGCCATTCAATGTCCCCACTGCTGGGGCAATGCACTTCCTTATAGATGGATAAGGAGAATAGGCCATGACCCGCCACGCGGGCCCAGTGCGGATTAACAACTCCAAATGCAGCCGGGTCCAACGGCTTAAAGTGCCTTCCGAAGCACAGACGAGCTCAAGATTAAAAGTTTTTGGTCACCCTTTCCGTGACAGACCATTGCGAAAGTTGCTTAACCTCAACGATCGCAGGCCAAGCGCGGTAGTCACTGCGCCACGGGCTCTTCGGATTACTTGCTATAAGTATTAAAACTATATAGGTAGGTGTAAGAAATGCAAATTTAGTTCACATGAATTGTAATAAAATCTACTGCAGTACGAAAAAGTAATAGTAATAACAGCAAATCTTAGGTATTGAATCGAAATAAATAAATCCTAATATTCATAAAAATTTTAATTACACATAAAAATCCGTTGGTTTGTTTAAAAAATCCGGAAGAAACAAGCTAAGTAAAAATGTTTTTACTAAAAAGTAAAAAAAACAAGCTTTCATTGCAGTCTAATAGTCTAGTATAATTAGTCTAATAGGTAAAGGAGCTTGTTGTTTTACTTTTTAATTCGATTTTGGCAGTCGTGTTTTTTAATTTTTAAGTAATTTTTTTTTAAATTTTTTTTTTTGGTTATGAATGCAAATTATATATTTCTAAAATGTATCAAGGCCTTTTATTTGTTACCCGTATTGCTTGCTATAATCGAAGAAAATAAATTATTTAAGATGCTACAAGTCCGCCGTTTTGAATATTAAAAAAAATACTATATATAGCCAAGCCAGTGTTACTCGGGGTGGCAAAACGTTTCTAATGATACGTCATACATTAAAATCCGTTAAGGCATTCAATAGTTATAGTGGAATAAATCTCACATCCACACATACATCACAATACACACAATACTTCTTGTTTAGAGCAGTCGTGTAAAAAGTGAAGCCAATTCAGATCGGAAACAATTACCACCAAGTAGCAAGTGACCTGCCTCAAGTCGGCTTTTGTCAAACGAGAATGAAGATTTTAAACGGGAGTTTTCTCGAATAATATTTCTCTGAATCTTAGGGGATCAATGGAATTTGCGATTGAGACAATACATCGTTATTAAGGCGAGGATTCCCGAACGAAATAGGCACGCTAACGCTTGCTCGGCCGCGCTCGATACACTTCACGCGAACGCAGCGGCAGCCGGCAGTGAACTGTGAACTCGCGAGCGCCCCGCGAATCGAAAATCACTTAAAATTCAATGAAAAATTTACAAATAAAAATTTTTAAATTATGACGGCCGGAATCCCTCGGCTTATCAAAGTCAATTATTTTTGTATATTTTTCATTAAGTAAAACCGAGTATACTGCAAGTAATACGATATTTGGATTACGATTAGACGGATGTTTGGGATTTTATATGATACAGTTAAATATCACCGATCGAAAAAAAACGGCCGGAAGCACTAGATAAATAACTGTTAAATAACATATATTTTTTCCAAGTTTTAAGTACTTGTAATCTGCGAGTAATCCATAATTTAAAATACCCTATTTTGGGGAATCGCAGCCTTAATACCAAAAAGTCTTGCCTTATCTAAAAGATGTTTTGATTTTTACTTTTATAGCACCAGACATTCGTGAATTTCCGAAAAAGAAAAGCCCTATACAAAATCCGAAAAAATCAAGGCAAGGAAAAAAACAAAGTAGAATCAAATCAAAATCAATTAGTCAGCAAGTTGCAGGACCAGACGGCTTTTGTCAAACGAGAAGGGAGATTTTAAACGGGAGTTTCTTCGAATAATGTTTCTCTACATCTTTGAGCCTGAAGCTTATCGGATAAACGGTGCTGTGTAATTTAAGAATATATCGTTATTGACAGCAAGAAATATTGTCAAAGACTTCTTTGTGAAATGTTTTGCTATTTTGGAAAACCAAGGTGAGTTCTGATGCACTCAAATGCACGAAAACACAAGTCCACTGTATTTTTAACTTTTAACTTACACATAAAGTTTTGTAAACCCGCCTTTTGTACTCTACCTTGATGTAACTGCACAATAAAGTTTAATAAATAAAATCATATTGGTTTTCCAAATTACAAAAATCAAATTATAAATCCATATTTTAAATTTTTAGTTTTTTGCATTCACAATGCAATTTTTATTATTGAAAAATGGAAAATGTAGTATTAAGAAAAAATCGACCCGTCTCACAACCAGCTCCGATGGGACTCGAACCCACGACCTTTCGCTTTCCGGGCGACTGCTCTAACCACTGAGCTACGGAGTAGATTTTTCGATTTTTTCTAAATACTTCATTTTCCATTTTTCTATTATAAATCCTTATTAAATAACAGCAATATAAAAAATAAAAAATAATTACAATTGGCATCAAAAGTATAGCTTTGAGAATAAAGTGGATCTTGTTTTAAAATAATTGTGTAGAGATTAGTCCGTTTCTTCGAATATAGGAAAAATTAAATCACTGTATGAATAAACGGTTATAAATTTTGCGTTATAATGAAAGTAAACACAGCGATTCTTTTTCATAATAACATAAATATAAAGAAGATTATTTAAATGATATCCAAACGTAAATCTGTTGCCATACATTTAATAAAGTTGCTATGATTGTAAATAAATAAAAAAAATGAAACTCCACCCAAATCGGAAATGAAAGCGGTAAATAATGAAAACTGGCAGTAAAGTTCGCGCCATAAATTTAATTATGGCAATGTTTTGATTCATAAGCAACGCGGGGTGCCGAAATGAGTATCGTGAACGACAACACTGGCAACTTTGTCTTTTGTTCGTTGGTTAGGAAGTTTCGTTTCCGTTCCATTAAGAGATTGGAATCACCACAGTGCTGTAGTGAACTAGTAATAAAAAAACAATGATTATACAACTTTTGTCTAGTTATGAGTTCATTTCCTGTGGTGTAGTGTTTTTATTAGAATTTTATTAACAAATTTTTTTGTTGGTTCCGTCATTTCGATACTGTGATAAAATTCTCTTACGAACCAACAAAGGACAGCGAGCCTAGGTAATAATATTTCCTTGTTTTTAAATCTCTTCAGTAGTACAAACGGAGCAACAGTAAAAATATGACGGGCATATTTTTAACTTTGCCAAACTATATCCCGGATTAGAAATAGCGCAATGGACAAGCAATTCTTGTGGCTCATATGTCCTCTGTCAAACTGTCAAACCTATTTGGTGCTATAGAAAATTTTGCACGTTTTACTGAAAGCTTCAGACTGCGAATAAAAATAAAGCAAAAATATTGTCGCGCGAAGTGGTAGGCTAACGCAGGCTAAACTGTACCGGGCGTTCGCGTTGTTCCGAAAACACTTTTATTTTCGATTTCGATTTGTACACAGGACACTTAACACCGAATGGGTGAAGGCAACGATTTTAGCCGTTGTTAAAGGCCTTTATGGTGTCACTTCGTTTGCTATCGAAACCGAAATACGAAAGGATTATTACACAATAAAACTTTTTGGAAAATGCAAACGGTACTTTAATATTGAAGTGCAAAACCAATGTTCAAGTTAGTCATATTACAGAAAAGTTTAGGTTTTCAGTTACAGTAAAAGCATCTTTTAGTGTAATAAAAAAAAAGTAAAATTATTAAGCTCAAAAATATTATTTTGTTAAACAGTAGAGCTGCGCCAAAATGCTTTCCTATATTTTTATTTTCTGTAGAACTTTGACCTATTCTGCCAGAGATTGGATTGCTAAAAAACACAAACATTTATAACATGTTAGGTATTTAAAATGTTTTCAAAAAAAATTATACTCTGAATTCTGACAACAGTTGGTATCCATAACATCAAAAACTATCGTTATGGTAATCAAACTATACTGTCTATCAAAAATGTCAAACATGTATTGAATTTCTGTTCCTTAAACGACCGAAAGAGGCGCTGTTCAGATTATAATCCATCCATACTAATATTATAAATGTGAAAGTGTGTTTGTTTGTTTGTTTGTTTGTTTGTTTGTCCGTCTTTCACGTCAAAACGGAGCAACGGATCGACTCGATTTTTGGTATGGGAATAGTTTGGGCGCTGGAGAGTAACATAGGCTACTTTTTATTCCGGAAAGTTATAAAATAAAAATGATTATTTTGTATAGAAAATCGATAAACTGTCGTACTATACAAAACTGTCATTTCTTCCATAGCCGCTTCCAAAGAGGTATGACAAAGAGTATTGTAATCACTGACGTTTTAGCCGCTTTGGATTACCTACTTTTTAATAAGTGACATTTGTGGCAGGCAGTGTATATAAAACTTCTTCGCGATTAATTATTTTCATCTGTCTATCTATAATATTTATAGATGTTGGTGATACGAAGTTTACCGGGTCCACTATAATTAATATGGCAAAACAACGTTTGCCGGGTCAGCTAGTACAAGATAATGCGATCACGATAACGTTTGCTTTAACAACAGTTTTTCGTGCTACGGCTACTACAATAAAGCAGCGATGCTGACTGGGCCGGGCAAGTTTGTCGCATCTTAGACGTCCACTAGGCAAAAATCGCAACTAAGTAGACCTTATAAGATTTTAAACTTTCGCGTTCCATTATTATTATAAACAAGAGTAACGGGACTCAACGCGACATTTAAGGTCACAGCACATACATCAACTCGGAAAGGGATCGTAAACGTATCAACTCGAGCGGTTCAGTATTATTTGTATGAAACCCCCTACTGCAAAGCACACTAATCGGAACGTAAACGTCTCGCCTCGGGACCGCTTTGCGGATCGCTCAACTTGCTATCCCCGCGCTTACCGCTAGTCGTCCACGCGCTCACGTCTTTACCGTACCCGAGCTTACGGAGTTACGGCTCTACGCACAGTGGTCTGAAAATGAAAATGAACATATTTTCTTATAATTTTTTTTTTCTCATTTTTTTTATTATTATTCCCTTTCTTATTATTATTATTATTTTTTACCATTTTTGTCTCTTTTTTTCTATGGAACCACTGTGCGGCGTGCCGCAAGCGCGGCGTCGCCTAGCCGTAGCCGAGCCGACGTACCGACGCTGATCCGGTTTGGTTACGTGCTTGCGTTAGGTTGACGCCTGGTTGACGGCGAGGCGAAAGGCGATACGGTGTCGATCCCTTTCCGAGCTGATGTAATGTGTATTATGTAGTACGTATGTACTTACAGCTTGACGTTTCGGCTGTGTAGCTACAGCCGTGGTCACAAGCAGACTGGCGGTGCGCGTCATCGTCTGTTCGGGCGGGCTTGGAGATCTTCGGCCACCCTCAAATTGTTTTACTCTAAGTAGACCTTCACAGGAAAACACGATAGCCCAAGCCCGCCCTAGACCTGCAGTGCGAATAATTAATGATAATGATGAAACTAATTAAATTAAGTATTCTCCGTTTCGATCGAAACCGACCTAACTAAAATGTGTGAAGGCCACTTTTCAATTTTACGACTCTGTATGAAACATAACAGGGAGAAAAAGATTGCCCTTAACGAGTTTCCTGCCGGCTCTTCTAGCAAGGTCTTCCGCCGTAGGATTTGCGAACCGACCGGCGCCGCGCGCGTAGCTTCTTTGACGGTCATAAAGTGTTTTTACCAACAACGACCCCACAACGATACAGTCGTTTATAGACGCTTCGTATTTATCCAATACTTCTTGAGGTTAAATTCATGGATGGCGTATCCTAACGTCTCCGTAGCTCAGTGGTTAGAGCATTCGCTCGGACAGTGAAAGGTTGTGGGTTTGAGTCCTATCGGAGCTAGTTGTGGGACGGCTCGATTTTTTGTAATACTTTATTTTTAATAATAAAATTGCATTGTGATTGCAACAAAGTAAAAATTATTTAGAAGATTCAAAAGGCACAATTAAAGCTAAAATTCATTGAAACTAAAAACTTAAAAAGACTGCCTTCGATCGGGACAAAGTTCTGCGGATTCTGCTCCTTTGTGTGATAAAGGATTGCTTTGAGCAGCAAATTAATGTTCGCCTGGCGTACCAGTTCGGGGACATATTAATTTAGTGTGCCTTACAACTTGTAGCTTGGTGATCTTTAATCTAGTGTCTTGTCTTTTAACACGGGTGTAGAATTGGGTATTTGACTGTTGTTGAAATTTAGATATTGAATTATGGTATTCAGAAATATAACATTATTGAATAACAAATATGAAAAAAAAATATTTTTATAAAAAATTAAACCGCCTTCAAAAAAATCACATCAAAAAAGTAAGAAATAATTCCTCACCAAATAAATAACGTAAGTACTTTGAAGTCGGGCGTGAAACATGTACGATTTTTTGTTGTTTTTGTTAAAACCCGCCCGACTTCAAAGTACTTACGTTATTTATTTGGTGAGGAATTATTTCTTACTTTTTTGATGTGATTTTTTTGAAGGCGGTTTAATTTTTTTATAAAAATAATTTTTATTTCACTCTTTTTAATGCATCGTGCAGGCAATTTACTTGTATTCTGGTAAATAGGTATGTGATCAAATTGAAAACCTCCTGTTTTGAAGTCGGTTAAAATACCTTGAGGTATCCCCTTTCTAACAAAATAAGAATCATCTAAATCGGTTCATAAACAAAGGAGTTATGCCTAAAGATAAGTATTAAATTCACATAAAGTGGTAACGAAAACGACAGTATTTTCAAGATTTCCTGAAAACTACTAAATCGATTTCAAAATTTCAAAAAATGGGACCAACTTGGAAACCAACCTGATGTAATAACGTTTCAATCATTTCAACCGGTCTATCCGTCTTCGAGTAATCTGTGGACATACACAAAAAGAAAAAAAATGAAAAAACATACATACAGACGAATAGAGAACCTCCTCCTTTTTGATCTACAAGTCGGTTAAAAAGAAATTCAATCTGTTTTATAAAAAGCTAATTATGAGCTACTTAATTGTGACTCATAGCTATCTCTTTCTCAAACGAAATTTACTATGGCGAGAGTATGGCGCTATAGAAATGTGAATTAACATTTCTATAGCGCCATACAAAACGTACCGCCTTAGTTATTATGCATTTCAAGAACATACCGAAATTTTATTGCTGCATGTTAAGGTTTAGAGGGTGGAAAACGTCATCACCGTTTATATGGAGACCGCTTGGTACACAGTGGTCTCGGGTTCGATTCCCGAACAAGACAAATATTTGTGTGCATGAACATGTCTATTTGTCTTGGTCTGGTTGTTTACTATGTATATTAAGTATGTATTTACAAACAAAAAGTATTTAAGTATATATTTATCCGTTATCAAGTTTTCCATGATACAGTTTCTTAATGAAATTAACATGGGCTTAGATAATTGGTGTGATTGTAAGAAGTTATTTACTTATTTACTTATTTACAGTTCTCTTAAGTTATTCAAATAATAAGACAAAAATTTTACATTTCAACTTGCTCCGAAAGTAGTCCACGCGGGCGAAGCCGTAGGCGGAATTCTAGTTATTAAATAATTTACCAAGACAGAGTTTACACTCGCCACAGTAAAAACTAATTATCGTATTAAATGTCGTAATATTTTATAGATTTCCCAAAAACGGGTAATGTTTTAATACAGGGTATTTAAATTCAAAAAGGAACAACATAATTTCTACCACTGCCATTATAAGCCCAGCTCAACTAAATACCCATAATATAGCATTATCAATTCCACATCCTTCATATCCTTTTATTCATCATTTATCTAGCATAAATCTCCCGTTTATACGCAATAATCGTAAACAGCTAACGCGAAGAATACTTGAGGGAGCTTGAGAAAATATCGTAAAATGAAGTGGACATCTGGATTCTGGTTGCTATAAGCGGTGCCATCTTGAACTTTGGCCTAAATAACGGAGTTTAGACGGGATACAAACCCCATTTCTGATAATATTGTTTAGAGGGCGACATGCGATAATTTAACACGGTATAACATTTTGAGAGGTTGTAGGTAGAAATTTAAATTAAATACAAATATAAAAAGATGTTTGACTTACACGCGAAATATATAGGTATTTTTTGAAATGCATAAATTTTTTTTGTCTGTTACTAAAAAAAATAACAAATATACCTAGTAAATAATTGTAAATGCGAGTTGTTCCGTATTCATCCCATGACGATTCATCCCACTTATTATTTTTTTCGTACTCAACCCAGTTTTGTTCCTTACTCAACCCACAACGAGTGCATCAGTTATTTATAACAATAATAAGGAAATACGCTTTTGTATACAAAACACACATGAAACATAAATCACAACAAAGAAAAGTATACAAAAGAAAGCCTTATTGCTTATTGTAACAATCTCTTCGAGACAACCTTAGGTGGAATTAGAAGCAGATAGTGTCAGTTATTTTAAGCAGTTTAGGAGAGTGGGTGCACTTTGGAAGTAATAAATCCGCGCCGGGACAGCTTTTAACTCTTTACAAAGCGCAAGTCCGGTCATACATGGAGTATTGCTGTCACCTCTGGGATGGTTCAGCGAAATACCAGTTAGCAGCACTTGACTCAGTGGAACGCAGAGCGAGGAAACTAATCGGAGACGATGAGCTGGTTCAAATCAAGCTCCATAGTCTAACCCATCGACGTAAAGTGGCTTGCTTGTCGGTATTTTAAAGGCTGTACTTCGGTGAGTGTGCTTCTGAGCTGCATGAGCTCATTCCACCATCCCCGTTCTACCACCGAGAATCTAGACGCACAACGGGCTATCATCCTTACTTGGTCAACATCCCACGAATGCGTACCAAGCGCTTTTCTTCATCCTTTGTGATGCGCACCGCCAAGGAATGGAATACCCTGCTTGCGTCTATATTCCCGAATTACTACAACCCAATAATTTTTAAAGCTAGAGTGAATAGGCTGCAGGGCAATGAAAGAGCCGACCAGCTGGCAAAGGAGGCAGCACCTAATAAAAAACGCAAGCCGGACTACGACCTATGTCCGATATCATTCGTTAAGCGAGGCCTGAGAGAGGCCTCGCTTAGCGAATGGAATCATAGGTACGTAACCGGTCAAACAGCGGGAACCACAAAGATATTATTTCCAAGTGCAGTCACCGCCTATGGCGTCATACGCAAAATGGAGCTGGACAGTGTGTTAACACAAATTATGACTGGCCATGGTGGGTTCTCCCACTACTTGAAAAGGTTCAAGTTGAGGGAGAGCGCATCATGCATATGTGACCCTGACGTGGACGAGACCGTCCCTCATATATTAATTGAATGTCCAATTTTTAGCAAGGAAAGATATAATTTAGAACAAAAACAAGATATCAAATTAGAGATAAATACATTAGAAAAAATAATGACAAGTAAGAACAGAGACGAATTCATAAAGTATAGTAAAGAAATAGTTAAGAAAGTAATAAAACGTAATAAAGATTAAGCAAACTATGCTAACAAAATATAATTGTATATTTCTGATTAGCATGGGAGAAATTGTAAATAAAAATTAAATGTTGAATGAATTCACTTTTATGTAAGTACTTAGATATTAAGAAAATAAAAAATGTTAACGTAACCCTTTTGGAACAAAATGAAAAAAATATTTGCCCCGTGTTATTACACTAGAAAGTAAGAAATAAAAAGTAGAATAGGCAGGCATCCCACCTGGGCCCCAAGTCTGCTAATTTACAAATGGTTCAATTGAATCTTAATTGGATCTCAATAGCGGTTTTTGACATTTTTGGTATTCTGCTACTAACTTAAGACCAATGGTATACGACTGAACTGCCATTGAACTGCCATCGGAATATTTGCTAGTCTGCTCTTCAATCGTATTACAATCGTATTCTACTCTCATTTGACATTTGTTTGACAGGACTCTCAATGGGGTATGTATCATAATAACTAAGGTCATTACGACTAAGACCCAGGTAATTACAGACCAATATCTATTTTACCCGCCTTGAGCAAGATCTTTGAAAAAATAATACTGGAGCAATTATTAACTCATTATTTTTACTTTAAATAACCTCTTGCATAACAAACAGTTCGGTTTTACGAAGGGTAGGTCTACTACTGATGCCGGGGTTGCACTTCTTAAGCATGTCTTTGGGGCCTGGGAGGGGTCGCAGAATGCTCTTGGCATATTCTGCGACTTGTCCAAAGCTTTTGACTGTGTAGATCATCGGACGCTGCTGTTGAAGCTAAATCATTACGGTGTAAAAAATAATGCCCAAAAACTATTACACTCGTATCTTAGTTCCAGAACTCAGACAGTTGATATAAATGGGGTGAAATCAATGGGTTCTGATGTAAAGCTAGGTGTACCTCAAGGGTTTATCTTGGGCCCTTTCTTGTTTTTGGTTTATATTAACGATTTACCTTTCTTTGCAAATAGCTTATGTGAGATTGTCTTGTTTGCTGAAAATACTTCCTTAATATTTAACATTGACAGAAATCAATCTAATTTTGACGATGTAAACAAAGCACTCTCGGAAATACTCACTTGGTTTAGTTTTAATAATCTACAGCTTAATGCAAAGAAAACGAAATGCATTCTATTCTCTTTACCAAATGTACAATCTCCACCCGTAGAAATTGTAATAAATAATGAAAAATTAGATTTAGTTGAATCAACAGTCTTTCTGGGTGTAACTATAGACAGAAAACTTCAGTGGCATTCGCATATTGCTGCATTAGCTGGTAAGCTCAGCTCTGCAGCTTACGCTATTAGAAAAGTTAGACAGTTAACTGACATAGAAACTGCTAGGACTGTATACTTTAGTTATTTTCATAGCATCATGTCATATGGCATTCTTTTGTGGGGATTAGCAGCTGACATTAATGCTATATTTATTCTGCAAAAACGAGCAATAAGGGCCATTTATCAACTAAGCTCTAAAACTTCTCTTAGGGAGAAGTTCAAAGAAATTGGTATACTGACAGCTGCATCTCAATTTATATTAAATTGTATTATTTTTGTGCGTCGTAATATTAACTTGTATACTAAACATGGCGTTTTGCATGGTTACAATACAAGAAATAGGGATAAACTTTCAATGCCTCGGTACCGATTAGAGAAGGTACATGGGTCTTTCATGGGTCAAGGTATACACATCTTTAACAAGATTCCAAGTGATATCTTGGAGTTACCCTTTGAAGAGTTTAAGAATCATATAAAAAATTGCCTCCTCAAGAAGGGCTACTATACTGTAAGTGATTACTTAAATGACAAAGCAACTTGGTCATAAGCTGAGAAGGATTTTTTCTCTAGTTAATTGTGAGTCGTGTTTTACAAAATTATTAATACTGGGTACATTCTTATATTGGTTTCTGCGTCTTGAGATGAGAAGTTTGAGTATGTCATGCTCTCTGTAAACATTTCTGCGGTGGTGTCGTGTGAGGCGGGTCGTTACGTTCCCTAAAATATGGTTGAGCGAAGCGATGGCTGGTTCATGCGTCATGCTCGTGAACGAGTGCCACCAGTGGGATGGGTCTGCTCCTGGCTTCTTGTCTCAAAATATGCAGATTTTTAATGTTTTATTGTTATTAGTTTTATTTTATCGTGGCTTGTATGGCACTGTTTATTATTGACTCTTATGTTCTTAAACTATTCAAAGTTTTATTACCCTTGTTTGGCATTTATATTTATTATTTTATTTGCTACATTTTTGGTTGGTGTGTATTTTAAAGAAACTACCTTTTGGATGTCTATTTCTTAGTTATTGAAAATTATTTACTGCTATGATTACCGGGTTTTTTTATTTTGTTTTTAAACTTAAGATTAATTTGTGATGGAAAGTGACTTTACATATTATATTATGTTAAAGTCACTTTTCAATTTGACGACTCTGTATGAAATATGACAGGGAGAAAAAAATAGCCCTTGGCGAGTTTCTTGCCGGTTCTTCTCGTTACAAGGCCTCCCGCCGTAGGATTTGCGAACCGATAGCGTAGCTTCATTGACGTTCACAAGTGCTGTATAAGCCTAAAATGAATAAATGATTTTTGATTTTGATTTTTGATTTTGATATTGGTCGAAATAACTACGATCGATTCACATATTTTCGTAATGACTATTGAACGACTCAACTACTGTTAATTTCACCTACGGTTGATTGAACTACAGTTGATTCAACTAACGGACGATTGGCCTAATGTTCATTTCATCTACTGGTTGTTTCGACTATGAACGACTCGCCTACAACAAGCTTATGAATTGGAAAGTTTATTAAATGGATTTGGGCGCGTTGGATTGTTTTTTTGGTTAGGGTGTCGCAAACATAAAATTTTTGACTGTTTTAGTATGAAGCGGGGACTTGCAAAATTTTCAAGAATGAATTTTATAAAAATGCAAATATCTCGAAAACGGTGCGTCATAGCTGAAATCTAACAAAATTTTCGATCCCCTACGGTACCCCGGAGATACCTAGGAGGCATCCGATGGACATATAGAAATATTTTTTTTAATTTTTTTGCTCAAAAATTTTTTGTTATTTCAAAATTTTTATATCTTTTGGGAAAAACAAAAGGGGGGACAGGGGGCGAAGCCCCCCGCCAAGGGGGCTCGGGGGTCGAAGCCCCCTGCCACCCAACAAAATGTAACAGACGTTTTAGGTTAGGTTAGGTTAGAACAGTGACCAAAACGCCGCGCGAGCCGAGCGAGCGAAGCGAGCGTGCCGCGGGAGCGGCCGGCGAAGCACCAGAATCGACTTTATACACCCCTCCTACCCCCTACTTCAGTTTAATAGGAAATGGGAATATATATATAGTCGTTTCTGGCGCTTTGCCGGCCGCTGCCGCGGCACGCTCGCTTCGCTCGCTCGGCTCGCGCGGTATGTTCATGTAAACCGAACATGCTCGTCGCTTCGCTCCTCGCACCTAACAGCAATACAGTCACGACCAATAATATGTATACAACATAGGACTATATCATATTACAATATTGAATGACTTCTGTGACACTGATCGTTTTCTTTTGGAACGCTACAGTGTGACAAAGTTCTATGTTGTATTGTATACATAATATTATTGCTCGTGTCTGTACATGAGTCACTATTTTTAAACTTAATAAACCGTTATTTTAAAAATTAGTTATTTTAAAAATAGGTGTAACGACCAATAGTTATTTTGAACAGTAGGTCTTTTGACCGTAGTTATTTCGACCATAGTCGAAACGACCGTAGTTATTATGATACATACCCGAAGGTAACTATCCAACTGAGACTCCATTACGATTCAATTACGATGACGTACAAGTTTTTATAGAATACCCAATTTGTTTTAATCGTAATGGAATCGTAATTGAGACTCAATTACGATTCCATTACGATTAAAACAAGCGTAATTGAGACTCAATTACGATTCCATTACGATTAAAACAAATTGGGTATTCTATAAAAACTTGTACGTCATCGTAATTGAATCGTAATGGAGTCTCAGTTGGATAGTTACCTTCGGGTATGTATCATAATAACTACGGTCGTTTCGACTATGGTCGAAATAACTACGGTCAAAAGACCTACTGTTCAAAATAACTATTGGTCGTTACACCTATTTTTAAAATAACTAATTTTTAAAATAACGGTTTATTAAGTTTAAAAATAGTGACTCATGTACAGACACGAGCAATAATATTATGTATACAATACAACATAGAACTTTGTCACACTGTAGCGTTCCAAAAGAAAACGATCAGTGTCACAGAAGTCATTCAATATTGTAATATGATATAGTCCTATGTTGTATACATATTATTGGTCGTGACTGTATTGCTGTTAGGTGCGAGGAGCGAAGCGACGAGCATGTTCGGTTTACATGAACATACCGCGCGAGCCGAGCGAGCGAAGCGAGCGTGCCGCGGCAGCGGCCGGCAAAGCGCCAGAAACGACTATATATATATTCCCATTTCCTATTAAACTGAAGTAGGGGGTAGGAGGGGTGTATAAAGTCGATTCTGGTGCTTCGCCGGCCGCTCCCGCGGCACGCTCGCTTCGCTCGCTCGGCTCGCGCGGCGTTTTGGTCACTGTTCTAACCTAAGCTAACCTAAAACGTCTGTTACATTTTGTTGGGTGGCAGGGGGCTTCGACCCCCGAGCCCCCTTGGCGGGGGGCTTCGCCCCCTGTCCCCCCTTTTGTTTTTCCCAAAAGATATAAAAATTTTGAAATAACAAAAAATTTTTGAGCAAAAAAATTAAAAAAAATATTTCTATATGTCCATCGGATGCCTCCTAGGTATCTCCGGGGTACCGTAGGGGATCGAAAATTTTGTTAGATTTCAGCTATGACGCACCGTTTTCGAGATATTTGCATTTTTATAAAATTCATTCTTGAAAATTTTGCAAGTCCCCGCTTCATACTAAAACAGTCAAAAATTTTATGTTTGCGACACCCTAACCAAAAAAACAATCCAACGCGCCCAAATCCATTTAATAAACTTTCCAATTCATAAGCTTGTTGTAGGCGAGTCGTTCATAGTCGAAACAACCAGTAGATGAAATGAACATTAGGCCAATCGTCCGTTAGTTGAATCAACTGTAGTTCAATCAACCGTAGGTGTAATTAACAGTAGTTGAGTCGTTCAATAGTCATTACGAAAATATGTGAATCGATCGTAGTTATTTCGACCATATCAAAATCAAAAATCAAAATCAAAAATCATTTATTCATTTTAGGCTTATACAGCACTTGTGAACGTCAATGAAGCTACGCTATCGGTTCGCAAATCCTACGGCGGGAGGCCTTGTAACGAGAAGAACCGGCAAGAAACTCGCCAAGGGCTATTTTTTTCTCCCTGTCATATTTCATACAGAGTCGTCAAATTGAAAAGTGACTTTAACATAATATAATATGTAAAGTCACTTTCCATCACAAATTAATCTTAAGTTTAAAAACAAAATAAAAAAACCCGGTAATCATAGCAGTAAATAATTTTCAATAACTAAGAAATAGACATCCAAAAGGTAGTTTCTTTAAAATACACACCAACCAAAAACGTAGCAAATAAAATAATAAATATAAATGCCAAACAAGGGTAATAAAACTTTGAATAGTTTAAGAACATAAGAGTCAATAATAAACAGTGCCATACAAGCCACGATAAAATAAAACTAATAACAATAAAACATTAAAAATCTGCATATTTTGAGACAAGAAGCCAGGAGCAGACCCATCCCACTGGTGGCACTCGTTCACGAGCATGACGCATGAACCAGCCATCGCTTCGCTCAACCATATTTTAGGGAACGTAACGACCCGCCTCACACGACACCACCGCAGAAATGTTTACAGAGAGCATGACATACTCAAACTTCTCATCTCAAGACGCAGAAACCAATATAAGAATGTACCCAGTATTAATAATTTTGTAAAACACGACTCACAATTAACTAGAGAAAAAATCCTTCTCAGCTTATGACCAAGTTGCTTTGTCATTTAAGTAATCACTTACAGTATAGTAGCCCTTCTTGAGGAGGCAATTTTTTATATGATTCTTAAACTCATCAAAGGGTAACTCCAAGATATCACTTGGAATCTTGTTAAAGATGTGTATACCTTGACCCATGAAAGACCCATGTACCTTCTCTAATCGGTACCGAGGCATTGAAAGTTTATCCCTATTTCTTGTATTGTAACCATGCAAAACGCCATGTTTAGTATACAAGTTAATATTACGACGCACAAAAATAATACAATTTAATATAAATTGAGATGCAGCTGTCAGTATACCAATTTCTTTGAACTTCTCCCTAAGAGAAGTTTTAGAGCTTAGTTGATAAATGGCCCTTATTGCTCGTTTTTGCAGAATAAATATAGCATTAATGTCAGCTGCTAATCCCCACAAAAGAATGCCATATGACATGATGCTATGAAAATAACTAAAGTATACAGTCCTAGCAGTTTCTATGTCAGTTAACTGTCTAACTTTTCTAATAGCGTAAGCTGCAGAGCTGAGCTTACCAGCTAATGCAGCAATATGCGAATGCCACTGAAGTTTTCTGTCTATAGTTACACCCAGAAAGACTGTTGAGTCAACTAAATCTAATTTGTCATTATTTATTACAATTTCTTCGGGTGGAGATTGTACATTTGGTAAAGAGAATAGAATGCATTTCGTTTTCTTTGCATTAAGCTGTAGATTATTAAAACTAAACCAAGTGAGTATTTCCGAGAGTGCTTTGTTTACATCGTCAAAATTAGATTGATTTCTGTCAATGTTAAATATTAAGGAAGTATTTTCAGCAAACAAGACAATCTCACATAAGCTATTTGCAAAGAAAGGTAAATCGTTAATATAAACCAAAAACAAGAAAGGGCCCAAGATAAACCCTTGAGGTACACCTAGCTTTACATCAGAACCCATTGATTTCACCCCATTTATATCAACTGTCTGAGTTCTGGAACTAAGATACGAGTGTAATAGTTTTTGGGCATTATTTTTTACACCGTAATGATTTAGCTTCAACAGCAGCGTCCGATGATCTACACAGTCAAAAGCTTTGGACAAGTCGCAGAATATGCCAAGAGCATTCTGCGACCCCTCCCAGGCCCCAAAGACATGCTTAAGAAGTGCAACCCCGGCATTAGTAGTAGACCTACCCTTCGTAAAACCGAACTGTTTGTTATGCAATATAGAAAACTTAGTGTATGTAAGAAAGCATTCTAATTCATTTGTAAAGAAAATTGATGTTCATAACTTAAATACAAGAAATAAGAATAAACTTGCCGTTCCAAGATTTAGACTAGAAAAAACTAGAGGCTCGTTTTTGGGGAAAGGCATAGCCTTTTTGAATAAAGTTCCACAAGATGTAATTGAATTGCCTTTGCATGAATTTAAAGAACATGTTAAAAAGACTCTCATGAGCAAAGGTTATTATGACGTCAAAGACTATATGAACGACCACAATGCTTGGTTATGAAATGTATATATACTTTTATATTTGTTTGAAAGGAAAATATTCTAATGAGAAAATTTTCCTTTTAAATGTTATAATAATATTGTTTAATATGTGCTCTATGCTTGTTCAAATATTGTAATAAGTAACGATATGTATTTTTGTAAATGTCGTTACCTGAGATACGCGCTGGCAAGTTTCTTGCGCCCATTCTTCTTGTCAGCTAAAAAAGTCTTGAATGGGTGGTAGGAAAATATTGACGATTCATAAGTACATGCTTATTATGTCTATGTGAATAAATAAATATTTTGATTTGATTTGATTTGATTTGCAAGAGGTTATTTAAAGTAAAAATAATGAGTTAATAATTGCTCCAGTATTATTTCAGACTTGGGGCCCTGTTATTGTAAGAAAGATGATGAATGGTAGAAAGATACAGTATGAAGAATGGAAGTGCGAGAGGAATAAAAGAGAGAACTGGTATGAAAGCTTAGAAGTAAACACAGACTCCAACCATATGCTGGAGGTATAAGAACAAAAAAAAAGAAAAAAAAAATAGGCTGCTTCTGGGTAAGCTCGCTCCATCTTAGGCTTCTTCTTCTCAACCCTAATGTTCAGTGTGAAGCCAAGAGCAAGCCCATTATACATAAAAAAAAAATGACAGTACAAAGAAATTATAAGTACCTAATATATTTATAGGCAAAAACAGGGATAAATACAACGTATAAATGATACTTTACAGTTAGGACCAGAAGAAAGAAAATAACTACGAACTCTATCGCGGAAGGATCTTAAATTTTAAGCTTTTCTGATACTAGGATACCTGATACAGGCTTTTCTGATATTTTATATAATCGTCAAAAAAGGCTTCCCTTATAATTATTTTGGTTAAAAAAGGTTATTTTACTAAAGATATAGCTTAGTTATAACACAGAATATATAATAGTTGGTAATAACCTTCAATACTCCGCAATAATCAACTAAAACGTGGCGTCTTTTTTGTATCAGTAATTATTTCAACGTTAAAACAAAGAAATTCCACCTTTCGTTATAATAAGAATAACCATTATTTTACTAATTAACAACACTAATTAGAGTTTTAACATCACCGCCTTCTTTAAGGGTTTTAGGGAAATTTAATATAAGAATAATTTCCCGGTAAAACAAATAAATTACTATCCTAAATCACAATAAGTTCAAAGGTAATTATAAAATAGTTTAATAACTAATGTATATAGTCTAATATTCCGCTAATGCGGACCACCTGCCAAATCAACCTTCTGAATTTGGGTTATATACAGATACCTAAACACTGAAACACTGAAGGCAAAAGATCACGTGGCCGATCGCCAACCCGATGGACAGACCAGCTCAAGGACTCACCTGCCGCCAAGTTCCAGAACATGATCAGAGATGTGATGGATAGGGGCCACTGGAGACAAATAATCCGCGCCAGGGACCGTACTCTGAAACGCAAATCCGAAACTTCGGTTAGCCCCGCTCGATTCTGTCATGACTGGAGAGTGAGAGGGACGGGTATAACGAAGTTACAGGTTTTGCGTTTCAGAGTAGGCCCACAGCTGCAGACCACCCAACGATGGCCACGATCCACAATCATGAGGGGCCGAATTTAGAGAGAGAGACAGATAGCTAAGAAACCATTTCAAGTGTTTAAATGTCAAATCATATTAGAGGCCGGGCGGCGGATTGGTGAATTGAGTTAATGACCCCGAGGTGCTTAGGCAAGCTAGTGTACGGCGCGCCACACCAGGGCTTGGCAGCCAACCTGTTTCAGAGAAGTTCGCAGGGACAAACACTGAGCGAGAGCATGGCGACTGCCAACCCGGGCCCGATTGCTCTCGTCCATTGGGTGGATGGTACACCACTGTGGTTTTAGTGGGTAGGCCTCCTATCTCGAAGTCCCTCATCCACTCTGGGTGGGTTGTGATTTTGGGAGGCGGAGGGGAGTCCCACATATCCTCCAGACGACACGACAGATAAATGCTTAGCGCATTTAGACACCATCAAAAAAAAGATCCAAACCATACTGCGTATTATCTCATAACTTTATCCTATCTCTAGCCAAAGTTTTGTGAGTTTGGTCTAATAATAAGATAACAGTAAGAATCAAACACAAACTGGGTTACATTTGCATTTTTCTAAACACAACGGGGTAACGTTTAGTCTATTCTCATATTAAATGATGATAAGTCTGAAGGTGGAAGCGAAGTACTTCCGGTATACTCATGGAGCTAGATTTAATACTGAGGTAACTGGAGTTTTCACCCTGAATAAAAAAGTGTGCCCAGCAAATTTGACATTTAGTATGTACTGGCTGTCAGTTGTTGTCTCATATGACCATACGTATTTTTTCAAAGTGTAGGTGAGACGGAAGACAGTCACAGTGTAATTTGTGGCCACAAAAAGTGTTAGTACTGCACTCTCCAGTTACCTCAGTATGTAGTCTAAACTTTTTGGGTATACTTAACCACTGAAGAACTAGCTATCTTATCTCTTACTCCCACATCACAATCACTGAGGAACAACCTAAACACTTGAAATGGCTGTCACATCTTTTGCCTGAACACAATAATGCTGAAAACATTGTTGTGTTTTTGGTGGCAGACTTAGCTAAGAAGGTGGTAGCTTGCTAGGGGGACTTAGAATAAGCCTTGCCACCAATCAAACCGATT